>CM038674.1:286984207-288330733 GCA_021605145.1 Aegilops bicornis | reverse complement strand
TTAAGAAATAAGTCAATCTTGAACAAGGTTGGGTGAAACTATTTCCACTATAGTTTGATTGATACGTCAAAACATAGTTTCTGAGAGGATGCGGTAAGCATCGGGCTATTTACATGCGGGTACAAGGGAAAGCGATATCTGAGTCCTAAAAGGAGAGGATGATCTTGAAGATCCTTTAGATACTCTACTTGCGTCTGCGGCTGCTTGTTGCCTAGTGTGTGATCCTTTGAGAGGATAAGCGATCGAGCATACATGAGGGGCCCAAGAAGGGCCCTTGGTATCGACAAAAAGTGATGTGGGTTGTAAGAACACGAAAATAAAAATAAGAAGAAGAAAATGAAGAATATGATGGTCGGATAGGTGGCTTGAGCCGTATTGTGGACTTTTTATTTTAGTAGGCCTCCGTCCTAGCCATGGTACTATTTAGTGTGTAGTTATGTGTCATGCGGTACATATGCCGCTATCCGATTCAGGGGCTTTGATGGGCTGAATTGCTAGTCTAGCTACGGGCGAGCGGACTTCCATTGCGGGTAGGCCAGGACTCGTTTGGCGTTGTCCGGGGCTTGATTGCCGGTGTAGTATTCGTCTTAACGAGGCCACCCTGCACCTCGGTTGCAAGGGCCATGGTATGCTCCTCGATGTCTGGAGGGAGGCGCTCCATGTTTCCATTGGTATTATAACGCCCATGTGGTCCGAGCATCTTGAGCTTTAGATAAGCATAGTGCGGGACTGCATTGAAAGCAAGCGAAAGCGGTCGGTCCGGCCGATGCATGATAGCCACTGCGGAAGGGGACGACGTAGAAGATCAAGTCTTCGCTCGCGGAAATTATCCGATGGAACCAAAGACTACTTCCGGTTATGGATCATGTACAATGTGCCTCACGCGGGTTTTACTCCTTTATAGGTAGTTTTTGTGGGCTTGATCCTTGATGAATCGACACCCATCTTGCGGGCGGTGTCCTGATAAAGAAGATTAAGGCTGTTACCACCGTCCATGAGGACGCGCGTGAGATGGAATCCATCGATAATTGGGTCGAGGACCAATGCTGCCGAACCTCCGCAGCCGACGGATCTTGGTCGGGTGGTCTCTGCGATCGAAAGTGATCGGACAGGCTGACCATGGGTTGAATTTTGGGGCGACTGGCTCTATGGCATAGACGTCCCTTAGTGTGCGTGATGACCCACAAGTATAGGGGATCTATCTTAGTCCTTTTGATAAGTAAGAGTGTCGAACCCAACGAGGAGCAGAAGGAAATGACAAGCGGTTTTCAGTAAGGTATTCTCTGCAAGCACTTGAAATTATCGGTAATGAATAGTTTTGTGATAAGGTAATTTGTAACGGTAACAAGTAACAAAAGTAAACAAGGTGCAGCAAGGTGTCCCAATCCTTTTTTATAGCAAAGGACAAGCACGGACAAACTCTTATATAAAGGAAAACGCTCCCTAGGACACATGGGAATTATCGTCAAGCTAGTTTTCATCACGCTCATATGATTCGCGTTCGTTACTTTGATAATTTGATATGTGGGTGGACCGGTGCTTGGGTACTGCCATTCCTTGGACAAGCATCCCACTTATGATTAACCCCTAATGCAAGCATCCGCACCTACAGAAGAAGTATTACGGTCAACCTCACCATAGCATGAAACATATGGATCCAAATCAGCCCTATACGAAGCAACGCACATAAACTAGGGTTTAAGCTTCTGTCACTTTAGCAACCCATCATCTACTTATTACTTCCCAATGCCTTCTTCTAGGCCCAAATAATGGTGAAGTGTCATGTAGTCGACGTTCACATAACACCACTAGAGGAAAGACACCATACATCTCATCAAAATATCGAACGAATACCAAATTCACATGACTACTTGTAGCAAGACTTCTCCCATGTCCTCAGGAACAAACGTAACTACTCACAAATCATATTCATGTTCATAATCGGAGGGGTATTAATATGCATAAAGGATCTGAACATATGATCTTCCACCAAATAAACCAACTAGCATCAACTACAAGGAGTAATCAACACTACTAGCAACCCACAGGTACCAATCTGAGGTTTTGAGACAAAGATTGGATACAAGAGATGAACTAGGGTTTGAGAGGAGATGGTGCTGGTGTAGGATCTTGAGAAGAGGTGTCTAGAGGGGGGGTGATTAGACACTAAGTACCAAAGTAGCAGTTTTTAACTTCTTTAGGTTTAAGTGGAGTTTAGGCACACGTTTAACATTCACGATACATAACAAGCAAGCATGCAAAGAGTATGTGAGCAGCGGAAAGTAAAGCATGCAAATTGCAAGAATGTAAAGGGAAGGGTTTGGAGAATTCAAACGCAATTGGAGACACGAATATTTTTGTCGTGGTTCCGATAGGTGGTGCTATTGTACATCCACGTTGATGGAGACTTCAACCCACGAAGGGTAACGGTTGCGCGAGTCCACGGAGGGCTCCACCCACGAAGGTGTAACGCCCCGGATACAACTTTCCATATTCGTAACTCCAACTCTTGCCCTTTTCCGGAGATGCAATATGATATTTTCCTTCGTGGTTGGGTTATTGTCGTTTGTTTTGCATTTTGTTCATGCCATGAATCTCATCTCATAGCATCATGTGCATCGCATCCATATGTTTTCATAAAACCCGTATCCACGTAGTTACGCGTCACAACCCTTGCTTTCGTTGACCATTCTGAGACCAACCGTGTTTGCGTTCCCCTCTTGTCAAACCACCCAACCTCTCTGCACAACAATCGACCCCCTCTTGCATGCGCCCGAAAACTTCCCTATACCCGACCCGGGCTGTTGTGACCAATGGGTCCGGATCATCCCCGAACATCTATAAAACATCTCCGTTTTCTTTGTTGGACTTCCCTAGCCATACTTTCGTCTACCGATCCCGATCCGATGATCCAAATCCTCCCTCCTATTACCTACCACCGCTATATAAACAACGATGAACCTAGATCCTAGGGAGCTTGTCCGTCATTCACGTCCCGGCTCCATTATGCCACTGTTCTCCATTCCATCACCCAGATCCGTCGCCACCCACCTCCTCGTTTTCCTCTCCCGCCCAATCCACCACCGGCCAGCCTCCACCTTCATCGGGATCCATTCCCCAACTAGCTAACCAGCGGTGATCTCCTCGATCCACTGCCCAATCCTAGCCAGCCCCCGACCACCTCCCTTGTTCTTCGCGCCCCCTCCTTAGCATGGCGCCATGTGCCAAGAAGGTCTGAAAGCGCTCTCGTCCCCTCCTCCTGTAGCCGATCCGGGGCCAGATTAGAGCAGCCTTTGACGACCTCCTCATCCTCCTCCAGAATCTGGCCCAGAGCAAGGCCTCCTCCTCGGCTCCATCCCCGCTGCACTGCGCCTCCTCCCGAGCTCCTCCGAAGGCCCGACAGCAGGCAACGAGCACGCTCCTCCCGGGTCGACCTTCGCGCCCTACCTTTTCCTGGAGCCCCTCCCGTGCTCTCCTTCTGCAGCTCGCCTCGCTGGAGTTCGGCGCCACCGGAGCACCAACACCAGGGACCTCACCCACCAGGCCGCCTTCCCTGCCCCATTCCTTTCTTCTCCTTCTCTATTTCTCTCATGTTCGTCTCTCTTGACTGCTCTCTCTGTCTTCTCATGGCATCCACCATGACCATCGAGGAGATGCCTCCACCGCCTTGCTCGTCTTGCGGATCAAACCGCCTAGCTGCGCCTACGCGGAATCGGCCCAGCTGGCCTCCGTTTCTGCCTCCATGCCGTCCCGTCTCCAAGTCCCACCTTGGCCGTCGCTTCATCCCTCGCCACCACTGCTTTGCTGCTTCATCCCTGAGGCGCAAGCAACCACATCGACTCCAGCGCCTCGTTGTGGCTTCGTCAACTCGGCCTCCCGTGCATGATCACAGCGAGGCCAGCGCGCCTCACTCACCCACAAGCAGCCTCCTCCCCACGGAACCGGGCCATCGCCCATGGGTGAGCTGCCCCCAGTTCTGCCTCCTGTTGGTCTTGGTTGCTCAGATTCGACCCGACATTTTTCCTGCGTTGGACTTAATTATCTATTTATCTAGAGACTACGCTTTTCGTAAAACCCTTAATGTTCATGCATCAATAATTCACTAACCATGCATCGTAATTAAATAAACTATATATGTAAGATGCTACCGCTTTTCATGTACTTTCATAATATGCAGTTTTCATCCATGTTAAAAATGTTGTTTGATTAAATTTGCTCAAATGCCATGTTAAAATGTTTTTCTTAACTAAATAACATCAGACTCCAAATTAATTAAACTATATATGTAAATGGGGTAGAAAAATGCCTAGTTTAACATGGTGCACTTCATTTTGCTGTTTGACATCTTTAAAATTATGTAATAGGCAGAACAGTACCAAACTCAAAATATGGACATGAGGATTTTCCGGAATTGTTGTTTGTTGTTCCGGCCTCATTTAAACTTGCCTAAATAGTTAGTTTACTTATGCTTCACCTCTTGCCATGTTTAACAACATTTAATATTGTTGGTACATAACCAGATTAAACTAAATATGTCGAATGTAGGTGTATCGTCAATATGCAACTCGTTGCAGAATGAGCTCCACTTAACTTGTAGCATTGTTTGTTGCACTTTGCCATGCCATGCCTCATTAAACCGGACATGCATCATACTTGATTGTGCATCATGCCATGATTATGCTTGTGCGTTTACCATGTTGTTTGCTTCTTTCCGGGTTGCTTCTCTCGTTAGTTTTGCTTGCTCCGGACTTGTGAGGATTCGTTCGACCACGTCCCATTCGCCTTCTTCATGGACTCGTTCTTCTTCCTAGCGGGATTTCAAAAAGCAAGATGACCGTCACCTTGATCTCATTACTATCATTGCTATGTAGTTGCTTCGTTCTATCGCTTGTCGCTACCTATCACTTGTTCTTCTGTTGGCGTCCAATTGCCATGTCGGCCTCTAACCTTTTTCACCCTTCCTAGCAAACCGTTGCTTGGCTATGTTGCCGCTTTTGCTCGGCCCTCTTATAAGCGTTGCTAGTTGCGGGTGAAGTTGAAAGATTGCTCCATGGTGGACAGGATTATGTTGGGATATCACAATATCTCTTATTTAATTAATGCATCTATATACTTGGTAAAGGTGGAAGACTGGCCTTATGCCCGGTGTTTTGTTCCACTCTTACCGCCTCTAGTTTCCGGCCATACCAAAGTGTTATGTTCCCGGATTTTGCGTCCCCTAACGCTGTTGGGTGATTTATGGGACCCCCTTGACAGCTTCACTTTGAATAAAACTCCTCCAAGAAGGCTCCAACCTTGGTTTTACCATTCGCCTCACCACCACCTACTTTTCCCTTTGGGAGTAATTAACCCAAGGGTCATCTTTATTCAGCCCCCCGCCAATGCTTGTCTAAGTGTTGGTCCCAATCAGAGCTCCTTTGCAAAGCACCCCTCGTGGAAACTTGAGGTCCGGTTTTAGTTATACGGATTGCTCATCCGGTGTTGCCGCTCGAGAGAATGAGATATGTGCAGCTCCTATCGGGATTGTCGGCCGCATCAAGATCGGTCTTCTCGGTCTTGTTTTACCATTGTCGAAATGTCTTTTAACCGGGATTAAGTCAGACGGGTCTTCCTGGGAGAAGGAATATCCTTCATTGATCGCGAGAGCTTATCATGGGCTAAGTTGGGACACCACAGAGGGTTTAAACTTTCAAAAAGCCGTGTCTTGGTTATGTGGCGGATGGAATTTATTAATGTGGGTTGTAGATAACTTGACACCGATCCGAATTAAAACGCATCAACCGTGTGTGTAGTCAGTGATGGTCTCTTTTCATGGCGGTGGTCAAAGTGAACACGGTTTTAAGGTTATGTTTGACGTAAGTAGGAGCTCGTGATCACTTCTTGATCATTGCTGGCTTCACGTAACCGCTCCATTTGCTCTCTTCTCGCTCTTATTTATGTGTTAGCCACCATATATGCTTAGTCACTGCTGCAAACCTCACCACTTTACCCTCTTCCTTTCCCCATTAAGCTTTGCTAGTCTTGATACCCATGGTAATGGGATTGCCGAGTCCTCGTGGTTTCAGGATTATTACATACAACAACAGCAGTGCAGGTTGTACATGGCGATCATCATGAGGTCGGCTGGGCTAGCCAGGGTGGTGGATGTCCTTTGAGTTTCTGTTTGTGTTTCATCCGTAGGTCGGATGATGCTCTTATGTATTGTGATGTTGTATTGATGCGGCATTGTATGCCTTTTGTATGTATCCCCATCTATTATGTAATGTTGATGTAATGATATCCACCTTGCAAAAGCGTTTCAATATGCGGTTCTATCCTTGGTGGGACCTTGGTCTCTTTAGGATAGTATCGCATATTGGGCATGACAAGTTGGTATCGAGCCTCGGATCACCATAGAGCCCCCCTTGATTGTTGGTGGTTGTTGAGTCTAGAAGAAAAACTATTTTTGAGTCTTAGGATTATTGTGACGCTTGGGGTAATTGCTTCTGATAAGAATCCCCGCTAATGATGCCACGTCACCTGATTCTACATCGTGGATAAACTCGTTAGTTCGGAACCTAGTTAAATTTTTAAATTCAAATCGAGCAAACAATAAAAAGTTTCCAAATATTAAAATTTAAATGTTTGGAGTGAACCAAATAATACATAGGTAATTATGGTGGAGAAACCAAACTTTGATAAAATGTTTAAAGGCCCTAAAACAATTAAAACAAAAGTGAAAACAATTAAATAATTGCATTTGGATTTTTATAAAATACTATATACTGCTTTATTGTTAAAGGGTTAAAACCTTTTGTGGCGGTAGTTATAATTGTAACTCTATTTTAGGTGTAGGTTTCACTTTTTGTAAAACTATAAAATATTACATAAGTAAAAGAAAAGAAACAAAGAGAATAATAAAATAAGAAAAGACAAAGAACCCCTCCTCCACTGGGCTCCCTCGCTAGCCAACCAACCGGTTGCCCAGTACCGCCCACCACTAAACCCTCACTCCACCCAGTCCACCACCGACACCCCCATACCCTCGAAAATATCTCACCTCCTCTCTCTCTGGATCGGGATCGAGAGGAGGAGGTCCTCAAGCAACCGCCCCCTCGGACGCCGCCTCGAGTTCAGCCGCCACCTCACCAGCCGGACTACCTCCCGCCTCGGCGCCTCCCCCATCGCCCTCCTCGACCTCTCTCGAGCCCATCGCTTGCCCCTCGCTTTCCCCGTGAGCTCCTCCTCCTCTTCTTCGGCCATTCTGTTACGCTGCCCCATTCTGGTGCCGCTTGTATGGCTGGCAGCATGCTGCCGTCTTGCGACGTGACGCTTGGCCTACCGTTCAGGTTGCGCACTGTTGGCTACACCAGCGGCCTGCTTTTGCCCGGACAGGCGTTGCCTTCGCCAAGTAATCCTGCGCAGATCATGATGCCACGCCTATTTTCCTCGAACCCACGGCCACGGGCTCCCTACGCTTCGCCGCTTGTCTGATGGCCGGCCAGCCGCCTTGACCTCGCCCGCTTCTGGCGCCTCGTGGCGCTTCTCAGGCATACTGTTGGGGCAGTCCCACGCTTACGTGGTGCAGAATCGCGCTGCGTCCTGCACCTGAACAGGGTATGGCCATAGGCCTATGACAAACAGGGGCCCGTGCCCCATAACGCGTTTTTTGAAAAAAAAAGAAAAAAAGAAAAAAAGATATAAAGATAAAATGATTAATAAAATTAATAATTAATTAATTAACTAACTAATGAATTAATTAAGTTAATTAATCACGGTTAATCAATTTAATTAACTAGTTAAGTTTAATTACAACCGTAATTAATTAACCTAACCCTAATTAACCTAATTAGATGATGTGGGTCCCCCTGGACCCACATGTCAGAATTGACCAATTGTCAACCATTGAATCGCCGACGCCATTGACCTCATGCCGGCGTCATAAATTCATTTTAGAATTAAATAATTAATTAAATAAATTCGAGAAATTAATAAAATCTTTAAAAATCATATCTTTTAATCCAGTAACTCCGGATTAAAATATTTTCAACTATAGAAAGTTGCTCGAGCAGCGAGGCGAACCGGATCTGTGATCGCTTAAGTCCGCCACACACCCCTAACCTATCGAACCTGCAAACTTTCCTCTCGGTGCTCATCTTTCTCGACAGAAGACGTCTTAGCCGGAAAACTTTTCCGGATGTTTCCCCTTCGCCAAGATGCTCGCCTAGTGCTTGCGTTAGAACAACGTCTAGCTCATGCATGTTGTCCCGCACTTGCACGCTATGTATTTATCGCTTTTCTTCCCCTCTTCTCTCTCGGTAGAACCAGGTATGGAATCTTGATGTCCCTGTGTGATCGACTACGCCACCGCCGACCTCTCTCTTGCTGTAGAGCAACCAGCAAGCCCCCTATGATCACTGATATCGCCTTACTCTTATCTACACCGCTTGCATTAGGGTAGTATAGCTATCATTCTGTTTCAGATACTCCTATACCGCTGCATAGCCTGTCCTTGTTACTTCATTGTTACCACGCAATCCTATATGCTTAGTATAGGATGCTAGTACATTCATCAGTGGCCCTACACTCTTGTCCGTCTGCCATGCTATACTACTGGGCTGTGATCACTTCGGGAGGTGATCACGGGCATATACTATGTACTTTACACTGTTACATTACCTGTGATCTTTGTTGGGAGATGGGGAATTTGAAAGAACGGTGGCTCCATCCGGTAGAGGTGGGCACAGGGTTCGACAGCCCCAAGCTGTTACTTTGTGGCGGAGGCGGCAGGGCAGTTGAGACCGCCTAGGAGAGAGGTGGCTGCAGCCTGCTCGGGCGCTCGCTCGGCGATACTTAACACGCTTAACGCAGGTCTTGGTATTTGATCCGAGTTGGCTCTGCAGCTTATCTGCACTAACCATCTACGTGGGAGTAGTTATGGGTATCCGGTCGTGGTATAAATGGCATGGTAAAACGCCAATGGCCTTGGCGCGGATTGGTGGGCAGCCACTAGGCTAGAGTCTGCTTCCCATTGCCAGCGTCAGCGTCGCAGGTGTGCATTGGGCGATGGGCCCAGACCCTGTGCGCTTAGGTTTAGGACCGGCGTCTTGGCCTCTGTTGAGCCTAGGTGGGGCTGCGATGTGTTGATCTTCATGGCCACGGGCATGACTCTGTGAAAAGTGTGTCCAAGCCAAATGGGATCAAGCGTCTTTGGTAAGATGGTGCACCGCAGGGAAGTTAATCTATTCGGGATAGCCGTGATCTTCAGTAAGGACGACTTGGAGTTGTACCTTGAGCTTATGACAACTAGAAGCAGGATACTTTGATAAAACACACCCTTTTCAAGTGCCGAGATCCTGGCAAATAGTCGCTCTCGCTCGTGGTTATGAGCGGGGGATTGCTGGTAGGATTATTGCTATGTGATGTTACTTGGAGGACTTCAGATCGTCCTCTCCTACTGTTGCAAGATGTGTGTCGAGCGTAGTCTTCAAGTTAAGACTAGCTATCCCCTCTTGATACGGCATTCTGCAGTTCGATCCACCGATATGGCCTTTACACATATATCCATGCATATGTAGTGTAGCTCCTTGCTTGGCAGTACTTTGGATGAGTACTCACGGTTGCCTTGTTCCCCTTTTCCCCTATCTCTACTCGATTGCTGCAACTGCAGACTTTGGAGCCTGAGGAGCGACGCCACTGCCGATGGCGACTACTACTGCGGAGGTGTCTACTACTACGTGTGGCCAGCGACGAGAGTAGCTAGGAGGATCCTGTAGGAGGACTGCTCCTCTTTCGATCTCAGTATCCTGCTTTGTGCTAGCCATCTTATAGCAACTTGTTTTAACTTATGTCTGCAGACTAGATATTGTTGCTTCCACGACTTCGCCTACATGATCGAGCACTTGTATTCGAGCCCTCGAGGCCCACGGCTTGTATTATGACGCTTGTATGACTTATTTTATTTTGTAGAGTTGTGTTGTGATATCTTCCCGTGAGTCCTCGATCTTGATCATACACATTTCGTGCATGATTAGTGTAATGACAAATCAAGGCGTCGAAAAGTTGGTGTCGAGGTTTGCTGTAGGAATCCCCCTTCCACACTCCTTGGCCGAAGTCGAGTCTAGACATTGCAAAAACTTTTACTAACTTGGTTGTGTGCCTTACGGGCCCACGTCGCCATTGGGTGGTATTAGGATCTTTTACTCCTCGATCTTTACTCTGGGATTCTGAACTCTCTTCTATTCGGGTTAAATGAATTTGCTAAAAACAAAACTAACTGTAGGTTCTGCGTAAGTACTTTCCCAGGAGAGCCCCTCACTTCGGATGATCAGCTACGCTAATCGAAGATTAGAGATACTCTCTGATGTTCTCTCGAGACTTTGTGCCCATCACTTTTGCTATTCCTCGACCAATCGATAAATCCGTATGGATAACTACTTACACTTGCCATTCATTCGATCATCCCCCATTGATCTTGTTATTACAAGATACCACAAGTTTTCCCTATTGTTCCGAGAATACTTTTGTGCCTACCGCCTAGCAGTTCTTTGCCACTATGAATACCCCTTCAAATAAATCCTCGCACTTGTCGAGTATCCGCTCAACCCAGTTGCTCATGTGTTTCACGAAGTCTTCAAAATACTATTCGATCTTAGAAAATCCTCTGGAGCCTTTGGCTCTTGAAATTCTTGCTTGCTTGCATTATGGTTAATCCCATAAGTCTCTAGTCTTATTAACATTCCTTGTCATTATCATTTTGAGTGCTGTATTGACTCAAGATGTTTCTGAATACACTTAATCATCATTGATCCTTATAAATTATCTTTCCCAATTTGAAATGCCATTCTTTTAACTGGAATTGGTTCTCGACCAATCCAATTGTCGTTGATTGTACCCTAAGGCTATTCAACTTATCCATCTCTAATCAGAGCCTTGCTTCTGATCCCTTGATTTGGAAATCATAATTCCTTTGCATTTGACAATTGAGTTAGTCAGTTGTTTCTATAATCTGATCTCCTTGCATTCTTCTTCCTCTAGCTGAGTACCGATACTCGTATCAGATCCTTTGTGGACCATCAAGTCCTTTGTTGGATTGTTATCCCGATGTTGTCCTTCACATTTGATCACTTTGTGAGTTCTTTCCCGATACATAATGCCTTTGTTAAGTTGTATCCTCAGCTTGGCCAACCATGCTCGCTTTCGGCTTGTGTTATTTACTCTTGAAACTTGTGGTATATGTCTCTAAAGCCCCTATGGGTTGAACATATGCCTTCTCTAAACAATGTGTGAACCCGAAAGTTTTCACGAATCATACTTTCTCGGGTGTTTCGAGAATAAAATTTCAACACTGCAACTTCATCGAACGTGAGAAGTGAATGAAAACTTATGCATTGGAGAAGTGGGAGTCGACCTTGAACTTGTGTTCATGCCCATGGACACGGTGTAGATCTTATCATTAAAGCTTCTCTTAAATTAATTATTCCTTTGGTATAAGTTCATCTTATATCAGGGATCTGGCCTTTTGCAATCGTGGTTCCGATCATGTTCTCTTTTAAATACCATTTCTCGTGCAAGTTTTAGCACTTGTCTTCTGTAGATCAATAACCCCCGTCCAACCTCTACTTTGATATGTCATCGAGTATTACCTCGGTATCTCGAGATTATCATGGAACCGCTTAACCTCTTATGAGTTCTTCATCAAGTGCTACCTTCCCACTGTTTCAAATTTTCACGGGTCCGAGTTATTAAACACTCAAAGACACCGATAATCGAACCGAGTCCGAGACTACGGTTCAACAACTCTTGATAAGCTTCTATAAGTACGAGTTTGTACCCGACTACGCCATTCCTAGCCTGCTTTGGCTATATCATTGTCGTTGATCATCAACATTCTGAGCTCATCCAGGATATCAATTGAATTCATAATGAGAAATACCATCCTTGCCCTCGATGAATTGTATTATCATCGACCACTTTATTGCCTTCCCACCAACACAAGCTTGTTCATGTTTGGTGTTATACCTTGAGTTCCTTGCTATCCGACAATTGTTCTTCTTTACCTTGGAGTATTACCATCCTTTATGTCAAGAATGTTCGAGATTTGTTCCACCTCTTGAGAATTCTTGACATAGAAATACTTCTCACCATCACCATTCTTTCTTGGTCCTCGTGTTAATTCCAACAAGTGAGCGGTGTTGTTTGGATTCTTTCCTTCTAGCAACCCTATCTCTTTGAAGTTAATGGTCGAAAGTTCATTCTTAGGCTATTGATTATTGAATCACCATTCTGACATTGGTCGTGCAACCCAACCCATATTTCGGGCGCACCTTTCAACCAATGTTTAATTGTGTATGTTTTCCTCGAGCATACTTCCTTATATCATTTGATCTGACAAATGTTACCTCCTTGATCACTTAATTGTGGAGATCCATCTTTCGGGAATATCGGTGAATTGCCGTTGAGTTCACCAGACACCTCCTTGTCCTCTCCTTGGGTTAATAATGGACTCTTGACAACGGAAATCACTTCATAGTTCATTTCCCGAGAATCTTACAATGTCATCTCGTCAATTTGTTGCACCTTTTCTTCTCGGGTATCCTAAGTCTCGAGGTATCCCGACACCAATCGGATCTCGAATCTCGGTCGATATGATGGTTGGGAGAACTTCAAGAGTTATGATGTTGATCCTTTGATGAACCGGTAGTATGATGTCATGCCTAGCACTTTCCCACCTACCGTGGAGGACCTATCATTATAGTTTCCTTTTCAAAGAAGGTTATCCGCTCATCCATGAGGAAATTGTAAGACTTATTCTACGATTATTCTCGATGAATCCTTTCGTGATTCCAAAGTCTGATCTTCACCGAAGACCATGTCAATGCTATCTCGAAACATGTGCATGGTACTCGATTTTCAACAAGAACATTCGAAGCCCAATGCTAAATGTTTCTTGCTCAATTATCCAAACACCGTGGTAGGGGTAACGTCATGAAATTCTCTCCCCTCACCTAGAGGATTTTCTACGTTATATACTATCGTGGATATCATGCTCGCTTGTCCTTGGGAAGGATATGCCCTTGAAATATGTGTTTAAACACATTTTCCTTTCCATTGTTCTCGCTTTAATATGATAATCATATTTTTACTTTCCATTGGTTGTTTGAACCTTTCTTGGGAGATATATAATCTAAGCAAGGTGATAATCCCCGCTTAGGTAAGCACCTCGTTGTACCACTGTAAGTAAGACCCTATTACTATTGTTGATGACATTAGGTAACCACCGATGGACGAGAACCTTGCCTATTGGTCCGCCTCGCTCAACGAAAGGTGAAAATGGTTCTCTTCGTCCCTCGCCTTGGTACCTATGTTGTTGCCGAGCATGACCCTCGAGGACTCTCCTCTGACATGCCTTGCTTACATGATCGTGCAAGATGTCACCAACCTTCTACTTTTAACCACATGGTGGGCCCATAACCCACAGTTTCACAGGATCGAAACCTGACTCTCCTGTACACCTTGTTGACAAAGTTATCCCTTACTCTTGGTTTCGTGTGTAATTCATGAGCCACCTTCCTAATGCTCTATTCTGGTATCACACGCAATACTTACTCTCGCTACTCTGAACCCCTTTCTCACTCTGGTTCAGACTTCGAGCAACTATTTATCCGCTTGGAACCTCTTATTGTACCTTCGTACCTTACTCTCGAGGTATTTTATATGTTCAACTCGAGAGATAATCTTATGCTCATTCATGGGTTAACCCCCAGGTTGTATCCCTCACAAGCATTCTGTCGTAGTCAAGTGACCCTTACCTATTCGTATAAATGCGTTGGAGATCCTGAAGCAAAGGAAGCAAAGGACAACATCACCATGATGACCTGAAGCAGAGAAATGAAGATGTCAATGTAATGGATCGACCTCTTCAAGAAGAGCAACCAAGACTGAGAAGATTCGTTAGGATTTCGTAACGAACTTTCCTTACTCCCTCTTAAATCTCGGGGCGAGATTTCTTGTAGTGGGGAGAATTGTGACGCCTTGGGGTAATTAAGCTACAGTAATCCTCGCTAATGATGCCACGTCACCTCGATTCTTGTGGATAAACTTCGCGTTAGTTGAACCTAGTTCAATTTTAAATTCAAAATCGAGCAAACAATAAAAAGTTTCAAATATTAAAATTTAAATGTTCTGAGTGAACCAAATAATACATAGGTAATTATGGTGGAGAAACCAAACTTTGATAAAATGTTTAAAGGCCTAAAACAATTAAAACAAAGTGAAAACAATTAAATAATTGCATTTTGGATTTTATAAAATACTATACTGTTTTGTTCAGGGTTAAAACCTTTTGTGGCAGTAGTTATAATTGTAACTCTATTTTAGGTGTGGGTTTCACTTTTTGTAAAACTATAAAATATTACATAAGTAAAAGAAAACAGAAACAAGAGAATAATAAAATAAGAAAAGACAAAGAACCCCCCCCTCCTCCACTGGGCCTCGGCCCAGCTAGCCACCGGGCCAACCAGGCCGGCCCAGCCGCCCACCACTAAACCCTCACTCCACCCAGTCCACCACCGACACCCCCATACCCTCGAAAATATCTCACCTCCTCCTCTCTCCCCGGACGATTGGATCAGGATCGAGGAGGAGGTCCTCACGACGCCTTCTCCCCGGACGCCTTGTTTCGCCGGGCCACCTCACGGGATTACCTCCTCTTGGGACCCTCCTCCCTCGGCGCTCCTCCCCATCGCCTCCTCGACCTCCCCGAGCCCACTGCCCGTCCCTGCTTTCCCGGCTCCTCCTCTCTGCTCCATTCACAGTATCCGCTGTCCCACACAGATTCTGTGGCCGCTCTGGGCTTGTACGGCCGCAAGCCCGCGGCAGGTGACGCCCTGCCAGCGCCCGGCGCCTCCACCGGCTTACCGCACCGGCCATGCCGCTGCGCCTCGGTTTGCTTCCACCGGCTGCCCACGCGTTGCCTCGCCGCATCTCATGCCGCCACGTCCGGCCATGGCCGCCCAGCTCAGGCGCCTTGCCACGCCTGGCTTGGCGCTGGCCAGAGTGGCGCTCAGCCTCGCCCATTTCTGCGCCCTCGCTGCCGCTGCGCCCCCCCTTGGCGCCCTGGCTGGGCAGTCCCCACGCTTGACGCCGTGCCTGGTTACTGCTGTGGCCGCGTGCCAGGTGCAACCCGAAGGAGTGGCCATAGGCCTATGACAAACGGGCCGTGCCCCTAATAACGTTTTTGGAAAAAAAAAGAAAAAAAGAAAAAAGATATAAAGATAAAAATGATTAATAAAATTAATAATTAATTAATTAACTAACTAATGAATTAATTAAGTTAATTAATCCGGGTTAATCAATTTAATTAACTAGTTAAGTTTAATTAAACTGTAATTAATTAACCTAACCCTAATTAACCTAATTAGGGGATGACAGGTGGGTCCCCCTGGACCCACATGTCAGGTTGACCAAGTCAACCACTTGACCGTCGACGACATGCATGACCTCATCTTCGACGCCATAAATTCATTTTCAATTAAATAAATAATTAAATAAATTCCGTAAATTAATAAAATCTTTAAAAATCATATCTTTTAATCCGTAACTTTCGGATTAAAATATTTTCAACATGAAAGTTGCTTTCGAGCGGCGAGGCGAACACGGATCTGCTTGATTGGGTTAAATCGCCACACACCCTAACCTATCGAACCTGCAAACTTTCCTCTCCGGTTCATCTGTCTGACAGACGTCCTAACCGGAAAACTTTCCCGGATGTTTCCTTCGCCAAGATCGCCTATTGCTGCGTTAGAACACGTCTAGCTCTGTCATTGTCTCCGTTATGCACTTGCTCGCTATGTATTTCTTGCTTTCTTCCCCTCTTCTCTCCGGTAGACCCACGAGACCGATGTCGATGTCCCTGTGATCGACTCACGCCACCGCCGAATTTCTCTCTTGCCAGAGCAACCAGGCAAGCCCCCTGATCACCGAGATATAGCCTACTCTTATCTACATCGCTTGCATTAGGGTAGTATAGCACATTCTGTTTTCAGATACTCCTATCATCAGCGCATAGCTCGCCCTTGTTACTTCTACATTGTTACCTTACGCAATCCTATATGCTTAGTATAGGATGCTAGTACATTCATCTGCTGGCCTACACTCTTGTCCGTCGCCATGCTATACTCTTTGGGTGTGATCACTGGGAGGTGATCACGGGCATATACTATGTACTTTACATCGTTACATTACCTGTGATACTGCTCGGAGATGGGGTGAAAAGGACGTGTGGCTCCATCCCTAGAGAGGTGGGCCTGGGTTCCCGACGGCCCCCAACTGTTACTTTGTGGCGAGCTGACAGGCGATGTTGAGACCGCCTAGGAGGAGGTGGGCACGGCCTCGCTCGGCGTTCATGGATACTTAACACGCTTAATTGAGGTCTTGGTATTTGATCCGAGTTGGCTCACGAGCTTATACGCACTAACCATCTACGCGGGAGTAGTTATGGGTATCCGGCCGTGGTATCAATGGCACTTCGTGACGCCAACACCGAAGCGGCGCGCCGGATTGGACCGAACGCTTACTTCAGGCTAGGTCCGCTTCCTACCGCGTTCAAGCAACGCAGTGTGTGCATTGGGCGATGGGCCTGCACTTCTGTGGCTTTAGGTTTAGACCGGCGTGCCGGGCCTCTCTGAAGCCTAGGTGGGGCTGCGGCGTGTTGATCTTCGCGGCGGGCATGACTTCAGAAAGTGTGTCCCGCCAAATGGGATCAAGCGTCTTTGGGTAAGATGGTGCACCCTAGCAGGAAGTTAATCTATTCGGATAGCCGTGATCTTCTAAGAATGTGATCTACTTGGAGTTGTACCTTGAGCTTATGCCAACTAGAACCGGATACTTGATAAAACACACCCTTTCAAGTGCCGATACAACCGGTGGTCGCCTCGCTTTCGAGGGTTATGGCGAGGATTGCTTGGGTAGGATTATTGCTATGTGATGTTACTTGGAGGACTTCAGATCGTCTCTCTCCTACTTGCTAAGAAGGTGTGTGTCCGTATGTAGTCTTCGTTAAGACTAGCTATCCCCTCTTATTACGGCATTCTGCAGTTCAGTCCTTGATATGGCCTTTACACACATATATCCATGCATATGTAGTGTAGCTCCTTGCTTACAGTACTTTGGATGAGTACTCACGGTTGCCTTGTTCCCCCTTTTCCCCTATCTCTACTCGATTGCTGCAACCAAACTTTTGGAGCCCAGAGCGACGCCACCGTCGATGGCGACTACTACTACTCGGGAGGTGTCTACTACTACGTGCAGCCCGTGGCAGCGACCGAGGGAGTAGCTAGGAGGATCCTGGGTAGGAGGATTGCTCCTCTTTCGATCTCAGATCCTGGTTTGTGCTAGCCATCTTATGGCAACTTGTTTAACTTATGTCTCGTACTTCGGGATATTGTTGCTTCCGGCCGACTCTGCCTATGATCGAGCACTTGTATTCGAGCCCTCGAGGCCCTCGGCTTGTATTATGACGCTTGTATGACTTATTTTATTTGTAGAGTTGTGTTGTGATATCTTCCCGTGAGTCCACGATCTTGATCGCATACATTTGCGTGCATGATTAGTGTACGATTAAATCGGGGCGCTACAATTATATATATCGAGAGTAGGATTCTTTTTACTCTCAGCTCCTTCGTCGCCTACGGTGAGGTCTCCTGACGTAGATGTTTTGTCTTTCCTCTCCTCAAATTTCACTAAATTTTTTTTTAGGATCACGCGGGTATCTTGGGATCGTTCTGATATTCTTATGACGAGAACATTGTTCTTGGTGCCTCCTGACATTTAGGGGTTGTGGCAGTGTCCCGGGGAGTTGAGCTCCGAGGTGTTGTCGTCATAATTTTATCGTTGCGATTGGAATACCTGAGTTTTGCGACATCGAAAATCTCTTTTATGCAGCTTGTTGGTGAGATAACCTCACGCCACCCAAGATCGGGAGTTCGGGAGTATTGCCATAGCTTGTATAACGGATGCTTTTCAAGGTTGAGGTACCACGATTTCGGAGTTTTCTTGGTTATGTGTGGACGGATGGATACAATTTGGATGTAGGGATTGTTAGTTTGGGTGAGATATATTGCTTCCTGTATCCCCAACAATTGCATTGCATAACCGTAAAGTTTCGGGAGTTTATAGGTGGGAATTCAAGTAGCTCCTAGAATATCTATCCGACAGATGCATGATATGGGATTGGGTAAATCTCTATCATATGTATTTGTTCCAGCTTATTCTGCAAGCCAAATCCTTTGTTTTGTTTTATTTGGGGTATTCGAGTTGCTTCGAAGTCAAATGTTGAATCCATACCTTTCATAAACGTTGTTCTCATATTGCTATGTGAATACTAATCCTTCTTGATCATCGAGGTCGTCATGTTAATTCTTTTCCCAACCGGCGTGCTTCTCTTCAAGTGGATCCTATCATTTCAACATTCGCGAGATCAATTCTAAGTTTTCTCAACGGTATCCATTCCATCTACCCAACTTGTCTTTGTTTTCCCGCCCTCCCACCCTTTTTCTTCAAGGACTCATATATTTTAATCAAGTATCCATTTATTCATGTGAAGTCTCTCCATTCTTTTCTGTCAATATTCTTATCCTTGATTCTCGTGAAGATACTAACGGAGCTTCAAGTTCATCATTCTTCATTCTCCCGTATTCTTCTCCTCGTGGATTCAATTCAAGCTTTGTCGATCATATCCTTTCCACGTTTCAAATGTTTTCCCATGCCGGTGCACCTCTTAATTGTTCACCTCTCTCTGTTCATATCCGGAGTGTTTGAACATATCTCAGAAGGCTCGTCTTTTCATTCAAGATCCGTTCATGCTATTTCGAGATTATTATCTCATTCAAATCATTTAATTCAACCGGTGCAATCTCTCTTTAAAATCATTTCAACGGTGTTTCTCTTGAGTGGGCCATAACCCACAGGTCTTTTCCCAGGATCTTACCTGACTCTTCGAATTATCAGGAGCGATTCTCAAATTCATTTCCAAGTTTGACGTAAGAATGAATTTTCATCAGTCATATACCTTCTCCAAGATCGCTTTCAAAATATTTTCATCGTTGGTTCATCATTTCTATTCTTCTTTGTTCCGGAGTGTCTCAACAATTGGGTGGTGTTTCGCCTCGTCATTCTCGGATTTTGAAGACCGAAGAAGAGTTCCTCTTAAATCCTTACCCGTTCTTCCAAAGATGCGTAGTTCAAGTTTGATGCCATCCTCTCATAATTGTTTTCGATTGTGAGAATTCTTTTCACCCATTCGGAGCATTTCATGAGTTGTTTCCATTCTTTTCCTCCGAAGGCCATCATGTGATAATTCTTCATTCTCAGCGTGTAGCTATCGTTCTCCAAATCTTACCGGTGCATCGTTCAAATACCCTCTAATCTCATGTATCTAAATCCCCTCAAGTATCTTCATTCATTTTCCAATTCTTCCCATAAATTGTGCCTTTGCCACTGTAACATCCCAAATTTTCAATTTGGCATGTTATACATAGGTCATCCATGCATATCATATTTTATTGCCTTTTGTTTGCAATCCTCAAATCCTAAGCAACCCAAGGACCCTAGGAGAGAGTTGGGGATTTTCGATTTTCATATTTGATTTTTATCAAGTAGTGAAGACGAGGATTTTTGGTTTTAATTATTTTCTCTCCGGAAAATATTTCATTTTTAAATAAGAAATGAGGGGAGATAATATGACTTCTCCAAAATAATTGAATATCGGAGGAAAAATGTTAAAATCATTATTTGGTTTTTATTTGATTTATTTTGGAATTTTATTCGCTTCTAGAAAAATTTGCATGTTTTAAAATTTGCATTTTAGGGGCCAAGAAAAGTTCATCCTGTTCTAAATATTCCATTTAGACGGAGAAAACTTATTTTGGTATTTTTAGATTTTTATTAATTTTTCTAGGATTTTTCTAAGTTTCATGAACATTTAAAAAAGAGATCATACCGATTGGGCCTTAGGGCCCAGCAGCTGCCCAGCCACCGCCGCCGCCTCCTCTGTCTTGTGGCAAGACCTGCTGGCCAAGCGACTGGACCGGAGTCCGAGTGGGACTCCGCCTCCCGCCGCCTTTGCCCCCTCCTCCAAGTCGCCGCCCGCCTTTTATATACGCCCGCCACCTCTCTAACCACCACCACCACCGGAGTCTTGAGCCGAGCCCCCGAGCCCCGAGTCACGCCGCCGCTGGCCTAGCCGCCGCCTCCTCACAACCCGCGCCGAGCCTCACGTGAGTCAGCTGGGCCACGGGACGACCTCACGGAGGTAGCCGCCACGCCCGGCTTTTTAAAAAACCCTAGTTCGTTTTTATAGATCGGTTTTATATTTATTTTTTTCCGGTTTATTTACTTTAGCGAAGCTCATTCGCTCGCTCATTCTAATGAACGTGTTCAGTCATTAGTTTTCTCGCTAACGAACGCTCGCTCGCTTAGCCGCTCATTATTTTTCTTTTTATCGGATTTATTCCGCGATTTTCCCGACGAGATTTTTGATCCGATTTTCGTTCTAGTTTAACTTTTCGCTCATTTATCGTAATCAGCGATTCAAGCTACTGAGTTTCATCTCAAACCTCTTCCGAATAGCCAACTCAAACAAGTTTTTGCCTCGTAAAAATTTGACCCTAGTTCGATTAGTAAACGGATTTTGTTTCTTTCGCCGCTTGAGTTTCGTTGCTTCGTTTGGTTTGATTCTTTTTGTGAACCGGAGTTCTTAAGTTGAACTCTCCGCTCAACCTCTTTCAGCTTGAAGTTTCGCTTTGTGCATCTTTGCTTGTTTGCTTATGTATGTTATTGTTTGCTTGCGATAGAATTCCTGAGTGTGAAGCGTGTTACTACAGTCTCTAGGATTCCTGATCGTCAAGAAGGCAAGTAACACTTTGATCATACTCTTTTCATACCCAGCTTTTTATGCATTAGTTTCAACCCTCACATTGCATGATTAGGATGTCATTAACTTGTGGGTATTGGGAAGTAGTTCATGAGGTAGGAACCTATTGCCCTATTATTATCAAACCCTTGGGAGTTACTTCTACGTGTTGCTTATATTGCTATGCTATGCTCGTAGACGTGGTTGGGTTTGAGAGTTATCCATGATAGATGTGAGATTGTTAATTAATGGCTAACTTAAGGTGGCAACTTTAATACACATCTGGGTGGATTGAGGCACCGGGGAACCCAAAGGTTGTTCTGCTTTGTTTTGAAATCCTGGGTACCCGTGTGATCTTCTTATGGACCGCCACCTGTGCTCAAAGGAATCGAGATTATTCATGCTAGAAACTTCCGTAGGCAGCCACAAGCTATTATGGGCTCTAGCATAGTTGAGTAAGTTACGTGAAGCTCTTGAAGAGGTAGATCGGCCAGGTAGTGGGTTTTGTAGGTTTGGTATGGTCTACCGGAGTAAAGAGTTAATGTTTCGAAAGATCGTGTCTCGGTCATCCGCTTTCTCAAACACCATGCAAAGGCGAGAAATCAAGTGGAGGCGATCGAGTCTTGTGGGGAAAAGTGCACAAACCTCTGCAGAGTGTACAATCTAATCATGGTTAGCCGTGTCCCCGGTTATGGACAATTCTGAGTATCTAGTACTTGAGTATTCACATGTATCTCATCACTCTTACCTAATATTGTTGGGATGTTAATTACTTTAATTGGGATTGAGTTGGGGTTATACCTTCTTAATGATGTTTCAACCACCATGATAGTTAAATTAAAATTTATTCCTTTGTTGTAGGGAAAAATTGGCTTTTCACAAAACAGTAACCGTAGAGCTTTCCACCAGCCAAATATGCATGTAGTGATAGTATTATTCTTGCTCTATTGTGTTACATTGCCAACATATTCCATGTGCTGACCCGTTCTCGGGCTGCAACGTATTATGTTGCAGACTTTTCAGACGAGGAGTAAGGTTCGATAGGTCGTGTCATTGCAGGCTTCGCTTATGCCGTTGGAGTTGATGGACTCACTTTATCTTCCAAGCCTTCCATTGTTATCGTATTAGATGGCTTTAAGCCATATTATTGTAATAAGTTCTCTTTTGAGACATTCGATGTAATAAGTGTGTGATTGCTACTCTGTTATAAATCCTTCGAGTAATCGTGGTGTGTCAAAGATTATCGATCCAGGATGACATCGAACACGTAGACTTGACCGTCTCGAGGTCGGGTCGCTACAAGATGGTATCAGAGCACACGCTGAAAGTGTAGGACACGCACCACTAAGATAAACCATAGGTCACTCTTCTCTACTCATTTCTGACTCCTCTCCATTTTTCCACTCTTTAGGATGACGGAGATGAAGAACAAGTTTGCACAACCGGATGAAGACACACCTGTTGGATGCCACTTGAAGGAAGTCACTAGGTACCGAATATTGGAATACCAAGCTTCACCAGGACGTACAACGCCACTCTACCAGAAGAAGAGCGCTGGATGATTCAAGTACAAGTTCCAGGAAGGACGTTCTCGCCAACTTCCAAGCCCATAGAGTTTTCTTTTGAAACACCCACCTGGAGCCTTGGCAAGAGTATGGCAGCTCACATTACCATGGGACGTATTGGAGAAGTCTACAACAGGGAGCTTAAAGACACCATATATCAAATATGTGGGCACCGAGACGAGCAATGGGAAGTAATCAGCACCAAGAAGGATAGATCCATTGCAGCTTACATCCAGGAGCTAAACCAGCACATTCGACATCAGGAGAACCAGATGTCAAAGCAGACATGATGGAGTTGAAGAAGGCGAAAACTAGGATCATCGAAATGGAGGAAGAACTCAAGTTTACCCGCGACGGATATGAGGAGGAAATCAAGACACTACTGGAGAAGAACGACGACCTAGTCAAGAAGATCGGAGTATTCATGGGAGGATCAGCACTGGAAGAAGAGGAGGAAGATCCCACTTGCCCGGACAACTACATCATCATCGACGACATCGATTCCGATCCAAGTGATGATGACTACGAAGATGAAGTTGGAGCGTACATCATGGAGTCTTCCACCGATCAAAATTTCTAGATGACCACCAAATATTAGTAGTATTTCCATGTATCTAGTAGTAGTTGAGCACTTTTACGCTAGTCCTAGACCGTTTGTATGCCCTTGCTTGATTGATTGAGTGAAATGATTGTGTTTGCCTCATATGCATATGGGTAGTGTTTTCTCATTAGACCTCTCTCTATTCTAATCTCTCCCGTCTAAACCCACCAGATGCCTCCGAGACGTGACACCGGTTTTGCTTTCCCACCGGAGCTCACCCAGTTGATCCAGCAGCAAAACACCTTGATGCAATTGCTAGTTCGTAACTGTGGCAACAACAACAACAACAATAACCCACCACCAAAGTGGACAACTTAGCCTGCTTCCCGAGGTTACAACCGCCGGTGTTTTCCAAAGGCACCGAGCCAATAGTTGCTGATGATTGGCTACACCGTATTGGAAGGAGTTAACCACCGCAGATGCACGGATGTCGAGAGGGTGCGCTTTGCCGCGACATCAATTGGATGGACCAGCAGCCACATGGTGGGAGAATTACACGGCTACTTTTCCTATAGCCAATGTCACTTGGGACCAGTTCCAACAAGCTTTCCGCGACGGCCCATGTCTCAACCTGGAGCCATACGGATGAAGAAGCGTGAGTTTCGAACTTACGCCAGGGGAACCATATCAGTGGCCCAAAGACGTGGATGAGTTTAGCAAGTTATCACGCTTATGCCCCCGATGATGTGGCCACGTATGCCGCCAAGGTGAGAAGTTTATGGAAGGGTTGAATGATGAGATGAGTATGCAGGTTGATGGTGGCAACTTTCAACAACTACCGTGAGTTGGTAGATAAGGCCCTAATGATTGAAGGAAAGCAACAAAGAAATTGAGAACCGTAAGAGGAAGTATGGACAAGGGAAGAGTAACTCAGAGCTCACCAGAAGCCTCGCTTAACCCCGAACTCCTGGAGGACTTGTTCATAACCATGGAGGTCATAACCATACTTGGAGGAGGATCGCATAGTCAAAATGGTGCGAAGAACGGGAATGGGAATGGAGTCAACAATAATCGTAATCGCTCTAACCCAGCTACAACCGCCAAGAGGACTTAAGCCAAGTTATTTGCTTTAAGTGCGGGAAAACAGGTACTATGCCAATGACTGCCCTAAAGGAAAGAATGGAAACGGAAATGGGAGCGCCGGGAAGAAGCCCAATCCATTCAACAAAGGTTAAGTGAACCACGTTAACGTGGAGGAAGTTGAAGAGCAACGGACGCCGGTAATAGGTAAGTTTTGGTCTACCATTTATCACTTTTGTTCTTTTCGATACTGGTGCATCGCATTCATACATATCGAGGGGATTTGTGGAAAAGTTTAAGTTACCAACCCAAACCCTTAGGACCCCTCTTCTAGTGAGCTCGCCTAGAGCAGAGTACATGGCTAGCAGATGGTGCACCCAGATACCCCTAATCATTGGCAGGCATGTTTTTCCGTCTAACCTAATTATCTTGGAGTCGCAAGGATTGGATGTGATATTAGGTATGGACTGGATGTCAAAGTATGGAGGAAGTATTGACTGTGCTAGCAAGTCAATTTATCTTACCACCCTGTGGGGAAAAAGGATTAAGTATGTATCTAGGCATGTGCCTAGGAGGAGCCAAGTGAACGCCTCATGGGAGTTGTACAGAGGAAGTACTGTAGTAAAGGATTATCCGGATGTTTTCCTGCAGAAGTTACTGTGCATGCCACCGGATCGGGACATCGAAGTTTCCGATAGAGCTATTGCTGTGCATGAGGCCAATATCCAAGAGACCCTATCGGATGCCCGCAAATGATCCGGAGGAAATTAAGAAGCAGATCAAGGAACTATTGGAGAAAGGTTACATTCGTAGAAGTTCATCACCTTGGGGAGCCCCAGTACTTTTGGTGGAGAAGAAGGATAAATCCCTGAGGATGGTTGTTGATTATCGAGCTTTGAATGAAGTAACCATAAAGAACAAGTATCCATTACCGATGATAAGTGATCTGTTTGATCAGTTGCAAGGAGCTAAGGTGTTTTCGAAGATTGATCTACGATCAGGATACCATCAGTTGAAGATCCGAGAGAAGGATATACCAAAGACAGCATTTACCACACGGTATGGATTATATGAGTATACGGTCATGTCATTTGGACTGACTAACGCCCTGCCTATTTCATGAGTATGATGAACAAGGTGTTCATGGAGTATTTGGACAAGTTTGTTGTGGTATTTATTGATGATATTATGGTATACTCGAAGAACGTAAGAGGAGCACGCGAACACTTGTGTTTGGTTCTCGAGAAACTCGTGGGAACACCAGTTATACGCCAAATTCAGCAAGTGCGTAGTTTTGGTTGAAGGAAGTTGGATTTACGGGGCATGTTATATCGAGAGGGTATAGCAAGAGATCCAAAGAAGGTTCGGGCCAACATCGAATGG
The DNA here is from genome assembly GCA_021605145.1 of Aegilops bicornis. Lineage (NCBI taxonomy): Eukaryota > Viridiplantae > Streptophyta > Magnoliopsida > Poales > Poaceae > Aegilops > Aegilops bicornis. The sequence goes on along the minus strand of CM038674.1, from coordinate 288,305,274 downwards.
TTGGCACCCACTTCAGCTTGGCGAGATCCGCAGCTTCCTTTGGATCGGCAGGATATTATCGAGATTCATTGAGAATTTCTCCAAGATTGCTAAGCCTATGATTGAATTGCTAAAGAAGGATACTAAGTTCAAATGGACAGAGGATTGCGAGACAAGCTTTCACGAGTTGAAGAAAGCGGTTGACTACAGCCAAAGGTTTGACATTGCCAGATATACATAAGGAGTTTCAAGTGTATTGTGACGCCTCGCTTGGGACTTGGATGTGTTCTTATGCAGATGTAAAAGTTGTTTCAGTATGCCTCACGACAACCGAAGCCACATGAGTTGAACTATGCCGCGCATGATTTGGAGTTAGCAAAGTAGTACATGCGTTGAAGACCTGGAGACATTATCTTATTGGAAACCATTGTGATGTATACACGGATCATAAGAGTTTGAAGTACATTTTCACACAGAAGGAGTTAAACCTTAGACAGAGGAGATGGCTGGAACTTATAAAGGATTACGACATGAAGCTACACTATCATCCAGGAAAGGCCAACGTCAGAAAGGTATGCTTTGAGCCTAAGAGTTATGCTAATATCCTTGAAAGCAAAGGATTGCCAAAGGAGTTAGCAGCGGATATCATGGAACCGATTGGAGATTGTTCCAAGAGGTTTTCTTGCAACAATGGAGGTTCAATGACGTTGTTGAACAAGATTCGAGAAGCTCAGAAGGAGGACAAGGAGATTGCTGAGATAAGAGAGAAGATGGGCGAAGGAAAAGCCAAAGGTTTTCGCGAGGATGAGCATGATACCTTGTGGTTTGAGGACCGGATTTATGTGCCCAACAATTCGGAGATCAGAAGTTAATACTTCAGAGGCCCATGACTCACCATACTCGATTCACCCCGAAACAAAGAAGATGTATTTGGACTTGAAGGAACGCTTCGGTGGACTGTATGAAGAAGGATATTGCCGAGTATGTAGCCGTATGTGATGTATGTCGAGAGTGAAGGCAGAGCATCGTAAGCGGCCAGGATCTGTTACAGCCTATGCCAATACCCGAATGGAAGTGGGACAAACTTGGCATGGACTTTATTACCGGATTACCCAGAACCAAGGCAGGATATGATTCAATATGGGTAGTTGTGGATCGTTTGACCAAAGTAGCTCATTTTATCCCAATGAAAACAACCTATACAAGTGCAAAGTTGGCCAAGATATATATGACTAGGATCAGATGTTTGCATGGAGTTCCGAGGAGCATCGACGTATAGAGGAACGTAGCTTTACTTCAAAGTTTTGGCATCACCACACACCGGACTTTGGGTACCAGATTGGAGTTCGATCGCTTCACCCGCAGACGGATGGATGGATGACAGAGAGTCAATCGATTCTCGGAGGACATGTTGAGAGCATGTGCGCTAGATTATGGATCTAGTTGGGATGACAATTTGTCAGACGCAGAAGTTCTCATACAACAACAACTACTAGGCCAGCTTTGAAGATGGCACCGCTCAAGCTCAGATGGACGCAGATGTAGAACACCATTAATGTGGGATGAGGTTGGAGACCGTCAGTTGTTCGGACCAGATTTGATCAAGGAATCAGAGGAGAAGGTTAAACTGATCAGAGACAGACTAAAGATTGCTCAGTCTAGACAGAAGAGTTACGCAGATTCAAAACGCAAGGAAGTAACCTATGAAATTGGAGATAGAGCCTATTCATGAAAGTGTCACCCTTGAGGGGAGTAAAACGCTTTGGAGTAAAGGAAAGTTAGCCCCAAGATTTGTAGGACCGTATCGTGTTTTGGAACGGATGGGAGAAGTTGCCTACAAGCTGGAGTTACGAAGGATTGTCGAGTTCACGATGTGTTTCACGTATCACGGTGAAGAAGTGCCATCTTTGAGATGGCCGATATACCGTTAATGATACAGTGCCCTTGGAGGCGATTCAGCTGGATAGTAATATGACCTATGAGGAGAAGCCAATAAAGATTCTTGATTTCGACAATCGAGTCACTCGCAGCAAGGTAACAAAGTTCAGTGGAGCCACCATACCGAGGAGGAAGCCACCTGGGAGCGAGAAGAGGATATTCACAAGGACCATCCGCACCTATTTTCTAGCCAACCCGAATCTCGAGGGCGAGATTCATCTTAAGGGGGGTAGGTTTGTAACATCCCAAATTTTCAATTTGGCATGTTATACATAGGTCATCCATGCATATCATATTTTATTGCCTTTTGTTTGCAATCCTCGAAATCCTAAGCAACTCAAGGACCCTCTGAGAGAGTTGGGGATTTTTCGATTTTCATATTTGATTTTATCAAGTAGTGAAGACGAGGATTTTTGGTTTTAATTATTTTCTCTCCGGAAAATATTTCATTTTTAAATAAGAAATGAGGGGAGATAATATGACTTCTCCAAAATAATTGAAATATCGGAGGAAAAATGTTAAAATCATTATTTGGTTTTTATTTGATTTATTTTGGAATTTTATTCGCCCTAGAAAAATTTGCATGTTTTAAAATTTGCATTTTAGGGGCCAAGAAAAGTTCATCCTGTTCTAAATATTCCATTTAGACGGAGAAAACTTATTTTGGTATTTTTAGATTTTTATTAATTTTTCTAGGATTTTTCTAAGTTTCGGCGGAACATTTTTTAAAAAAAGAGATCATACTGATCGGGGCCTAGGGCCCTGAGCAGGCTGCCCAGCGCCGCCACTGGCCGCCTCAGGCTGGCCACACACACACAAGACTCGACCGAGTCCGAGTGGGACTCCGCCTCCCGCCGCTTTGCCCCCTCCTCCTCCAAGTCGCCGCCCCGCCTTTATATACGCCCGCCACCCCCTCTCTAACCACCACCACCACCGGAGCCCGAGCCGAGCCCCGAGCGAGCCTCGGGCCACGAAGTCGCCACGCCTTAGCCGCCTCCCGCCGAACCCCGGCCGAGCCTCCCCGGCCGAGCCGCCAGGCCTAGCCTTGGATGACCTCACGTGAGGTAGCCGCCTCACGCCTGCTTTTTTTTGGAAAACCCCTTCGGGTTTTTTATTCGAATAGCCGTGATCTTCGGTAACGGGACGACTTGGAGTTGTACCTTGACCTTATGACAACTAGAACCGGATACTTAATAAAACACACCCTCCCAAGTGCTGAGCATAACCGGTGGTCGCCTCTCTCGTGGCATTGAGGAGGGATCGCTGGTAGGATTATGCTATGCGATGCTACTTGGAGGACTTCGGTCCACTCTTCTACATGTTGCAAGACGGAGGCTGCTGTGGCGTAGTCTTCTCACGTGATTAGCTATCCCCTCTTATTAAGCATTCTGCAGCTCACCCACCGATATGGCCCTTTTTACACATATATCCATGCATATGTAGTGTAGCTCCTTGCTTGCGTAGTACTTTGGATGAGTACTCACTTGCTGCCTTGTTCCCCTTTTCCCCATACCTCTACCCGATTGTCGCGACCAAACGATGGAGCCTGTGGAGCCAGACGCCACTGGCCGATGGCGACTACTATTACATCGAGGCGCCTACTACTACGCAGGCCCATGATCATGGACGACCAGGAGTAGTTAGGAGGATCCTGGCAGAGGCCCGCGCCTCTTTTCGATCTCAGTATTTCAGTTCGTATAGCCTTCTTAAGGCAAACTTGTTTAACTTATGTCTCAGATCAGATATTGTTGCTTCCACGACTCGCCTCATGATCGAAAGCACTTGTATTCGAGCCCTCGAGGCCCTCGCTTGTATTATGATGCTTGTATGACTTATTTATGTTTTAGAGTTGTGTTGTGATATCTTCCGTGAGTCTCGATCTTGATCGTTACACATTTGCGTGCATGATTAGTGTACGATTGAATCGGGGGTGTCACAAGAAAAAACAAAACCCTAGTTCGTTTTTTTATAGATCGGTTTTATATTTATTTTTTTCCGGTTTATTTACTTAGCGAGCGTTCGCTCGTTCGTTCATTCTAACGAACGTGTTCGTCGTTTAGTTTCTGCTAACGAACGTTCGTTCGTTTAGCCGCTCGTCGCTTTTTCTTTTATCGGATTTATTCCATGATTTTCCCGACGATTGCGATTTCTCGATCCGATTTTCGTTCTAGTTTAACTTTTCATTGTTTATCTGGAATCAGCGATTCAAGCGCTCGAGTTTCATCTCGAAACCCTCTTTCCGAATAGCCAACTCAAACAAGTTTTTGCCTCTGTAAAAATTTGACCCTAGTTCAGATTAGTAAACGGATTTTGTTTCTTTCATTGCTTGAGTTTCGCTGTTTCGTTTGGTTTGATTCTTTTTGTGAACCGGAGTTCTTAAGTTGAACTCTCCGGTCAACCTCTTTTCGATTGAAGTTTCGCTTTGTGCATCTTTGCTTGTTCCCGAGTGCGAAGCGTTGTTACTACGTAGTCTCTAGGATTCCCGAATCGTCAAAGGCAAGTAACACTTTGATCATACTCTTTTCATACCCAGTTTTTATGCATTAGTTTCAACCCTCACACATTGCATGATTAGGATGTCATTAACTTGTGGGTATTGGGAAGTAGTTCATGAGGTAGGAACATATTGCCCTGTTATTATCAAACCCTTGGGAGTTACTTCTACGTGTTGCTTATATTGCTATGCTATGCTCGTGGACGTGGTTGGGTTTGAGAGTTATCCATGACAGATGTGAGATTGTTAATTAATGGCTAACTTAAGGTGGCAACTTTAATACACATCTGGGTGGATTGAGGCACTGGGGAACCCAAAGGTTGTCTGCTTTTGTTTTGAAATCCTGGGTACCCGTGCAGGATCTTCCTATGGACCGCCACCTGTGCTCAAAGGAAATCGAGATTATTCATGCTAGAAACTTCCGTGGTGCAGCCACAAGCTATTATGGGCTCTAGCATAGTTGAGTAAGTTACGTGAAGCTCTTGAAGAGGTAGATCAGCAGGTAGTGGGTTTTGTAGGTTTGGTATGGTCTACCCGGAGTAAAGAGTTAATGTTTCTGAAAGACTGTGTCTCGGTCATCCGTTTCTCAAACACCATGCAGTGCCAGAAATCAATGGAGGCGATCGAGTCTTGTGGGGAAAAGTGCACAAACCTCTGCAGAGTGTACAATCTAATCATGGTTAGCCATGTCCCCGGTTATGGACAATTCTGAGTATCTAGTACTTGAGTATTCACATGTATCTCATCACTCTTAACTAATATTGCTGGGATGTTAATTACTTTAATTGGGATTGAGTTGGGGTTATACCTTCTTAATGATGTTTCAACCACCATGATAGTTAAATTAAAATTTATTCCTTTGTTGTAGGGAAAAATTGGCTTTCCGCTAAACAGTAACCGTAGAGCTTTCCACCAGCCAAATATGCATGTAGTGATAGTATTATTCTTGCTCTATTGTGTTACATTGCCAGCATATTCCATGTGCTGACCTGTTCTCGGGCTGCAACGTATTATGTTGCAGACTTTTCAGACGAGGAGTAAGGTTCGATAGGTCGTTGCCGTGCAGCTCAGTTATGCTGTTGGAGTTGATGGACTCACTTTATCTTCCAAGCCTTCCGCTGTTATCGTATTAGATGGCCTTAAGCCATATTATTGTAATAAGTTCTCTTTGAGACATTCGATGTAATAAGTGTGTGATTGCTACTCGTTATAAATCCTTCGAGTACTATGTGTGTCAAGATTATCGATCCAGTGGATGACACCGAACACGAGACTTGATCGCTCGAGGTCGGGTCGCTACACTCTTCGTTCTCATGTATCTAAATCCCCTCAAGTATCTTCATTCATTTTCCAATTCTTCCCATAAATTGTGCCTTTGCCACTTTCATTTTCAATTCTTACGGTGGTTCGTTCTAGATTTCACTTCCTTTGTTATCATACCAATTCATTCGTTGTTTCCAATCCCACCGGTGGTTCCATCAATACCTTCTCAAGTTTGCGCTATCTCTCTCTTAATCCTTTCTACGGGAATAAGTAGTATGCCAAATCCGTTGCTTGTCATCAATTTAAATTGGTGAAGGATAGGCATAACGTAATCCTTATTATTGTTTCATCCAAGTAATCTAGTTTCTTCTTTCCAGAGTTGTTCATCATGTCATTTTTCTCGGTTCGAGATGCTTCATCTTTTCTTTTCCGGAGTTTCAAGTTTTCCGCTTTATCTCGTCACGAAGCTCCTTCTAAATCATCGCAAGGCTTCACCTTGTGTTTTCAACTTCTCTTTCTTTTTATCATCCTTCTATTACCGGAGTTCTCCATGGAGGCTCTACATGGTGGTTCATCAAGGATTTAATTCCTTCTCGAAGTGTTCATCGAGATTCTTTTCAGAGGAGTTCAAGCATTCTTCATCTTGCATTTCGAAGTGCAATTCTCTCTATCTTATCTTTTGACTTGGTGTTATGTCATTCTTGACAATTTCCCTTCATGCTTCATGATTCACATGTTGTCAAGAATGAGGTAGTTTAAATCCATCAATCTCTTCATTGGAGTTATCCTGGGTTATATTTCACCTAAAGCTTTCCCTAAGGATTGTTGCTATTTATGGTGCTTATAAATGACCCAAGTTCTTCATTTATCCTCCCGGTGAAATAAGTTCTCGTCTCCTTGTTGATATCAATCCAACCATTTGTTTCCGTTGGTGGCAGAAGCTCACCTCATAATTTTGAGATGTTTCCATAAGCCCGCTACAAGATTATCCTTACCGTTGTTGTTTTTCAAACAACTTCGTTAAATCCTACTTCGTAAGGATGCTCTTTCAAATTCATTTATGGTAGGAGATGTTGGTTTCATTCTTCGTTCTATTCATTCCAACTATCTAACTATTATGCATTATTTCCGGAGGCATTGTGATGTTGCTCTCTTCACCCATCACCTCGTTTTGTAAAGATCATGTTCCTTTTCTTGCTTTTCCGTTTAACCGGAGTGGTTTCAAATTCTATCTTGTCCATTAAACTCTTGATTCATGTCTTTGCAACCTTCAAGTTCTCGTAATGTTCCTTGTTCCTCTTTTCTAACGGATTGTTTGCAATCTCGTTCAACTCTATTGTACTCTTTCTTTTAATTTGACCAACCCTCTCAAGGTTCGTGGTTTCACTCATTGGTCGAAGAAGCAACTTAGTTTTACCTCTTATCTTCCTCTTCCTTTCCCCCCCCGGTGCCATCCTAGATCTCGGGATGAGATCCTCTCGTAGTGGTGGAGTGTTGTAACGCCCCAGATACAACTTTCCATATTCGTAACTCCAACTCTTGCCCTTTTTCGGAGATGCGATATGATATTTTCCTTCGTGGTTGGGTTATTGTCGTTTGTTTTGCATTTTGTTCATGCCATGAATCTCATCTCATAGCATCATGTGCATCGCATCCATATGTTTTCATAAAACACGTATCCACTCGTAGTTGCCGCATCACCCCTTGCTTTCGTTGACCGTTCTGAGACCAACTGTGTTTGCGTTCCCCTCTTGTCAAACCACCCAACCTCTCTGCACAAGCATCGACCCCCTCTTGCGTGCGCCGGAAAACTTCCCTATACCCGACCCGGGCTGTTGTGACCAATGGGTCCGGATCATCCCCGAACATCTATAAAACATCTCCGTTTTCTTTGTTGGACTTCCCTAGCCATACTTTCGTCCGCCCGATCCCGATCCGATGATCCAAATCCTCCCTCCTATTACCTACCTGCTATATAAACAGATGAACCCTAGATCCTAGGGAGCTTGTCCCATCTGTCCCGTCCCAGCCGCCGCCACTGTTCTCCATTCCATCACCCAGATCCGTCGCCACCCACCTCCTCGTTTTCCTCTCCTGCCCAATCCACCACCGGCCAGCCTCCACCTTCATCGGGATCCATTCCCCAACTAGCTAACCAGCGGTGATCTCCTCGATCCACTGCCCAATCCTAGCCAGCCCCCGACCACCTCCCTTGTTCTTCAAGGCTTCTCCTTCAGAATAGGCCGCAAAGGCCCGAGCGCCCTCGTCCTCCTCCTCCGTTTTTCGATCCAGACAGATCAAGGCAGCGCCCGACGCCTCGGCCTCCTCCCGAATCTCGTGCCGGACCAAGCCGGGCCTCCTCCTCGGCTCCATCCCCGCTGCTCAAGGCCTCCCTCCCGAGCTCCTCCCGAAGGCCAGCAACGAGCACGCCGCTCCTCCGGGTCGACCTTCGCGCCCTACCTTTTCCTGGAGCCCCTCCCGTGCTCTCCTCCTGCAGCTCGCCTCGCCGGAGTTCGGCGCCACCGGAGCACCAACACCAGGGACCTCACCCACCAGGCCGCCTTCCCTGCCCCATTCCTTTCTTCTCCTTCTCTATTTCTCTCATGTTCGTCTCTCTTGACTGCTCTCTCTGTCTTCGCTGCAGCGCCACCATGACCATCGAGGGGAGATGCCTCCCCTGCCTTGCTCGCGCCCGGATCCAGCCGCCTAGCTCGCCTACGCCGTCCAGCGCCCGGCCTCCGTTTGCCTCCATGCCGTCCCCGTCGTCAAGTCCGGCCGCGGCTGTCGCCCCTGCATCCCCTGCTTCACCTTGCCGCTTTGCTTTCATCCACAGACGCATAGCAACCACATCATTCCAGCGCCTCGTTGCCAACCCGTCATTAACTCGGCCTCCGTGCGGATCACGAGGCCTAGCGCGCCTCCTCACCCCGACGGCCTCCTCCCCACCGAACCGGGCCATAGCCCATGGGTGAGATGCCCCCAAATACCGGCCTCCTCAAGGGTCTGCCCGTTTGCTCGATTCGGCCCGATACATTTTTTTTCCCATGCTGGACCTAATTATCTATTTATCCAGAGACCGCAGCTTTTCGTAAAACCCTTAATGTTCATGCATCAATAATTCACTAACCATGCATCAGAATTAAATAAACTATATATGTAAGATGCTCAGTTTTTCATGTACTTTCATAATATGCAGTTTTCATCCATGTTAAAAATGTTGTTTGATTAAATTTGCTCAAATGCCATGTTAAAATGTTTTTTTCTTAACTAAATAACCGCAGCTCCAAATTAATTAAACTATATATGTAAATGGGGTAGAAAAATGCCTAGTTTAACATGGTGCACTTCATTTTGCTGTTTGACATCTTTAAAATTATGTAATAGGCAGAACAGTACCAAACTCAAAATATGGACATGAGGATTTTCCGGAATTGTTGTTTGTTGTTCCGCCTCATTTAAACTTCTTTGCCTAAATAGTTAGTTTACTTATGCTTCACCTCTTGCCATGTTTAACAACATTTAATATTGTTGGGTACATAAACGAGATTAAACTAAATATGTCAATGTGGTGTTTTGTCAATATGCAACTCGTTGCATATTGAGCTCCACTTAACGTGTAGTATTGTTTGTTGCACTTTGCCATGCCATGCCTCATTAAACCGGACATGCATCATACTTGATTGTGCATCATGCCATGATTATGCTTGTGCGTTTACCATGTTGTTTGCTTCTTTCCGGGTTGCTTCTCTCGTTAGCTTCGGTTTCGTTCCGGACTTGTGAGGATTCGTTCGACCACGTCCGCTCGTCTTCTTCATGGACTCGTTCTTCTTCCTAGCGGGATTTCAGGCAAGATGACCGTCACCTTGGATCTCATTACTATCATTGCTATGCTAGTTGCTTCGTTCTATCGCTTTGCTGCGCTACCTATCACTTGTTCTTCAAGCGTCCAATTGCCATGTCAGCCTCTAACCTTTTTCACCCTTCCTAGCAAACCGTTGCTTGGCTATGTTGCCGCTTTTGCTCAGCCCCTCTTATAGCGTTGCTAGTTGCAGGTGAAGTTGAAGATTGCTCCATGGTGGACAGGATTATGTCAGGATATCACAATATCTCTTATTTAATTAATGCATCTATATACTTGGTAAAGGGTGGAAGACTCGGCCTTATGCCTGGTGTTTGGTTCCACTCTTGCCGCCCTAGTTTCCGTCATACCGGTGTTATGTTCCCGGATTTTGCGTCCCTAACGCGGTTGGGTGATTTATGGGACCCCCTTGATAGTTCGCTTTGAATAAAACTCCTCCAGCAAGGCCCAACCTTGGTTTTACCATTTGCCTCACCACCACCTACTTTTCCCTTGGGAGTAATTAACCCAAGGGTCATCTTTATTCAGCCCCCCCCGGGCCAATGCTTGTCTAAGTGTTGGTCCGAACCAGAGCCCTTTGCAGCGCCCCCTCAGGGAAACTTGAGGTCTGGTTTTAGTTGTAATGGATTGCTCATCCGGTTGTTGCCTCGAGAATCTAGATATGTGCAGCTCCTATCGGGATTGCTTCAAGATCAGGCGGTCTTGCTTGGTCTTGTTTTACCATTGTCGAAATGTCTTGTAACCGGGATTCCGAGTCTGATCGGGTCTTCCGGGAGAAGGAATATCCTTCGATTGATCGCGAGAGCTTATCATGGGTTGTTGGGACACCCTGCAGGGTTTAAACTTTCAAAGCCGTGCCCGGTTATGTGGCAGATGGGAATTTGTTAATGTCCGGTTGTAGATAACTTGACACCAGATCCGAATTAAAACGCGATCAACCGCGTGTGTAGCCGTGATGGTCTCTTTTCGGTGAGTCCGGGAAGTGAACACGATTTTGGGTTATGTTTGACGTAAGTAGGAGTTCAGGATCACTTCTTGATCATTGCTAGCTTCACGACCGTTCGATTTGCTCTCTTCTCGCTCTTATTTGCGTATGTTAGCCACCATATATGCTTAGTCGCTGCCGCAACCTCACCACTTTACCCCCTTCCTTTCCCATTAAGCTTTGCTAGTCTTGATACCCGTGGTAATGGGATTACTGAGTCCTCGTGGGTTTACAGATTACTACAACAACAAAATGCGGTACCGGTTATGCTATGCGATGATCATGACGCGAGAGCGATGTTTACTTGTTTTGGAGTTCTTCTTCTGCTTCTTCTTCGATCGTGGGATAGGTTCCGTGTCGGCAGCCTGGGCTAGCAGGTGGATGTCGTTTGAGTTTCGCTTTTGTGTTTCATCTGTAGTCGGATGATGCTCTTATGTATTGTGATGTTGTATTCGTGCGGCATTGTATGCCTTTTGTATGTATCCCCATCTATTATGTAATGTTGATGTAATGATATCCACATTGCAAAAGCGTTTCAATATGCGGTTCTATCCTTGGTGGGACCTTCGAGTCTCTTTAGATAGTATGGCATATTGGGCGTGACAGAAGGGTCCACGAAGAAGCAACCTTTTCTATCCCACCATGGCCGTCGCCCACGAAGGACTTGCCTCACTAGCGGTAGATCTTCATGAAGTAGGCGATCTCCTTGCCCTTACAAACTCCTTGGTTCAACTCCACAATCTTATCGGAGGCTCCCAAGTGACACCTAGACAATCTAGGAGACACCACTCTCCAAGAAGTAACAAATGGTGTGTTGATGATGAACTCCTTGCTCTTGTGCTTCAAATGATAAGTCTCCCCAACACTCAACTCTCTCTCAGGATTTGGATCTGGTGGAAAGAAGATTTGAGTGAACGCAACTTGGGGAAGGCTAGAGATCAAGATTCATATGGTTGGAATGGAATATCTTGGCCTCAACACATGAGTAGGTAGTTCTCTCTCTAAATAGGATCTTTGGAAGTGTAGGCTTGTTCTGATGGCTCTCTCCACGAATGAAGAGGAGGTGGAGGGGTATATATAGCCTCCACACAAAATCTAACTGCTACACACAATTTACCAAACTCGGTGGGACCGAATCATCAAACCTTGGCTTGACCGATTTAGTAAAACCTAGTGACCGTTAGGGTTTTCTTGGTGGACTGACATGCAACTTGCACGACCGATATGATTAGGTTAGGGCATAACGTAATCTCGGTGAGACCGACATACAAACTCTCGGGCGAGGCCGAATTTGGTAATTAGCTAACCAGAGAGTTGGTCAGGTAAACTCGATGGGACCGATTCGCTCTTCCGGTGAGACCGAAAAGTTACGAAAGGGAAATAGAGAGTTTACATTGCAATCTCGGTAGTACCGATTGCTCAAACTCGGTGAGACCGATTTGATAATGGACATACACAGAGAGATTACAATCCCATCTCGGTGAGACCGAGATCCCTATCGGTGAGACCAATTCGCCTAGGGTTTGTGGCAGTGGCTATGACATCTGAACTCGGTGGCGCCGGATAGAAAGAATCGGTAGGGCCGAGTTTGACTTTAGGTTTAGGTCATATGTGGATGTGAGAAAGTAATGGAGGGTTTTGGAGCATATCACTAAGCACATGAAGCAAGAGGCTCATTAAGCAACACCTCATCCCTCCTTGATAGTATTGGCTTTTTCCTATAGACTCAATGTGATCTTGGATCACTAAAATGTAAAATGAAGAGTCTTGAGCTTGAAGCTTGAGCCAATCCTTTGTCCTTAGCACCTTGAAGGAGTTCCCACATCCTTTAGTCCGTACCACTCCATTGTTGAACTTGTCTCAAACATACTTGATAAAAGTGTTAGTCCAATGAAGAGATATGTTGACATTAATTACCAAAACCACCTAGGGAGCACTTGTGCTTTCAATCTCCCCCTTTTTGGTAATTGATGGCAACATACATCAAGGCTTTAGATAAAGATATAAAGAATAGCAAGTAAAGCTTTGATAAGACATGTAACAAGCATAGGCTGCTCCTACATGTATGCAATCATGTGAATATGGAATATAGAAGCATGTGAGAGCATAACCATGATAGAGTAGGCAATGTGTTACATGTATCTTGGCCATATGCATCGAGCAAAGAATATTAAAGAAAATACCTCCATGCTTATGAGTCCTTCTTGCAAACAATATGTACATCGACAAGAATTCCTCATACACATGAGTGTGATGCATATACTTACCTTGTAGTCTTGAGTTGGCTTAGGGTGGAATGAACCTGCAAAAACAAGGTTAGATAACACAGGTACATCTACTAGCCAGAGCAAACAAAAGAAACCACAAGAATACCAAGACTGGGATGACATGTAGAGAGTGAGTACTAAGTACCACATTGGATTAGACATGTCCCCAAGAGTAAAGATATGCAATGAATTTGAATGATTCCTTTCCCTTAGATGTCTTGCTCCCCCTGAATCTAGCATGGGATACTGGGAGAAGATAGGGAACAGAAAATCAGAGCTGAAAGATATAAAAGAACAGAGCTGATGCAAATAAGCACATATGAACATGTCTTTCCCCTCAAGAAGACATGTGGCATCTCTCCTCTTGAACACCAAGCAACAGGGATCCTTGAGAAATACTTTCTACCTGAGTATTCTCTCCCCCTGGAGATCTCTCTCTCCCCCTATGGTGGTGATAAGTTTTGATGTGATCTCTCTAAGTGATAAGCTTTGATGTGATCTCTCTCTCCCCCTTTGACATCAATTTCCAAGAAGGGTTTGATCCTTGAGTCACTGACACAAAGCATTTATAAAAGTGTGATGCTTGTAGAGGACAAGATTCATTGAGTGGAGCTGGATCAGAAGAAACACAGAACAAGTGGCAAACTATTTTTCCTGTTGTGAAATCGGTGGCACCGAGTGGTATGCTTCGGTTGTACCGAAAAGATTCAGTTGGACCGAAAACAACAAATCGGTGAAACCGAGTTCATCGCAGAGAAGACACTTGTCACCTCAGCTCACTAGACTAGTAAGATCTCACAAAGATTTGCAAGGAATTAACTGAATGATATGCAATGAATTGGATGCAGACAATGCAGAGCAAAAAAGAAAGAAATGAAAGAAATCTAGATGAAGTTTTTTTTGAAAGGGGAAACAAATATGCATGAGACAAATGCAAAAACACAGAAGAGAACACAGGAGAACTTCATCTAGAGATGGTCGGCGACAATGTCACCTATGTTAGAGTATATTGACTTAGGAGTCAAGTGAGATCACTTGATCAAAGGTCATACTCATCGCTTAAGCTCTCAAAATGGGGTTGCCATTTTTGTTTACATCTTGATGTATTCACATCTTGTCGAGTTGCTTTAGCTCATGACTCGGAGTAAAGCTTCACTAAGATGGAATAACATACCTTGGTTGGTGGTGTTGACCATGTAGTTGAACTTGTGTGGATTGCTCAAGGTTGATGTAGCTCATAAAGAGTTGGGAGTACCACTTGGAATTTGAGTCCATCTACCTACATGGGTTAGATCTTGCAAGGAAGAGCACTTGTGTATCCAAAATGACAAGCATGAAACTCAAACATAGAATTTGTCAAAGGATATGTTTGAATGGTCTCGTCTTCCTTGTCTTCAACCACCATAGTGTAAAAAGACTTGGTGATGTAGAGATTGCTCAAGATGTGAGTAGATTACAATCTCATGGAGTTTGTTTCAACTAAGTACCTACATGGGTTAGATAACATGCAAGATGCAAATATATCCAAGATATAATATTTTCATCATAAGAGAGATATCATGGATTAGTCATAAGTTCATGTCTTGCATGTATCCAATGGAGTTTCTACTCCAAGTTTGAAACATCAATGATGTTCAATTCTCCTCTCAACCTGCAAAACACTTTCTCATCAAGAGGTTTAGTGAATATATCTGCTAATTGCTTTTCGGTGCAAACATGCTTAAGATTAATGTCACCCTTAGCAACATGATCTCGAATAAAATGATGACGAACTTCAATATGCTTAGTTCGAGAATGTTGTACGGGATTATGACCAATTTTGATAGCACTTTCATTGTCACAAAGCAATGGAACATGTTTCACATATATCCCATAATCTTTAAGAGTTTGGGTCATCCAAAGTAATTGAGCACAACATGAACCAGCGGCAATGTACTCCGCTTCAGCGGTAGATAAGAGATATTGAGTTTTGTTTCTTGGAGGACCAAGAAACAAGAGATCTACCAAGAAATTGACAAGCACTGAAGTGGACTTTCTATCAACCTTGTCTCGGCATAGTCCTAGCTCGGAGTAGCCAACAAGATTGAAAGAGGCCCTATTAGGATACCAAATGCCAAAATTTGGTGTATGAATTAAGTATCTCACTATCCTTTTACGGACCTTAAGATGACATTCTTTAGGAGCAGCTTGATATCTTGCACACATGCACACACTTAGCATAATATCGGGACGTGAAGCACATAGATATAACAATGATCCAATCATAGAGCGATAAACCTTTTGATCAACGGTTTACCATCTTTGGTCAAATCAAGATGTCCACTAGTAGGCATGGGTGTAGACATACCTTTGCACTCTTGCAAATTGAACTACTTGAATAAGTCCTTAGTGTACTTCGATTGTGAGACAAAAGTACCTTCCTTAGTTTTCTTGATTTGCAACCCAAGAAAGAAATTGAGTTCACTCATCATTGACATCTCAAACTTCTCCGAGCATTAGTTTTCCAAACTTTTCACTAAAGTGAGGGTTAGTTGATCCAAATATGATATCATCAACATAAATTTGGCATACAAATAATTCTCCATTAATCCTTTTAGTAAAAAGTGTGGAATCAATCTTCCCAATTTCAAAGCCTTTTTCAAGAAGAAACATGGTCAAGCATTTATACCAAGCTCTAGGAGCTTGTTTAAGACCATAAAGGGCTTTGTGAAGTTTGTAAACATGATTTAGTTTCTTAGGATTGACAAAGCCGGGAGGTTGTTTAACATAAACTTCCTCCTCTATTTCACCATTTAGAAAAGCACTTTTAATGTCCATTTGGTACAAGGTGATATCATGGTGATTAGCATAGGCAAGTAAGATGCGAATGGACTCAAGTCTAGCAACGGAAGCATAAGTCTCACCATAGTCCATACCTTCGACTTGTGTGTAGCCTTGGGCAACGAGACATGCTTTGTTGTGAACTACTTGTCCATCTTCATCTTGCTTGTTGCGAAACACCCATTTGGTACCGATGATGTTGCGGTTGTTGTCGGGCTTCTCAACCAATGTCCAAACTTGGTTTCTCTCAAAGTTGTGTAGCTCTTCATGCATAGCATTTATCCAATCCAGATCTTCCAATGCTTCTTCAACCTTCATAGGTTCAACGCTAGAGATGAAAGAATAGTTTTCACAAAAGTTAGCTAAACGAGTTTTAGAGCGAGTGATTCTCCCGTTTGAATATCATTGTAGATTTGCTCGACGGGATGGTCTTTAGCAATCCTTGCTCGAACTCGTGAAAGCTTTTGCTTGGGTCTTGGTTGAACATCTTCTTCATCTTGTTCTTCTTCTTCTTCGTGATCTTCTTCATTGTTGGCGTTGTCGTTCTCTTGTCGTGGTGGAGAAGGAGGTTGTTGATGTTCGTGATATTCTTCCTCGTTTTCTTCATCTTGGTGTGTTCCACTTGTGGATGCTTCCGTATCAACTCTTGGTTCACCTTGTCGTGAAGTAGAAGCTTCCACTTGGACGCATGAGGTACTCTCCTTCACCTCCGTTGGACGGACCTTGCCAATAGACAAGTCTTGGATTGCTTAGATGGGTCTTTGGCTCCTACATCAATTGGCAATTGCTCTACTTGCGAGCCGTTAGATTCATCAAACTTCACATCTACCGTCTCTTCAACCTTTCGGGTGAAATTGTTGTAGACACGGTAAGTGTGAGAGTTTGAGCCATAACCCAAAGAGGAAACCTTCATGAGACTTAGGAGCAAATTTTGAACGACGACGCTTATCAAGAATGTAGCACTTTGAGCGAATACTGAAAGTATCCAACTTGGGGTTTGTTACGGTGAGGAGCTCAGTATGCCGCCTTGCCGAAAGTAGCTTGTGTAGATACAAGCGATTTGTTGCATGAAAAATTTGTCTCAATCGCTTACGCCCAAAAGTGCTTTGGCGTCTTGTACTCATCAAGCATCGTTCTCGCCATTTCGATGAGCGACGGTTCTTCCTCTCAACAACTCCATTTTGTTGAGGTGTGTACGTCAGCCGAGAACTCGTGTGATATCCCTTCTTCGTCAAGAAAGGTGTCCACATTTGCGTTCTTGAACTCCGTTCCGTTGTCGCTGCGAACCTTCTTGATCTTCACTTCAAAATGATTTTGGGCCTTCCTAGCGAAGTTTTTGAAGATCTTTTGGACCAGCGATTTATCATCGAGAAAGAACACCCACGTAAATCTTGAAAATCATCAACTATAACTAGACCAAAAGAATTTCCACCGAGGCTTTTGTAAGCGTTGGGACCAAAAAAGATCCATATGAAGAAGCCTCGAGTGGCCTCCTTGTGGTCATGATGTTCTTCACGGGATGCCTTCCTCCAACTTTGTTTACGCACGACAAGCAATCGCAAAGTCTATCCTTATCAAATATGACATCGTTAACTCCAAGGATATGATTTCCCTTAATAAGCTTGTCAAGATTTCTCATGCCAACGTGACCTAGTCGTCTATGCCATAACCAACCTTTTGAGGATTTAGCAATGAAGCAAGTTTTAGGTTGTGCCTTTTTAGAGAAATTAACAATGTAAAGATCACCTCTACGTATACCGGTAAAGACCATTTTATGATTGTCTCAACGGAACACTTGGCAATCTACTTCAGTAAATAGAACATTAAGACCTAAATCAGCAAGTCTAGATACTGAAAGTAAGTTGTAACCAAGAGACTCAATGAGCATAACATTCTGAATGGAGCTATCATGTGAGATGGCCACCTTCTGAGGCCAACCACCTTACCCTTTGAGTTGTCAACGAAAGTGACATACTTTCGAGGACTATCATTTTCAGCAAGCTCACGAAACATGTCTTTATCTCCGGTCATGTGATTGGTACATCCACTGTCAAGAACCCATTCCTTTCCTCCTGACATATATCCCCGAAGATTTGCCATAAGACCAAAATGTCTCATTGCATCGTCAAGATTGAAGTCACTATCATCATCCTCATCATAGTATCCATGTTCAACATCGTCATGTGGTGGATCAAGTCCTAGAGAGGGTAATTCGTTAGAGTGATTTTGACAATAATCTTGCTTATGGATTCTTATAGCTCGAAATAATATCACTAATAATTCCAACATCTCCTTTGGCACGCATAAGATTTGTAGCTCAAATAGACGATCACCAAACATAGGATCACTAGTATTCATCTTACTCAAGGCAATAGACTTATAGAGAATTTCATCTAGATTTTTCAACGAATAATTTGGAAAGCGTTCCTCAAGAAATTTCCATATAGTGCAGGCACACTCAAGAGTAGGCAAGATTCTAACTAAGTTTCTAGGCAAGCCTCTAGTGATAAGATTAACCGTTCTAAGATTCCTAATCATGTCAATTGATTCATCAAGGGTAGGATGCATAGGATCAACACAAGGTGCACAAGGGCTAGCAATGTACTTGTTCAAATGATATTGATTGAAAATTACAAGCATCTCATTTTTCCACTCATGAAAATACTCTCCATCAAGAATAGGCACTCTATGTCTAAGACTCCCCAAAGTAGACTCATCCATCTTCCTCCAAAGGTGATTAAACCAAGGCAATGGAGACCAATGCCTGCGATACCACTTGTAGGATCTTGAGAAGAGGTGTCTAGAGGGGGGGGGGGTGATTAGACACTAAGTACCAAAGTAGCAGTTTTTAACTTCTTTAGGTTTAAGTGGAGTTTAGGCACACATTTAACATTCACGATACATAACAAGCAAGCATGCAAAGAGTATGTGAGTAGCGGAAAGTAAAGCATGCAACTTGCAAGAATGTAAAGGGAAGGGTTTGGAGAATTCAAATGCAATTGGGGACACGAATGTTTTTGTCGTGGTTCCGATAGGTGGTGCTATCGTACATCCACGTTGATGGAGACTTCAACCCACGAAGGGTAACGGTTGCCTTGAGTCCATGGAGGGCTCCACCCACGAAGGGTCCACGAAGAAGCAACCTTGTCTATCCCACCATGGCCGTCGCCCACGAAGGACTTGCCTCACTAGCGGTAGATCTTCACGAAGTAGGCGATCTCCTTGCCCTTACAAACTCCTTGGTTCAACTCCACAATCTTGTCGAAGGCCCCAAGTGACACCTAGCCAATCTAGGAGACACCACTCTCCAAGAAGTAACAAATGGTGTGTTGATGATGAACTCCTTGCTCTTGTGCTTCAAATGATAGTCTCCCTAACACTCAACTCTCTCTCACGAGGATTTGGATCTGGTGGAAAGAAGATTTGAGTGGAAAGCAACAGGGGAAGGCTAGAGATCAAGATTCATATGGTTGGAATGGAATATCTTGGCCTCAACACATGAGTAGGTAGTTCTCTCTCGAGAAATAGGATGCTTTGTAAGTGTGAGGCTTGTTACGATGGCTCTCTCCACGAATGAAGAGGAGGTGGAGGGGTATATATAGCCTCCACACAAAATCTAACTGCTACACACAATTTACCAAACTCGGTGGGACCGAATCATCAAACTTCAGTCGGACCGATTTAGTAAACCTAGTGACCGTTAGGGTTTTGATTGGGGACTGACATGCAACTCGGTAGGACCGATATGGTTAGGGTTAGGGCATAACGTAATCTCGGTGAGACCGATTACACAAACTCGGTGAGACCGAATTTGGTAATTAGCTAACGAGAGAGTTGGTCAGGTAAACTCGGTGGGACCGATTCGCTCTTTCGGTGAGACCGAAAAGTTACGAAAGGGAAACAGAGAGTTTACATTGCAATCTCGGTAGTACCGATTGCTCAAACTCGGTGAGACCGATTTGATAATGGACATACACAGAGAGATTACAATCCCATCTCGGTGAGACCGAGATCCCTATCGGTGAGACCGATTTGCCTAGGGTTTGTGGCAGTGGCTATGACATCTGAACTTGGTGGCGCCGGATAGAAAGAATCGGTAGGGCCAAGTTTGACTTTAGGTTTAGGTCATATGTGGATGTGAGAAAGTAATGGAGGGTTTTGGAGCATATCACTAAGCACATGAAGCAAGAGGCTCATTAAGCAACACCTCATCCCTCCTTGATAGTATTGGCTTTTCCTATAGACTCAATGTGATCTTGGATCACTAAAATGTAAAATGAAGAGTCTTGAGCTTGAAGCTTGAGCCAATCCTTTGTCCTTAGCACCTTGAAGGAGTTCCCACATCCTTTAGTCCATGCCACTCCATTGTTGAACTTGTCTGAAACATACTTGATAAAAGTGTTAGTCCAACAAGAGATATGTTGACATTAATTACCAAAACCACCTAGGGAGCACTTGTGCTTTCAGCTGGTGAAGATGTTGATGGAGATTGACCCCTCCCAATGAGAGGATCTATGGTGATGACGATGGTGATGATTTCCCCCTCGGAGGGATGTTTCCCCGGCGAACAGCCTTACGGAGCCCTAGATTGGTTTAGCGAGTTCCGCCTCGAGACGGCGGAGCTTCTCCAAAGCTTCCTTTCCGATAAAGATGGGCACCGAGGCGTGCAGGGGGCCTGAGGGTGGGGCGCGCCCACCCTCGTGTGGGACAGGTGGTGTGGCCCTCTGGTGCTTTCTTTGTCCACTATTTATAATATATTCCCAAACAGACTTTCGTGGAGTTTCAGGACTTTTGGAGTTGTGCAGAATAGGTCTCTAATATTTGCTCCTTTTCCAAGAATTCCAAATTCCGCCGGCATTCTACCTCTTTGTGTAAACCTTGTAAAATAAGAGAGAATATGCATAAGTATTGTGACATAATGTGTAATAATAGCCCATAATGCAATAAATATCGATATAAAAGCATGATGCAAAATGGACGTATCAACTCCCCCAAGCTTAGACCTCGCTTGTCCTCAAGCGGAAGCCGATAACGAAAAATATGTCCACATGTTTAGAGATAGAGGTGTCGATAAAATAAAATCTTGACATGAGGGCATCATGATCATTCTTATAACAACAATATATATATATATACATATATATATATATATACATATATATATATATATATATATATATATATATATATATATATATATATATATATATATCTTGTCATATGTTTTCTTATCTTTGAAGCAACAATCTATTCACGATGTCAAGTATGAATCCGAAACTTCATTGAAAACTAACAAGCTGTGATCTCGGTCATTGAAGCAATTGCAATTTATCATAACATCGGAAAGAGTGAATACAAGAGCTTTTCAGCAAGTCCACATACTCAACTATCATTTAATCTTTCACAATTGCTAACACTCACGCAATACTTATGAGTATGGAGTTTTAATTGGACACTGAGAGAAAGATAGGGGCTTATAGTGTTGCCTCCCAACCTTTTACCTCAAGGGTAATGTCAACAATAATAGTTCATGATAACTTACATCCAATTGGGTATATATATATATATATATATATATATATATATATATATATATATATATATATATATATATATATATATATATATCAGGATCTTTCCAACACAATGTGTTTGCCAAAGGATAAAGTGTAAAAAGGAAAGGTGAAAATCACCATGACTCTTGCATAAGACATAAAGCAACAATAAAAGATAGGCCCTTCGCAGAGGGAAGCAGAGGTTGTCATGTGCTTTTATGGTTGGGCCTTTAAAATCTTAAAAGCGAAAGAACGTCACTTTATATTGCCACAAGTGATAGGGACCTTTATTATACAAATCGTCGATTTTATTGCTTCCATATCACAAGATCGTATAAAGCTTATTTTCTCCACACTAATAGATCATACATATTTAGAGAGCAATTTTTATTGCATGCAACAATGACAACTTACTTGAAGGATCTTACTCAATCCATAGGTAGATATGGTGGACTCTCATGGCAAAACCGGGTTTAAGGATATTCGAAAGCACAAGTAGTTTCTCTACTTGGTGCAAAGAACTTGGCTAGCATGAGGGGGAAAGGCAAGCCCAACATGTTCGATGATCCATGAAAATATACTTTATTTCGGATATAAGAAAACATAACCCATTATGTTGTCTTCCTTGTCCAACATCAACTTTTTAGCATGTCATATTTTAATGAGTGCTCACAATCATAAAAGATGTCCAAGATAGTATATTTATATGTGAGAACCTCTCTTTCTTTATTACTTCCTATTAATTGCAACGATGACCAAAACTATGTTTGTCAACTCTCAACAACTTTTATTCATCATACTCTTTATATGTGAAGTCATTACTCTCCATAAGATCATTATGATCTCTTTAATTCTTTTTATTCTTTCTTTTATTCCCTCAAGATCATAGCAAGATAACCAAGCCCTCAACTCAAGACTAATCTTTATTATATATATAGCTCATGGACTCGATTACATACAAGGATCATAAAGCATAACTCAAAACTAGATCATACTAAAACTTTATTCTACTAGATCAAGATATTACCAAAAGGATCGAACTAAGAAAAACGGTAAAGATAGGAGTGTGATGGTGATACGATCTGGGCACCTCCCCAAGCTTGGCGATTGCCAAGGGAGTGCACATACCCATGTGTTTATGTCTCTTTCCTCGGAGGTGGTGATGATGGAGTTGTTGATGACGAGGCTTGTCATCCAACATTGGCGTAGGAGGTGCTCCAACTTACGAATAATGCCCTTGAGTGTGGTGATATGCTCTTGCAATGTAATATTTTTACGAGTTTGATACTTGTTACGCACTGAACTATTTCAATCATCTTGAAAGCTTCAAATTCAGTAGGGGTAAGAAGATTGTAATGAGGTTGAAGGATGTCTTCTTCTTCCATTAGGAGCTTGATCCTCCGTGGCCTTCTTGATCCTATCATCCTTGTTGATCTCCCCGGGTTCTTCTCTCTTCAGCTCTAAATTCATTAGCCAAGCATCGTCGCCCTCATTGTTGGAGGAGGGGGATGACATGATGCCTGACCTTGACAACTCTGGCAGAAAACAGCTCGAAACAAAAACAGAGGATATTTGCGTGGTACGGTGGTCAAAACCTTCGGGAGATTGTATAATGATTTTTTACCAACCAAAAGAAGTATCGTGCAAGAAAACGGAGTCCGGCGGGCACACGAGGTGCCCATGAGGCAGGAGGGCGCGCCCTCCACCCTCGTGGATGCCTCGTGTCCTTCGGACTACTTCTTATTTTCCTATTTTCTTAAATATTCCAAAAACAGAGAAAATTTGCGATTAGAACTGTTTTTGGAGTCGGTTCTGCCGTACCACATACCTATTCCTTTTCGGAGTCTGAAACGTTCTGGGAAGTGTCCCTTATGTATACCTCTGGGGTTACGGTTTCAAAAACATTAGTTTCAACATTTATGGGATTACCTGAGATATAATGTTTGATTCTTTGACCGTTCACCACCTTCAAATTTGTGCCTTCGAAGTTGTTGATTTTTATGGCACGGGAACGATAGACCTCCTCGATAACGTAAGGACCTTCCCATTTAGAGAGGATTTTTCCTGCAAAAAATCTTAAGCGAGAGTTGTATAGCAAAACATAATCACCTACATTAAACTCACGCTTTTGTATCCTTTTGTCATGCCATCTTTTAACTTTTTCTTTAAACAGTTTGGCATTCTCATAGGCTTGGGTTCTCCACTCATCAAGTGAGCTAATGTCAAATAGTCACTTCTCACCGGAAAGTTTGAAATCATAATTGAGCTCTTTAATGGCCCAATATGCCTTATGTTCTAGTTCGAGAGGTAAGTGACATGCTTTTCCATATACCATTTTATATGGAGACATACCCATAGGATTTTTATATGCAGTTCTATAGGCCCATAATGCATCATCAAGTTTCTTGGACCAATTCTTTCTAGATCTATTAACAGTCTTTTGCAAAATTAATTTGATCTCTATATTACTCAGTTCTACTTGACCACTAGACTGTGGGTGGTATGGAGATGCAATTCTATGATTAACATCATACTTAGCAAGCATTTTAAGAAAAGCACCATGAATAAAATGTGAACCATCAGTCATTAAGTATCTAGGGACTCCAAACCTCAGAAAAATAACTTCTCTAAGCATCTTAATAGAGGTGTTATGATCAACACTACTAGTTGGAATAGCTTCTACCCACTTAGTAACGTAATCAACAACAACTAAAATATGTGTATACCCATTAGAGGAAGGAAATGGTCCCATATAATCAAAGCCCCAAACATCAAATGGTTCAATAACAAGTGAATAGTTCATAGGCATTTCTTGACGTCTACTAATATTACCAATTCTTTGACATTCATCACAAGACAAGACAAACTTACGGGCATCTTTGAAGAGAGTAGGCCAATAAAACCGGATTGCAATACCTTAAGTGCGGTTCTATCTCCAGTGGTGTCCTCCATAAGCCTCGGAGTGACACTTGCGTAGAGATCTGTTCATGCTCAGTACACAACGTCTAATAACACCATCTACTCCTTCTTTATAAAGGTGTGGGTCATCCCAGAAGTAATATCTTAAATCATAGAAAAACTTTTTCTTTTGCTGGTATGTGAAACTAGGTGGTATAAATTCAACAACAATGTAATTAGCATAATCAACATACCATGGAGCAGTACAAGAAGCATTTATGACAACTAATTGTTCAACAGGAAAGCTATCATCAATAGGTAGTGGGTCATCAAGAACATTCTCTAACCTAGAAAAGTTATGCGCAACGGGTTCTCGGCTCCTTTCTATCTATAATATGCAAATCAAATTCTTGTAGTAGGAGAACCCATATAATAAGTCTAGGTTTAGCATCTTTCTTTTCCATAAGATATTTAATAGCGACATGATCGGTGTGAGCAGTTACTTTAGAATCAACAATGTAAGGTCCGAACTTATCACAAGCAAATACAAGCGCTAAAAATTCTTTTTCAGTAGTAGCATAATTTCTCTAGGCACTGTCTAGAGTTTTACTAGCATATTGGATAACATTTAATTTCTTATCAACTCTTGGTCCTAGAACAACACCTACAACATAATCACTAGCATCACACATAATTTCAAAGGGTAATTTCCAATCAGGTGGCTGAACAATAGGTGCAGAAATCAAAGCTTTCTTAAGTATTTCAAATGCTTCTACACAATCATCATCAAAGACAAAAGGAACATATTTTTGTAAAAGATTAGTCAGAGGCCTAGAAATTTTTGAGAAGTCTTTAATGAACCTCCTATAAAAACCAGCATGACCAAGGAAACTTCTTATACCTTTAATGTCCTTAGGACATGGCATCTTTTCAATAGCATCAACTTTAGCTTTATCAGCTTCAATACCTCTTTCAAAAAATTTATGCCCCAAGACAATACCTTCATTAACCATAAAGTGGCACTTCTCCCAATTCAAGACAAGATTAGTTTCTTCACATCTCTGCAAAACTCGATCAAGGTTGCTCAAGCAATCATCAAAAGAAGTTCCATACAGGGAGAAATCATCCATGAAAACCTCAATAATCTTTTCACAAAAGTCAGAGAATATAGCAGTCATACATCTTTGAAAGGTAGCAGGTGCATTGCATAAACGAAAAGGCATACGTCTATAAGCAAAGGTATCAAAAGGGCAAGTAAAGGTGGTCTTTTCTTGATCCTCTTTTGACACCGGAATTTGAGAGAAACCAGAATAACCGTCTAGAAAGCAAAAATGTGTGTGTTTGGATAATCTTTCTAGCATTTGATCAATAAAAGGTAAAGGGTAATGATCCTTTTTAGTAGCTTTATTTATTTTGCGGAAATCAATTACCATTCTATAACCTGTAACAATTCTTTGTGGGATCAATCCATCTTTATCATTAGGAACAACAGTAATACCTCCCTTCTTAGGGACAGAATGGACAGGACTTACCCACTGACTATCAACAACGGGATAAATTATACCTGCCTCCAGAAGCTTTAGTATTTCTTTTCTTACCACTTCTTTCATCTTAGGATTTAACCATCGTTGGTGATCAACAACCGGTTTAGTGTCTTTCTCCAATTTTATTTTGTGCTGGCATAGAGTGGGACTAATGCCCTTAAGATCATGAAGAGTATATCCAATAGCAGCACGGTGCTTCTTCAGAGTTTTCAATAATTTCTCTTCTTATTTCTCTGAAAGGTTAGCACTAATAATAATAGGATATATCTTCTTTTCATCAAGATAAGCATATTTAAGAGTATCAGTTAATGGTTTAAGCTCAAACACGGGATCACCCTTGGGTGGAGGAGGATCCCCTAGAATTTCAACATGCAAATTGTGTTTCAAAATAGGTCCGTGCTTGAAGAATACTTCATCTATTTCCCTTCTTTCATTCATAAACATATCATTTTCATGGTCTAACAAATATTGTTCTAAATGATCATTAAGAGGCACGACAATAGAAGCAAGACCAATAATTTCATCTTTACTAGGCAATTCTTTATCATGGGGTTGTCCACGAAATTTAGCAAAATTAAAATCATGAGACATATTGCCTAAACCAATAGTAACAACATCCTTTTTGGAATCTATCTTAGCATTAACAATATTCAAGAAGGGTCTACCAAATATAATGGGATAAAAGTTATCTTGTGGAGAAGCAAGAACAAGAAAATCAGTAGGATATTTAAGTTTCCCACACAAGACTTCAACATCTCTAACAATCCCAACCGGAGAGATAGTATCTCTATTGGCAAGCTTAATTGTAACATCAATACCTTCTAACTCAGCAGGTGCAATATCATGCATAATTTCTTCGTATAAAGAATGAGGTATTGCACTCGCACTAGCACCCATCACATAAGCCATGATAGCAATGATCTCCTATTTTAACAGAAATAACAGGCATGCCTACAACAGGTCTATGTTTATCTTTAGTATTAGGTTTAGCAATTCTAGTAGCTTCATCACATAACTAAATAACATGCCCATCAATATTATCGACCGAGAGATCTTTAACCATAGCAATACTAGGTTCAACTTTAATTTGCTCAGGGGGTGTAGGTGTTCTAGTATTACTGTTAGGAACCACAGTTGAAGCGTTAGCATGATCCTTTATTCTAGCAGGGAAAGGTGGGTTCTCAATATAAGCGGTAGGAACAATAGGATCAACATTATAAGTGATAGTCTTTTACTCAACTTTAATAGGTTCAACTACATTTACTTCAATGGGAGGATGATATTTAAACCACTTATCCTTAGGAAGATCAACATGAGTAGCAAATGATTCACAGAAATAAGCTACTATCTCAAGAGTCAAGTCCATATTTAGTGCTAAATTCACGAAAAGCATCGGTATCCATAAAAGATTTAACACAATCAAACTTAGGTGTTACACCTGACTCCTTACCTTCGTCGAGTTCCCAATCTTCAGAGTTGCATTTAATTCTTTCCAATAAATCCCATTTGAATTCTATAGTCTTCATCATAAAAGAACCAGTAGAAGAAGTATCGAGCATGGAGCGATTATTGAGAGAAAGTCGAGCATAAAAATTTTGAATAATAATTTCTCTTGAGGGGCATGAATATAATATTGACTTAAGCCTCCCCCAAGCTTGAGCGATGCTATCTCCTTCGCAAGGCCAAAAATTATATATATAGTTACGATCACGATGAACCAGATGCATAGGATAAAACTTCTGATGAAATTCCAATTTCAATCGGTTGTAGTTCCATGATCCAATATCATCGCATAGCCTAAACCATGTCAATGCCTTTCCCCTCAAATATAAAGGGAAGACTTCCTTCTTGATAACATCCTTGGGCATACCTGCAAGCTTAAATAATCCACAAACTTCATCCACATAGATTAGGTGCAAATCGGGATAAAATGTTCCATCTCCTGTAAAAGGATTAGCTAGCAGTTTCTCTATCATACCCGAAGGAATTTCAAAGTAAACATTTTCTGTAGGTTCAGCAGGTCAAGGAGCAACTCTTTGCTCTACTGGTCGGGGTGAAGATACCCCGAACAAGCCCCTCAAAGGATTACTTTCCATAGTAACAAGTGACAGTAAATTTCAGCACACTATATAAATTTTTCCTTACCAAATTCCACTTACCAAAGGCGCCTCACTCCCCGGCAACGACGCTAGAAAAGAGTTTGATGACCCACAAGTATAGGGGATCTATCGTAGTCCTTTCGATAAGTAAGAGTGTCGAACCCAATGAGGAGCGGAAGGAAATGACAAGCGGTTTTCGATGAAGGTATTCTCTTGCAAGCACTGAAATTATCGATGGCGATAGATTTATGATAAGGTAATTTGTAACGGGTAACAAGTAACAAAAGTAACAAGGTGCAGCAAGGTGGCCCAATCCTTTTTGTAGCAAAGGACAAGCCTGGACAAACTCTTATATAAAGGAAAACGCTCCCGAGGACACATGGGAATTATCGTCAAGCTAGTTTTCATCACGCTCATATGATTCACGTTCGTTACTTTGATAATTTGATAGGTGGGTGGACCGGTGCTTGGGTACTGCCATTCCTTGGACAAGCATCCCACGTATGATTAACCCCTCTTGCAAGCATCCGCAACTACAAAAGAAGTATTAAGGTAAACCTAACCATAGCATGAAACATATGGGTCCAAATCAGCCCCTTACGAAGCAACATATAAACTAGGGTTTAAGCTTCTGTCACTCTAGCAACCCATCATCTACTTATTACTTCCCAATGCCTTCCTCTAGGCCCAAATAATGGTGAAGTGTCATGTAGTTGACGTTCACATAACACCACTAGAGGAAAGACAACATACATCTCATCAAAATATCGAACGAATACCAAATTCACATGACTACTTATAGCAAGACTTCTCCCATGTCCTCAGGAACAAACGTAACTACTCGCAAATCATATTCATGTTCATAATCATAGGGGTATTAATATGCATAAAGGATCTGAATATATGATCTTCCACCAAATAAACCAACTAGCATCAACTACAAGGAGTAATCAACACTACTGGCAACCCACAAGTACCAATTTGAGGTTTTGAGACAAAGATTGGATACAAGAGATGAACTAGGGTTTGAGAGGAGATGGTGCTGGTGAAGATGTTGATGGAGATTGATCCCCTCTTGATGAGAGGATCTATGGTGATATTTCCCCCTCCCCGAGGGATGTTTCCCCGGTAGAACAGCTCCGCCAGAGCCCTAGATTGGTTTCGCCAGGTTCCGCCTCGAGACGGCGGCACTTCGTCCCGTAAGCTTCCTTCTGATTTTTTCCAGGGTGAAAGACTTCATATAGCAAAAGATGGGCACCGGTGGCCTACCAGGGGGCCACGAGGAAGGGGGCGCGCCCTCCACCCCAGTGGACAGGGTGTGGCCCAGGGATGTTTCTCTCGTACACGTACGCGCATGTGTGCAAGGCATTGCGCTCTAACTAAACCTGAGCGAGGCATTGGGCTCTAACTGAACCCGAGCGATTGCACTAGCTACGTTACTGAACCCCGATCGATCCCTTGCTGTTAACTGAACTCGAGTGATTCCTTCGCTACTGCTGCTAACTGAAGCCGATCGAAGCTACCTCTTGATGAACAGTTCTCGGTGGGGGTTGGATGAACAAGATCCCGTGGTAGTAGAGGCCCTTGCCGCTGGATGAACAGGACCCGATCGAGGAGGTGGGGTGGATGAGCGATGGCGATGGAGGGACCCCGTGGAGGGTTGGTTGAACAGGACCATGTGGAGGGGCTGGTTGAACAGGACCCCGTGGAGGGCTGGTTGAACAGTAGCCGATGGAGCCCGGATGAACAGAACCCCATGGAGTACTGGATGAATAGTAGCCGGTGGAGGCTGGATGAACAGCACCCCCCGTGGATGAACAGTAGCTGGTGTAGGCTGGAGGAAGTCGGCGGTGGATGAACAGTAGCAGGTGGAGGCTGGAGGAAGTCGACGGTGGATGAGCGATGGCAGTGGAGTCCGTTTTGCGATGCGCCACACCCCTCCCGATGAACGGGACCCCATTTCGACCATAGGCACTCCAACACAAGTCCGTTTCCTCCGTTTTGGCGGTACGCCCACACCCCTCCCGATCATCAGGACCCGTTTTACCGTGCAGCGGTCGAACATAAGTCCGCTTCTCTGCTTTTGCTTGTACGCCACACCCCTCCCGATCAACAGCACCCCATTTCGACCGTAGGCACTCGAACAGAAGTCTGTTTCCTCCGTTTTGCGGTATGCCAGACCCTTCCCAATGAACAGGACTCCGTATCGACCGTATGCGGTCGAACAGAAGGCCGTTTCATCCGTTCTGTGGTATGCTAGACCTTGTTTGGCTGTTCCGTCCAAGCCGGTTGGCTCCCGATGAACACGCGACGCTGTTTACTCTATTCCGACCCAGCCTGTTGGTTGCCGATGAACAGGGTTAGTCGTTGTACTCGTTAGAGGCCCCGCTTGTATGTACATACGTAGCCGTATTTACTATATCTTGAAGTATGGCCGTACGTACATGTACACGATATAGACGAGACTGTGTGACATGCTACGTCGGCGCCTCTACTTCAACACGTGCCGCTTCTTACTTGACCACGATACATCGCTGCAGAGAGACCGATCGACCACTATGTACGTACACGTTCACGGCCGGACAGATAACGCTACCTTCGCTTCAACCTGGTGGGTCCCAGCTATCAGGGGGTAAGAAGGTAGTTCCTTCCATGCGAAGAGAAAGCCGGTGGGTCTCAGCTGTCAGGGGGGAATGTTTTTTCGTGAAATACAGAGGCCCTTCCGATAGGTCCTAGGTGTCAGGTGGAGGAATCATTATTTTGCACGTAATAACGAGGCACTTCCTTGCGTGCGGTCATGGGCCCAACTATCAGCCTCTCCACTTACAGTCCTCTTCTGATGGCTGCCGTTTGTTGACCGCATTGACGATGCCGTACTGCCCGAGAGCACTAAGGTGGTGGACGATGGCGCGACCTAGGAAGGGAACGATTCGGGGCTGGGGAATACGCAGGAGTGGATGCCCACGCGGAGGGAGTACGAGGGTTGACTGCTTCGACTAAGGTTTGAGGCTATCGTCTCCAGAGAATAACAAGGGGTGTGGGTGAGTAGAGGGAAGGCTTGGCTACCGGTGGGAGTAGGGTGGGGCGGTGAGGCCTGCGTGGCAGCACAGCAGTCCACGGGAGGCAGGAGCAGGCGGCACGGCCGGCGCTGGTTTGAGCGCCAGGAGCAAGAAGACCAGAGGTTGAAGAAGCACGGCGACCGTTGGATGGACATCGTACGGTCACCGCAACTTGAATTGTTTATATTGACTAAGTTGACAAAGCCCTGCGTCCATGTCAACTTAGTAGGCCCACAAGTCAGCCTCCAAATATGGTGGGACCGACCTAGCAGGGGGGCTATTCATTATTTTTGTGCGTAATAGCTGGTGGATCTGAGCTGTCAGCGGGGGGAATGTTTTTTTTCACGAAATATAGAGGCCCTTCCGGTGGCTCCTAGCTATCAGGAGGAGGAATCATTATTTTGCGCGTAATAAGGAGGCACTTCCTACATGCAAAAAAAGGAGGCACTTCCTTGCGTGCGGCCGTGGACCCAGCTGTCAGCCTCTCCACGTACAGTCCTCTTCCGATGGATGTCGTTCGTTGACCACACCGTGCCGAGAGCACCAAGGTGGTGGACGACGGCGAGGCCAAGTAAGGGAACGACCCAGAGCCGAGGAAGACTATGCAGTTGTTACCCACGCGGAGTGGGTACGAGGGTTTACTTGTTCGGCCGCAGTGTGAGGCTGCCATCGCTGGAGAATAATAGGAGGTGTGGGAGAGTATAGGGATAGCCAGGCCAGGGATGCGAGTATGGTGGGGTCGTGAGGCCTGCCCAGCAGCATAGCCGACAACGGGAGGCGGGAGCAGGTGGTTCCACCAGCGCTGGTTTGGGCAGCTGGAGCAGGAAGATCAGAGATCGAAGAAGCACAATTGCCGTTAGATTGACATCTAACGGTCTGACGCTGGTAGAGTCGATTGTTGACTAAGTTACTTTTTTTGAGAAACCTCATGTATGCATGAACTTAGTAGGCCCACAAGTCAGCCTCCAAATCTATGGCAGACAACATAGAGCCCATTTGCTATTTTTTAATAATTTACAGCCCATTTGCTAATTCTTATGGAATTTATTATAGCCCATTTTCTGCCCAGGACCACGGTCAAAAAGTTCAACCTAATTTTGCATATTTCGGTGGAATCCGAATTGTTTTAATCCAGAAATGATAAACATTTATTTTTTAAGAACTTATTTATTTGCCAAAAAATATCATTTTGTTTTTGTAAGCTAATAAGACGTTGGGCAATTGAGTTGGTTTAAGGGAAAACCAGTGGTAAAAAAATTAGCGATGGGAGGGAAAAAAGATGTAAATATGAAAAGGGAACTTTATGTATTTTCAATATAATAATATGTGTATATGAACTAGTAAAACTATAGGTAGAGATTAGAAAATGGAAGCAGAACATGGCGTTTCAAGAGGAAAATAGAACTGGGCTGTGTGTTTGATTCAGTAAAAAAAGCTGCCTGCGGATGTTCTAAGACAAAATATAACTAAGGCTGGCGGGCTAGAGGCCAGTAGATACTAATACGTCTCCAACGTATCTATAATTTTTTTTGTTCCATGCTATTATATTATCTGTTTTGGATGTTTTATATGCATTAGTATGCTATTTTATATTATTTTTGGGACTAACCTATTAACATAGAGCCCAGTGCCAGTTCCTGTTTTCCCCTGTTTTTTGAGTTTCGCACAAAAGGAATACCAAACGGAATAAAACCTTTGCGATGATTTTTCTTGGACCAGAAGACAACCAAGAGACTTGGAGATAAAGTAGGAGGAGCCACGAGGCGGCCACAAGGACGGAGGGCGCGGCCAGGGGGGTAGGATGCGCCCCCACCCTTGTGGGCCCCTCGTGCACCTCCTGACCTAATTCTTTCGCCTATATATTCCCATATATCCCCAAACCACCAGAGGCATCCACCAAAACACTTTTTCACCGCCACAACCTTCTATACCCGTGAGACCCCATCTAGGGATCTTTTCCGCCACCCTGCCGGAGGGGGATTTGATCATGGAGGGCTTCTACATCAACTCTATTACCCTTCCGATGAAGCGTGGGTAGTTTACCACAGACCTACGGGTCCATAGCTAGTAGCTAGATGGCTTCTTCTCTCTCTCTCTTTGATTCTCAATACCATGTTCTCCTCGATGTTCTTGGAGATCTATTCGATGTAATACCTTTTGCGTGTGTGTTTGCTTGAGATCCGATGAATTGTGGATTTGTGATCGACTTATCTATGAATATTATTTAAACCTTCTCTAAATTCTTTTATGCATGATTTGATATCTTTGCAATTCTCTTCGAACTATCGGTTTGGTTTGGCCAACTAGATTGGTTTTTCTTGCAATGGGAGAAGTGTTAGCTTTGGGTTCAATCTTGCGGTGTCCTTTCCCAGTGACAGTAGGGTCAACAAGGCACATATTGTATTGTTACCATCTAGGATAAAAATATGGGGTTTTCATCATATTGCTTGAGTTAATTCCTCTAAATCATGTCATCTTACTTAATGCATTACTCTGTTTTTATGAACTTAATACTCTAGATGCATGCTGGATAGTGGTCGATGTGTGGAGTAATAGTAGTAGATGCAGAATCGCTTCGGTCTACTTGACACGGACGTGATGCCTATATTCATGATCATTGCCTTAGATATCGTCATAACTTTGCACTTTTCTATCAATTTCTCGGCAGTAATTTGTTCACCCACCGTATTATTTTCTATCTTGAGAGAAGCCACTAGTGAAACCTATGGCCCCCGGGTCTATTTTCCATCATATAAGTTCTATTCTCCATCATATATGTGGCACCCCGATCTGCATGGACCAGGGGCCTTCACACGTCAGCCCAGGATAACACCTGACGCATGACAGGTACATGATACAACATTCTAGGCACAAAAATATTCATCAACTACATGACATAGAGCAGTACATCATTGATGAATACAATGTGTGGCATAGCTCTAAGGCTATCTAAATGGCGGCGGAAGTCTTGGTTTGGCGGCTCGACGACTCTAGCTGGGCTCCACAACTCACAGGACTGGCAAGGTTACGGCCTAGCGCGACGAATCTCCTCCTGCAATCTGGCCACGTGCAAGGCCAGGTGAGTACTTTAAATGTACTTGCAAGACAACCAAATATATAGCATCCAAACAAGTAGATGGCAAAGTAAGAACCAAGCGCATGCAAAAATCTACCTCATAACAGTAACTAAACATGGCATGATATTAACAAGAGACATAGATCAAACTAAGCATGGACTACATCATAACATCTACTAGCCTTGCAATAACATGGCATATAAAAACACATTTCTAACATGGCAATAGCATAGCAAAGCATAGCATCTCAATCATATCCTGACATGGCATAGATGTATCTACCAGACATGGCTACATGCACGAACTACTATGCTGCAAATAAGTTACCATTTACCTCCAGTGAAGACATACTGTTCATCACTCACTTACTTAACCACTACCTCTCTAGGCAAAATCCTGACCCACTGAGATCTCATCTCGTGATCACTTACTTAACCACTTCCTCTCTAGGCAAAATCATGACTCACCGGGATCTCATCTCGTGATCATATCCGAAACAAATCCGTGACATCTCACGATTATCTTATAGTCCAAGTCACAACATTATTTATATCACATAATTTATCAACTTAGTGATATTTTTGGTTTATCATCCATTCGACCGAGACCCGATAGTGTGACCTACTACGAACTGTGCCCATGACCAAGGACGCGACTATCGATAGATTTAACACACACTCTGCAAAGGTTAGTACACTGTACCCACACCATGGAACCCATGTCCTCGCACTCCCATTCGGGTGGACCAACGGTGTTCCGACAAAACCGATCTATTGCCATCACACCATCCCGGCCACTCCGACTGTCACAGCCCCAGATCAGCCCTTGCTTAACTTTGCTTGCTCATCATGTCATCATGTTTAAATTCCTAAGAAAATTGAAATGGGGATTGCCTAAACCCTAGCATTAAAGGAATTCACTAGGTTCAACCAAAATATTTTCAGTAAGTCCAAATGGCTTTCAAAAATGTTCATCATTTATGGGAAATACTGTAAATAGTAGCCAGAGGTGATGCACATTTTTCCATGACATATTTGGGATCTGAATTAAATCATACTCTATTTGAATTTGGGCATTTAAATTCTATAAAATATTTAAAATGTCCAAATAATCCTAAACTGAAATGTTCCATGTTGGATATATTCCAAAGAGTGGCAATGAGCAGTTTTGTGATTTTTGAGTGTGCCTAAGTATTTTTAATAAAGCCCAACATTTACAGAAGAAATAGAAAAACAGAAAACTAAATAGAAAACGGAGAGAGAGAGGAACTACACTGGGCTTACGTGTCCACTGGCAGCCCAAGTGGCTGCCCAGCCACCGCCGCTTCCCTGTCAGCCCTTCCCTCGCTGTGAAGGACGGAGGCGCGTGGCGCCTGCGCCGCCACCTCCTCCCTGCCTGCCTGGCTCCTCCCCGGTGCTCCTAGACGACGCCACGGAGACGCCACGCACCCCCTGACCCCCTCTCACTCTCTCCCGTGCCTCTCCCCTCCTCTGGCTCTCTCCATCGCACCACCCGAACGCGCCCGCCGCCGCTGACGTGCACCACCGCGGCCACCACCTCCCCCTCGCTTCTCTGACATGCCCAAGAGCCCCGCCAAGTCTCCCTCGACCTCTCCGTTAAGCCACGAGATGCCGGGTGCTCTGCATCATCGCCATCGACGCCATCTTCATCCTCGGGTCCGACGATCGCCGCCGTGGCTCCAACGCCGTCCAAGTCTTCCCCGAGCTTGCCGACCCCTCCGTTCGATCCACTGTGAGCCCCGCCGCCTTTTCCCCTCCTCCTAGAGCTCGTTCCCGCCCTCTATCCGCCTCTTCCGCCAGAGTCGAGAGCTCCCGCCCGCCGGCCATGTCGCCGTCGTGGGTACAGACGCCGTAGTTTGCGCCTGGGCGCGTCATCGTGCTCGGGTTGCTCCTAGGAGACGACCCCGACCACCAGCTGGTCCTGCCGTGCACCGGAACACCGAACCCGCGCGTGTCCGAACTCCGGCCGCCGCCGAGGTCGATGCCGCGCTCGACTCCGGCCATCCCTGCCGCTAACTCCGGTCCAGTTGGATGCGGAAGAGCAGCAGCAACGCGTAGAGCCTCTCAGCCACCGATTTGGTCGCCGGAGGAGCGTTTCCGACGCCCTCCATTGCTGGCGTCGCCAAGGCGATGAGCCGCTGAGTAAACTCCGTGAAGTTTGACCCAGTTTGATCAAGCATTTGACTCCTTTCTGTCTCACCGACGTGTAGGCTGTGCACTGTTTATTTAGGTGTTAGATTAGTTAACACTAATTAATTTAGTTGATTAATTAAGCCACCGACATGTGGGCTCACCTCACGACATTTAGTTAGGATTAGCTTAACCCTAATTAACTTCCGCTTAACTAACTAAGTAATCCACCCGATGGGTCCCATCGTCGTTTGACCTGGTCAACCCTGACCACCGACATCACAAATGACGTCACCACTGACGCAATAAAGCATTTTACGGATTTAAGTTTATTCAGGAAATTCCAGAAAATGTCCTAAACTTCAAAAAATTCATATAAATTCAACCATAACTCAGAATGAAATAATTTATATATGAAAAATGATCAGAAAAATCTAATCTATCCATCTATACTGTTTTCATGCATGTTAGAACAACTTATAGCTGCTGTTTAGGACAAGTCATATAATGGCATTTAAACCTTCACATATGAAGTTTGAATTTGAACCTAAGGTTCAAACCAACTTCATTTAACCTTGGTGCTAGTTGCATTAGCCCAATCAACAAAGCATATTGCCATGTCATGATCATGCATCATATTGTGCATTGCATTGATGGTGTTCTTCCTTGTTTGTCGGGTGATTGTCCTCTCTCGATGAGCGACGTTCGACGATGAGTTCGATGACACCGATGAAGAACTATATTATCTTCGTATGGCGCTGTGCAAGCAAAACCCCTTGTTCATTCCGATACAATCCCACTCTCTCGCTCTGCTCTCTTTTACTACATTAGGACAACAACGATTCATCTCACCTTTCGCGGTAGCTGAACCCCTTTATCCTCCTCGCATGACTGTCATTGCCACAAGAAATAGATGAAACCCACTAGCATGAGAAGGAGTTGTTTGAGCCTGATGTGCCTACTCATACATGCTTGTTTGTCATGCCTGCCATCGCTTAGAGTTGAGTCAGTCCCATTCATCGAGGATGAATCGAGGTGTGTGAACATGTCCTCGTGTGTGAGCTAAGTGTGTGAACACGATTTGGTAAAGGTAGCGGTGAGAGGCCATGTAGGAGTACATGGTGGGTTGTCTCATTGCAGCCGCCCTCAAGAACCGAGTTACGTGTTTACGATCCATGAAACAGTTACTACCACACATTGGGTTCGGTAACTCGGCCCCTCTCAAATCATTAATCGCCTCGATCTACATCCGGGAGTTGCAACTAGTTTCGGTGTTTGTAGGATATGTGTTGGAGGCCGTGCGTATGAGACCCTAGGGGTGGGCTATGATGCGGTAGATACACCGTGGCCCGGTGTACCGAGCGCCTGCTTGGTGTCTCGGAACCTGCACACACATCGTTTGGGGCCGTGAGCGACACCTCGGCCGGATCTCCTTGCGGATGTAACCCGAATAGGCGATAAACCTGGACTAGAGACTTGTGTGGTTTGTCGTGTCGCGTGGCCGACTTTCGCCAAAGCCCGCTTGAAGGTTGCCGAGATACACGACGTGTACATGGTGGTAAGTGGCGAGCGTGTGTGAAGAAGTACACCCCTGCAGGGTTAACATTATCTATTCGAATAGCCGTGTCCATGTAAAGGACTTCTGGGTTGCACATGCAGTTCATAGACAAGTGAAAGTGGATACTCTAAATGCGCAAGATAAGCGTGAGTGCTATGGATGGCGTTCTCAGAGGGGAGACGGAGGCGGGTCCATAGTGGTGTATTGATATGGTGAATATGTGGACTGCAGCGCCCACCTCAAAAGAGTTACTTGCGCAATGTAGTTCTGTGAATAGCCACCGAGTCAAAGCTGGCTTGCTGCGGTCAAACTCCACCACCCCTTTGTTGATAATGATGCATATGTAGTTAGTTACGATGTAAGTCTTCTTTGAGTGCATTTGTACTCATGTTTGCTTATTTTATGTTTTGCGGAGAGACGTCCGGTCTCGCTTAGTAGTTCCACGTGGGACTTCGACGTTTAGCTTGTTACCTCAAATACGATCTCGTGCCCTCGGCAGATCTGGTAGATAGTCGCTTCTCGGCCTTTTTCATTTATAGTTGTCTCGTACTCGGACATGTTAAGCTTCCGCGTGTGTTTTGGTTTGTATGTTCAATGTTGGGTCATGAGACCCATGTTTGTAAAATCTCGCTCCTCGAGCCTAATGAATAAATAATCGGAGTCGAGAGTCATGTTGTGATGCCATGTTGTATTTGCACATATCGAGCATATTGTGTGTATGTTATTGAAATGCTTGGTATGTGTGGGATCCGACAATCTAGTTGTTTATCCTTGGCAGCCTCTCTTATGTGGAAATGTAGTCTTGTGCTTCCATGAGCCATAGTAGTCCGCTACTGACCCGGTTCACCGGAGTCCTGCTTAGCCCAAAGACTACCGCTTCGAACACTTGATCGGCCGACATGTGATTCACTTCGTTCCGTGTCTGTTCCTTCGGGAAATGTCACGCGGTGACATCCGAGTCCTCGCTTAGCTGCTACAGCCCGGTTCCCCGGAGTCCTCATAGCCAGTTACAGCCAAATTTCTGGTTCACACGTCAATCGACATGCTCGATGTGATTCATGTATGCCTGTCCCCATGGGTTAGTGCCGCTTTGGGTTCACGACTAGCCATGTCGGCCCGGGTTCTCTGTCATATGGATGCTAGCGACACTATCATATACGTGGAGCCAAAAGGCTAAACGGTCCCGCCATGGTAAGGCGACACTCGTGGGAATACCGTGCGTGAGGCCGCAAAG
The DNA here is from genome assembly GCA_021605145.1 of Aegilops bicornis. Lineage (NCBI taxonomy): Eukaryota > Viridiplantae > Streptophyta > Magnoliopsida > Poales > Poaceae > Aegilops > Aegilops bicornis. Next base: position 288,266,495 of record CM038674.1, on the reverse strand, counting down.
TGATATGAGGTGTTACCGGCTAGATCGATGTGACTTGGAATCGGGGTCCTAACACCGACCAACTCCCCTTTGGGCTAAATCCTGGGTGGCCCCGATGTCAACCAATGATATCCAACGGCCAGCGTCGTGGCAAAACAATCAATGATCCCAAACGGGGACATGAGCTCAAAACCAAACACGGGCACACAAGGCTTATGCCCGCCTACCTGACCAGGGTAGCGCGCACCCATAACCTTCCCTCTTGGGAGGCACCAGCGAGAGGCATGACAATAGATCGCTTTAAGGCCTTCCCATAGAAGCAAATGTGGTTGCACTGAAGAAGCTCGATTTGGTGGCACTATGACTCGATCCCATCGACGACGGAGGAGAATTGTTATTATTAAGTCATGTTATTATCTTCTCCATCATCATCAACATGTAAGCATGATTAACATGGACGCAACAATGAGTATGAACATACAAACGCATGAAAAAAATACCAAGCTTCTTAAGTGAACAGTTATAACATACGAAGCATGACAACACCAGATACTAGCATATCAACAGTGTAACACGATCATCATAGCATTTATAACAATGGAATGAAACTAGAATAGAGCAGTGGCATGACATTATCAATAACAAGAACCTAACTAGCATGGCAAAATATATCATGAAAGCACAAACATGCATGGCAAACACTATAAGCATGACGGAATAACTTCAGAAGAAACTGATAAGAACTAATGCAACTACACACACGCAGGGTTCAAGCAAAGTCAACATGCAAGATCGGGGCTCATGACAAGAGGTTGGCTTGCCTAGGGGTCGAGGGATAGTCCAGGAAGAAGTGTGATATCCTCACGGAATTTTTTTGCCCGAAAGGGTTCTCTCTCAAAGGGGCTGGATATAGGGCAGGGGCAAAATGGATATTTTCAGAATGTGCAAACATCAAGAAATGGTACTATTGGAAAGAGCTCGACGAACAAAGAACGTGAGCGCTGGAATCACCTCAATCGGAGTTACGAGCGCAAAGTTGTGGCTGTTCATTCGTTAGGCAGAAAACAAACAGAAAACTGTCCATTTCTGGCCTTAATGGGTGAACGTTCACAATTTAGCCGCTTCGGCCGGCGGGGCTGAAAAAGGAAAAACGTAAAACTCAAAATACGTTTTCGGTGAGTACAAAGCGTATTTCAGACAACACGTTTTCAGTACCGGAAAGCGTAAACTGGCCGAGGCGTTTCCACTTATCTGAGGTGGCACTATTCCAGTTGCCGACAGGTGGGATCGCGCACCTTCTTCTCTCTCATCCTCCTCTTTTTCTTTCTCCTCCTCCTCTGTTCTTCTTCAGGCTCGTGAAGCAGAGGCAGGGGCGATCGCGGCTGTCGATGGAGCCGGCGACTCGCGTCACGGGAGGGCCGACTGTTGTGCGCAGGGGCTCCGCTACTCCTCGCCGCGTCGGTGGGTGGCCGCGGGGTGGCTCGGGGTGGTCTGCATCGCCGGGGCCACGACACGGGCGCCATGGGCGGGGTACGAGAATAGAGGGCTGTAATGACCCGAGACCGACTCTCCAGATGCCTTCTATGTTTTTCGTTGTCGCCGTGCGTTTTATTTGTTTGCTGCATTCATCATCGCATCATCCGCATTGCATCGGCACTCATTGCGGTCATTGTTTTTAAAACTCGCATCCGTTCGTGGTTGTTGCTTCTTCATTGTCTCTGTTGACCTTCTCTTAGACCAACCGGGTTTTCGGTTCCCTCTTGTCAAATCACCTAACCTCTCTCAGACCCTGCTACCTCTTGAGCATGCGTTGGTTTTCCATTGAAGAGGGAAGGGTGATGCAGCAAAGTAGCGTAAGTATTTCCCTCAGTTTTGAGAACCAAGGTATCAATCCAGTAGGAGACAACGCACAAGTCACCTAGTACCTGCACAAACAATCAAGAACCTTGCAACCAACGCGATAAAGGGGTTGTCAATCCCTTCACGATCACTCGCAAAAGTGAGATCTAATAAAGATAGTAAAGTAAATATTTTTGGTATTTTAGTTGTATAGATTGGAAAATAAATATTGCAAAATAGTAAACGAGATGCGATGTAAATAAAAGAGATGCAATATAATAAGAAAGAGACCCGGGGGCCATAGGTTTCACTAGTGGTTTCTCTCAAGATAGCATGTATTACGATGGGTGAACAAATTACTGCCGAGCAATTGATAGAAAAGCGCATAGTTATGAAGATATCTAAGGCAATGATCATGAATATAGGCATCACGTCCGTGTCAAGTAGACCAAAACGATTCTGCATCTACTACGTACTATTACTCCACACATCGACCGCTATCCAGCATGCAACTAGAGTATTAAGTTCATAAGAACAGAGTAACACATTAAGCAAGATGACATGATGTAGAGGGATAAACTCAAGCAATATGATATAAACCCCACCTATAATATCCTCGATGGCAACAATACAATCGTGCCTTGCTGCCCCTCATCACGGGGAAAGGACACCGCAAGATTGAACCCAAATCTAAGCACTTCTCCCATTGCAAGAAAGATCAATCTAGTAGGCCAAACTAAACCGATAATTCGAACAGACTTGCAAAGATATCAAATCATGCATATAAGAATTCAGAGAAGAACCAAATAATATTCATAGATAATCTTGTTCATAAATCCACAATTCATCGGATATCGGCAAACACAACGAAAGAGAGTATTACGTCGAATAGATCTCCAAGAACATCGAGGAGAACTTTGTATTGAGAATCAAAGAGAGAGAAGAAGCCATCTAGCTAATAACTATGGACCGGAAGGTCTGTGGTAAACTACTCACGCTTCAGCCCTCCATGATTGATTCCCCCTCCGGTAGATCACCGGAAAAGGCCCCAAGATGGGATCTCACGGGTATAGAAGGTTGCGGCGGTGGAAAAGTGGTTTCGTGGCTCTCTGCGATCGATCCAGGGTATAAGAGTATATATAGGCAAAAGAAGTACGTCGGTGGAGCTACAAGGGGCCCATGAGGATGGGGGGTGCGCCTACCCCCTCTGGGCGCACCCTCCTGCCTCGTGACCGCCTCATGGCATTCCAGACTTCGACTCCAAGTCTTCTGGATTGCTTTCGTTCCAAGGAAGATCACCGCAAAGGTTTCATTCCGTTTGGACTCCATTTGGTATTCCTTTTCTGCGAAACTCTAAAATAGGCAAAAAAACAGAAATTGGCACCGGCCCTCCGGTTAATAGGTTAGTCCCAAAAATAATATAAAAGAGCATATTAAAGCCCATTAAACATCCAAAACAGATAATATAATAGCATGGAACAATCAAAAATCATAAATACGTTGGAGACGTATCAACCCCCTCGCTTGCGCGTCCGAAAAGTTACCCGAACCAGACCGGGCAGTCATGACCAATGGGTTCAGATCATCCCCAAAAAAATTTCGGTTCCTTGTTGGACTCTTCTAACCTATTTTTTTCTCAACAGCCGGATTTCGATTAGAGGGTTCGAATCTACCTAAACTTCCTTCCTTTTCTATATATAATCCCACAAACCCTAGACCAAATCTCGACAATTCCTCCACCCCGCCGCCAGCCGACCAACCCCCTTCTTCCTCGGGATGCATCCCGCATCTGCCTCGCCTTCAGCCACCCACCAACCAGAGCAGCGCCCGACCTCCCCGTCCCATCCATGCCATCGATCCACTCCACCACAACCAGCTTCCCCGTAACCCTCGTCCCTGCCCGTCCTCCTCTCGGTTGGATCGAGCAAGAGTTTGTGCCCGAGGCCAACCGACCCGCTTGTCGGGCGGCAGAGTCACGGAGTCCCCCGCTTCAAGGCCGTTGCTGACCGTGACTTATAGCCACGCCTCGTCCACGGATACAGGCCTGGCCCCCTCGCGCCCTCCTTCCTCCCGTTCTTCTTCTCCCTCTGCTCTAACCTCTCTCTCTCTCTCTCTCTCTCTCTCTCTCTCTCTTCCCTGCCCCTACAGGAGCACGAGCTCCCTCCTCCTCGTCCCCTTGCCCGTAGTAGAAGAGCAGGATCCGGCCCCGACGCGCCCTCCTCGCCCTCCTTGTTTGGTTCCTCGTCGGGTCCGGCATGTCATCGTAGCCGCGCCAAGTCCTCTGCTTCATCCAGGACGTGGGCGCCTATCTCCGTCGCCCGAACCAGCAGCAACTTCAGGCCGCCCCCGCTGCCAAGTCCCTCGCGCGACCTCCTGCCTCATCCTCGTCTGCGAGGGAGACGAGCGACAAAGCTGCGTGCCAGTTCCTCAGATCGCAGGAGAGTCGCTGAAGTCCCCTGCGTCGAGCTATCGCTCGCCTGTTCCCGGCCTTCCGCCGCACCTCCTGACACCAAGCGCCGCCGATCTCCATTCTGTCCTGAGCACCGCCAAGCCAAGTCCGATGACCGAGCGCTGGATCTGGTCGAGCTTGCCGCCCCTCCCAAAGTAATTAAGCACAACATGAACCGGCGGCAATGTATTCCACTTCGGCGGTGGATAAGGATACCGAGTTTTGTTTCTTGGAGGACCAAGACACAATAGATCTACCAAGAAATTGACAAGTGCCCGAAGTGGACTTTCTATCAACCTTGTCTCCCGCATAGTCCGAGTTGGAATAGCCAACAAGATCAAAGGAAGACCTCATAGGATGCCAAATGCCAAAATTTGGTGTATGTATTAAGTATCTCACTATCCTTTTCACAGCCTTAAGATGACATTCTTTGGGGGCCGCTTGACATCGTGCACACATGCACACACTTAGCATAATATCGGGACAAGAGGCACATATATATAACAATGAACCGATCATAGAGTGGTAAACTTTTTGATCAACCGGTTCACCATCCTTAGTCAAGTCAAGATGTCCACTAGTAGGCATGGGTGTATTCATACCTTTGCATTCTTGCATATTGAATTTCTTGAATAAGTCCTTGGTGTACTTTGTTTGAGAAACAAAGGTACCTTCCTTACTTTGCTTGATTTGCAAACCAAGAAATAATTTGAGTTCACTCATCATAGACATCTCAAACTTCTCCGACATTAGCTTTCCAAACTTCTCACTAAAATGAGGGTTAGTCGAACCAAATATAATATCATCAACATAAATTTGGCACACAAATAGTTCTCCATTAACCCTTTTAGTAAAAAGAGTAGAATCTATTTTTCCAATTTCAAAGCCTTTTTCAATAAGGAACTTGGTCAAGCATTTATACCACGCTCTAGGAGCTTGTTTAAGACCATAAAGAGCTTTGTGAAGTTTGTAAACATGGTTAGGTTTCTTAGGATTGACAAAGCCGGGAGGTTGCTTAACATAAAGTTCCTCCTCAATTTCACCATTTAGAAAAGCACTTTTAATTTCCATTTGGTACAAGGTGATATCATGGTGATTAGCATAAGCAAGTAAGATGCGAATGGACTCAAGTCTAGCAACGGGGGCATGTGTCTCACCATAGTCCATACCTTCGATTGAGTGTAGCCTTGGGCGACTAGGGACGAGCTTTGTTGCGATTTAATTTGACCATCTTCATCTTGCTTGTTGCTAAACACCCATTTGGTACCGATGATGTTGTGGTTATTGTCGGCTTCTCACCAATGTCCACACTTGATTTCTCTCAAAGTTGTGTAGCTCTTCATGCATGGCATTTATCCAATCCGGATCTTCCAATGCTTCTTCAACCTTCATAGGTTCAATGCTAGAGATGAATGAATAATGTTCACAAAAGCTAGCCAAACGAGTTTTAGAGCGAGTGATTCTCCCGGTTTGGATATCATTGTAGATTTGCTCGACGGGATGGTCTTTGGCGACTCTTGCTCGAACTCGTGGGAGCTTTTGCTTGAGTCGGGGTGGAACATCTTCTTCATCTTGTTCTTCTTCTTGGCCTTCTTCATTCTTGACGTTGTCGTTCTCTTGTCGTGGTGGAGAAGGAGGTTGATGAGGTTCATCTTGGTGTACGTCCTCGCTTTCTTCGTCTTGGTGTGTCCCGCTCATGGATGCTTCCATGTCAACTCTTGGTTCACCTTGTCGTGAGGTAGAAGCTTCCACTTGGACGGACGAGGTACTCTCCTTCACCTCCGTTGGACAAATCTTGCCGATAGACAAGTCTTGGATTGCTTCCGAAGGGTCTTTGTCTCCTACATCAATTGGCAATTGCTCTACTTGCGAGCCGTTAGATTCATCAAACTTCACATCTACCTCTCTTCAACCTTTCGGGTGAAATTGTTGTAGATACGGTAAGTGTGAGAGTTTGAGCCATAACCAAGTAGGAAACCTTCATGAGATTTAGGAGCAAATTTATAACGCATTTATGCTTATCAAGAATGTGGCACTTTGAGCCGAATACCGAAAGTATCCAACTTGGGGTTTGTTACCGGTGAGGAGCTCATATGCCGTCTTGCCGAGTAGCTTGTGAAGATACAAGCGATTTGTTGCATGACAAGCTGTCTCAACCGCTTCCGCCAAAAAGTGTTTTGGAGTCTTGTACTCATCAAGCATCTTTCTTGCCATCTCAATAAGAGTTCGATTCTTCCTCTCAACAACTCCATTTTATTGAGGCGTGTACGTAGCCAAGAACTCGTGTGAAATCCCTTCTTCATCAAGAAAGGTATCCACATTTGCGTTCTTGAACTCCGTTCCATTGTCGCTCCGAACCTTCTTGATCTTCACTTCAAATTGATTTTGGGCCTTCCTAGCGAAGTTTTTTAAGATCTTTTGGACCTGCGATTTATCATCAAGAAAGAACACCCACGTAAATCTTGAAAAATCATCGACTATAACTAGACCAAATGAGTTACCACCAAGACTCTTGTAGGCATTGGGACCAAAGAGATCCATGTGAAGTAGCTCGAGCGGTCTTCTCGTGGTCATGGTGTTCTTCACGGGTTGACTTCCTCCAACTTGTTTTCCTGCTTGACAAGCACTACAAAGTCTATCCTTGTCAAATATAACATCTTTTACTCCAAGGATATGATCACCTTTAATAAGCTTATCAAGATTTCGCATGCCCACATGACCTAGCCTTCTATTCCACAACCAGCCTTTAGAAGATTTAGCAATTAAGCAAGTTCTAGGTTTAGCATTTTTAGTGAATCAACTATGTAAAGATCACCTCTACGTATACCGGTAAAGACCATTTTATGATGGTCTCTTCGAAAAACTTGGCAGTCTAGTTCAATAATAGGACATTGAAACCAAAATCAGCAAGTCTAGATACTGAAAGTAAATTGTACTCAAGAGATTCAATGAGCATTACATTTTGTATGGAGCTATCATGTGAGATGGCCACCTTACCGAGGCCAACCACCTTACCCTTTGAGTTATCACCGAAACTGACATACTTTTGAGGGCCGTCGTTTTCAGCAAGCACACAAAACATATCTTTGTCTCCGGTCATATGATCAGTACATCCACTATCAAGGACCCATTCCTTTCCTCCAGCCATGTAGCCGCGAAGATTAGCCATAAGACCAAAGCGTCTCATCACATCATCAAGATCATAGTCACTATCATCATCCTCATCATAATATCCATGTTCTATATCGTCTTGTGATTGATCAACTCCTAGAGAGGGTAATTCATTAGAAGTGTGACCATAAAAATGTTCATCTCTATGGATTCTAATGACTTCGGAAATGATATTGCTAATAATTCCAACATCTCCTTTGGCACGCATGAGATCACGAAGCTCAAATAGACAATCATCATACTTAGGATCACTAGTACTCATCTTACTCAAGGCTATAGACCTATGGAGAATTTTGTCTAGATTTTTCAAGGAATAATTTGGGAATCGTTCCTCAAGAAATCTCCATATAGTATAGGAACAATCAAGAGTAGGTAAGCTAGCAATCAAATTTTTGGGCAATCCTCTAATGATAAGATTGATAGTTCTAAGATTGCGAATCATGTCAAGATCCTCATCTGGTGTGGGATGCAAAGGGTCAATATGATGTGCACAAGGGCTAGTAATGTACTTGTTCAAATGATATTCATTGAAAATCTCAAGCATCTCATTTTTTCACTCATGGAAGAACTCTCCATCAAGAATAGGCACTCTATGTCTAAGACTCCCCAATGTAGACACATCCATCTTCCTCCAAAGGTGTTTAAACCAAAGCAATGGATACCAAGGCTCTCATACCAATTGAAAGGATCGAGAAGAAGTGTCTAGAGGGGGGTGAATAGACTCCTAGCAATAAAAGTTGCAGTTTTTAATTTCTTTAAGTTGAAGTGGAGTTTTAGCACAAGTTTACACATTCACAATACATATCAAGCAAGCATGATAAGAGTATATGAGTAGCGGAAAGTAAAGCATGCAAGTTGCAAGAATGTAAAGGGATGGGATTGGAGTGTGCAAACGCAATTTGGAGACACCGAGGTTTTTTATCCGTGGTTCCGATAGGTGGTGCTATCGTACATCCATGTTGATGGAGACTTCAACCCATGAAGGGTAGCGGTTGCGCGAGTCCACGGAGGGCTCCACCCATGAAGGGTCCACGAAGAAGCAACCTTGTCTATTCCACCATGGCCTTCGCCCACGTAGGACTTGCCTCACTCGGGTAGATCTTCACGAAGTAGGCGATCTCCTTGCCCTTACAAACTCCTTGGTTCAACTCCACAATCTTGACGGTGGCTCCCAAGTGACACCTAGCCAATCTAGAGGATACCACTCTCCAAGAGGTAACAAATGGTGTGTTGATGTTGAACTCCTTGCTCTTGTGCTTCAAATGATAGTCTCCCCAACACTCAACTCTCTCTCAGAGGAATGGATTTGGTGGTAAGATGATTTGAGTGGAAAGCAAATTGGGGAAGGCTAGAGATCAAGATTTATGTGGTTGGAATGGAATATCTTGACCTCAACAAAAATGTAGGTGGTTCTCTCTCAGAAAATGTATGTTGGAAGTGTAGGCCTGTTCTGATGGCTCGGTGGATGGGTATATATAGCCTCCACACCAAATCTAACCGTTACACACAATTTACCAAACTCGGTGGGACCGATTCAGAGAACTCGGTCAGACCGATTTAGTTCATAATGTGATCATAGGCATTTGATTGGGGACCGGAATCGATCAACTTCGGTGGGACCGATGTGCTAGGGTTAGGGTAAAGCCTCATATCGGTTTCGATCGATTACACAAATTCGGTGGGACCGATTTTGGTAATAAGCAAAACAGTAGAGTTGGCCAAGCAAACTCGGTGGGACCGATTGCATATCTTGGTCGGGGCGAAAATTATTGCAATAGGCAATGAGAGAGTTTGTAAGCCCATCTCGGTGAGACCGAGATCCCATCGGTGAGACCGAATTGATTAGGGTTTCGGCAATGGCTATGTCAAGAGAACTCGGTGGCGCCGGATAGAAAGTTTCGGTAATGAAGTTTGACTTTTGGTTTGGGACATATGTGGATGTGAGAAAGTGGTTGAGGGCTTTGGAGCATATCACTAAGCAGTTTGAGCAAGCAAGACATTAAGCAACACCTCACCCCCTCTTAATAGTATTGGCTTTCCTATGGACTCAATGTGATCTTGGATCACTAAAATAGAAAATGCAGAGTCTTGAGCTTTGAGCTTGAGCCAATCCTTTGTCCTTATCATCTTGAAGGGGTTCCACATCTTCTTGTCCACGCCACTCTGTTGTTGAACTTATCTGAAATATACTAGGTGAAAACATTAGTCCAACAAGAGACATGTTGACATTAATTACCAAAATCACCCAGCGAGCACTTGTGCTTTCAGGATGCCCCGGATGGCATCCCCTCTTTCGTCTTCGTCTACAGGTGAATTTACTTGAGGCTATATTTTTATTCACCACATGATATGTGTTTTGCTTGGAGCGTCTTGTATGATATGAGTCTTTTCTTTTTAGTCTTCCACAATCATCCTTGCTGCACACACCTTTTGAGACAGACACACATGAGTCGTGAATTTATTAGAATACTCTATGTGCTTCACTTATATCTTTTGAGCTAAGCAATTTTGCTCTAGTGCTTCACTTATCTCTTTTTAGAGCATGGCGGTGGCTTTATTTTATAGAAATTGCTAAACTCTCATGCTTCACTTATATTATTTTGAGAGTCTCTCTAAACAGCATGGTAATTTGCTTTGGTTATGAATTTAGTCTAATATGATGGGCATCCAAGAGGGATATAATAAAAACTTTCATATAAAGTGCGTTGAATACTATGTGAAGTTTGATTCCTTATGATTGTTTTGAGATATAAAGATGGTGATATTAGAGTCATGCTAGTGAGTAATTGTGGATTGGTAGAAATACTTGTGTTAAAGTTTGTGATTCCCGTAGCATGCACATATGGTGAACCGTTATGTGATGAAGTCGGAACATGATTTATTAATTGATTGTCTTCCTTATGAGTGGCGGTCGGGGACGAGCAATCATCTTTTCCTACCAATCTATCCCCCTAGGAGCATGAGTGTAGTACTTTGGTTCGATGACTAATAGATTTTTGCAATAAGTATGTGAGTTCTTAATGACTAATGTTGAGTCCATGGATTATACACACTCTCACCCTTCCACCATTGTCAGCCTCTCTAGTACCGCACAACTTTCGCCGATGCATTAAACCCACCATATCCCTTCCTCAAAACAGCCACCATACCTACCTATTATGGCATTTCCATAGCCATTCCGAGATATATATCCATGCAAGTTCCACTGCTCCGTTTTATTATGACACGCACCATCATTGTCATATTGCTTTGCATGATCGTAAGATAGCTAGCATGATGTTTACATGGCTTGTCCGTTTTTTGATGTCATTTGCTACGCTAGATCATTGCACATCCCGGTACACCGCCGGAGGCATTCATATAGAGTCATATTTTGTTCTAAGTATCGAGTTGTAATTCTTGAGTTGTAAGTAAATAAAAGTGTGATGATCATCATTATTAGAGCATTGTCCCATGTGAGGAAAGGATGATGGAAGCTATGATTCCCTCACAAGTTGGGATAAGTCTCCAGACTTCATAAAAAATAAAACATGCCAAAGAAGCCCAAAAAAAATTAAAAGAGGCCAAATAAGCCCACCAAAAAAGAGAGAAAGGAGAGAAGGGACAATGCTACTATCCCTTTTCCATACTTGTGCTTCAAAGTAGCACCATGATCTTCATGATAGAGAGTCTCCTATGTTGTCATATTCATATACTAGTCGAAATTTTTCATTATATAACTTGGATTGTATATTCCAATGATGGGCTTCCTCAAATTGCCTGATGTCTTCGTGAGCAAGCGAGTTGGATGCACACCCACTTAGTTTCCTGTTGAGCTTTCATAAACTTACAGCTCTAGTGCATCCGTAGCATGGCAATCCCTACTCACTCACATTGATATCTATTGATGGACATCTCCATAGACCGTTGATACGCCTAGTTGATGTGAGACTATCTCCCTCTCTTTTTATTCTCCACAACCACCATATTCTAATCCAACTATAGTGCTATATCCACGGCTCACGCTCATGTATTGCGTGAAAGTTGAAAAAGTTTGAGAACATCAAAAGTATGAAACAATTGCTTGGCTTGTCATCAAGGTTGTACATGATTTAATACATTGTGTGATGAAGATGGAGTATAGTTTGTAGGGATAACTTTCTTTGGCCATGTTATTTTGAGAAGACATGATTGCTTTATTAGTATGCTTGAAATATTGTTGTTTTTATGTCAATATTAAACTTTTGTTTTGAATCTTATGGATCTGAACATTCATGCCACAATAAAGAAAATTACATGGATAAATATGTTAGGTAGCATTCCACATCAAAAATTATGTTTTTATCATTTACCTACTCGAGGACGAGTAGGAATTAAGCTTGGGGATGCTTGATACGTCTCCAACGTATCTATAATTTTTGATTGTTCCATGCTATTATATTATCTGTTTCGGATGTTTTATATGCATCAATATGCCATTTTGGGACTAACTTATTAACCTAGAGCCCAGTGCCAGTTTCTTTTTTTTCCTTGTTTTTGAATTTTACAAAAAATGAATATCAAATGGAGTCCAAACGGAATAAACTTTTGCGATGATTTTTCTTGGACCAGAAGACATACGTAGGACTTGGACATGAAGTCAAAGGAGTTCCAAGGAGGCCACAAGCCTCCAGGGTGTGCCCCAGGGGGGCGCCCCTTGGCTTGTGGGCCCCTCGAAGCTCTTATAACCCTAATTCTTGGCTTATAAATTCCCAAATATTCCCAAACGACTAGAGGCGTCCATGAAAATACTTTTCTGCCGCCGTAACCTTCTGTTCCCGTGAGATCCCATCTTGGGGCCTTTTACGGCATCCTGCCGGAGGGGGATTCGATAACCGAGGGCATATACATCAACCCTATTGCCCCTCCGATGAAGTATGAGTAGTTTACCACAGACCTACGGGTTCATAGCTAGTAGCTAGATGGCTTCTTCTCTCCCTTTGATTCTCAATACCATGCTCTCCTCAATGTTCTTGGAGATCTTTCCGATGTAATATTCTTTTGCGGTGTGTTTGTCAAGATCGATGAATTGCGGATTTATGATCAGCTTATCTATGAATATTATTTGAATCTTCTCTGAATTATTATATGCATGATTTGATATCTTTGTATTTCTATTTGAATTATCGGTTTGGTTTGGCCAACTAGATTGGTTTTTCTGGCAATGGGAGAGGTGCTTAGTTTTGGGTTCAATCTTGCGGTGTCCTCACCCAGTGACAAAGCAGTGGTAGCGAGGCACGTATTTGCATTGTTGCCATCAAGGGTAAAAAGATGGGGCTTTCATCATATTTCTTGAGTTTATACCTCGACATCATGTCATCTTACTTAAGGCGCTACTCCATTCTTATGAACTTAATATTCTAGATGCATGCTGGATAGCGGTTAATGTGTGGAGTAATAGTAGTAGATGCAGGCAGGAGTCGGTCTACTTAACACAGACGTGATGGCTATATTCATAATCATTGCCTTGGATATTGTCATAACATTTCGCCTTTCTATCAATTGCTCGACAGTAATTTGTTCACCCACTGTATTATTTGTCTTCAAGAGAGAAGCCTCTAGTGAAACCTATGGCCCCCGGGTCTATTTTCGTTGATATATTTTCAGATTTATATATCAAAATTACCAAAAATACCTTGCTGCAATTTATTTACTTTTATTTTGTTTTACGTTTAGTAATCTTTTATATCTATCTCTATCAGATCTCACCTTTGCAAGTGACCGTGAAGGGATTGACAACCCCTCTTTTGTGTTGGGTGCAAGTGTTTGATTGTTTGTGTAGGTGCATATATTGGGGACTTGCGTGTTTCTCCTACTGGATTGATACCTTGGTTCTTAACTAAGGGAAATACTTATCTCTACTTTGCTACATCACCCTTTCCTCTTCAAGGGAAAACCAACGCAAGCTCAAGAAATAGCATGAGCCTCCTGCGGTAGTTATTTGCTCCAGTATTTTTCTTTTTTTCCAAAACAATTTCCGTAAATTTTCAGTTCATTTGGAGATGTGCAGAATAGGTAAATCTGACATAGCTTTTTTACGTCCATAATTTCAGCTGTCGGTATTCTCCCTCTTTGTGTAAACCTTGCATATTATGAAAGAAAAGGCATTAGAAGTACCCCAAAAAGCATTATTATGCATAAAAATGTAGTAAATAATAGTAGGTAAACATGATGCAAAATGGACGTATCAACTCCCCAAGCTTAGATCTCGCTTGTCCTCAAGCGAAAAACCGAAATCGACAAAACATGTCCACATGCTTAGAGAGAGTGATGTCGATAAAAACAAAATACGGACATAGAAGCATCATGCATATCTATTTATATATAAAAAGTAAATGATGGGTTAATTAGAAGCAAGAGAATTAGTAAAAAAATTCCATGTTAATCAGAAAATACTAGCCCTTGATTTGGCAGGTCTTTTAAAATTACAATCATGTAACCGTTAGATATGCGTAACATATATAGCATCATCATAACAGACCACGAGTTAACGTGTCATACCTTTATTTAAATATGCTAGAAAATCTCACAGTAAATAGCCTTGGACTTCCTAAACTGGTGGACCCTAAGACAATAAGGTAGCCATCACATATCCATCAGAACAAGAAAAGCGTGGGTCCACCACGTAGGAAACGCTGAGCGGCAATTGTGAAGGCGATTGCGTGGCGATCTACTTCCTTCGCTAGGGTTAGGGTTTCCGGACGGGGGTGGTGTGATTCCGGTGGTGCACAGGGGAGGTGACGGCGTCTTCCTTGGCACAGATCGTAAGTTCTCCCCACGCGGAGCCATGGCGATGTAGCGAGCGGAATATCGACAGGACTCCGTGGAAAAGGCGAACTCAAGGCGCGGTTGTGACCCGGCAGATCGAAGCGGGATCATGCAAAGTCTCGACGAGAGCAAATGATCTCGCATCGCTTTGTTTCTCAAAGACGACTGGGAGGCATGGTGCTGATGGACAAGGAGGCGGCAGGTTTTGTCTTCAAGGAAACAGATCAGAGCATGCCCAAGATGACGAGGTGGTCTGCAGTGGGAAAATCTTTTTCCCCGAGACCGATCAACAGAGTGGTGCTTGAACGTACGATGCAAAGGGCATGGGGACTGCATAAAGAAGCTCGATTCCGAGATATGGGAGATAACATATTCGTTGTACACTTCGGGAGCGAGGGAGATTGGAGGCATGCGATGAACAATGGATCGTGGCAATATGATTTTAATATTTTCGTCCTAAAGGAGTATGAGAGTATCCGGCCGTCTGAGATGGTCTTCGATCATGTGGACGTGTGGGTCAGAGTCTCAGATCTGCCGTCGGGAAAGCGTACTGAGGCTTTTGGGAAAGCACTTGGTGATTGGCTAGGTGAAGTTGTTAAGGTAGATGTGGATAGAGATGGTATGGCCAGGGGCAATCAGCTAAGAGTTAGAGCAAGAATCCCGATAACTGAGCCACTGGTTTGAGGTTTCAATCTCAAAACTTCGACGGAGGACAAGATTGGCACTTGGTTTCAGTTCCAATACGAGAAAATACCACACTTTTGTTTTGAGTGTGGCAGGCTGGTGCATGGCGATGGACAATGTGTCCCTCCGGTTGATTCATCTCTACTGTGGGGGGGTTGGCTGAGGGCCTCCCAGGGAAGGAGCATTGGCTCCATGAATGAACCCAAGGGAGGAAAAGTAAATAGCAGTAGCTTTGCTAGCTCTCAATCAAATGATAAACACAAGGAACAGGAGAGCCAGAATAGGGTGAGGGATCTTCCAACAAAGCGGAATTTGCAAGCAGAGTTTAATCATCCGGCTAGCTCGCGCACTGGCGTTGAGGGGAGGCATGAACGGGAGGAGGTTAACAGTCCAGGGAAGAACCATCTTCGCGGAGAGTGGACGTCTGAAAGAGATCTCAGGCATGAGTTAGAAAGGAAAAGGGAATGGGAGCTTCGTGAACAGCTTAAAAGATAGCAAAGGCAGCGGGAATATGAAAGGAAGCAAGCTGAGAAGCGGAGGCAGAGGGAGCATGCAGTGGCCGCAACCAGGCATAGAGAGGGGAGCTATGACCATCGTGAGATATACCCTAGAGATAGAAAGAAAGGCTACTACGTGCGTAAGCTGCGGCAGGATCATGAAGCCAGGAGGGTTAGGGGGGAGAGCCCCAAACCCTCAACCACCATAGGGAAGAGGAGGCTGAAGCAAGTATGGGTACCGAAGGAAGACAGTGACAGGATGGATGGGCATGATACTTTCATTCGTGACACTAGGAGGAAGACAACTTCGGTGTTTGATCGTATTTCGGATTATGAAAACACAGCGGCGGACCCTGCCCGGGTGCAGGGCCGCCGGGATCAATGAATATCCTAGCCTGGAACTGTCGAGGACTGGGGTTGGACTCGACAGTGGGCGAATTACGTGACCTGGTAAGGTCCTACAACCCAGCGGTGGTGTTCTTATCTGAAACAAAGAAGAGATCAAGAGAGATGCAGAAAATACAGTGGAGCCTTGGTTTCAATAAGGGGGTGGCGGTGGATTGTGACGGGAAAAGTGGAGGTTTATCACTCTGGTGGAGAGACCATCTGGATGTTACTGTAAGGCCATGGAGCCAGTACTACATTGATGCAGAAGTAGTGGCAGATGGAACACCTTTAGATTCACTGGAATCTACGGTGAACCATGTGTGGAAAAGAGACAGAGAACTTGGGAGGTTATCCGATACCTGCACAGACAAGATGATCTACCTTGGCTGTGTGCAGGTGATTTTAATGAAGCCTTGGAGCAATCGGAGCAACAAGGAGGAAACCCAAGGAGTCTACGGCAGATTGAAGCTTTTAGGGACTGTCTCACGGACTGCGATCTAGCTGATATGGGATTCTCAGGCTATCCCTTCACCTGGGATAACAAGAGGGATGCGAGCGAGAATATTCAGGTGAGACTAGACCGAGCCACCAGCAATGCTAAGTTCATGCAACTGCTCTGCTCAAGTACAACACGTTACCGAGGAGTCGCACCATCGTGCCTGACAGTGCAGGTCTCTGGCAATCACCGTGGGACACAACGAAGGAAGAGGCTTTTCCAGTATGAGGCTGCTTGGGCTAGACATGAGCAATACGAGGAGATGGTGGAGGCTGCATGGAGCGAGGCGCATGCAGCCAACAGGGAGCAAGTGGGACTAGGGGCGACATGCAGCAAACTACACCAGCTTTCCAGCGCCATGCAAGAGTGGAGTCGAAACGTTTTTGGCTCCTTCAAGCGGCAAATTGATCACCTAAAAGGTCAGCTGATGAATGCTAAAGAACGGGCTCGTGTCACTGGATACGGGCAGGAGGTGAAGGACATAGAGGACCAGCTACACAAGTTATATGAGAGGGAGGAGGTGTATTACAAGCAGCGGACTCATGTGGATTGGCTACTCGAAGGTGATCGGAACACAAGGTATTTCCAGAATAGAGCATCCCATCGGATGAGAAAAAATACGGTCAAGTCACTTCGTAAGGAAGATGGCTCTAAGTGTTCAGATGATGTGGGAATGAGAGAAATGGCGGCTGCTTTCTACGAAAAGTTATTCTCATCAGAAGGATCGGCGGAGACTGAACGTATTTTGGCGCTGTTTGCTCCGATAGTTACTCCTGATATGAATACTAAGTTATTGGAAGCTGTTTCTGATGACGAAATTGAGAGGGCGCTGTTCCAAATGGGACCAACGAAGTCACCGGGCCCGGACGGTTTTCCGGCTATGTTTTACCAACGACACTGGTCGTTGGTAAAGGAAGATGTGTGCAAGGCTGTGAAAGAATTTCTGGCAGGCAAGGCAGCACCTAGTGGATTCAATGACACCATTATTGTTATGATCCCGAAGGTAAACTCACCGGAGTTACTTTCACAATTTCGACCCATAAGCCTATGTAACGTCCTATATAAAATAGCGGCGAAGGTGCTGGCAAACAGGCTCAAAGTGGTGCTGCCTATAATGATATCCGAGGAGCAGAGTGCCTTTGTCCCAGGGAGACTAATCACGGACAACGTTCTGGTTGCCTATGAATGTGTACATGCTATTCGGAAAAGGAAACGTAGGAAACCCCTCTGTGCGGTGAAACTGGATATGATGAAGGCCTACGATAGAGTGGAATGGGTGTTTTTACGACTGATGATGGGGAGACTTGGTTTTGCTGGCCAATGGATAGACATGATCATGCGATGTGTATCTTCTTCCAAGTACAAAGTTAAGTTGAATGGAGGCCTCTCGCGAAGCTTTGTGTCATCCCGAGGACTTCGGCAAGGTGATCCACTATCACCCTATCTCTTTCTCTTCTGTGTAGAGGGGTTCTCAGCCCTACTACAACATGGACAAGAAAGGAAGGAGATTAAGGGGGTGTCGTTTGGGAGCACTGGCCCCACGATAACTCACCTTTTATTCGCAGACGATAGTTCTGTATTTCTTGAGGGCTCCAAAGAAAATCTGGAGGTGCTACGAACTATTCTGCAGGACTACGAGAGGGCTTCTGGCCAAAAGGTAAATTTGCAAAAGTTGGCCATCTTCTTCGGTAAAGGAACAAGTGAGGAGGATAAATCATTGCTGAAGCAAACGATAGGCATCAATTCGGAGGCCTTAAGTGAGAGATACTTGGGCTTACCCACCGTGGTGGGGAGGTCTAAAGATGGGACCTTCAAGTATGTTAGTGAGTGTGCAGGAAAAAAGGTGGCGGGATACAAGGGGCAAGGTCTGTCAAAAACTGCTAGAGAAGTACTCGTCAAATCTGGGGTCCAGTCCACACCAACTTTCACCATGAGCTGTTTTCAACTCACAAAGAAAATGTGCGGGAAATTGTCATCTATTTCGTCAAACTTCTGGTGGGGTGCAGTGAACGGTGAGAAGAAGGTGCATTGGATAGCATGGGACAAAATGTGCACGAGGAAGCATGAAGGAGGACTGGGGTTCAGAGACCCCGAGGTGTTTAACCAAGCGTTGCTTGCAAAGCAGGCTTGGAGGATGCTACAGAATCCAAATTCTCTCTGTGCACGTGTTCTTAAAGCCCGGTACTTCCATGATAGTTCAATTCTAAGTGCAACATGCCCTCAAGGGGGGTCTTTCACTTTCAGGAGCATAGTCCATGGAAGAAATCTGCTGCTTGACGGACTCATATGGAGAATAGGAGATGGGAGCAAGATCAGGATCCACCATGATAACTGGATACCGAGGAAAGGTAGTCTGAAGCCACTGGGCCAGACCTACATCCACGGTAGGAACAAGGTTTTTGATTTGCTAAATGCTCATGGTACAGCCTGGGACCGGGCCAAGGTTCAGGAGATGTTTCCCCCTGATGAGGCGCAAGAAATCCTGCAAATTCAGATTGGGGGCCCGGGAGTCGCGGACTATCAAGCTTGGAACTTTACAAAGAACGAGATATTTACTGTGAGATCGGCTTACCATTTGAGAATGATGCAGAAGCGGTTAAAGTCTGGACAGCCGGAGTCTTCGTCGTCCGTAGCAAAGCATCGAGCATGGTTAGGGCTGTGGGACTCGATCGCCCCTGGAAAGGTTAAAACGCACATGTGGAGACTTATCAGAAATGGACTAGCTGTCGGTTCCGAGCTCCATAGGAGAAGCATTAAGACAGGGGTGGTCTGTGTTGCGTGCGGAAGGGAAGAAACCAACTACCACCGATTTTGGGCCCGCCATCATTCAGCAAAGTTTTGGAAAATCCTTCACTCGGAAATGGGGTTCGGCATATCCCACCGCATCAGAAGCTCCTCAGAGTGATCTAACCAACTCGGGTTAGGTTGGTTCTGCCGCGCTTACGGGACGGAGAAAGCGGTCATGGTGCAAGGTGTTTATGGGCTCTGGCTGGCTAGGAACAATGCGAGAGATGGGAGGAAGATAGAGGAGGCGGGAGACATTGCAAGAACTATCCTCAGTGCGATGGAGCAATGGCAAGCTACCAATGGACGTACCAGCAGGATAGCAAAACCCACTCCAGTGCAAAAATGGGAACCGCCAGAAGAGGGCTGGGTTAAGGCGAATGTCGACAGTGCCACGTCCAAAGCAGGGACAAAGGGAGGAGCGGGTGTGATATTCAGAAATCATGAAGGAGCTTCCTTGGTGGTGCATGCCATTGGTTTCAAGGATGCTCGGACTCTGCAGCTGCTGAACTTCAGGCTTGTCGCAGGGCGGTTCAGCTAGCGGATGAGGTCAATGCACTCCGCCTGCATATTGAGACGGACAGCCAAGAAATAGTAAGCAAGCTACAGAGCAAGGAGAGAGATATGTCGGCGTTGGGACCTATGATCGAAGAAGTCAAAATGATGCTGCAGGACCGGGAACAATGGAAGATCAGCTGGGTTCGTCGCTCTGCAAATGGTGTTGCTCACGCCCTAGCTAGGGAAGGGGTAACTAGTGAGAAGTGTAAGGTTTGGTTACACCAACCTCCTGATTGTATTTTGCATACTTTAGCGGCAGAGATTCCTGCCTACTATGAATAAATAGGACAAGGCTTTGAACCTAAAAACAAAGACACGTACACATCCTTTCAAAAAAGAAAAAGAGAACACATACAAATCCCACGTCCCGTGGCCTTTATCCAAGAAATAAAGAAAGAAAAAAGAGGAACGACCCCACTTATTGATCTGGCATGCACACACACATACTTTCAAAAGAAAAAATAATGTAGCTGTCACATATCCATTAGGCACATACACATCCTTTCAAAAATAAAAAAACAACCACGTACAAATCCCACGTCCCATGTCCTTTATCCAGGAAAGAAAGAAAAAAAGAAACAACCTCACATATTGATCAGGCACCCACGCACACATCCTTTCAACAGAAAAAAAACACGTAGACATCCTACGCCCAACACAATCCATCAAACATGAACACGTCCACTTGAAAAAAAACATGCACACGTCCCACGTCGCATGCATACGCATAATGTCCTTTTTTTGTTGGTACTATTTTGCAGGTACGTACAATGTCCTTAATCCATGAAAGAAAAAGAAAATAAAGGTACACATACAAATGTGTAACTCTAAACATCTTCATATTGATCAGGCACCCACGCACACATCCTTTCAACAGAAAAAAAAACATGTAGACATCCCACACCCAACACCCTTATAATCTACAGAAAAAAAAAATCACAATCAATCAAACATGAGCACGTCCACTCGCAAAAAAACATGCACACGTCCCACGTCGCATACATACATATAATGTCCTTTTTTTGTTGGTACTTTTTTGTGGGTACGTACAATGTCCTTAATCCGTGAAAGAAAAAGGAAATAAAGGTACACATACAAATGTGTAACTCTAAACATCTTCATCGTCGAGTCTGTCATTCCATCTCACTTCCCACTAATCTCGCACGTATCGTTCATCTCTTCATGGAGACGTGTTCGGGGGAGACAAATGGGCCACATGCATGGTGCAAGACCTAAGGATAAGATCACATCATAGGCTACTCGTGTCTTGCAGATGGAAGCATGGTATCTCCACTAAGAGAATGACGGTCTACTCATATTTTGTTGTTTCTAATGCATTCCTTCCACCTTTATAAGACCATATCAGCCCAATCTTCAGGCTATAGTTTCAGCATATCATTACGAATGCAGTATCATCTTTGGGTATTTGATCGGATAGGCGCATTACACGTCGTCTTGATGATCCACACATTATAATCTGGACACACGATGGTCCATCACTCGACCCTTGTATCGATTTCTGTCACCCTCCTGAAGAATAAATTGATAGAGCACCCAACATGTACGAATAACATTGACCTCCTCGGTGCATGTTTGACAATACGCATATGTATCAAAATATAAACCGATGCACCTTAGTATAAACATGCAATGCCCTATATTCTGAAAATAAAATGTGTAGAACCATCCAATAACTAGCAAAACACCACATGCTAGGTATGTTTTGCTCATCTCCTTGCTCCTAATAATAACCATCTTCATACCGGAGAACCTTCGAATTTCTGCTATGTGCACATACATCTAAAGCACATACTTACAAATTTGAAAAATTAAATTAGGAACAAATAATTACAATTGTCAATAATCTAAAAGAAAAACCCGCTATTTTGTACCAAGGAAAATATTCTTATTAATAATTAGATGGACTAATAAGCTAACCTCAGGTATTGCAGCAACGTTCTTACTCCTTCGACTTCGTATAAATAATATTTCGTCCCATCTTTAAGACGTTGCCCCTAAATGTTTTGAACTATTATGGTCATCTTTTTGAAGACCAAAGGGGGTAGATAGGGGCATACAATTAATTGAATATTTGGGATAATAAAGGAAGTGCCTTTTCACAAATTACTACCTCTCATATCTATATCATAAATTCGATGGGCAACAGATGTACCAAAACATACTATGTCAATGTTGATTAAAAATAAGATTAATATTGGTCCAACATTGGAAGCGGGTATTCATGAAATTTTATATATGTAAATATCATCACATTTGGTTCAAATTATTCTTTAGACAAATCAAATAATATGATCTTATTAAGAAACTTTACAATGTTCTAGCCCGCGCATCGAGCGGGCCACTTTGCTAGTTATTATAACAGCAACAAACTTTACAATAGAACTTTTATCATATAACTTCTCATGAATAAGTAACAATTCATCAGAACATCAAAGTATAAAGCATAAAATCTATTGAAAACCAACAACTATGTTCTCAGTCAACTTTGCAACTACAATTCATCATCTTTTCAGGAAGGGTCACGTATCAGAGCCTTTTGGCAAGTCCACATACTCAACCATCATATAATCTTCTAGGATTGCTAACACTCACTGCATACCCATGAGCAAAAAGTTTCAACCAGACACATAGGAAGATAGGGGCTTATAGTTTCGCCTTCCAACGTATTCACCTCAAGGGGGCAAGCACACCATGTTAAAGGATCTATGACAATATAACTTCTATGTGAATATGAACAAACATAAATCATTATGTTGTCTTCCTTGTCCAACGTCAACAAATTTGGCATAAAATATTTTGATGGGGGCTCACAATCATAAAAGATGTCCAAGATAGTGTGTTTGCATGTGAATCTTCTCTTCCCTTATTAATTCTTTCATGTCTTCCTTTTCTTTATTTTGATTGAAACAAAAAAGTAAAGAAAGCAAAACTTGAACTGAACTTTATTATATATCTCACACACGATTACAAAGATAGATAGATCACTAAGCAAAACACTCAAAAAGGATTGAACCAAACTTTTTATTCAACTAATTCAAAAGATAACTAAAGATCGAACTAAGATAAATAAAGGCCAAAGAGGTGGTGTGATACAATACTGGGGCACCTCCCCCAAGCTTTGCACAAGCCAAGGGGAGTGCCCATTCCCTATACTCATGTCTCCTTTGGTGGTGAAGAAGGTGATGGTGGTGGTGGTGGTGGTGATGAGGTAGTAGCGAGCTTATCTTCCGGCTTCCATGGCAGCGGCTCACCATCATAAGAGGAAGCGCATGTCTCACGAGTCCTACAACCGGCAGCTAAACTCATACCTTCAAATCTCACCTCATATTCAAAGACTTGATTTTGGAGATCATAGATTTGGCTTTGAAGAAAATTGATTTGCTAAGGTGAAGACGATATCATTCATGGACCGGCCATCCACCTTGAGATCACGGGTGAAATCCTCAATCATGAGGTGCTTGGCATTGAGTCCATGTTCCACCATCCCCTTGCACGTGAAGACCTCTTGCTCGATAGCTTTGAGCCTAGCCTCCACGGTCCCCATACTTTTGGTCCCCTGGACGTCCCGGGTGTGGAGCACCCGCTCACGCATCTCAATGGCTTGAGGGTGCTGCATCACCTCCCGCAAAAACGGGTTGATGACGTTGTGGAAGAACTTGTCCTTGAAGGAGATCGAGGCGGCCATGGCGATCTGGATCTGTCAAAAAAAGACAACAAGAAAGAAGAACATAAGATTTCTTCGTGATACAGTGGTCAATAGGTTCGGGGGTATATAAAGATTTTTATCTTGGGAAACAAGTAAACGAGAGAAAAACGGAGTCCGGAAGGTACCCGAGGTGGGCATAACCCACCTGGGCAAGCCAGGCAAGCCCTGGTGTCTTGTGCCCTCCTTGGTTGCCTTCTGGATTATTTAACTAATTTTGTAATATTTCGAAACTGACAAAAATTTCTTTTGTGTATTTTCCTGGAGTCTGTTTACTTAGCGTATCACGTACCTCCTATTTTTCAAGATTCTGGAGTGTTCCAGAAGGTTTCTTTTATGTGTTCCTCTGGTGTCATCGTTCGAATAATATTGCTTTCAACATTAATAGGGGTACCTGAGATATAGCGTTTGATTCTTTGCCCATTGACAACCTTCGGGTTAGTACCTTCGGCATTATTTGTTTTGATAGCTCCAGAGCTATAAACCTCTTTGATAATATATGGTCCTTCCCATTTGGAGAGAAGTTTTCCTGCAAAGAATCTGAAACGAGAGTTGTACAAAAGAACATATTCTTCAACTGTAAATTCCTGCTTTTGGATTCTTTTATCATGCCACTTTTTAACTTTTTCTTTAAATAGTTTGGGATTCTCATAAGCTTGGGTTCTCCATTCATCTAGTGAGCTAATATCAAATAACCTCTTTTCAGTAGCAAGTTTCAAATCAGAGTTGAGTTCTTTAATTTCCCAATATGCTTTATGTTCTAACTCAAGAGGCAAATAACAAGTGTTTCCATAAACCATTTTATAAGGAGACATACCCATAGGATTTTTATATGCTGTTCTTTAAGCCCAAAGTGCATCATCTAATTTCTTAGACCAATTCTTCTGGGACCTACTGACAGTCTTTTGTAATATTAGTTTTATTTCTCTATTGCTAATTTCAACTTGACCACAAGATTGGGGATGATAGGGTGATGCAATTCTATGGTTAACATCATATTTAGCAAGCATTTTACGGAAAGCCCCATGAATAAAGTGTGAACTGCCATCAGTTATTAAGTATCTAGGGACTCCAAACCTTGGGAAAATAACTTCTTTAAGCATTTTAATAGAGGTGTTGTGATCAACACTACTAGTTGTAATAGGTTCTACCCACTTAGAAACATAATCGACAGCAACCAAAATATGAGTATACCCATTAGAGGAAGGAAAAGGTCCCATGTAATCAAAACCCCAAACATCAAATGGTTCAACAGCAAGTGAATAATTCATAGGCATTTCTTGACGCTTAGTGATATTACCAATTCTTTGGCATTCACCACAGGATAGAACATACTTACGGGAATCCTTCAAGAGAGTAGGCCAACAAAAACCAAATTGCAATACCTTGTGAGCAATTCTATCTCCCGCATGATGCCCTCCATAAGCTTCGGAGTGACATTTCCGTAGGATTTGCTCCTATTCATGCTCAGGTACAAAACGTCTAATAATACCATCTACCCCTTCTTTATAGAGGTGTGGGTCATCCGAAAAGTAATGTCTTAAATCATAGAAGAATGTTTTCTTTTGTTGGTATGTGAAACTAGGTGGTATATATTTAGCGACAATGTAATTAGCATAGTCAGCATACCAAGGAGTGTTATGAGAGACATTTATTGCAGCTAGTTGTTCATCAGGAAAGCTATCATCAATAGGTAGTGGGTCATCAAGGATATATTTTCTAACCTAGACAAGTTATCAACTACGGGGTTCTCAGCTCCTTTTATATCAGTAATACGTAAATCAAATTCTTGTAGCAAGAGAATCCACCTAATGAGTCTAGGTTTAACATCTTTCTTTTCCATAAGATGTTTTATAGCAGCATGATCGGTGTGAACAGTTACTTTAGAATCAATAATATAAGATCTGAATTTATCACAGGCAAACACAACTGCTAAAAATTCATTTTCAATAGTAGCATAATTTCGTTGAGCAATGTCTAGAGTTTTACTAACATAATGGATAACATTTAATTTTTTTAATCAACTCTTTGTCCTAGAACAGCACCAACATCATAATCACTAGCATCACACATGATTTCAAAAGGCAAGTTCAAATCAGGTGGTTATACTATAGGTGCAGAAGTTAAGGCTTTCTTGCTTGTTTCAAAGGCTTCTACACAATCATCTAAAAAACAAATGGAACATCCTTTTGTAAAAGATTTGTAAGAGGCCTAGAAATTTTACAGAAGTCTTTAATAAACATCCTACAGAAACCAGCATGACCAAGGAAACCATGAATACTTTTATTATATTTAGGACATGGCATTTTCTCAATTTCATTAACTTTAGCTTTATCCACCTCAATACCTCATTCAGAAATTTTATGCCCCAAGACAATATCTTCAGTAACCATAAAGTGTCACTTCTCCCAACTCAAGAAAAGATTAGTTTGCTCACATCTCTGCAAAAATCGATCAAGGTTCCTTAAGCAATCATCAAAAGAAGTTCTGTAAACAGAATCATCCATGAAAACCTCAACAATCTTTTCACAAAAAACAGAGAATATAGTAGTCATACATCTTTGAATGGTAGCAAGTGCATTGCATAAACCAAAAGGCATACGTCTATAAGCATAAGTTCCAAGTTAAGATGGTTTTCTCTTGGTCAAGTTGTGAAACATGTATTTGAGAAAAACTAGAATATCCATCAAGGAAGCAAAAGTGTGTGTGCTTAGATAGTCTTCCTAGCATTTGATCAATAAAAGGCAAAGGGTAATGATCTTTTCTAGTTGCTTTATTTAATTTTCTAAAATCAATTATCATTCTGTAGCCAGTGACAATTCTCTGTGGAATAAGTTCATTTTTATCATTAGGAACAATAGTAATACCTCCCTTCTTAGGGGCACAATGAACGAGACTTACCCATCTACTAGCAGCTATGGGATAGATTATACCAGGTTCCAGAAGCTTTAATATTTTAGTTCTTGCCACTTCTTTCATCTTAGGATTCCAACATCGTTTGTGATCAACAACAGGTTTAGCATCAAGTTCCATATTAATCTTGTGCTGACATAGAGTGGGACTAATGCCCTTAATATCATCACCCAATAGCATTTTGGTGCTTCCTCGGAATTTTCAATTATCTTTATTCTTCATGTTCTCAAAGGTTAGCACTAATAATAACATGATATATCTTTTTCTCATCAAGATAAGCATATTTCAAAGTGTCCCGCAATTGTTTTAATTCAATAGGTAAATTGTGTTTGAGTAGAGGTCGTTGTGCAAAGAAGATTTTATCTATTTCATTTCTTTCATGCATATGCATATCATTTTCATGGTCTAGCAATATTGTTCTAGTGGACCAGTAGGAGACACGGCAATAGAAGCAAGACCAATTATTTCATCCTTACTAGTAAATCTTTCTTATGGTGTTTTCTACTAAACTTAGAAAAATTAAACTCATGAGACTCGTCACCAAAACTGACACCAATTTGTTTCTCACAATCTATTTTAGCATTAACGGTGTTCAAGAAAGGTCTACCAAAAATAATGGGATAGAAGTCATCTCATGGGGAACCAAGAACTAGAAAATCAGTATGGTATTTTACTTTCCCACACAAGACTTCAACATCTCTAACAATCCCAAGTGGTGTGATGGTGTCTCTTAGCAAGTTTAATAGTAACATCTATGTCTTCTATTTCAGTGGGTGCTATGTCATCCATAATTTCTTGATATAAGGTAAAAGGAATGACACTCACGCTAGCACCCAAGTCACATAAACCATGATTACAATGGTCTCATATTTTGACTGAGACAACATGCATGCCAACAACAAGTCTATGTTTATCCTTTTCTTCGGGTTTGGCAATTCTAGTAGCTTCATCACATAAGTAAATAGCATGCCCATCAATATTTTCTACCAGGAGATCTTTAACCATAGTAACACTAGGTTCTACTTTGATTTGTTCTGGTGGTCTAGGTGCTCCAATATTACTTTTGCAGACCACAGTTGAAACCTTAGGATCTTCCTTTATCCTAACAGGGAAAGGTGGTTTTTCAATATAAGGATTAGGAACAACTGGATTTCTTCTTTAATATGGGGGGTGATATTTAAACCACTTCTCCTCAGGGAGATAAACATGATAGAAAATGATTCACAGAAAGAGGCTACTATCTCAGAGTCAAGTCCATATTTAGTGCTAAACTTGTGAAAGGCATCGATATTCATAAAAGATTTAACACAATCAAACTTAAGCTTAATACCTGAATCTTTACCTTCGTCCTATTCCCAATTTTCAGAGTTGCGTTTAATTCTTTCTAAAAGATCCCACCTGAATTCAATAGTCTTCTTCATAAAAGAACCAGCACAAGAAGTATCGAGCGTGGATCGATCATCATGAGAAAGCCGAGCATAAAATTTTTGGATAATAATTTCTCTTGGGAACTCATGATTGGGGCATGAATATAACATTGACTTAAGCTTCTCCGAAGCTAGAGCGATACTTTCTCCTTCATGAGGCCAAAAATTATATATATAATTCCGATCACGATGAACTAGATACATAGGATATTTTTTTGGTGAAATTCCAATTTCAATCGATTCCAGTTCCAAGATCCAATATCATCCCATAGCCTATACCATGCTAATGCTTTTCCCTTCAAAGATAAAGGGAAAACCTTCTTCTTACCTTCATCTCCGGGTAAACGTGCAAGCTTAAATAATCCACAAATTTCATCCATATATATCAAGTGCAAATCAGGATGTTCAGTTGCATCTCCTGCATAAGGATTAGCTAGCAGTTGTTCTATCATACCCGAAGGAATTTCATAAAACCAATATTTTTAGTAGGTGTAGTAGGTTGAGGGGTAACATATTGTGGTTCCGGTCAAGGTGAAGATACCTGATACGTCTCCGTCGTATCTTCTTCTCCTAATGCTTTCCCTCTTGTTTTGGACTCTAATTTGCATGATTGGAATGACACTAACCCGGACTGACACTGTTTTCAGCAGAACTACCATGGTGTTGTTTTTGTGCAGAAATAAATGTTCTCGGTATGGAACGTAACTTTTTGGAACTGTATTTCCGAAAAAAGAAAAATATTGGAGCCAAGAACCACTGCAGGGGTGATAACCCACAAGTATAGGGGATCGTTTGTAGCCTTCTTCGATAAATAAGAGTGTCGAACCCAACGAGGAGCTAAAGGCAGAACAAATATTCCCTCAACTTCTATCGACCACCGATACAACTATATGCACACTTGACGCCCGCTTTACCTAGAACAAGAATAGAACTAGAAGTACTTTGCGAGAATAAAAATACGAATAAATTGCAAGATAATAAAGTGGATATCTTTTGTCAACAAGAAATTAAATCCATAGATCATTTGTCCCTAGGAAATCGATAACAAGTACCGGTAATCATTCTTGCAATTTTATATGAGGGAGAGGCATGAGCTAACATACTTTATCTACTTGGATCATATGCACTTATGATTGTACCCCTAGTAAGCATCCACAACTACTAAAGATCATTAAGGTCGTGAAACCCAACCATAGCATTAACTATCAAGTCCTATTTATCCCATATGCCATAACCCACTTATCTGCGTTTGGGCTGCTGTCATCCCCCGCAACATTGAAAATAAGCAAACCATGAACATATTGCAACACCCTATAGCGAGGGCCCCTCACGTTTGCGCGAGACGGAGGGCACCTAAGGACAACACCATAAATAAAATATACAATCATACCAACCAAGATCACGATTAACCCACAGGACAAAACGGATCTACTCAAACATCATAGGATAACCATAGATCATTGGGAAATAATATATGGAGTTGAGCACCATGTTTAAGTAGAGATTACAGTGGGGAGAAGAGGTGTTACACCACTGCATAGAGGGGGAGGAAGTTGGTGTTGACGGTAGCAAGATTGTTAATGTAGATCGTCGTCACGATCCTTGCCCCGGCGGTGTTCCGACACCACCGGGAGAGAGGGGGAGAGAGCCCCCCTCCTTATTCTTACTTGGCCTCCCCCTAGATGGGAGGAGAGTTACTCCTCTTGTCCATGGCCTCCATGGCAGCAGAGGGGCGGGAGCCCCTCCGAGATTGGATCTCCCTCTCTGTTTTCTTCTGTTTCGCGTTCCCCAGATCTGACCCTTCACGGTTTCTTAAATTCCCAGAGATCCATAACTCTGATTGCGCTGAAATTTTTACACGGGCTTATTTCATAAATTATCTTTCTTGCGCCAGAAGAAGGGCCCCAACCGACTTCGAGGAGGGCACAAAATACCTGGGCGTGCCTGGCACCCCCAGGCGCCCCCTGGTGGGTTGTGGGCACTGTGGGCCCCCGTTTTCGTTGATTCCACCTCTAAAAAATCACATATATTCCAAAATAATTCTTCGTAAATTTTTATCGCGTTTGGACTTTGTTTGATATGGATTTTCTGTGAAACAAAAAACATGCAACAAATAGGAATCGGCACTGGGCACTGGAGCAATAGGTTAGTCAAATAAATCATATAAATTGTTGCCAAAAATATGTAAAAGTTGTATAATATTGGCATGAAACAATAAAAAAAATATAGATACGATGGAGACGTATCAGCATCCCCAAGCTTAATTCTTGCTCGTCCTCGAGCAAGTAAATGATAATAAAGATAATTTTCGATGTGGAATGCTACCTAGCATAAACTTGATCATATATATAATCATGGCATGAATATTAAGACATAAGTGATTCAAAGAAATAGTCTATAATTTTACATAAAGACATCAATACTCAGGCATCCCAACAAACAATCATGTCTTTCAAAATGTCAACGCTAAAGAAAGCTATCCCTACAAAATCATATAGTATTGTGATGCTCTGTCTTCTTAACACAAAGTATTTATCATGCACAACCCCGATGACAAGCCGAGCAATTCGTTCATACTTTTTAACGCACTTCAGATTTTTCAACCCTCACGCAATACATGAGCGCAAGCCATGGATATAGCACTACGGGTGGAATAGAGTATGATGATAGCGGTAAATATAGAGAAGACAAAAAAGTAAGAAAGTCTCACATCGATGCGGCTAACCAACGGGCTATGGAGATGCCCATCAATTGATATCAATGCGAGGAGTAGGGATTGCCATGCAACGGATGCACTAAGAGCTATAAGTGTATGAAAGCTCAATATGAAACTAAGTGGGTGTGCATCTAATCCTATAATGAAAAATTCCCACTAGTATATGAAAGTGACAACATAGGAGACTCTCCATATGAAAAACATGGTGCTACTTTGAAGCACAAGTGTGGAACTAGCATGCCCCTTCTCTCTTTTTTTCTTTCTTTTTTTCTTTTTCTTTCTTTTTTTCTCTTGTTTTTTTCTCTCATTGTCCGGAGTCTCATCCCGACTTGTGGGGGAATCATAGTCTCCATCATCCATTCCTCACTAGGGCAATGCTCTAAAAATGAATAATGATGATCATCACACTTCTATTTACTTACAACTCAATATTACAACTCAATACCTATAACAGAATATGACTCTATATGAATGCCTCTGGCAATACCAGGATGTGCAATGATCTAGCATAACATGCATAAAAAATGATGAACGGTGGCTGAGCCACAAATACTATGTCATCTATATGATCATGCAAAGCAATATGACAATGAATGCTCAAGTCATCAAAACGAAAGCGATGGAAGTTGCATGGCAATATATCTCGTAATGGCTATGGAAGGGCCATAATAGGTAGGTATGGTGGATGTTTTGAGGAAGATGTAATAAGGCTTATGTGTGATAGAGTGTATCATATCATGGGGTTTGGAAAAAAGCAACCTATTGTATTTTCCTTACTCCAGTGGGCTTTAACACTTCTGAGCGCCAAAGGCGGGCATCCGACGTCACCAAAAAGAAGGAGGTACCAATGAAGTTTGCACCATATCTCGAAGTGAGAAAGGGCAATGCACGGTACCGTAGAGGCTAGCAAATTGCGGAAAGGTAAGAGTGCGTATAATCCGTGGACTCACGTTAGTCATAAAGGAATCATATACTTATTTCAAAAGTTTATTAGCCCTCGAAGCAAAGTACTACTATGCCTAGGGGGATAGATAGTTAGGAAAAGACCATCGCTCGTCCCCGACCGCCACTCATAAGGAAGACAATCAATAACAAATCACACTCCAGCTTCATAGCATAACGAGAGACTATACATGCATGCTTCAGGAATCACAAACCTTAACACCAATATTCTTACAAACCACAACCATTTACTAGTACCCCCCACATATTCCATCTCTATATCACAAAACTATTGCAAGGAATCAAACATATCATATTCAATGATCCACAAGTTTTATGTAGGATTTTATGACTAACCATGCAATTGACCAATTCCTTTTGACTCTCTAAATAGATATAAGTGAAGCATGAGAGTTTAATTCTTTCTACAAAAGGCCATGCTCTAATAAATATAAGTGAAGCAAAAGAGCATTCTTCAAATAACGGTTTTCTATGTGAAGAGAAACAAGCAATCCAAACTTCAAATGATATAAGTGAAGCACATGAATCATTCTATAAAGCCACACCCAAAAGATATAAGTGAAGTGCAATGAGCATTCTATAAATCAACCATGGACTATCTCATACCAGCATGGTGCATAAAATAAAAATGTAAACTAAATGCAAAAGAGGGTCCAAGATTTGCACATATCACATGAATGAAACGAAGACGAATACATACCGATACTTGCTGAAGAAAGATGGGATGCCTTCCGGGGCATCCCCAAGCTTAGACTCTTGTGTCTCCTTGAATATTTACTTGGGTTGCCTTGGGCATCCCCAAGCTTGAGCTCGTGCCTCTCGTCCTTCTCCTCATATCGAGACCTCCTCGATCATTGATCACTTCATCCACACAAAACTCAACAGAAAGCTCGGTAAGATCCCTTAGTATAATAAAGCAAATCACTACTCTAAGTACTGTTACAAACCAATTCATATATTGTTTTTTCATTGTAGCTACTGTAATATAACTTTTTCATGGCTTATTCCACTGATAGAATCGATAGTTTCATCAAAACAAGCAAAACAATGCATCAAAAAACAGAATCTATATTAAACAGGACAGTCTGTAGTAATCTGAACATTCACCATGCTTATGGTACTCCAAAACTTCTGAAAAATTGGTACAAAATAAACAATTTGTATAGCAATACTGTGCAAAAAGTTTCAGAAACTTTTGACGTTCCAATAAAAAAATGTAAAATCACTCATTACAGCCAAAGTATCTATTTTTGCACCGCACATACCAACAACCAATCTAATCATCCTAAAGGAAAATATTGGCACATTATTTAATAATACAATGGAACTGTACAGGTGGATAATTATTTTTGTGAGAATCTTCATGAAAATTCTACATTGTTTCCATGAGCATGAACACAAGTGTTCAAGGTCGACCCTCACTTCTCCAATACATAACTTCCAGTCTCTTCTCTTTTGTGAAAAAGTTTTTAAGTTCCCCTCTATATTTTTTGTTTTTAAACTTTATAAAAGCACTCAAAAGAAAGAAATGACTCTCTAAAACTTCCGGGTTGTCTCCCTGGCAGCGCTTTCTTTAAAGCCATTAAGCTAGGCATAAAGTTCTCAAGCAATGAATCCATCCGGATCCCAAGGTATATCAAAGCCAATTTTAATTAACAATGATTTGGCATTTAGTAATGAGAACAAAGCAACATATATCATGCAATGACGAAGTCTAACTCTCTTCCTATGCATCGTCATGTCATACAAGAACAACTCATGCACATCAAGTAAAGGCCAACACATAGCATAAGAAGTTTCTTGCAATTCTTTCGTGTTGGAAACATAGAGAGGCGGAGATGTAGTTCCTCTCTCATAATAATTGCAAGTAGGAGCAGCAAGCACATGCATATTACATTCATCAAAATTATCATGTGCAACGGTAAAAGGCAACCCATCAATGTAATCCTTAATAAGTGCAAACTTCTCCGATATAGTGTAGTTGGGAGAATTCAAAAAGATAATAGGACTATAATGTGTGGGTGCAATAGCAACAATTTCATTCTTAACATAAGGAACTATAGCAAGTTCATCTCCATAAGCATCATTCATATTGGCATCAAGAATTAGTGGATCATAGGAATTATCATAGCATTCATCCTTCGGTAAGCACGAGGGGACATTAAACAATGTATGATTTGAGAGTTACTCTTATTAGAAGGTAGGCAAGGGTAGCTAATCCGCTCTTCCTCCTTTTTTTCTTCGCTCTCCTCATCATCTTTTTCATCCAATGAGCTCACAGTTTCATCAATTTCTTCTTCCATAGACTCGTGCAAAATTTAGTCTCTTCTTGGACAGGGGAGACATTCTCAATAAATACATCAATATCGCAATTTCATTTATAGTTATCATAGCAATATTTAAGGATAGCAAAATATTTAGGTCTATAAACTAAATCATCAAAATCTTCAAACTTTTCAAACAAAGATTCAATTTCATAAGCACCCTTAAAAGCAACAAATTCCTCTATTCGTTCCACATCATAGTAACCATATCTACCATTAGCATAAGAAGCTAAGGTTTCATTATCATTAAATTGGCATGAAAAGGAAGGTGTGGAGAATTTATCCTAGAGCAACAAGTAAAATCATATCTCTGACATAAATTCCAAGCATACCAATGCAACATATCAAGTTGATCCCATATCAGTTTCCCTTTTTTTGTCAAGCAACAATCCCTAAAATATTCACGTTGATCCAACGTTACTACCATTATCAAGTTGAATGGGGTTTTCTCAGGATTATCAAAGTAGTGTTTAATATTTTTAACATAACGATCATCGAGGGTTTTAGGAGGTTCCCCATCTCCATGAGTAGCAAGTACAACTAATTTTTTTGGTGTTTCATGTTCCATATCCATAACTAAAGATAGAGAACAACTTAGAACAGAAAATAAAAAGTACTTAGTGATAAAGCAAACAAGCACACACACGAGAATATTCACCCCATGCTATTGCTCCCTGGCAACGGCGCCAGAAAAAGGTCTTGCCTTCTTCGATAAATAAGAGTGTCGAACCCAACGAGGATCTAAAGGCAGAACAAATATTCCCTCAAGTTATATCGACCACCGATACAACTCTACGCACACTTGACGTCCGCAGTACCTAGAACAGGAATAAAACTAGAAGTACTTTGCGAGAATAAAAATAAGAATAAATTGCAAGATAATAAAAGTGGATATCTTTTCTCAACAAGAAATTAATTTGTCCCTAGGCAATCGATAACAAGTACCGGTAATCATTTTTGCAATTTTATATGAGGGAGAGGCATGAGCTAACATACTTTCTCTACTTGGATCATATGCACTTATGATTGGACCCTAGCAAGCATATGCAACTACTAAAGATCATTAAGGTCGTGAAACCAAACCATAGCATTAAGTAACAAGTCCTCTTTATCCCATACGCCATAACCCGTTTATCCATGTTTGGGCTGCTGTCATCCCCCGCAACATTGACAATAAGCAAACCATGAACATATTGAAACACCCTACAACGGGGGCCCCTCACGTTTGCGCAAGATGGAGGGCATCGTAGGACAACATCATAAATAAAATATACAATCATAGCAACCAAGATCATGATTAAACCACAGGACCCAAATGGATCTACTCAAACATTATAGGATAACCATAGATCATTGGGAAATAATATATAGAGTTGAGCACCATGTTTAAGTAGAGATTACAGCGGGGAGAAGAGGTGTTACACCGCTGCATAGAGGGGGAGAAAGTTGGTGTTGACGGTAGCAAGGTTGTTGATGTAGATCACCGTCATGATCCTTGCCCCGGCGGCATTTCGGCGCCACCAGGAGAGAGGGGGAGAGAGCCCCCCTCCTTCCTCTTCTTCCTTGGCCTCCCCCCTAGATGGGAGGAGAGTTCTCCCACTGGTCCATGGCCTGCATGGCATCGGAGGGGCAGGAGTCCCTCCGAGATTGGATCTCCCTCTCTGTTCTGTTCTGTTTCGCGTTCCCCAGATCTGGCCCTTCACGGTTTCTTAAATTCCGAGAAATCCGTAACTCCGGTTGCGCTGAAATTTTTACACGATTTATTTTCATAAATTATCTTTCTTGCGCAAGAAGAAGGGCCGCAACCGACCTTCGAGGAGGGCTGTGACGCCTGGATAATTAAGCTACAGTAATCCCCCGTTAATGGTGCCATGTCATCACATTACTGTTACTAATCCTCGCTTGATCCGAAACATAATTAAATTCAAATTCAAATTTAAGTCCAAGATTCAAATTTCTCAAACATGAAGAACAAAATGTTCAAAGTGTTGTAAATAATCCCTGGGTATTTGTCATGTTGAAACCCATATTTTATAAATTGTTTAAATGCCCTTAAATGAATAAAACAGGGGGTCAAAACAATATTTTAAATCACTTTTAAAGTTATAAAGATTCTAAGGCTTTTCAGCTGCTTCTCAAACTTCTTGAGGCAGTGCTAAATATTACATAATAATTATTGAGACAAGCTACACTTTTTACAAAAGTCTTTTGGAGCAAAAAGAAAATGCAAAGCAGAGAAGACAAAGGGAAAACAGAAGAGTTTTTTTTGTTAAAGAACAGAAAAGGCCCATTGCCCCGCCCGGGCCCTAGCCTACCCGGCCGGCCCACCCTAGCGATCCCTCCCTCTCCCTGCTCATGCGACCTAGTCGCCACAGGCCTTGATGCCACCGAGCCACCTCGCCGGCGCCGACGCCGGGAGGGGATAAGGACAACCCCTCGGACTCCTCCCCCCTGCTCCACCCACTCCCCCTTGCCACTCGCTTCCCACTCCCTCCTCCCTCTCAGCCTCTTCCCCCTCGCCAGATCCCCTTCCCCGAGCTCGTTTACTCGTTGCATCGCCGTGCCGTCGCCGTTGCCGTGGCCACCGGCCACCTCGAGCACTGCCAGGTTGCCCACAGGCCCCGCCTCGTCCTCTTCTTCCTCTACGGCGAGCTACAAGGACCCGGGCGCCCCGCAACACCGCCCCGAGCCCTCCTTCCTCCTCTGCTCCATCGGCCGCCGATGCCAAATCTGGCGACCTCGGGCCCTCCCCGAGCATGCTCTTGCACAACTACAGGTCCGGTGAGGCCCCCCGTCCAAACCCTCCCTCGTTTTCCCCTCGTTAGTCGCTGTTGGCCACCGTCGTCATAGTGCCTGAATTTTCACACACACACGGACATCTGACCGCTGTCATGAGCCACTAGTCGCGCCCGACTCCGTCTGTGGCGCCCCACGCCCATCTCCGCGCGCCTGCGCCCGGCGCCCGCTTCGCGCGCGCCGCAGCCGCGTTCACCGCTGCCCGGCCATGGCTACGCCGCTTGCCGCCCGCTATGTCGCCTCACACGCTTTGTGGCCGCACTGTGCTTCGCCGCCGCTTGCTAAGCGCTTGCTGATGTTATTTGCCGTCGCCCGGCGACCATGGTCGGAGCCCTGCAGGCTCGCCCTTCACGCCCGTCCGCCTCACGCACGGCCTTGCCTCTCCTGCTGCAGCGCCCACGCCCTCTTGCTCCTGCTCTACTGTACTAATGCTTGCTACTGTAAATATTGCTAGCTTTGCAATTTCTACATCGAGTAACCTCCTTAACTGCCCCTAAACTGCGGCTAAACGGACTAAAAAATTATGGGGAGATAGTACACATGACATGGTCCAAATGTTTCCATTGGACCAAATCATTTTGATGCATGGTTTGATTCCTATGAAAATCATCAAATGCTATCTTTTCTCAACAGAAAATAGAACTAATCCATAGCACTATGTGTGCGTGTGTATCCTGTGTGTGTGGTGGCCGGCCAGCTCTCCGTTAGCTAAATTAGTACTCCTACTAGTTAGTCTAATCAGTGGTTAGGTATAGTGCAAATGACAGGTGGACCCCCCTCTAAATATCCACTTAAAAAGAAAATGCAAGATATGTGTGAATGACACCTGGGCCCCATCTACAGTTTTGACCAGTCAACAGTCAAACAGTTGACTGCATTGTTGACTGAGTCAACAGGGACCCCTGGACCCACTGTCAGCCCCCGGTGGCCCTGCTGTGTGCACTCTGCTGGGTGCGCATAGCAATTTTCCCCTTTTAATTCGAATTAATAATAATTTTAGAATATTGTTTAAACTTCGGAAAATCATATAAATTAATCCGCAACTCGGATGAAAATACTTTGTACATGAAAGTTGCTCAGAACGACGAGACGAATCCGAATACGCGATCCGTTCATCTGCCACATGCCCCTAACTACCTGAACATGCAACTTTTCCCCTCCGTTTCATCTGTCCGAAAATGCTAAACCTGGGGAAACATTCCCGGATGTTATCCCCCTTCGCCGGTAACGTGTAGCACCGCGTTAGAACACGTCTAGCTCTGCTTGTTGTCCTGTTATGCTCTTGCTTGCTATGTATTTACTGTTTCTCCCCCCTCTTCTCTCCGGTAGACCCCGAGACTGCCGCTGATGCCGCTGTGATCAACTACGTCGACGACGACCCCTTCTTCTTGTCTGAGCAACCAGGCAAGCCCCCTTTGATCATCCCGATATCGCCCATTCCATTCTCTCATGCTTGCATTAGATTTTGCTACTGTTATTGATTGCTCCTGTTCTGATGCATAGCCTGCTTTTGTACCTGTTGTTGTACCTTACCTACTTATCCTAAACTGCTTAGTATAGGTTGGATAGTGATCCATCAGTGACCCCCACTTGTCCTTGTTGCCCCTGCTTCATCATCGACACATCGATCAACGTGATCGACGACCAGAGCCCGACACCTCACATCACATCACGTCCTTTAGTTGCTCAACTTTGCGGAGCTACTATCGAGTGCCGAGGGTGATCCCTCATAACGCACTCCTGATGATAATTCTGTAGTGTAGCTATTCGGTCGTGGTCATCGAGGGTGATTTCCTCTTTCACCATTCCCGATACGGCTCTATCGTTCAACACCTCAAGTGTGAACCTCGAGGGTGGTCCCTCTTACGTTCACCTTGATGATTACATTGAGTGGAATCCTCCGAGGGTGATTCCTTGGGTTTTCCCCTTGATGTCTAGACACACGGTTACCTTGACATTACTTGAGACCTTTGGGAAAGTCGGGAGGGCCCGGAGAGCACCCACGAGATGGTTACGAGGCACGGCCGGGCCGGCAGGCCGCCCCCGAGTGGGCTGGGCTAGCCCTTGCCGTATTTCCTTGAGACGGGGCGACGGGGTCACATTATCGTGAGTCTCTGCTCGGCTCCGCAAGCTAATAATACACTATGGTTTGGGTATTTGTTATGAGTTGGCCTTTGGCCTTTACCCACTAACCACCACGTGCGAATAGATATGGGCCTCGACGTCGTAGTATCAGCCGAAGCTTTGTCAGACGTCCAGTTCGGCATTGCGGCACGGCTGGGCTGGCACCATCCTGTAGTGGTGGAGCCTGGACCCGCCCTGCACATAATGACCCGGAGTGCTATGGGCGATGGGCCCAGACCCCGGAGTGCTTAGGATGTAGACCGGCGGGGACCTCTCTGCTGAGCCTAGGTAGGGCTGCGACGTGTTGATCTTCTGAGTCCGGGCATTGACCCAGAAAAGTGTGTCCGGCCAGAGTGATCGAGCGTGTTGGAAAACGTGGTGCACCCCTGCAGGGAAGACATATATTCGAATACCATGTCCACTGTAATGGACGTTCAGAATTATATCCTGATCTTATAAAACTAGAAATGTATACTTGATATGTGATGGATATGTGGCTCCAGGATTGCTTTCTCATAGGGAGTCGAGGAAGGATCTCTGGGCATTATTGCTACAACATGCTTGATAATTAAACCGCTATTCTTTACTCTTCTTTATGCTGCAAGATGCTTGGAGCTGCTTGAAGATGCTAGTCTTTGATAGGCTAGGCCTTCCCCCCTATTCTGGCATTCTGCAGTTCAGTCCACAGATACAACCCTTTCATTTGATACTATTGTATACTTAGTTTAGATCTGATGCTTGCGAGTACTTTGGATGAGTACTCACGGTTGCTTTGCTACCCCCTTTTCCCCCTTTCTTCCTTCTTTCCGGTTGTTGCAACCAGATGGTGGATCCCTGGAGCAAGATGCCACCGCTGACAGATGCTACTACGTGGAGACCGCCGACGACCAGGAGTAGTTAGGAGGTCCCAGGCAGGAGGCCTTGCCTCTTCAATCGTTAATTTTTGTGCTAGCCTTCTTAAGGCATCCTTGTCTAACTTATGTCTATACTCAGATATTGTTTCTTCCGCGACTCTTATGTATCGAGCTTGTATTCGCGCCCTCGAGGCCCCTGGCTTGTAATATGAAGCTTGTATTATTCGAATTTGTGTCTAGAGTTGTGTTGTGATATCTTCCCGTGAGTCCCTGATCTTGATCGTACACATTTGCGTGCATGATTAGTGTACGATTGAATCGCGGGCGTCACAAGGGCACAAGATACCTGGGCGCGTCCGGCACCCCAGGCGCGTCTTGGTGGGTTGTGGGCACTGTGGGCCCCTGTTTGCGTTGATTTCACCAACCAAAAATCACATATATTCCAAAATAATTCTTCGTAAATTTTTATCGCGTTTGGAATTCGTTTGATATGGATTTTTTGTGAAACAAAAAACATGCAACAAACAGGAACTGGCACTGGGCACTGGATCAATAGGTTAGTCCAGTAAATCATATAAATTGTTGCCAAAAATATGTAAAAGTTGTATAATATTGTCATGAAACAATCGAAAACTATAGATACGACGGAGACTTATCAAGGGGGCCCTTGGGTGAGCACAACCGACCAGGGCGCGCCCCCCGTCCAGGCGTGCCCAGGTGGGTTGTGCCCACCTGGTGGCCCCGCACACCCTATCTCTGACTCCTTAAATACCTATTTTTGGAGAAAAAAATCAGGGAGGAAGAATTATCTCGTTTCATGATACGGAGCCGCCGCCACCTCCTGTTCTTCATCGGGAGGCTAGATCTGGAGTCGGTTCGGGGCTCCGGAGAAGGGGATCTTTGATCTTCGTCATCACCAACCGTCCTTCATCGCCAATTCCATGATGCTCCACACCGGGAGTGAGTAATTCCTTCGTAGGCTCGCTGGCGATGAGGAGTTGGATGAGATTCATCATGTAATCGAGTTAGTTTTGTTAGGACTTGATCCCTAGTATCCATTATGTTCTGAGATTGATGTTGTTATGACTTTGCCATGCTTAATGCTTGTCATTTTGGGCCCAGGTGCCATGATTTCAGATCTGAACCATTTATGTTTTCACCATTATATCTATGTTCTAGATCCGATCTTGCAAGTCATATTCTCCTATTATGTGTTATGATCCGTAAACCCCAGAGTGACAATAGTTGGGATACTTTCCGGTGATGACCGTAGTTTGAGGAGTTCATGTATTCACTATATGTTAATGCTTTGTTCCGGTTCTCTATTAAAAGGAGGCCTTAATGTCCCTTAGTTTCCTTATGGACCCCGCTGCCATGGGAGGGTAGGACAAAAGATGTCATACAAGTTCTTTCCATAAGAACGTATGACTACTTACGGAATACATGCCTACAATATATTTGATAACTGGAGCTAGTTTTGTATCGCCCTAGGTTATGACTGTTATATGATGAATATCATCCAACGAATTCACCGATCCAATGCCTATGAATTTCTATATATTGTTCTTGCTAAGTTACTACCATTGCTGTTACTGTTACACTTGGTACAAAATCATTACTATCATTGTTACCGTTACTACTGCTGTTACCACTACTATTAAAACTATGGTACTACTGTGCTACTGATCACTTTGCTGCAGATATTTAATCTCTAGGTGTGGGTTGAATTGACAACTCAATGCTAGGGGGCGGGACACTATACTTTGTGTGATAAACACAGTGTACATATGAAACATGGTTTAGATTATGAAGATCGAGTTAGTACATCAAATGTATTATTTTTTGGAATCAACATCAAGTGTATTCAAAATTTTGAATTCGAGTTCATATAGTACACATAGTTCATATCTATCTCTATAGTAATCATGTGGTGTGTTGTTAAGATAATACACGAATGATTGTTTAAGTTGGCAACAATCATGATTGTAGATTCTTATTCAAATAGAGAAACAAATTCAAATTTAGTTCGAATTGCAGCGGTAGTATAGACATTTGGTATGCACTAAAATGTTGGTATGAGTAGGTTACATGCATTATACAGCCAGTGAAAATTTTTAATTGGACATGACATGGATTCATAGCTTTGAATAGCATTTGTACAGTAAAAAGAGACAAGACTCTCTCTTTGTGTGGTGCTAATAGTTTTATGTTTTTTCATTTTTTTTCGTTGTCGGAAGTGTGAGTGGATTTGGTACGTACACTATTACACGTTAGGCTTGTCCCTAAAATTCAACCCGAGCCTTGTTATATCCCGAAAATTCAGATATCGCGCTCCCAAAACTCACGCCTTCACAACCCGCGCTTTGCTATCCCGAAATTACAACGCGCGCGAAAACTCCCTCCAGCTGCCAAATCCCGACACGTGAAATCCCCCTTCTAACCCTGAGCCGAAAGGGTCGCTAGTTCAAATTGATGGGGGTACTTTTGTAACACACCCTACAATTTAGACAAGCGCGTCCCTAAGTCATGGTTCCCCCTCGCATCGCCTCCTTTTCGCCATTCAAAATCCCCATTCAAAATCCCAGGCGCCATAACCTCTTTGCTCCAGCTGTGAAACCCCACCCTCCTCCATCCTGCCAGCTCACCGCTGCCTAGCCGGAGCCTCTTCCTCGACGACGTTATCCACCGCAACAGCTCAACGTCCCTCACCCACCTCCCTGGATGAGGATCCGTCGTCAATCTCGTCGCCCCACCGGTTCAGCCACCCCATCCTCCACCTCCAAGGAGCTGCTCTGACGATCTCCTCCTCTATCGCGGCTGCTCTATCCCCATAGCGCCGCCTTTGTCGGTGTTCTGGGAACTGGGGTACCCAGACTTGCCTGCCTGCGGCCCACGGCGTGACTCCATCAGCGGCCTGGTACGACCCATATTCAACATCGACGAGGAAAGACCCTTGCGAGGGGCCAAGCCTCGCGAGGCAGATGACACCAAGACCTCCAGAGGGAGTGGCCTCCCTAGGCTGGCTCCCGAGGAGCGGAGATTTCTACGCAAGCGCCCACCTCGTGGGGTTAAGATGACGCAAGCCATAATGACCGAGGCCGGGCAGGCGCCTGTGGGCGTAGTACAACAGGTTTCCTCTTTGGTGTTGAATAGGCAACCGCTGGTGCGGAGTCCCGAAGAATCAGCCAAAGGTTCCCATTTCCGTGCTACAAGATCAAGACCGCCAGGACGGCAAGATGGAGGTCATCCCCGAGCCCACCGCGACGTCACAACCAGAAGCTTGCAGGCGAAGACCACCTTTTGTCAGGATAAGATGTACTAGTTGTCTCCCTTCAAACTTGGCTGTTGTGGGATCCCTTCCTGCCTCCATTTTGGGGGAAGAGGACCAAGGCCACTATAAATATAGCTTAGCCACCACCTTAGAGGGGGACGGATGAATCAGACATCCACACCCTCACTAGCTCAGGCAAACACAAGAACACACCTCCTAAGGTTGTTCTTCCTCTGTACCAGTTCATCCTCAACCCACCTCGAGGCTAATTCACCACAAAGCAGGAGTAGGGTATTACACCACAAGGTGGCCCGAACCTGGGTAAACTACCGTGTCCCTTTCCTTTCTTGTTCATCTAGCTAGGCCGCGAGATCGACGAGCTGGCAGGGTGGGGAGATTGATTTCTTTGCACGCACCCCAGAGTTCGAATCTTGAGTCTGAGAGCCCCGAATCCGACATTTGGCGTGCCAGGTAGGCCTGCGTCGGAGCCTCTCTCTCACCGGTCAATTCACCACTGTTCCGCCGTCTCCATGGCTGACGCTTTCGTGCTGAGCGCCGGGCTGCCCTCGCCGCCCGCGTCGCCCAGACAGCACCCGCGAGCGACAGCGCTCCCCGCCGTTCCCCGTTGCCCGCAGCAAGCGCCGCCATTGGCCCCGTGGCCTGTGAGCAGCAGGCTTCATCGCTGCATCCTTCTGTGCGGCATGATAGTCGCACCGCCACTCCATTGCTGACTCCGGCGGCTGCATCTTCCTCCCATGCTTGTCGCGGGCCAGCGAACACGCAGGCTGCTCTGCTCATGGCGCACGCGCTCCTGCGTTATCGCCCGACCGACGACCTCTATGAGGACTGGCTAGACCGCATCGCCGAGCTCGCCAGTGCCGCTGGGGAGGCCCCAGCACCATCTCGCTCGTGTTCTCCCACGCCGCCTCTTGCGTGCGACGTGGCCATGGTGCACCTCCTCCATCTCCCAGACAAGATGTCACCCTCGAGCCAAGGAGTGAGGTCCCTCGACGCGACCCACCGCGCAGGGCGCCGGTGTGCGATGAAGAAAGCTTCCAAGTGGTGCAGCGGCCCGAAGGAGAGGCGCGTGCGCTCCCAGCACCGCCACGTCAAAATGGCGTGCCACCCGAG
Organism: Aegilops bicornis; assembly: GCA_021605145.1. Taxonomy (NCBI): domain Eukaryota; kingdom Viridiplantae; phylum Streptophyta; class Magnoliopsida; order Poales; family Poaceae; genus Aegilops; species Aegilops bicornis. The sequence goes on along the minus strand of CM038674.1, from coordinate 288,222,622 downwards.
GCGGCGGTGCACGAGCGCCAGGACCAGGCCCCCCCTCTACGGCGGGCTCCGGTGAGCACGGTGGGCTGCTGCGTGTTCACCCCGGAGCTGCGCCGCGTTGTCTGGCCCGGGAAGTTCAAGCCAGACCTGCCTCCACGCTATGATGGCACCCCCGACCCTGCCGAGTTCCTCCAACTCTACAAGTTGAGCATCAAGGCGGCCAACGGAGACGAAAAAGTCATGGCAAACTTGTCGGCGTTCTGGGAACGGGGGTCCCCAGACTTGCCTGCCTGCGGCCTGCGGCGTGGCTCAAGTGGGGCCCCAGCGCGACCCAGCTTCATCAGCTCAAACTCGAGACCCTCGCGAGGGTCCAAGCCTCGCGGGGCGGACAACAGGAACCTTCCTCAAGAGCAGCCTCGTCAGGCAGGCTCGCCAGGAGGCGGAGAGATCAAGGCAGGGTACCTCACGAGGGTGGCCTCTGAGGCAAGCCATGACGATCGAAGCTGTGAGGCGCCCGGCTGTGATGTCCTCATTTCGCCTTTGGTGCAAAGGAGGCTAGCACAGGCCAAGGCATGAGGCAAAGGTTACGGCTTCGGTGCAACAAGACCAAGACCAGCCGAGTGGCAGGAAGGAGGCCATCGTGGAGCCAGGGGCCAGGCGTCACCGTGAGCCTTTGGCAGCCGAAGACCAACTTTAGTCAGGATAAGTGTACTAGATGTTCCCCTTCAAAATGGCCAATTGTTGGCGCCCTTCCTGCTCACTATTTGGGAAGAGGCCCAGGGTCTCCCTCTATAAATAGAGCTAGCCACCACAAATTAGAGGGAGGAGAGAGAGCCCTAGCAAAGAGAGCCCTAGTAGAGAGAGAGAGAGAGGCGATCAAACTCACCCACGCAGTTCATCGCACCAGCCCAAGAACACCCCTCGTGAGGTTGTTCTTCCTTTGTACTGTTCATCATCAGCCCCTGAGGCAATCCACCACACCACAAACTAGAGTAGGGTATTACACCACAATGGTGGCCCGAACTAGTATAAACCTCGTGTCCCTTGCGTGCTCTTCTTCCTAGTTTAGATCCCTTGCAAACCATCGACGCATGCACTGGTAGGGGAAAGATCTCCGCGCGCACCCCAGTGTTTGAACCTCAAGGGTCTGCCGGAACCCGAAATCCGATAGAACTGGTTCTCCATGGCCCTCAAGGATGGCGCATGCTCATGGCTCCTGAACCTCCCCTCGGGATCGATCTCCTCCTGGGATGAAATGCGAGAGCGCTTCATCGTCAACTTCCAGGGCACTCACGACCGCGCTCCTGCTGCGGGTGACCTGCGGTGCATCAAGCAGCAACCAGGGGAGACCTTGCACAAATACATCCAACGCTTCAGCAACATTCGCCTCAAGATTCCCAAGGTGTCGGATGAGGCCATCATTTCATCGTTCACTGATGGTGTCCCGGATGTCAAGATGAAGGAAGATCTTGCCATACACGAGGACCTGTGTTCGGCTCTGGAGATGTTCAACATGGCAACCACGTGCGCGAGGGCCGAGGAAGGTCGCCCCTCCCTCCTTGAGCTCCCGGAGGCCGACCCATAAGACAAGAAGGCCAAGGCCAAGGACGTGAAGTGCAAGGGCCCAGCTGTGCTCGTGGCCGAACCTGAGATGAAGCGCGGCTGTGACCACCCGGAGTCTTCCAAGGGCATTCGTCTGTTCTGCTTGTTCCACTACGTGCACAACCACAACACTAATGACTGCCAAGAGCTCAGAGCCATCCGAGACGGGCGCCTTGGTCGGCGCCCCGAGCGCAACGACTGTGGCTATGGCCATGGAGGAGGCCGAGGTGGGGGACACTGGGACAACCGCGACCCCCGTCAGTACTGGCGCGATCAGCCTCGTGAGGACAGACCTCAGGGCAATGCTGGCCTTCCACTGTTACCACCACCACCAAGGAGGAATGACAAACAACACCAAGATGATTGGTTTGGGGGCTTCCAAGAGCCTCTTGCCATCGCTTGCATCCTAGGCGGCACTCAGGCTCCCGCCTCCCGTCGCATCTTGAAGGAGTTCGCTCGTGAGGTGAACGCAGCCCTCCCCAAGCTCGAGGCGACGCGTCCGCTCAGGTGGTCCAAGTACGCCATCACCTTCGACTCTGCTGACCAGCTCAAGTGCGCGGCCACTGCCGGCGCGCTCCCGATGCTCTGCTCACCTACCATCAGCAACATCCTCGTCACCAAGACACTTATCGATGGCGGTGCGTGGCTCCATGTCCTCTCCGTCGAGACGTTCGACACGCTCCAGGTGCCATATGACCAGCTCCAGCCTACCAAGCCCTTCTCGGGGGTGACCGACGGCTCCACTGTCCCCATAGGGAAGATCTGCCTCCCCGTCACCTTCGGCAAGCGCGACAACTACCACACTGAGCTCATCGACTTCAACGTCGCCCACATCCACCTCCCGTACAACGCCATCCTTGGGTATCCATCTCTAGCCAAGTTCATGGCAACGACTCACCATGGCAACAAAGTCATCAAGATGCCGAGGAGCGGCGGCATCATCGCAGTCGCATGTGATGAAAAGGATGTGGTGTGTGCTACCTCTTGAGCACTGCGTTGGTTTTCCCTTGAAGAGGAAAGGGTGATGCAGCAAAGTAGCTTAAGTATTTCCCTCAGTTTTTGAGAACCAAGGTATCAATCCAGTAGGAGGCCACACGCAAGTCCCTCGTACCTACACAAACAAATAAGAACCTTGCAACCAACGCGATAAAGGGGTTGTCAATCCCTTCACGGCCACTTGCAAAAGTGAGATCTGATAGAGATGATAAGATAATATCTTTGGTATATGATAAAGATTAAAAGTAAAGATTGCAAAATAAATGGTGCCAGAAATAGCTCGTTGACGGGAGATTAATATGATGGAAAATAGACCCAGGGGCCACAGGTTTCACTAGTGGCTTCTCTCAAGATAGCATAAGTATTACGGTGGGTGAAAAAATTACTATCGGGCAATTGATATAAATGTGCATAATTATGATAATATCTAGGCATGATCATGTATATAGGCATCACGCCCGCGACAAGTAGACCGACTCCTGCCTGCATCTACTACTATTACTCCACACATCGACCGGTATCCAGCATGCATCTAGAGTATTAAGTTCATAAGAATAGAGTAACGCATTAGGTAAGATGGCATGATGTAGAGGGATAAACTCATGCAATATGATATAAACCCCATCTTTTTATCCTCGATGGCAACAATACAATATGTGTCGTTTCCCCTCATCACTTTGGGATCGAGCACCGCATGATTGAACCCAAAGCTAAGCACTTCTCCCATTGCAAGAAAGATCAATCTAGTAGGCCAAACCAAGCTGATAATTCGAAGAGACTAGCAAAGATAACCAATCATACATAAAAGAATTCAGAGAAGAATCAAATATTGTTCATAGATAATCTGGATCATAAACCTCAATTCATCGGATATCGACAAACACACCACAAAAAGAGTTACATCAAATAGATCTCCAAGAAGATCGAGGAGAACTTTGTATTGAGATCCAAAGAGAGAGAGAAGAAGCCATCTAGCTAATAAATATGGACCCGAAGGTCTGTAGTAAACTACTCACACATCATCGGAGAGGCTATGGTGTTGATGTAGAAGCCCACCATGATCGATGCCCCCTCTGGCAGAGTGCCGGAAAAGGCCCCAAGATGGGATCTCACGGGTACAGAAGGTTCGGTGGTGGAATTAGTTTTTTGTGGTGCTCCTCGATGGTTTTGGGTTACGTAGGTATATATAGGAGGAAGAAGTAGGTCGGTGGAGCCATGAGGGGCCCACGAGAGTGGAGGGCGTGCCCAGGGGGGTAGGCGCGCCCCTGCCTCGTGGCCTCCTCGTATGTTTCTTGACGTCCACTCCAAGTCCTGTGGATCACGTTTGTTCCAAAAATCACGTTCCAGAAGGTTTCATTCCATTTGGACTCTGTTTAATAATCTTTTTCTGTGAAACACTGAAATAGGCAAAAAAAACAGCAATTTGCACTGGGCCTTGGGTTAATATGTTAGTCCCAAAAATAATATAAAAGGGTATAAATAAGCCCATTAAACATCCCAAACAGATATAAGAGCATGGAGCAATCAAAAATTATAGATATATTGGAGACGTATCAAGCATCCCCAAGCTTAATTCCTGCTCGTCCTCGAGTAGGTAAATGATAAAAACAGAATTTTTGATGTGGAATGCTACTTAGCATATTCTTCAATGTATTTCTCTTTATTGTGGCATGAATGTTCAGATCCGAAAGATTCAAAATAAAAGTTTAATATTGACATAAAAATAATAATACTTCAAGCATACTAACAAAGCAATTATGTCTTCTCAAAATAACATGGCCAAAGAAAGTTCATCCCAACAAAATCATATAGTTTGGTCATGCTTCATTTTCGTCACACAAGAAGCTCTCATCTTGCACACCCCCGATGACAAGCCAAGCAATTGTTTCATACTTTAGTAATCTCAAACTTTTTTCAACTTTCACGCAATACATGAGCATGAGCCATGGATATAGCACTATGGGTGGAATAGAATATGATGATGGGGGCTGTGTGGAGAAGAAAAAAAGGGAGAAAGTCTCACATTGACGCAGCTAATCAACGGGCTAGGGAGATGCCCATCAATTGATGTCAATGCAAGGAGTAGGGATTGCCATGCAACGGATGCACTAGAGCTATAAATGTATGAAAGCTCAACAAAAGAAACTAAGTGGGCGTGCATCCAACTTGCTTGCTCATGAATACCTAGGGCATTTGAGGAAGCCCGTCGTTGGAATATACAAGCCAAGTTCTATAATGAAAAATTCCCACTAGTATATGAAAGTGACAAAGCAAGAGACTCTCTATCATAAAGTGTGGAAAAAGGATAGTAGCATTGTCCCTTTTTATTTCTCTCTTTTTTCTTTTTTGGGCCTTTCTTTTTTGGCGTTTCTCTCTCTTTTTTTATTTGCGACAATGCTCTATTAATGATGATCATCACACTTCTATTTATTTACAACTCAATGATTACAACTCGATACTAGAACAAAATATGACTCTATATGAATGCCTCCGGCGGTGTACCGGGATGGGCAATGAATCAAGAGTGACATGTATGAAACAATATGCATGGTGGCTTTGCCACTAATACGATGTCAAGTACATTATCATGCAAGGCAATATGACAATGATGAGGCGTGTCATAATAAACGGAACGGTGGAAAGTTGTATGGCAATATATCTCGGAATGGCTATGGAAATGCCATAATAGGTAGGTATGGTGGCTGGTTTGAGGAATATATAAGGAGGTTTATATGTGATAGAGCGTATTGTATCACGGGGTTTGGATGCACTGGCGAAGTTTGCACCAACTCTCAGGGTGAGAAAGGGCAATGCACGGTACTGAAGAGGCTAGCAATGATGGAAGGTTGAGAGTGCGTATAATCCATGGACTCAACATTAGTCATAAAGAACTCACATACTTATTGCAAAAATCTACAAGTCATCAAAAACCAAGCACTACACGCATGCTCCTAGGGGGATAGATTGGTAGGAAAAGACCATCGCTTGTCCCCGACCTCCACTCATAAGGATGACAATCAAAGAACACGTCATGTTTCAAATTTGTTACACAACGTTTACCATACGTGCATGCTACGGGACTTGCAAACTTCAACACAAGTATTTCTTAAATTCACAACTACTCAACGAGCACAACTTTAATATTACCACCTTTATATCTTAAAACAACTATCAAGTATCAAACTTCTCTTAGTATTCAATGCACTTAAAAGTTTTTATCTTGGATGCCTATCATATTAGGACTAATTTTGTAACCAAAGCAAAATTACCATGCTGTTCTAAAGGACTCCCAAAATAATATAAGTGAAGCATGAGAGATCAATAATTTCTATAAAATATAACCACCACCGTGCTCTAAAAGATATAAGTGAAGCACTAGAGCAAAATTGTTTAACTCAAAAGATATAAGTGAAGCACATAGAGTATTCTAATAAATTCCGAATAATGTGTGTCTCTCTCAAAGGGTGTGTACAGCAAGGATGATTATGGTGAACTAAAAAGCAAAGACTCAAATCATACAAGACGCTCCAAGCAAAACACATATCATGTGGTGAATAAAAATATAGCTCAGAGTAAAGTTACCGATGGACGAAGACCAAAAGAGAGGATGCCTTCTGGGGCATCCCCAAGCTTAGGATTTTTAGGTTGTCCTTAGATTTTACCTTGGGGTGCCTTGGGCATCCCAAAGCTTAGGCTCTTTCCACTCCTTGTTCCATAATCCATCAAATCTTTACCCAAAACTTGAAAACTTCACAACACAAAACTTAACAGAAAATCTCGTGAGCTCCGTTCGTGAAAGAAAACAAAATACCACTTCAAGGTACTCTAATGAAATCATTCTTTATTTATATTGGTGTTAAACCTAATGTATTCCAACTTTTCTATGGTTCATAAAATCCATTACTAGCCATAGATTCATCAAAATAAGCAAACAACACGCGAAAAACAGAATCTGTCAAAAACAGAACAGTCTGTAGTAATCTGTAACTAACACAAACTTATGGAACTATAAAAATTCTAAAACAAATGTTTGGGATTGAGGAATTTATCTATTAATCATCTGCAAAAAGAATCAACTGAATAGCACTCTCCAGTAAAAAGTTGTAGCTAATCTCGTGAGGCTAAAGTTTCTGTTTTTTTACAGCAAGATCACAAAGACTTTCCCCAAGTCTTCCCAAAGGTTCTACTTGGCACAAACACTAATTAAACACAAAACCACATCTAAACATAAGCTAGATGGATTATTTATTCCTAAACAGAACCAAAAAGCGAAAAAACTAAAATAAAGTTGGGTTGCCTCCCAAGAAGCGCTATCGTTTAACGCCCCTAGCTAGGCATAAAGGCAAGGATAGATGTAGGTATTGCCATCTTTGTGATGCAATCCATAAGTGGCTCTCATGATAGATTCATAAGGTAATTTTAGTTTCTTTCTAGGAAATTGTTCCATGCCTTTCCTTAACGTAAATTGGAATCTAATATTTCCTTCCTTCATATCAATAATTGCACCAATCGTTCTAAGGAAAGGTCTACCAAGAATAATAGGACATGAAGGATTGCAATTATATCAAGAACAATGAAATCTACGGGCACATAATTCCTATTTGCAACAATAAGAACATCATTAATTCTTCCCATAGGTTTCTTAATGGTGGATCCGCAAGATGCAAGTTTAAAGAACAATCATCAAATTCACGGAAACCTAGCAAATCACACAAAGTTTTTGGAATTGTGGAAACACTAGCACCCAAATCACACAAAGCATAGCATTCATGATCCTTAATTTTAATTTTAATAGTAGGTTCCCACTCATCATAAAGTTTTCTAGGGATAGAAACTTCCAATTCAAGCTTTTCTTCATAAGATTGCATTAAAGCATCAACGATATGTTTAGTAAAAACCTTATTTTGACTATAAACATGCGGAGAATTTAGCACGAATTGCAACAGGGAAATACAATCTATTAAAGAACAATTATCATAATTAAATTCCTTGAAATCCAATATAGTGGGTTCATTGCTATCCAATGTTTTGACCTCTTCCATCCCACTTTTACCAAATTTTTCATCAAGAACTAAAAACTCCGAATCATTGGGACGCCTTTTAACTAAAGTTGGCTCATCTCCAGTCCCATCATTATCAAGATCCATACTGCGAAAAAGAGAGTAATAGGGGACACATCAATTGCTTTTAGATCTTCATCCTTATTACCCTCCAAATCTTCTGGTTTAGTGGCCATCTTATTGACTAAGGTGGCCTGCTTATCCGAAATTTGGGCTATTAATTTTTCAAGACGAGCAAACTGAGATCTCAAGCCATAAAATTCCTTAGACATATCATCAAGCTCTTTATTCATGTACCCCCTAAAGCTTTTTTGTTCTTTAAGCTCATTTCTAAAGAAATTATTATGCTCAAATTGCAAAGTCATAAAGCTTCTGACGTTGTTTTCAATTTCTTCCAACCTTTTAAGGTAAGGATCAAAGTTTTTAGGAAGAGCCATTAGGGCAAACAAACAACAAGAAGCAAGCGAAAAAGAGGTGAACGGAAAGAGAGGGCGAATAAAATGGCAAGGGTGAAGTGGGGGAGAGGAAAACGATAGGCAAATGGAAAATAATGTAATGCGAGGGATAAGAGTTTGTGATGGGTACTTGTCAGATCACGGGTTCCAGCAAAACCCTTGAGGTTCGAACTCTGGGGTGCGCGTGAAGTTCTTTCCCCCTACCGATCCACGCCCTAGCTGGCCAAGATCTCGCGGATGAACTCAACGAACTCACAACACAAGAGACACAAGATTTATACTGGTTCGGGCCACCGTTGTGGTGTAATACCCTACTCCAGTGTGGTGGTGGTGGATTGCCTCTTGGGCTGATGATGAACGGTACAAGGGGAAGAACAACCTCCTGAGGTTGAGGTGTTCTTGTGCTTGGTGTGTGGCTAAGGATCAGATGAGATGCCTCTGAAATCAGTTCTCCCCTGCGGTGATGGCTAGTTCTACTTATATAGGCCCTGGTCCTCTTCCCAAATATTGAGCGGGAAGGGAGCCAACAACGGCCAATTTGAAAGGGGGCAGCTAGTAGAGCTTATCCTAACAAAAGCGGTCTTCGCCTGCAAAAGGCTCTGGTGGTGACGCCGCCTTGGGCTCCATGGTGACCTTTGTCCTGCTGGTCTTGGTCTCGTTGCACCGGTATGGAAACCTTTGTTTGACGCCTCGGTACTCCACGCCTGCGCTTGCCTCCTTAGCACCAAAGAGGAAACAAGGATGCTGCGCGCGCTGGCGCCCGCCTGGCGCCCGCCTCATCTTGATCGTCATGGTTCACGTCACGAGAACCTCGCGAGGTTTGCCTTGCCTTGATCTCTCCGCCCCTCGCGAGCTAACCTGGTGAGGCCGCTCCTGAGGAGGTCTTGTGTCGTCCGCCTCACGAGGCTTGGCCCCTCGCGAGGGTCTTGAATGTCTTGTTGATGAAGATGGGTCGTACAGGCCTGCTAGCACAGCCATGCCGTGGGCCACAGGCAGACAAGTCTGGGGACTCCCGTTCCCAGAACACCGACAGTAGCCCCCAGGCCCAAGGCACGCTCGGGCTTGGCTTCAAGGCGAAGCCAAAGGTCAAGGGCGGAGTGCTGCGGGCCCCAAAAGCCTGCGGCTTTGGTCGATGTGTGGCGGTTGATTGGATGTGGGCGTCTCCGCTTCCCCATGCCGCCTCGGCAACTGCCCGACTTGACAAGTCCCTGTGACATGCAAGGGAAAACCATCATTACTTGTGATCGTGGGAAGCACCGGTTGGCCTTCTCCCGCTATAAATGGGTAGGGGGGGCAAAGCCCCCGTCATCCATCTCTTCCCAGTCTGCTTGCTTCTTCCTCCTTGCTCCTCTGCTAGCAACAATGGCGCCGATCCGAAGGTTCTCCGCCGAGGAGAAAGGAAAGGCTCCCCGCGACGAGCCGGGGCCGCTTCCGCCAAAGAATAGGTTGGTTTACCGCCGCGACGCAGCGGCGATGCAGGTGGTGACGAGGCCTTGGTGTGAGCGGCCTCCTCCTGGGTATCCGCTACCCCTGTACGCCCAAGCCGGGGGCTCAGGAGGAAGGAGCGACGAGTGGCGCCGCCCGCTGCACGACCATGGCCGCCACGCGATGGCGATACGCGTCGTCGCCCATGGAACCCATGCTACGGACTCCTCTCGCGAGCTCGTGCTGTGGGCGGCGATGCCCCCAAGCACCTGGATCCGCTTCCCGCGGTTCTTCTCCGACGTGATGCCGCCGAGGGGACCCCTCGAGCTCTGGTTGCAGCATGTTGTCTGCGACGCCCCAGCAACCGGGGCAGAGGTTGAAGCGGTCTCCTCCGACAAGATCTTCATGACCCGCGGCTGGGGTGAGGTTGCGCGGGTTTGGCGTGCTGAGGGCACCCTCGCGATCCACTTAGACTATGGCGGCGCTTCCACACTGTTCTTCAAGGTCTTCGATGCGGAGGGCCGCCGCCTGGAGTGCTGCCCTGGAGGGGTGCGCCAGGATGACACGCGCCCGGGCTGTGACACCTCTAGCAGCAGCGACTCTTGGGCGTCCAGCGGTTCTCCCGAACTCTACAAGACTCCGGAGACTAGCGACGACAGCTACGTGCCCCCGAGCTCTCGCCGCGCGCAGAGCAAGGGCTGCGACGTCCAGCCGCCGTCGTTGCTGATCTAGATGGGGTTGGCGCCGTCCTCCTGCGGCCCACTGTTGATGATGGCGTCGGCCACGGGAGGGTGTAGATAGGATTCTCCTAGGTTCTCGTCTTTTGTTCCCTGCGAAGAACCAAGAAGTACCCCGCGGGGGTGTGTAAAGGGCCTGTAATGTCTTTTGTTGATACTACCCTTGTTATGAAAATTTGCGAATGCCTACTCTGTTTAGGCTTGGTCTCCCCTTTCCAACCTCACGACGGCTTGTTGCTCTACGCTGATAGGTCCCGATCCCCAGGCAAGCTGCAACCATCGCTCGTATGCCAGGTCGCGTGCCATGGTCAAGGCCAGGAGGTGAGAGGCCCGAGATCCAGTAAGAGCCCCTGAGGCGCGATGCTCAGGAGGTCCCCTTTAGCGCTCAAGAAGCCGTGGTAAGGTAAGAAAGGGAGGCGACTTTGTTGCGACAGGGCTGCAGCGTGTGTGACCCTTAGGCTCCAGCAATTAACCAATCTAAGCGCGAGACTTATCTTGGCGGTTTGGGGTCGATTCCTTGCGATGCGCCGCGTTAATGCATAGCTAGGCCAGGCCCGTGCGAGCCTCCCCCTCTTCTCCACGCTCTCCTTTATGCTCTATGTCCTCAGGTCCTGGCCCTCGAGCGAGCTCAGCCGTCGCTGGTATGCCAGGTCGCGTGCCGTGGTCAAGGCAAGGGGGTGAGGGATGGAGAGCCAGTAGGAGCTCCTGAGTCGCGATGCTCAAGAGCCCCACTTTTAACGCGCAAGCGGATTGCATGGGAGAAGAGGGAGCTCGTGGTGCCGCCTACTGTCATTCTCATGAGATTCCTGCGAGCCAGCACAAGGAGAAACACAGTTTGCTATTATGGTTGCCAGTCCGCCGCCGGTTGCCTCGCGAGGAGACGAAGGCACTGAGGGCCTGGTGAGGTGACGTGCGTGGGGCGTGGCGCGAGCCAAAGCTCAGCCGCTTAGACTTGTCGATGCTGCAGGGACAGACCCATGCACAAGCGGCGTGCCAGCGTGAGCAGCCCCCGTGGGGGGTGAGAGTCAAACAGGTGATAATCATAAGCAGATTAAGCACAGGAAGCATACTGGCTTAGGTAAAGCTGGGAAGATACATGCCACCGGGTCCGGCCCGAGTGGCTTGGGGATGATGCAGCCCGAGGGGTGCCCCCAGCAAGGTAAGATAAAGACATAAGAGAAAGGGGTACATGCCACAGGGACAAACCCACGCGGCCTAGGAATGATGCAGCCCAAGGGGCGCTCCCTGCTAAACAAACTTGGAAAATATCACCTGGCTTTTTCGATGAAGAGGTGTCGGGGCAGCTGAAGGTACGCAGCGAAAGAATTGCTCCTCATGAGCCACCGCACCAGGGCCCTGAGCCTCGGGAGGCTCTGGGGGTCCAGGTGGTTCCCTAAGGATCGTCTCCATCTCCGTCAGCACGGCGTGATGCCTGGCCTCCTGAGCTGCCAGGGCATGCTGCAAGTTGTGCTGATAGGCGGATGACACGCTCGGCAGGCCAAAAGGCATGCGAACGTAGCTGTGCGGTGGACCCTCGCAGCGACCCACGCGCGAAGGCCGGAAGGGCTCCTGAGATGCGGACCTGTTGAGCCCTAGGACATTGATGCAGACGCGCAGCCCGGCATCCTCGCCTGGATGGGGAGCTGCCCTGGTGAGCGGCGGCCGCCGCGCATGGCCCTTGCGTCTTCCAGTTCCTGAGTGGTCCTGGTGATGAACTCCTGAGCGGTGGGCGCTCCTTGCCCTGTGTTCTCCTGAGAGAAACGTGCCGTGAAGCACGCCTCCAAGTGGTGCCCGAGCGCCTTCCTCGTGATGTTGGCAAGGTCTGAGGCCCTCCAGAAGAGAGCCCCCGAGCCCTGCCCGAGGTGCGAGCCGGGCGCGCCTTCCTATGCGATGGAGGGAGACGCCCCTGGCACAGGCGCTGATCCTGACGAGGTTCCAGTTGCGTCGCCACCCTCCTGAGGTCCTGCACGGCGCATATGCTTCTTCTTCTTGGGGATGGCCTCAGGAGGGCATTCGCCCTTGCTGTCGGGGTCGCTGATTGATGTAGCTTGAAAGGCACGCTCAAGGGAGGACACCACATCTCTTTCTTTGCATGGGACCGTGATGATTCCGCCGCTTCCTGGCATCTTGAGGACATTGTAGCCGTGATGGGTCACTGCCATTAACTTGGCCAGGGCTGGGTACCCGAGGATGGCATTGTACGGCAGACGGATGTGTGTGATGTTGAAGTCGATGAGCTCAGAGCGGTAGTTCTTGCATTCTCCGAAGGTGACAGGGAGGCGGACCTGCCCTATCGGTGTGGTGGAACCATCGTTTACTCCTGAGAAAGGCTTGGCGGGTTGAAGCTGATCATACGACACTTGGAGGTTGTCGAACGTGTCGACAGACAGGACGCTGAGCCCTGCGCCGCCGTCGATAAGGGTCTTGGTAACTTGCATGTTGCTGATGACTGGGGAGCAAAGCATCGGGAGGGCGCCTACGGTAGCTGCACACTTGAGATGATCTGCCGAACTAAAGGTGATGGCGCACTTGGACCACCTGAGCGGTCGTGTGGCCTCAAGCTTGGGGAGGACTGCATTCACTTCACGAGCAAATTGTTTGAAGATACGCTGCGAGGCTAGGGCCTGAGCTCCACCCAAGATGCAGGCGATAGCACGTGGCTCCTGGAAGCCCCCAGCCCCCTCGTCTTGATGATGGTCATCATTTCTTCTTGGCGGCGGCGGTAGTGGAGGAAGACCGGTGTTGCCTTGAGGATGATCCTCACGAGGCTGATCCCTCCAGGCGTCCTCACAAGGTTGATCCCTCCAGCGGTCCTCACGAGGCCCGTCGCGCCACTCCTGGCACGGGCCACGGTCGTCCCAGCGTCCGCCACCGCCTCCTCCTCCTCGGCCGTAGCCCAGGTCGTTGCGCTCGGGGCGTCGACCGAAGCGTCCTTCTCCAATCGCTCTGAGCTCTTGACAGTCGCTGGTGTTGTGGGTATGCAGGTTATGGAAGGCGCAGAACGGTCGGCTGCTCTTGGATGACTCGGGCTGGTCTCTGCCACGCTTGGTGTCCGGTTCCGCCGCGAGCACGGCTGCTCCCTTGCGCTTCACGTCTTTGGCCTTGGATTTCTTCTCCTCCGAGTCTGCAGTCGGGAGCTCAAGGAGGGAGAGGCGCCCTTCCTCAGCTCTTGCGCACTTGGTCGCCAGGTTGAACAGCTCCAGGGACGTGCTCCTCCTTCATCTTGACGTCACGGACGCCATCAGAGAACCCGGAGATGATGGCCTCATCCATCACCTTGGGAATCTTGAGGCGAACGTTGTTGAAACGCTGGATGTACTTCTGGAGGGTCTCTCCTAGTTGTTGCTTGATGCGGCGCAGGTCACCCGCGGCCGGCGGGCGGTCGCGAGTGCCCTGGAAGTTGGCGACGAAGCGGTTGCACATCTCGTCCCAGGAGCCACGAACGTGTGCCGTCTTTAAGTGCCATACGAACCAGTTCGCCATGACTTTCTCGTAGCCGTTGGCCGCTGTCGGCGTTCTGGGAACGGGGGTCCCCAGACTTGCCTCCCTGCGGCCTGCGGCGTGGCTCAAAGGGGTACCCATCACGGCCCATCTTCATCAACACAAGCTCGAGACCCTCGCGAGGGGCCAAGCCTCATGGGCGGACGGACGAGGAGCTTCCTCGAGCACGGCCTCGTCGGGCTGGCTCGCGAGGCGGAGAGATCAAGGCGGGGTACCTCACGAGGTGCCCATGGCGTAGGCCATGACGACCAAAGGCGCCCGGAGCGCCCGACTTATGATGTCCTCCTTTCCTTTTTGGTGCAAAGAGAGCAAGCGCAGGCGAGAGTATCAAGCAAAGGTGTCCATTTCGGTGCAACAAGACCAAGACCAGTCCAACGGCAGGAAGGAAGTCATTGTGGAGCCCAAGCCAGCGTCACCACCAGAGCCTTTGACAGGCGAGGACCAACTTTAGTCAGGATAAGTGTACCAGATGTTCCCCTTCAAAATGGCCAATTGTTGGCGCCCTTCCCGCTCAATATTTGGGAAGAGGCCCAGGGCCTTTGCCTATAAATAGGACTAGCCACCCACAAGGTAGGGAGGTCTGGAATCGGTAGCTAGAGGCAAGCTGGAATCAGAGAGAGAGAGCGACTGAACTCCCCCTAGCAGTTCATCGCCCCGGCCAAGAGCAGACCCTCGCGAGGCTGTTCTTCCTTGTATTGTTCATCACCATCAGCCCAAGAGGCAATCCACCACGCCACAAACTAGAGTAGGGTATTACACCCCAATGGTGGCCCGAACTAGTATAAACCTTGTGTCTATTGTGTTGTTCCTTTCGTAGTTTAGATCCTAGCGAGGCGGCGGGGTGCAGGTAGGTAGAGGGCGAGATTCCGCGCGCACCCAGGTGTTCGAACCTCAAGGGTCTGCGGAACCCGAAATCCGACATTTGGCGCGCCCGGTAAGTCTTGGGAATTAAATCTTCTGCCGCCATGTTCTTCGTCGACCCCCGCATCCATGTGTGATGCTTGTCGGGCCCGCGCTGAGCGCCGAGCCGCTCTCGCTTCCCGTGTCTCCTAGACGGCTCCCGTCGGCGGGCGCCCTCGTCGTTCCCCGTCGCCTTTGCCGTCAACGCCGCCACCGGCCCGGTGGGGAACGAGCAGCAAGCATCGTTCCAGCATCCCTCTATGAGGCAAGACGGCCGCACTGCTACCCCCTCGCTCGCCCCGGCTGGTTCTTCGTCTCGCGCATTCCGCGCGCCCATGGAGGCTCGAGCTGCGCTCATCGCGGCAAACGAGCTGCTGCGCTACCGTCCCGCCGATGACATCTACGAAGAGTGGCTCGACCGCGCCGCAGGGGGCTCCCCCGCGCCGTCTGTCCCGCTGCACCGCACCCCGCCCTGCGTGGGCGACGAAGCTCCGGGGGCGCCTCGGCCGCCTCCCCCTCAAGAAGGCGCCCTGGCCCCAAGGCGCGTGGTCCCTGGGCGGAACCCGCTCCGTCCGGCGCTAGCGCGGCAAGAGCAGAGCTGCCAGGAGGTCCCTCGCCCGCAAGAAGCTGCCCGAGTGCTCCCCGCTCCAGCTCGTCGCGACCACGCTCCTTCTCCGGCACGTCAAGACCCCACGCTGCTCCCACTGCGGCGCGCATGGGGACCCATAAGACCAAGCTCTTCGTCACCCAAGGCCTCCCGTGGCCACAAAGAAGCTGCCGTGCCTTCACCCCGAGCTGCGCAGCGTCGCGTGGCCCGGCAAGTTCAAGCCGGACCTGCCTCCTCGCTACGACGGTATGGCTAACCCCGCAGAGTTCCTCCAGCTCTACGAGCTAGGCATCGAAGCCGCCAACGGAGACGAGAAGGTCATGGCGAACTGGTTTCCCATGGCACTCAAGGACGGGGCCCGCACCTGGCTCTTGAACCTGCCTCCGAGCACAATCTCCTCCTGGGACGAGATGCGCACCCGCTTCATCGCCAACTTCCAAGGTACTCGTGACCGGCCACCCGCCATGAGCGACATGCGCCGCATCAAGCAGCAACCAGGAGAGACCCTGCAGAAGTACATCCAGCGCTTCAACAACACACGCCTCAAGATTCCCAAGGTGACCGAGGAGGCCATCATCTCCGCCTTCTCCGACGGTGTGCGCGACGTCAAGATGAAGGAGGAGCTGGCGATGCATGAAGACTTGTGCACTTCCTTGAAGCTGTTCAACTTGGCGACCAAGTGCGCCAGGGCCGAGGAAGGGCGTCTCTCCCTCCTCGAGCTGCTCGCCAGTAGACCCGGAAGAGAAGAAATCCAAGGCCAAGGACGTGAAGCGCAAAGGGAGCTGCCGTGCTCGCGGCGTAACCCGGACACCAAGCCGGTGAGATCAGCCCGAGTCTTCCAAGGGCAGCCAGATGCTGCGTGTACCACGACCTCCACACCCACAACACCAGCGAATGTCAAGAGCTCCGATCCGTGCGAGAAGGGAGGATCGACCAACGTCCCGACCGCAGCGACCGGGGCTACGGCCGAGTTGGAGGAAGGAACACAGGACGCTGGGAAGACCGCGGCGCTCGTCAAGGATGGCGCGACCAACCTCGCGAGGATCGCTGGCAAGACCCGCCTCGCGAGGGAGGCTGGAGGGATCAGCCTCGCAAGGATCGCCCGCAAGGCAACGCAGCCTTCCCTCCTCTGCTGCCACAGCCAAGGAGAAACGAAGACCATCATCAGGATGAAGGGGCTGGGGGCTTCCAGGAGCCTCGCGCGATCGCCTGCATCCTGGGCGGAGCTCAAGCCCCAGCCTCTCAATGCATCTTCAAGCAGTTCGCCCGCGAAGTGAATGCAGTCCTCCCCAAGCTCGAAGCCAAACGCCCCCTCAGGTGGTCGGCGTGCACCATCATGTTCAGCTCAGCGGATCAGCTCAAGTGTGCGGCCAAAGCCGGAGTCCTCCCGATGCTTTGTTCCCCAATCATCAGCAACATGCTAGTCACCAAGACCCTCATCGATGGCGGGGCAGGGCTCAATGTCCTGTCCGTGGAAACGTTCAACAATCTCCAAGTGCCTTACAATCAGCTTCAGCCAACCAATCCTTTCTCTGGGGTCACCGACGGCTCCACAGTCCCGATCGGGCAGGTTCGCCTCCCTGTCACCTTCGGCGCACGCGACAACTACCACACCGAGCTCATCGACTTCGACATCGCCCACATTCTCCTGCCATACAACGCCATCCTCGGGTACCCAGCGCTAGCCAAGTTCATGGCCATAACCCACCACGGCTACAACGTCCTCAAGATGCCAGGAAGTGGCGGAGTCATCACGGTGCCCTGCGAAGAGAAAGACGCAGTGTGCTCCCTGGAGCGATCCTTTCAGGCCGCATCACTGGAAGACCCGGATCGCGAAAGCAGGAGGCTTCCCGAGACCGCCCCCAAGAAGGAGAAGAAATCGTTCGGCCCGGCCCCTCAGGAGGCAGGCCCCTCAGGGTCCGCGCCTGATCAGGGGGAACCTCCTTCTATCGCATAGGAAAGCACGCCCGGCGCCCTCCTCAGGCAGGGCTCGGGGGCTCCCCCCTGGAGGGCCACCGACCTTGCTAAGGTCACGAGGGAGGCGCTTGGGCACCACTAGGAGGCGTGTTTCGAAGCACGCTTCCCTCAAGAAGGAGCAAGGCAAGGAGGGCCAAACCCTCAGGAGTTCGTCAACAAGGCCATTCAGGAGCTGCAGGAGTATGGAGTCATGAGTGGCAGCCGCCGCTTACCTGCCGTAGCACCCCATCCAGGCGAGGATGGTGGGCTGCGCGTCGGCATCGACATACCAGGGCTCAACCGAGCCGCCTCTCGAGGCGCCTCGGCCCTCTCGCATGGGCGCCGAAGGTCCACCCCACAGCTACGTTCGCATGCCTTACGGCTTGCAACGCTGCTGCAATACCAGCGCCTCATGAGGAGCATCCTGGAGGCTCAAGAGGCCAGGCGTTCTGGAGCCCTGGCAGAGGTGGAGATGGTCCACGAGGAGCCACCAGCGCCTCCGGAGCCTCCCGAGGCCCCTGAGCCTAGGGGCTCGTGAGGATCGGCTCCCGCAGCCCATCGAGTCTTCTCCACCAACACCCTTTCGTCTTCAACGCTATCAGGTGACATATTTCAAGTTTCATTTCCAACTGGGAGCGCCCCCCAGGGCTGCATTATTCCCAGGCCGCGTGGGTCCGTCCCTGCGGCGTGTACCCCTTTTACTTCATGTTCCTAGCTTACCTTGTTGGGGGCGCCCCTCGGGCTGCATCATCCCCAGGTCGCTCGGGTCCGGCCCGGCAACGTTCGTCTTCTTTGCGTTTATCTAAATGAACTTGCTCCTTCGTGATTAACATGCTTGACCTAGTTGCCCGCTCAACTGACACCAACTGATGGAGCTGCTCCCTAACGGCACGGCGCTTGCGCATGGGTCCGTCCCTGCAACGCGGACAAACCTGAATGGCTGAGCTCTGGCCGCGGCAGCCACGCATAGTGCTACCTCGTCAAGCCTTCAGTGCCTCGTCACCCCTCCGGGGCAACCAACGGCTGACTGTCGGTCGTGACGGTGAACTTTCGTTCTTTCTGTGATGAGCCCGCAGGATCTCTTCAAGGAGCAGCGTCAGGCAAGGCCCCCACGGTGTCTCCTTCACTCTCACCCGCGCGAACCACTTGCACGTTAAAGGGGGGGTGCCTGAGCATCACGACTCAGGGCTCCTACTGGCTCTCCAGCCCTCACCCTCTGGCCTTGTCCACGGCATCGCGACCTGGCATACCAGCGACGGCCGAGACTCGCTCGAGGGTCGGGACCCGAGGACGTAGAGCAGAAAGGGGAGAAAAGGCAAGGGGGAGGGACACGTGAGGACCTCGCCAAGCGACCCCTCGCCTGCCGATGCATGGACCCGGCAACGCACCAGGAAGCGGCTCCTGATTCTCGAGATAAGTCACCCTCCGGAAGCATTAACTAACACGGCATCGTCCCCTCACCAAACGCAATCTCGGGTTAGCAACGTCGCTCTCCTTTCTCGCTGAACAATGGCTGCTTGAGCGCTAAGGGGGACCTCCTGAGCATCGCGACTCAGGGGCTCTTACCGAACCCCGGGCCGCTCACCTCCTGGCCTTGACCACGGCATCGCGACCTGGCATACCAGCAACGACTGAAGCTTGCCTTGGGACTGGGACCTGTCGGCGCAGAGCATCAAGCCCTCGCAAGGTTTGAAAGGGAGAACTGAGCTAAGGTGGAATGAGAAACTCGCGCTATTTCACAACAAGGATCATATTAACAAATAGGACCACAGGCACCTTACAAGCCCCCACGGGGCGCGCTTTTGATTCCTCGCAGGGAGCAGACCCTAAAGAACGCTAACTACACGCGCTCCTGCAAAAGACGCCATCATCAACAGTGGGCCGTCGGCACCGGCGCCAACCCCATCCAGATCAAGGCGGCGATGGCCTGCCGAGCCCGCCCTGCTCCGAGAGCGGCGCAGGCTCAGGGGCTCGTAGCTGTCGTCGCTCGTCTCCGGAGTCGCGAAGAGCTCGGCGGAGTCGCTGGATCCTCCAACGCCTCCACCGCCTGAGGAGCTGCCGAGGGAGCGGCCGGCGAGCCTAGCCCTCGCCGCAGCAGGGCCTCGATCACCTCCCCCGGGGCAGCATCCAGCCGGCTCCCTTCCGCATCGAAGACCTTGAAGAGCATGACCGAAGCACCATCATATTCCAGGTGGATCGCGAGGGCGCCCCTTGTCCCGCAGACCCGGGCGATCTCGCCCCAGCCTCGAGTCATGAAGACCTCGCCCGGGGCAACGACCTCAACCTCTGCCCCGGTTGCGAAGATGCTGCAGACGGCGTGCTGTAGCCAGAGCTCCAGGGGTCCTCCCCGCGGAATCACAGAGGCGAAGAAGGGAGGAAGGCGAATCCAAGACCGAGGAGGCATGGCGGCATGGAGTACGAACTCCCAGGAGGAGCCCTTGGCATGGACTCCAGGGGGAACGACGCGCACCTTCGTGACCCGCCGGCGCCGACGGCGGCGTCGCCCGTGGCGTTCGGCATCAACCCCTTCAGAGCCCTCGATCTGGGCGTACAAGGGAAGCGGGAACCCCGGTGGTGGCCGCTCGCACCAGGGCCTCGACACCACCTGGTGGGCACCCTCATTCCGATGGCAGAGGGTTAGCCGTTTCTTCGGCGGGAGCGGGTCAGGACCCTCTCGAGGAGCCTTTCCCTTCTCTGCCGCGGAGAACCGGCGGATTGGAGCCATTGCAGCAAGACGGAGCGAGAACCGGGAAGAAGAAGCGTAAACGGACGGAGGAGCGCACATCGTTCCGTACTTAAAGCCAGAGGAGGCCAACCGCCGACCTCCACGATCACAGGTAATCATGACCCGCTTTGCATGCAGGGACTTGTCGATTCGCACAGTTGCCGAGGCATCGTGGGGAAGTGGGGGCGCCCACGTCCAATCCACCGCCACACGGCGCCCAAGGCCGCAGGCTGTTAGGGCCCGCAGCGCTTCGCACTTGCCCCTTCGCCTCTGCCGGCCAAGTCCGGGCGCGCTTTGGGTCTGGGGCTACTGTCGGCTCGGGAACGGGGGTCCCAGACTTGCACTGCCTGCGGCTGCGGCGTGGCTCAAAGGGGGCCCATCACGGCCCATCTTCATCAACACAAGCTCAAGACCCTCGCAGGGGCCAAGCCTCATGAGGCGGACGACAGGAGCTTCCTCGAGCACGGCCTCATCAGGGGCTGCGAGGAGGCGGAGAGATCAAGGCGGGGTACCTCACGAGGTGCGCATGACGCAAGCCATGACGACCAAGGCGCCAGCCAGCAGTGATGTCCTCCTTTCCTCTTTGGTGCAAAGGGAGCAAGCGAAAGTAGAGCATCAAGCAAAGGTGTCCATTTCGTGCAACAAGACCAAGACCAGTCCAACGGCAGGAAGGAAGTCATTGTGGAGCCCAAGCCAAGGCGTCACCACGAGCCTTTGACAGCGAGGACCAACTTTAGTCAGGATAAGTGTACCAGATGTTCCCCTTCAAAATGGCCAATTGTTGGCGCCCTTCCCGCTCAATATATGGGAAGAGGCCCAGGGCCTTTGCCTATAAATAGGACTAGCCACCCACAAGGTAGGGAGGTCTGGAATGGGTAGCTAGAGGCAAGCTGGAATCAGAGAGAGAGAGAGTGACTGAATTCCCCCTAGCAGTTCATCGCCCCGGCCAAGAGCAGACCCTCGCGAGGCTGTTCTTCCTTGTATTGTTCATCACCATCAGCCCAAGAGGCAATCCACCACGCCATAAAATAGAGTAGGGTATTACACCACAATGGTGGCCCGAACTAGTATAAACCTTGTGTCTCTTGTGCTGTTCCTTTCATAGTTTAGATCCTAGCGAGGCGGCGGGGTGCAGGTAGGTAGAGGGCGAGATTCCGCGCGCACCCCAGTGTTCGAACCTCAAGGGTCTGCCGGAACCTGAAATTCGACAGCCGCCTCGATGCTCAGCTCGTAGAGCTGCAGGAACTCCGCGGGGTCGGGGGTGCCGTCATAGCGAGGAGGCAGATCTGATTTGAACTTGCCCGGTTAGGCGACGCTACGCAGCTCGGGGGTGAGGGCGCGGCAGCCGGCCGTGGTCACCGGGGCCCGTCTTGGAGGTGGAGCTTGGTCTTGATGCCCGCGCGCCGCTACAGCGAGCGGCGAGGGGCCTTGCCGTGGCAAACGATCCTGGCGCGGCGCTGCGAGGAGTGGCGGAGCGTTCTCTTGCGGTCGAGGGACTTCTGGACAGATTCTTTCTTCACGCGCGGGCGCAGGACACAGTAGGTCACGCAGTGGAGCCACAAGCCTAGGCGCCAGGGTGCCATCTTGGTGCCATCTAGGTGGAGGCGCTCCGTGAGCTACGTCGCCCGTAGCTGGCGGAGAGCGAGGCAGAGAGAGGGACGGCGTAGGGGAGCCTCCTGCGGCGTGGACAAGCTCGGCGATATGGTCGAGCTAGTCCTTGTAGAGGTCGTCGATCGGGCGATAGCGCAGGAGCTCGTGCGCCATGAGGAGCGTGGCCCGTGCATCCATGGGAGCGCGACGAGCGTGGGACGATGAACCAGCAGGAGTCGGCGATGGAGTGCTGGTGTGGCCGTCCCGCGCACCGAGGGGTGCAGCAAGGACGCTTGCTGCTCGTTCCCCGCCGGGCCGGTGGCGGCGTTGACGGCAGGCGACGGAGTGCGACGGGGTGGCCCGCCGACAGGGGTCGTCTTAGCAACGCGGGTGGCGAGCGCAGCCCGGTGCTCGGCACGGGCGCGGCGTGCGTCTACCATGGAGACGACGAAGCGACGTGGCGTGGAGCGACGTAAGGGAAGTTTCGGCGCACCCCTACCTGGCGCGCCAAATGTCGGATCACGGGTTTCGGCAAAACCCTTGAGGTTAAAACTCTGGGGTGCGCGCAAAGTTCTTTCCCCCCTACCGATCCACGCCCTAGCTGGCCAAGATCTCGCGGATGAACTCAACGAACTCACAACACAAGAGACACAAGATTTATACTGGTTTGGGCCATCGTTGTGGTGTAACACCCTACTCCAGTGTGGTGGTGGTGGATTGCCTCTTGGGCTGATGATGAACGGTACAAGGGGAAGAACAGCCACCTGAGGTTGAGGTGTTCTTGTGCTTGGTGTGGGGCTAAGGATCAGATGAGATGCCTCTGAAATCAGTTCTCCCCTACGGTGGTGGCTAGTTCTACTTATATAGGCCCTAGTCCTCTTACCCAATATTGAGCGGGAAGGGAGGCAACAACGGCCAATTTGAAAGGGGACAACTAGTACAGCTTATCCTGACAAAAGTGGTCTTCGCCTGCAAAAGGCTCTGCTGGTGACGCCGCCTTGGGCTCCATGGCGACCTCTGTCTTGCCGTCCTGCTGGTCTTGGTCTTGTTGCACCGGTTTGGAAACCTTTTCTTGACGCCTCGGTACTCCACGCCTGCGCTTGCCTCCTTAGCACCAAAGAGGAAACAAGGACGCTGCGCCCGCTGGCGCCCGCCTGATCGTGATCGTCATGGCTCACGTCACGAGAACCTCACGAGGTTTGCCTTGTCTTGATCTCTCCACCCCTCGTGAGCCAACCTGGTGAGGCCGCTCCTGAGGAGGTCTTGTGTCGTCCGCCTCGCGAGGCTTGGCCCCTCGCGAGGGTCTTGAATGCCTTGTTGATGAAGATGGGCCGTACAGGCCTGCTAGCACAGCCACGCCGTGGGCCGCAGGCAGGCAAGTCTGGGGACCCCCGTTCCCAGAACACCGACAGTACTTGTTATGTCTTGACTTGTGCGTAGACTCCTCGGCAACAACGCAAGAAATCCTTCTTGCTACCTCTTGAGTACTGCGTTGGTTTTCCCTTGAAGAGGAAAGGGTGATGCAGCAAAGCAGCGTAAGTATTTCCCTCAGTTTTTGAGAACCAAGGTATCAATCCAGTAGGAGGCCACACGCAAGTCCCTCGTACCAACACAAACAAATAAGAACCTTGCAACCAACGCGATAAAGGGGTTGTCAATCCCTTCACGGTCAGTTGCAAAGTGAGATCTAAAAGAGATGATAAGATAATATTTTTGCTATTTTTATGATAAAGATTTAAAGTAAAGATTGCAAAATAAACGGTGCCAGAAATAGCTCGTTGACGGGAGATTAATATGATGGAAAATAGACCCGGGGGCCATAGGTTTCACTAGTGGCTTCTCTCAAGATAGCATATGTATTACGGTGGGTGAAAAAATTACTGTCGGGCAATTGATAGAAAAGTGCATAATTATGAGAATATCTAGGCATGATCATGTATATAGGCATCACGTCCGCGACAAGTAGACCGACTCCTGACTGAATCTACTACTATTACTCGACACATCGACCGCTATCCAGCATGCATCTAGAGTATTAAGTTCATAAGAACAGAGTAACGAATTAGGTAAGATGACATGATGTAGAGGGATAAACTCATGCAATATGATATAAACCCTATCTTTTTATCCTCGATGGCAACAATACAATACGTGTCGTTTCCCCTAGTGTCACTGTGATCGAGCACCGCATGATTGAACCCAAAGCTAAGCACTTCTCCCATTGCAAGAAAGATCATTCTAGTAGGCCAAACCAAACTTCGAAGAGACTTGCAAAGATAACAATCATACATAAAAGAATTCAGAGAAGATTCAAATATTGTTCATAGATAATCTGGATCATAAACCCACAATTCATCGAATCTCGACAAACACACCGCAAAAAGAGTTACATCAAATAGATCTCCAAGAAGATCGAGGAGAACTTTGAATTGAGATCCAAAGAGAGAGAAGAAACCATCTAGCTAATAAATATGGACCCGAAGGTCAGTGGTAAACTACTCACACATCATCGGAGAGGCTATAGTGTTCATGTAGAAGCCCTCCGTGATCGATGCCCCCTCCGGCAGAGCACCGAGAAAGGCCCCAAGATGGGATCTCACGGGTACAGAAGGTTGCGGCGGTGGAATTAGGTTTTGGTGGTGCTCCTCGATGGTTTTGGGGTACTTAGGTATATATAGGAGGAAGAAGTAGGTCGGTGGAGCCACGAGGGGCCCACGAGGGTGGAGGGCGCGCCCAGGGGGGGTAGGCGCGCCCCCTGCCTCGTGGCCTCCTCGTATGTTTCTTGACGTCCACTCCAAATCCTCTGGATCACGTTTGTTCCAAAAATCACACGCCCGAAGGTTTCATTCCGTTTGGACTCCGTTTGATATTCTTTTTCTGCGAAACACTGAAATAGGCAAAAAACAGCAATTTGCACTAGGCCTTGGATTAATAGGTTATTCCCAAAAATAACATAAAAGTGTATAAATAAGCCCATTAAACATCCAAAACAGAATATATAATAGCATGGAGCAATCAAAAATTATAGATACGCTGGAGACATATCAGTGTGCTCCCTGGAGCACGCCTACCAGGCTGCGGCGGTCGAGAACCCGTATGACGAAGACGCCGTCCACCCCCCGGAGGTCATTCCCAAGAAGAAGAAGAAGCTGCTCCGCCAAGGATCTCAGTAGGATGGGACGTCTGACGATCGTACCTCAGGCCCTGCGCCCACTAATGGGGCGCCTTTCCCTCTCACATAGGAAGGCACGCCCAACGCCCCTCTCAGGTTGGGCTCAGGGGCTCTCCTCTGGAGGGTCTCGGACCTTGCCAGCGTCACGAGGGAGGCGTTCGGGCACCATGTGGAGGCGTGCTTCAACACGCGCTTCTGTGAGGAGAGCGCGGTGTGCGAGGCGCCAGGCGCCAAGGAGTTCATCACCAAGGCAATCAAGGAGCTTCAGGAGGCGAGATCCATGCAAGGTGAGCATCTGCCTGCACCACCCGGCGCAGCTCCCTCCCCCGGCGAGGGCAGCGAGCTGCGCGCCCGTGTCAACATCCCGGGGCTCAACAAGGCAGCGTCTCAGGAGCTCTTCTGGCCGTCCAACGTTGGCCGGCGCGAGGGCCCCTGTCGGTGTCAAAATCGGCGGATCTCGGGTAGGGGGTCCCGAACTGTGCGTCTAAGGTGGATGGTAACAGGAGGCGGGGGACACGATGTTTACCCAGGTTCGGGCCCTCTCGATGGAGGTAATACCCTACTTCCTGCTTGATTGATCTTGATGATATGAGTATTACAAGAGTTGATCTACCACGAGATTGTAGAGGCTAAACCCTAGAAGCTAGCCTATGGTATGATTGTTGTTGTCCTACGGACTAACACCTCCGGTTTATATAGACACCGGAGGGGGCTAGGGTACACAGAGTCGGTTACAAGGGAGGAGATCTACATATCCGTATTGCCAAGCTTGCCTTCCACGCCAAGGAGAGTCCCATCCGGATACGGGACAAAGTCTTCAATCTTGTATCTTCATAGTCCAACAGTCCAGCCAAAGGATATAGTCCGGCTGTCCGGATACCCCCTAATCCAGGACTCCCTCAGTAGCCCCTGAACCAGGCTTCAATGACGACGAGTCCGGCGCACAGATTTGTCTTCGGCATTGCAAGGCGGGTTCCTCCTCCGAATACTCCATAGAAGATTTTGAACAAGGATAGTGTCCGGCTCTGCAAAACAAGTTCCACATACCATCGTAGAGAGAATAATATTTCCACAAATCTAATCTGCTGACACGTTGGGCGGCACACCTCGGCCCAGTCTCGAACCATTTTTCGCAACCAGCCACTGCACCTATCACGAGGTGGTTTCCTTGGCACGTCTTGTCAGAGATCATGTCCCCTTATCACGGAATTCTCATCAATACGGGTGTGGGTAACCCAACTGTGCGATCCATTATGGTGTTTGGGGAATAAGAGGTTTTACCAGGTAAGTGGGGAGGCGCATCGCCTCTTCCGTCCTTATAAGTGGACAAGGATTTATTCTTTTCACCCACGCCTTCCTCCCAGCTCATTCTCTTCTGCTCAAGCTCCAACGCTCAAGCGTTCCTCTTCTCTGTCCACAAGAGGTCCTCCGAAGATGCCCGGATCCGAGCGGGAGGCAAATGGATGGCCTCTACCGTCCAAGAGAAGGATATTAAAAAGCTTCGGAAGGCCGGGTATCTGGCCAAGAAAATCAGCCACCGTCTTCCGACGGCGGGACAAATCGTCCCTACTCCGGACCCCACGAGAGGGTTGTATTCCTCTCTCATTTTGTCCGCGGGCTAGGATTTCCTCTCCACCCATTCGTTCACGGCATCATGTACTATTATGGGATCGATCTTCACGATCTGTCCCCCGATTCCTTCCTCGACATCTCGACATTCATTGTCGTGTGCAAGGCTTTTCTACGCATTTCACCGCACTTCAGTTTATGGCTGAAGATCTTTAATGTGAATCCCAAGGTGGTGGGCGGCGAGCACACCGAGTGTGGGGGCGCCATGGTGAGCAAGATGCCCAACGTCATATGGCCAACGGGAACATTTAATGATTCTGTCAAGGAGTGGCAACAGCAGTGGTTTTATATCACTGAGCCGCAAAGATAGAGTGGGCCGCCTCTCCCGAAGTTCCGATCCGGCACTTCGCGGCTTACATCCTGGGTCAAGAAAGGCCTGGACTGGTCCTCGTCCGACGAACTGTCGGCGCTCCACACGCGCGTTGAAGATATGGGAGACAAGAACATTGGGCTTGTCGATGTGGTCCAGGTGATGTTGATTCGCCGGATCTTGCCTTGTCAGCATCGGACTTGCAATCTGTTGGAATTTGATCCGGCCCGGCACCAAACCTTGCGGGAGCTTTTCGGCTCCTCACACGAGGACATCTGGAAGGTGCTTTTCAATTCCAGCAAATCGTGGCCAGACTCCGCCGAAGACCGTGGGTACCAACTGTCCCGCCCGTTAAGTTCGGTGAGTTATCAAACTTTCTTATCCACGTAACCCAAAAGAAACGCTTAACGTGTTTTATACAACTCTCCCAGGGCTGGACGAAGAAGGCGGAGCGGATCCATTGTCCGGCCCGCACGTTCAAGAACCGGCCATCCCACCGACAAAGATGTTGGTCGGCACCTTACAAGGTGCCGAAGAAGACGGCCGAGAAGGAGGCCAAAAAGACCCAGGGCGGCCTTCGTCGCCGCGGCACTTCGGACACAATATCCGAAGGCTCCAATGCCCATTCTGCCTCCGAAGAGGACGAGGAGGAGGAGGAAGATGAATCCCCTGCGGGGGGGAAGAAGGAAGAGGATGGCCTCCGTACACTTGGAGGCCGAGCTGCCCAAAAGGGGAAAGGCTCCTCTTAGGAGGAGTCCTTGCGCCGCCGACAGCGGCCCGGCATGGGATCCCAGGGCCCAGCCCCTGGTGAACTCGTGAATGTATAAAATCAGAGTACGTTTTAGGCGTCCGAACTCATCGTGGCTTAGTATTTTAACCCAAGCCATATTTTTTGTAGTCCGGCGGGGTCTCGTGCCAAACAATCCTCATCAGAGGACTTGCTGAGCTCAAATGCTATGGAGAGCGGGACGCCCCCAAAGGCCCCTTCCTCCAAACAGGTGCACCACACCGAGGCTTCGTCCCAGAAGGACCCCGACCAAGGAGGAAAGGAAAAAACCGTGAAGGCGGCGCCTGGAGGTTAAACCTCAGGGGTCGGACACATGGGGGAAAAGATTCCCATGGGGGCTGATGGCGGGAGCGATACTGAGTTCGGCTCCCAGCCGGATGCGATTCCAGAGACCTATACAGCTCCAGGATCAAGTAGGCAGCCTCCTTTGGCTGGAGGGGGAGTGCCTGTTCCATTAGCGACCTTTGTCTATCCAGAAGTGTCGGATGCTTTGCTAGTGGCGTTGAAAGACGCCTCCATCATTGATGAACACCGTGCCCTTATGGGTGCGGTGATTGAGAAAATTCAGTCAACTGGAAGTGGGTCAACGAAGCTCAGATCGGCCTTTACAAGAGGCTTTGAGGTATGTTTTATGGGTTGTCGAAGAGTGTCATGGTATAGATAGTAGCCCCTGATACACTGTTCGGTGAAGAAACCGGACAGAGGATCAAATATATATTCACATGAAGACTCATTAAATGACAGTTATTTCTCTTCCATTATAAGCAAAGGCCTCAGAAGCGGCCGCCTCCCACACTGCAGAAATCTCTAGACTGAATCAAAGTCTGGAGCGGGCCAAGGAAGAACTTGGCTAGTTGAAAATGCAGTTGAGGGATAAACAGGGTATGCACAAGTCTTGTTCGCATTTATTGTGAATGAATTTTCAGTATGAACTGAGCTTTATGACATTGTGCTAGGAATTATGACCGAAGTCGAAGCCCTCAAGAAGGCTATGGCCAAGGCCGAGAAAAAGGCAGCCACTGAGTAGGCTCTTCGTGAGAAACACGAGGCCAGGGTTATTAAAGCTGAACAGGATCTACAAGAGGCCGTAGGGAAATGCGAGACCTTGGAGCAGAGTTTAACGGAGAAAGAGTCCAAACTCACCAAGGCTCATCAGGCCACAAGCGATGCCTGGGGGAAACCCAAAGCGCACTGCAGGAGATCCAAGAGGCGAGAAAGATCGCGGCTGGTAAGGCTTTTCCCCCCGTAGAGTAAGTATTTGGGGGGGGGGGACTTATGTTTCTAATTTTGAATCCGGATTTCTCGGGGGTATTTGCCGAGCTACCTCGCAGCATATCAGATGCCGCTCAATTCTACCGAGCGAAGAAAGGAATATCATGCGGATAAGCTCTTACGGTCGCAGATTTGGCAATCAATTATCCGGTGCCTTTTGCCGATCAACTGAAACAACTGATCGAACTACAGAAGGCGGCGGAACTAGCCATCAAGGATTTAATTATCCGGCTATGGCCTGCTGAGCCGATCCCAACTAGCTACTTCGGGCTCGTGAAGCGGCTTGTGGGTGCCTGTCCTCGACTTGACGTCATCAAGCGGTCGGTCTGTATAGAGGGTGCACGAATGGCCTTCGCCCGCGCAAAGGTGCACTGGGGGAAGATGGATGCTGAAAAGCTGATGACCGAAGGACCGCCGGAGGGGAAGGAGCACCGCAAGCCCGAGTTATATTATGAGAATGTCCTGAAAGGATCCTACCTTGCCGCGGAGCTATGCACCAAGGACTTCATATTTCCATGAATGCAAATCATGTTGTCCTTTGTAATGTTAAAACAAGGTCGATTATATCGATTACCGCTTTGTTATATGAAAGTTTACCCTCACAATGCGGCCGTTTTATATATTAAATCTGAGAGTTGGCCAGTCGTCGGCTTCTGCCCCCACGTATGAAGTACGGGGGTGTTCGGGATAAACCTGAGCACTCTTTATCCCAATTTTGGGTCCTCCGAAGGAGGTGCTTAGTACAATGAACCAGGCAATCAGACTATAGGGCTTTATCACTCTCACTTAGCCATAGGAGCTTTAGTATGATCGGCGCAGCCCCTGGTGTTCGGAAGACCGTACTAGGGGCTCTATAAGCGCCTGATCGGAGAAAAAACTGATCCATCGCATGCTGCATTGGTTATTGCATTACGCGGGAGAAATCCTTAAAGATTTTGTGACCTCTCGAGCAGCTGACCAGCTCTCGCTGTATCATGACAGTCAGTTTTCGGCTTTCTCTACTGAGGTGTTCGTCCGAAAGAACCAGGACACAATCGGAGTAGTTCTCCTAGTGCTACCTTAGCCAATATAGCGGAACATAAGGTACCAAAACATGGGAGCCGGGCAAACCCAACTATTGACCCAAAACATGATTCGGAGCTGATGCATATAATGCTATAAGTTCGGGGTGCCGAACTTCCATGAAGGTGTTCGGACTTTACTGCCATGT
Source organism: Aegilops bicornis (assembly GCA_021605145.1). Taxonomy (NCBI): domain Eukaryota; kingdom Viridiplantae; phylum Streptophyta; class Magnoliopsida; order Poales; family Poaceae; genus Aegilops; species Aegilops bicornis. The sequence goes on along the minus strand of CM038674.1, from coordinate 288,192,709 downwards.
TATGGGTAAAACGAAGCCCCTGGCATATTTTAGGGCATATCACTATATACGGATGCCACTTGATAGAATGATTTCAATAAGAAATAACATCAGGTAAGCGTCATATGAATCCACATGTTGTATTTGAATATTACATCTATGCGTTTGGGTACAAGTAATGTGATAAAAAAAGGAATATGATTGCGGAACCTGCTGAGACCAGGGGGAAGAGGCTGAGTGCGGATCCGCTATATAGCTGGACGGTCACTGCCGGAGATGTCTAAGGATTCCCTTACGCGTTCAAGCTGCGTCCGTGTAGCCCGTCCTGGTCGGCGCAAAGGTGAACCTGCGAAGAAAATGAAGAAATATTTAGGCAGTTGAGCCGCTGAGTACGGCTTGTCCCGGCCTTCGCCGGAGTGTTTTAGTTGAGCCCTGGATGGGCTGGGCTATCCTTCCATGAAGTAGTTCGGAGTCCCTTGACAGTATCCGATGGCCCGGACATCTGCTTGAGGTTCGGCTGCAAGGTGCTGCTCGTTGTCTCTCCTGCTAAAGCAGTGGTGTATATGCTGGTGCCGAGGGAAAGTTCGGCCTTGCCATTAACCGTGATGACGCCGCGTGGACCGGGCATCTTGAGCTTACGGTAGGCATAATGTGGCACCGCGTTGAATCGATCGAATGCGGTTTGTCCGAGCAGTGCTTTATAGTCACTGCGGAAAGGGACGATTTCGAAGTTTAACTCTTCGACACGGTAATTTTCTGGTGGTCCGAAGACTACCTCAAGGGTAATGGAGCCTGTACAGTAAGCCTCCTCACCTGGTATAATGCCTCTGAAAGTGGCTTTAGTGGGTTTGATCGCTAAATGATCGATGCCCATCTTGCGCATTGTGTTTTTGTAAAGCAGATTTAAACTGCTACCGCCGTCCATAAGGACTCGAGTGAGGTGGAACCCGTATATTATTGGGTCCAGGACTAGTGCGGCTGGATTGCCCTGATTGGCATTGACCGGACGATCCGTGCGATTGAAGTTGACTGGCCCCAGTTTATATTGTGGGAAGACAAGTTCCGTTGAGTCACCATCCCTGAGGATGGATATTCGGTTCGAGCTGGTAATTTGGGTGGTATGTACCACGTTCACCGATTGGATATGCGGGGGCAATTTCTTTTGCCCTCCTGTGTTCGGTGGTCTGGGCTCTTTGTCGCTATCATTGCTTTGAGATCCCCCTTTGTCTCCGGCGCCTACCCTGCCGGCTTGTTTGAAGACCCAGCATTCTCTGTTGGTATGGGTGGCTGGCGTTTCTGGGGTGCCATGAATTTGGCATTGGCGATCGAGTATGCGGTCCAGACTGGAAGGACCCAGATTTTTATTTTTGGGTGGCCCATTCCGCTGACCGGACTTTGAGCCCGTGAACCTGGCATTAACTACCGTGTTTTCGGTGTTTTCACCATATTTGTGGCGCTTATGTTTGTTGCGTCGTGGTTTGTCGTTGCTATCCCTGGCTTCTGATGTGCCAGGTTTGCTTGCTGTATCGGTACTACGAGCCAACCAGCTATCTTCGCCCGCACAAAAGCGGGTCATAAGCGTCGTGAGGGCTGCCATGGATTTTGGCTTCTCTTGGCGAGGTCTTGGGCGAGCCATTCGTGACGGATATTATGTTTAAATGCCGCTAAGGCCTCTGCATCAGGACAGTCGACTATTTGGTTCTTCTTGGTTAGGAACTGGGTCCAGAATTTCCTGGCTGATTCCCCTGGCTGCTGGGTTATATGACTTAAATCGTCAGCATCCGGTGGTCGCACATAAGTGCCCTGGAAGTTGTCAAGGAATGCATCTTCCAAATCCTCCCAACTGCCGACGGAGTCTCGGCCGGGCAAGCTATTCAGCCAATGCCGAGCTGGTCCTTTGAGTTTTAGTGGGAGGTACTTAATGGCATGTAGATTATCACCGCGAGCCATGTGGATGCGGAGGAGGAAATCCTCGATCTATACCGCGGGATATGTTGTACGATCATATGATTCGATATTTATGGGTTTAAAACCTCTGGGAATTCGTGATCCATAACTTCATCAGTGAAGCATAGGGGGTGTGCGGCGCCTCTGTGCCGGGCTATATCACGACGCGCAGATTCATATGAGTCTTGTTCGCCGTGTTCGCCTTACCGGATTTACATTTAGTGTATCTGGCGTGACGATCATCGTCGCGTGTTGGTGCGCGCCCCCTTGATCCATAGATCGATCTTGCATGTTTTGCCTTGTTTTCCAATACACCTCGCAGGTTCCGCGTGTTGCCCCGGCCCTTGGTATTTTTGTTTGATTGGCGGCGGGGTGCGGGCTAGACTTCGGGCTGGAATACCTCTCTGTCTCGGCCACGAAGTGGCCGATCAGCCGCATCATGCGCTGGTGATGTAGGTTTTAATGCTTCCTCCTCTAGTTGAGGTAGCAACCTATGCTTTGGATAACTCTTGGTTGGGCGTTCGAGTTTGTATTCCTCGGCCGCAAGGACCTCGGTCCATCTGTCTGCTAGCAAATCTTGACCAGCTCGAAGCTGTTGTTGCTTTTTCTTCAGGCTATTTGTTGTGGCTATCAGCCGACGCTTAAAGCGCTCCTGCTCGACGGGATCCTCAGGCACGATAAATTCTTCGTCGTCGAGGCTCACCTCGTCTTCGGAGAGAGGCATGTAATTGTCATCCTCCGCTTCTCCATCTGTTGCATGTTCTGGAGGGCTAGCTTGTTCATCCTCCTGCTCTAAATCTGGCTGGAGGGGATTGTCATCGTCTTCGGCACTATCTGGAGTGTTATTGTCTCTTGTGCCGGTATCATTGCTTTTGCTATGGCAGGACTTAGAGCGGCACCGCTGACGTCGGTGCCTGGGTTGCTTCTTGGAGGGGTCATCCTCCACTGTCTTGTCGCCATTGCCTTCTTTGGGGGTATCCATGATATGTATATATCGTATGATGAGGTGGCGGTCCAGCGCCCTGTAGGCGGCGGTTCCTGTTCGTCTCCTGCATCATCGTCCATACCATCAATGTCTTCGGAGTCAAAGTCGAGCATGTCGGTTAAATCGTCGACAGTGGCTACTAAGTGGGTGGTGGGTGGTGGGTGGGCAGCGAATTTCTTTGTCGTCTGCATCCCATTCTAGCCGGACATAGTTCGGCCAAGGTTCTCCTGACAAGGAGAGAGACCTTAATGAATTTAACACGTCGCCGAAAGGCGAGTGCTGAAAGATATCCGCGGAGGTGAACTCCATGATCGGCGCCCAATCGGATTCGATAGGTACGGACGCAGGCGGCTCGGAGTCCGTGGCCGGAGATGAATCCAGTGGTTCGGCATCACAGCTCTCGTGAGGGGTAAGGTCAGTATCTGGCTCTATCGCCGCTGAGAGTACGGCCTCCATGGCGGGGTCTATCCACCCTTCCTCAGATGGTGCAATTTGCTTCGGATCGGGGTCCGGAGTAGTTGCAGGTGCGATCTCCCGAACACTGTCCGACGGTAGAGCTAAATCATGCTCGTCGTGATCGCGCGGCGCACCTGACATGGGCTCGAATCCGTCGAAGATCAAGTCTCCGCGGATGTCGGTAGTGTAATTCAAGTTTCCGAACCTGACCTGGTGGCCAGGGGCGTAGCTCTCGATCTGCTCCAGATGGCCAAGCGAGTTGGCCTATAGTGCGAAGCCGCCGAATACAAAGATCTGTCCGGGGAGGAGGAACTCACCCTGGAACGCATCGTTACCGATGATCGAAGGAGCCATCAAGCCTTACGGTGACGACACGGTGGAACTCTCAATGAAAGCACCAATGTCGGTGTCAAAACCGGCGGATCTCGGGTAGGGGGTCTCGAACGGTGCGTCTAAGGTGGATGGTAACAGGAGGCGGGGGACACGATGTTTACCCAGGTTTGGGCCCTCTTGATGGAGGTAATACCCTACTTCCTGCTTGATTGATCTTGATGATATGAGTATTACAAGAGTTGATCTACCACGAGATCGTAGAGGCTAAACCCTAGAAGCTAGCCTATGGTATGATTGTTGTTGTCCTCCGAACTAACCCCTCAGGTTTATATAGACACGGAGGGGCTAGGGTTACGTAGTCGGTTACAAGGGAGGAGATCTACATATCCATATTGCCAAGCTTGCCTTCCATGCCAAGGAGAGTCCCATCCCGACACGGGACGAAGTCTTCAATCTTGTATCTTCATAGTCCAACAGTCCGGCCAAAGGATATAGTCCGGCTGTCCGGATACCCCTAATCCAGGACTCCCTCAGCCCCCCTCACAGCTACGTTCGCATGCCTTTCGGTTTGCTGAGCGTGGCTGCTATGCACCAGCACCATGTGCGGGCCGTCCTGGAGGCTCACGAGGCCCGGCGCAAGGCGGTCCAGAAGGAGGAGGTGACGAACCCTCGCGATCCCCCTGGGCCTCCGGAGCCTCACGAGGTTCGGGAGCTGGACGGGTCCCGAGGAACGGCTTCTGCGGCACGCGGCTTCAGCTGCTCCCACACTTCCTCAGCAACAGTGCCAGGTGACACTTTTTCGGTTTGCTTAGTTGGGGGCGCCCCTTGGGCTGCATTATCCCAAAGCCGTATGGGTCAGTCCCTGTGGCATGTATAGTTTTTCGCGTATATCATAACTGGCCTTAACCTCTCATGAGTTGCTTTATGTAATCACCTCCCTGTCCTGTGCTCCGTCGTCATGAATGTCGTACACTCTTGCAAACCCGCCTGCAACCGCGTCATGATTAAGGACTGGCACAATGTCTGTGCTCGGGTTCGTCCCTGCAACATCTCTAAACCCAAGTGGCTGAGCTCTGTCTTGCGGGCTAGCTCCCATGCACGTCACCTCCCATGGTCCTTGGTGCCTTGTTCTCGCATGAGCTAATCAAGAGTGGGTAAGTTAGGGTGCACAACCCGGTGCCTCACCGTCGCGGGATCCGCGCATCGGTTGTCTTTCTTCAGGATTTTCACATGAGAAGACTGGGCACGTTGTCTGTGCTCGGGTCCGTCCCTGCAGCGTCGACAAACCCAACGACTGAGCTCTGTCTGGCGGGCCAGCCCCGTTCACGTCACCTCCTGGGGTCGTTGGTGTTTGGCCTTCTCATGCGATCTCCTCAGGAGATTCACTCGGTGCAGGTTACCTAACCATCTCGCGAGACCCTTGCAAGTGTTCCGAATCAAATTCAGGCGCAACCCGCCTTGAGATTATTCATACTAGAAACTTCCGTGTGCAGCCACAAGCCATTATGGGCTCTGGCATAGTTGATTAAGTTGTGCGAACTCTTACGGGTAGACTAGCAGGTGTAGGGGAAAGTAGGTGTACCGGTCTACCCTTCGTAAGGTGCTAGCGCTTCTGAAAGACTGTGTCTCGGTCATCCGTTTCTCAAACATCATGTAGTGCAAGAAACCCAACAGAGGCGATCGAGTCTTGTGGAGAAAAGTGCGCAAACCTCTGCAGAGTGTACAAACTAATCATGATTAGCCGTATCCCCGGTTATGGACATCTTGAGTATCTAGTTCTTGGATTATCATGTTGATCTCATCACGTTACTTAATATAATTTGTTTGGGTTTAATGATGATGCTTAATTGGGATTGAGGATGCTGTCAACCATTCTCAATGTTTAACAACCACCATGATAGTTAAATAAAATTTATTCCTTTGTAGTAGGGAAAAATTGGCTTTTCGCAAAAACTTTGTAACCATAGAGTGTCCACCAGCCAAATATGCATGTAGAGATAGCCATTATTCATCATTGCTCTATGGTGTGAATTTGCCAGTACATTCAATGTCTTGACCTTTGTGGCTGCAACGTCTCATGTTGCGAGGATCTTCTGACAGTAAGTGATACGTTAGGGTTCTGATTTCTACACTCAACTTTGTCGTTGGTGTTGATGGGAATCCACAACCTTGTTACTTCCGCTTTGGATTGAGGTAATAGTATTTACGTTATTTATACATGTGATTTACCTCTGTTATAAATTCTCGAAATCTTGTGTGTCAAGACATACCCATCCAGGGATGACACTTAAGCACAGAGACTTGATCCATTCAGGTCGGGTCGCTACAAGATGGTATCAGAGCACATGTTGACTGTAGGACGTGACCCTAGAAACTGGCAAGCCCATAGGAAAGATTTTTCTCTACAACTTTCTTTTCAAAAGAATCTTTTACCTCTCCTCTCTTCTGAGCTTATTAAAAAATTTCCTTTTAGTGAGACCATACCCCTTTTCCCTTTTGACCCCTTGAAGATTTGGCTGATGAGACCACTCCAAGAAGTACAAGAAATCGGACAACTAAGACTACTTTGGAATAAAGAGGATTTTTACCGTGCATTACAATGACGAAAACTACAACGGTGAAGACTCCAGAGACTAGGAGAATTTGAAGGCTTTGAAGAATTTCCGAATTTGTATGACCTAGGAAGGCACCCCTTATGGAACTTGGCAGACTATGGAAGCTGTCAATACCCGAGATCAAGGTGTATCGGAGAAAGACCCGAACATGGAGCATTATAACTCAAAGTTTTTGTCAAGAAAACCCTAAGACAGGAGATATCAATTATTTAATGAAAGCTCATGGCAGTAACATGGGCATAGACATGGCTAACCATGGTGTTATTGCCCGCCTATGCTATTATCACCATGCGGAGTTAAGCGTGCAGATGCATGGAAGAATTGGATGGTAGAAGGCTGAAGGAGCATCTATCAGCGAAGGATGCAGTTTTAACCTTAGCCGGTGTATCACCAGGATCTGGAGTGTTACATCAAGAAGTTAAGATGGACTTACAAGAAGCAGTATTTGATAAGGAAGCGTTTCGTGAAGAACTCAGGATCCAGAAATTGAAAGTAGCCAAGCTGGAGGAGCAAAACCTCGAGATACCGGAGATTTGTTAGGAACTGAAGGACAGTTGGATCATGGTTCATGTCGAGGTTGATGAAACCCAGAAGTTGGAACGTAACTCCAGAAGTATTGAAGGACGCCACGAGAGATTTTGCAACAACAGAGATGATCTGGCAAAAGAACTTGAGTAGGACAAGCATGATTTGGAAGAAGTCATAGGAGGCATGAACAAGACTTGAAGAGTTTGACGACTTTGAAGATTTATTGACCTTTAGAAGACCAAACCCCATTACACTTACGTTAGATGCGATGTTTGTGAGCTGTCAATTGTTTGATGTTTTTCCTACAGCCACAAATAAAATCTGTATTTTCAAAACTTTTGTTTGCATTGTGTGTATCCCTCTCTATCTCTCTTGTCCCACCCCAAACCCTTGGACCCAATAGAGGATGAATGGAGATGAGCTCGTATTGTCTGGACAAATGAGTCAATTGGAGACAAACCAATGGATTCGGAACATGGAGGATCACATGAAGAATAACCCTATAGTCAAAAAGGATATGGCCCAGCATGCTCTTCCATTCTTTGTAAGAGGTGCTGCTACCTGGTGGAGGATGTACCAAACCATCAATGGATGGCAAGGAGTAACCGTTTGGGAAGAATTTAAGTTGACTCTGCAAAGATCTCGTCTTGTGTCCCCGAGGTTGAGGCCTTATGGAAATTATATGGAGAAAGTGCATGCAAGCTTTGTGGAGAAATAGGACACAACCATAAAGAACACCAGGATGAATACCCTCATAAGTGGGGGATTACCAAAGGAGTTAGCCGAGGATCTTAGGGAACTTCGGTTGGAGATTGTTCCCAAAGGTTTTGTTGCAGCAATGGAAGTTCAGTCTACATTGTTGAGAAAGATCCGTGAAGCTCAGAAGTATGACAAAGAGATTGCTGAGATAAAAGAGAGGATGAGCAAAGGAAAGGCCAAAGGTTTTCGTAAGGATGAGCACGACATCTTATGGTTCGAGGACCGTGTATATGTGCAAAGATCAGGGAGTTAATACTTCAGGAGGCTCATGACTCACCATACTCGATTCGCCCTGGAAACATCAAGATGTATTTGAATTTGAAGGAGCGTTTCTGGTGAACTAGTATGAATAAGGATATTGCGGAGTATGTAGTCGTAGGTGATGTAAGCGGAGAGAGTAAAAGCGAGCATCGAAGCGGCAGGATTACTACAGCCTATGCCGATATCCGAATGGAAGTGGGATAAGCTTGGCATGGATTTCATTACCGGGTTTCCCAGAACCCGAACTGGACATGATTCTATCTGGGTAGTAGTTGACTCGCTTGACCAAAGTGGCTCACTTTATCCCAGTGAAAACCACCTATACAAGTGAGAAGTTGGCCAAGATATATTTGACCAGGATCGTATGTCTGCATGGAGTTCCGAGGACCATCGTATCAGATAGAGGAACACAGTTTACCTCAAAGTTTTGGAATCAGCTACACGGACTTTGGGTACTAGGCTAGAGTTCAAGATGACCTTTCATCCAAGATGATGGATAAATCAAGAGAGTCAATCAGATTACGGAGGACATGTTGAGAGTGTGTGCGCTAGATTATGGATCTAGTAGTGATGATAATCTACCTTACGCTGGAGTTCTCATACAACAACAGTTACTCCAGCTTTGAAGATGGCCCTTTTGAAGCTTTTATGGGAGAAGGAGCCGGACACGTTGATGTGGGATGAAGTTGGAGACCGTCAGTTGTTTGGACCAAATGTGATCAAGGATGTAAGAAGAGAATGATAAGTTGATTCGAGATAGACTGAAGGCAGCTCAGTCCAGGCAGAAGAGTATTGCAGACTCAAAAATGCAAGAAGGTAGTCGATAAAATCGGAGACAGAGTATATCTTCGTGTGCCACCTCTGCGAGGAGTTAAACGATTTGGAGTTAAGGAAAAGTTAGCCCCGAGATTTGTAGGACCACACCGAGTTTTGGAGCGTATGGGAGAAGTGGCCAACAAGTTGGAGTCACCCGAAGGACTGTCAGGAGTTCATGATGTGTTTCATGTTTCCAGTGCAAGAAGTGCCATGCAGAGATGGCCAATATTCCCCTGTAAGGACGCTTGACCCTGGAAAGGATAATGATGTTCCACAAAGTGGAGTATGGATTTCATAAGTATAAGTTTTTATCTCGGTATGTGGGATATCCCACGAGGAGGAAGAGATGAATTACTATTGGATATAAAGGAGGTATGATGTGGGAAATATGGATCAAGGGAAATTCCATGATGAGTCTGAGTAATCATGTCCTAGTTTGGTGCCAATAGAAGGAAGGAAAACAGTACAATTGGATGGACTTAAGAATACTAGGAAGTTGGAAGTTGGAATAATGATCAGAAGCCCGAGGATAAGTTCAAGGACTACAAGTGATGAGATGGGCCATAACCCACAGGCCCCAGGACCTGCCAAGAAGCAAGCACACTCTTGTCAAGGAAAAACCACGGAAGAAGTTACGATTTTATCGATAGAGCGATCTTATAGGAGTAACGCAAAACACGAGAGTTGTGAAGGAGCGATAGATGTTTGTTTGGCTTGCAGAATCTATGGATTTATCCGAACCTAGTTCGTCGACAAGAGAAATTATGCAATGCTTGTGAGGATGACCGAGTGTTAGAATGCGAGATTCACTAAACCATATACAAGGTAATGATTTGGGTGCGGGATGGATTGATCACCATACCGACTTACTCTTATTATTCGCCTTGCTACGTGGGATGGTAAATCTGAGTGACTTACCTATAGTAGAGAGACGACGATCAAAACCTTGTTTAAACCTTAGAATGGTATAGAAATTTTTCCCCTTGTACAAGGCAGCTTTTGCCACCGTAGGTTATACGGTGAGGATCAACCAAGACCCATTTCATGCAGGAGGAACCATAAATTGATGACCACCATGAGATATCGATAGTTGTTTAGAATTGGCGCCATACCCGTCAGCTAAGAGGACCCAGTTTCGGGATAACCTTACCAAGATGAAAGGACAAAAGAATTGAGGAAAAGGTTATGCCACTACCGGAAGAGCCCAGAGAAGGAATTATCCTTACGATCTGAGAAGACCGACACTTTGTCAATGAATAAGGATGGAGTATATGAGTTTTGATGGAACCGTAACCATGCTTCTAAGGGTGGTAGCACCCGGGACCCCGGAGACGATCGATGGATTTTGAGAAGACCCCCTACCCTAACCTATTTCTTTCTAGCCTCTCCGAATCTCGAGGACGAGATTCATTTTAAGGGTGGTAGGTTTGTAACATCCCAAAATTCTAAATTTTGGAATGTTATAAACAAATAGATAGTTTTGATTTATTGTTTGATTGATTGACTGAAAGTGAGTGAATTCGAATTTTTTTTGAAAGTTAAATGAGAGGGAATAAAAGGACTTTCCCAAACTTTCATTTTTGCTTTTATGCTCTCCGAGAATCCAAATTATTTTCACCACAAAACCCTGGAGAGAAGATGACATGACTTCTTCCATTTATTTAAATGACAAGGGGTGTTGAAAATATTTGAATTTCAGTGAGAATATTTCCAATTCTGAAACTTTATGCAACTCAATGATTTTCACGAGCGAAGATAAAATGACTTCTTCAAATTATATGAAATATGAGTTGGGAGTTTCAAAGGATTAAATTCAAAGTTCTTTTGAATTTATTTTCAATTTGGAGTTATTTGAGTTTTATTCAAATTAATTTTCTCCAAAATAAAATATATGGAAAATAGGGTAACATGATTCCCTACATTAGAAAATTGGAGAGAAATAAATTTGAATTAATTTTGGTATTTTTAAAATGATTTTTCTGGATTTTACTAGGCGAGAAGCACTCTTTGCTTTATTTGAATTTGTGTGTATTTTATTCGACTCTATAAAAATGTTTATCTTGTAGGAAATCTTTTTCTGAAAATTTAGGTATAAAATATGCCTAGGTTCTATTTTATTTTTGGTTCGTTTTTATTTTATTTTCGTTGTTTTAAAAAAACTTCTTCCTCCTTGGCTGGCCACTAGCCGCCAGCCAATTGACCAGAGTAAAGACCAGCGCCCTGTCCCAGCTCCAGGGGAGTCCGCCGCCGCCACACGACTCGCCCGTGGCCGTGTCCGCCCGACCTCGTGCCCCCTTCCCCAAGGCCGTCGCCCCCTCCTCTTATAAATCCCCTCCCCCTCCCTCTTCTCGCGCCGCCGCCCTCCCGCATCTCGCCGAGCCATCGCCGCCGCCTCGCCGGAACTGCCGCCGCCGCCGAGTTCCTCGCCGTCGCCCCGCAACTCCCCGACCCCGTAGCCGCCACCCACCTCACTGCGTGCCGCCCTTCCCTTCTCACTTCTCGCCGTCGGCCGGCCTTCGGAGCCGTCGCCCGTTCCTCGCCGGCCTTGACGCCTGAGGAAGCCGCCGGAGTTTCTCCGGGTTTTCCGACAGACCGCTAACCGTAAAACCCTTGTTCGGTTTTAATTCGGTTCTTTTTCGATTAAGTTAGGACTAGATCGTTTTTTTAGATTTATTTTATGGACGTTCATTAGTTAGGATTACATGTAGTGAACGAGTTAAATGGGATTAGGCTCTATAACGAACGTTCGTTCTATAGAGTTTTTCCTTTTTTCTTTTTAATTTTCGGCTAGGGACCTATCTGCGAATACTTTTTCTACAGATTAGCCCCTGGTTTTCAAACGACCATAACTTTTTGCTCGTTAGTCGGAATTCAACGAAACCAATGCCCACCTCTTTGTTATGATCCCCTCTATCCAGTAATCCAACTCAAACATGTTTTTGAAATTTTAAAATTTTGAATTTGACCAGATTTGAATTCAAACTTCGTTTGATCGTAACTTGAGTTTCGCAACTCTGTTTGAGTTGATTCTTTTTGCAAATCGAAGCTCTTGACCTAAACTTTCTGATAAGGCCAAATTCACATAATTTTGGTCTTTTAGAATTTGTTTTATGTTGCAAGAGTTATTTGCTTGGTTTTGATGTTTTCCGAATTGTTTTCTTCGTTCTTTCCGATGTTCCGAGTGATTGCTTATGTGTGGTTACTATTGCTTGCTCACAATAGATTGACCGGAGTGTGACGAGTAGAACTATCAAGAGTTTTGAGTGTGAATCATCTTCATCAACATTGCAGGCAAGTTCACACTTTGATCATATCCCTTTTCATACCCAGTTTTTATGCATTAGTTTCAATCCTCAAACAATGCATGATTAGGATCTAATTAAATTGTGGGTTTTGGGAAGTAGATGAGGTAGTACCTATTACCTGATGTATTATCAAACCCTTGGGAGTTACTTATACGTTTGCTTATTATGCCATGCTATGCTCGTAGACGTGGATTGGGTTTGAGTGAATATCCATGACAGATGTGAGATTGTTAATTAATGGTTTATCTAAGGTGGCAACTTAAACACACATCTGGGTGTATTGAGGTACCTGGCTATTCCTGTTTTTGCCTATCTTGGCACATGTGTATACCAGTATTTGCCTGTTTTTTTGGACCGCCACCCAGGCTCAAAGGTATCATGAGATTATTCATACTAGAAACTTCCGTATGCGACCACAAGCCATTATGGGCTCTGGCATAGTTGATTAAGTTGTGCAAACTCTTACGGGTAGACTAGCGGTGTAGGGAAAGTAGGTGTACCGATCTACCCTTTGTAAGGTGCTAAGCGCTTACGAAAGGCGTGTCTCGGTCATCCGTTTCTCAAACATCATGTAGTGCGAGAAACCCAATGAGGCGATCGAGTCTTGTGGGGAAAAGTGCGCAAACCTCTGCAGAGTGTACAAACTAATCATGATTAGCCGTGTCCCGGTTATGGACATCTTGAGTATCTAGTTCTTGGATTATCATGTTGATCTCATCACGTTACTTTAATATAATTTGTTTGGGTTTAGGGCTGTTGTAGCCTTGACCTCGGCTTCTCACGAATAAGCGAAGCGGCTGGGCGAACAGGTCGACTCTAAGCTAGCTTCCCAGATCTAAGACGGATCATAGTACAAAAACTGGGAGCAAGTGTTTCGTGGATCCCAGAAATCGCAGAAGCTGGGGTTCGAGTTATTTACGGTGAGCTGCCACCGCCAAGTGAAAGAAAACGCTTCGTCCAGGGAAGGATAGAACGCAGCAAATACCTTCGCTCCCTAACAGGCCAGAATCTAGCTTAATGGGCCAGCCGGCTACCAGCCCAAGACTAGTGAACTGGGATCTGGGAATTCTGTTGGCGAACAGTTTTTCCGATCCACTATTTTCGTCCGGAAGCTGGAGGTGAGATCGAGAAGCCAGATTTGAGGATTTCTGGGAGCTGGGCAGTTTCCGAACAGACCCTTAATGATGATGCTTAATTGGGATTGAGGATGCTGTCAACCATTCTCAATGTTTAACAACCACCATGATAGTTAAATAAAATTTATTCCTTTGTAGTAGGGAAAAAATGGCATTTAGAAAAAACAATGTAACCATAGAGCCTCCAACACCCAAATATGCATGTAGAGATAGCCATTATTCATCATTGCTCTATGGTGTGAATTTGCCAAGATACATTGAATGTCTTGACCCTTTGTGGCTGCAACGTCTCATGTTGCGAGGATCTTCTGACAGTAAGTGATACGTTAGGGTTACGATTTCTACACTCAACTTCGCCGTTGGTGTTGATGGGAATCCACAACCTTGTTACTTCCGCTTATTTGGATTGAGGTAATAGTATTTACGTTATTTATACATGTGATTTACCTCTGTTATAAATCCTTGAGTCTTGTGTGTCAAAGATATCTTGATCCGTGGATGACACTTAAGCACAGAGACTTGATCCATTCGGGTCGGGTCGCTACAAATGGGCTATGGATATGCCCATCAATTGATATCAACGTGAGGAGTAGGGATTGCCATGCAACGAATGCACTAAGAGCTATAAGTGTATGAAAGCTCAATATGAAAACTAAGTGGGTGTGCATCTGATCCTATAATGAAAAATTCCCACTAGTATATGAAATTGACAACATAGGAGACTCTCCATATGAAAAACATGGTGCTACTTTGAAGCACAAGTGTGGTAAAGGATACTAACAATGCCCCTTCTCTCTTTATTTATTATTATTTTTCTTTTTTTCTTTATTTTTTCTTTTTCTTTTTATCTCATTGTCTGGAGTCTCATCCCGACTTGTGGGAGAATCATAGTCTCCATCATCCTTTCCTCACTGTGGCATTGCTCTAAAAATGAATAATGATGATCATCACACTTCTCTTTACTTATAACTCAAAAGAAAAAAAATTACAACTCGATACCTATGAAAAAGTATGACTCTATATGAATGCCTATGGCAATGTACCATGATGTGCAATGATCTAGCATAACATGTATGAAAAATGATGAACAGTGGCTGAGCCACACCTACTATGTCAGTTATATGATCATGCAAAGCAATATGAGAATGAATGCTCAAGTCATCAAACGGAAGCGGTGGAAGTTGCATGGCAATATATCTCGGAATGGCCATGGAAAAGCCATAATAGGTAGGTATGGTGGCTGTTTTGAGGAAGATATAATAAGGCTTATGTGTGATAGAGCGTATCATATCACGGGGTTTGGATGCACCTGCGAAGTTTGCACCACGTCTCGATGTGAGAAAGGGCAATGCATGGTACCGTAGAGGCTAGCAAATTGCGGAAAGGTAAGAGTGTGTATAATCCATGGACTCACATTAGTCATAAAGAACTCATATACTTATTGCAAAAGTTTATTAGCCCACGAAGCAAAGTACTACTATGCATGCCCCTAGGGGGATAGATTGGTAGGAAAAGACCATCGCTCGTCCCTGACCGCCACTCATAAGGAAGACAATCAATAATAAATCATACTCCAACTTCATAGAATAACGAGAGACTATACGTGCATGCTTCGGGAATCACAAACCTTAACACCAATATTCTTGCTAAACACAACCATTTACTAGTACCTTCCACATATTCCATCTCTATATCGCAAAACTATTGCAAGGAATCAAACATATCATATTCAGTGATCCATAAGTTTTATGTAGGATTTTATAACTATGCAATTGACCAATTCCTTTTGACTCTCTAAATAGATATAAGTGAAGCATGAGAGTTTAATTCTTTCTACAAAAGACCATGCTCTAATAAATATATGTTTAGCAAAAGAGCATTCTACAAACAACGGTTTTCTATGTGAAGAGAAACAGGCAATCCAAACTTCAAATGATATAAGTGAAGCACGTGAAGCATTCTATAAAGCCATACTCAAAAGATATAAGTGAAGTGCAATGAGCATTCTATATATCAACCATGGACTATCTCATACCAGCATGGTGCATAAAAGAAAAATGAAAACTAAACGCAAAAGACGCTCCAAGATTTGCACATATCACATGAACGAAACGAATCCGAAACCATACCGATAATTGTTGAAGAAAGATGGGATGCCTTCCGGAGCATCCCCAAACTTAGACGCTTGAGTCTCCTTGAATATTTACTTCGGGTGCCTTGGGCATCCCCAAGCTTGAGCTCTTGCCTCTCCTCCTTCTCCTCACATCAAGACCTCCTCGATCTTCGAACACTTCATCCACACAAAATTTAACCGAACTTTTAGTGGCGGGGTTAGTGAATATGGCAATGAAATACCATCATGTACTGCTGTAACATTATTATATAATTATAACCAAACATTACCCACTGTATGCTATCACAATTCTATGGCCCCAAGTCAAGGAGGCTTCAATAAGAATTCAAAATACGCAAATAATGAAGCTATAACAGCAATTAATGAAAACAGGACAGTCTGTAAATTTTGAAAAATAGGAAAAATAAACATTTTGTATAGAAATATAGTACAAAAGGTTTCAGAACCGTTTGATGTTCCAGTAAAAAATGTAAAATCGCGCACTACAGTCAAAGTTTTTGTTTTGCACCGCGCAAAACAACAAGCAATTTAAACATCCTAAAGGCAAATATTGGCACATTATTTTTATAATTTTTATAATACAATGGAATTGTGACAAGTATATTTTACATATATAATTCAGCACTCAAATATACCATATATTGTGATTTATTCATCCATTTTTGCTATGTTTGATTGATTGTTTGCTTGATTGATTGTTTGCTTGATAATCATAAGGGGAACATTTACTAGTCATTTGTTTCCTTTGCAGAAAAGTACGCAAAGGCACTATAAACTTCATGATTCCGACTATGAGACCAAGGGAAATAAGAAAAGCAGGGACTGAGTATGAAGAATGGAAGACCCGGGGGGTTGCTAAAGAATAATGGGGATCAACTTGTGCAGAAAGAAGAGAAGAGAAGGGCCATATAGCAAAAATGGGGATCAAATCCCTAGCGGTTGCCTCATTCCCAATCGGGCCTGGACATCTCCTTCTCCACCTCCGGCCGCCGCCACGGCCAGGCCGGCGTGGTGGCGCGCCAGCAGCCTCCATCCACCAGCGCCATCCATCACCACATCACCAGCACCCAGGGCCACCATCACCTCCATCGCCGCACCTCGCGCGCCAGATCAGACTAGTGTCTGATCCCCCGCGCGCCCTCAACTACTGCCGCCTATTCTCTCTTCTGCTCCCTGCTACTTCCTTCCTCTGCTCTCTGCCTGCTGCTGCTTCTTCTGCCCCTGCCTCGCTGCTGCCCTTGTTCCCCTCGCTGTTCCTCCTCCTCCTCAATCTCTGCTGCTACTTCTCCTTCCCTCCGCTGCCTGCTACTTCTCCTTCTTCTTCAACCTGCTGCTGCTCGCCCTCAACCCTCTCTGCTGCTTCTCTCACCCGGATGCCCCTGCTGCTGCTATTACTCTCATCGCCAACACTTGCTACTACCCCCTGCTGCTCTTCACTTGCCGAAGCTCTTCTCTGAACCTCTCCTCCTCCTCTCAACGCCCCCTGCTGCTCCATCTTCTCTCTCAATGCCTCTTGCTGCTGTCTTCTTCTCTGAACCCAAAGTGCTGCTCTTCTCTTCTCTCTTTACTTCTTGCAAAATTCTGTAAACTGCTAGGTGACCTTGTGTACTGTCCTGAACACCTAATTTCTGTAAATTTAAAATATGTAATACTCCCTCCGTCCCATAATATAAGAGCGTTATATTATGGGACGGAGGGAGTACTTTGTAAGGTTCAGATTTTAGTTCTGTTTCGTACTTGTAGCTATAGTGCACGTTTAATGTTTGGTCTATGTGTTTTTGCTTTCCAAGTTAGTATTCTGCTAGCATGTGTGTGTTCACCTTGTGTACTAATCCCCTGTACTAGTTATCTTCCAGTACTTGTCCATTTTGTGTGTGTTTAGTTTTCAGTCTCTGTGATAGCTTCGTCCTGTGACAAATATGTTTCCAATGTGAAACATATCCATTCTGATAAATAAAAAATGAATAAATAAAAAAAATATAGTGCACAAGTTGATCCCCATTCTTCTTTAGCAACCCTCCCCCCCGTCTTTAATTCTTCATACTCAGTCCCTCCTCTTCTTATTTCCCTTGGTTTCATAGTTGGAATCATGAATTTTATAGTGCCTTTGTGCACTTTTTTGCAAAAGAAACAAATGAATAGTAAATGTTCCCTTTTTATGATTATCAAGCAAATAGTCAATCATACATAGCAAGAATAGATGAATAAATCACAATAGATGGTAGATTTGAGTGCCGAATTATATATGTAAAATATACTTGTCAAATTGTACAAGGGATAATTATTTTTGTTGAAAATTTTCTGTAATTAAGATTCACAAAGTTCCGTGAGTATGAAGAAAGTTCAAGGAGCTCCCCCACTTCAACAATGCTTGTCTCTCTCACTTTCACTTTCCTTTTTGAAAAGTTTTGGGTTCTCCTCTATATTTTTTTGTTTTAAAACTTTATAAGAGCACTCAACAGAAATATATGACTCTCTAAAACTTTCGGGTTGTCTCTCTGGCAGCGCTTTCTTTAAAGCCATTAAACTAGGCATAAAGTGCTCAAGTAATTGATCCACCCGGATCCCAAGGTGTATCAAAGTCAATTTGAATCAACAATGATTTGTAATTTAGTAGTGAGCACAAAGCAACATAAATCATGCAATGACGAAGTCTAACTCTCTTCCTATGCATCGACATGTCATATAAGAACAATTCATGCACATCAAGTAAATGCCAATGCATAGCATAAGTAGTTTCTTGCAGTTTTATCGTGTTGTTAACATAAAGAGACGAAGATGTAGTTCCTCTTTCATAACAATTGCAAGTAGGAGCAGCAAACGTATGCATATTATATTTATCAAAATCATCCTGTGTAGTGGTAGAATGCAACCCATCAATATAATCCTTAATAAGTGCATACTTCTTCGATATAGTGTAGCTTGGAGAATTTAAAAAGATAATAGGACTATCATGTGGTTGTGCAATAGCAACAATTTTATTCTTAACATATGGAACTATAGCAAGTTCATCTCCATAAGCATAATTCATATTGGCATCTTGGCCACAAGCATAGCAAGCATTAATTTCATTGAAAATGGATATTTCAAATGAATCAATGGGATCATAAAAATTATCATAGCATTCATCCTTGGGTAAGAACAAAGATGTATTAAATAATGTATGAGTTGAAGAGTTACTCTTATTAGAAGGTGGGCACGGGTAGCTAATCCGCTCTTCCTTCATTTGTTCTTCGCTCTCCTCATAATCTTTTTCATCTAATGGGCTCGCAGTTTCATCAATTTCTTCTTCCATAGACTCCTGCAAAATATTAGTCTCTTCTTGGACAGCGGAGTTATTCTCAATAAGTACATCAATATCGTAATTGTATTTATAATTATCATAACAATATTTAAGGATGGCAAGATTTTCAGGTCTATAAACCGAATCATCAAAATCTTCAAACTTTTTAAACAAAGATTCAATTTCATATGCACCCTTAAAAGCAAAAAATTCTTCTATTTGTTCCACATCATAGTAATCATATATACCATTAGCATAAGAAGCTAAGGTTTCATTATCATTAATTTTGCATGAAAAGGGAAGATGTGGAGCATTCATCCTAGAGCAACAAGTATAATCATATCTAGAGCATAGGTTCCAAGCATACCACTTCAATATATGAATTTGATCCCATAACAATCTCCCTTTATGAGTCAAGCGATAATCCCTAAAGTATTCACATTGATCCAACGTTACTCCCATTATATAGTTGAATGGGGTTTTCTCAGGATTATGAAAGTAGTGCATAATATCTTTCACATAACAAGCATTGAGGGTTTTAGGAGGTTCCCCATCTCCATGAATAGCAGGTACAACTAATTTTTTGGTGTTTCGTGTTCCATATCCATAACTAAAGATAGAGAACAACTTAGAACAGGAAATAAAAACTACTTAGTGATAAAGCAAACAAGCACACACGAGAATATTCATCCCACGCTATAACTCCCCGGTAATGGCGCCAGTAAAAGGTCTTGATAACCCACAAGTATAGGGGATCGTTTGTAGCCTTCTTCGATAAATAAGAGTGTCGAACCCAACGAGGAGCTAAAGGCAGAACAAATATTCCCTCAAGTTCTATCGACCACCGATACAACTCTACGCACACTTGACGTTTGCTTTACCGGAAACAAGTATGAAACTAGTTTGTAGGAGTGATGCTAGAACTACTTTGCAAGAATAAAACTAGAAGTACTTTGCAAGATAATAAAAGTTAGGTGTTTAGTAAAAAGGTTTGTGTCAACAAGAAAGTCTTTTGTCCAAAGGCAATCGATAACAAGTACCGGTAATCATCTTGTAATTTTATATGAGGGAGAGGCATGATCTAACATACTTTCTCTACTTGGATCATATGCACTTATGATTGGACCCCTAGCAAGCATCCGCAACTACTAAAGATCATTAAGGTCGTGAAACCCAACCATAGCATTAAGTATCAAGTCCTCTTTACTCCCATACGTCATACCCCACTTACTAGGGTTTAAACTTCTGTCACTCTCGCAACCCACCATACCATGAACATATTGCAACACCCTACAGTGGGGACCCCTCACATTTGCGCGAGAACGGAGGGCACCGTAGGACAACACCATAAATAAAATATACAATCATACCAACCAAGATCACAATTAACCCACAGGACAAAAGGGATCTACTCAAACATCATAGGATAACCATAGATCATTGGGAAATAATATATGGAGTTGAGCACCATGTTTAAGTAGAGATTACAGCGGGGGGAAGAGGTGTTACACCGCTGCATAGAGGGGGAGAAAGTTGGTGTTGACGGTAGCAAGATTGTTGATGTAGATCGCCGTCCCGATCATAGCCCCAACGGCACTCCGGCGCCACCGGAAGTGAGGGGGAGAGAGCCCCCTCCTTCTTCTTCTTCCTTGGACTCCCCCCTAAATGAGAGGAGAGTTCCCCCTCTGGTCCATGGTCTCCATGGCGGCGGAGGGGCGGGAGCCCCTCCGAGATTGGATCCCCCTCTCTGTTCTCTTCTGTCTGTTCTCTTCTGTTTCACGCTTTCCAGATCTGGCCCTTCACCGTTTCTTAAATTCCTGAAGACCCGTAACTTCGATTGCGCTGAAATTTTTACACGATTTTTTTACCACATATTATCTTTCTTGCGCTAGAAAAAGGGCCCCAACCAAACTTCGAGGAGGGCACAAGACACCTGGGCACGCCAGGGGGTGACTCGCGCGCCTGGTGGGTTGTGGGCTCTGTGGGCCCCCGTTTGTGTTGATTCCACCTCCCAAAAATCACATAATTCCAAAATAAATCTCCGTAAATTTTTATCGCATTTCGACTTCGTTTGATATGAATTTTCTGCGATACAAAAAACATGCAACAAACAGGAACTGGCACAGGGCACTGGATCAATAGGTTAGTCCAATAATTCATATAAAAAGTTGCCAAAAATATGTGAAAGATGTATAATATTGGCATGAAACAATCAAAAATTATAGATACGATGGAGACGTATCAGCGCCTCTCCCTCCACCATGGGGCCCACTCCAACGAAGATGCCCTCGAGCGACGCGACAAGCTTGGGGAGCAGCCCGGCGGGGCCCTCCTCCGAAGTTGCCAACGACTTCTCGTACCCTTCCCCATAAAGGGTGTGCAGCGCTGCGCGGGGCCTCGACTCGAGGGAGACGAATGCGTCGCGCCCTGCAGCGGCCGCCTCCTCAGCCGACAGGGGACTTCTCCCTGGCCTCCAGCAGGGCCTTCTCCTCGGAGACAAGCTTGGCGTGGGTCGCCTAGGCCGCCTCTGTCTCCTCCTTCAGCTTCCACATGCGACTCCACTCCGCAGCCTGTTCCTGGGCTACCTGCTCTAGCTCGGCCTTGCGGTCGGTGAGCGCTGTCTTCCGGGCCTTCAGCTCCTCCTCCCGCTCCTCAAGCCGGCCAGGTGCAGGCGGCCTTTCAGCCTTGGAGGGCCATTACCTCAGCGTCCTGCGGGCGTCAGCGGTCCTTGGTGGACGCTGCGTCGGTCAGCGCTGTGTCGCGGGCCGCTGTGGCCTCGCTGGCCTTCTTCTTGCCCTCCACGACGGTAGCCTCGGCCTGGCCCGAGGGGGTCCTGACGGACGAGTCGGCCTGGAGCCACCTCGAGACCAGCCCCAGGCGCCCTGTCACCACGTGCCGGTCAGCGTCCTGAAGGTCAGCCCGGAGCCGGCCCAGCACGGCGAAGGCCTCCTCCAAAGTGCCGGGCATGGCAGAGGAGCCATGATCCGCGGGCATGTGGACTTGGGTAGGAGGTGCACCGGCGCCTGGACTAGCGCTGCTATAGCAGTGAGGGCGGCAGGGGGCTGCGGAGCCCTCAAACCCCCTGCAGGTGAGTCAGGGACGAGCACCCCCGGAGTCTGCTGAGCCTTGGAAGTGGTCTCCTCCTGAGGCCTCGCTCCCGAGCTTCATAGAGCCTGTTACATCACAGGCGAGCGCGAGGCGGCCTCTTCTGTACGTGTCGGGGTTGCCGCGGCCACGGTAGGTCGCGTGGCCTTGGAGGCTCTGGCCTCCACCTTCCTCCTCTTCACCACCAGCTTTAGCCTGGCCACCAGGAGGAGAACTTCATGAGCACGACATCAAAAACGGGAAGCAAGAGCAAGGTAAAATACTTACTCGTCATCATCGATGTACACCCTCCTTTTGGCCAGGAGCGCGACGCCCCCGAGCTTCTTGAGCATGGGCCTCGCCGCGTCCTCGGGATCGGCCGGGTGCATGGCGGCTGGCTCTGGAGTGGCGGCAACGGGCAGCAAGGCGGGAGCGTCGCCCCGGGGAAGCAACGCTGCCTCACCCTTCTTTGGGGTCCCTCGCCCCAGCCTCTGCAGAGGGGTGCCCCGGACCTCGTGACGACCCCGGTGGAGCGCGGGGAACCCTTGGCCTGATATTCACCGGCGTCGTCATCATCGGAGAGGCCACGGAGGAGCTCGCTCTGCCGCGGAGGAGAGGTCTCCCCCACCTCCTCCATGGTCGCCTCTGAGTCCTCCTCCCCTCCTTCTCGGAGATCTCGCAGGAGGACACCGGAAGTGGGGAGTTGGGGAGCGTGAGCGGCACAGGCCCCCGCTCATTGAAGACAGGCATGGCGGCGGCCACCTCCGCCCTGTCGTCGTGGCGGTACAGTGGGAGGTAGGCCTCTGGGAGGCCGCCCGGGTCCTTCTCCAGCAAGGTACGCAAGGCCTTGCTGAGCTCCTCGTCCAACAGGCTTTCTGGGTGCAGCCGGAGATCGTCTTCTGGGCCCTTGAGACCCCACAGGGGGCGCGAGTGCGCTTGGAGCCGAGCCAGGCACTGGGTCAGGAACTCCCTGACAAGCATGCCCCCCCTGAACTTCTCCACCTCTAGGACCGCCGTCATCTTCTCCAGGACTGGCGCCGCTCGGGGGTCGGTGAGCTTCTTGTGAGCCCACAGGTCCAGCTTCACTGGCATCGCAGTTGGCAGCTCCAGCCGAGCGTGGAGGCGCTTGGCGTCCATGAAGATCCAGTTGCGCCAGAAAGTCGTCCACCGTCTTCCCGGCCCTCGAGAGCGCGTTGCTGCCGTGGGACGCGAGGAAGCAGACGCACCTGGAGCACTGGGTTGTGATGCGCATCCGGAGGTAGAAGAAGTGGTGGAGCAGCGCAACGGAGGGTGCCACCCCCACGAATGCCTCACAGTAGAAGGCAAAGATCAACAGGAGGAGGATGAAGTTGGGGTGGAGATGAAGGGCGCGGATCTGGTAATGGTCCAGAACGGCGAAGAAGAAATCAGAGAAGGGGGGACAAGCCCTGCGAAGACGCTGTGCATGAAGAAGGGGTAGAAGGACCTCGCCAAGGTGTCCCACTTAGCAGAGCTAACCCGAAGCTCTGTCTCCCTCCCCTCATTGTTGTTGCTCGCCGTCAGCGGGAACACAGTGGCGAGGTGCTTCTCCTCAGTGATGGTGGACGCACTGAGGGCCGGCTCAGGCGAGGAGGCGGAATGCGCGGAAGGAGCAACGGGCTTTGTCTTCTCGGTTGCCACTGGTGGCGAGCTCGGGAAGGGTTTGACAGATCTGGAGGCGCTCTGAGCAGGGAGGCACTACTGGAAACAGGGAATTTGCCATCAGCCAGCTCTTTACATCTGCTAGCTGATGGCAAAGAACGTCTTTGCCATCTGCTTATAAAAACAGATGGCAAGAATCGACAGACGGCAAAGAACATGGTTGCCATCAACCAATTCTTTGCCATCCGCTAGTGGATGGCAAATAATCTTTGCCATCCGCCACAGATGGCAAAGACGCGTTAACAAATCTGTGGCCGTCAAGAGTGTAACGGCGTACCAGCCCCACCTCTTTGCCATCTGCCAGCAGAAGACAAAGATTCTTTGCCATCTGCTGGCAGATGGCAAAGAGATGGGGTTATTTTTTCCAGGAAAAAAACTATGGGGTTATCCCCTCCCTCTCTCCCCACCCATCCACAGCCCCACGTACGCCCCTTGCTCCTTCCTTCCTCACCCGCCGCCGCTCCCTCCCACCTCCTCCTCCTTCTGCGCCCTAGGAGCCCCGCCGCCGCCCTGCTGCTACTCCTCCACCGGCCAGCCCTGCTGCGTCGTGAGCACCTCCCTCCTCTTCGTGTTCCGGTGGTCGATAGTCGGGGTCAACGAGGAGATGCACGCGGCGGCGGCCATAGACGACTCCATGAGCGGGACCACCGCCGTCGCGCGCTGCGGCCGGGCGGGCGCACTCCACGGGGCTCGGGATGTCCGCGCGGCGCTGGCTGTGGACCGAGAGGCGGGGCCCTTGATGCGTTCCGCTCGAGGGGCTGGTCGGTGGCGCGGGATCCGAGCCACCGTTCATGGATTTCTCGCAGCTTGCACTACACCTGCTCCCCGCCGCCGCCGCCACTCGCTGCCGCAGCCGGTGATTCCCCACGGTGAGGCAACTCCCTCCCCCTTCTCGCCTCCCGCCCCCCTCTCCCCCCTCATCCTTTCTCGAACCTGACAACCAAACTGGTCTCCCAGATCGGGACACATCAGCAGAGGCATGTTCTTCTTCAGAAGGCCAGACGTCTAGCTTTCGTCTTCAAGAGACCATGTCCATTTGACGGCAACTACAATCTAGTGAGTTTCTTCCGCCTGAGTCATGACGTCCTCCTTATGTGTGGATGTCAAAAGATGTGTGTTGTTTCTGCAACAGCGCAATGGCTGGTGAGGCAACTCTCTTTGAAAAGTCCTTCAACATTATGTTTCTTCGTCTGTGATTTAGTGCACTGTTGTGGTTGTTCTTTGCTTAGAAAACATTATCGTCAGATCTGTTGGTATATGATGACTGGAAGTAATTTCAGTTTTAGATGAATTTTGTTCATATGATGTGGTGTGTCCAAAGCTCTTTTTCTTTCTTTCAAGATATGATGTTGTGATTTAGTACCTTGGAGCCTGGCACTTTAATTCAAAACTGATGTGGATACCTAAAATAATAAAAGAGCAGGAAATGGTGGCTAGCTATTTTACGGACTCGGTACCACCCGGAGGTAGCTATTTTATTCTGTCATCTTGGGTAGATGGAGATGGATTTAAACTAAGATTATTATGCTAATAAGTTCAGTTGCGTTTGTTGATTGGCTTATTTTGCGAGATTATGAGACCCACATTTTGAGTTTGAACTGCAGGGCGACCTGCCCTTTTTCCGTAAGTGATAATTGAAATATAAGTGGGCTATTTTCTAAGTTAATACTTGGGTTTCTTGGGATGGAACAAGCCTTTGGGGTAATAGGTTGTGTCTTTACATGAGTTTTCTTTTTTTGTGGTAAGAAAAATGAGGATATAAGGTCATGGTCATCTGTATGGATCACACTGATCACAGCTTGCATATTCTTGATTGTGTATTTACTAGTTTGGGTTTGTAGTGCATACCGATCTAAGTACACATGCTTCTTCATAAAATTGTTTATACCTTAGCATGTTTGTCATAAACTTTTCAATCATCTGATTATACAAGGTGACACATTCGACCCAAGGAAAGGAAACATCATACCGCTTTCTTTTTTGATGTTTGTGGGATTAAAGGTATTTGGAAGATTCAGGATGTCTTTGGATGAGGAAATTAAGACCATCAAAAGTATGGTTGGGACTGATGAACATGTGATTTGCACGTTATCAGGAGGAGTTGATTCGACAGTTGCAGCCACGCTTGTTCATAACGCGATAGGTGATAGGCTTCATTGTGTCTTTGTTGACAATGGTCTGAAAGATACCTCATACTGATACTTCATATATTTATTGATACTTCACTTTGCATGATCTGACATGCTACTGAAAGATAGCTCATACTCGGAAATTATTTCCATTTTGATTTCGAAGAAAATATTCCTATCACTTATTGTTTGTCAAATTTATGTCCTGCAAAGGTGCGGAAGTTGGGCAGTATCTTAAATATCCCGTAGTCATTCTTAAAGCGACATCAATTTCCGGGCCTGGTCTTGTCAGACGTATCCCATCGTGTGATGTTCTGAAGGCAATGCTTTGGAGGTTCTTCGTCGAGGTTTGATCTTTTTCAACCATTGGTTTCTAAATCACCTTTGATATATGGTGTTAATTTTGGACCGCCTGTTTACGTATTCTAGGCGGATGAGATATATGTTCAAGCCATTAGAGATGCAGGACTCTATGATACAATTTGGCAAGCTTTTGTTGTGCTTTTGCTCGTCAAAGCAGTTGGGGTCCAGGGTGACCAGAGAACTTCTGACTATCCGGTTATTTTAAAGGCAATTACCAGTGAGGATGGCATGACTGCAGATTGGTATGCTGCATTGAACCTATCGCTCTATCATATCCCCTTTGCAACTTTATGATGCAACCGTACTCTAATGGTGCATTAGATGGCATATTTTGTTGCAGTTGTGAGATAATAAGTTGCAGCAAATCTTTATTACATTTGCTTTTTAGCTCGGTGTTCTAGAACAATACTTGGGCTTCCTGCTTCCCCTTTGGTTGCTCGGTTCCTGCTAGAGTAGTTTGTGAATACTATTAATTTGACTTAGACAATTCAGCATTCACCTATGTTACATTGCACTGTTGGCCTTCCCTTTTAGGCAGCCCAAAATCCATAATTTTCCTCGGTTGTAATGTACGATTCTGATACCGCCAAGCTATGTTATTCTAAGCTATCTAATCAAGTCTCAACTGGTATCCCTAAGTTCGTGGACAGTTTGTTAATTGTTCGATCTTTGTGTATTTATTTATGTATTAGTTGCCGCTCGATGCCCTTTGTCCATGTGGTCTTGGTATAGGATTGTTTTTAGCGCCTTATGCCTTTGTTGTGTATGAAATGTGTTCTCTCTCTTCCTCTCATTTTGTTAACAAGCATTGATTACCGATGTTTTACATTATTTGGTAACTCTCTCATTTTGTTAACAAGTGTTGGTAATTAAGGATGTCTCTATTATGTGGTAGAATCTAGTTCTTTTTGGAGTTTATTGATACTATCTTGAATATTTTGGTGACCTTTTCTTTTATTTTGTGTATTATTTTGAACGCAAGTTCATGGCCGATGTGTCGAGTAGGATCTGCAACAATGTGTGAGGCGTTAACCGTGTTTGCACTGGAGATAACATCAAAGCCACCGGCTGACGATTGGAGTGGGAATAGCACGATAGTGCACTAAAGGACCCGAATCGCAAATCATGCTCGATGTCACATCATTTGAGTGGATGTTCTTATCTGTGATCATTTAACACATAACGCCAATTACTATATCATTGTCTGGGGTTCCTAGATAGATCTCCTTGCCGTGAAAGATGATCAAAGCTTTGAAACTGCACTTATAATCGTCCTTTCTATTCTTAAATTATATTTCCCTGCCTTTCTAGAGCACATTGAATGATGCGTATCTTGCAATTTTATAGCAATACCACATATGTAATGCGAGCGTAATAGTATATGTTAGCAGTGATGGTTTTAGCAAATGCAAAGTTTCTTGTAAACCATGATGATACCACTTTTGATGGCACTATGTTGGCCTAATGACAACTGTCAGTGCACTCCTAACAGACGCTGGGCTGTGCTTAGGGCGCTCCCAATACATCAATTAAAGAAAGAGAATGGAGTTGTATGTTAGTGGAGATATGGCCCTAGCAAACATACCTTTGTTATAAAATTGATGAGCTGAATATCCAGGTAATGCTTTGTCTATAACTAATTTGGCTGCTAGATTTCTGTGAAGTTGTTAGAAGTAGTTTGATGGTTATGTATTAGGTAATGCTTTGTCTATAACTAATTTGGCTGCTAGATTTATTGAAGTTGTTAGACCGTATTTTGGTGGTTATATATGAGATAAAGAACAATATGTTCTTTTCTCTTAATGAAGCTTCTCTAAGCTTTTCTAATATGTTATCCTAGTTTATTCCTAGTAGCTCCCAACCAACGTAGTGTGTGAACAAATCTTGAATGTTTTGTTTAGGCTTGGTTCTTATGTGATTTTTCTTGAGAGACGGACAAGGAGGCCAAGAGCTGGAAGTGAGGCTATATATGCAGTGCTTTGTTTGATGGGGAACTATCTTAGTGTGCCAGTATACGCTGTAGTGGTTTGTATTGATAATTCCATGCTAAATTTCTACTCAGTACCAAATGAAACTTGCTACTATTGGTAACATGTGTTGGATACATATGTGTTCATGACTATTGGTAATATGTGTTGAATATGCTATATTGGTCATATAAATATATTTGTGTTTGATTTCTGTGAAAATGAGTTGATATAAGAAAAAAACAAAATTAAATGGGGCAATATAGTCACTTTGCCATCAGCTGGCAGATGGCAAAGAGCTTTGCCATCAGCTGGCAGATGGCAAAGAGGCCACGTGTCATCTACATGTAAAATTTGGGCTGGCCTATTTAGGCTCTGCCATCTGCCAGCAGATGGCAAACTGTTTTGCCATCTGGCAGACGACAAAGCATGCAGCCTTTGCCATCTGCTCGCAGATGGCAAAGTATGCCGTTAGCCTTCTAACGGGGCTAACCCCGTTAAGAGGCTTTGCCATCTGCCAGCTGATGGCAAAGCCACAGGCTCTTTGCCATCAGCCAGCAGACGACAAAGAAGCCTTTACCGGCAGGGTTTCAGACAAACTGTTTGCCATCTGCTGGAAGATGGCAAAGCCTTTGCCATCCGCCGACCATGCCTTTGCCATCTGCCATGGCAGATGGCAAAGTGCCAGATTCCAGTAGTGAGGGAAGGGGATCTGGAGCAAGACGAAGGGAAGGCAATGAAGGCTCACCTGCAGGCGCCAGCCTTTTTGTCAGCCCATGATGGTTGCCGAGGCAGCGTGGGGAAGCGGAGACGCCCACGTCCCATCAAGCGCCACACGTCGACCGGGTCCGCAGGCGGTTGGGGCCCGCGGCGCTTCGCCCTTGCCGTTTGGCTTCACCTCGAAGCGAGGTCTGAGCGCGCCTTGGGCCGGGGGCTACTGTCGGTGTTCCGGGAACCGGGGTACCCAGACTTATCGGCCTGCAGCCGTGGTGTGACTCCATCAGTGGCCTGGTACGGCCCATCTTCAGCATCGACAACGCAAGACCCTCGCGAGGCGGACAACACCAAGACCTCCAAAGGATGTGGCCTCCCTAGCCTGGCTCCCGAGGAGCAGAGATTTCTATGCAAGCGCCCACCTCGTGAGGTTAAGATGACGCAAGCCATGATGACCCAGGCCAGAGGGCGCCAGCGGGCGCAGTACAACAGGTTTCCTATTTGGTGCTAAAGAGGCAAGCGCGGGCGCGGAGTCCCGAGGAATCAACCAAAGGTTCTCATTTCCGTGTTACAAGACCAAGACCACCGGGACGGTAGGACGAAGGTCATCGCCGAGCCCACCACGATGTCACAATCAGAAGCTTGCATGCGAAGACCACCTTTCGTCAGGATAAGATGTACTGTTTGTTTCCCTTCAAACATGGCTGTTGTGGGATCCTTCCCGCCTCCGTTTTGGGGGAAGAGGACCAAGGCCACTATAAATATAGCTTAGCCACCACCATAGAGGGGGACGGATGAATTAGACTATCCACACCCTCACTAGCTCAGGCAAACACAAGAACACACCTCCTGAGGTTGTTCTTCCTCTATACTAGTTCATCCTCAGCCCACCTCGAGGCTAATCCACCACAAAGCAAGAGTAGGGTATTACACCAAATGGTGGCCTGAACCTGAGTAAACTGCCGTGTCCCTTTCCATTCTTGTTCATCTAGCTAGGCCGCGAGATCGACAAGCGGGCAGGCTGGGGAGATTGAGTTCTTCGCACGCACCCCAGAGTTCGAATCTTTCTTGGGTCTGCGGAGCCCTGAATCCGACAGCCTTAACCTGCTCCACTAGAACCGCAACATCCTCACTGACTCCTCGGACAAAGCCGAGGCCTACTCGGCACCACCAAAGAGATTGTACACTCATCACATCGCACCTTCTCCTTAACTCGACCTCCCGGCGCCGACGGTGCTCCCTCCCGCACCTCCATGGCGCGGCTACCTCGAAGCCGGCGCCGCAGGAGACATCTCCACGACAGCTCTCCCCCAGTGCATGGCCCCTTCGGCGACGGCATCCATACCTGCTGGATCTGCTGCTACTGCTCGCTCACTCGCTCGCAATGCTGCTGCTACTTTGGCACTCTCTCGCTCGCGTTGTTGCTCTGCTCTCCCCTCGCTCGTGCTGCTGCTCTGCTCTTGTTCTCGCTCGTGCTGCTGATGCTGGTACACGGGCTGCTGCAGCTACACGAGTTGCTTCTCTAGCTCTAGTTCGCGCTCCTCCTCCAGGTGCTACTGCTCAGGCTTCTATCTGCTACTGTGTTCCCGTTGACCGCCTGCTGATTTAGATCACTGTTTCTCTACTACCAGTGCTCGAGGGGCCTAAACTACGTGTGAAATGCCTCTCTGCTACCACTGCGTTCAATTTTTACAGTAATATTCAGATTCCATAGCAAATTTAAGTTTCGACAGTTAAGTTCAGAGTCAACAATTTTTACCTCATCTGTTGTAGTCACGTGTTTTTTGGTGATGTAAATTTTACGTTTATCACTTTTTGGTAATGTATTTTACATTATCTATTGGAGATGCTATTAGAATCCCACTTGAGATTAATGATGTCTGTCTTGTACTGCTTCAGCCTCGATGTCTTAAGGCACGTCAAAGCTGCTCCAACGATGGAACCATCCATCACAACAGAGTAGTGCCCTCGACACCGTCTATAGATTCCTCGGATCTTCCTCCACACCTCCGACAACCACCTCTTCCTCAACTTCTTCAGCGACCAACCGAATGATACTGAGGTCGACGCGGCCATGACAACGAGGTTGTACACTTGTCGCATCACTTATTACTCTACATTCATGTCGATCCATTAGGGCTATTTTGGTTCAAAGCAAAAACTTAAGGAAAATATAGCAATAGGAAATTTTCCTATGGCACTCTAGTATTCAATTATTCATGTATTTTGTTGAAAGGAATGGAGAAAAACATCCACCTGGACTGTAACTACTTTTCAAAATCCTATGCATGAAAACTAGACCAGGTGCATTAATGGAAGGATAACACTCTAACTATACACGCTTTCATATGGTTTCACTTTAATTTTGCCATGTTTCTTTGCATTCCTCTGCTCTTCCAATTCATGTGAACCAAACACTCAAGTTGACAGAAATCCTGTGTTTACAAATGCTCTGTTTCCCACGTGCATTCCTATCCTATTCTGGTGTTTTCCCTATCCCTGCGTTTTTAGAATCCTGCAAGCGAAAGGAGCCCTTACAGAATTACTTCAGTTATAGGTAGGTGTCGAAGAAAACTTTGTGTGGTCTGTCCTGCTCCTGTTGTGACGTCGTCCACCTCACCTGAGCTGCTCCATTGACAGAAGCATCCACCAAACCAGACATCACGACTCATGACCGTCTTTCACCGCCTCAGATCTCCTTCCCTGCCGCCGACACCCACCGCAACTGCATCACCATCATCGACTCAGCAGATGAACGTGAGTACACTGGTCGACAAGAGTGGTCACACTCTTTTGTTTCTACTTATGTTATGCATTGCTTAATATTACCTGGTACTTTATCATCCTGTTCACCTCTTAGACTCCAAGTCAGGTCCAGATTAATGTTCAAACTCGAGTTTTAAAATTACTTGTGGGGCACATATCGAGGCAGCAACGAACAATATCTCTGTCTATTATCTGGTTCACCTAGGGTATGCCTGTGTTGTTCATCTTGGGTGAGAAACAAATAATAAATCAATCATCATCTGTCTTTTTATTAAATTAAAGCTATAATCAGCCTGCTATCATTATTTTTGGATCCATCCACTGGTTGTTACCATCACTCTAGATTTCTGCATGCTCTCCTTACATAATTTCACTATTTTTTTCGTATGCATGTCAGATATTGTACACAGTCATGCTGAACATGTAGAGAAATAGAGAAGAGTTTTGTGTGGCAATACAATGTCACGCAAACATCGCTCCATGGTGTTGGGAACTATGGTAGGGTGCGTCGACTGCAAATTAAAATTTTCCTACGCGCAGAACATCCAGGAACATGCTACGGGAGATGGATCACAGTTCGTTACCACTAGACGCGCAGTGCCGTGCAGCGGAAGAAGAGTTGGGGCAGCGCGTTCGCCTGGATTGTCTTCTCCTCGTCCGATCTCCCTCGTAGAGCCGGTCGTCCGATCCCACATATGAGTTCGCCAGAGCGGCGCAAGTGCACCGCCTCTAACGGTATCCGCGCATGCAGGAAGAACACCGTGCGGCGGACTGCTAGGTCCGATCACACAGTCGGCGGCGAGTGGAGGTGGCTATTCGCAACACATGCAAACCCTAGTTGCAGCCGAAGTGATCAACCGCATGAGTGTGCTGCACCTCCACTTTATATAGGCGTCCGTCGCAGGCTCAACACTTGGGCCTTGCACGGACCCTAAAGCCCAAAGTCTACTAGGTCACGTTCCTAGTCCAGTTCGGATCACATCCGACCAGTGTCCTACGAACCGACCTTGTAGGTTCCTTCCCTTAAGTGTGCGACCCCTTAGGTTCAAGTCGGCTTGGTCATAGTTCAGATCACCTCCGACCTGCACGGTTGGTAGCGGCCTCTAGCAAGGCGTGCCGACCACCAAGCAGACTATGAAGCTGGTTAGGCGAACACAGCATAACGTGTCACACTTACATGTTCCCTTTGCCACATGATATATCTTGTCGGGCTCAAGGCGAGACTGTCATCCTTGTGCTAGCCCGACCTCTTTCTCGTTCCAGTGATACCGACCACTATCCGGATTATCTCATAATCCTTGTCGCATGGCCATGCTTCTCTTGGTCGGATCACACGAGGGGCCCAAAGTATATCTCTCCTGATCGGAGGGGCAAATCCCATCTTGCTGGACCACGTCTCACAACATGGGTCTGGACAAGCCCGAAACCTACCTTTGTAACTACCCAGTCACGGAGTAGCGTTTGGTCGGCCCAAAGCAAGTCTGTCACCATCCCGAGTACATGCGTCAGCTCAGGTCTTAGGACATAGAACGTATGTTGTACTAGAGACTCACAGATGACATATCGCTGCGTCTCTTAGTTGGTTCTGTCCGACTCGGACCTTATCTCGACTCGGATCCGACTACGTCGAATCCGACCAGACCTTTCCAAGTCCATATTATCCGGTTAGCATCCAATGCTCCATGGATAGTGAGGCCAAGCCATCGACCGTGTCATATGCTAGTCTAGTCGGCTGCGCGTCCACACAGCCCTTTCGACTAGGGACCTTTTAGGACAATCATCATACAATGCATAGTCCCACAAACAAGTCACGTACTTGCTGATACACATCATTGATAATGTCCAAGGACTATCTTTATTCATAAACACATAGGAAATATCATCATACATGATTGCCTCTAGGGCATATCTCCAACAGTCTCCCACTTGCACTAGAGTCAATCAAATAGACATCGAATGCCCATAGCTCTAACGCGCCCCTCATGCTTGGGTCGTGGAAGCGGCTTAGTCAACGGATCTGCAACATTTGCATCCGTGTGAATCTTGCATAACTCTACATCACCATTCTTTACGATCTTTCGTATCAGGTGATATTTCCGGTCTATGTGTCTGACCTTGGGTGATCCCTCGGCTCCTTGGCTTGTGCGATGGCACCAGAATTATCACAATAAAGGTCCAACGGTTTCACCGAGGCTGAGAAAAATACCAAGATCATCCAGAAAATGCCGGATCCAAACACCTTCGCTTTGCGACTTCACAAGCCGCAATGTATTCGGCTTTTGTGGTAGAATCGCCACCGTATCCTGATTGGAACTCATCCGATTACCTTCGCTCCTCCGTTCAGGGGCATACACGAATCCGGACTGTGATCGACAATCATCTCTGTCAGTTTGGAAACTAGCATCGGCGTAACCCCTTACGACGAGCTCTTCCTCACCTCCATAAACTAGGAACATCTCTTTATCCTTTTCAGGTACTTCAAAATAGTCTTTACCGCTGCCCAGTGACTCTCACCAGGGTTGGCCTGGTATCTACTTGTTAGGCTTATTGCAAAAGCAACATCATGCCTTGTACATATCATGGCATACATGATGGATCCGATTGCCGAGGCATACGAAATCCTACTTATCCTGCTTCGCTCATCAGATGTCGAAGGACTCTGAGTCTCGCTTAGCCTTATACCATGTGAGAGCGGCAAGAACCCTTTCTTCGCCTCACTCATGTTGAACCGCTTCAACACTTTATCTCTGTACGTGCTCTGGCTTAAGCCGAGCAGCCTCCTCAATCTATCTCTATAGATCTTAATGCCTAAAATATATACTGCCTCACCAAGGTCTTTCATCAAAAACTTGCCATTCAATGACTCCTTGACCGAGTTTAGCATCGAAACATCATTTCCGATCAGTAGTACGTCGTCCACATACAAGATAAAAAACACTATCGAGCTCCCAGTTAACTTCTTGTATAAACAAGAGTCCTCTTCGCTTTTGATGAAACCGAGACTAGTGACGACCTCATCAAAATGAATGTTCCAACTCCGAGATGCTTGCTTCAACCCATAAATGGATCTCTTGAGCTTGCATACCTTACTAGTGCTAGTCGGATCGACAAAACCCTCGGGCTGTATCATATACACGTCCTTGGTTAAATTTCCGTGAAGGAAAGCCGTTTTGACATCCATCTGTCATATCTCGTAATCGAAATATGCAGCCATAGCTAGTATGATCCTCACCGACTTCAGCATCGCTACCGGCGAGTAAGTCCCGTCGTAGTCAATTCCTTGAACTTGTCCATAACCTTTAGCGACAAGCCAAGCTTTGTGGATCTGAACATTTCCATCCACATCGGTTTTCTTCTTAAAGACCCATTTGCAACCAATGGTAGTTACGCCAGGTGGCGGATCAACCAAGTCCCAGACTTTATTCTCATCATGGACTTTAACTCGGATCTCATGGCCTCCAGCCATGCCTCGGAATCTGGGCTCACCATTGCTTCCGCATACGTGGCCGGCTCGTCGCTTTCTAGCAACAATACATCACGCACTCTGCGCAATCTTTCTGACCTCCGTGGTTCTGGTGCCGCTTCCACTCTGAGTTCCCCGACCGACTCCGGTATGATCTCATCACCAGCCGAGCCGTCCCCGAGTGGTCCTCGAATTTCTTTGAGTCGAACTGTCCTCCCACTGGCCTCCCGACTGAGAAACTCTTTCTCAAGGAAAACCCCGTTCCGAGCAACAGACACTTTGTTCTCTTCCGGGTTGTAGAAGCTATATCCCAAGGTTTCCCTCGGATATCCACGAATATGCATTTATCCGACTTGGGTGTAAGCTTGTCCGACATAAGTCGCTTGACAAATGCTTCACAACCCCAAATCTTTAGAAAAGGCAAAGCGGGACTCTTCGGTCCACATCTCATGTGGTGTCTTGTCTACGGATTTTGATGGTACCTCGTTAAGTGTGAAAGCTGCTTTGTTTCTAGAGCGTATCCCAGAATGACAAGGGTAAATCCGATTTGCTCATCATAGACCGGACCATGTCCAACAAGGTCCTATTCCTCCGCTCCGACACGCCGCTTTCTCCGTATGCATCCGGAGGTGTGAGCTGAGGTACTATACCTCGACTTTTTAGATGATCATCAAACTCCTGGCTCATGTACTCACCTCCACGATTAGATGGTAGAAGCTTTATAGTCTTGCTGAGCTGATTCTCAACCTCGTTCTGAAACTCTTTGAACTTTTCAAAAGTCTCTGACTTGCGCCTCATCAAATAGATATATATCCATATCTACTCAAGTCATCGGTAAAAGTCACGAAGTACTGATAGCCACCTCTGGCAGTTGTGCTCATTGGACCACACACATCACTGTGTATAAGCTCCAACAGCTCGGACGCCCTCTCGCAACTCTTTGGGAAAGGAGACTTAGTCATCTTGCTGAGCAAGCATGATTCACATGTCTCGAACGACCCGAAGTCGGACGAAGTTAGGAGCCCATCATCATGGAGCTTCATCATGCGTTTCAGACTAATCTGTCCAAGCCAACAATGCCAGAAGTATGTCGGATTTATCCCATTAGGCTTATGCCTCTTGACATTCATGTTATAGACCGGTTCCTGTTCTAGATTCAATATAGATAGCCCATCAACAATGGGTGCATAGCCGTGGAACATACCATTCAAAAATATCGAACAACCATTGTCCTTTAAATTGAATTCATAACCTTGACTAATCAAACATGAGGCAGAAATAATGTTCCGACTAAGTCCAAGAATGTAATAACAATTATTCAATTCCATTATGAATCGGGAAGGAAGCTGGAGCTGCATCGTGCCGACCTCCAACGCAGCAACTCTTGCTTTGTTGCCGACCCTGATGTCAATCTCCCCTTGTGCCACACGCCTAGTTCTTACCAGCCCCTGCATCGAGTTGCAAATATGAACAACCGATCCGTCATCAAATACCCAAGAGCTACTAGGTATGTCAGCAAGCTAAATGTCTATAACATATGCAACAAGTGTACCTTTGCCTGAAGAAGCATTTCCGGCCTTCTTGCCATGCTATGCAAGCCACTTGCTACAGTTCCTCTTCCAGTGACCGGTTTCCTTGCAGTGATAGCAAACGGTCTTGAGTCCGTCCAGACTTGGTAGCGGCAGAGGTTACCGTCTCCATGCCCTTTGCCTTAGCCTTTTCTTGGACCAACTCTTCTTGAACTTAGCCGATTTCTGCACCATCAACACTTGATGCGTGCCTTTCTTAATATCCTGCTCTGCCACCTTGAGCATCCCATGAAATTCAGTGAGCTTCTTATCCATGCCATGCATATGATAGTTCGAGATGAACGTCCCATAGCTGGGCGGAAGAGAACCCGAACAACATCGATGAGCTCATCCAAGAGCGGGAAGCCCAAACGATCCAAAGCATGCACATATCCGATCATCTTGATCACATGTGGGCTCGATGGATCACCTTCCTTCAGCTTGCAATCCATCAAGGATCGCCAGACGTTGAACCTTTCGGTCCTAGCACGTGTCTCGAAACATGCTCTTGAGACTCTCGATCATATCGTAAGCCTCAACATTTTGAAATGCTGTTGCAAATCGGGCTCCATACAAGCCAAAGATCGGACATCCGATCTCTGTTGATTCATCAACGAGTTTACAGTAGGCATTCTTAGTTGTGGCATTAGCATTATCGGCGGGTTCCTCCGGAAGTGGATCCTCTAAAACATGTTCCTTTTTATCATGCTTGAGAACAATTCTCAGATTTCTATACCAGGTGGTAAAGTTTGTTCCATTCAGTTTATCCTTTTCCAGAATTAATTTCAATGCAAAGTTGGGTTGAGCAGGTGGTGCCATTGATCTACAACAGAAAATATGCAATCACTAAGCAATGTGTTTATGTAGAGTAATTCTAGCCTAAACAGAAAATACTCCCACTGAAGTCAGCATCCCTCGCAAACTCTCGGTGATTCAGGATCCGACTAGAGCTTGCGTCTTGTGTTCTTTAGCATCACTGCTAGCCAACATACCTATCCGGTAAGCAACTCCTTGCTAATCGTTTCTCTATACGACTCCTGTCGACCGGGAAGGTATCTCATACCCCGGCTCCCAACCTTCTTTGCCACAAGGCCCAAAACCATTTTGATAGCCTTGTCAAGTTAACCTGATGCAGTGCATGTCCGTGTCCGACACGAACCCTTCAGTTCAAGGACACCCAGCAGCACCCCAATTTTATGAGCCCACTACTAGGCGTACTTGACGTGCGAAGGTGCAACATCGGGGATGGCAATTCGCTTGATATTCATGAGGGATCATTCTATCATTCTAACATGCATAGAAACAAAGAAGCATAACAATCACAAATATAACACATATTGTGAAATAGTATGGCTCCTTCATGGACGTTCTTCCATGTCGGCTCCGACTCGATGGCCATCTACGAACTCCATCTTGTTTGTCACGCCGACGCCAAGCCGCCAACCTGATCTCTATTATCCAACTACTACAACTAGTAATGAATTTACATAGAGTCACAAGTCGACACGCAGGTCGTTATACAATATAATGACAACACTTTGGCTCGGTGGTGACAAACATGACACGCAGAGCCACGTATAAATTACACACATGCATCACATACACATGAGCCATACAATTCACATCAAACCTGCAAAACAAAGTTATGCATAGAATCACATTCTACCGGTTTGTGTGTCGGGTACGAAATACACGGCGCTACGCACACGACAGTCCTGATGGCGGATAACCGACCGGTAGGGGTAGATCGTGTCACGACCTCATCGATCCCGATTTACAGAAAACATAGCCTCAATGATCCCCATGTGCAGTTGATCACATCAACCGTGCACATAGCCGATCTTATCAACGACAACAGATCTCATCTGCCACCTCCACATATCTAATATGCATATGATCTGAAACCAAATCCTATAGCAGAGGCTCTGATACCACTGTTGGGTTCTACGGTGCGTCGACTGCAAATTAAAATTTTCCTACGCGCAGAACATCCAGGAACATGCTACGGGAGATGGATCACAGTTTGTTACCACTAGACGCGCAGTGTCGTGCAGCGGAAGAAGAGTTGGGGCAGCGCGTCCGCGTGGATCGTCTACTCCTTGTCCGATCTCCCTCGAACAGCCGATCGTTCGATCCCACGTATGAGTTCGCTGGAGCGGCGCAAGTGCACCGCCTCTAACGGTATCCGCGCGTGCAGGAGGAACACCGTGCGGTGGACTGCTAGGTCCGATCACACAGTCGGCAGCGAGTGGAGGTGGCTATTCGCAACACATGCAAACCCTAGTCGCAGCCGAAGTGATCAACCACATGAGTGTGCCGCACCTCCACTTTATATAGGCGTCCGTCGCAGGCTCAACACTTGGGCCTTGCACGAACCCTAAAGCCCAAAGTCTACTCGGTCACGTTCCTAGTCCAGTTCGGATCACATCCGACCAGTGTCCTACGAACCGACCTCGTAGGTTCCTTCCCTTAAGCGCGCGACCCCTTAGGTTCACTTCGGCTTGGTCACAGTTCAGATCACCTTCGACCTGCACAGTTGGTAGCGGCCTCTAGCAAGACCATGTTTCTCTTGGTCAGATCACACGAGGGGCCCAGAGTATATCTCTCCTGATCAGAGGGGCAAATCCCGTCTTGCTCGACCACGTCTCGCAGCATGGGTCTGGACAAGCCCGAAACCTACCTTTGTAACTACCCAGTCACGGAGTAGCGTTTGGTCAGCCCAAAGCAAGTCTATCACCATCCCGAGTACATGCGTCAGCTCAGGTCTTAGGACATAGAACGTTTGTTGTACTAGAGACTCACAGATGACATATCGCTGCGTCTCTTAGTTGGGTCTGTCCGTCTCGGACCTTATCTCGACTCGGATCCGACTACGTCGAATCCGACCAGACCTTTCCAAGTCCATATTATCCGGTTAGCATCCAATGCTCCATGGATAGTGAGGCCAAGCCATCGACCGTGTCATATGCTAGTCTAGTCAACAAGCGTCCACACAGCCCTTTCGACTAGGGACCTTTTAGGACAATCATCATACAATGCATAGTCCCACAAACAAGTCACGTACTTGCTGATACACATCATTGATAATGTCCAAGGACTATCTTTATTCATAAACACATAGGAAATATCATCATACATGATTGCCTCTAGGGCATATATCCAACACATGGTGGGTTCAATGGCAAACCCCCCTCTCCAGATTGTAGTCAGGAGGAAGATATCTATTCTGAGGCGGATTCAGATGCAACTGACAACTCCTATTTACCCCCAAGGTGTTTGCTCTAACTTGGCATGATGATTTTGGTCATATCATGCATATGTTGCCTTGCAGTGCCTACTTTCGACATCATATATGTCATCTGCTTAGTTTAGACATGTTCTGTAATGCCACCTGTTTAGTTTCTATATCATTATGGGAATTATGCAGTCTCATCTCTTTTAGCCAGCCATAATATATGTGAAATATGCAATGCCATCCTATTTAACTAGGCATCATATATTTGAATGATATCTTGCCCATCCTTTTCTTCATTACATTTCCATTTCTCGACAATGTTTGTACATTAAACTACTCTTCCTGCGAATCAGCCATTTGAGTGGGAGATGGAAAAATCTTGAGTGAAAACAAGGTCTTGAGCGAGCAGTGCGGCTGTCAAGCAGATCTCTTCTTTGGGTCCCGATAGCTCCTCAGAGATGGATTCAAAGACAGATGACCAGTCCTATTCCCCCACTGAGGTATATGCTCTAACTTGGCACGGTTATACTGCTCATATCATGCATATGGTGTCTTGCATTGCATCGTTTAGACATCATATACACAATATTCGACACCATGTTCTTAGTTCAGACATCATATATGCGAATGCCCTCTGCTTAGCATATAAATCACATATGTGAATTAAATCATGCGATCCTGGTTACTTAGATAACATGTATGTGAATTATGTCATGTGAACCTGTTTACTAAAGACATCATATAGTTATCTCATGCCATCCTGTTTAGTTAGTCATCATATCTTTGAATTATGTCATGCTATGCTATCCAGTTTAGATAGACATCATATATGTGAAATTATGTCATGCTATCCTTTTTAGTTAAACAATATACATGTCAACTATTTCATGCCCTATTTTTTCCACACTATCTATTGCATCTGTCCCTCATACAATGTCTGTACATTCAACTATGTTTCCTGTTTATCAGCCATTTGAATTGGAGCGGGTGATTGCAGTATCTAGCAGAGTAAAAATATGGTCTTTAAATAAAACAGTGCTACCTCTTGCTGGAGATAGCACCCCAGTTGTACATGCACGAGAACCAGCCCTACCACACATAACTCAGATTCTCGCAGATTGTACCCCTACTGCGATGGACAGAGAACCAGCTTCACCCAATCTAACCCCAACCCCAGCAGATAGTAACCCAGTTCCTGTTGACACAACACCATCTCCACCACAGAGCTCCCAAACAAGAGCGGCTAGTAAGGCAACTCCAGTCCCCAAAGTGCCAGTACTACCATGGTGAACCCCAACTCCACCAGTTAGAACACCTATTCCTGTGGAGGAAGCACAACCAGCCATTCGTAGTTTAGCATCTAATCCTATGTGCGTATCTTCCCATCAAGGAAATATTATACTGAAGATGAATAAAAATGCAAGTTGCAGGTGTTTGTCATGGAGTTATGTGTAAGTAATTATATTGATACATCCATTTTGCATCATGTTTACCTACTGTTATTTATAATGTTTTTATGCATAATAATGCTTTTCGGAGTAATTCTAATGCCTTTTCTCTCATAATATACAAGGTACACACAAAGAGGGAGAATTCCGACAACTGGAAATCTGGACCTGAAAAAGCTACGTTAGGCTACCTATTCTGTACAACTCCAAATGAGCTGAAACTTCATGGGGAAGTTTTATGGAATAAGTAAGAAATACTGGAGCAAATAACCACCGGAGAGGGGCCACCTGGTGAGCACAAGACACCAGGGCGCGCCTGGCCCCCCAGGTGGACCCTGGTGGGCTGTGCTCAGCCCAGCCCACCTACGGTGCCCATCTTCTAGTATATAAGTCATTTTGAACTAGAAAAAATAAGGAGAGGACTTTCGGGACGGAGCGCCGCCTTCTCGAGGCGGAACTTGGGCAAGAGCACTTTTGCCCTCCGTGAGCGATTCCATGAGGGAACTTCCCTCCCGGAGGAGGAAATCATCGTCATCATCATCACCAACAACTCTCCCATCTTGGGGAGGGAAATCTCCATCAACATCTTCAACAACACCATCTCCTCTCAAACCCTAGTTCATCTCTTGTGTCCATTACATGTACAGAACTATAGATTGGTTCTTGTGGGTGACTAGTAGTGTTGATTACATCATGTAGTTGATTACTATATGGTTTATTCGATGGAAGATTATATGTTCAGATCCAATATGCTATTTAATACCCCTCTGATCTTGAGCATGATTATAATTTGTGAGTAGTTACTTTTGTTCTTGAGGTCACGGGAGAAATCTTGTTGCAAGTAATCATGTGAACTTGATATGTGTTTGATATTTTGATAGTATGTATGTTATGATTCCCTTAGTGGTGTCATGTGAACGTCGACTACATGAAACTTCACCATATTTTGGCCTAAGGGAATGCATTGTGGAGTAGTAATTAGATGATAGGTTGCGAGAGTGACAGAAGCTTAAACCCTAGTTTATGCACTATTCCGTAAGGGACCAATTGGATCCAAAAGTTTAATGCTATGTGTAGAATTTATTCTTAATACTTTTCTCATAGTTGCAGATGCTTGCGAGGGGGTTAATCATAAGTAGGAGGTTTGTTCAACTAAGAACAACACCAAAGCACCGGTCCACCCACATATCAAATTATCAAAGTAGCAAACATGAATCGAATCAACATGATGAAAGTGACTAGATGAAATTCCCGTGTACCTTCAAGAATGCTTTGCTTATTATAAGAGACCATTTTGGCCTGTCCTTTGCCTCAAAAGGATTGGGCTACCTTGCTGCACTTTTGTTAATATTATCATTACTTGCTCATTACAAATTATCTTGCTATCAAACTACTCTGTTACTTACAATTTCAGCGCTTGCAGACATTACCTTGCTGAAAACCACTTGTCATTTCCTTCTGCTCCTTGTTGGGTTCGACACTCTTACTTATCAAAAATACTACAATTGATTCCATATAGTTATGGGTCATCAAGGATCTTTTCTGGCGCCGTTGCTGGGGAGTGAAGCGCTCTTGGTAAATGGAAATTGGTAAGGAAAAATTATTACTACGTGTTGCAATTTACTGTCACTTGTTACTATGGAAAACAATCCTTTGAGGGGTTTGTTCGG
This sequence comes from Aegilops bicornis, assembly GCA_021605145.1. Classification (NCBI taxonomy): domain Eukaryota; kingdom Viridiplantae; phylum Streptophyta; class Magnoliopsida; order Poales; family Poaceae; genus Aegilops; species Aegilops bicornis. Next base: position 288,150,085 of record CM038674.1, on the reverse strand, counting down.
GGTATCTTCACCTCGACCGGAACCAAAATTAGTTACCCCTCAACCTAGTGCACCTACTTAAAATATTGAATATGAAATTCCTTCGGGTATGACAGAACAACTACTAGCTAATCCTTATGCAGGAGATGGAACCGTACATCCTGATATGCACTTGATATATGTGTATGAAATTTGTGGATTGTTTAAGCTTCCAGGTTTATCCAGAGATGAAACTAAGAAGAAGGTTTTGCCTTTATCTTTGAAGGGAAAAGCATTGGCATGGTACAAAAATAGGGGCACGTTTTTGTACCCCTTTACCTGTGCACGGGCAGTCAGAGCCGCGCCCACGACCACACCAAGCAGAACAAGGGAGGTGAGCCAAGGTAAGACCGAAGCCCAAGACGATCAAAGCAACGCCAAGGCCAAGACCACAAAGAGCAGAGGGACGAAGCAGGTTCCCTCGGCAAGACCCTTGCCGGGCGGCCTCAGCGGCCCCGGCAACCCTTGCCGGGACGGCTCGCCCCACACCAACAAAGCGAGCCACCCTTGAGCCCATGACCCCCAACGCCATCATCCACGTGGGGCCAGGGCTCGGGAGGCACCTCCGTGGTGGCATGCAGATCTTTGTGAAGACATATTCAAGATCAGAGGAGGATTAGAAGACGACGATCCTCGACAAGATCCTTGCCGAGGAAGGCTACCAGACCCCCGGCAAGACCTTTGCCGGGGACGACAGTGCGCCACGACAGGACCCTTTCCGGGCCACCCGGCAAGGCCCTCGCCAAAGACGCCAGCGAGGCCACCACCAAGCCCACGTCAACCAAGCTACCACCGCCGTTCACATGCAGCTGCTAGCCCAACCAGCTGGGCGTGCACCTGCGTGGCAACATGCAGCTCCCAGGACAACTCATCGAGCGCCTGCGTGGCAGCATGCAGATCTTCATGAAGGCTCCACCACCGCGCCAACTCAGCTGCCTGCCTGCCTACATGGCACCGCACACATCCCTGATCGAGGCGCGTGTCGAAGCGAGGAGGAGCGGCGACGGACGGGACGGGCCTCGCCCCTGCCCCCGATAAAGCAAGGGGACACCTAGCTATGCATTAAATGCGTCTTGTCCTGTAATGTCTGACGATAATCTCGTGGCATCAGACGCCTTTCCACCTCACATGTGTCCTTTGTGGCAGCCCCTTTCAACTATAAAAGGAGGACCATGGCATACTGGCGAAGGATTCAGCTCTTTCGAACCACGCGCTGACCACAACTAGTTTGAGAGCTCAAGAACTCTCATAAATACACCCACCAAAGCAGGACTAGGGTTTTACGCATCCTCGCGGCCCAAACCTAGGTAAACGATCCTTGTGTTGTCTACTAGCCCTGCTCTCCTCGCAATCCTGCGCTCCGGCAACCGTAGTAGGGATTCTTGTGATCCCATAGGTGTCGTTCCACACCGACATCTTTGGCGCGCCAGGTAGGGGGCGCAATTGTGAGGATCTGGTCTAGTAGTTAGCCTAGCAGTTCTTCATCGCTTTCGGTTTTTGAGAAGAAGGCAGCTGGAGGAACGACGCCGGCTCGGCAACAGAAAAGCTAAGTCATTCAGAGCCTTGGATTATTTCCTTTTACACTTAAGGTTATCGTCCTCGGAGATCTGGCCTATGTATGGGAAACCTGCACGCAAAGGGGACCCCGTGATTGGCAACGCCTTTGTTCTGTTTCGAGTCTGCTCAACAGCTCAAAGCTGCCGCGTCGAGAGTGGCGGGGTAGCCTTCCGCACCTGGCAACGCTCCTGACTCTGACTCGAGTCAAACTCGACAGTTCGGGCGGCCGCGCTAAGGGAGGTAAGGTGGTTTGCCCGGCAGCAAGCACACCAGGCAGGCCAATGGGGATCCGTCCCCACGACGCCGCCCTAGGTTTACGCGCCGACAAGCCTACCCAGTTACGTAGGGTGGACATACAAGGAAATATCAAACAAGAAAATAACATGCGTGATACTAAAAAGTGCTGCAGAGTTATGTTACATCAAATTGTTGCTGCGGTTCTAACTAGAGATAGCAATTGTCTTGGTTGTGAACCTGCAGCGGCGATAAGAAAACGGGATGCCTAATCCCGGCGCTGGCCCTCCACCCTCTGAATTGCGCCGACTCGACTGATGATGGGCTCGATGCGCTCCCTGAGCGGCGCGAGGTCGGTCCCCTCCGGCAAGCTCTCCAGCGCGGCGTCGAAGTCGAGGTCCGGGTACCAGTGCGCCACCTTGGCAAAACCTCCAGGACTCGTCGGCCAGTGAGGCCGCCCGGTTGGCGTGGAGCCGCTCCAGAGCGCCGACGACCTTCTCAAAGAACATGGTCATGCTGCAATTGGCGCTCACGTACTGCTTCGGGACATACCTCACGTCCGGCATCCCCATGATGGCCAGCTGTGCGGCGGCCTGGTTGGCGACGGTGGCGAGGCGATCGAGCCAACGGTTCTCACCCGCCACGTGATCCGCGAAGTTGAGGCCCTCGTTCTTCCGCAACAGCTTCTTGGCCTCCAGCTCCTTGGCCAAGGTCCCCTCTCGGGTTGTGGCCTCCGACAGCACCTTCTCGAGACCCTCCAGCTTCAGCTTGAGGTCTTTGATGGAGTTGTTGGCCTCGGAGAGCTCCCCAGCCTTGCTGACGACCGCGCCCTACGCCTCTGTCAGGGCACTGTAGAGCATGTACTTCTCCTGGCACAGCTTCAGGGCCTGCTCCTTCAGCCTGTCGCGCTCTGCCTCCAGCTCCCCCACCTTGTCGACGTGAACCTGGGCCTAAGCATTGAGTGCCTCTGCTCCAGCTCACTGGTGCGCTGCAAGACAAGCTTCTCCACCTCTGCATCCTTGCCGCGAAGCATGGCAGCAAGTTTCTCCTCGCGTGCAGCGAGGTCCTCCTCCTGGGAGTTCAGCGCGGCCTCGCGCTGGGTCCGAGCGGCTTCGGCAGCCGCCGCCAAGTTCTTCGCCGCCTCCCGAGCTTTCTCGACGCCGGCGAGCTTCATGGTGAGCTCCACGTCGCGCTTGGCCTGCTCACCCTGGGCCGCCTTGAGCTCCTTGTGGGCCTCGCGGAACCAGTCCTGTGCCTCGGCAACGCGCTTCTGGAGGTCCGCCTCCGCCTTCTCCACCACCACCGTCCTAGACTTAGCCTTGTCCAGGCGGGCGCGGTGGAGCGCTTGGAGCTTCCGGAAGCTGGCACCCATGGCGTGGAGGAGCCGCTCTTCCTGCGAACCGTCGCCACCAACGATCGGCTCGTCGACGAATTCAAGTCCGGCAGCGGCAAGCACCTCGTCGTCAAACACCTCTCCCTCAACGGGTGTCCTGGTGCTCGACGCGCCTGGAAGGTGGACGAACAAGTCGTCACTCACCCTCAGGTACTTGCCGGAGCCGGAAGCAGCAGAGGAGGAAGGCTGGTCACCAGCCTCCTCCTCCTCCTCCTCGGCAGCGGCCCCGCCGGCTTCCCCGGCAGGCCCCTTGCCGGCCTCCTCAGCGGCCGCCTTGTCGGCCTCCCCAGTAGGCCCCTCGACAGCGTCCTCGGCAGCGTCCTTGGCGGCCTCCTCGGCGGCGATCTTCTCGGCGTCCGCCTCGGCGGCCTTGGCGACGCCCTCGATGACGGCGTCCACGTCCTCTGGGTTCACCGAGGAGGAATCTGGGCGCCGAAGAAGGGGGTGAGGCAAGGCCAGGACCAAAAGCCAGAAAGGGAAAGAACAGGGACGAACGGCGGATGACTTACCCGTGCCAGTACCCGGCTGGGAAACGGAAGTTCCCTCCCCGCCAACATTTGGCGTCGAGGCAAAGCCGCCGGCGCCCAAGTTCTCCTCCTCCTCCTCCATGTGCGTGGGCCCGGTGCCTGGCGCCCTTGCCGGGGACGCCCCTCGGGGCGGCGTGGTCGATGGGGGCGGCGTGTTGGGAGCGGCCCTCTGTGGCTCCTCCTGCTGTTGCTCGCCTCCTGCATGCCTGGCAGGGTCAACGCCAAAGTGTCGTGCCCCTGACACATGTCGACGAAGGAAGAGTGATGAACTTACGCTGGAGGCTGTGCCGGGGGCTGCTGTCCGGGCTGCTCAACACCACCAGGACGCCCTCGTAGTACCAGCCGGGGGCTGGCCACCCGCCGAGACCTTGGCCCTCTTTGCTCTCTGGGCCAACGTCTCCCCGTCCCTGCAAAGATGAAAACAAATCAAGGCAAGCAACGCAGATTGAGGAGGCAGAGATAACGAAAAGGAACCAGATACTTACTCGTTGTCCGCCTCCTCCTCTGCTGTCTTCCTCTTCCTCCTCGGGCTGAGGGATCCATAATCAAAAGTAACCTCTGTGTAAACATTCAATGGAGGAGGAGAAGGAGGTGGTATTTGGACACGCTGATGTCTACTACACAACCTTCTTCTTGTAGACGTTGTTGGGCCTCCAAGTGCAGAGGTTTGTAGGACAGTAGCAAATTTCCCTCAAGTGGATAATCTAAGGTTTATCAATCCGTGGGAGGCGTAGGATGAAGATGGTCTCTCTCAAGCAAACCTGCAACCAAATAACAAAGAGTCTCTTGTGTCCCCGACACACCCAATACAATGGTAAATTGTATAGGTGCACTAGTTCGGCGAAGAGATGGTGATACAAGTGCAATATGGATGGTAGATATAGGTTTTGTAATCTGAAAATATAAAAACAGCAAGGTAACTAATGATAAAAGTGAGCACAAACGGTATTGCAATGCTAGGAAACAAGGCCTAGGGTTCATACTTTCACTAGTACAAGTTCTCTCAACAATAATAACATAATTGGATCATATAACTATCCCTCAATATGCAACAAAGAGTCACTCCAAAGTCACTAATAGCGGAAAACAAACGAAGAGATTATGGTAGGGTACGAAACCACCTCAAAGTTATTCTTTCCAATCAATCCGTTGGGCTATTCCTATAAGTGTCACAAACAGCTCTAAAGTTCGTACAAGAATAACACCTTAAGACACAAATCAACCAAAACCCTAATGTCACCTAGACACTCCAATGTGACCTCAAGTATCCATGGGTATGATTATACGATATGCATCACAAAATCTCAGATTCATCTATTCAACCAACACATAGAACCTCAAAGAGTGCCCCAAAGTTTCTACCGGAGAATCAAGACGAAAATGTGTGCCAACCCCTATACATAAGTTCATGGGCGGAACCCGCAAGTTGATCACCAAAACATACATCAAGTGAATCACGTGATATCCCATTGTCACCACAGATACGCATGGCAAGACATACATCAAGTGTTCTCAAATCATTAAAGACTCAATCCGATAAGATTACTTCAAAGGGAAAACTCAATCCATTACAAGAGAATAGAGGGGGGGAGAAGCAACATAAGATCCAACTATAATAGCAAAGCTCGCGATACATCAATATCGTATCACCTCAAGAACACGAGAGAGAGAGAGAGAGAGATCAAACACATAGCTACTGGTACATACCCTCAGCCCCGAGGGTGAACTAGTCCCTTCCCGTCATGGAGAGCGCCGGGATGATGAAGATGGCCACCGGTGAGGGCCCCCCCCTCCGGCAGGGTGCCGTAATAGGGTCCCGATTGACTTTTGGTGGCTACAGAGGCTTGCGGCGGCGGAACTCCCAATCTATTCTATTCTCCGAAGTTTTTAGGGTATATGGAGTTATATAGGCGGAAGAAGTACGTCGGTGGACCTCCGGGCTGTCCACGAGGTAGGGGGGCGCGCCCTAGGGGGTGGGCGCGCCCCCCACCCTTGTGGGCAGCCCGGGACTTCCCTGGTGCAGCTCTGGTACTCAGTGGGCTTCTTCTAGTCCAAAAATAGGTTCCGTGGAGTTTCAGGTCAATTGGACTCCGTTTGATATTCCGCTTTCTTGAAACAACTTTGAAATAGGCAAAAAACAGCAATTCTGGGCTGGGCCTCCGGTTAATAGGTTAGTCTCAAAAATAATATAGAAGTGGATAATAAAGCCCAATATGGTCCAAAATAGTAGATAATATAGCATGGAGCAATCAAAAATTATAGATACGTTGGAGACGTATCAGGCATCCCCAAGCTTAATTCCTGCTCATCCTCGAGTAGGTAAATGATAAAAAAGAATTTTTGATGCGGAGTGCTACTTGGCATAATTTCAATGTAATTCTTCTTAATTGTGGTATGAATATTCAGATCCGAAAGATTCAGGACAAAAGTTCATATTGACATAAAAATAATAATACTTCAAGCATACTAACTAAGCAATTATGTCTTCTCAAAATAACATGGCCAAAGAAAGTTCATCCCTACAAAATCATATAGTTTAGTCATGCTCCATTTTCGTCATACAAGAATGCTCTCATCATGCACAACCCCGATGACAAGCCAAGCAATTGTTTCATACTTTAGTAATCTCAAACCTATAAACTTTCACGCAATAAATGAGCGCGAGCCATGGACATAGCACTATGGGTGGAATAGAATATGATGATGGGGGTTATGTGGAGAAGACAAAAAGGAGAAGATCTCACATCAACGAGGATAATCAATGGGCTATGGAGATGCCCATCGATTGATGTTAATGCAAGGAGTAGGGATTGCCATGCAACAGATGCACTAGAGCTATAAATGTATGAAAGCTCAACAAAAGAAACTAAGTGGGTGTGCATCCAACTTGCTTGCTCACGAAGACCTAGGGCACTTGAGGAGGCCTATTGTTGGAATATACAAACCAAGTTCTATAATGAAAAGTTCCCACTAGTATATGAAAGTGACAAAACAAGAGACTCTCTATCATGAAGATTATGGTGCTACTTTGAATCACAAGTGTGGTAAAAGGATAGTAACATTGTCCCTTCTCTCTTTTTCTCTCATTTTTTTGGGCCTTCTCTCTTTTATTATGGCCTTTCTCTTTTTTATGGCCTTTCTATTTTTTATTTTTTTATTTTACCTCACTTGGGACAATGCTCTAGAAAATGATGATCATCAAACTTCTATTTGTTTACAACTCAATGATTACAACTCGATATTAGAACAAAGTAGGACTCTATATGAATGCCTCCGGCGGTGTACCGGGATATGCCATGAACCAAGAGTGACATGTATGAAGGAATTATGAACGGTGGCTTTGCCACAAATACTATGTCAACTACATGATCATGCTAAGCAATATGACAATGATGAATGTGTCATGATAAACGGAATGGTGGAAAGTTGCATGGCGATATATCTCGGAATGGCTATGGAAATGCCATAATTGGTAGGTATGGTGGCTGTTTTGAGGAATATATAAGGAGGTTTATGTGTGAAAGAGCGTATCATATCACGGGTTTGGATGCACTTGAAGTTTGCACCAACTCTCAATGTGAGAAAGGGCAATGCACTGCATCAAGAGGCTAGCAATGATGGAAGGGCGAGAGTGCGTATAATCCTTGGACTCAACATTAGTCATAAATAACTCACATAATTATTGCAAAAATCTACAAGCCATCAAAAACCAAGCACTACGCGCATGCTCCTAGGGGGATAGATTGGTAGGAAAAGACCATCGCTCGTCCCCGACCGCCACTCATAAGGAGGACAATTAAAGAACACCTCATGTTTCAAATTTTTTACATAAAGTTTACCATACGTGCATGCTACAGGACTTGCAAACTTCAACACAAGCATTTCTCAAATTCACAACTACTCAACTAGCACGACTTTGATATTATTACCTCCATATCTCAAAACAATCATCAAGTATCAAACTTCCCTTAGTATTCAACACACTCATAAGAAAGTTTTACTAGTCTTGAATACCTAGCATATTAGGACTAAGAAAATTACCATGCTATTTAGGACTCTCAAAATAATATAAGTGAAGCATGAGAATTCATCTATTTCTTCAAAATAAAACTACCACCATGCTCTAAAAGATATTAGTGAAGCACTAGAGCAAACACAAACTACTCCGAAAGATATAAATGAAGATCAATGAGGAGTCGGATAATTATGCAACTATGTTAAGACTCTCCCATTTAATAGCTTAAGATCTTGGTATTTTATTCAAACATCAAGCAAAGCTAAAGAAAATAAAATGACGCTCCAAGCAAAACACATATCATGTGGTGAATAAAAATATAGCTCCAAGTAAAGTTACCGATGAACGAAGACGAAAGAGGGGATGCCTTCCGGGGCATCCCCAAGCTTAAACTCTTGGTTATCCTTGAATATTACCTTGGGGTGCCTTGGGCATCCCCAAGCTTAGGCTCTTGCCACTCCTTATTCCATAGTCCATCGAATCTTTACCCAAAACTTGAAAACTTCACAACACAAAACTTAACAGAAAATCTCGTGAGCTCCGTTAGCGAAAGAAAACAAAACACCACTTCAAGTTACTGTAATTAACTCATTATTTATTTATATTGGTGTTAAACCTATTGTATTCTAACTTCTCTATGGTTTGTAAACTATTTTACTAGCCATAGATTCATCAAAATAAGCAAACAACACACGAAAAACACAATCTGTCAAAAACAGAACAGTCTGTAGTAATCTGTATCAAACGTAAACTTCTGGAACTCCAAAAATTCTAAAATAAATTGGTGGACCTGAGGAATTTATCTAGTAATAATATGCAAAAATAATCAACTAAATAGCACTCTCCAGTAAAAAGTCGAAGCAAATCTCGTGAGCGCTAAAGTATCTTTTTTTACAGCATGATCATTAAGACTTCACCCAAGTCTTCCCAAAGGTTCTACTTGGCACAAACACTAATTAAAACATAAAACAACATCTAAACAGAATCTATATGGATTATTTATTCCTAAACATAACCAAAAAGCAATAAACAAAAATAAAATTGGGTTGCCTCCCAACAAGCGCTATCGTTTAACGCCCCTAGCTAGGCATGATGATTTCAATGATGCTCGCAAAAAGATAAGAATAGAAACATAAAGAGAGCATCATGAAGAATATTACTAGCACATTTAAGTCTAACCCACTTCCTATGCATAGGGATTTTGTGATCAAACAACTTATGGGAACGAGAATCAACTTGCATAGGAAGGTAAAACAAGCATAACTTCAAAACTTTAAGCACATAGAGAGGAAACTTGATATTATTGCAATTCCTACAAGCATATATTCGTCCCTCATAATAATTTTAAGTAGCATCATTAATGAATTAAACAATATAACCAGCACCTAAAGCATTCTTTTCATGATCTACAAGCATAGAAATTTTACTACTCTCCACATAAGCTAAATTCTTCTCATTCGGAATAGTGGGAGTATCATAAGAGACTTGAATACTATAAATTGTTTCCACATTAAAAGAGTAATGTTAAGAGCAAGGGTACTCATAATCATGACAAGTTTTATAAATATAATCATCACTACTCTTTATAGCATAATTTTCATCACAATAATCATCATAAGTAGCAACTTTGTTCTCATCATAATCGATTGAAACCTCTTCCAAGATAGTGGACTCATCACTAAATAAAGTCATGAACTCTCCAAATACACTTTCATAAATATTATAAGATTCAACATCCTCCAAAATAGTGGGATCATTACTTCCTAAAGTTGACACTCTTCCAAACCCACTTTCATCAATATAATCATCATAAGTAGGAGGCATGCTATCATCATTATGAATTTGCATATCAGAACTTGGGAGACTAAAAATATCATCTTCATTAAACTTAGCATCCCCAAGCTTGGGACAAACATTAATTTCAGCAAATATATTCTCAAATGTGTCATTCTCATCAAACATAGCTTCCCCAAGCGTGGGCCTTTTCATGTCTAAGCATAATCACTCTCATCATTAATAGTATGGATAGCACCAGAAGTACAACAAACATTATTATCATATTCTTCCAAGAAAGTGCCAAAAAGATTTTCAAGATCATAATAAGTATCATTATCTTCCCAATCATAATCATCACAACAAGCAATAGGCATAACAAGATCATCATCAAGTGCATCATCTTCCATAATTAATTTTTATTCATTTTCATGAGGCACAACAATAATAGGAGCAACATTATTTGGGAGGGATACCTTTTTACCTCTCTTCCTTTTTATTTTCTTCTTCTTCACCACATCATGTGTGGGTTCAATCCTCTTTTTTGAGCTCCTTATTGATGAGATTGGTTGAAGAGAAAGCTCCTCCTCGTTACCTGATTCATCATAAGAAATAATAGGAGGATATTGGGAAGTCTCTTCCCTTTCGTTAGCATTCTCTTAATCTTCTATTTGTTTTCTTTCCTTTATGTAATTGGCAATATAAGGATTTTCAATACAATTCACCGCACAATACATATAAATCTTCTCTAGATCAAAATCAAGAAATCTATCAAGATTAAATTTTGGAATACCCTCAGTTATCGTTTCATTTCTTCATACCCCAACAGAAGGCTAAGCTCTTTATGATGCTCAAGGGTAATCAAATTATCACAATATTTGGACACGACTTGATCATGAAACAAATAGCATTGGAGCTTTAAATGACCATGTTCATTGCAAAGTTCACAAGGGCGCGATAAATATTGAATCTTTCAGAGCAATCATCAAGACTTTCTTGCAACAATTTAGTTTCTAAGTACTTATGCCTCTTGCAATATCTATCTTCCCTATTTGGTGTGTACTTGCAAACCCAATGCACTCCACAAAAATTGACATGTTTATAGGAGGCATTTTCATCATAACCAGTGCAATCAACATTAGTACTATGGATATTCAAGGAGTTCATACTAACAACATTGCAATCATGCTCATCATTAAAAGATTTAGTGCCAAACATTTTAATGCATTCTTCTTCTAACACTTTGGCACAATTTTCCTTTCCATCATATTCACGAAAGATATTAAAAAGACGAAGCGTATGAGACAAACTCAATTCCATTTTTTGTAGTTTTCTTTTATAAACTAAACTAGTGCTAAAACAAGAAACAAAAAGATTCGATTGCAAGATCTAAAGATATACCTTCAAGCACTCACCTCCCCGGCAATGGCGCCAGAAAAGAGCTTGATGTCTACTACACAACCTTCTTCTTGTAGACATTGTTGGGCCTCCAAGTGCAGACGTTTGTAAGACAATAGCAAATCCCTTAAGTGGATGACCTAAGGTTTATCAATCCGTGGGAGGCGTAGGATGAAGATGGTATCTCTCAAGCAACCCTGCAACCAAATAACAAAGAGTCTCTTGTGTCCCCAACACACCCAATACAATGGTAAATTGTATAGGTGCACTAGTTCGGCGAAGAGATGGTGATACAAGTGCAATATGGATGGTAGATATAGGTTTTTGTAATCTGAAAATATAAAAACAGCAAGGTAACTAATGATAAAAGTGAGCACAAACGGTATTTCAATGCTAGGAAACAAGGCCTAGGGTTCATACTTTCACTAGTGCAAGTTCTCTCAACAATAATAACATAACTGGATCATATAACTATCCCTCAACATGCAACAAAGAGTCACTCCAAAGTCACTAATAGAGGAAAACAAACAAAGAGATTATGGTAGGGTATGAAACCACCTCAAAGTTATTCTTTCCAATCAATCCGTTGGGCTATTCCTATAAGTGTCACAAACAGCCCTAGAGTTCGTACTAGAATAACACCTTAAGACACAAATCAACCAAAAACCCTAATGTTACCTAGATACTCCAATGTCACCTCTAGTATCCATGGGTATGATTATAAGATATGCATCACAAAATCTCAGATTTATCTATTCAACCAACACATAGAACCTCAAAGAGTGCCCCAAAGTTTCTACCGGAGAATCAAGACGAAAACGTGTGCCAACCCCTATGCATAAGTTCATGGGCGGAACCCGAAAGTTGAACACCAAAACATACATCAAGTGAATCACGTGATATCCCATTGTCACCACAGATACGCACGGCAAGACATACATCAAGTGTTCTCAAATCATTAAAGACTCAATCCGATAAGATTACTTCAAAGGGAAAACTCAATCCATTACAAGAGAATAGAGGGGGGAGAAGCAACATAAGATCCAACTATAATAGCAAAGCTCGCGATACATCAAGATCGTATCACCTCAAGAACATGAGAGAGAGAGAGAGATCAAACACATAGCTACTGGTACATACCCTCAGCCCCGAGGGTGAACTACTCCCTCCCCGTCATGGAGATCGCCGGGATGATGAAGATGGCTACCGGTGAGGGTCCCCCCCTCCGGCAGGGTGCCGGTATAGGGTCCCGATTGACTTTTTGTGGCTACAGAGGCTTGCGGCGACGGAACTCCCGATCTATTCTGTTCTCCGAAGTTTTTAGGGTATATGGAGTTATATAGGAGGAAGAAGTACGTCGGTGGACCGCCGGGCTGTCCACGAGGTAGGGGGCGCGCCCTAGGGGGTGGGCACGCCCCCACCCTCATGGGCAGCCCAGGACTCCCCTGGTGCAACTCCAGTACTCCGTGGGCTTCTTCTGGTCCAAAAATAGGTTCCGTGGAGTTTCAGGTCAATTGGACTCCGTTTGATATTCCTTTTCCTTGAAACACTGAAATAGGCAAAAAACAACAATTCTGGGCTGGGCCTTCGGTTAATAGGTTAGTCCCAAAAATAATATAAAAGTGGATAATAAAGCCCAATATGGTCCAAAACAGTAGATAATATAGCATGGAGCAATCAAAAATTATAGATACGTTGGAGACGTATCACACGCGCGGACGAAGAAGGGTGTAGGACCTTGAAGTATGTCTAGAGGGGGGGGGGTGATTAGACTACTTGACCAATAAAAACTTAACCTTTTCCCAATTTTAGACTTTGGAAGATTTTAGCTATTTTAGAACAAGTCAAGCAATCTTAACACAATTCAAGCAAGCATGCAAAGAGTATATAGGCAGCGGAAATTAAAGCACGCAACTTGCAAGAATATAAAGGGAAGGGTTTGGAGGATTCAAACGCAATTGGAGACACGGATGTTTTTGTCGTGGTTCCGATAGGTGGTGCTATCGTACATCCACGTTGATGGAGACTTCAACCCACGTAGGGTAATAGTTGCGCGAGTCCACGGAGGGATCCACCCACGAAGGGTCCATGAAGAAGCAACCTTATCTATCCCACCATGGCCGTCGCCCACGAAGGACTTGCCTCACTAGCGGTAGATCTTCATGAAGTAGGCGATCTCCTTGCCCTTACAAACTCCTTGGTTCAACTCCACAATCTTGTCGGAGGCTCCCAAGTGACACCTAGCCAATTTAGGAGACACCACTCTCCAAGAAGTAACAAATCGTGTGTAGATGATGAACTTCTTGCTCTTGTGCTTCAAATGATAGTCTCCCCAACACTCAACTCTCTCTCATAGGATTGGATTTGGTGGAAAGAAGATTTGAGTGGAAAGCAACTTGGGGAAGGCTAGAGATCAAGATTCATATGGTTGGAATGGAATATCTTGGCCTCAACACATGAGTAGGTGGTTCTCTCTGGCTGGTAAGTTGGAAGTGTAGGTTTGTTCGATGGCTCTCTCCACGAATGAAGAGGAGGTGGAGGGGTATATATAGCCTCCACACAAAATCTAACCGTTACACACAATTTACCAAATTCGGTGGGACCGAATCATCAAACTCGGTCAGACCGATTTAGTAAACCTAGTGACCGTTAGGATTTTCGGTGGGACTGACATGCATCTCTGTAGGACCGATTTGGTTAGGGTTAGGGCATAACATAATCTCGGTGAGACCGATTACACAAACTCGGTGTCGGTGTCAAAACCGGCGGATCTCGGGTAGGGGGTCCAGAACTGTGCGTCTAGGCGGATGGTAACAGGAGACAAGGGACACGATGTTTTTACCCAGGTTCGGGCCCTCTCGATGGAGGTAATACCCTACTCCTGCTTGATTAATATTGATGATATGGGTAGTACAAGAGTGGATCTACCACGAGATCAAGGAGGCTAAACGCTAGAGGCTAGCCTATGGTATGATTGTTGTTCGTCCTACGGACTAAAAACCTACGGTTTATATAGACACCGGATAGGTTAGGGTTACACAGAGTCGGTTACAATGGTAGGAGATTTACATATCCGTATCGCCAAGCTTGCCTTCCACGCCAAGGAAAGTCCCATCCGAACACGGGACGAAGTCTTCAATCTTGTATCTTCATAGTCTTGGAGTCCGGCCATGACGATAGTCCGGCTATCCGAACACCCCCTAGTCCGGGACTCCCTCAGTAGCCCCTGAACCAGGCTTCAATGACGCAGTCCGTGGCGTTGATTGTCTTGACATTGCGGCGGGTTCCTCCTCCGAATACTTCATAGAAGGTTTTGAACACAAGGATAGTGTCCGCTCTGCAAAACAAGTTCCACATAACACCGTAGAGAGAATAATTTTTGCACAAATCTCTCGACGTATTCAGCGGCGTGACATCACACCACGGCGGGCCTTCATCTGAGTCGTTTTCTTTGTTCCACCTCGGTAGCTTTTAGCGAGGCAGTTTCCTTGGCACGTCTTATCAAAGCATAGATCGTGCCCCCTTATTCCGGGATTCTCATCAATACGGACGTGGGTAACCCATCTGCGCCATTGATTACGGCGCTTGGGAAATAAGCGAGTTTTACCAGGCTGGTGGGGGATGCATAGCTTCATCCGTCTATATAAGGGGATAAGGATCCACCTTTTCACCTACGCCTTCCTCCTCCTTTGCTTATCCATTTCCGCGCACTCGAGCTCCAGCGCCCAAGTTCGCACATCCCACTTCACCCTTCTCCAACCATGTCAAGAGCGGGAGGCAGGTGGATGGCCTCCTCCGTCACGGAGGGGCACATCAAAAGACTGCGGGAGGCCGGATACTTGTCTGGCAACATTGCGCACAGGCTGCCCGAAGTGGGGCAGGTTATTCCAATCCCCGGGCCCCATGAGAGGGTAGTGTTTCTCCCCCACTTCCTCCGCGGACTAGGTTTTCCACTTCACCCATTTGTCCGGGGGCTCATGTTCTACTACGGCCTGGACTTCCACGACCTGGCCCCGAATTTCATCCTCAACATCTCGGCGTTTATCGTCATGTGCGAGGCTTTCCTCTGCATCCAGCCCCACTTGACTTATGGCTGAAGATCTTCAACGTCCGGCGAAGGTAGTGGGCGGCCGTCAAGCGAGTCTTGAGGCGCCATGGTTGGCAAGATGGCCAAAGTCCCATGGCTCGAGGGCGCCTTCGTGGAGACAATAAAGGGGTGGCAATCGGGGTGGTTCTACATCACCGAGCCCTGCAACACAAAATGGGTGGCGGCCCCCGAGTTCAGATCTGGCTTCCCTACATGGCTCTCGTCATGGAAAGAGGCGAACTGTGGCGGGGAATTCGGACGAGACATCCGGACTTCAAACATGCGTCCAAAACCTGGTGGCCAAGAATCTTAGGCTTGTCGACGTAATCCAGGTGATGCTCATCCGCCGGATTCTCCCATGCCAACAACGGGTTTTTAACTTGTGGGAGTTTGATCCGGCGCAGCACCAAACCTTGAGCCGGCTCTTCGACACTACGTACGAAGACGCCTGGAAGGTGCTGTTCAAGGGCGCCGAAGCCCGAACATCCGCTACCAAAGATCGCGGATACAGCTCGTAGCGTCAAGCCGGTGAGGTAAGTTATTTTACCCTTTACGGGACTCTTTTTTCATAGATTGACTCTACGTGGGATCTAAAACTCCCTAATCTTTGACAGGACTGGCTGAAGACGTCCGGACAGATTAACTGTCCGGCTCCTTTGCCAGAAGACCAATGGACGCCTTGATTAGCCAGGGCTCTTGGCTCCGGCACCATGTGGTGCGGAGAAGAAGGCCAAGAAGGAGGCCAAGAAGGAGGCCACGGGAACTCGAAGGAGCTCCCGACGCCAGTCTTTGTCGATTCAAGCGGAATCTTCTCCAGAAGATGAGGAGGAAGAAGAAGAAGCTCCTCCCCCAGCGGGGGTGGAGAAGAAAAGGAAGGCCGCCCCGTCTGGGGAGGCCGGAGGGTCCAAGAAGGGAAGAACCCTTCCTCCAGACTTCTCCACCAACGTCGACGACGACGAGGAGGATTGGCCTACGAGGGCCAAGCCCCTGGTGAGATCGTAAGTGTCCGGATACCCATGGCTTTTTATTATTACAGAGTGTTCTCTAATGTCGAACAACCATGTAGCCCTCCCAAGGGCGAGTTCGCCGATTCATCGAGCGGGTCCCTGGGCTCGTCGGAAATGGAGAGTACCTCGCTTCCGACCGCCTCCTCGCCTCACGCTGCGGGCGACGCCGTGGCGGGCCCCCAAGAGGGGCTTGGTCAAGAGGAGGTAGCGCAGGAGGTGCCACAAGGCAACCTCCCGGACTCCAGGCGCGCGGGGGGCAAGACCCCCAGGGGCTCTAGGCCCGACCCTTGTCCGGTCTCCATGCCGGAACCTTCAGTGGTTCCGGAGTCCGGCAAGCGGACCCTTCGGAAGAAGGGTAAGACGCCGGTGTCCTCCGTCCAACCGGAGGCGCCGGATAGCTTACTGGAGGCGCTTAACGGTGCTTCCATCGAGGAGGAGCTCCGCACTGTTATGAGTGCGGTGATCCGAACAGTTCAGTCCGCCAAGAGCGGACTGACCGAAGCCTGTACCAGCCTTCTAACAGGCTTTGAGGTAAGTTTTAGAATAGGGAAAAATATGACCGCATAGGCGGTAGCCCACGATGCTTAGTTCGGTGTTCGGAAAGAAAAGCCGGACTAAGGATCTAAAAAGATATACGCAGGAGTCTAACATAAGTATGTCAATATGGGAATGCAGGCTATTTCTGACCTCTGCCAAGACCTTGCTGGAGGTCAATGTATTAAAGCAGAACCTCGAGCGGTCCGAGAACGAGCTCAGACAAGCCAAGAAGCAGCTTGAGGACAAGGAAGGTAAGTAATACCTTATTAAAGAAATACCTTATAGAAAAGGTTTTGGTTGCGACAAATAACAGGAATAACTTGGGTACTGCAGGGGCCACGAACGAGGTGGCGACCCTGAAGGAAGCGGTGTCCGTGGCTGAAAACAAAGCGGCTGCGGAACGCACCGAGCGAGAGAAGGGGGAGGCGCAGCTGGCCAAGGTACGGCAAGAGCTCCAAGCTCTCGTGGAAAAACACGAGGGTTTGGAGCGTGACTCGAAGACTCGAGTCCGAGCTCGCCTTGGCTCTTGAGAGTGCCAAAGCTGCTAAGGCCGAGGCCCAAAAAGCCCTCCAAGAAATTGAGTCCTTAAAGAAGATAGCGGCGGGTAAGGCATTCTTTATGCAAAGCAAGCATGTGAAAGTGAATTACCTATTACTTACCCGGATTCGGAGCTCTCCAGGAGCATTCACAGATTTGCCCCGTAGTGTGTCTGATGCTGCCGCATTCTACCGCGCCAAGGAGGGGAGCTCGACAGAAAAGGTGTTACGGTCTCGGTATCGAGGCCGACCATCCAGTGCCTGAGCGACCAGCTGAAGCAGCTGGTCGAGCTCCATAAGGTCGCCGAACAGGCCATGAAGGGCCTTATAGCGTGGTTGTGGCCATTGGAGGCCATGCTCGGGAGCTACTTCGGCTTGGTGCAGCGGCTGGTGGATGCCTGTCCGCGGCTTGAAGTCATCAAGCGCTCCGTCTGCATTGAAGGTGTCCGTCGGGCCCTTGCCTATGCTAAAGTGCACTGGGGCAAGCTGGATGCGGAGAGGCTTGTGACGGACGGGCCACCAAAGGGCCATGAGCATCGCACGCCCGAAATGTACTATGAGGGCCTCCTGAAGGGTGCCCACGGATAGCGGATGAGTGCTCCAAAGATGTAATTTTGAATAAACTCGCATTTGTTATCCTGACGCTGAAAACTTGTTCATATGCGCTAAGCAACGCTTATTAATTTAAAATATTACCTTACATGCGGCCGTTTATCAAATTTGAGAGATGGCAAGTCGTTGGCTTCAGCCCCCATGCCACGAGTCTTTGGGGTGTTCGGGATAAACTTGAGCGCTCTTGTTCCCATTCTTGGGTCCATCTAGGAGGCGCTCAACACAACGAACAAGGCAACCGGACTTATAATGCTTGAACACTCTCACTTAGCCATAGAATTCTATAATTTTAAATTTTGGTGAAGCCCCTAGTATTCGGAAGACCGAGTTCGGGGCGCTATCCACGCCTTGGCCGGACAATTCCGGTTCCTCGCTCTAAGCGGCATAAGTCTTTAGGGACCCGAAAAAACCTCTCGAACAGCGACCGGCTCTTGCCTTATCATGACGGTCAGTTTTAGCTTTCTCCACTGAGGTGCTCGACCCAGCATAAATGGGGCACAATCGCAGTGGTTCTCCCGGTGCTACCTTAGCCGATATAAGCGGGCGTAAGGTACCAAAACACGGAGCCGGCAAACCAACTATTGACCCAAGACATGATTGAGCCAATTCATATAATGCTATAAGTTCGGG
Organism: Aegilops bicornis; assembly: GCA_021605145.1. Taxonomy (NCBI): domain Eukaryota; kingdom Viridiplantae; phylum Streptophyta; class Magnoliopsida; order Poales; family Poaceae; genus Aegilops; species Aegilops bicornis. The sequence goes on along the minus strand of CM038674.1, from coordinate 288,131,761 downwards.
GTGCCGCACTTGTGAAAGTGTTCGGACTTATCACACCATAATTTTGGGATACTTAAAGCCCCTGGTGTACAGGCCGTACCAAAGTGTACGGTTGCAACATGTCGTGAAATGCACATATGTATATATAAAGGAAGTAGAGCAATAATAAGCAAGAGCTATGTATTGTTTATTCAAAAAGGTAATGCAATGGGAGCAGAACGATACAAATAGTGCGATAAGCAAGGGATGGGACTATCTAACATGTTCCCCTCCAGGGGTAAGCTGCGGGATGGTATGTAAAACAGGTATAATGCTCGTAATAGAGACCACCTGAACACTCGACGTGGCTTTCCGCTTCCCTGGCTGTTGCATTGCGAGTTCGGCGATTCAAGTGTCGGACAGGACTTCTCAAAGACGGAGTCCTGAAAGTAAAAAAAAAGGAACACAAAAGGAAAAAGAAAAAAGAAATGACACAAGCAGGGCCCACAGTGCGGTCGAGCCGCATTCTTGGCGTGCCGTTGTCTTGCCCTCCCCATATGCCCATGGTATCTCCAGAGCGTAATTATATGCAGCGTAATACTAGCTTCGCAATTTCACGAGGGCTGGGGTTGGGGCGGATTGCTACTCGTGCTTGAATCGTGCCAGGTGGTCTTGTTGCAGGTTACTCCGGGCGCGCTTGGCGGTGTCCGGACGCTTAGTGGCCGGACTCGAGAATTGCCGTGAGAGGCTGCTTTGCACCTCCGCCGCGAGGGCTGCCGTATGCTCCTCCGTTCGGAGAGAGCGTTCGGTGTTTCCATTGACCGTGATTACTCCTCGAGGGCCTGGCATCTTGAGCTTAAGGTATGCATAGTGCAGCACCGCATTGAACTTTGCAAATGCGGTTCGTTCGAGCAGTGCATGATAGCCGCTGCGGAATGGGACGATGTCAAAGATTAACTCTTCACTTTGGAAGTTATCCGGAGATCCGAAGACCACTTCGAGTGTGACTGAGCCTGTACAATTGGCCTCTACACCCGGTATGACGCCTTTAAAGGTCGTCTTTATAGGTTTAATCCTTGAGGGTGCATGCCCATTTTGCGCACTGTATCCTGATAAAGCAGGTTCAGGCTGCTACCGCCGTCCATCAGGACTTTGGTGAGGTGAAATCCGTCAATAATTGGGTCAAGAACCAATGCGGGAAGCCGCTGTGACGGATGCTAGTGGGGTGGTCCCTTCGATCGAAGGTGATCGGGCAGGAAGACCATGGGTTGAACTTTGGGCGGCGGCTCCAGTAGCATATCGTCCGTAGTGCACGCTTCCGCTCCGTTTGGGTATGTGGGTAGCGTATATCATGTTCACCGTCCGCACTTGTGTGGGAAAACCTTCATCCTCTATTGTTCGGTGGCGGGGCTCCTCCTCGTCATCGCTATGCAGCCCCTTGTCATTGAGTTCAGCACTTAGCTTGCCTGCTTGCTTGAACACCCAACAATCCCTGTTGGTGTGGCTGGCAGGTTTTTCGGGGGTGCCATGTATCTGGCACAAGCGATCGAGTATTCGGTCCAAGTTGGACGGGCCCTAGGTATTTCTTTTGAATGGCTTCTTCCGCTGACCGGGTTTAGAGCCTCTGAATCCGGCATTGACGTCCGTATCTTCAGTATTATCGCCGTTAATGCGGCGCTTGTTCTTGTTGCGACGCGACCTGCCATTGCTGTCCTTGGTATCCGGACTATCAGGATGTTTGGCCAAGTTGTTGCTTCAAGCTAGCCAGCTGTCCTCTCCCGCACAAAAGCGAGTCATGAGGGTTGTGAGGGCTGCCATAGATTTCGGCTTTTCCTGTCCTAGGTGCCGGGTAAGCCACTCGTCGCGGATGTTATGTTTGAAGGTTGCAAGGGCCTCTGCATCCGGACAATCAACGATTTGATTTTTCTTTGTTAGGAACCGAGTCCGTAATTGTGCGGCCGATTCTTCCAGCTGCTGAATTATGTGGCTAAGGTCATCGGCGTCTGGTGGTCGCACATATGTGCCCTGGAAGTTATCAAGGAATGGGGCTTCCAGGTCCTCCCAACAACTAATTGATTCTGCTGGCAAGGTATTGAGCCAATGTCGAGCTGGTCCTTTGAGCTTGAGTGGGAGGTATTTGATGGCATGTAGATCATCACCGCGGGCCATGTGGATATGGAGGAGATAATCCTCGATCCAGACCGCAGGATCTGTGGTACCATCGTATGATTCGATGTTTACGGGTTTAAAGCCCTCAGGGATTTGATGATCCATTACTTCATCTGTGAAGCATAGTGGGTGTCTTGGCGCCTCTATATTGGGCTATATCACGATGTAGCTCATATGAGCTTTGTCATCGTGTTCGGCCCGGCCGGGTTTCTTTGTATCCGGCGCGACGGTAATCATCCCGCATTCTTTGGGAGCCCACGTGATCCGTAGATCAATCTTGTATGTTTTGCCTTATCCTCCAATATATCTCGCAAGTCCGGCGCGTTTTCCCGTGCCTTGGTACTTTTTGAGCGGCGTCATGGTGTGGCTTGAGAGGAGGGCCGAGAGGCTTCTCTGTCGCGGCCACGAGGTGGCCGGTCTGCCATGTCGTGCGCCGGTGACTTGGGTGCTTCCTACTCTAGTCGAGGCAATGGCCTGCGTTTGGGGTAGCTTTTGGAGGGGCGTTCGAGTTCATACTCTTCGGCTGCAAGGACTTCAGTCCTTCTGTCAGCTAGCAGGTCTTGATCAGCTCTAAGTTGTTGCTGATTTTTCTTGAGGCTGCTTTCCGTGGCTATAAGCCTGCGTTTGAAAGCAGCTCCTGTTGGCGGGATCCTCGGGCACGACAAATTAAGTAAATCGTCGAGGCTTGCCTCATCTTCGGAGGGAGGCGCATAATTATCGTCCTCGTCCTCTCTTTACGCCGCCTTTGTCATGCGGACTTGCTTCTCCCTCCTCCCGCTGAGTCTGTTGGAGGGGTTCTCTTGACCTTTGTCCGGGTGTTATTATCTCCGTCTTGCGGAATGATCGTTTTATTGTGGCAGGATTTAGTGCGGCCTTGTTGACGTCGGCGCTTGGCTGTTTCTTGGAGGGTCATCCTCCGTTGTTCCATCGCCGTTCCCATCTTTTGGGATGTCCACCATGTATATGTCATATGACGAGGTGGCCTTCCAAAGGTGCTACATGGTATTTGGGTCTTGGTAAATCTCCGGCATCGTCGTCTATACCGTCGATGTCTTGGAGTCGTAGTCTAGCATGTCGGTTAAATCATCGGCGGTGGCTACCAAGTGGGTGGTGGGTGGGCGTTGAATTTCTTCGTCGTCCGCATCCCAACCTTCCTGTCCGTAGTCCGGCCAGGGCTCTCCGGATAAAGAGAGAGACTTTAGTGAATTCAGGATGTCGCCAAAGGGCGAGTGCTAGAAGATGTCCGCGACAGTGAACTCCATAACCGGCGCCCAATCGGATTCGATTGGCAGGGGTGCGGAGGGTTCGGAGTCCGGAGAGGAGTCTGGCACCCTGGATTCGAGGTCTTCGCAAAGGACAGGGATGGAGTACGGCTCGATCACCATAGAGATTGTAGCCCCCGAGGTGGTGTCCAACCACTCATCCTCGATCAGGGAATCCGGCTCCGGATTAAGGGTCGGAGTGGATACTGGTGCGGCCTCCAGGGCACTGTTCGGCTGCAGAGCTAGATCATGCCCATCGAGACAGTGCGGTGCGCTTGGCTGCGGCTCGAATCCGTCGAAGATCAAGTCTCCGCGGATATCGGCCGTATAGTTCAAACTTCCAAATCTGACCTGATGGCGGGGCGTAGCTTTCGATCTGCTCCGGATGGCTGGCGAATTGGCCCGATGCAAAGCCGCCGAACACGAATATCTGTCCGGGAGAAAAGTCTCACCTGGACCGCGTCGTTGTTGATGATCGGAAGGAGCCATCGGGCCTATCGGTGGCGACACGGAGGAACTCTTAATGAAAGCACCAATGTTGGTGTCAAAACCGGCGGATCTCGGGTAGGGGGTCCCGAACTGTGCGTCTAGGCGGATGGTAACAGGAGACAAGGGACACGATGTTTTTACCCGGGTTTGGGCCCTCTCGATGGAGGTAATACCCTACTCCTACTTGATTAATATTGATGATATGGGTAGTACAAGAGTGGATCTACCACAAGATCAAGGAGGCTAAACCCTAGAAGCTAGCCTATGGTATGATTGTTGTTCGTCCCTACGGACTAAAACCCTCCGGTTTATATAGACACCCGGATAGGTTAGGGTTACAGTCGGTTACAATGGTAGGAGATCTACATATCTGTATCGCCAAGCTTGCCTTCCACGCCAAGGAAAGTCCCATCCGGACACGGGACGAAGTCTTCAATCTTGTATCTTCATAGTCTTGGAGTCCGTCCGTGACGATAGACCGGCTATCCGGACACCCCCTAGTCCGGGACTCCCTCACTCGGTGAGACCGAATTTGGTAATTAGCTAACCAGAGAGTTGGTCAGGTAAACTCGGTGGGACCGATTTGCTCTTTCGGTGAGACTGAAAAGTTACAAAAGGGAAACAGAGAGTTTACATTGTAATCTCGGTGGGACCGATTCGCTCTTTCGGTGAGACCAAGAAGTTACAAAGGGAAGCAGAGATTACAATCCCATCTCGGTGAGACCGAGATCCCTATCGGTGAAACTGATTTGCCTAGGGTTTGTGGCAGTGGCTATGACATCCGAACTCGGTGTCGCCGGATAGAAAGTATCGGTAGGGCCGTGTTTGACTTTGGGTTTAGGTCATATGTGGATGTGAGAAAGTAGTGGAGGCTTTTGGAGCATATCACTAAGCACATGGAGCAAAAGGCTCATTAAGCAACACCTCATCCCTCCTTGAAAGTATTGGCATTTCCTATAGAGTCAATGTGATCTTGGATCACTAAAATGTAAAATGTAGAGTCTTGAGCTTTTGAGCTTGAGCCAATCCTTTGTCCTTAATATTTTGAGGGATCCACTTTCATCATCCATGCCATGCCATTCATTGAGCTTTCCTGAAATATTCATCTTGGAATAGTATTAGCTCAATGAGCTATATGGTTTTATGAATTACCAAAACTACCTAGAGATAGTTGCACTTTCAATCTCCCCCTTTTTGGTAATGGATGACAAAATATAGATCAAACTTCGAGAAATGATAATAAAATTGAAAAACATCGTTGCTTTGAGAGTTATCTGATAAGTAAGAGCTCCCCCTAAATTTGTGCATATCTTAAGATTTGCTTTGGACTGCAAATGCACAAGAAATTAGGCTCATGGGTTACTCTTCCATGTCACATACATCTTGGTGGAGCGCTCAAAATAATAACGATTGAATACATGCACTCATCACCAAGCACGGTGAATGATCATATAAGGATAAATAAGATAATATCATAAAAGGCATAAGTGTAGCTTATGATCAACCACATGATCATCAATGTCTCACAGGTAATGCATAGTATCTCAAGCAATCAAACGCAAAAAAGGTTCAACCAAGAAGACAAGAGAGAACAAAAGCAAATCTCTCTCTCTCTCGAAGCCTATGATCTATACATTTTTCTCCCCCTTTGGCAACAAGTTACCAAAAAGTTCCTAGAAAATGCATAGTACTATGTCGTCTCTCAGGCTTGGTCTTCTGGTGGTGGTGTAGACAGGACTCCAAGGATGAGCATAAGTAGGCGTGGTAGGAGCTGAAGAAGTTGGAGCTGGAGCTGGTTGAGCTGGAGCTGTTTGGAGGCGGAAGAAGTTGCTCGGTGTGCAGGTTAGCACCGCAGCTGACCTCTGAGCTCTAGGCACTCTGGCAAATGCATCAGTTGTTGTTTTGCCCTTCCTCTCCTGTATATCATCTTGTAACTGCTCCATAGCTGACTGAATCTCAGTCACTTTGACATCAAGATCATAGAATTTTTGTTCCATGATTCTCTCTAGGCTCTCCTGGTTTTGAGTTAGGGTGGCCAACCCCTTCTCAATCCGCAGAGTTGATGCTATTAAGTAACCAAGCTACTCCTGCTTGTTCTTCAGAAAGTAGTCAGATGCCTCTGCTTGAGTTGGCATCTTTGCAGCTTTCTCTTGCCTTGCCTTCTCCTTTCTCTCCCGAGCTTGCACTGATGATGGTTCATTCTTGGTCATGACAACTCGATTGTCCTCAAAATCAGGATAGAGAACCATGTGTTCCTTATCCAATAGATACTTTCCTGTGCCCATCTTCGAGTTTATCAACTCCTGAATCTGTGGGGCATAACCACATCTCCTCTTCTGATCTGCTGCAGTCCTCTTAATTATCTCGACTATGAGGCTCATGACCTTGAATTTCTGAGGCACATCAAAAACATGAAGCAAATTGATTGCATGTCCTCTAATCATGTTATGGTCACCTGATTTGGGCAATAGAGTATGCCTTAAGATCCAGTTGATCGTAGGCAGCCCTTCTGACAGAAAATGGGTGATCCAAACTTGAAGATCTCAATTGCATCATCTGGGATCTCCTTGTACATGTGTGACATAGTGTTATGATCCATTTTCTTCTTAGCATAAATGTCCAGGTCATCCTCACTTTCCTTTGGGGCATTGATCAAACTTGCCCATTCCTCTATGGTAGACTGATATACGGTTCCTTCGACATCCACACTATCACGCCATCTGGATAGAAATGTGCTATGGAGTAGAATTGCATGATGAGTTAAATCGTTCCGGTTGGTGAGCTTACGCCCAACAAAATCAGCAACTCCACACGCCTTTGAAGCTATCATATACTCCGAGGTAGTGTTCTGTGTTCTCCTTCATGTAGGTCCAGTTGACCCATCTCATATCGCAAACTATGGGCTTCTTATCCAGCAAGATAGTCTCATAAAAGTCCTGCTGCTCCTTGGTGTGGAACCTGTAATCCACAGCTGTCCTTCTCCTTGTGGCATATGGATATGTCTCTCTCCATAGCCTCAACCCATTATCTCTCCTGATCTTCATGTTTTCATCCACAGGATGAGCATCATTGTGGTCTGGGATCTTGGGTTTGAGCTTCCTTAGGACCTGCCCTTCTTCATCTTCTTCAGCTTCAACCTCAGGCAATGGGGCCTTGTTCTTTTCAGCTGCTGGTATGCTCCTGGTATTCCTCTTAGGTGCATTCTTGGGCTTGGAGGCAGCTTTGTGTTTGGAAGTTGCAGCCCCTGACTTGATAGCATCACCCATCAGCGTTTGTGCCTTGGGTGCAGGCTCTACAACCTCTTCTTCTTCTTCCTCTTCCATCATGGAAGGCTTCCCTATCACTCTTGCCATGGTCTTATTTACCCTTTCTTTCCTTTTCTTTCCCTCTGCAGCAACAGGCTCTTTGGGTTGAGATTCCAAAGGAGCTTGAGTAGACACTCTGGCTTTGGACATTGGTTGCCTGCCTGCTGGCCTTTTGATTTTCAAACCAGGCTTCACTGCAAAAGAGCTGAACTCCCTCTTGAGCACTTTCTTCTTGGAGCTTGCCTCATCCTCAACTGCCACGTAATTCTCATGCTCAGGCTCTGAGGTCTTCTTCTTTCTTGACCTTGTGGCAGCCTTGGGAAAATTGCTCAGAGTGCTTCTGCTCCCCTCATCCGAGCTGCTTGAGGGACTAGTGCCCTCGCTCAACTGGATCTGCTTCTTGATTTGTTACGGCTATCACTCACAGTGCGACATGCTTTGTTCAACCGACTGCTGACCTTGTGAATAGTTATAGATGAGGTAGAGTGGATGAGCATCACAAAATGCAGAGATTTTTGCAAAGAATGATTCAAAAACTTAGTTTTAGTTTCCCACTTTGAAAACATTTCGGATCTACCGATTTTCAAACTCGGTGATACCGGCAGTTTTGGAACCTAAACTAGTGAACTCGGTCGGACCGAGTCGAGTTTAGTGGCACCGAGACTGCTAGGGTTTCTAAAGTTCGAAATCGATTAGCAATTCTTGGTCGACCGAGACTTACTAGTGCAATGGCATTAGCCAAATCGGTGGGACCGAGTTTTTCAACTTCGGTGGGTCCGAGATGGTTTCGTGAAACCTAACCCTAAATTTTCGAATCGCATCTATTCTAAGGATTGATTTGGTGGATAGGAGTGTTTCAATCGTGGCAAGATGCATAATGTACACAATATCTTTGAGAATCGGACGAGGAAAGCACTGTGATCGAGTCCATACCCTAGTTCGGCGGGAACTCGCTACGGCGGCAATGGCGGAGGAGAATTCCGTTGACGGCGGCGGAGACCAGCGACAGGAGGCGGCTGGCTATGAAGTCGACGATCCATAGACCAAGTTGGCAGAGCGAGCTATGCGCGGGCGTGAGGATTCAGAGAAAGTTTTCCAAATTTTGCCCGTGCGATATATATAGCCCGACCTTGTCGGTGTGACCGAGTGGTACAACTCGGTGGCACCAAGATGCAAAACTGTGAACAGTTATGGCAACTCGGTGTGACCGAAAAGTACAAATCGGTTGCACCGAGATGAAAACCTAGATCGACTTAGTAATCTTGGTATGAGCGAAATGGATGAATTGGTCAGACCGAAAATCACAAACAAGTTTTGGAAGTTTAAGTCTATGACAAATCGGGGACTCCGAGTGCTCCTCACACAGAGTGGTTCAAATCTGACTTGATCAAATTTTGTGATGTAGCATGAATAGAGTTTGAGATGAGAAAAGCACAGATACCTAGAGAAGGTTCTTAGGCATTCTTGTCCATCCACTTGGCCAAAGAAAGAAAAACCAAACAATCAAAACAACAAGTGGATGTCCTCGAATGAGTAAATATGCAACCAACATGCTCACACAATAAGATGACAAATGAAATATGTGACAAAGCATGCACAACCAATTCTAGCATCTATCAAACAATTGGCGATGACTAGTTCATCTATATATGAGTATATTGACTTATGAGTCAAATGAGAACATTTGATCATAGGTCATACTCATCGTTTAAGCTCAAGTGGGGTTACCACTTTTACATAAAGCATTTATGTGTTCACATCATTAGAGTTGCTTTGACTCAATTCTTAGAGTTAAGCTCCCCCTAGATGTGAGATCCCCCTTTATAGGGATAAACTAACCTTGGGTTTTGTGGATGATGACTTCATGTAGGTGTTGAAGATGTGGATGCTCAATGTTGATGTAGATCGTTTGGAGCAATCCTTTGGAGTGAGTTGCACTTTCAATACCTACATAGGTTAGTCCCACAAGGAACAAACAAGGATATCCATAAACATAGAGTGATGCACACACAAAATGATGTCCATGAAAACATTAGGTTACCTTGTCCCTTGCCTTACCAACATGAGGGTTTGTGACTCCTTGAACTAATCCAAGATATGGATGTTGATTGCACTTGTCCTCGCCATAATGATATGAGTGAAAAATGTTGGCGGAGTCACCCTCAAGAACTCTCTAGTTCCTCTTCTTCGGGATCCACATAACCTTGATGGGAATCCTTGGTTTAGTAGTTGTACTTGATGAAGTAGAACTTGAAGTAGTCTTGGGAATCCACTTGACCAAGGCCTTAGGTGCTTCTTCAAATGCATCAATCTCCTCTTGAAGCTTGTCCTTGCCTTTGTTCTTGTGGTCTTGTGGTGGAAGATCATCTTGAGCTTGTGTTCCCTTGAAGGAAGTAGGATCATACTTCACTTGTTGAGGAACAAACTTCGTCTTGGGGTATTGATCTTCTTCCCACTCAACTCCATTGGCATTGAACTTTCGTTCAAAACCAACACCTTGATTCTTCGGTGCCTTCTTTGCTTGCGTACAATTTCCTCAAATTGCTTACTCGGCAAGACTCTTGTATACACCTTTCTCTATAATTCCCTTCAATAAGCTGTTTTCTTGCTCAAGTGTAACTTGGCTAAGAGAATCATTAGTGGAATCAAGAGAACTACTAGAAGCAACAATACTGGATTTAGCATTGTTATTGTTACTACTAGAAGAAGAATCTTTCTTGTTCTTGTTACTAGACTTGACTTGAGGCATATAAGTAGATAAGAGTAAACGCTTGTCAATGTAAGAAGAACATTTCTTACGAAGATCGTCATTGATTGCCTTTAAGAACTCATGCTCTTGCTCAAGATTTAGCTTTTCAAAGCGTAACTTCTCATGAGCCCTTAAAAGTTCTCGATGATCTTCAAAGATAGTTTCATGAGCTAACTTAAGAGTGTTTAGTTATTTAGTTAGACGCTCAATTTTCTCCTTATCATTGTCATTCATTTCAACTTGATTAGCATGATTAATTGACGTTTCATCATAGTATTCATCACTAGAGTTGTCAACAAGTAAATCATCATCACCTAGCAAGCCATCTTCATTAACATCAAAATCAACATACTCGGGGTGTGTTACCTTAGGACCTTTGGCCATGAAGCATCTACCAATTCCTTCATTTGGTGATTCAAATATGTCGTAGGAGTTGGTTGACACAAGTGCTAGACCGGCAACACCTTCATGTTGAGTGTATTGGTCGGAGTGATAGCTTCTCTCGGAGTGATGGTAGGAGTCGGAGCCGGATACCCATTCACCAACATGAGCTTGATGTCTTCGTTTTGTGTAGCTCTTTGATGACTTGTCCTTCCTTTCCGAATCCTTGCTTCTCCGTGAGGGTCTTCATTCATAACGATCATGTCTACTCCTTCTCTCTCTTGGTGGTGATTCTTCTCTTCTACTTCTTATCTTGGGAGAATCTTCTCTTCTTTTGTAGGGTGCCGTACACTCATTGGAATAGTGTCCGGGTCTCCCACAATTGTAGCAATTGCGCTCTCAACTAGAAGATCTTTTGTCATTGTAGGACCTTGACTTAGAGATTCTTTCTTTGCTTCTACTCTTGTAGAATTTGTTGAAGTTCTTCACCATTAAGCTCAATTCTTCATTGAAGGTTTGTTTCTCACTTGATGATGTGGGGGCTTCACATGAGGCTTTTAAGCACCACTCGACTTGTTGTGAAGTTCCTCCTTATCCTTGAGTGACATCTCATGAGCAACAATTCTTCCAATGACTTCCGTAGGCTTGAGATCTTTGTAATTGGGCATCATTTGGATCAATGTGCACACGGTATCATATTTTCCATCCAATGCTCTTAGGATCTTCTTGATGATGAATCTATCGGTCATCTCTTCACTTCCTAAGCCGGTAATCTCATTTGTGATAAGAGCAAGCCTAGAGTACATTTCAGTGACACCTTCACCATCCTTCATTTTGAACTTGACAAGCAGACTTTGGAGCACATCCAACTTGGATTCCTTGACGGTCGATACCTTCGTGCATATCAATCAAAGTATCCCAAATTTCCTTTGCATTCTCAAGGCGGCTGATTTTGTTGGACTCCTCGGGGCACAATCCATTGAAGAGGATATCACAAGCTTGAGCGTTGTATTGCAACATCTTCAACTCATCCGCACTAGCTTCACGGTTCGGTTCTCTCCCATCAAAGAATTCACCTTGCAAGCCAATACACACAATAGCCCAAACGACGGGGTTATGTCCAAGAATATGCATTTTCATCTTATGCTTCCAACTAGCAAAATTAGTGCCATCAAAGTAAGGACCTCTACGGTGATAATTTCCCTCGCTAGACGCCATACTCTCCTAGGTTGTGAAACCAAGGCTATGACCACCAAAAGCTATGGAAATCAAAGCAAATGGAGACCAAAGCTCTGATACCACTTGTAGGACCTTGAAGTATGTCTAGAGGGGGGGGGGGGTGATTAGACTACTTGACCAATAAAAACTTAACCTTTTCCCAATTTTAGACTTCGGCAGATTTTAGCTATTTCAGAACAAGTCAAGCAATCTTCACACAATTCAAGCAAGCATGCAAAGAGTATATAGGCAGCGGAAATTAAAGCATGCAACTTGCAAGAATATAAAGGGAAGGGTTTGGAGGATTCAAACGCAATTGGAGACACGGATGTTTTTGTCGTGGTTCCAATAGGTGGTGCTATCGTACATCCACGTTGATGGAGACTTCAACCCACGTAGGAGTAGCAGTTCTTGCGAGTCCACGGAGGGCTCCACCCACGAAGGGTCCACGAATAAGCAACCTTTTCTATCCCACCATGGCCGTCGCCCATGAAGGACTTGCCTCACTAGCGGTAGATCTTCACGAAGTAGGCGATCTCCTTGCCCTTACAAACTCCTTGGTTCAACTCCACAATCTTGTCGGAGGCTCCCAAGTGACACCTAGCCAATCTAGGAGACACCATTCTCCAAGAAGTAACAAATGGTGTGTAGATGATGAACTCCTTGCTCTTGTGCTTCAAATGATAGTCTCCCCAACACTCAACTCTCTCTTATAGGATTGGATTTGGTGGAAAGAAGATTTGAGTGGAAAGCAACTTGGGGAAGGCTAGAGATCAAGATTCATATGGTTGGAATGGAATATCTTGGCCTCAACACATGAGTAGGTGGTTCTCTCTCGGGCTGGTAAGTTGGAAGTGTAGGTTTGTTACGATGGCTCTCTCCACGAATGAAGAGGAGGTGGAGGGGTATATATAGCCTCCACACAAAATCTAACCGTTACACACAATTTACCGGACTCGATGGGACCGAATCATCAAACTCGGTCAGGACCAATTTAGTAAACCTAGTGACCGTTAGGATTTTGATTGGGATGACATGCATCTCGGTAGGACCAATTTGGTTAGGGTTAGGGCATAACGTAATCTCGGTGAGACCGATTACACAAACTCAGTGAGACCGAATTTGGTAATTAGCTAACCAGAGAGTTGGTCAGGTAAACTCGGTGGGACCGATTTGCTCTTTCGGTGAGACCGAAAATTTACAAAAGGGAAACAGAGATTTACATTGTAATCTCGGTGGGACCGATTCGCTCTTTCGGTGAGACCGAAAAGTTACGAAGGGGAAACAAAGAGATTACAATCCCATCTCGGTGAGACCGAGATCCCTATCGGTGAAACCGATTTGCCTAGGGTTTGTGGCAGTGGCTATGACATCTGAACTCGGTGGCGCCGGATAGAAAGAATCGGTAGGGCCGAGTTTGACTTTGGGTTTAGGTCATATGTGGATGTGAGAAAGTAGTGGAGGCTTTTGGAGCATATCACTAAGCACATGGTGCAAAAGGCTCATTAAGCAACACCTCATCCCTCCTTGATAGTATTGGCATTTCCTATAGAGTCAATGTGATCTTGTATCACTAAAATGTAAAATGTAGAGTCTTGAGCTTTTGAGCTTGAGCCAATCCTTTGTCCTTAATATTTTGAGGGATCCACTTTCATCATCCATGCCATGCCATTCATTGAGCTTTCCTGAAATATTCATCTTGGAATAGTATTAGCTCAATGAGCTATATGTTGTTATGAATTACCAAAACCACCTAGGGATAGTTGCACTTTCAAAGGGGCGATTGTCTTCTTCTTCACCGCGACCTTCGCCGGCTTCTTTGCCGCTGCGGCCCTCGTGTGGCGCCCGGGCCCCTCCAAGGCCAGCTGTGGCCGCGCAGCCCTGCCGGGCCGGACCGGCTCGCCGGAACTGGCCCGCCGTAGGACTCGCCCCCTCCCTGTAGGTGGTGTCGGGTCTGCGGTCTCGACCTCCTCCTCCGACGACTCGCCGGTCACATCTTCAACCAAAGGAGCCTCGGTGCCGGCGCTGCTGGTTCCCCCGGCGACCGCCGCCCACCGGGCGAGCTCCTTCTTCTCCGCGGCCGTCGCGGCCTTGTCCTCCACACCGCCGGCATTGCAGGCCTCCCTGGCAAGTTGCGCCTCCCTCGCCCTGGTGGCGATTTAGTCCAGCTCTGCCTGGGTGGTGTCCTGGACAAGCAGCCGCTCGGCGTCGGTGTTGACATACACCTCATGAAGGGTGTCAAAGAACTGCTGCACTTCGGCATCCTCCGGATCCTTCCAGCTCGGGACGGGCCCGTGCGCGTTGCAGTCTGGCATCATGGCGATGATCTCGGACCGACACGAGTTGTTGCACAACGGGACCAACCCCGTCGGCAGCTTGAACAGAGGCCCCTTGAGGACCTTGCCGGCCTTCGCGGTGGCCCTCGCAACCTTGCCGGTCCGCTCGACCTCGCCGTCGAGGCCCACGTCGAGCTGGATGATCCGCTGGCAGAAATGGGCGTGCGCCGACACTGTGAAGTTGTGGTCGAGGCCGGGGCGGAGCCGCATGATGTCGGCGGGGTTCGTGAAGAGCCAGGCTGGCCTCCCCTTGTTATGCAGAGTAGCGATCCAGCGACGGATGAAGTCCGCTCCGATCATCTCAAGGGTGAGCCCGGCCTGGGTAAGCCGGAGAATCCTGGTGGTGGCAACCGTGAGCTTTCCGTCGTCAGCGTCGACGTCGCTCCAATCGCTTCCGCGAACCGGCGGCACCAGTCGAATTCTGTAGAACGCCAGCGGGTCCTTCTATTCGATCCAGCACCACCGGCCCCGCCATTCTTCCCACCTCTCCTTCATGGCGCCGTCCGGGTACGCTCCCTTTGATTTTGGGATCCAGGTGATGCACCCCGAGATGGCACCTCCCGTTTGGATCCGAGGGAAGAAGTAATGGCGGAAGAGCGCTGTGTTGGGGTGCACCCCGACAAAGCCTTCGCAGAGGTGCGCGAAAAGGGCCATGCATGCCACCACATTTGGAGTAAAATCCAGGAGGTGGAAGCCAAAGGTGTGCATAATGTCGCTGAAGAAATCGGAGAAGGGAGGACAGAGCCCGAAAGAAAAATAATCAACAAAGAAGGGGTACCGATATGGGGCAGCCTCGGCGCAGTTGGCGGGGATGACACGCGTGGTCGGATGCCCCAAATCCCCCCCCCCCCCCCCCGTCTTCACTCCCCACAAGGGCCTGAAGGACTCTCGAAGCTCGAACACGTCGACCGTCGAGGGGAAGAAGGCAGACTGCGTCCGCTGCACCGCCAACGCACTTTCCGGCGGCTTCGCGGCTCCCGCATCCTTAGCCACTCCCTTGCCCTTGGTGGATTTTGGCGCCATGACGGCTGGGGGAGGAGGGTAGGACGGAGGGCGGCGGAGGCACAACGGCAGCAAGTGGGGACGAAGCTTGAAGAAGAAGAGGGAAGCGAGCGAATGTCTCCGAGAATGAGGTTGCACGGAGGGTAAAAGGAACAGTGCGCCCGTGGTTATCCCTTTTTATGGGGAAGCCGCGGGGCGCGCTGCCCATTTACTGCGATGTGACGCATGCGTGTGGAAACCGCCCCACGCATGCTGCCCACGTCACGCATACCACTCCACGCCGCACCACGCGCGCGGTCGTGGGAGGCGGAGCGCGCGAAGAATCTTACCACGGTAAAAACCCGCCCCGCCTGCCCGCGCACCGTTTTGGGCCTGACCCAACAACGTGTCACGCTTATGTGTGGCCCAGGCCCAGGGGCTCCTGTCGGTGTACAAAAATAGGGGCACGTTTTTGTACCCCTTTACCTGTGCATGGGCAGTCAGAGCCGCGCCCACGACCACACCAAGCCGAACAAGGGAGGTGAGCCAAGGTAAGACCGAAGCCCAAGACGATCAAAGCAACGCCAAGGCCAAGACCATGAAGAGCAGAGGGACGAAGCAGGTTCCCCCGACAATACCCTTCTTTGGCGGCCTCGTGGCCCAGCAAGACCCTGCCGGACGGCTCGCCCCACCTGTGAGCGAGCCACCCTTGAGCCCACGGCCCCCAGCGCCATCATCCACGTGGGGCCAGCGCTCGGGGGGCACCTCCGTGGTGGCATGAAGATCTTTGTGAAGACATATTCAAGATCAGAGGAGGATTAGAAGACGACGATCCTCAGCAAGATCCTTGCCGAGGAAGGCTAACAGACCCCCGGCAAGACCTTTCCCAGGGACGACAGCGCGCCACGGCAGGACCCTTGCCGGGCCACCCGGCAAGGCCCTCGCCAAAGACGCCGGCGCAGCCACCGCCAAGCCCACGTCAACCAAGCTCCCACCGCCGTTCACATGAAGCTACCAGCCCAACCAGCTGGGCGGGCACCTACGTGGCAACATGCAGCTCCCAGGCCAACTCATCGAGGGCCTGCGTGGCGGCATGCAGATCTTCGTGAAGGCTCCACCACCGCGCCAACTCAGCTGCCTGCCTGCCTACATGGCACCGCACGCATCCCTGGCCGAGGCGCATGTCGAAGCAAGGAGGAGCAGCGACGGACGGGACGGGCCTCGCCCCCGTCCCCGATAAGCTCAGGGCACGGTACGCCTTTCCACCTCCTGTGTGTCACTGTGGCAGCCCCTTTCAACTATAAAAGGAGGCCCATGGCATACTGGAGAAGGATTCGGCTCTTTCAAACCACGCGCTGACCACAGTTAGTTCGAGAGCTCAAGAACTCTCACAAATACACCCACCAAAGCAGGGCTAGGGTTTTATGCATCCTCACGGCCCGAACCTGGGTAAACGATCCTTGTGCTGTCTACTAGCCCTGCTCTCCTCGCAACCCTGCGCCCCGGCAACCGTAGTAGGGATTCTTGTGATCCCATAGGTGTCGTTCCACACCGACATATAGGCTATACGCTGATATTGGATCTTGGAATTGGACTTCCACCAAAAAAATTATCCTATGCATCTGGTCATCATGATCGGAATTATATATATAATTTTTGGCCTCGTGAAGGAGAAAGTATCGCTCTTGCTTGGGGGAGGCTTAAGTCAATGTTATATTCATTCCCCGATCATGAGCTCTCAAGAGAAATTATTATTCAGTATTTTTATGCTCGACTTTCTCGTAATGATCGATCCATGCTTGATACTTCTTGTGTTGGTTCTTTTATGAAGAAGACTATTGAATTCCGGTGGGATCTCTTAGAAAGAATTAAACGCAACTCTAAAGATTGGGAACTCGACGAAGGTAAAGAGTCAGGTATTAAGATCAAGTTTGATTGTGTTAACTCTTTTATGAATACCGATGCTTTTAAAAAGTTTAGCACTAAATATGGACTTGACTCTGAGATAGTAGCCTCATTTTGTGCATCATTTGCTACTCATGTTGATCTCCCTAAATAGAAGTGGTTTAAATATCACCCACCTATTAAAGAAGAAATTAAAGAACCAGTACTAGCTAAAGATGAAACTATTATTTATAATGTTGATCCAGTTGTTCCTACTGCTTATATTGAAAAACCACCTTTCCGTGTTAGGATGAAGGAACATGCTAAAGTTTCGACTGTGGTCATTTAAAGTTATATTAGAACACCTAAACCAGCTGAACAAATCAAAGTACAACGTATAGTATTGCTACGGTTAAGGACCAGGAAGAAAATATAGATGGGCATGTTATTTACTTCTGTTGTTGGCATGCATGTTGTCTCAGTTAAAATAGGAGATCACTGTTATCATGGTTTATGCGACATATGTGCTAGTGTGAGTGCTATCCCCTTTACCTTATCTCAAGAAATTATGAATGACATAGCACCCGCTAAGATAGAAGACATAGATGTTACTATTAAACTTGCTAATAGAGACACCATCACACCACTTGGGATTGCTAGAGATGTTGAAGTCTTGTGTGGGAAAACAAAATACCCTACCGATTTTCTTGTTCTTGGTTCCCCACAAGATGACTTTTGTCCTGTTATCTTTGGTAGAACTTTCTTGAACACCGTTGATGCTAAAATAGATTGTGAGAAACAAACTGTCGGTGTTAGATTTGGTGATGAGTCTCATGAGTTTAATTTTTCCAAGTTTAGTAGAAAACCTCATAAAAAAGAATTTCCTAATAAGGATGCAATAATTGGTCTTGCTTCTATTGCTGTACCTCCTACTGATCCACTAGAACAATATTTGTTGGACCATGAAAACAATTTACATATGCATGAAATAAATGAAATAGATAAGATTTTATTTGAACAACGTCCTCGGCTTAAACACAATTTGCCTATTGAAACTCTAGGAGGTCCTCCTCCACCTAAAGGTGATCCCGTGTTTGAATTAAAACAATTGCCAGACACTTTGAAATATGCTTATCTTGATGGGAAGAAATATATCCTGTTTTTATTAGTGCTAACCTTTCAGAACATGAAGAAGAAAGATTATTGAATGTTCTAAGGAAGCACGGAGCTGCTATTGGATATACTCTTGATGATCTTAAGGGCATTAGTCCCACTCTATGTCAGCACAAGATTAATATGGAACCTTATGCTAAACCAGTTGTTGATCACCAACATCGGTTAAATCCGAAGATGAAAGAAGTGGTAAGAACAAAAATATTAAAACTTCTGGAACCAAGTATAATCTATC
Source organism: Aegilops bicornis (assembly GCA_021605145.1). Taxonomy (NCBI): domain Eukaryota; kingdom Viridiplantae; phylum Streptophyta; class Magnoliopsida; order Poales; family Poaceae; genus Aegilops; species Aegilops bicornis. The sequence goes on along the minus strand of CM038674.1, from coordinate 288,113,621 downwards.
CTATAGCTGATACTAGATGGGTAAGTCATGTTCATTGTGTCCCTAAGAAAGGAGGAATTATTGTTATTCCACAAAGGATTGTTACAGGTTATAGAATGGTAATTGATTTTAGAAAATTAAACAAAGCAACTAGAAAATATCATTACCCTCTGCCTTTTATTGATCAAATGCTAGAAAGATTATCTAAGCACACACATTTTTCCTTCCTTGATGCCTCTTCTGGTTTTTCACAAATACATGTTTCTCAACCTGATCAAGAAAAGACCACTTTTACTTTTCTTTTTGGAACTTATGCTTATAGATGTATGCGTTTTGGTCTATGCAATGCATCTTCTACCTTTCAAAGATGTATGACTGCTATATTCTCTGATTTTTGTGAAAAGATTGTTGTGGTTTTCATGGATGACTTTTCTGTTTATGGGAAGTCTTTTGATGATTGTTTAAGCAATCTTGATCGAGTTTTGAAGAGATGTGAGCAAACAAATCTTGTCTTGGATCGGGACAAGTGCAACTTTATGGTTAATGAAGGTATTGTTTTGGTCCATAAAATTCCTGAAAGAGGTATTGAGGTGGACAAAGCTAAGGTTGATGCAATTTAGAAAATACCATGTGCTAAAGATATCAAAGGTATTCGTAGTTTCCTAGGTCATGTTGGTTTCTATAGGAGATTTATCAAAGACTTTTCTAAAATTTCTAGGCCCCTTACAAATCTTTTGCAAAAGGATGTTCCTTTTGTTTTTGATGGTGATTGTTTAGAAGCATTCGACACACTCAAGAAAGCCTTAATTTTGGCACCTATTATTCAACCACCTGATTGGAACTTGCCTTTTGAAATTATGTGTGATGCTAGTGATTATGCTGTTGGTGCTGTTCTAGGACAAAGAGTTGATAAGAACTGAATGTTATTCATTATGCTAGTAAACTCTAGACAGTGCTCAATGAAATTATGCTACTACTAAAAAATAATTTCTAGCAGTAGTGTTTGCTTGTGATAAATTTAGATACTGTATTGTAGATTCAAAAGTAATTGTCCACAGTGATCATGCTGCTATAAAATATCTTATGGAAAATAAAGATGCTAAACCTAGGCTTACTCGATGGGTTCTCTTGCTACGAGAATTTGATTTGCATATCACTGATAGAAAAGGAGCGGAGAACCCCATAGCTGATAACTTGTCTAGGCTTGAAAATGTCCTTGATGACCCAGTACCTATTGATGATAGTTTTCCTGATGAGCAATTAGCTGCAATAAATGTTTCTCATAACACTCCTTGGTATGTTGACTATGCTAATTATATTGTTGCTAAATATTTACCACCTAGCTTTACATACCAACAAAAGAAAAAATTCTTCTATGATTTAAGACATTACTTTTGGGATGACCCACATCTTTATAAAGAAGGAGTAGATGGTATTATTAGATGTTGTGTACCTGGGAATGAACCGGGGCAAATCCTACAGAAATGTCACTCGAAAGCTTACGGAGGACATCATGCGGGAGACAGAACTTCTCACAAGGTATTCTAATCTGGGTTTTATTGGCCTACTTTTTCAAGGATGCTCGTAAGTTTGTCTTATCTTGTGATGAATGTCAAATAATAGGTAATATCGGTAAGCGTTAAGAAATGCCTATGAATTATTCACTTGCTGTTGAACCATTTGATGTTTGGTGTTTGGATTATATGGGACCTTTTCCTTCCTCTAATGGGTATACATATATTTTGGTTGCTGTTTATTATATTACTAAGTGGGTAGAAGCTATTCCAACTAGTAGTGCTGATCACAACACCTCTATTAAAATGCTTAAGGAAGTTATTTTCCCATGGTTTGGAGTCCCTAGATATTTAATGACTGATGGTGGTTCACACTTTATTCATGGTGCTTTCCGTAAAATGCTTGCCAAGTATGATGTTAACCATAGAATTGCATCACCCTATCATCCTCAGTCTAGTGGTCAAGTTGAACTTAGCAATAGAGAAATAAAATTAATTTTGCAAAAGACTGTCAATAGGTCCCAAAAGAATTGGTCTAAGAAATTAGATAATGCACTTTGGGCTTATAGAACAACATATAAAAATCCTATGGGCATGACTCCTTATAAGAAGGTTTATGGAAAAGCTTGTCATTTGCCTCTTGAGTTAGAACATAAAGCATATTGGGCAATCAAAGAACTCAACTATGGTTTCAAACTTGCCGGTGAAAAGAGGTTATTTGATATTAGCTCTTTAGATGAATGGAGAACCCAAGCTTATGAAAATGCCAAGTTATTTAAAGAAGAAGTTAAAAGATGGCATGATAAAAGAATCCAAAAGCGTGAGTTCAAAGTTGGAGAATATGTTTTTGTACAACTCTCGTTTCAGATTCTTTGTAGGAAAACTCCTCTCCAAATGGGAAGGACCCTATGTTATCGAGGAGGTTTATCGATCTGGAGCTATCAAAATAAATAATGCCAAAGGTACTAACCCGAAGGTTGTTAATGGGCAACAAATAAAACATTATATCTCAGGTACGCCCATTAATGTTGAAAGGAATATTACCCGAACTATGACACCGGAAGAACACATAAAAGAAACCTTCCGGAACACTCCAGAATCGTGAAAAAGAGGAGGTACGTGTTACGATAAGTAAATGGACTCCCAAAAATCTGCAAAAATGTTTTCTATCCGTTTTGGAATATAACAAAAATTAGAAAATAAGAAACTACCAGCAAGGTAACCCTGGTGGGCACAAGACACCAGGGCGCGCCTAGTGTGCCAGGCGCGCCCAGGTGGGTTGTGCCCACCTCGGGTACCTTCCGGACTCCGTTTTTCTCCTGTTTGCTTGTTTCCCAAGATAAAAAATCTTTATATACCCCGCGAACCTATTGACCACCGTAGAGAAATCTTCTGTTTTCTTTTCTCGCTGTTTTCTGACAGATTCAGCTAGGCCAGCATCATGTCTTCCTCACCTTCCAACAGCGGAAAAGAAGACACATGGTTGGTTCGGGAGGATCTAAGGAGAGAGCAGGCTGAAGAGGTTGCCATGGAGGAAGGAGAGGGAAATCCCCTTGGGGTTCACCTTCCGGCTTCCGAGAGAGGCACATTGGCTAGCATCTCCACTCATCCTAATCCTCATCAAGCCATGAGATCATCAGACAATCAAGAGAGCCCCGAAGTGCACAAAGGACTCCCACCAAGGAGGCCTTTACACAGGTTACATCGTAACAATTTTCACAATTTGATTCACAATTATGGGTTCGAGAATACTCCTCGTGTGCACACGCCGTCCAATTGGGACATATCTCGTCCAAGAGAAAGCAATGCAGGAACAAACTCCTGGGGCCCGGAAAATAAACACATAATGGATGAGGTGAGGAAAAACACTGAGTTACTTCATCAAGCCCTCCGGGAGATTCAAGGTTTGAGGGAGCTACTAATGGTTATATTGGAAAACCCTCCTTCATCACCAAAAGAAAATTTAGTGTCGGGTATGGGCACTCCCTTTGGCCTATGCCAAGATTGGGGGAGGTGCCCCGGTATCGTATCACCCCCACTATCTTTTGCCTTTACTTATTTATCTTTTGCTTTATATGAATAAAAGTTTAGTTTGGTCCTTTCTTTTTGAGAGTTTGCTTAGTTTGAGTTTTTGCTTTCTTTACTTTCATGTCTCAATGAAAAGAAATGAAAAAAATGAAAAAGATCATATGCTAATCTTATGGTAAGTAATGACACCACATAAGGAAAAGTATAAGTAGAACATTTTATTAGATATTGAAAAACATAGCATTGGCCAATGATGCAACTCATGAGAGAATTAATAAGGGAAGAGAAGATTCACATGCAAATACACTATCTTGGAAATATTTTGTGATTGTGAGCCCCCATCAAAATATTATATGCCAAAATTGTTGACGTTGGACAAGGAAGACAACATAATGATTTATGTTTGTTCATATTCACCTAGCAGTTATATTGTCATAGATCCTTCAACATGTACTGCTTGCCCCTATCTTGCTAGCCAAAAATTCTGCACCAAGTAGAGATACTACTTGTGCATCCAAAAACCCTTAAACCCAAATCTTATTTTCAAGAGTCCACCATACCTACCTAGGGATTGAGTAAGATCCCTCAAGTAAGTTGTCATCAGTGCAATAAGGCAATAAAAATTGCTTCTAAAAGTGTTAGATCATTTAGTGTAAGAGAAAATTGAGCGTCGAACTTGTGATAGCAAAGAATAAAAGAGACAGACTGCATAATAAAGGTTGCTATCATAAGGGGCAATATAACATGACGTTCTTTTGCACTAAGGGGTTGAGCATACAAACAAATAAGTGCATGGCAAGCTCTTCTTCCCTCTGCGAAGGGCCTATCTTTTACTTTTATGTATTTACTTTCATGTATGAGTCAAAGTTTCTCTCTCTATTCCTTTTTGTTTTTTCTCCTTTGGCAAGCATCATGTGGTGAGGAAAGATCTAGGCACATATGTCCAGTTGAATATGGCTAGCATGAGTTATTATTGTTGACATCACCCTTGAGGTGAATAAGTTGGGAGGAGAAATTATAAGCCCCTATCTTTCTATGTGTCCGGTTGAAATATTTTGCTCATGTGTATGTGGTGAGTGTTAGCAATAATAGAAGACTATATGATGGTTGAGTATGTGGACTTGACTAAAGGCTCCGATACGTGACCCTTCCTGAAAAGATGATGAATTGTAGTTGCGAAGTTGACCGAGAACATAGTTTGTTGGTTTCCAATAGAGATTATGCTCTATACTTTGATGTTGTAATGAATTGTTACTTATTCATGAGAAGTCTATGATAAACTTTTTATGTTAAAGTTTGTTGCTGTTATAATAATTCACATAATGCTTCTATGTCCGTATTTTGTTTTTATCGACACCTCTCTCTCCAAGCATGTGGACATGTTTTTCGATTTCGGTTTTCGCTTGAGGACAAGCGAGGTCTAAGCTTGGGGGAGTTCATAAGTCCATTTTATATCATGTTTACCTACTGTTATTTATAATGCTTTTATGCATAATAATTCTTTTTGGAGTAATTCTAATGCCTTTTCTCTCATAATATGCAAGGTACACACAAACAAGGAGATTCTGACAGCTGGAAATCTGGACCTGAAAAAGCTACATCAGGCTACCTATTCTTCACAACTCCAAATGAGCTAAAACTTCACGGGGAATTTTATTCGAATAAATAGGAAACGCCGGAGCAAATAACCACCGGAGGGGGGCCACTTAGTGAGCACAAGACACCAGGGCACGCCTGGCCCGCCAGGCGAGCCCTATTGGGTTGTGCTCAGCTCTGCCCATCTTCTGGTATATAAGTCATTTTGACCTAGAAAAAATAGGGAGAGGACTTTCAGGACAGAGCGCCGCCGTCTCGAGGCGTAACTTGGGCAGGAGCACTTTTGCCCTCCGGTGGAGCGATTCCGCTGGGGGAACTTCCCTCCCGGAGGGGAAAATCATCATCATCACCAACAACTCTCCCATCTTGGGGAGGGCAATATCCATTGACATCTTCAACAACACCATCTCCTCTCAAACCCTAGTTCATCTCTTGTGTTCAATTTGTGTACCGGAACTATAGATTGGTGCTTGTGGTTGACTAGTAGTGTTGATTACTATATGGTTTATCTGGTGGAAGATTATATGTTCACATCCAATATGCTATTTAATACCCCTCTTATCTTGAGCATGATTATCATTTGTGAGTAGTTACTTTTGTTCTTGAGGTCACTGGAGAAATCTTGTTGCAAGTAATCATGTGAACTTGATATGAGTTTGATATTTTGATAGTATGTATGTTGTGATTCCCTTAGTGGTGTCATGTGAACGTCGACTGCATGACACTTCACCATATTTTGGCCTAGGGGAATGCATTGTGGAGTAGTAATTAGATGATGGGTTGCGAGAGTGACAAAAGCTTAAACCCTAGTTTATGCGCTATTCTATAAGGGGCCGATTGGATCCAAAAGTTTAATGCTATGGTTAAAATTTATTCTTAATACTTTTATCATAGTTGCGGATGCTTGCGAGGGGGTTAATCATAAGTAGGAGGTTTGTTCGAGTAAGAACAACACCTAAGCACCCGTCCACCCACATATCAAATTATCAAAGTAGCGAACACGAATCGAATCAACATGATGAAAGTGACTAGATGAAATTCCCGTGTACCCTCAAGAACGCTTTGCTTATTATAAGAGACCGTTTTGGCCTGTACTTTGCCTCAAAAGGATTGGGCTACCTTGCTGCACTTTTGTTACTATTATTGTTACTTGCTCGTTACAAATTATCTTGCTATCAAACTACTCTGTTACTTACAATTTCAGCGCTTGCAGACATTACCTTGCTGAAAACCACTTGTCATTTCCTTTTGCTCCTCGTTGGGTTCGACACTCTTACTTATCAAAAAGACTACAATTGATCCCATATACTTGTGGGTCATTAGCTATTCATGGCAATTACTTTGCTTTGTCCCATACATTCTACCTCCATGATGGTTATAATACAACAAATTTTCCCATTTTTATCTATAGAGAAGGACCGATTGGAAACTCAGGATGAGGTAACATGTGCTAATACGTCTGCTACCTTCAAGAATGCTTGGTGGCAATGTCGGAATTACCTAAAGAAAACGTACTTCACTAGCAAAGAAACTCATCAAATTCCCTTATGTTCTCCTGAGATAGATTTACTGGACGATGACTAGGAACGCCTTGTTCTGTACTGGTCCCGAACCAAGAATGTGGTAAGGTCTATGAGCTCATTTTTTATTTTTAAGTACTATATGCCCGCGTCTTACTGTTCTCTGTTCATGTAGAACAAGTGCTTAAATTTGAAGGACAACTGTTCTCATTTAAGATTACATTGCTATCATGCATACTGCTTTGTTCTTGTATCATTGTATTTACTCATACAAACTTATTTTTAAATTGAAGGATCCAATCGAAAAAACAATGGAACAACAGGTATGTTTACGCATGTTTCTTTAACAGGTTTGCTCTTATAGATAGCTCTGTTGATTTCAATTTCAATTGTGTATATAGTTGACTTCTCATATCATGCACATTACTAGCATCACAACAGAGCCAATAGTGTTGTTGTACATGTAGACCCGTGGTACCCATCTGAAATCTTGTTGTGCCATGTAGTTTCCCACGCTTTGTATTCTTTCAATGTTGCTTTGTCTTGAACTGATAAGATTTGAACCGTGTATCTACTTTCATTTGGCAAGACAACGAAGTGACCATAGGACACACACACACACACACATACACACACACACACATATATATATATATATATATGTTTGTTTGATGCTTTTATTATGTACTACTTGGCAATAGAAGACTTGGTAGTTTAACCCTGTCCACCTTACTAATGAACTGGTTCACCGAAATGAGTTTCATATACTAGTACGTGCTAAACTTGTTATGTGTTTGCTTGTTTCTTCTTTTAGAATGCTGACAGAATGTCGGGGAAGAGTGCCTTATTAAGCAATGGTAAAGGAAGTAATGCAAATAAGGTTCAGGATAGTGAGACATCCTTGTTGGTCTCCAACAAAGCTGATAAAACATCTATGGAAAACTATCTTGAAGACAGTGAGATAACCCCAAAGTTATGTCTTGGTGTAGTGTTCGAGTTACTGGCCACTACCGCTGGCACAAGCTATTCAAACTCCTTTATGCGAATTAGTTAAACTTCTTGAGTCTCAACTACAAGCTTTGAAAGACATCGATCGGTTGTCTTTGCGACAAGAAGCCGAAGGACTATGAAGTCCACGAGCATTCAAATGCATACATTCTGGTGCAACATCAAGCATTGGGGGATTTTAGCGCCAAATAGGAGAAAGATAATGAGCTTGTTAAGCTTGTTGCCAGCATGGTGGAGACCCAGGATAACATTTCTTGAGCTCTTCTGAAGTTGTTTCAGTTATGGACTTGTTCTGCTGCGGCATTTATTTGCACTGGTGGCCAATTTAGACGGTATGTGTATGTAATATGCTGCTTTGTTCCCAATATTTGCACTAGTGGCGAACTTTGATGCCCAGTGGATGTAATATGTGTAATAGCCATAATAGCCTAGTGTTAGTTGCTTGCTTATTTATTTCTTAGTCTTGTTTAGTTGTTTGCTTGTAATCACTGTAGTTCTTTTTCCGCGTTTTTCTAGTGGCCACAATAACCTATTTTTATAACTAGGCAATAACCATGGCACACATGGACTGTTATAACCATGGTCCTGCTACCTGCCGTAGTGACCATGGCCCTCCTACGGGCCGTAGGATCCATGGGCCTTCTACGGGCCGTAGGATCCATGGGCCTTCTACGGTCCGTATAATCTATGGGCCTTCTACGGTCCATATAATCGTTTCGCAAAATGGGCCGTACTATTCATGGACCAATAACGGTCTGCAAAATGGGCCGTAAACGGGCTAGATTGGAAACTGTCTGTTTTATGGCCCGACCATAACGGGCCATTAATATGCTGTATTTGATGACGCTATGAAAACAGCCCAACGGGTTACCGGGCCACAAATGGGCCGACTGTAACCACCGGCTGAATTTGGCCCTAAGCGAACAGACGATGTGGACCGTAAGTAACCGAATTCTGGAAATGAGCCCAAGAATAAATGGTCCCTTAGAAGGCCAAAAGTTAACACGAGCTGGAAACGGCCGACGGAATAATGGACCGTGATGGGTATAAAGCGATACACTGTTCATTATGGGCCAGTTTCATCTCGGGCCTTTAATGGGCCTAGAGTTACAAAGGGCCTCCTATGGGCTGAAAGACGTCATGGGCCATACATGGGCCAGAAGTTACAACAGGCTGGAATCATATTGGACGGCCCAAATGACGCTACTAGGCCTAATTCAGGTAGGCTGTAACAAACCGTGAGTTAGCGGGTTGTAAATGGTCTATATGCGAACAGGCTGTTAACAAGCTTTCCGTGGGCCAGCCCGCTACCTTTTGACCAAGTCAAACGGGCCAGCCTTTTCACCCGAATGAGCCTCTATTGGGCCATACCACATGTCGACGTATCATAGGCGCCTTCGGTCCAATGAGTGGATGACATCTGTCCCAACGGTGAGCCACCACGTGGTTTCTCTGGCCATTGATAATTTTACACGTGGAAAATCCCCATTGGTCTGGGTTGTTAATGGGTTATCGGATCCAAACCGGAACCTGATAGCTTAATGGCAACCCGTTACGGTGGATGCCACGTGTCGGTTACCCTTGACGAAAGCACTTCTATGACGCGTGATTTATCGTCATGGAAGTGGACACTTCCGTGATGATAATTTGGTAATGTCATGGAACACTTCTACAACAACACAAGTATGACGATCTTGATTATGCCATAAAATCGTCATGGATGTACATGCCTGACAGAAAACGTGACCTACTATGACAAACACGTATCATCACGTAAGTGTATTTTTTGTAGTGTTGGGCAGGCAGGTGGATATTCTTGGAATGGAACTAGCAGGCTTCACATTTGGTGACCAACTCAACTGCATCTTGGAGGGATGTGGGCCAGTAAAATCCTTGCTGGAAAGCTTTTCCAACCAGAGCCCTCGATCTGATGTGTGAGTCGCACATACCCTTGTGTATCTCTGCCATCAGTTCCTTTCCTTCTTCTCGGCAAATGCACTTCAATTTCACACTATTGGGCCTCCTTCTATACAGCGTGTCATCAACAAAATGATACATACTGGCCCTCTGGGCTACTCTTTTAGCTTCTTCTTGCTCTTCGGGAAGTTCTCCAGTTTGGAGGAAATGGACTATATGCCGCGCCCAAGTTGGAGCCTGAGGCTCGGAACGAGGACTAGAGACACCTCCTCATTCGCAGGAGCGCATTCCTCGACCGCGGGGACCGGCGGGAGGGTGCAGCTCAGCAACCAAAGGGGAGTTGTTCCCGACAAGCCCCCTGCCGAGATCCTCGAGAGGTTCTACCAGGAGAGGCCTGCTGGAGTCTAGTTTCCTCCTGTTTCTGTCCATTGTTGTCGGGGATACGGAGGGCTGAGTCAGATGGAGAACAAAAGTTCCTAGTTCCACAGGGAGCTTCTACGTAGCGCATTTCGACATATGATCAGCAATGCTATTTTTCGCACGGGGTATGTGCTCTGTTTGCAATCCGTCGAAGCGCTCCTCTAGCTTTCTCACTTCCTCAACGTATGCCTCCATCAATGTACTTTGGTAATCCTTGTTGACTTGTCTCACCACAAGTTGTGAGTCTCCGCGGATGATCAACTTCTTGATCCCCAGTTCTATTGCAATCCTGAGCCCGATAAGGAGCCCTACGTACTCTGCAGTATTGTTGGTAGCCTTCTCCCAGGGAAAATGCATCTGGACGACGTACTTCAGGTGTTCCCCAGTGGGACCAACAAGAAGCATGTAGACCCCTGCACCTTGTAAGGAGAAGGCACCATCGAAATACATGATCCATTCTAGGGGCGCTTCCTTGTCGGGGATAACTGTCTCTAACACTTCTTCATCAGGGGTTGGTGTCCATTATGCAATAAAGTCTACCAATGCTCTGCTCTGAATAGTTGATGTGCTCTCAAACTTCAAACCAAAGCTAGACAACTCCAAGGCCCACTCCACTATCCTGCCGACAGCCTCAGGGTTTAGGAGTATCTGTTGCAAAGGAAAATAGGTGACGATTGTGATCTCGTGGGCTTGGAAGTAGTGGCGCAGTTTCCTGGAGGCCATGACAAGGCCAAAAACCAACTTTTGCACGCCAGAGTATCAGGATCAGGGACACTGTCTGTGGCTGCCGCTTCTTCCACTTCCCGCTGCGCCAATAGTGCTGCACTAACCACTTGATTAGTTGGCGCCAGGTATAGCAGCAATGGCTCTTGTGGTTTGGGAGCAACCAAAGTGGGCACAGAGGACAAGTAGGCCTTCAAATCTTGCAGCGCAGCGTCAGCCTATGGAGTCCATTCCACCGGTCCTACCTTCTTCAAGATTTTGAAGAACGACAAGGCACACTCGACAGACTTGGAAATGAAGCTACTGAGCGCGGCAACGCATCCAGTCAAACTCCTTACATCCTTAACTGTCTTGGGTGCTTGAATCTACTCGATAGCCTTGATCTTGTTAGGGTTGGCCTCTATTTACGGTGGGACACAAAGAAGTCAAGTAGCTTGCCGAAATGAACGCCAAACACACACTTCTCCGGGTTCAACTTCAAGTTGATCTTGCACAGATTAGCAAACATCTCTTCCAAATCCTGAATGAGGGTCGATATGTCCTCTAGAACTCGCTGTTGAACTTCACGCGCTCAAGGATCGGATCAAACCATCGATACGTCGTCGGGTTCATGGTCGCACGGCTCCCGCGCTGGCTGTCGTGGAGGGGACTGCATCATAGGGGTGGCCCCTTCTGCGCGGCCAGCAGCGTGAGCCGTTGTCGTTACCTGGGGAGGTCGTGGCAGGCCAGCTCGCTACGATCCTCCCGCCTCAGCAAAACCAATCAAGCTCTGAATGGTGGCTCTCCACTCATCCATCTGATCGGCTGCTGGCGGAAATCTCAATAGCAGCCGGGCCCGCGCTGTTGCCTCCGAGGCGGTGCTTGGCATCGATGTTGATGAAGATCGTAACACCGCGTGGCTCGTGATGGTGCTGGTAGTGGTTGCGCTGTGCTCTTGTCGTTGTGACCCGGTCGCCAAGATGGCGTGGTGACGAGGTGGAGGCACTTGTGGGCTAGCGGCCCCGTTCGATGCATTGGTTGGGCCAGCCTGCTATGGGGGTGGTGCATGTCCTACGGTCACGCCCGTAGCGGGGGCAGCCAGAGGATTGTGATTCACCCCAAACCGAGTGCCACCGCTGTGGCTGTGCCCTTCGGCCGAGCGGAGAGGTGCAGACTGAATGATCACTCCACCCATACCTCATAGAGCGTGGTAGGAGTTTCCCTTCTCTGGTGCCTCCTGCTTCTGTTTCGGCCACAGGGGAGGTGGTGACGACGCCACCTGCGTCGACCACATCCCTCATAGCGTCCACATCCCCAGGCGTCCCTAGAGGCCCCGTAGCATTGGAGGTCGTGTGCGACGGGGCTTTCGAGGATGACGGCTGGGTGGTAGCACCGGGTTTGTTCTTGGGCGCCATGGACAATGGCGCCGTCGATGATGAAAACAATGATGAAGATGATGCGCTACGTACGCTTCTCAGGTTCGCGCAAGCGCTTCCCCCTACTTGCGCGCCAAAGATGTCGTAGGAAACCACGGCCACCTATGGGGCCAGGAGTCCCTTGTGGTTTGGCAGGGGGATGAGCACATTGCACAAAGAGTGGAGAGCATCGCGCAACATGGCAGAGATCATACGGGCGATTTTTACCCAGGTTCGGGCCGCCGCGAGGCGTAAAACCCTACTCTTGCTTTGGTGGATTGATGGTGGATTGTGGTGGAAACGCAACGCTCTGGCCCGGCAGGGTTTCCTCGGGGCGAGGGCAGCTATGCACGTACGGGTGTTCAAGGGTCTGAATCCCTTCTATGGCTGCCATGGGCCTCCTTTTATAGATCAAGGGGTCACCTCAGTGGCAAATCAGTCATTGCGTACTGATTAGATAGCAAACAGTGCTATCATACCTAACTTCACACACAGGGCATAGTGCATTAAATTCGTCGCTTAGTGTCACATCAAGGCCTGCCCGGTAAGCCTTGCCGGGATGCTCGGACACCTTCTCTCATGTCTGCATGACACATTGCTGGACATGTGTCGTTTGGAGGTGATTTCCATAGAAAGTGGCTGCCATGTGGCAAGAAACAACCACTTAGTCACTTGGGGGCTTGACACCGCACCGACCGATGACTTGCATTGCTGTTAGGTGGTGCGGTGGAGCCTTGGTGTGGTGGTTTGCCTCCATAAGCCCCGGCAGGCCTGCTGGGACGGTCTTGAGGCTTGCTTCCGGGGTAACCCCGACCTCTCCAGGCTCGCCTGACCGGCAAGGGAGGTTTTTCATTAGTGGTATGTTGCTTCTTTGGCTTGACTTGGTCTTCTCGATCCGCACTCTACTTCTTCAAAGAGCTGATCTCTTGTACTTGGTCTGGTCTTGGAAGATGTAATCTTGATCTTAGGCATGTGCATGGTCTGGCCAACAGACCCAGGGTTTGTTGCACCGACACTTTGATTGTACGGGAGCTTTGCCAATTAGTAAGGGATCTATTCTTCTTGATACAAATTGCTATGCGGATGCTATTGCCATGCTTGTCGAAAAACTAGAGAGAAAATTTGTGCACATTCATCCCACTTCACAAAAGATATTTTGTCAACTTCCCAATATACTTCATCCTAAGGTTAAAAAGATTGCAACTATCATTCTTATGCGAGAATTTGACTTCATGGTAAAATAAGCTAGGGAATTTTTTGCTTTCTATAATAAAAATGTTGAGCATCCTCCAATTGAATAAATTCTCCATGATAAAGAAACTTTGCGTAGTCTAGAATCTAGATATTATCATTCTTACAGTAACAATCTTAAGAGAAGAGTCCCCTACACAGAAATTGCTCAATCCCTTTACCTTGATACTTATGATAAATTTGATTGGGTAACTAAGGGAGTTTATGTAGGATTTAATGATGATTGGATGGAGGAAATGTCTAGGGAACCAATTAAATATGAGATACATATTTTATATGAGGATATTTATCGTGATGACCCTGAGTATGGGATTATGAATGTTAAAATTACTAATCAAAGTCCTTTTCATGAATTGAGTTCACCTACTAAAAAGAAAGGAAGGAAAAGAGATACTTGTAAATAATATTTTTTTGCAAGATTTGACTAGGAAAGAATTGCAAGCCAAATATGGCAATACCTAGATCTATGTTTTATGCCTAGCTAGGGGCATTAAACAATAGCGCTTGTGGGAGGCAACCCAATTATATTTTTATTTTTTATTTTTGGTTCTGTTTTTCAATAAATAAACATTATTACCTCTGTAGTAATTGTGTTTTGGTGTTTTAATTAGTGTTTGATCCAAGTAAGACCTTTGGGATACTTTGGTATACGTTGATTTGGTTTTGCTGAAAAACAGAAAATTGTGCGCTCATTGCCAGAATTGTTTAAATTCACTGGAGTGTTGAAAAATTCTAAATTGCTTACACAAGATAGATATATGAATTACCTCTGTTGTCCTAATTTTTCAGAATTTTTGGAGTTATAGAAGTATACAAAGTTCTGATTACTCTGAGACTCTTACATTTTTTGACGAGTTACATTTACTATGTGTTGTTTGCTTATTTTGATGAACCTATGGGCAGTATCGGGGGGTATGAACCATGGAGAAGTTGTAATACAGTAGATATTACACCAATATAAATTTAGAATGAGTTCACAACAGTACCTAAAGTGGTGATTTATTATATTATACTAACAGATCTCACCAGTTTTCTGTTGAATTTTGTGTTGTGAAGTTTTCAAGTTCTGGGTAAAGATTTGATGGGCTATGGAATAAGGAGTGGAAAGAGCCTAAGCTTGGGGATGCCCAAGGCACCCCAAGGTAATATTCAAGGACAACCAAGCATCTAAGCTTGGGATGCCCCGGATGGCATCCCCTCTTTCGTCTTTGATTCAACGGTAAATCTACTTGAGGCGATATTTTTATTCACCACATGGTATGTGTTTTGCTTGGAGCGTCTTGTATGATACGAGTCTTTGTTTTCTAGTTGCCACAGTCATCCTTAATGTACACACTTTTTGAGAGGGACACGTTTTAATCATGAATTTATTAGAATACTCTATGTGCTTCACTTATATGTTTTGAGCTAGGCAGTTTGCTCTAGTGCTTCACTTATATCTTTTTAGAGCATGGTGGTGGTTTTATTTTATAGAAATTGTTGAACTCTCATGCTTCACATATATTATTTATAGAGTCTTTAAACAGCATGGTAATTTGCTTAGGTTATGAATTTGGTCCTAATATGATAGGCATCCAAGAGGGATATAATAAAAACTTCCATATAAAGAGCATTGAATACTATGTAAAGTTTGATTCCTTCTGATTGTTCTGAGATATAAATATGGTGATATTAGAGTCATGCTTGTGAGTAGTTGTGGATTGGTAGAAATACTTGTGTTAAAGTTTGTGATTCTCGTACCCAGCACGTATGGTGAACCATTATGTGATGAAGTCGGAGCATGATTTATTCTTTGATTGTCTTCCTTATGAGTGGCGGTTGGGGACGAGCGATGGTCTTTTCCTACCAATCTATCCCCCTAGGAGCATGCGTGTAGTACTTTGTTTTGATGGCTAATAAATTTTTGAAATAAGTATGTGAGTTCTTTGTGACTAATGTTGAGTCCATGGATTATACGCACTCTCACCCTTCCAGCATTGCTAGCCTCTCTAGTACCGCGCAACTTTTGCTAGTGCATTAAACCCACCATATACCCTTCCTCAAAACAGCCACCATACCTACCTACTATGGCATTTCCATAGCCATTCCGAGATATATTGTCATGCAACTTTCACCATTCCGTTTTATTATGACACATAACATCATTGTCACATTGTTCTCATATGCATGAGGCATTCATATAGAGTCATATTTTGTTCTAGTATCGAGTTGTAATTCTTTTTGTAAGTAAATAGAAGTGTGATGATCATCATTGTTAGAGCATTGTCCCATATGAGGAAAGGATGATGGAAGCTATGTTTCCCTCACAAGTTGGGATGAGTCTTCGGACTTTATTAAAAATAAAAGAGGCCAAAGAAGCCCAAACAAAAAAATATGAGAGAAAACGAGAGAAGGGACAATGTTACTATCCTTTTCCAAACTTGTGCTTCAAAATAGCATCATGTTCTTCATGATAGAGAGTCTCCTATTTTGTCACTTTCATATACTAGTGGGAATTTTTCAATATAGAACTTGGCTTGTATATTCCAATGGCGGGCTTCCTCAAATTTCCCTAGGTATTCATGATCAAGCAAGTTGGATGCACACCCACTTAGTTTCTTTTTGAGCTTTCATACACTTATAGCTCTAGTGCATCCGTTGCACGGCAATCACTACTCACTCACATTGATATCAATTGATGGCCATCTCCATAACCCATTAATTTGCCCAATGGATGTGAGACTTTCTCCTTCTTTTTGTCTTATTCACAACCACCATATTCTATTCCACCTATAGTGCTATATCCATGGCTCACGCTCATGTATTGCATGGAAGTTGGAGAAGTTTGAGAACACCAAAAGTATGAAACAATTGCTTGGCTTGTCATTGGGGTTGTGCATGATAAAATACTGTATTATGAAGATGGAGCATAGGCAGACTGTATGATTTTGTAGGGATAATTTTCTTTTGCCATGTTATTTTGAGAAGACATGATTGCTCTATTAGTATGCTTGAAGTATTATTGTTTTTATGTCAATATTAAACTTTTCTTTTGAATCTTATGGATATGAATATTCATGCCACAATAAAGAAGATTACATGGATAAATATGTTAGGTAGCATTCTGCTGACCCACAAGTATAGGTGATCAATCGTAGTCCTTTCAATAAGTATGAGTGTCGAACCCAAAGAGGAGCAGACGGAAATGACAAGTGGTTTTCAGCAAGGTAATTTTCTGCAAGCACTGAAATTGTCGGTAACAGATAGTTTGATAGCAAGATAATTTGTAACGAGCAAGTAACAATAACGGTAATTAAAGTGCAGCAAGGTAGCCCAATCCTTTTGTGGGAAAGGACAGGCCAAAACGGTTTCTTATAACAAGCGTGCTTGGGCGTACACGGGAATTTCATCCAGTCACTTTCAACATGTTGGTTTGATTCGTGTTTGCTACTTTGATAATTTGATATGTCCGTGGACCGGTGCTTAGGTGCTATTCTTACTTGAACAAACCTCCTACTTATGATTAACACCCTCGCAAGCATCCGCAACTACGAGAAAAGTATTAAGATCAAATCTAACCATGTCATTAAACTTTTGGATCCAAATCGGACCCTTACAAAGTAGTGCATAAACTAGGGTTTAAGCTTTTGTCACTCTAGCAACCCATCATATAATAACTACTCCACAATGCATTCCCTTAGGCCCAAATATGGTGAAGTTCCATGTAGTCAACATTCACACGACACCACTAAGAGAATCACAAAATACATATCCTCAAAATATCGAACACATATCAAGTTCCACATGATTACTTGCAATAAGATTTCTCCCGTGACCTCAAGAACAAAAGTAACTACCCACAAATGATATCATGCTCAAGATTAGAGGGGTATTAAATATCATAATGGACCTGAACTTATAATATTCCACCAAATAAACCATATAGTAATCAACTAAAAGATGTAATAAACACTACTAGGCAGCCACATGTACCAATCTGAGGTTCTGTTACAAAGATTGAACACAAGAGATGAACTAGGGTTTGAGAGGAGATGGTGTTGTTGAAGATATTGATGGAGATTGCCCTCCCCAAGATTGGAGAGTTGTTGGTGATGATGATCACGATGATTTCCGCCTCTGGGAGGGAAGTTCCCCCGGCGGAATCGCTCCGCCGGAGGGCAAAAGTGCCCCTGCTCAAGTTCGGCCTCGAGACGGCGGTGCTTCATCCCGAAAGTCTTCTCCTTATTTGTTTTCTAGGTAAAAATGACTTATATACAAGAAGAGGGGCACCGGAGGTGGGCCGAGGAGGGCACAACCCACCGAGGCGCAGGGGCTGGCGCGCCAGGTGGGTTATGCTGTGGCGCCCTCGATTGATCGTACACTAATCATACACGCAAATGTGTACGATCAAGATCAAGGACTCACGGAAGATATCACAACACAACTCTAGACACAAATTAAAATAATACAAGCTTTATGTTACAAGCCGGGGCCTCGAGGGCTCGAATACATAAGCTCGAATACACAAGAGTTAAGCGGAAGCAACAATATCTGAGTCTGAGACATCGGTAAGACAAGTTTGCCTTAAGAAGGCTAGCACAAAAGCATCTACGATCGAAAAGGCAAGGCCTCCTGCACAGGAGCCTCCTAACTACTCACGGTCGTCGACGGTCTCCACGTAGTAGTAGACATCGGCGGTGGCATCTGACCACAGGCTCCAACATCTGGTTGCATCAACGGAAAGAAGAAGAAGAAAGGGGAAAAGGGGAGCAAAGCAACCGTGAGTACTCATCCAAAGTACTCGCAAGCAAGGATCTACACTACATATGCAACATTATCAAAGGAAGGCTTGTATATGTGGTGGGCTCAGAAATGCCAGAATAGAGAGAAGGCCTAGTCCTATCAAAGACTAGCATCTTCTGGAAACCACCATCTTGCAGCAACCGGAGGGATTAGAGTAACAAAAAGTAAAGTAGTAGAAGTGTTATCAACCTCGACCGGAGCTCCTTTCTCGACTCCCTGCGAGAAAGCAATCCCAGAGCCATACTATCCAGTTATCATCACAATCCATTACTCATCACCATCCAGTTCTCATCTCAAGTATTCAGTTCTAGTTGTATCAATCGGGATACAACTCCAAGTGTCCGTTACCGTAGGACAGGCTATCGATAGATGTTTTCTTCCCTGCAGGGGTGCACCAACTTACCCACCACGCTCGCTTAACTCCGGCCGGACACACTTTCCTAGGTCATGCCCGACCTCGCCAAACAATACGCTGCAACCCGACCTAGGCTTAATAGAGAGTCCAGCACGCCGGACTAAACCTATGACCCCAGACGTTGCGAGGGCGGCCGGTGAGCAGACCTAGCTACCTCCCTAAAAGGGAAGGAGCTTACGCAGTCCAACCCGGCGCACGCGGCTTAGTCGCTGACGTCTATTAAGCTTCGGCTGATGTATCTGACCTTGAGCCCATACTATGCCCACGTGATGGTTAGTGCTTTGTCGGGCGAGGCCCTTGGATCAAATATCCAAATCGTAGTGGATTAGGGCAGCGGTAACAAGCGGAGACTCACGAAAGATGTGACCCGTTGCCCGTCTCGAGGACTTGCGGCAAGGGCTAGGAATGCCTGGCCACGCCTCGTAATTATCTCGCGGGCACCCTCCAGGTCAACCCGACTCCACATCACTCGCAATTAAGCTCGCGCGGGTACCCCTCAGGGTCGACCCGTCTTTAGTAACATGGCTTAGTGTGAAGTCATAATAATCATAGTAACTGTGTGTCTAAACATCAAGGGCAAAGCCCGAGGAATCACCCCTGGTGAATTCCACTCGATGTAATCATCAAGGTGAACGTAAGAGGATTCACCCTCGAGGTCCACACTTGAGGGGTTGCCTGACAGTCGTATCAGAAGTGGTTAAAGAGGAAATCACCCTTGATGACCACGACCGAATAGCTACACTATAGGGTTAACATCGGAAGTACTGATGAGGTCTCACCCTCGGTACTTGATAGTAACCCAGTAGTGTCGAGCAACTAAGGGGAAGTGATGTGCGGTGTCGGGGCCTGGTCTTCGATCCCGTTGATCGGGTCTTCTGATAATCCAGCGGGGCAGTCGGGTCAAGTGGGGGGGTCACTGATGGGTCTCTAACCACCCTATACTAAGCAGTTTAGGATAAGCAGGCAAGGTACAACAGTAGATACAAAAGCAGGCTATGCATCAGAATAGGAGCAAACAATAACAGTAGCAAAATCTAATATAAGCATGAGAGAATGGAATGGGCGATATCGGGATGGTCAAAGGGGGGGCTTGCCTGGTTGCTCTGGCAAGGAGGGGTCGTCGTCGACGTAGTCGATCACGAAGCGGCATCGGTCTCGGGGTCTCTAGGAGAAGAGGGGGAAAAACAGTAACTATAAAGCAAGCATAGCATCACAAAGCAGAACGTGGAAATATGATGTGCCGGGAGTGACCTAACGTATGGCTACACGACAAAGGTGAAGGGGGGATTCAACCGGGAATGTTTTCCCGGTTCGGACTAATGTCGGATAGAAGACCGGATGGGGAAAGTTCCATGTTCGGATAGTTAGAGGCATCGACATGTATGTGGGTAGCGTATTCGGGTTCGTCTCGTCGTTCTGAGCAACTTTCATGTATAAAGTTTTTTGATCCGACCTACGGTTTATTTAATATGATTTTCAAAGTTTTAAACAGTTATTTGGAATTAACAGATTTAAATAAAAGAAAAACAGGGTTATGACATCAGCATGATGTCGTGAGTCAACAGGGTTGTTGGCTGGGTCAAGCTTCTGGTGGGTCCT
Source organism: Aegilops bicornis (assembly GCA_021605145.1). Taxonomy (NCBI): domain Eukaryota; kingdom Viridiplantae; phylum Streptophyta; class Magnoliopsida; order Poales; family Poaceae; genus Aegilops; species Aegilops bicornis. The sequence continues at coordinate 288,093,475 of CM038674.1, read as the reverse complement.
GCCGTCATTGACACAACTTAGTTAACAATTTTTATTAACAAATTAACTATTTATAAAAACATTTTATTAGAGTGGGGCCACATGTCATAGTCAGCAATTTTAACTAGTGGCCTCATTCAATGGGGATTGATTAAGTGGTGGGGACCCACCGACGGTGTCAATTAGGTTAATTAACTATGCGGTCTTAATTAAACCAAAGTAATTACGGGTGGGGGCCATTGTCGATGTACGAGCCGGCCACCGCGTAATGCATGCGTGCTTGCACACGGCAAGGCGAGACCGTGGCCGAGCTAGCGATTCAGGGGATATGCGCTGCCGGGGAGGGTAGCCACGGCGGACGGCAGAGAAGGCCGCGCTGCACAACGAGGACGGCTTGGGGCGCATGGGCAGCCGTGAGCGCTGGCACATGCAAGCCGTCGGCGCGCGTGGCGAAGCGGGCTGGCCGAGCGCAGCCCGCGACGAGGGTAGGCGCGGTCGGGCGCTGGAGCGGGGCGCGATGACGTCCCGGTGCAGGAAGAGAGGAAAAGGTCCTCACCCCGTTGAAGGCGTCTGGCGACGAGGCTCGGCGATGACCGTCGATGGAGAGGCGGGGCCAGGGTCGAGGCGCTCGGCCCGAAGTCCGGCAATGGCCTTGGCGGCAGCGACGTCGGCAGCGTCGAGTAAGCGTCATCCACGAGGGAGAGAGGACGGGCCGCGAGGAGGACGGGCAACGAGGTGGCGTGGCGACGTCGTGGCGCGCTGCGGGAGGAGAGAGGCGGGCGCCGGCGAGGCGGCGAGGTACGACAGTGAGGTGGTCGGGGCTCGCTGCCCGATCTCGATCGAGCGGGATCGGGTGAGGAGGGGAGTGGGGACCGCGGAGTGGGGGGGGGTGTCGTGCGGGTTCGTGGCTAGGGTTTCGTGGAGTGGGGGGATAAGGTGGCCCGGCTGGGCCTGGTGTCTTGACGGTCTGGTGACCAGCTGGGCCGTTCGGCCCAGCGGGGGGGGAGGTTGTTTCCTTTTTTTTACATTTAAATTTTTAACTTTTCTGTTTACCATTTTTAGCCTTAGTTTTGCATTTTCTTTTAGTACCATATGAGTTTTGTTTTGAACAAAACTTGGCACATAAATCTAACACAATACCTTGAGATGGAATAAAAAGTTTGGGGTCAAGAGGAGTTGTCTAATTATTTTTAGAAATTTCAAAAGGCCAAATTTTAAATGCTGCTGGACCACTAAATAATTTCCAGGAGCACTTTCGGAATCCAAAGGAGGTTGGTTCCAACATGACAAATACCTAGGGATTATTTGCCACACTTTGAACATTTTATTTTTCAGGTTTGGCAAATATGATTTTTTTTTACTTTAGATTGAATTTGAATTTGAACTGTGATTTGGATCAAGTGAAGATTAGCAACAGTAACATGATGACATGACACCAATAAGGGGATTACTATAGCATGACACAGGGGGTGTCACAAATCTCCTCCACTACAAGAAATCTCGTCCCGAGATTTAAGTGCGGAAATAAAGAGTAACTTCGGGAGAACTGGCCCTTATAGGGTTAATTATCTGGTGAACAATTCAAGGAATGAGGCAGAAGTATCTCTCGAGTTGAAACTTAATAAAACATCTAGAGCAAAGTATGAAGGTACAATAGGAAGTTTCAACTGAATGAACAACGATTGATACTTGAATAGAGTGCCAGAAAGGGGGTTCAGAGCATCGGGAATAGATCATCTCTCGGAAGGTGGCTCGTGACATGATATGAGGCCAAGTGTAAATAATATTTCGGCATCAAGGTTGTACAAGAGAGTCAGGTTTCGATCCTGTGAAACTGTGGGTTATGGGCCCACCATGTGGGTTAGAAGCAGGAAGGCGCTAATATTTGCATGGTCATGACAGCAGGGCAGGTCAGAGGATAGCCTGTCAGTTATGTTGGCAACAAAGTTTGGTACCAAGGGCGTGGGACGAAGAGAACCATTTTCCTGCTCGTTAATTCGAGGCGGACCAATAGGCGAAGTTCTTGTCCATCGGTGGTTACCGGAATGTCAACAACAATAATAACAAGGTCTTAGTGACAAATTGTACACCGAGGTGTTTACAGAAGCAGGGAACTATTATTGCTTCGATCATATAGATCACCATAAAGGTTAAACAAAACAATTGAAAGGAAAATATGGTTATTAGCTTAACCATACCAATGGAAAGGAAAAGGTGCTTATACAAAGGAAAGAGTATATGCTTCCCAAGAACAAGCAGAGCATGATATACATGACAGGACATCAAGTACTTATCCATTTAGTTAATGGGGCAAGGAGAATCATGATGTTTACCCATACAACGGTGTTTGGATAATTGACTAAGAAACATTTATCATTGCGCCTTCAATGTTCTTAATGATGTTCGGAGTACACAGTCATACTTTTGGATAGCATTGACACGGTCATCAGGTAAAGGCCAGACCTTGGAAACACAAAGGATCCATCGGAAACAACTTAGAAAATAAGTCATACAATTTCAGCATGGAAATGATGAGGGTGTGGCCGACGGGCTCAGCAACAACCCATCGACATGTCAAAAAGGATGTATTTCCAAAATTATATGAACAAGTTTGTGTTGGGGAAGGCAAAAATGTTGTCGATGATAACACAAATCATCGAGGGGCAAGGATTGTATTACTCATCATGAATTCGATTGATATCCTGGAAGAGCTCAGAATGCTGATGATGATCACGACACATTTGTCGAGAGATTTCATGAAGATGTAATCGATCGGCGATGACATCAAGTCAAAGGAATGATGAAGTGAAAGGTTATTGGAACCACGGGTACGACACAAACTCGAAATCAAGCTTGCTGTTCAAGGCGAAATGATATGACGAGGAAGATCAACGTGAAACTTAGCTCATCATCGAAAATTGTGCTCGGGAAGATGGACCAGGTAGCACAGCTAAAATTTAGCACGGTAATGATACTGACCCGATCGGACTAGGAATGACTTGAAGGATTATTAAACTCGTAAGCAACAAAAATTACTTAAGAGTTATAGAATCAGTGTGGAATCGATTCACTTATCGGCGTTCTCGAGTGACTAACAACTCAAAACCCGGGGAAATCTGAAATCGATGAGAAGCAATACCAAATGAAGACTCGTAGCAAGCAACACGGTTCTTTGTTATTCTCAAGGTACCGAAGGGTAATACTCGAAGGAAGATCAAAATAGAGGTTGTGGAGATGCATTGATCTACAGAACACAAGTGCTTAAACTTGCACGAGAAATGGTATTTAAAGGAGAACATGGCCGGAACCACGATTGCAAAAAGGCCAGATCCCAGATATAAGATGAGCTTATACCAAAGGAATAATTAATTTAAGAGAAGCTTTAATGATAAGATCTACATCGTGTCCATGGGCATGAACACAAGTTCAAGGCCGACTCCCACTTCTCCAATGTATAACCTTCCATTCACTTCTCGCTTTGATAAAGGCATTAGTGTTGAAAGTTTTACCTGGTGAAATACCAGATGAGTATGACTCGTGAAAACTTCCGAGTTCACACATATAAAGTAAGGCATAGGTTCAACCCGTCAGGGTATCATGGAAACATATACCACAAGCTTCAATAGTAAATACCACCAGCTCGAAAGCAGATCATGGTTGGTCAATCAGAGGGTAGGATTTACCAATGGAGAAAGAACTTCCAAAGTGATTTAATATGAAGGACGATGTCGGATGAAATCCAACAATGGATCGGGCGATCCGCAACGGAGCTGATGTGAGTATCGGTACTCCATAAGGAATGCACGGGCATCATATTATAGAACATTGGAATAATTCGATGCTTAGCTAACAAAGGAATTATGATTTTCAAAACAAAGGATCAGAAGCAGACGCTTTGATCAAGGATGGATAAGTTGGATAGACCAGAGGCAAAATTGACGACAAATAGTTTGGTCGAGAACCAGCTCATGTTCAAAATGACGTCTGAGCCGGAAAGATAATTTAGAAGGGTTGATAGATGATTGTGTGCATTCGCACACATGCTGAATCAAAGGATCAAAATGACGGTGTCAAAAGATACTAGTGAATATTGCTAGTGATATGGGAGCATCCATAATGTAAGCATACAAGTATTTGCCGAGCAATAGTTTGAAGAGGATGCTCAGAAGGTCGGATAGTATTTCAAATATCTTACGAAGCATACGAACAACTGGAGATGAACAGATACTCCAAATGCGAGGAATTTTCAATAGGGATATTCATGTGGTAAAGAACTGCAAGGCAGTAAGCTTAAAGGATTTTCGGAACAACAAAGAGTATTTCGGGACATCTTGTAATAACAAGTTCAACGGGGAATGATTGTATGAATGGCAAGTGTAAGCAGTTTTTTTCATAGGGGTTGACGGTGGAAGGAAATCGCAAATGCGATGGCACAAAGACTCGAGAGAACATCGTAGAGTAACTTCGGAATCTTCTAGTGCAGCAGGCGATCATCTGAAGTGAGGGGCTCTCCGGGAGAAAGTATTATCGAGAACCTAAAGTTAGTTTTGTTTTTAGCAAAATCATTTAACCCGAATAGAAGAGAGCTCAGAGTCCCAGAGTATAGGCGAGGAGTAAAAGATCCTAATACCACCCAATGGCGACGTGGGCCCATGGGCCGCACAGCCATGTTAGTAAAAGTTTTGTAAAGTCTAGACTCGACTTCGCCAAGGAGTTGGAAGGGGATTCCTATAGGCGATCGGCTCACGATACCAACTTGTGACGCCCTCGATTCAATCGTACACTAATCATACACGCAAATGTGTACGATCAAGATCAAGGACTCACGGGAAGATATCACAACACAACTCTAGACACAAATTAAAATAATACAAGCTTTATGTTACAAGCCAGGGGCCTCGAGGGCTCGAATACATAAGCTCGAATACACAAGAGTCAGCGGAAGCAACAATATCTGAGTATAGACATCAGTTAGACAAGTTTGCCTTAAGAAGGCTAGCACAAAAGCATCTACGATCAAAAAGGCAAGGCCTCCTGCCTGGGAGCCTCCTAACTACTCCTGGTCGTTGACGGTCTCCACGTAGTAGTAGACATCGGCGGTGGCATCTGACTTCTGGGCTCCAACATCTGGTTGCATCAACCGGAAAGAACAAGAAAGGGGGAAAAGGGGGAGCAAAGCAACCGTGAGTACTCATCCAAAGTACTCAAGCAAGGATCTACACTACATATGCAACATTATCAAAGGAAGTTTGTATATGTGGGTGGCCGCAGAAATGCCAGAATAGAGAGAAGGCCTAGTCCTATCAAAGACTAGCATCTTCTGGAAACCACCATCTTGCAGCAACCGGAGGGATTAGAGTAACAAAAAGTAAAGTAGTAGAAGTGTTATCAACCTCGACCAGAGATCCTTTCTCGACTCCCTGCGAGAAAGCAATCCCAGAGCCTTACTATCCAGTTATCATCACAATCCATTACTCATCACCATCCAGTTCTCATCTCAAGTATTCAGTTCTAGCTATATCAATCGGAATACATCTCCAAGTGTCTGTTACCATAGGACAGGCTATCGATAGATGTTTTCTTCCCTGCATGGGTGCACCAACTTACCCACCACGCTCGCTTAACTCCGGCCGGACACACTTTCCTGGGTCATGCCCGGCTTCGGCCAAACAATACGCCGCAACCCGACCTAGGCCTAATAGAGAGGCCAGCACGCCGGACTAAACCTATGCCCCCAGGGGTCATGGGCCATCTCCCCGGGAACTCCTGCACGTTGCGAGGGCGGCCGGTGAGCAGACCTAGCTACCTCCCTAAAAGGGCAGGAGCTTACGCAGTCCAACCCGGCGCGCGCCGCTCAGTCGCTGACGTCTATTAAGCTTCGGCTGATGTATACGACGCAGAACGCCCATACTATGCCCACGTGATGGTTAGTGCTGTCAGGCCAGAGGCCCCTTGGATCAAATATCCAAATCGTAGTGGATTAGGAGCGCGCGGTAACAAACAGAGACTCACGAAAGATGTGACCCCGTTGCCCCGTCTCGAGGACTTGCGGCAAGGGCTAGGAATGCCCGGCCACGCCTCGTAATTATCTCGCGGGCACCCTCCAGGTCAACCCGACTCCACATCACTGCCAATTAAGCTCGCTGGTACCCCTCGTGGTCGACCCGTCTTTAGTAACATGGCTTAGTGTAAAGTCATAATAATCATAGTAACCGTGTGTCTAAACATCAAGGGAAAGCCGAGGAATCACCCCGGTGAATTCCACTCGATGTAATCATCAAGGTGAACGTAAGAGGATTCACCCTCGAGGTCCACACTTGAGGGGTTGCCTGACAGTCGTGTCGAAGTGGTTAAAGAGGAAATCACCCTCGATGACCACGACCGAATAGCTACATTATAGGGTTAACATCGGAAGTACTGATGAGGTCTCACCCTTGGTACTTGATAGTAACCCAGTAGTGTCGAGCAACTAAGGGGAAGTGATGTGCGGTGTCGGGGCCTGGTCTTCGATCCCGTTGATCGGGTCTTCTGATAATCCAGCAGGGCAGTCGGGTCAAGTGGGGGTTACTGATGGGTCTCTAACCACCCTATACTAAGCAGTTTAGGCTAAGCAGGCAAGGTACAACAGTATATACAAAAGCAGGCTATGCCTCAGAATAGGAGCAAACAATAACAGTAGCAAAATCTAATGCAAGCATGAGAGAATGGAATGGGCGATATCGGGATGGTCAAAGGGGGGGCTTGCCTGGTTGCTCTGGCAAGGAGGGGTCGTCGTCGACGTAGTCGATCACAGGGGCGGCATCGGTCTCGGGGTCTACCGGAGAGAAGAGGGGGAAAACAGTAAATACAAAGCAAACATAGCATCACAAAGCAGAACGTGGCAATATGATGTGCCGGGAGTGACCTAACGTATGGCTACACGATAAAGGTGAAGGGGGGATTCAACCGGGAATGTTTTCCCGGTTCCGGACCTGTGTCAGATAGAAGACCGGAGGGGGAAAGTTCCATGTTCAGATAGTTAGAGGCATCTGACATGTATGTGGGTAGCGTATTCGGGTTCGTCTCGTTGTTCTGAGCAACTTTCATGTATAAAGTTTTTTTGATCCGACCTATGGTTTATTTAATATGATTTTTCAAAGTTTTAAACAGTTATTTGGAATTAACAGATTCAAATAAAAGGAAAACAGGGTTATGACATCAGCATGATGTCGTGATCAATGAGGTTGTTGATCGGGTCAAGCTTACAGTGGGTCCTGCTGTCATTGACACAACTTAGTTAACAATTTTTATTAACAAATTAACTATTTATAAGAACATTTTATTAGAGTGGGGGCCACATGTCATAGTCAGCAATTTTTAACTAGTGGCTTCATTCAAGAGGGGGGTTGATTAAGTGGTGGGGACCCACCGAAGGTCCAATTAGGTTAATTAACTATGCAGTCTTAATTAAACCAAAGTAATTACGGGTGGGGGCCATTGTCAGTGGCACGAGCCGGCCACCGCGCCGTGCACGCGTGCTTGCACACGGCAAGGGGCGAGACCGTGGGTTAAGCTAGCGATCAGGGGATATGCGCTGCCGGGAGGGTAGCCACGGCGACGGCGGAGGAGCCGCTGGCACAACGAGGACGGCTTGGGGCGCGCATGGGCAGCCGTGGAGCGCTGGGCATAGGCAGTCGGCAGCGCGTGCGCGAGCGGGCGGGCGCCGAGCGCAGCCCGCGAGCAGGGCGAGGCGCGGTCGGGCACGGAGCGGGGGCACGGTGACGTCCGGTGCAGGGAAGAGAGGAAAGGGGTCCTCACCCCGTTGAAGGCGCATCGGCGGCGAGGCTCGACGATGACCGTCGATGGAGAGGCGGGAGGGGTCGAGGAGGCGCTCCGGCGGGGTCCGACGGCGGCGCGAGGCGGCGGCGACGTCGACGGCGTTGAGTAGGCGTCTGTCCACGAGGGAGAGAGGACGGGGCCGCGAGGAGGACGGCAACGAGGTGGAAGGGCGACGTCGGGGCACGCCGTGCGGGAGGAGAGGCGGGCGCCGATGAGGCGGCAAGGGGCGACGGTGAGGTGGTCGGGGCTCGCTGCCCCGATCTCGATCCAGACGGGATCGGATGAGGGAGGCGGAGTGGGGAACGAGGAGTGGGGGGGTCGTGCGGGTTCGTGGCTAGGGTTTCGTGGAGTGGGGGGGGGGATAAGGAGGCCTGGCTGGGCCTGGTGTGCTGGTCTTGACCAGGCTGGGCCGTTCGGCCCAAATGATGGGGGGGGGGAGGTGGTTTCCTTTTTTTTACATTTAAATTTTTAACTTTTCTGTTTACCATTTTTAGCCTTAGTTTTGCATTTTCTTTTAGTACCATACGAGTTTTGTTTTGAACAAAACTTGGCACATAAATCTAACACAATACCTTGAGATGGAATAAAAGTTTGGGGTCAAGAGGAGTTGTCTAATTATTTTTAGAAATTTCAAAAGGCCAAATTTTAAATGCTGCTGGACCACTAAATATTTTCCAGGAGCACTTTCGGAATCCAGAGGAGGTTGGTTCCAACATGACAAATACCTAGGGATTATTTGCCACACTTTGAACATTTTATTTTTCAGGTTTGGCAAATATGATTTTTTTTACTTTAGATTGAATTTGAATTTGAACTGTGATTTGGATCAAGTGAAGATTAGCAACAGTAACATGATGACATGACACCAATAACAGGGGATTACTGTAGCATGACACAGGGGGTGTCACAATGCCCACCTGGTGGGCCTCCTCCGGTAGTTATTTGCACCAGTATTTTTCTTTTATTCCAAAATAATTCTGCGTAAAGTTTCAGCTCATTTGGAGATGTGCAGAATAGGTAACTCTGTCGTAGCTTTTCCAGGTCCAGAATTCCAGCTGCCGGTATTCTCCCTCTTCGTGCAAACCTTATATATTATGAGAGAAAAGACATTAGATTTACTACAAAAAGCATTATTATGCATACAAACATAGTAAATAATAGCAGGTAAACATGATGCAAAATGGACGTATCAACTCCCCCAAGCTTAGACGTTGCTTGTCCTCAAGCGAAAAACCGAGATCAAAAAACATGTCTACATGCTTAGAGAGGTATCGATAAAAGCAATATACAGACATAGAAGCATCATGCATATTATTATAACAACAACAAACTTTATCACAAAAATTTTAGTATAAAACTTTATAAAACAACTTTTATCATATACTTCTCATGAACAAGTAACAATTCATCACAACATCAAAGTATAAAGCATAAACTCTACTGAAAACCAACAAACTATGTTCTCAGTCAACTTTGCAACTACAATTCATCAACTTTTCAGGAAGGGTCGCGTTTCGGAGCCTTATGGCAAGTCCACATACTCAACCATCATATAGTCTTCTAAGATTGCTAACACTCACCGCATACCCATGAGCAAAAAGTTTCAACCAGACACATAAGAAGATAGGGGCTTATAATTTTGCCTTCCAACGTATTCACCCCAAGGGTGATGTCAACAATAATAAGTCATGCCCACCCATATTCAACTGGATATATGTGCCTAGCTCTTTCCTCACCACATGATGCTTGCAAAAGAGAAAATAAAAAGGAGTAGGGAAGAATATTTTGACTCTTGCATAAAAGTAAATACATAAAAGTAAAAGATAGGCCCTTCGCACAGGGAACAAGAGGTTGTCATGCGCTTATTTGTTTGTATGATCAGTCTCTTAGTGCAAAAGAACGTCACATTGTATTGCCCCTTATGATAGCAACCTTTATTACGCAGTCTGTCGCCTTTATTATTTTGCCATCACAAGTTCGTACAACGCTCAATTTTCTCTTACACTAAATGATCTAACACTTTTAGAAGCAATTTTTATTGCCTTATTGCACCGATGACAACTTACTTGAAGGATCTTACTCAATCCATAGGTAGGTATGATGGACTCTCAAAACAAGATTTGGATTTAATGGTTTTTTGATGCACAAGTAGTATCTCTATTTAGTGCGGAATTTTTGGCTAGCAAAGATAGGGGGCAAGCACCACATGTTAAAGGATCTATGACAATATAACTTCTATGTGAATATGAACAAATATAAATCATTACGTTGTCTTCCTTGTCCAACGTCAAAATTGTTGGCATAAAATATTTTTATGGGAGCTCACAACCATAAAAGATGTCCAAGATAGTGTATTTGCATGTGAATCTTCTCTTCCCTTATTAATTCTTTCATGAATTGCATCATTGACCAATGCTATATTTGTCAATCTCCAACAAATTTTACTACTTATACTTTTCCGTATGTGATATCATTACTTACCATAAGATTAGCATATCATATTTTTAATTATTTTCTTTTCTTTTATTGGAACATGAAAGTAAAGAAAGAAAAACTCAAAATATACTTTATTATATATCTCGCACATGAAAACAAGGATAGATAGATCACTAAGCAAACATTCGAAGAAAGATCAGACTAAATTTTTATTCAACTAAATCAAAAGATAACTAAAGATAAAACTAAGATAAATAAGGGTAAAGATAGTGGTGGTGATACGATACCGGGGCACCTCCCCTAAGCTTCGCACAAGCCAAGGGGAGTGCCTATACTCGATACTCAAGTCTCCTTTGGTGGTGAAGAAGGTGGTGGCGGTTATGACGTAGTAGTGAGCTTATCCTTCTGGTTTCCATGGCAATGAGTAACCATCATAAGAGGAGAAGCGAGTCTCGCGAGTCCTGCAACTGGCAACCAAACTCATACCTTTAAACCTTGCATCATAAGAGGAGGAGCGAGTCTCGCGAGTCTCATGACTTGGTTTTGGAGATCATAGATTTGGCTTTGCAGAAAGTTGATTTGCTTGTTGAAGGAGAAGACGATGTCCTTCATGGATCAGCCATCTGATAACCCACAAGTATAGGGGATCGCTACAGTTTTCGAGGGTAGAGTATTCAACCCAAATTTATTGATTCGACACAAGGGGAGCCAAAGAATATTCTCAAGTATTAGCAGCTGAGTTGTCAATTCAACCACACCTGGAAACTTAGTATCTGCAACACAGTGTTTAGTAGCAAAGTAATATGATAGTGGTGGTAACGGTAACAAAGTAAAGATAGCTAAAGTAATGTTTTTGGTATTTTTGTAGTGATTGTAACAAAGATGCATGTAAAAGTAAATAAGCGAGAACCGATATGGAAAACTCAGAGGCACCGGATCAATGATGGATAATCATGCGGATGTGGTTCATCATGTAACATTCATAACATAGGGTGACCTGAGAACTAGCTCCAGTTCATCAATGTAATGCAGGCATGTATTCCGTAAATAGTCATACGTGCTTATGGAAAAGAACTTGCATGACATCTTTTGTCCTACCCTCCTGTGGCAGCGGGGTCCTATTGAAAACTAAGGGATATTAAGACCTCCTTTTAATAGAGAACCGGAACAAAGCATTAGCACATAGTGAATACATGAACTCCTCAAACTATGGTCATCACCGGGAGTGGTCCCGATTATTGTCACTTCGGGTTGCGGATCATAACACATAGTAGGTGACTATAGACTTGCAAGATAGGATCAAGAACACACATATATTAATGAAAACATAATAGCTTCAGATCTGAAATCATGGCACTCGGGCCCTAGTGACAAGCATTAAGCATAGAAAAGTCATAGCAACATCAATCTCAGAACATAATGGATACTAGGGATCAAACCCTAACAAAACTAACTCGATTACATGATAAATCTCATCCAACCCATCACCGTCCAGCAAGCCTACGATGCAATTACTCACGCACGGCGGTGAGCATCATGAAATTGGTGATGGAGGATGGTTGATGCTGACGACGACGACGAATCCCCCTCTCCGGAGCCCCGAACGGACTCCAGATCAGCCCTCCCGAGAGAGATTAGGGCTTGGCGACGGCTCCGTATCGTAAAACGCGATGAAACTTTCTCCCTGATTTTTTTCTCCCCGAAAGCCAATATATGGAGTTGGAGTTGGAGTTGGCGTCGGAGGGCATCAAGGGGGCCCACGAGGTAGGGGGCGGGCCCAGGGGGAGGGGCGCGCCCCCCACCCTCGTGAGCAGGGTGTGGGCCCCCTGGTCTTCATCTTTGGCGAGGATTTTTTATTATTTATTCTAAGATATTCCGTGGAGTTTCAGGTCATTCCGAGAACTTTTGTTTTCTGCACATAAAAAAACATCATGGCAATTTCACTTTGAAAACAACGTCAGTCCGGGTTAGTTCCATTCAAATCATACAAGTTAGAGTCCAAAACAAGGGCAAAAGTGTTTGGAAAAGTAGATACGACGGAGACGTATCAACTCCCCCAATCTTAAACCCTTGCTTGTCCTCAAGCAATTCAGTTGACAAACTGAAAGAGAAAAAGAAAAACTTTTACAAACTTTGTTTTCTCCTATTGTTGTAAACATGAAAAGCCAGGATTCAAGTTTCAGCAATTATTATGAACTAACCATACTCACAATAACACATAGGTCTCACAATTACTCATATCAATAGCATAATCAGCTAACGAGACATAATAATAAAACTCGGATGACAACACTTTCTCAAAATAATCATAACATGATATAACAAAATGGTATCTCGCTAGCCCTTTCTGAGACCGCAAAACATAAATGCAGAGCACCTTTAAAGATCAAGGACTGACTAAACATTGTAATTCATGGTAAAAGAGATCTAGTCAAGTCATACCCAATGTAAACCAATTATAATGAATGCAAACGACAGTGTGCTCTCCAGCGGGTGCTTATAAATAAGAAGGGTGATGACTCAACATAAAAGTAAATAGATAGGCCCTTCGCAGAGGGAAGCAGGGATTTGTAGAGGTGCCAGAGATCTTTTTTGAAATTGAGATAATTTATATTTTGAGCTGCATACTTTCAATGTCAACGCAACAACTTTGAGATGGCTGTATCTTCCATACTACATGCATTATAGGCAGTTCCCAAACAGAATGGTAAAGGTTTATACTCCCTTCCTCCACAAGCATCAATCCATGGCTTGCTCAAACAACGAGTGCCTCCAACATTCAACGGGTTCCAAGGGGAGTTTTGTTTAATTATTTTGATTTTCTTTGGTCTTTTGGATCATGGGACTTGGGCATCCCGGTTACGGCCCTTTCTCGTGAATGAGGAGCGAGTCCACTCCTCTTGAGAATAACCCACCTAGCATGGAAGATATAGGCAGCCCTAGTTGCAGATGAGCTGCTCGAGCATACAAAATAGAATTTCATTTGAAGGTTTGGAGTTTGGCACATACAAATTTACTTGGAACGGCAGGTAGATACCGCATATAGGAAGGTATGGTGGACTCATATGGAACAACTTTGGGGTTTTAAGGAGTTTGGATGCACAAGCAGTATTCCCGCTTAGTACAGGTGAAGGCTAGCAAAAGACTGGGAAGCGACCAACTGAGAGAGCGACAACAGTCGTAAACATGCACTAAAATTAATTTACACCGAATATAAGCATGAGTAGGATATAATCCACCATGAATATAAATATCATGAAGGCTATGTTGATTTGATTCAACTACATGCGTGAACATGTGCCAAGTCGAGTCACTCAATTCATTCAAAGGAGGATATCATCCTATCATACCACATCATAATCATCTCAATAGCATGTTGGCACGCAAGGTAAACCATTATAACTCATAGCTAATCAAGCATGGCACAAGCAACTATAATCTCTAAATGTCATTGCAAATATGTTTACTTCATAATAGCTGAATCAGGAACGATGAACCATAATATTTACAAAAAACAAGAGAGATCGAGTTCATACCAGCTTTTCTCATCCCAATAAGTCCATCATATATCATCATTATTGCCTTTCACTTGCACGACCGAACGGTGTGTATAATAATAAGAGTCCACGTGCATTGGACTAAGCTAGAATCTGCAAGCATTCAACTCAAGAGAGAAGACAAGCAATATGGGATCTAAGTTAGATAAACAATCATGCATATGAGAGCCACTAAGCATTATCAATATGGTCTTCTCGACCCCCAAAGAAAGGAAAAGAAATAAAAACTATTCACACGGGAAAGCTCCCAACAAGCAAAAGGAGAACGGGAAATATTTTTGGGTTTTCTTTTTAATTATTACTACTACAGAAGGAAATAAACTACTACTATTTTTTTTGTTTTTTCTAAGGTTTATTAAACACACAAGAAGAAAGCAGGAAAAAGAAAATAACTAGCATGGATATTACAGTGAAAGAGTATGAGCACCGACATCTAGCAATGAGTGTGTGTGAACATAAATGTAATGTCGGTGGGAAATACGTACTCACCCAAGCTTAGGCTTTTGGCCTAAGTTGGTCTATTACCAGGGATAGCCTGGCTGATACCCGTAGGTGTAGCTGGGGTCATACTGCGATGCAGCTGCTATCGCCTCCTGAATTGCAGCGTGGCGCCGAGCTGCCTCCGCTCTCCTCTCATATTCATCTGCCTCCTCTCTGGTAATAATATATTTTCCTCTCGCCTGAAAATCAAAGAAGGTAGGAGCAGGAAGAGCAACACGGACCACATGCCGTTTGTTAAAGATTAGTCGAAACTGGAATGATGGTCCAGTCCTCTCAATGAACTGGGAGAAAACATATAATCAAGATCTAAATAAGAAGGGGGTAACTCCATATCACCCTCACGAATGTCTACATCAAGAAAATTAGCTAAGCGGGTTGCATAAATTCCTCCAAAGAAATCTCCGTTACGTCTATTAAGATGCAACCTACAAGCTACAATGGCTCCCATATGATAAGCTTGGTCCCCTAACACAGCGCTTCTGAGAATGCTGAGATCAGGGGCACACATGTAACATGCTTCATCCTTAGCATTTATGCATCTACCAATGAAGAGAGCAAAATAATGTATAGCAGGAAAGTGAAGAGATTCCCCCACAGTTATTCTATCAAGAAAGTCTCTATATTCAGATTTAGGGGGATCCCTGATACTACCCCAAGATGGAAGTTTGCATGCAAGAGTGAAATCTTCTAAGTCCATGGTATAAGATTTGTCATAAAGGTCAAACATGACTGAAGGAGAATTACGCGAAGATGAAAAATCAAACCTCCCCGCAAATGAACTTGTGAGGTAATGATACTGGGGGCATTTATCAGCTTCAAAGTCCTCAAGACCGGCATTACGCAAATATGCGTAGAATTCTTCTTTAATTCCCACTTGATTCATAAATTTTTCTGAAGGCCATTCACAGGGCCTCACGGGAGCGTCTCTTGGTGGTTCCTCGTCAGCATCACACATTGCAAGCCTAGGACCTTGCTTCCTTGAAGAACCACCTTGGAACATCCTCCTAAGCATATTGTTTCCTCTGAAAAATAATTCTGAAATTTTTAGTAACTTCAAACAAAAGTGAACCAACTTCAATAAAATTGATAGCAACAACTCCCACAAGTGCCTAGGGCCTTTATCAAGCATTAGAACTTCTTAGAACCATATAAATTTGACATGCAAGCTCAAGAACATGGTCACCTATGAGCACAAATTTGCAATGAATAAAGCACTAGAACAAAAACTAATTGGACCAATGGAGGAGTCACATACCAAGGAACAATCTCCCCAAGCAGTTTTGCGAGAGGTGCTTTGAGCAAGGAGATCGAAAATCGCAGCAAAAGTTGCTGGAACACGAGCTTGAGTTGGTTTTTCGGGTTTGTGTGAGACAGAGGAAGAAGATGGGTGCAGGGATAAGTGGAGGAGGGCCACCATGGGCCCACGAGGCAGGGGGCGCGCCCAGGGGGTAGGGCGCCCTCCACCCTCGTGGCAGTGGCAGCTCCCCGCGGTAATTTTTGCACAAGAAATCCTCAAATATTCCCAAAAAATCATATTAAATTGGCATGGCATTCGAGGACTTCTATTTTCGGGATATTTTTATATTGCACGGATAAATCAGGAAGCAGACACGAAAAAATACTATTTTACTTTATTTCTACTAAGTAATGTGAGAAAATATAAAGAGGGCAGAAGGTTGTGCTTCTAGTTTCATCCATCTCATGCTCATCAAAAAGAATCCACTAACAAGGTTGATCAAGTCTTGTTAACAAACTCATTCCGATAATCATGGAACCGGAGAAATTTCGAATAACACTATGTTACCTCAACGGGGATATGGACATCCCCAATAACAAGTATATCATATTTCTTCTTGACAGTAGGGAGAGGAAATTCAAAACCTCCAAATATAATCGATGGAATTTTTCCAATTGAGTTGATATTATAAACTTGAGGTTGTTTCCTCGGAAAGTGTACCGTATGCTCATTACCATTAACATGAAAAGTGAATTGCCTTTGTTGCAATCAATAACAGCCCCTGCAGTATTAAGGGAAGGTCTTCCAAGAATAATAGACATACTATCATCCTCGGGAATATCAAGAATAACAAAGTCCGTTAAAATAGTAACGTTTGCAACCACAACAGGCACATCCTCACAAATACCGACAGGTATAGCAGTTGATTTATCAGCCATTTGCAAAGATATTTCAGTAGGTGTCAACTTATTCAAGTCAAGTCTACGATATAAAGAGAGAGGTATAACACTAACACCGGCTCCAAGATCACATAAAGCAGTTTTAACATAATTTCTTTTAATGGAGCATGGTATAGTAGGTACTCCTGGATCTCCAAGTTTCTTTGGTATTCCACCCTTAAAAGTATAATTAGCAAGCATGGTGGAAATTTCAGCTTCAGGTATCTTTCTTTTATTAGTAATGATATCCTTCATATACTTAGCATAAGGATTTGTTTTGAGCACATCAGTTAATCGCATACGCAAAAACATAGGTCTTATCATTTCAGCAAAGCGCTCAAAATCCTCCTCATCCTTTTTCTTGGATGGTTTGGGAGGAAAAGGCATGGGTTTCTGAACCCATGGTTCTCTTTCTTTACCATGTTTCCTAGAAACGAAGTCTCTTTTATCATAACGTTGATTCTTTGATTGTGGGTTATCAAGATCAACAGCAGGTTCAACTTCTACATCATTATCATTACTAGGTTGAGCATCATCATGAACATTATCATTAACATTTCTATTAGGTTCATGTTCATTACCAGATTGTGTTTCAGCATCAGACATAGAGATATCATTTGGATTATCAGGTGGTTCAGCAATAGGTTCACTAGAAGTTTGCACAATTCTATCATTTTTCTTTTTCTTCCTTTTAGAAGAACTAGGCATATCAATATTATTTCTCTAAGAATCTTGCTCGATTCTCTTAGGGTGGCCTTCAGGATACAAAGGTTCTGAGTCATTCTACCAGTTCTAGTAGCCACTCTAACGGCATAATCATTTTTCTTACTATTCATTTCATCAAGCACTTCTTTCCGAGCTTTAAGTACTTGTTCTACTTGAGTGGTAACCATAGAAGCATGTTTGCTAACAAGTTTAAGTTCACCTCTAATATTAGCCATATAATCGCTCAAGCGTTTAATCATAAAGGTATTCTGTTTTAATTGTCTACCAAAATAAGCATTAAAGTCATCTTGCTTAAACATAAAGTTATCAAACTCATCCAAGCAATCGACTAGCAATTTTAGTAGGAGGGACTTCAGCTTTATCATATCTATAGAGAGAATTTACCTTTACTACCTGTGTCGGGATATCGGGAGGTTCTTCAGTAAATAAGTAATTGAGATCATATACTTCTTC
This sequence comes from Aegilops bicornis, assembly GCA_021605145.1. Classification (NCBI taxonomy): domain Eukaryota; kingdom Viridiplantae; phylum Streptophyta; class Magnoliopsida; order Poales; family Poaceae; genus Aegilops; species Aegilops bicornis. The sequence continues at coordinate 288,075,830 of CM038674.1, read as the reverse complement.
AACAGGTGGTAAATTAATACCATGTATTTCTTTGATAGGGGGTAAATTCTTAACATCTTCAGCTTTAATACCTTTTTCTTTCATAGATTTCTTTGCCTCTTGCATATCTTCGGGACTGAGAAATAGAACACCTCTCTTCTTTGGAGTTGGTTTAGGAATAGGCTCAGTAATTGGCTCGGGAGCTGGCTCAGGAGGTGCCCAATTATTTTCATTTGTCAACATATTATTCAATAAAATTTCAACTTCATCCGGTGTTCTTTCCCTGAAAAGAGAACCAGCACAACTATCCAGGTAATCTCTGGAAGCATCGGTTAGTCCATTATAAAAGATATCAAATATTTCAGGTTTCTTAAGAGGATGATCAGGCAAAGCATTAAGAAACTCGAGAAGCCTCCCCCAAGCTTGTGGGAGACTCTCTTCTTCAATTTGCACAAAATTATATATATCCCTTAAAGCAGCTTGTTTCTTATGAGCAGGGAAATATTTAGCAGAGAAGTGATAAATCATATCCCAGGGACTTTGCACACAACCAGGATCAAGAGAATTAAACCATTTCTTAGCATCACCCTTTAATGAGAACAAAAATATTTTGAGTAAATAAAGGTAGCGCGATCTCTCATTATTGGTAAACAGGGCAGCTATATCATCTAACTTACGAAAATGTGCCACAATAGTTTCAGATTCATAGCCATAAAAAGGATCAGATTCAACCAAAGTAAGTATATCTGGATCAACAGAAAAATCATAATAATCTTGATCGGGAACACAGATAGGTGAAGTAGCAAAAGGTGGTCGGGTCTCATCCTTCCTCTAAAAGATTCTTTACTCCATTTAACTAGCAACCTCTTATGTTCAAGACTATCCTGGCAAGCAAGAACAGCTTCAGTAGATTCAACATTAAAAAGATAACCCTCAGGAATAGAAGGCATAATATCATCATCACTAATATCATCGTGTTCAGTTTCAATAATTTCTCTTTCTCTAGACCTAGAAATTTGTTCATCTAGAAATTCACCAAGGGGCACAATAGTATCAAGCATAGAAGTAGTTTCATCATAAGTATCTTGCATAGCAGAAGTGGCATCATCAATAACATGCGACATATCGTAGCGAATAGCGTAAGCAGGTTTAGGTGTCGCTAGCTTACTCATAACGAAGGTGAATCAAGTGCAGAGCTAGATGGCAGTTCCTTACCCCCCTCGAAGTTGAGGGATAAATTGTTGTCTTAGCGTCTTTCAAGTTCTTCATAGTGTCCAGCAGATATAAATCCCAAGTGACTCAAAGAATAGAGCTATGCTCCCCGGCAACGGCGCCAGAAAAAGGTATTGATAACCCACAAGTATAGGGGATCGCAACAGTTTTCGAGGGTAGAGTATTCAACCCAAATTTATTGATTCGACACAAGGGGAGCCAAAGAATATTCTCAAGTATTAGCAGCTGAGTTGTCAATTCAACCACACCGGAAACTTAGTATCTGCAGCAAAGTGTTTAGTAGCAAAGTAATATGATAGTGGTGGTAACGGTAACAAAGTAAAGACAATGAAAGTAACGTTTTTGGTATTTTTGTAGTGATTGTATGATGGCGATGGAAAAGTAAATAAGCGAGAACGAGGATATGGAAAACTCGTAGGCACCGGATCAATGATGGATAATTATGCCGGATGTGGTTCATCATGTAACAGTCATAACATAGGGTGACACAGAACTAGCTCCAGTTCATCAATGTAATGTAGGCATGTATTACATAAATAGTCATACAAGCTTATGGAAAAGAACTTGCATGACATCTTTTGTCCTACCCTCCCGTGGCAGTGGGGTCCTATTGGAAACTAAGGGATATTAAGGCCTCCTTTTAATAGAGAACCGGAACAAAGCATTAGCACATAGTGAATACACGAACTCCTCAAACTATGGTCATCACCGGGAGTGGTCCCGATTATTGTCACTTCGGGGTTGCTGGATCATAACACATAGTAGGTGACTATAGACTTGCAAGATAGGATCAAGAACACACATTTATTCATGAAAACATAATAGGTTCAGATCTGAAATCATGGCACTCGGGACCTAGTGACAAGCATTAAGCATAGGAAATTCATAGCAACATCAATCTCAGAACATAATGGATACTAGGGATCAAACCCTAACAAAACTAACTCGATTACATGATAAATCTCATCCAACCCATCACCGTCCAGCAAGCCTACGATGTAATTACTCACGCACGGCGGTGAGCATCATGAAATTGGTGATGGAGGATGGTTGATGATGACGACGGCGACGAATCCCCCTCTCCGGAGCCCCGAACGGACTCCAGATCAGCCCTCCCGAGAGAGATTAGGGCTTGGCGGTGGCTCCGTATCGTAAAAGCGATGAAACTTTCTCCCTGATTTTTTTCTCCCCGAAAGCCAATATATGGAGTTGGAGTTGGCGTCGGAGGGCATCCAGGGGGCCCACGAGGTAGGGGGGCCGCGCCTGGGGAGGCGCGCCTCACCCTCGTGAGCGTGGTGTGGACCCTGGTCTTCATCTTTGGCGAGGATTTTTATTATTTATTCTAAGATATTCCGTGGAGTTTCAGGTCATTCCGAGAGCTTTTGTTTTCTGCACATAAAACAACACCATGGCAATTCTGCTAAAAACAGTGTCAGTCCGGGTTAGTTCCATTCAAATCATACAAGTTAGAGTCCAAAACAAGGGCAAAAGTGTTTGGAAAAGTAGATATGACGGAGACGTATCACCATCCACCTTGAGATCACGGGTGTAGTCCGCGATCATGAGGTGATTGGCATTGAGTCCTCGTTCCACCATCCCCTTGCACTTGAAGACCTCCTACTCCATAGCTTCGAGCCTGGCATCCACTGTCCCCTTACCTTTGGGACCCTAGACGTCCCGGATGTGGAGCACCCCCTCACGCATCTCAATGGCTTGAGGGTGCCGCATCACCTCCCGCAGATACTGGTTGATGACGTTGTCGAAGAACATGTCCTTGGAGGAGCCCGGAGCGGCCATGGTGATCTAGACCTGTCAAAAAAACAACAAGAAAGAATAACAGACGATTTCTCTGCGATATGGTGGTTAATAGGTTCGGGGGGTATATAAAGATTTTTTATCTTTGGAAACAAGCAAACGGGAGAAAAACGGAGTCCGGAAGGTACCCGAGGTGGGCACAACCCAGCTGGGCGTGCCTGGCAAGCCAAGCGCGCCCTAGTGTGTTGTGCCCACCAAGGTTACCTTCCTGGTTGTTTCTTATTTTCCTATTTTTATAATATTCCAAAACTGACAAAAAATATTTTTGCAGATTTTTGGGAGTCCGTTTAATTACCGTATCCCGTACCTCCTCTTTTTCATGATTCTGGAGTGTTTCAGAAGGTCTCTTTTATGTGTTCTTCTGGTGTCATGGTTTGAATAGTATTGCTTTCAACATTAATAGGCATACCTAAGATATAATGTTTAATTCTTTGCCCATTGGCAACCTTCAAGTTAGTACCTTCGGCATTATTTATTTTGATAGGTCCAGAACGGTAAACCTCTTTGATAATATATGGTCCTTCCCATTTGGAGCGAAGTTTTCCTGCAAAGAATCTGAAATGAGAGTTGTACAAAAGAACAAATTCTCCAACTTTGAACTCATGCTTTTGGATTCTTTTATCATGCCACTTTAACTTTTTCTTTAAATAATTTGGCATTTTCATAAGCTTGCGTTCTCCATTCATCTAGTGAGCTAATATAAAATAACCTATTTTCACTGGCAAGTTTGAAATCATAGTTGAGTTCTTTAATATCCCAATATGCTTTATGTTCTAACTCAAGAGGCAAATGACAAGCTTTTCCAGAAACCATTTTATAAGGAGACATACCCATAGGTTTTTTATAAGCTCTTCTGTAAGCCCAAAGTGCATCATCTAATTTCTTAGACCAATTTTTCGGGACCTATTAACAGTTTTTTGTAATATTAATTTTATTTCTCTATTGCTAAGTTCAACTTGACCACTAGACTGAGGATGATAGGGTGATGCACTTTTGTGATTAACATCATACTTAGCAAGCATTTTACGAAAATCACCATGAATAAAGTGTGAACCACCGTCAGTCATTAAATATCTAGGGACTCCAAACCTTGGGAAAATAACTTCTTGAAGCATTTTAAAAGAGGTGTTGTGATCATCACTACTAGTTGGAATAGTTTCTACCCACTTAGTAACATAATCAACAACAACCAAAATATGTGTATACCCATTAGAGGAAGGAAAAGGTCCCATGTAATCAAAACCCAAAACATCAAATGGTTGAACAACAAGTGAATAATTCATAGGCATTTCTTGAAGCTTACCAATATTACCAATTATTTGGCATTCTTCACAAGATAAAACAAACTTACGGGAATCCTTGAAGAGAGTAGGCTAGTAAAATCCAGATTGCAATATCTTGTGAGCAGTTCTATCTCCCGCATGATGTCTTCCATAAGCTTCGGAGTGACATCTCTGTAAGATTTGTTCCTGTTCATGCTCAGTTACACAACATCTAATAATACAATCTACTCCTTCTTTACAAAGATGTGGGTGTCGTTGTGGAACGATACCTATGGGATCACAAGAATCCCTACTACGGTTGCCGGAGCACAGGATTGCGAGGAGAGCAGGGCTAGTAGACAGCACAGGGATCGTTTACCCAGGTTCGAGCCGCGAGGATGCGTAAAACCCTAGTCCTGCTTTGGTGGATGTATTTCTGAGAGTTCTTGAGCTCTCGAACTAGCTATGGTCAGTGCGTGGTTCAAAAGAGCCGAATCCCTCTCCAGTATGCCATGGGCCTCCTTTTATAGTTCAAAGGGGCTGCCACAGTGACAAACAGGTGGTGGAAAGGCGTATAGTGCTCTGAGCTTATCGCTCGTATTACAGGACAAGATGCATTTAATGCATAGCTTAGGTGTCCCCTTGCTTTATTGGGGATGGGGGCGAGGCCCGTCCCGTCCGACTCCGCTCCTCCTCGCCTTGACATGCGCCTTGGCCAGTGAGGTGCGTGGTGCCATGTAGGCAGCCAGGCAGCTGAGGTGGCGCGGTGGTGGAGCCTTCACGAAGATCTGCATGCCGCCACGCAGGCGCTCGATGAGTTGGCCTGGGAGCTGCATGTTGCCACACAGGTGCTCGCCCAGCTGGTTGGGCTGGCAGCTGCATGTGAACGGTGGTGGAAGCTTGGTCGGCGCGGGCCTGGCGGTGGCCCCGCTGGCGTCTTCGGAGAGGGCCTTGCCGGGTGGCCTGGCAAGGGTCTTGCCATGGCGCGTTGTCTTCCCCGGCAAGGATCTTGTCGGGGGTCTGGTGGCCTTCCTCGGCAAGGATCTTGCCGAGGATCATCGTCTTCTAATCCTTGTCTGATCTTGAATATGTCTTCACAAAGATCTTCATGCCACCACAGAGGTGCCTTCCTGAGCCCTGGCCCCACGTTGATGATGGCGCTGGGGGCCGTGGGCTCAAGGGTGGCTCGCTCTGTTGGTGTGGGGCGAGCTGTCCCGGCAAGGGTCTTGCCGGGGCCGCTAAGGCCGCCTGGCAAGGGACTTGCCGGGGGAACCTATTTCGTCCCTCTGCTCTTTAGTGGTATTGGCCTTGGCATTGCTTTGATTGTCTTAGGCTTCGGTCTTACCTTGGCTCACCTCCCCTGTTCTGCTTGGTGTGGTCGTGGGCGCGGCTCTGACCGCCCATGCACAGGTAAAGGGGTACAAAAGTGTGCCCCTATTTTTGTACACCGACAGTGGGTCATCCCAAAAGTTATGTCTTAAATCATAGAATAATTTTTTATTTTGTTGGTATGTGAAACTAGGTGGTAAATATTTAGCAACAATATAATTAGCATAGTCATCATACCAAGGAGTGTTATGAGAAACATTTATTCTAGCTAGTTGTTCATTAGGAAAACTATCATCAATAGGTAGTGGGTCATCAAGAATATTTTCTAACCTAGTCAAGTTATCAGCTACGGGGTTCTCAGCTCCTTTTCTATCAGTGATATGTAAATCAAATTATTGTAGCAGGAGAACCCATGTGATGAGTCTAGGTTTAGCATCTTTCTTTTCCATAAGATATTTTATAGCAGCATGATCGGTGTGAACGGTTACTTTAGAATCAACAATATAAGATCTGAATTTATCACCAGCAAACACAACTGCTAAAAATTCCTTTTTAGTGGTAGCATAATTTCTTTGGGCACTGTCTAGATTTTTACTAGCATAATGGATAACATTTAATTTTTTATCAACTCTTCGTCATAGAACAACACCAACAGCATAATCACAAGCATGACAGATAGTTTCAAAAGGCAAGTTCCAATCAGTAATACCTCCCTTCTTAGGGACACAATGAACGGGGCTTACCCATCTACTATCAGCTATGTGATAGATTATAGCTTCTTCTTACCACTTCTTTCATTTTAGGATTCAAACGTTGTTGATGATCAACAACGGGTTTAGCATCAGGCTCCATATTAATCTTGTGCTGACATAGAGTGGGACTAATGCCCTTAAGGTCATCAAGAGTATATCCAACAGCAGCTCGGTGCTTCTTCAGAATTTTTAATAATCTTTCTTCTTCATGTTCTGAAAGGTTAGCACTAATAATAACAGGATATATCTTCTTCTCATCAAGATAAGCATATTTCAAAGTGTCTGGCAATTGTTTTAATTCAAACACACGATCACCTTTAGGTGGAGGAGGACCTCCTAGAGTTTCAATAGGAAAATTGTGTTTGAGCAGAGGTCGTTGTTCAAAGAAAATTTGATCAATTTCATTTCTTTCATGCATATCCATATCATTTTCATGGTCTAGCAAATATTGTTCTAATGGATCAGTAGGAAACACAACAATAGAAGCAAGACCAATTATTTCATCCTTACTAGGTAATTCTTTCTTATGATGTTTTCTACTGAACTTAGAACAATTAAACTCGTGAGACTCATAAGCAAAATTAACCCCGACAATTTGTTTCTCACAATCTATTTTAGCATTAACGGTGTTCAAGAAAGGTCAACCAAAAATAATGGGACATAAGTCATCTTCTGGAGAACCAAGAACTAGAAAATCAGTAGGGTATTTTACTTTCCCACACAATACTTCAACATCTCTAACAATTCCAAGTGGTGTGATGGTGTCTCTATTAGCAAGTTTAATAGTAACATCTATGTCTTCTATTTCAGCGGGTGCTATGTCATTCATAATTTCTTGGTATAAGGTAAAAGGAATAGCACTCACGCTAGCACCTAAATCACATAAACCATGATAAAAGTGATCTCCTATTTTGACTAAGACAACAGGCATGCCAACAACAGGTCTATGCTTTTCTTTTTTCATCGGGTTTGGCAATTCTAGCAGCTTCATCACAGAAGTAAATAACATGCCCATCAATATTTTCTACCAGGAGATCTTTAACCGTAGCAACACTAGGTTCTACTTTGATATGTTCAGCAGGTTTAAGTGCTCTAATATTACTTTTGCGAACCACAGTTGAAACCTTAGCACGTTCCTTTATCCTAACAGGGAATGGTGGTTTTTCAATATAAGAAGTAGGCACAACTGGGTCAACATTGTAAATGATAGTTTCTTCTTTAGATATTATTGGTTCTTTAATTTCGTATTTAATAGGTGGATGATATTTAAACCACTTATCCTTAGGGAGATCAACATGAGTATTAAAATATTCACAGAAAGAGGCTACTATCTCAGAGTGAAGCCCATATTTAGTGCTAAACTTGTGAAAAGCATCGGTATTCATAAAAGATTTAACACAATCAAACTCCAGCTTAATACCTGACTCTTTACCTTCGTCGAGTTCCCACTCTTGAGAGTTGCATTTAGTTCTTTCTAGAAGATCCCACCTGAACTCAGTAGTCTTCTTAATAAAGGAACCAGTATAAGAAGTATCGAGCATGGATTGATCATCACGAGAAAGTCGATCATAAAAATTCTGAATAATAATTTCTATTGAGAGCTCATGATTGGGGCATGAGTATAACATTGACTTAAGCCTCCCCCAAACTAGAGCGATACTTTCTCCTTCACAAGGCCAAAAATTATATATGTAATTCCAACCACGATGAACTAGATGCATAGGATAATTTTTTTGGTGAAATTCCAATTTCAATCGTTTCTAGATCCAAGATCCAATATCATCGCATAGCCTATACCATGTCAATGCTTTTCCCTTCAAATATAAAGGGAAAACCTTCTTCTTAGCTTCATCTCCAGGTAAACCTGCAAGCTTAAGTAATCCACAAATTTCGTCCACATATATCAAGTGCATATCAGGATGTTCAGTTCCATCTCCTGCATGCGGATTAGCTAGCAGTTGTTCTATCATACCCGAAGGAAATTCATATCCCATATTTTCAGTAGGTGTAGTAGGTTGAGGGGAAACTAATTTTTGTTCCGGCTGAGGTGAAGATACCCCGAACAATCCCCTCAAAGGATGATTCTCCATAGTAACAAGTGACAACAAATTTCAGCACGTAGTAATAATTTTTCCTTACCAATTTCAACTTACCAAGAGCGCTTCGCTCCCTGGAAACGGTGCCAGAAAAGAACCTTGATGACCCACAAGTATAGGGGATCAATCGTAGTCCTTTCGATAAGTAAGAGTGTTGAACCCAACGAGGAGCAGAAGGAAATGACAAGTGGTTTTCAGCAAGGTAATTTTTAACAAGCACTGAAATTGTAGGTAACAGATAGTTTGATAGCAAGGAAATTTGTAACGAGCAAGTAACGGTAACTATAAGTAAAGTGCAGCAAGGTAGCCAAACCCTTTTTTCGCAAAGGACAAGCCAAAACGGTTTCTTATAATAAGCAAAGCGATCTTGAGGGTACACGTGAATTTCATCTAGTCACTTTCATCATGTTGGTTTGATTCGTGTTCGCTACTTTGATAATTTGACATGTGGGTGGACCGTTGCTTAGGTGTTGTTCTTACTTGAACAAACCTCCTACTTATGATTAACCCCCTCGCAAGCATCCGCAACTACGAGAAAAGTACTAAGATAAAATCTAAGCATAGCGTTAAAGTTTTGGATCCAAATCGGTCCCTTACGAAGTAGCGCATAAACTGGGGTTTAAGCTTCTGTCACTCTAGCCCATCATCTAATAACTACTCCACAACGCATTCCTTTAGGCCCGAATATGGTGAAGTCCCATGTAGTCGACGTTGACATGACACCACTAAGGGAATCATAACATACATATCATCAAAATATCGAACACATATCAAATTCACATGATTACTTGCAACAAGATTTCTCCCGTGACCTCAAGAACAAAAGTAACTACTCCCAAATGATAATCATGCTCAAGATCATAGGGGTATTAAATAGCATAATGGATCTGAACATATAATATTCCACCAAATAAACCATAGAGTAATCAACTACAAGATGTAATCAACAGTACTAGTCACCGACAGGTACCAATCTAAGGTTCCGGTACAAAGATTGAACACAAGAGATGAACTAGGGTTTGAGAGGAGACTGTGTTGTTGAAGATGTTGATGGAGATTGCCCTCCCCAAGATGAGAGAGTTGTTGGTGATGATGACGACGATGATTTCCCCCTACGGGAGGGAAGTTCCCCCGCGGAATTGCTCCGCTGGAGGGCAAACGTGCTCCTGCCCAAGTTCCGCCTTGATACGGCGGTGCTTTGTCCCAAAAGTCTTCTCCTTATTTATTTTCTAGGTCAAAATGACTTATATACCAGAAGAGGGGCACCGGTGGTGGCCGAGGAGGTCACAACCCACCAGGGCGCGCCTAGGGGGCCTGGCACGCCCAGGTGGGTTATGCCACCTGGCGGGCCTCTGCCAGTAGTAATTTGCTCCAGTATTTTTCTTTTATTCCAAAATAATTCTCCGTAAAGTTTCAGCTCATTTGGAGATGTGCAAAATAGATAACTCTCACGTAGCTTTTCCAGGTCCAGAATTCCAGCTGCCGGTATTCTCCCTCTTTGTGTAAACCTTGCATATTATGAGAGACAAGGCATTAGAATTACTCCAAAAAGCATTATTATGCATAAAAACATAGTAAATAACAGTAGGTAAACACTTTGCAAAAAGGACGTATCACATTCCACATCAAAAATTATATTTTTATCATTTACCTACTCGAGGACGAGCAGGAATTAAGCTTGGGGATGCTTGATACGTCTCCAACGTATCTATAATTTTTTATTGTTCCATGCTATTATATTAGCTCTTTTGGATGTTTTATATGCATTAATATGCTATATTATTTTTTGGACTAATCTATTAACCTAGAGTCCAATGCCAGTTTTTGTTTTTTCCTTGTTTTTGAGTTCTATAGAAAAGGAATATCAAACGGAGTCCAAACGGAATAAAACTTTCGCGGTGATTTTTCTTGGACCATAAGATACCCAGAAGATTTGGGGAGGGGGTCAAAAGACTCATGGGGAGTCCACAAGCCCTCAAGGCACGCCCTAGAGGGATGCCCCTGGCTTGTGGACCCCTCGGGAGTCCCACAACCGTAATATTTGTGCTATAAATTCTCAAATATTCCCCAAACATCAGAAGCATCCACCAAAATACTTTTCCGCCGCCGCAATCCTCTGTTACCGTGAGATCCCATCTTGGGGCCTTTTCTGGCACCCTGACGGAGAGGGATTCCATCACGAAGGGCCTCTACATCAACCTTGTTGCCCTTTCGATGGAGCGTGAGTAGTTTACCACATACCTACGGGTCCATAGCTAGTAGATAGATGGCTTCTTCTCGCTCTTTTATCTTCAATACAATGTTCTCCTCGATGTTTTTGGAGTTCTATCCAATGTAATATCCTTTTGCGGTGTGTTTGTAGAGATCTGATGAATTGTGGATTTATGATCAGATTATCTATGTATAGCATTTGAGTCTTCTATGAACTCTTTTATGCATGATTAAGATATCTTTGTATTTCTCTTCGAACTATCGGTTTGGTTTGGCCAACTAGATTGGTTTTTCTTGCAATGGGAGAGGTGCTTACTTTTGGGTACAATCTTGCGGTGTCCTTGCCCAATGACATAGTAGGGGTAGCGAGGCATGTATTGTATTGTTGCCATCAAGGATAAAAAGATTGGGTTTTCATCATACTGCTTGAGTTTATCCCTCTACATCATGTCATATTACTTAAGGCATTACTCCGTTCTTATGAACATAATACTTTGGATGCATGCTGGATAGCGGTCGATGTGTGGAGTAATAGTAGTAGATGCAGGCAGGAGTCGATCTACTTGTCACAAATGTGATGCCTATATTCATGATCATTGCCTTAGATATCGTCATAACTATGTGCTTTTCTATCAAATGCTTGACAGTAATTTGTTTACCCACCGTATGTTTTCTTTCAAGAGAGAAGCCTCTAGTGAAACCTATGGCCCTGGGTCTATTCTCCATCATATATTTTCAGATCTATAAACCAAAAAAAACCAAAAATGCCTTGCTGCAATTTATTTATATTTACTTTGGTTTGCTCTTTTATTTATCTTTTATACCTATCTATATTAGATCTCACTCTTATTCGTGACCGTGAAGGGATTGACAACCCCTTTTTCGCGTTGTGTGCAAGTGTTTGTTAGTTTGTGCAGGTGCATATATTGGAGACTTGCTTGTGCCTCCTACTGGATTGATACCTTGGTTCTTAACTGAGGGAAATAATTATCTCTACTTTGCTGCATCACCCTTTCCTCTTCAAGGGAAAAAAACAACGCAAGCTCAAGAAGTAGCATATTTCACAATGATGTTGGAGGGGCCGGCTCACACTTGGTTGAAGAACCTACCCCCCAATTCTATCCACACCTGGGCAGAGTTGAAGGAGCAATTCATCAAGAATTTTCAAGGAACTTGCAAGCAGCCGTTGACAATTGTTAATCTGTAGCACTGTGTACAGCGCGAGGATGAGTCGACCCATCATTGCGCTCGCCCCGGGTCACGAGCATTATCCACTCTTCAGATAGCATTGGGGTGGCTCAAGCTGTCTTGATCTTGGAGAAAAACTGTCATTATCAACCTCTTGTGTAGAAGCTCGGGCGGCTCAAACGCAAGTGCATGGATATGGGCAATCGCATGGACGTAGTTACCAGATATGCTAACTCTGACGGTATGAAGGATCCTAGCTCTGATGATGATAAATCTGGCAAGGGCAAGAAGAACGGCGGTGGCAAGGGTCAGCAGCAGAATGCCCTGGCGCAGAATGGTAATCATAATAACCATGACAATGGTGGAAAACACAATCACCATGATGGCGGGTTAGATTTTCGTGGCTAACACCAACACAGGTTTCAAAACCCAGTGTCGCAATGGCAAGCAACCTTATAATGGGGGGAAGCCCAAGAATTATGAAGAAGCTCTTAATGGGCCATTTCCAAAGCATAGTTATCCTAACAAGCCATCTTCTCATGCTTGGAAGGATTGTTACATTATGCAGGAATACCTCGTTTCAATAGAATCATGGTAATGGTAATGAACTGCCAGGTGCGTCAGGCTCTGGAGGTTTCAAGGGAGCTGACTTTGGTGGCGGTGGTGTCTGTGCAAGGAACGGTCATGTTTGTTGCCCTGACTTATAGACAGGCCTGCTAACACCTAATATCCAACACCAACATCCCAAGCAAGACCAAACCAGAAGAACAACTCTTTGTGAGATCAAGGAGCGGATCAAGAGGACCAAGCTAAAAATACAATATAGCAGAACACCACCTTGGGAAAGCCTCCCTTGCCGGGCAGGAGCGCCTGGTTAGGTCGAGGCCGCACCAAGGATGGATCCAAGACTTTCCCGGCAAGCTTGTCGGGAACGCCGAAGCCAACAACCCTGCCAAGACACCACCGCTCCACCTCGTAGCGACGAAAATCACCTATCAATGCGGTGTCGAGCCCTAAAGATGATTAAGTGGCTTCTACTAAGCATGTGGAAACCCATAGGAAGACAGATTACCTTCATGTGACACCCGTCCAGAGGCGTGTCAAGCAGATAAGCAGTAGATGATTAAGCGGCACGACAGGCTTGCCGGGCTGCATCCTCAGCGTGACATCTAACAGTGCATTTAATGCACTTTGTCCTAACTACTAGAGTTAGGTATGATAGCACTGTTAGCTATCTAATCACAAGATAATGACTGTTTTGCCATTGTGGTTACCCCTTGAGCTATAAAAGGAGGGCCATGGCAAACTAGAGAGGGATTCGGACCCTTATATACTTGTATGCACGTAGCTGCTCTCCCCGAGGAGACCTTGTCGGGCTTGAGCGTTGCGTGCTCATCGTGTTCCTCCATCCAATCCACCAAAGCAGGAGTAGGGTTTTACGCTTCTCAGCGGCCCGAACCTGGGTAAAAATCACCAGTGTCACCGCCATCGTGCTGTTTCATGGCTTCTGCTCTTTGTGTAACGTGACCTTCCACCTTGCCGAACCACAAGAGGCCGATGGCCCCATTGGTGATCACGTTCCACCATGACAGGCGGCTCAAATTCTGGCTATCAGGGTCACAGGAACCATGGTGGTCATAATCAACAGTCTGGTCAAGGTAATGAGCAGCAAAATAACCAGTATGGGTATCAGAGTAATCCTAAGCAGCTTAATAGTGGCCAGTACCATGTCTTTACTACAAGCACTTGCAAGTGTGATCGGAAAATCCATAAGCGCGCAGTCAACATGGTTGAGCCGGCGGTGCCACAATATCTGAAGTGGTCTGAGCACACAATCACGTGGAGCTGAGCGGATCACCCGCCCCGTGTTGATGATCTGGGTCATCTCGCCCTGGTAGTCGCCCCTCAAGTGGGCGGTTACAAATTCACCAAGGTTCTTATGGATGGTGGAAGAAACATCAACATATTGTACTATTACACTTTTGATGGATGAATCTGACAGAGAAGGACCTTAAGTCATCTTCTACATTATTTCATGAAGTTGTTCCTCGCAAGTCGGCTTACCCTATAGGAAGATTGCTCTGGAGGTGGCTTTCGGTGATTGTCGCGGGATATCCGCGGCCACCTATGACCAGGACACCCCTTGCTGGTTCGGCAGGGGGACGTCGCGTTGCACAAAGAGAAGACCTGCGTACGACAACACGACAGAAAGCACACAAGCAATTTACCTAGGTTCGGGCTACCGCGAGGCGTAAAACCCTACTCCTGCTTTGGTGGATTGATGGTGGAATGGAGGTCGTGGAGCATAGTACACTTGCCCGGCAGGGGTTGCCTTAGGGCAGTAGCGACTACGTGCGTATGGGGGTGTGGGTTCATCAACCTTCCAACCCTTACTACTGTTTCCATGGGCCTCCTTTTATAGATCAAGGGGTCACCACAATAGCAAAGTAGTCATTATGCACTGATATGATAGCAAAAGGTGCTATCATACCTAACTCTGTGGGCTGAGAGGGCGCATTAAATGCATCGCTTAGTGTCACATCAATGGTTGTCCGGCAAGGCCTGCCGGGTTATCTTGCCAGCTCCATGCCTGTTCTCTTGACACGTCGCAGGACGGGTGTCATCTGTGGGTTTATTCTGTAGGAAATGGCCAGCATGTGGCGAATGGCTGCCACTTAATCACCTTGCGGCTTGACACCGCACTGATGGATGACGTGGGTCGTGTTGGAGTGCTTGGTGAGGTGGGTTTTGCCTCCGCGAGCCCCGGCAGGCCCTGTCGGGGTGCTTTGGGCGCCTGCTTCTTGGCAATATCCTGCTACTCTGGCTTGGCCTTAGTCTCTCTGAGCTGTATGCTAGTTCTTCGAATCTCTTGATTCCTTGTATCCTAACTTGGGTTGGTTCTTCAATCTTGCTCTCGTGCCTGTGCACAGTCTGGGCAATAGACCCGGGGTTTGTTGCACCGACAGAAGCCCTTGGGCCTGCCCCGAACGTGCTGCTGAGTGTCGTCGGTGTAGGGACTAATAAGTGCACATGCAGGGTTGCTGAAGGGGTCGGCCTTCAGCACACAAGGTATTCCTCCGGTATCCGGGAGTTGCATGATCTCATGGTCGAAGGAATACGTATTCCTCCGGTATCTGGGAGTTGCATGATCTCATGGTCGAAGGAATATGTATTTGACATTGAGAAAGCAGTAGCAATAAACTGAATGATCATATGCTAAGCTAACGGCTGGGTCTTATCCATCACATCCTTCTCCTAATTATGTGATGCCATTATCAAATAACAACACATGTCTATGGTTAGGAAACCTTAATCATATTTTTATCAACGAGCTAGTCTAGTAGAGGCTCACGAGGGACACGGTATTTATTTATGTATCCACACATGTATTTAAGTTTCCGGTCAGTACAATTCTAGCATGAATAATAAACCTTTATCATCAGTAAGGAAATATAATAATAACCACTTTATTATTGCCTCTAGGGCATATTTCCAACAGTCTCCCACTTGCACTAGAGTCAATAATCTAGATTACATAGTAATGAATCTAACACTCATGGAGTCTTGGTGTTGATCATGTTTTGCCCGGGGAAGAGGTTTAGTCAACGAGTCTGCCACATTCAGATCCGTATGTACTTTGCAAATTCCTGTGTCTCCATCCTTGACCCTTTCACGAATGGAGTTGAAGCATCTCTTGATGTGTTTGGTTCTCTTGTGAAACCTGGATTTCTTCGCTAAGGCAATTACTCCAGTGTTGTCACAAAAGATTGTCATTCGACCCGATGCACTGGGTATTACACCCAGATCAGATATGAAATCCTTCATCCAGACTCCTTCATGTGCTACTTCCGAAGTAGCTATGCACTCCGCTTCACACAGAGATCCCGCCATGACGCTCTTCTTGGAATTGCACCGACTGGCAGCTCCACCATACAATATAAATACATATCCGGTTTGTGACTTAGGGTCATCCAGATATGTGTCAAAGCTAGCATCGATGTAACACTTTATGATGAGTCCTTAGTCACCTCCATAAATGAGAAACATATCCTTGGTCCTTTTCAGGTACTTCAGGATATTCTTGACCGCCGTCCCGTGATCCACTCCTGGATTACTTTGGTACCTCCCTGCCAAACTTATGGCAGCATGGCACACATAATAGAACCAATGGCTTAGGCATAGGGAATGACTTTCATTTTCTCCCTATCTTCTGTCATGGTCGGCCTTTGAGACTAATTCAATTTCACACCTTGCAACACAGGCAAGAATCCTTTCTTTGACTGGTCAATTCTTAAATTCTTCAGAACTTTGTCAATGTATGTGCTCAGTGAAAGTCCCATTAAGCGTCTCGATCTATCCCTATAGATCTTGATGCCCCATATATAAGCAGCTTCACCGAGGTCTTTCATTGTAAAATTCTTATTCAAGCATCCTTTTTTGCTATCCAGAAATTCTATATCATTTCCAATCAATAATATGTCATCAACATATAATATCAGAAATGCTATAGAGCTCCCACTCACTTTTTTGTAAATACAGGCCTCTCCATAAGTCTGTATAAAACCATATGCTTTGATTACATCTTTAAAGCATATATTCCGACTCCGAGATGCTGTCCATAAATGGATCGCTGGAGCTTGCACACTTTGTTAGCACCTTTAGGATCGACAAAACCTTCTGGTTGCATCATATACAACTCTTCTTAAGAAACCCGCTAAGGAATGCAGTTTTGACATCCACTTGCCAGATTTCATAATCATGAAATGCGGCACTTGCTAACATGATTTGGATACACTTAAGAATCGCTATGGGTGATAAAGTCTCATCGTTTTCAACCCCTTGAACTTGTCGAAAACCTTTCGTGAGAAGTCGAGCTTTATAGACAGTGATATGACCATCAGCGTATGTCTTCTTCTTTAAGATCCATTTATTCTCAATGGCTTGCCGATCATCGGGCAAGTCCACGAAAGTCCACACTTTGTTCTCATACATGGATCCTATCTCAGATTTCATAGCCTCAAGCCATTTGTCAAAATATGGGCTCATCATAGCTTTTCATAGATCATAGGTTCGCCACTGTCTAAGAACATGACTTCCAGGACAGGATTATCGTACTATTCTGGCGCGGTACGTGTTCTGGTCGACCTACGAGGTTTAGTAGTAACTTGATTTGAAGTTTGATGATCATCATCATTAGCTTCCTCTCTGGTTGGTGTAGGCATCACGGTAATGGTTCTTTGATTTGCTACTTTCCAATTCGAGAGAAGGTACAATTACCTCTTCAAGTTCTACTTTCCTCCCACTCACTTCTTTCGAGAGAAACTCCTTCTCTAGAAATGACCCATTCTTAGCAACAAATATGTTGCCTTCGGATCTGAAGTAGAAGGTGTACCCAATAGTTTATTCAGGATATCCTATGAATACACACTTTTTTTATTTGGGTTCGAGCTTATCAGGCTGAAGCCTTTCGACATAAGTGTCACATCCCCGAACTTTAAGAAACAACAACTTAGGTTTCTTGCCAAACCATAGTTCATTCGGCATCGTCTCGATGGATTTAGTCAGTGCCATATTTAACGTGAATGCGGCTATCTCTAATGCATAACCCCAAAATGATAAAGGCAAATCGGTAAGAGACATCATAGAACACACCATATCTAATAAAGTACGGTTACGATGTTCAGACACACCATTACGCTATGGTGTTCCAGGTGGTGTGAGTTGTGAAACAATTCCACATTGTTTTAAATGAAGGCCAAACTCATAACTCAAATATTCGCCTCCGCGATCAGATCATAGACTTTATTTTCTTATTATGATGATTCTCCACTTCACTTCGAAATTCTTTGAACTTTTCAAATGTTTCAGACTTGTGTTTCATCAAGTAGAAATACCCATACCTACTCAAATCATTTGTGAAGGTCAGAAAATAACGATACCCGCCGCGTGCCTCAACACTCATCGGACCACATACATCAATATGTATTATTTCCAATAGATCATTAGCTCTCTCCATTGTTCCGGAGAACGGAGTTTTAGTCATCTTACCCATGAGGCATGGTTCGCAAGTATCAAATGATTCGTAATCAAGTAATTCCAAAAGTCCATCCGCATGGAGTTTCTTCATGCTCTTTACACCAATATGACCTAAACGACAGTGCCACAAGTATGTTGCACTATCCTTATCAACTTTGCATCTTTTGGCATCAATATTATGAATATGTGTATCACTACGATCGAGATCCAACAAGAATAGAACATTCATCAAATGTGCATGACCATAAAAGATATTACTCATATAAATAGAACAACCATTATTCTCTGACTTAAATGAAGAACCGTCTCGCATTAAACAAGATCCAGATATAATGTTCATGCTCAACGCTGGCACCAAATAACAATTATCGAGGTATAAAACTAATCCCAAAGGTAGATGTAGAGGTAGCATGCCGACGGTGGTCACCTCGACCTTGGAACCATTCCCGACGCGCATCGTCACCTCGTCCTTAGCCAATCTTCATTTATTTTGCAGCTCCTATTTCGAGTTACAAATATGAGCAACCAAACCAGTATAAAAAACCCAGACGCTACTATGAGCATTAGTAAGGTACACATCAATAACATGTATATCAAATGTACCTTTGTTCACTTTGCCATCCTTCTTATCCGCTAAGTATTTGGGGCAGTTCCACTTCAAGTGACCATTTCCTTTGCAGTATAGAAGCACTTAGTTTCAGGCTTGGGTCCAGCTTTGGGCTTCTTCACGGGAGCAGCAACTTTCTTGCCATTCTTCTTGAAGTTCCCTTTCTTTCCCTTGCCCCTTTTCTTGAAACTAGTGTTCTTGTTAACCATCAACACTTGATGCTCCTTCTTGATTTCTACCTCCGCCGATCTCAGCATCGTGAAGAGCTCGGGAATCGCTTTCGTCATCCCTTGCAAATTATACTTCATCATGAAGACTTTGTAGCTTGGTGGCTGTGACTGAAGAACTCTGTAAATAACACTCTCAACTGGAAGTCAATTCCCGGCTGAGTCCAGTGGTTATGATACCCAAACATTTTGAGTATGTGTTCAATGACATAACTGTTCTCCTCCATCTTACAACTATAGAACTTGTTGGAGACTTCATATCTCTCAACCCGGGCATTAGCTTGAAATATCAACTTCAGCTCTTGGAACATCTCATATGCTCCGTAGCGTTCAAAACGTCTTTGAAGTCCCGGTTCTAAGCCTTAAAGCATGGCACACTGGACTATTGAGTAGTGACCAGATGGAGCCTGCCAGATGTTCATAACTTCTGTAGTAACTCCTACAGCAGGTCTATCACCTAGCGGTGCATCAAGGACATAATCCTTCTGTGCAGCAATGAGGATAATCCTCAAGTTACGGACCTAGTCCGTGTAGTTGCTACCATCATCTTTCAACTTAGCTTTCTCTAGGAACACATTAAAATTCAAGGGAACGGTAGCATGGGCCATTGATCTACAACATAGATATGGAAAAACTATTAAGAGTAAGGTCATGATAAATTTCAGTCAAATAATCAAATTACTAATGAACTCCCACTTAAATCAACATCCCTCAAGTTGTCTAAGTGATACATGATCCAAATCAACTAACCCATGTCCGATCATCACGTGAGATGGGGTAGTCTTCAATGGTGAACATCTCTATGTTGATCATACATACTATATAACTCACATTCGACCTTTCGGTCTCCAATGTTCCGAGACCATGTTTGTACATGCTAGGCTCATCAAGTTTAACCCAAGTATTCTGCATGTGTAAAACTGGCTTACACCCGTTGTATGTGAACGTATAGTCTATCACACCTGATCATCACGAGGTGCTTCGAAATGATGAACTTTAGAAATGGTGCATACTCAGGGAGAACACTGTTATCTTGAAATTAAGTGAAGGGATCATCTTATAATGCTACCATTGTTCTAAGTAGAATAAGATGCATAAAGGGTAAACATCAAATGCAACCAAAATATGTGACATGATAATGCCATCATCATCTTGTGATTTTGATCTCCATCCTCAAAGCATCAGCATGATCTCCATCGTTGCCGGCACGACACCTTGATCTCCATCGTAGCGTCGGAGTCGTCTCGCCAACTATTGCTTATACAACTATTTCTAATGCATAGCGATAAAGTAAAGCAATTAAATGGCTCTTAGTGATTGACACGCAGGTCATACAATAATTAAAGTCAGCCATAAGGCTCCTGCCGATTGTTGTACTCATCAACATGCAAGTCGTGAACTTATTACAAAACATAATCATCTCATACATCAACATATATCACATCATATCTTGACCATATCACATCACAGCATGCCCTGCAAAAACAAGTTAGACATCCTCTACTTTGTTGTTGCAAGTTTGACGTGGCTTCTACAGGCAGCTAGCAAGAACCGTTCTTACCTACGCAAAACCACAACAGTGATTATCAAGTTTGCTGTCTTAACCTTCTACAAGGACCGGTTGTAGTCAAATTCGCTTCAACTAAAGTAGGAGAAAAAGACACCCGCCAACAACCTTTATGCAAAACAAGTTGGATGTCAGTCGGTGGAACCGGTCTCATGTGCGTGGACATGTAAGGTTGGTCCGGGACGCTTCATCTCACAATGCCGCCGAATCAAAATAAGATGTTGGTCGTAAGCAGTATGACCATCACCGCCCACAACTTGTTTGTGTTCTACTTGTGCATATCATCTATGCATAGACCTGGCTCTGTTACCACTATTGGGGAACGTTGCATGGAAAACAAAACAATTACGCACACGCAAGATCTATCCATGGAGATGCATAGCTACGAAAGGGGCGGAGCATCTACATACCCTTGTAGATCGCTAAGCGGAAGCGTTTATCAACACGGTTGATGTAGTCGTACACATTCATGATCCGTCCTGACCAAGTACTGAACGTATGGCACCTCCGCATTCAGCACACGTTCAGATCGATGACGTCCTCGCCTTCTCGATCCAACAAGAGAGGCGAAGTGGTAGATGAGTTCCGGCAGCATGACAGTGTGGTGACTGTGGTGGTGAAACTATCCGTAGGGCTTCGCCAAGTACAACAGACATGGACAGAGGAGGTACTAAAACTAGAGGGAGATGGGGCACCGCACACGGCTTGGGGATCATGGTGTGTGTTGCCCTCTCCCTCCTCTCGTATATATAGGTGGGGGAGGAGGGGGCAGCCTCGGGCGCCCCAAGAGGGCCGGCGGCCGCCCTGGGCTCCTACCCTAGCAGCACCCTAATGACCCAAAAGTATAGGGGATCAATTGTATCTCTTTTCGATAAGTAAGAGTGTCGAACCCAACGAGGAGTGGAAGGAAATGACAAGTGGTTTTCAGCAAGGTAATGTCTGCAAGTGCTGAAATTGTAAGTAACAGAGTAGTTTGATAGCAAGATAATTTGTAACGAGCAAGTAACGATAATAGTAGCAAAAGTGCAGCAAGGTAGCCCAATCCTTTTGAGGCAAAGGACATGCCAAAATGGTCTCTTATGATAAGCAAAGCGTTCTTGAGGGTACACGGGATTTTTATCTAGTCACTTTCACCATGTTGGTTTGGTTTGTGTTCGGCACTTTGATAATTTGATATGTGGATGGACCGGTGCTTAGGTGTTGTTCTTACTTGAACAAACCTCCTACTTATGATTAACCCCCCCACAAGCATCCGCAACTACGAGAAAAGTATTAAGAATAAATTCTAACCATGGCATTAAGCTTTTTGATCCAATTGGTCCCTTACGGAATAGCGCATAAACTGGGGTTTAAGCTTATGTCACTCTCGCAACCCATCATCTAATTGCTACTCCACAATGCATTCCCTTAGGCCCAAAGATGGTGAAGTGTCATGTAGTCTACATTCACATGACACCACTAAGGGAATCACAACATACATACTATCAAAATATCTAACACATATCAAGTTCGCATGATTACTTGCAACATGATTTCTCCCGCGACCTCAGGAACAAAAGTAACTACTCACAAATCATAATCATGCTCAAGATCAGAGGGGTATTACATAGCATATTGGATCTGAACATATAATCTTCCACCAAATAAACTATATAGTAATCAACTACAAGATGTAATCAACACTATTAGTCACCCACAAGCACCAATCTATAGTTCCGGTAACAAGATTGAAGACAATAGACGAACTAGGGTTTGAGATAAGACGGTGTTGTTGAAAATGTTTATGGAGATTTCCCTCCCCAAGATGGGAGAGTTGTTGGACATCATGAGGACGATGATTTCCCCCTCCGGGAGGGAAGTTCTGCCGGCAGAATTTCTCCACTGGAGGGCAATGGTGCTCCTGCCCAAGTTCCACCTCGGGACGGCGGCGCTCCATCTCGAAAGTCCTCCGGGAGAAAAGGCATTAGAATTCCTCTGAAAAGCATTATTTTGCATCAAAACATCATAAATAACAGTAAGAAAACATGATGCAAAATGGACGTATCAACTCTCCAAAGCTTATACCACGCTTGTCCTCAAGCGAAAGCCGAAATCGAAATACATGTCCACATGCTTAGAGAGAGAGGTGTAGATAAAAAAATACAGACATAGAAGCATCATGTACATTATTATAACAACAACAAACGTAAGCATAAGACTCTTATCATAGAAATTTTATCATAGACTTCTCATGAATAAGTGACAATTCATCACACCATTGAAGTATAAAGCAAAAACTCTATTAGAAACCAATAAACTATGTTCTTAGTCAACTTTGCAACTACAATTCATCATCTTTTCAGGAAGGGTCACGTATCGGAGCCTTTAGGCAAGTCCACATACTCAACCATCATATAGTCTTCCATGATTGATAACACTCACCGTGTACACATGAGCAAAACGTTTCAACCGGACACATAGATAGATAGGGGCTTGTAGTTTCGCCTCCCAATGTATTCACCTCAAGGGTGATGTCAACAATAATAACTCATGATATATATATTCAACTGGACATATGTGCCTAGATCTTTCCTCACCACATGATGCTTGCCAAAGGAGAAAGTAAAAAGGAATAGAGAGAAAACTTTGACTCTTTGAATAAAAGTAAATACATAAATGTAAAAGATAGGCCCTTCACAGAGGGAAGCAGAGGTTGCCATGCACTTATTTTTTGTAGGCTGAACCCATAATGCAAAAGAACGTCACGTTGCATTGCCCCTTGTGATAGCGACCGTAATTATGCAGTATGTCACTTTTATTCTTCACCATCACAAGTTCGTGCTACGCTCAATTTTCTCTTACAATTACTTGAGGGATCTTGCTCAATCCCTAGGTAGGTATGGTGGACTCTTGAAAATAAGATTTGGGTTTAACAGTTTGTGGATGCACAAGTAGTATCTCTACTTAGTGCAGAATTTTGGCTAGCAAAGATAGGGGCAAGCACCACATGTTAAAGGATCCATGACAACATGACTTCTATGTGAATATAAACAAACATAAACCATTAAGTTGTCTTCCTTGTCCAACGTCAACAATTTTGGCATATAATATTTTGATGAGGGCTCACAATCACAAAAGATTTCTAGGATAGTATATTTATATGTGAATCTTCTCTTCCCTTATTAATTCTTTCATGAGTTGCATCATTGACTAATGCTATGTTTATCAATCTCTAACAAAATTTCCTACTTATACTTTTCCTTATGTGGTGTCATCACCTACCATAAGATTAGCATATGAACTTTTTCATTTATTTCCTTTCTTTCGTTTATTTCCTTTCTTTTTATTTGCAACATGAAAATAAAGAAAGGAAAAACTCAAACTAAACTTTGTTATATATCTCGCACACGATTACAAGGATAGATCACTAAGCAAACTCTCGAAAAGAAAGGATTGAACAAAACTTTTATTCATCTAAAGCAAAAGATCAAACTAAAACAAGTAAACGCAAAAGATAGTGGGGATGATACGATACCGGGGCACCTCCCCTAAGCTTGGCGGAAGCCAAGGGGAGTGCCCATACCCGATACTCAATTCTCTTTTGGTGATGAAGAAGAAGGTGGTGGCGATGCAGATATCTTGTCCTTAGAGTTCCATGGCAGTGGTTCACCATCATAAGAGGAGGAGTGAGTCTCACTAGTCCTGCAACTAGCAACCAAACTCATACCTTTAAACCTCGCCTCACATTCAAAGACTTGGTTTTGGAGATCAAAGATCTGGCTTTGGAGGAAGTTGATTTGCTCGTTGAGAGTGAATACAATGTCCTTCATGGGCTTGCCATCCACCTTGAGATCACAGGAGAGGTCTGTGATCATGAGGTGATTGGCATTAAGTCCACGCTCCACCATCCCCTTGCACCGGAAGACCTCCTGGTCCATAGCTTCAAGCATGGCTTCCACAGTTCCTGTTCCCTTGGGACCTTGGACATCGCGGATGTGAAGCACCCCCTGATGCATCTGGATGGCTTGGGGGTGCTGCACCACTTCCCGCAGATATGGGTTGGTGACGGTCTTGAAGAACTTGTCCTTGGAGGAGCTTGAAGCACCGATGGTAGATGGGATTTGATAGAAAACAACAAGGAAAAGAAAACAGAAGATTTCTCTGCAATAAGGTGGTCAATAGGTTCGGTGGGTATTAAAGATTTTTTATCTTGGGAAACAAGCAAGCTGTAGAAAAACGGAGTCCAGAAGGTACCCGAGGTGGGCACAACCCACCTGGGCACGCCTGGCAGGCCAGGCGCGCCCTGGTTTCTTGTGCCCACCAGGGTACGCTTCCTGGAAGATTCTTATTTTCCTATTTTTCTAAATATTTCAAAATTGGCAAAAAATGTTTTTACGGATTTTTCGGAGTCCGTTTACTTACCGTATCACGTACCTCCTTATTTTCACGATTCTGGAGTGTTCCAGAAGGACTCTTTTATGTGTTCTCCCGGTGTCAATATTTGGATAATATTACTTTCAACATTAATGGGCGTACCTGAGATATAATGTTTTATTCATTGCCCATTACCAACCTTCAGGTTAGTACCTTCGGCATTATTTATTTTAATAGCTCCAGAACGACAAACCTCCTCGATGACATAGGGCCTTCCCATTTTGAGAGGAGTTTTCCTGCAAAGAATCTGAAACGAGAGTTGTACAAAAGTACATATTCTCCAACTTTAAACTCACACTTTTGAATTCTTTTATCATGCCATCTTTTAACTTTTTCTTTAAACAACTTAGCATTTTCAGAAGCTTGGGTTCTCCATCATCTAATGAGCTAATATCAAATAACCTCTTTTCACCAGCAACTTTGAAATCATAGTTGAGTTCTTTGATTGCCTAATATGCTTTATGTTCTAACTCTAGAGGCAAATGACTAGCTTTTCCATAAACCATTTTATAAGGAGACATACACATAGGATTTTTGTATGCTGTTCTATAAGCCCAAAGTGCATCATCTAATTTCTTAGACATTCTTCCTGGACCTATTAACAGTCTTTTGCAAAATTAATTTTATTTCTCTATTGCTAAGTTCAACTTGACCACTGGACTGAGGATGATAAGGTGATGCAATTCTATGGTTAACATCATACTTGGCAAGCATTTTACGGAAAGCACCATGAATAAAGTGTGCACCACCGTCAGTAATTAAATATCTAGGGACTCCAAACCTTGGGAAAATAACTTCCTTAAGCATTTTAATAGAGGTGTTGTGATCAGCACTACTGGTTGGAATAGGTTCTACCCACTTAGTAACATAATCAACAGCAACCAGAATATGTGTATACCCATTAGAGGAAGGAAAAGGTCCCATGTAATCAAATCCCCAAACATCAAATGGTTCAACAGCAAGTGAATAATTCATAGACATTTCTTGACGCTTACCGATATTACCTATTATTTGGCATTCATCACAAGATAAGACTAACTTTCGGGCATCCTAGAAGAGAGTAGGCCAATAAAATCCTGATTGCAATACCTTGTGAGCAGTTCTATCTCCAGCATGATGCCCTCCATAAGCTTCGGAGTGACATTTCCGTAGGATTTGTCCATGTTCATTTTCAGGTACACAACACCTAATAATACCATCTACTCCTTCTTTATAAAGATGTGGGTCATCCCAAAAGTAATGTCTTAAATCATAAAAGATTTTTTCTTTTGTTGGTATGTAAAGCTAGGTGGTAAATATTTAGCAACAATGTAATTAGCATAGTCAGCATACCAAGGAGTGCTATGAGCAACATTTCTTGCAGCTAACTGTTCATCAGGAAAATTTTCATCAATAGGTAGTGGGTCATCAGGCACATTTTCAAGCCTAGACAAGTTATCAGCTACGGGGTTCTCAGCTCCTTTTCTATTAGTGATATGTAAATCAAATTCTTGTAGCAAGAACCCATCGAATAAGTCTAGGTATAGCATCTTTCTTTTCCATAAGATATTTAATAGTAGCATGATCGGTGTGCACAATTACTTTCGAATCAACAATGTAAGGTCCAAATTTATCGCAAGCAAACAACAGTGCTAAGAATTCTTTTTCAGTAGTAGCACAGTTTCGTTGAGCACTATCTAGAGTTTTACTAGCATAATGAACAACATTAGTTTCTTATCAACTCTTTGTCCTAGAACAGCACCATTATCATAATCACTAGCATCACACATAATTTCAAAAGGCAAGTTCCAATCGGGTGGTTGAACAATAGGTGCAGAAATTAAGGCTTTCTTGAGAGTTTCAAAGGCTTCTAAACAATCACCATAAAAAAAGGAATATCCTTTTGCAAAAGATTTGTAAGGGACCTAGAAATTTTAGAGGAGTCTTTGATAAATCTCCTATAGAAACCAGCATGACCTAATAAACTACGAATACCTTTGATATTTTTAGGAAATGGCATTTTCTCAATTGCATCAACCTTAGCTTTGTCCACTTCAATACCTCCTTCAGAAATTTTATGGCCCAAGACAATACCTTCATTAACCATAAAGTGGCACTTTTCTCAATTCTACACAAGATTTGTTTGCTCGCATCTCTGCAAAACTTGGTCAAGGTTGCTTAAACAATCATCAAAAGACTTCCCATAAACAGAGAAATCATCCATGAAAACCTCAACAATCTTTTCACAAAATTCAGATAATATAGCAGTCATACATCTTTGAAAAGTAGCAGGTGCATTGCATAAACCGAAAGGCATACGTCTATAAGCATAAGTTCCGAAGGTATAGGTAAAAGTGGTCTTTTCTTGATCAGGTTGAGAAACAGGTATTTGTGAGAAACCAGAATATCCATCAAGGAATAAAAAATGTGTGTGCTTAGATAATCTTTCTAGCATTTGATCAATAAAAGGCAGAGGGTAATGATCTTTTCTAGTTGCTTTGTTTAATTTTCAAAAATCAATTACCATTCTATAGCCTGTAACAATTCTTTGTGGAATAAGTTCATTCTTATCATTAGGAACAACAGTAATCCCTACTTTCTTAGGAACACAATGAACAAGACTTACCCATCTGCTATCAGCTATGGGATATATTATACCTACTTCCAGAAGTTTTAAAATTTCCATTCTTACCACTTCCTTCATTTTCGGATTTAACCAACGTTGGTGATCAACAATGGGTTTAGCATCAGGTTCCATTTTAATTTTTTGCTGACATAGAGTGGGACTAATGCCCTTTAAATCACCAGTAGCAGCTCGGTGCTTCCTTAGGACTTTCAACAATCTTTCTTCTTCGTGTTCTGAAAGGTTAGCACTAATAATAACAGGATATATCTTCTTCTCATAAAGATAAGCATATTTCAAAGTGTCTGGCAATTTTTTTAATTCAAACATAGGATCACCTTTAGGTGGAGGAGGACCTCCTAGAGTTTCAATAGGCAAATTGTGTTTAAGCAGAGGACGTCGTTCAAAGAAAATCTTATCTATTTCATTTCTTACATGCATATGTAAATCATTTTCATGGTCTAGCAAATATTGTTCTAAAGGATCAGTAGGTGGTACAGCAATAGAAGCAAGACCAACTATTTCATCCTCACTAGGCAATTCTTTTTCATGAAGCTTTCTACTAAACTTGGAAAAATTAAACTCATGAGACTCATCACCAAAACAAACACCGACAGTTTGTTTCTCACAGACTATTCTAGCATTAACGATGTTCAAGAAAGGTCTACCAAAATAATGGGACATAAGTCATCATGTGGGGAACCAAGAACAAGAAAATCAGTAGGTCATTTCATTTTCCCACACAAGACTTCAACATCTCTAACAATCCCAATTGGTGATATAGTGTCTCTATTGGCAAGTATAATAGTAACATCTATGTCTTCTATCTCTGTGAGTGCTATGTCATTCATAATTTCATGATATAAGGAATAAGGAATAGCACTCACACTAGCATCCATTTCACAGAAACCATGATAACAGTGATCTCCTATTTTAACTGAGACAATGGGCATGCCAACAACAGGTCTATGTTTATCCTTTTTATCAGGTTTGGCAATTCTAGCAGCTTCTTCACAGAAGTAAATAACATGCCCATCTACATTTTCTTCCAAGAGATCCTTAACCATAGCAATACTAGGTTCTACTTTAATTGGTTCATCAGGTTTAGGTGTTCAAATATAGCTTCTGTTGACCACAGTTGAAACTTTAGCATGTTCCTTTATCCTAACAGGGAAAGGTGGTTTCTCAATATAAGCACTAG
The DNA here is from genome assembly GCA_021605145.1 of Aegilops bicornis. NCBI lineage: Eukaryota > Viridiplantae > Streptophyta > Magnoliopsida > Poales > Poaceae > Aegilops > Aegilops bicornis. The sequence continues at coordinate 288,047,312 of CM038674.1, read as the reverse complement.
GAACAACTGGATCAACATTGTAAAGTATAGTTTCTTATTTAACTGGTACCGGTTCTTCAATTTCTTCTTTTAATAGGTGGGTGATATTTAAACCACTTCTCTTTAGGGAGATCAACATGAGTAGAAAATTATTCACAAAAGGAGGCTACTATCTCAGAGTCAAGTCCATATTTAGTGCTAATTTTTTGAAAAGCATCGGTATTCATAAAAGATTTAACACAATCATACTTAAGTTTAATACCTGACTCTTTACCTTCGTCGAGTTCCCAATCTTCAGGGTTGCATTTAATTCTTTCCAAAAGATCCCACCAGAATTCAATAGTCCTCTTCATAAAAGAACCAACACAAGAATTATCAAGCATGGTTTGATCATTACGAGAAAGCTGAGCATAAAAGTTCTGGTAATAATTTCTCTTGAGAGCTCATGATTGGGGCATGAATATAACATTGACTTAAGCCTCCCCCAAGCTAGAGCAATACTTTCTCCTTCACGAGGCCAAAAATTATATATATAATTCCGATCACGATGAACTAGATGCATAGGATACTTTTTTTGATGGAACTCGAATTTCAATCGATTCCAATTCCATGATCCAATATCATCGCATAGCCTATACCATGCCAATCCTTTTCCCTTCAAACATAAAGGGAAAGCCTTATTCATAACTTCATCTCCGGGTAAACCTGCAAGCTTGAACAATCCACAAATTTGTTCCACATATATCAAGTGCATATCAGGATGTTCGGTTCCATCTCCTGCATAAGGATTAGCTAGCAGTTGGTCTATCATACCCGAAGGAATTTCATATTCAATATTTTCAATAGGTGCAGTAGGTTGAGGGGTAGCTAATTGTGGTTCCGGTCGAGGTGAAGATACCCCGAACAAACCCCTCAAAGGATTGTTTTCCATAGTAACAAGTGACAATAAATTTCAGCACACTATATAAATGGTTCCTTACCAAATTCCAGTTACCAAAGGCGCTTCACTCCCCGGCCACGGCGCCAGAAAATATCATTGATGACCCACAAGTATAGGGGATCAATTGTAGATCTTTTTGATAAGGAAGAGTGTCAAACCCAACGAGGAGCAGAAGGAAATGACAAGTGGTTTTCAGCAAGGTAATATCTACAAGTGCTGAAATTGTAAGTAACCGAGTAGTTTGATAGCAAGATAATTTTTAATGAGCAAGTAACGATAATAGTAGCAAAAGTGCATCAAGGTAGCCCAATCCTTTTGAGGCAAAGGATAGGCCAAAACGGTCTCTTATGATAAGCAAAGCGTTCTTGAGGGTACACGGGATTTTTATCTAGTCACTTTGACCATGTTGGTTTGTTTTGTGTTCAGTACTTTGCTAATTTGATATGTGGGTAGACCGGTGCTTACGTGTTGTTATTACTTTAACAAACATCCTATTTATGATTAACCCCTTGCAAGCATCCGCAACTACGAGAAAAGTATTAAGATAAAATCTAACCATAGCATTAAACTTTTGGATCCAAATCGGTCCCTTACGAAGTAGCGCATAAACTAGGATTTAAGCTTCTGTCACTCTAGCAACCCATCATCTAATTCCTACTCCACAATGCATTCCCTTAGTCCCAAATATGGTGAAGTGCCATGTAGTCGACGTTCACATGACACCACTAAGGGAATCACAACATACATATCATCAAAATATCGAACACATATCAAATTCACATGATTACTTGCAACTTGATTTCTCCCATGACCTCGAGAACAAAAGTAACTAGTCACGAATGATAATCATGCTCAAGATCATAGGGGTATTAAATAGCATAATGGATCTGAACATTTAATCTTCCACCAAACAAACCATATAGTAATCAACTACAAGATGTAATCAACAGTACTAGTCAATCACAGGTACCAATCTGAGGTTCCGGTACAAAGATTGAACACAAGAGATAAACTAGGTTTTGAGAGTGTCGGACAAAACGATACCTATGGGATCCCAGGGACTCCCTTCTACGGTTGGCGGGGCGTGGAGCTGCAAAGACCAGGTCTACCGATTAGCGCGAGGGGATTTTTACCCAGGTTCGGGCCGCAAACAATGCGTAAAACCCTAGTCCTGCTTGTGTGTGTTTATTTGGTGTTCTTCCGTTCTTGGACTAGCCACTATGTGTGCCCAGTCCAAAAAGTCTGAATCCTTCCATAGTACGCCTCGGGCCTCCTTTTATATGTCAAAGGGGTCGCCAAAGTGGCACACAGGAGGTGGAAAGTATCTACAGTGTACAAGTCTATCGCCTACTCCATAGGACAAACGCATTTAATGTGTTGCCTACGTGCCCTCTTGCTTTATCAGGGGCGGCAACATAGCTCGTCTAGTCCGTCGCCGCCTCGCCCTGGTTCGACGTGCGTCCAAGCTAACAAGGCATGCAGTGCCATGCTGGCTGGTTGGTTGATGTGCTGGTGCGGTGACAGGGTCTTCAGGAAGATCTGCATGCCACCACGCAGGTGCTTGACTAGTTGGCCTAGAAGTTGCATGCTGCCACGCAGGCGCTTGCCTAGTTAGCGGGATGGTTGCTGCGTCCGAACGGTCGCGGGGCAGCGAAACGTTGGTGGGTGTGGGTCTCGCAAGGGTCTTGCCGGGGTCTCACGGGCGTCCCCGACAAGGATCCTGCCGGTGGTCTTCGGCCGTCCCCGGCAAGGATCTTGCCGGGGGTCTTCGTCTTCTGGTTCGTATCTAGATTCGTAGGCCTTTGGTCTTCACAAAGATCTGCATGCCACCACGCGGGCGTCCCTGAGTCTTAGTCTCGACGTTGTGGATGGTGTCAGAGTTCTCAGGCTCAAGGGTGGCAGCCTTGCTGGTGTTGGGCAAGTCGCTCCGGCAAGGCTCTTGCCGGGGCTACGTAGGCCGCCCCGGCAAGGGACTTAGCGGGGGAAGTCCATCTTGCCCCTTTGCTCTTCGCGCCTCTGGCTTGAGTGTTGCCTTGGCAATCTCGTACCATTGCTTCTTCTGCCTCGCCAAGCATGGCCGCAGGCGTGGCTACGACTGCCCGTGCACAGGTAAAAGTGGTACAGAAAGGCCCCTATTTTTGTACACCGACAACAGCCCCTGGGCCTGGGCCACACAAAAGAGCGAATCGTTATTGGGCCAGGCCCAGAACGGTGCGCGGGTACGCGTGGCAGAGTTTTATCCTCCTTAGTCGCCAGTTGCGCTTCCCCATGACCCGCATTGAGTGTGTGATGTGGGGGTCGTGCGTGGAACGGTCGCAGCACGCTTGCATCACCCAACGATGAATAGTAAAGAGGCGGCCCGCGTCTTCCCCGTAAAAAAGAGGAAACCGCAGGGGCGCTGCTCATTTACCCTCCGTGCCTTTTCCAATCTTGGAACCGTCGTTCCCCTCTTCTTCTTCAAGCGCAAATCCAGACTTTCACCTCTTGCCCGCCACTTGGCATATCCATTGCCCTTGATCTCTCACCCCCTCTCATCCGCCATGGCGCCCAAGGCAAGGAAGGGCAAGGGAGCGGCCAAGGACGCCGGGGGAAGGAGGCGCCGGAGAGCGAGTTGGTGGAGTTGCGGACGCAGTACGCCCTCTTCACCTCAACGGTCGACGCGCTCACCCTCAAGGAGAAGTTTAGGCCCCTGTGGGGAAGAGAGACGCTGGGGCATCCAGCGACGCACATCGTCCCCACCTCCTTCGCCAAGGCTGGTCCAAATCGATATCCTTTCTTTGTCGACTATTTCTCATGCGGGCTCTGCCCCCCTCTCAGATTTCTACAAAGACATCATGCACACCTACGGCTTCCACCTTCTGGACCTTATGCCGAACGCCGTGGCGTGCATGGCCTTCTTTGCCCATCTTTGTGAGGGCTTCACCGGAGTGTACCCCAGCACGACGCTCTTCTGCCATTACTTCAACCCTCACATTCAGCCAAGGGGCGCCATCTCTGGCTGCATTACTTGGATCCCGAGGACCCAGAGCAGGGGAACGTACCCGGAGGGTGCCCAGAAGGAGAGGTGGGACGAGTGGTTGGGCCGGTGGTGCTGGATCGAGGAGACAGATCCGTAGGAGTTCTGCCGGGTCCGTCGGAGGCCGGCGGTCCGTAGCAAGGATTGGGGCGAGCTCGACGCTGATGATAAGAAGCTCACGGTTGCCACCAGGATCCATCACCTCACCTGGGCCGGGCTCACTCTCGAGATGATCAGGGCCGACTTCATCTGACGCCGGATTGCCCCACTACATAATAAGGGGAGGCCCCCCCCCCTGGGACTTCAGGAATGCGGCCGATATCATGAAACTCCGCCCCGGCCTGAACCACAACTTCATGGTACTACAACATGCCCATCTTTGTAAGAGGCTTTTCCAGCTCAAGGTTGATGAGGTCGGCAGGGTCAAGAGGACCGACAAGGCCGAGAAGACCGGCAAGGCCGCCAAGGCCGCCAAGGCCGGCAAGTCTGATGGCCTATTCGGGTTGCCAGCAGGGGTAGTCCCGTTGAGCAACAACTCTTGCCTGACCGCCATCATCGCCATGATGCCGGTTTTCATTGCGCACGGCCTTGATTCGACCTGGGCTGAGCCAAAAGTGGAGCTGGTGCAGGCATTCTTCGACAACTTGTCAGAGAGGTATGTTCTGACGAGTCACAGCTCATCCATGACACGATTGAGTAGGAGTTGGCGTACATTGCCACCAGGGCGGAGGAGGCATCACTTTCTGAGGAGGCTGGCAGCCTCGGCACTGTGGAGGACGAGGCCGACATGGCCGTAGAAGAGAGAGAGTTTGCCGAGTGGACGGGGTCTGCTGGGGAACCCTGTAGCGTCGATGCTAGGGCCCCCCTTGTTGAAGAAGCGGTTGAGGAGTCGGCCGAAGAGGAGACCGATGCGGATGACTCCTCGGCCCCAGGGAGGAAATGCGTCCTGCGGTGGGCTGGTTCTGGCGAGCAGGTTCGGCCCGGCAAGACCGCTCAACGGGAACGGGCCCAGGCACAGCCTGTGCGCCAGACGAGGACTGCGGCAGCGAAGAAGGCCGCGGCCGCCGCCTCCTCCTCGTAAGCGGCCCAGGATTCCATCCCCTTCTCCTACCCTTGCGGACGCCGCTGTCGGATTTCGGGTTCCAGCAAAACCCTTGAGGTTCGAACTCTGGGGTGCGCGCGAAGATCTCCTCCTACCTAATCACGCCCTCAACCTCGCCACGATCTCAAAGGCTAGCTCGACGAACTCGCAACACAAGAGACACAAGATTTATACTGGTTCGGGCCACCGTTGTGGTGTAATACCCTACTCCAGTGTGGTGTGGTGGATTGCCTCTTGGGATGAGGATGAACAGTACAAGGGGAAGAACAGCCTCCTAAGGAGAGGTGTTCTTGTGCTTGGTGGGTGTGTGTCGGCGTTCTGGGAACGGGGGTACCCAGACTTACCTTCCTGCGGCCTGCGGCGTGGCTCAAGGGGTGGCCCAGCACGGCCCATCTTCATCAGCACAAGCCTCGCGGAGCGGACAACAGGAAGCTTCCTCGGGCATGGCCTCGTCAGGCTGGCTCGCGAGGGGCCAAGCCTCGCAGGGCGGACAACAGGAAGCTTCCTCAGGCACGGCCTCGTCAGGCTGGCTCGCGAGGAGGCGGAGAGATCAAGGTGGGGTACCTCACGAGGTGCCCATGACGCAAGCCATGACGACCAAGGGCGCCGGGTGGGCGCCAGCCCGCGCAGTGTCCTCCTTTCCTCTTTGGTTCAAGGGGAGCAAGCGCAGGCAAGAGTATCAAGCAAAGGCATCCGTTTCGGTGCAACAAGACCAAGACCATCCAACGGCAGGAAGGAAGTCATTGTGGAGCCCAAGCCGGCGTCACCACGAGCCTTTGACAGCGAGGACCAACTTTAGTCAGGATAAGTGTACTAGATATTCCCCTTCAAAATGGCCAATTGTTGGTGCCCTTCCCGCTCAATATTTGGGAAGAGGCCCAGGGCCTTTGCCTATAAATAGGACTAGCCACCCACAGGGTAGAGAGATCCGGATTCAGGGAGAGAGGATCGAGCACCTTGAATCAGCAGAGAGAGAGCGACTGAACTCCCCTTAGCAGTTCATCGCACCAGCCAAGAACAGACACTCCTGAGGCTGTTCTTCCTTGTATTGTTCATCATCAGCCCAAGAGGCAATCCACCACACCACACACTGGAGTAGGGTGTTACACCACAATGGTGGCCCGAACCAGTATAAACTCTGTGTCTCTTGTGTTGTTCCTTTCATAGCTTAGATCTTAGCGAGGCGGCGAGGTGCAGGTAGGTAGAGGGTGAGATCTCTGCGCGCACCCCTGTGTTCGAACCTAGAGGGTCTGCCGGAACCCGAAATCCGACATTTGGCTCGCCAGATAGGGGTGCGCCGAAATCCGCCTTCTGCCGCTTCGCGCCCCGTCGCATCGTCATCATCATGTCCGACGACCAGGCGGGCAACCCTGATCCCTGGGCGGCCTAGCCCGCCCACGCAGCTTCGCCCGGGCGACCCCATGCGCCAGGCAGCTCGCGGTCCGTAGGGCGCTGCGGGCCGCGGGCGACGCGAACAGTCAACGACAGCTCTCACGCCACGGTAGGCGCGGTCGGCAGCGAGGGCCTCCAACCACGCCGCGGCCACGACGCCGTACACCCGACGGGAGCAGGCGAACTCAAGGGCCGCGCTTACGGTGGCCCGAGAGCTACTGCAATGCAGGCTGCTGGAGGGCGGCCGCGGCGTCTTTGAACGGGTGGCGAGCTCTGGCTTCGCCGCATCGGGGGCTCACCCCTTCTGCACCCAACTCCCACCTCAGGTCCAGGGCGGCCCGCGCGGAGGCTCCACGCGCGCCCGCGCAGCTCCAAGCGGACTCCAAGGCCACCCCAACGCCAGCCAGGCCGTCAGCACCGGGCCAGCAGCGGCGATGCCTCCGCCTCCGACCAGCGAAGAAGGACTCGCCACGACCCACGTCCCCAGTGGGCCACCGCGCAACCGCCCCCATGTGGGCGCCTCAAGCAGAACTGTGTGGCACACGAAGCACTACGGCGCAGCCTTCGGGATGGCGGCCCCAGAAGAGTACGTGCCCCACATGATGGACCAAGGGCACGCGCATGAGGACGAACAAGGCTCGCTCCTCGGCCCAAGCTGGGAGGACGAGGCACCAGAAGCCGAGCTCTTCCAGGAGCCCCGGTAAGGCCCCGTCGGCCACGCCAGAAGCGATGATTATCGGGTACCACTAATTCCTCAGGAGCAGGCATACGCTAACCATGGATCGCAGGAGGTGCAGGTCGCCACAGCGGGCGGCTGCCCCACTCCAGCAGTTTCCTACCCCTCAGGAGGAGGGCGCCGGGGGCTGCAGGAGAGGGGCCGGGATCCGGCGTCACCACCGCGGTGTTCGGAGCAAGGCGTCCTCAGGAGGTAGGCCCTCTGTAGAGGACCCGTGGTCGTCGGGGGAACCGCTGGCGACTGCTCTACCCCATCGGCGGCGTCCTGGTTTCCGGTCGTCGTCGGTGGCACTAGAGTGTGGCGCAAGGCGGGGCCCTCGTCTGGCGATATGAAGCAAGGCCGGTACCTGTGAAGAAGGCCTAGTGCCTGTGAAGCTCACCTCCCCGTGACACTCTCACGTAATAATGAGTGGGGTTGTACACGCCCCGGAGTCTCAGGTGCGGCCTCGTGCCCCGGGCTCCCTCCCATGCCCAAAGTGGCAGCACTTAGCTCGCTATTTGGTGAGAAGATGTCCAAGACTAGACTAGGTGCCGGACGCGGCCTTTTTCTGCTTTCATTGCTTTTTCCCTTGGCTGTCGTTTTCCCCCGTTGGATTTAAGTTGGATTTGAGATCGAGATTTGCGTGTGTCCGGGGAAGGAGTGTTTAGTCTCATTCGAGCAATCTCTCGCGTTCTGGTTACCACTTTGCCTCAGCTGCCTCCCCTCGTGAGCCCCTCGCGAGCCGGGTCAGGCCTAGCTTGCGTGCAGCCCAGACTGCCGTCACCGCGCCCTCTCAGGAGGTTTTTATTACAGGTCCTATGGGCTCGATCAGGAGACACTCAAGACACCGCAGCCCTCCGCGGGCTATCTCAGGGCCCACGCGGGTCGAAGGTAAACTAGCCAGCCAGCTCGTCAATAAAGCCAGCCACTTGGCGCAAGCGTATGGGTGATATCGCATCTACTAATACGCTGAACACAAGTTTTTACATGAGGGGCTCCCCCTCCCAAAATGCTCTTACAACCTTCAAGGCAAAGCCTGAACTCTATCTGCGCAGGGAAAGAAAGCAGGGACAACACACGGTCATTCGGATAAATCCCCCAATGCATCCTCAGGGGCACCTCCTGAATCATCGCTGGCGTCGCTGGCCTTGCCATCGCTCTCCGCGTTGCCGTCAGCAGCATCAGGGCCGTTCACCACGCCGCCTTCATCAGCCGCCACGACCATGCCGTCGTTATCAGAAGCGAAGGCCCTGACGAGGGCATCCACGTTTTCTTCCACCCAGTGCGCTAGGTCGTCCCGGACGGCCCGGGGAATGCTGAAGCGATGGCGGCGTCAAAGTCGGGTTGGGGTCCATGTTTCAAGATGGCTGAAGACACGAGAAAAGCGGCGCCCGGTAGGGCGGCTCCTCTCCTCCACCAACCTGTTGGTTTCGACCGATCGCACCTCCGGCTGCGTCACCACGTCGGTGAAGAACGAAGGTTGCCAAAGATAGTTGATCGTGTGGGGCTCGCCGACAGCTGCCTCGCAGATGTTACCCAAGGCCGTGTTGGCTCTCTCCCGGAGCGTGGTGAGCATGGGGCCATGCTCGTGCTCCAGGATCCTCCGCTGGCGTATCTCGTCCTCGTTCTGCCGTGCAACGGCCTCGGCCTCGTCCACCCGTTGACGGAGAAGAAGCGCCTCAGCACGGGAGGTAGTCAGCTCCTCCTACGCCACGCCAAGGGCGGCTCGGGAAGCATCGGCCCGCCGCGTCACTTCATCCAGCTTGGCCCTCAGGGCGGCGGTCCTGCCTTCAGCCTCGACCCGGATCAACCCCAGCCTTTCCTCGAACTCGTGCTCAAGGTTCAAGCGGGCTGTCGCCACCCGGAGTCCAACCTCTTCCAGGACGCGGGCTTCCCGCGCAGCGATGTCATCCTTCGCCTGCATCACCAGGCGCTCCCTCGTCTCCAGACGCTCAAGATCGCGGGCGCGTTCGGCAGCTTCCAGCGTCAGTGCCTCCCCACGCCTCTGGAGCTCTGCCTGGTCGACCGAAGCCACCATCATCGATGCAAGGGTCGTCTCACGCAGCTCCACCTGCTGTTCCAGGGAATGGCACCGGGCCTGGAGTTCCCACGCCCGCTCCTCCGCCGCTGGTCAGCCTCTCGGGCCTCCTCGACGACCCGGAATGGGCCTCCCGAGAGGCCGCCAGCGACGCCTCGGCTTCCTCATTGTCGAGGTCACGCTGGTGGCGCGCAAGGGCAACAGCCGCCTTCAGCTTGCGCCTCTCTTCAGCCAGGCACATGCCCTCAGCCTCAAGGCGCGCGTCTTCGTCAGCGAGCTCTTCACCAAGCAGGCTCACCGCGTCAGCCGCCCTCCGAAGAAACCCTTGGCGAAGAGCGCGACGCTCTCGAGCACGCTCGAGCACGTATTATGCGCCATCATCCGTCCCAAGTAAGCGCGGAGGGCCACGAATCAGTGCTCCCCCTCTCGGCAGGGGGCTGGGGGCTGGCACCCTCGCGATAGCCGGGCACGCCTCGCCAGAAGCCCGGCCTGGAGCCAGCCCATCCCCAAATGAAGAGCGCAGGGCTGACCTCAGCCAATCGCCATCCACGACCAGACGAGAAGCCCAAGGCAGGCTGGCTACGCCCTGAGAAGGCTCACTTAGGAGGGTCGCGAGGCGCGCCGAGCCGCGATGCGCCACAGGATGGCTCACCTCTCCGACCGGCCTCACCACAAGGGATGTGCTTGAGCTCGGAGCGCTCGAAGACGATGGAGAGGGCGGAGCCTGGGGGGATGGCTCCTCAGCCATCTCCGTGAGCTCGGCATGAAGGGCCCTGCAGAGCATGGATCATCCAAAGCAACGGGAGGATCAGGAGCTAGGAAAGGGGAAGGCTTACTCATCAATGGCGAAATACTTCCTGCGCTTCAGCAGGCGGCAAGGGTAATCGTCACCCAAGGCCTCCCTTCTCTTCCGGAGAGCCTCGAAGTACACGCGGAAGCGGCCCAGGAGTTGAGCGCAGGGGTCAGCCTGCGACGAGGAAGAAGCATCGAGGTGACCAGCATCAGGGGCGTCGTCCTGATGCACGACGCCAATCGCCCCACCAAGAAGGGTAGCTGGGGCCTCAGGGGCCTCAACCACGGGCACCGCGGGCGGCGGCTCAACGCCTCCAGCCACAGCAGTACGGGCCTCAGGAGCTGCCCCCTCAGGAGTGCTGCCTGGCGTCGTCATCTATCTGGGCCCCTCGGCCTCGGCCGCCTGCAGGCCTCCTGCCTCCGCCACTCGAGGAAGGGCGCCAGGGCGATCGGAAGGGCAGTCACCACCACTGGGTTCTCGCGAGGCCCCAGGAGGCCAGCGGGGCACAACCCCCATTCGTCGAAGCCACGCATCAGATTCACAAAGTCGCCGATGTTTGAGAAAAAGTACAGCAAAGCCCAACCTTGCCGGATGCTGCTGGGGGAAGGGTCCCCAGTTAAGACCAAGAGCGCCTTCCTCAGTGCTTCAGGCGTCAGGTCCTCCTCCTGGAGCCTCATGCGATCCCCACGCCCGCCGAAGGCCCACATCCGGCGGGAGTGACGCTGGAGAGGGGCAATGCAGCATAGCAGGAACTCCTTCACCACCTTGGGCGCCCGTCCACGTCGGCGCCCTCAGAACGCCAAGCGGCGATGACGAAGACGAGCCGGGGGCTCGTGAGCGTCTCCTGGCCCCAGCCTGAATTGGGGACATCGGGAGATGTTGGCTCCGAAAGCAGGGGGCTGGGCATCCCGACATCCACGTACAGCCACCGCTCGCGGAACCCAGGCGCAGGCTGAGGAAGACTGAAATCAATCCCTGAAGCCACTGTTTCTGGTGCGGCAATGAAGCTCACGCACCCAGAACATTGGGTGGGTCGATGAGGCGCAGAGAGAAGTGACGCAGCAAGGCAACTGAAGGAGGGATGACCATCATTGCCTCACGGACAAAGGCGAAGACGGCAAGAAGAGTAATGGATTAAGGATCCAAATGCATCATATGGATCTGGTAATGGGAAAGCACATCGTTGAAGAAATTGGAAAAGGGGGGAACCAGTCCGCCATACTGTGGCGTCGGCAAAGTATCGGACCTCGGTGACTATTCTGTCGATGGAGAAGTGTGACGTGGGCCAGGCCGTCGTCCTCCCACACTCGTTGAAGATAGTGGCCAGAGCAGAGCTGACCTTGCCCAAGCCTTCTCGGTTGAGTATGATCGACCGATCGACGGCAGGAGCCGCCGACGACGGTGGGCGAGGCGGAGGCACGGGTTACTTCCCTTTGCCCTTCTTCATCGGAGCCATGGCGACGGAAGGGGGGAGGTTTCGAGATTGGATTGGAAGCGGAGACTCGAGCTCGAGAGGAGGAAGAGCAGGGGACGGTCGAAGCGGCGAAAAGAGGGACGACTGTGTGCAACCACGGGTCCGCCTAGCTGGGCGCAAAATAAGGAGGCGTGGGGGAACAGGGACGCCCACGTCCAATCAACCGCCACACGGCGCTCGAGGCCGCAGGGTTGTTAAGACTGCGGCGCTCAGACTTGCCCTTCGCTTCCCTCGCCAGCCAAGTCCAGGCGCGCCTTGGGCCCGGGGGCTACTGTCGGCGTTCTGGGAACGGGGGTACCCAGACTTGCCTGCCTGCGGCGTGGCTCAAGGGGTGGCCCAGTACGGCCCATCTTCATCAACACAAGCTCAAGACCCTCGCGAGGGGCCAAGCCTCGCGGGGCGGACAACAGGAAGCTTCCTCAGGCACGGCCTCGTCAGGCTGCCTCGCGAGGAGGCGGAGAGATCAAGGCGGGGTACCTCACGAGGTGCCCATGACACAAGCCATGAAGACCAAGGGCGCCAGGCGGGCGCCATCCCACGCAGTGTCCTCCTTTCCTCTTTGGTGCAAGGGGAGCAAGCGCAGGCAAGAGTATCAAGCAAAGGCATCCGTTTCGGTGCAACAAGACCAAGACCGTCGCAACGGTAGGAAGGAAGTATCGTGGAGCCCAAGCCGGCGTCACCACCAGAGCCTTTGACAGGCGAAGACCAACTTTAGTCAGGATAAGTATACTAGATGTTCCCCTTCAAAATGGCCAATTGTTGGCGCCCTTCCCGCTCAATATTTGGGAAGAGGCCCAGGGCCTTTGCCTATAAATAGGACTAGCCACCCACAGGGTAGAGAGATCCGGATTCAGGGAGAGAGGATCGAGCACCTTGAATCAGCAGAGAGAGAGCGACTGAACTCCCCCTAGCAGTTCATCGCACCAGCCAAGAACAGACCCTCGCGAGGCTGTTCTTCCTTGTATTGTTCATCATCAGCCCAAGAGGCAATCCACCACACCACACACTGGAGTAGGGTGTTACACCACAATGGTGGCCCGAACCAGTATAAACCCTGTGTCTCTTGTATTGTTCCTTTCATAGCTTAGATCTTAGCGAGGCGGCGAGGTGCAGGTAGGTAGAGGGTGAGATCTCCGTGCGCACCCCAGTGTTCGAACCTAGAGGGTCTGCCGGAACCCGAAATCCGACAGTGTTTGGGTGGGTTGGATCTAGTCCAAGATGAGATGCCTCCTACTATGGTGGCTAGTCCTATTTATAGAGGCCCTGGTCCTCTTCCCAAATATTCAGCGGGAAGGGAGCCAACAGCGGCCAATTTGAAAGGGGATAGCTAGTACAAGCTATCTTGACTAAAGGTGGTCTTCGCCTGCCAAAGGCTCTAGTGGTGACGCCGTCTTGGGCTCCACGGTGACCTCCGTCCTACTGTCCTGCTGGTCTTGGTCTTGTTGCACCGATATGGAAACCTTTGCCAGATGGCTCGGTACTCATCGCTTGCGCTTGCCTCCTTAGCACCAAAGAGGAAACAATGACACTGTGCGCGTTGGCGCCCGCCTGATCTTGGTCATCATGGCTGACATCGTAGGAACCTCGCGAGGTTCTCCTCGCCTTGATCTCTCCGCCCCTCGCGAGCTGGCCCTGTGAGACCGCTCCCGAGGAGGTCTCATGCAGTCCACCTCGCGAGGCTTGGCCCCTCGCGAGGGTCTTGAGTGCTTGTTGGTGAAGACGGGCCGTATTGGGCCGCGAGTGGAGCCATGCCGTGGGCCGCAGGCAGGCAAGTCTGGGGACCCCCGTTCCCAAAACGCCGACAGTAGCCCCCGGGCCCAAGGTGCGCTCGGACTTCGCTTCGAGGCAAAGCTAAAGGGCAAGTGCGGAGCGCCGTAGGCCCCAACAGCCTGCGGCCTTGGTCGACGCGTGGCGATTGATTGGACGTGGGCGTCTCCGCTTCCCCATGCTGCCTCGACAACTGCCCAACTGACAAAAGACTGGCATGGGCAACGCTTGCCTTCATTGCCTCCTTTCGCCTTGCTCCAGATCCCCTTCCTTGCTCCTTGCTTCTGAAATCTCCAGATCTGCTCCCATCTCCTTCCGCATCAGCAACCAATGGCGCCCCGAAAGGTCAAGGTTTCTTCGCCGCCCGCCTGGTACGAGTCGGCCCTGGATGCGCCCAAACGTCTCGGAGAAGAGCCTCGTCACCACGCGCCTTCTGACGGCGGGGGAGAGCAACGAGAAGGGGAAGACCGAGCTCCGGGCTGGCTCTGCTGTGCCGGAGCCCGAGGGAAGCACCTTCTTCCCCTTCTTCATGAGCAGCATCGTCGCGGGACTGGTCCCCCCTTCTCCGACTTCTTCTATGAGGTCCTCGGCCATTACGGGCTGCAGGTGCTACATCTTCACCCCAACTCTGTCCTTCTCTTGTTGATCTTCCCCTTCTACTACGAGGCATACCTCGTCGTGATTCCGTCTGTGGATCTGCTGCGCCACTTCTTCTTCCTCCGCATCAACGAGGGCCGTACCTCTGGGTGCGCCAACTTCATCGCGGCCGGCAAGGCCAACTCGATCTCGAAGGCTGGGAAGAAGGTCGACGGCTTCAGGAGCAAGTGGGTCATGATGGACGCCAAGCGCGTCCACCCACGCTTGGTGTTGCCAATGGAGATGCCTCAGTCTAACAAGGGGTGGTCTCGCGCGAAGCTCACTGACGACCGGGCGACGTTGGTGATGGAGAAGATGAACGCTGACCTGAAGCCGGGCAACGCGAAGGCGGCGAAGGTGACAGGGGCCATGCTCTTGAGGGAATTCCTGATGCTGCGCGTGGCCCAGCTTCAGGCATGCTCGGGCGCCTTGTGGAGGCTCGGGGACGAAGAAGACAAGGTTCGCCTGAGCCCGGAAGCCTTGCCTTGCGAAGAGCTGGCTGCGGCCCTCCGCCTCCTGGTCGGGGACGACTAGGAATACCCGCCGAGCGTCTTCGTTCCCTTGTTCCGCCGCACGGATGGGGAGCAGGTTGTGGCTGCCATGCCAACCTTTGACGGGCGCGGGTTGGTGCCGCCAGCGCCTCCTGCGGCCTCGGCTACGATGGTGCCGGTGGAGGTGTCTTCTGACGACTCCTGCCAGGAGGAGGAGGAGGACAAGGACGAGGAGCTCGACTCGGACGCGACTCCCGAGGGGATGGGGGAGACCTCCCCCCTGAGCAAGGCCGACATCCTCCGCACCCTTCCTGACGACGACGAGGCTGACGCCCGCCAGGAGAAGGGAGAGCCACCCGTAATCCTGACGAGGGGCCGATCGGCGCTGATCTCCCGAGATGCTGCTTCTGTTCCAGCGCCGCCTGGAGCCGCTTCCGGCCCACCTGCTGCTCCTTCTTCTGCTCATGGGGCTTGTGCGCCCGCGCCCCGGGCTGGGAGGCTCTTGGGCTTCAAGCTTAGCAAGAGGAGGGTGGACTACACCGTGGTGGACCAGTAAGTGTTCGTGCTCTGTCTTGTTCTCGATTATGTCACTAATTCTTGACATTCATTGTTGATCGGCTAGGATGCCGCCTGCGGCGAAGAAGAGGAAGGAGGAGGCGGTGGTGCTTCTCAAGACCAACCTGCCTGCTCCGGCTGCGTCTCCCTCCGTGGAGAAGGGCAGCATTGGCGCTCGTGTCTCTCTAGCCCGGTCGACCTCGCAAGGCATGGGGGAGAATCCTTGGGAGGAGTCAGCCCCCGTGGCCCCGCTGGCTCCGGAGGCACCAGCGTCCGGCCCGGCTGCTGACGTCTCAAGGGCTCAGGAGCCCCCGGTCTCCCGGGCTATGGTGACGATACCTTCTCCTTCTCCTCCAGCTGCACCGCTGATTCCAGGCCCTTCTGCCTCCCCTGACGTCTTGGAGTGCGCTCTTCTTGAGATGGCCTGGCTGCGAGAAGAACTTCAGGGTGCCGACCCCCTCCTGGTGGCCGGGCGCCTGGAGCTGGTCTCTGGCGGGCTCCATTCCGACGTATCTGTTCGGGCGGCGCTGAGCTAGGCCATGGCAACCTCCGAGAAAGAGAAGCAGGCTGCAGCCCAGGAGGCGACTACTCGCGAGGCGACGCTGAAGGACGTCGAGGCCGCCGAGAGTCGCTTCCTGGCGCTGGAGGCCGAGCTGAAGACCCTGCGTAGGGATCGTGAAGGGGAAGCCCGCAGCCGCAAGGCGGAGGAGGAGAAGATGAAGGCTCGGGAAGATGCCATCAAGGGTCGCGACGCAGAGCTGGAGCAGTCGACGAAGGCGCAGGCCACTGAGCGCGGCCGGCTCGAGGAGCTGGAGCGAAAGGTGAAGGCGGAGGAAGCCGAACTTGATGCGAAGGTGAAGGTTCTGGCCGAGGACCGCGTGGCCTTCGCGCTCCTCGAGGAGAGGTCTCGTGTGGCGCTGAAGACACTCTATGAGAAGGGCTTGGAGAAGTCGCTGAGCACCGACGAGGACGGCCCCGCCTAGCTGCTTCCCTACTTGGTCGAGGCGCTCAAGGAAGTCGTGAGCGGCATCGGCCCCATGGCAGAGGAAGAGGCTTGTATCCTTTCTTCAGCTGCCCTGACGCGCGTCTTCAGCCACCTCCATCTTCGCGACCCTACCGCCCGCCTTGACGAGCTGCTAGAGCCTGTGGACGATGAACACTGCACAGCCGCTGCCGCAGCCGTGAAGGGTCAGGTGGAGGCCCTGCTGAAGAAGTCTCGCGCCTTCGCTCTCGTGCCTTTGACCGGCGATGCTACCGATCCTGCAGCTCCGGCTGGTGGTACAGGTGAAGTAGACACCGCCGAGGAGGCGGCACCCCTTGCGGGTGACAGTGACGTCCAGGGGTGAGTTGGCTCGCGACTGCTTTCCTGTTTTACTCCTGCGACATGCATCATGCCTCGTGGAGGCATTTAAACTTGCGTTTGGCATTGTGAGAACGATATGTCTTGTAATATTTGCTTGAGATTTTGCGAATTTCTTCCTATTTTCTTTTCATTCTATGTCGGCAGGGCCCAGCCCCATGCATACCTCAGCCGCCGTTGGGTCGTCCAGAGACTAGGACGAGACCAAGGAGTGAGGGGCTACGTGACCAGTTAGGCTCCTGAGTCGCGATGCTCACAAGTCCCCCTTGACGCGCAAACAACTTATAGGAAGAAAATGCAGGAATAGGTCTTGTGTTCTACGTCGGCAGGGCCCGGCCGAGCGCATACCTCAAATGCCGTTGGGTCGTCCGGAGACCAGGACGAGTCCAAGGAGTGAGGGGCTACGTGACCAGTTAGGCTCCTGATTCGCGATGCTCAGGAGTCCTCCTTGACGCTCAAACGACCTTCATACCTTTGTCCTCGTCGAGGCTCGGCTCGGGAGGGGCGTGCGAGGACCAGGTCCGGGGGACCTGGCTGGGTGGCGTACGCTTGGGCGTGACCCGAGCGCAGCCCCCGTGTCCAGCCCCCTCGCGCGGCTCTCCCGAGGGGAGGTGTTGCGATGAGGCCAGACACTGAGCTCAAGGGCTCCCTGAGGTTGATACAGCCGGGGGCCGCCCTCAAATGTTTATCACCAGCACGGAGCATAGTGCTTCCACACTTGCAGGGCATAGCCGCTCCTCGGCAGTGTCGACGGCCAGCGCGGAGCATGGTGCTTCCACTGGTACGTGGGAGGGGACTCCCTACTGCGGAGAGCCCCCGGGGCGTGTACAGCCCCGCCCTGACATGTGGCTTGCACGACAGGGCTAGACGAGGTGTGTCTGGGCACTCGTGAGCCAGCGTGGGACTCACGAGGCCCTACCTCAAGGCGGGTTGCGCCTGGTCTTGATTCTTGATAGTTATGGTGGCCCTGCGAGATGGTTAGACAACCTGCCTTAACGAATCTCCTGAGGTTACCGCGTGAGAAGGCCAAGCACCAACGACCCCAGGAGGTGACGTGAACGGGGCAAGCCCGCCAGACAAAGCTTAGCCGTTGGATTTATCGATGCTGCAGGGACAGGCCCGAGCACAAACTCCGTGCCTAACCCTCCCACGTGAAATGTCCTGACGAAAGACGATCGGCGCGCGGCTCCCGTGGTGGGTGATAGTCAAGCAGATGATAGCCATAGATAGGCGATGCATGAAAAGTAGACTAGCTAAGGTAAATGCAAGAAAGATACATGCCACTGGGCTGGACCCGACTGACTTGGGGATGATGCAGCCCGAGGGGCGCCCCCAGCAAAGTAAGCTAGAAATGTAAAGGGATACATACCATAGGGACGGACCCACGCGGCCTGGGAACGATGCAGCCCGAGGGGTGCTCCTAGCTAAACAAACTTGGAAGATGTCACCTAGTTCTGTTGATGAAGGGATATTGAGGCAGCTGAAGACGCGTGGTGAAGGGGGTCGCTCCTCATGAGCCACTGGGGCCCTGAGCCTCAGGAGGCTCTGGGGGTCCAGGTGGTTCCTTGAGGACCGTCTCTTGCTCCGCCAGGACTGCGTGGTGCCTGGCCTCCTGAGCCGCTAGGATGCTCCGCAGGTTACGCTGGAAGGCGGACGCCACACTCGGCAGGCCAAAAGGCATGCGAACGTTGTTGTGAGGTGGGCCCTCGCAGCGTCCCACGCGCGAAGGCCAAAAAAGCTCTTGAGATGCGGCCCTATTGAGCCCTGGGATGTCGATGCAGACGCGTAGCCTGCCATCCTCACCTGGATGGGGAGCTGCGCCAGGTGAGCCGATCGCCGTGCATGGCTCTTGAATCCTGCAGTTCCTGAGTGATCTTGGCAATGAACTCCTGTGCGCCAGGCGCTCCTCGCCCGGTGTCCTCCTGAGGGAAATGTGCTGCGAAGCACGCCTCCACATGGTGCCCGACTGCCTCCCTCGTGACGTTGGCAAGGTCAGAGGCCCTCCAGAAGGGAGCCCCGGGTCCTGCCCGAGGAGGGCGCCGGGCGCGCCTTCCTATGCGAGGGAGGTGCCCCAGTTGCGGGCGCTGATCCTGACGTGGCTCCACTTGCGGCGCCGTTCTCCTGAGGCCCAGTGCGGAGTAGCTACTTCTTCTTCTTGGGAACGGCCTCAGGAGGGTATTGTGCTGCACTGCTGTCGGGGTCTTCGATTGACGCTGCTTGGAAGGCGCGCTCGAGGGAGCACACCGCATCTCTTTCTTCGCAGGGGAGTGTGATGATCCCACCGCTTCCTGGCATCTTGAGGATGTTGTAGCCGTGGTGCGTCACTGCCATGAACTTGGTCAGGGCCGGATACCCGAGGATGCCATTGTAGGGCAGACGGATGTGGGCGACGTCAAAGTCGATGAGCTTGGTGCGGTAGTTGTTGCGCTGTCCGAAGGTGACTGGGAGGCGGACCTGCCCTATCGGCGTGGTGGAACCATCGGTCACTCCTGAGAAAGTCTTGGTAGGTTGAAGCTGGTCATAGGGCACTTGTAGGCTGTCGAACGTCTCGACGGACAGGACGTTGAGCTCTGCGCTGCCGTCGATGAGTGTCTTGGTAACTTGCACGTTGCTGATGACGGGTGAGCAAAGCATCGGGAGCTCACCAGCGGTGGCCGCGCACTTGAGCTGATCTACTGAGCTGAAAGTGATGGCGCACTTGGACCACCTAAGCGGGCGTGTGGCCTCGATCCTGGGGAGGACTGCGTTCACCTCGCGAGCAAACTGCTTGGAGATACGTTGAGAGGCTGGGGCTTGAGCTCCGCCCAAGATGCAAGCGATAGCTCGTGGCTCCTGGAAGCCCCCAGCCCCCTCGTCCTGATGGTTGTCGTCGTTCCTTCCTGGTGGCGGCGGCAGCGGAGGAAGCCCAGCATTGCCCTGAGGACGGTCCTCGCGGGGCTGATCCCTCCAGGCGCCCTCGCGAGGCTGGTCCTGCCAGCGGTCCTCACGAGGCCGGTCGCGCCACTCCTAGCGAGGGCCACGGTCGTCCCAGCATCCTCCGCCATGTCCTCCTCCACGGCCGTAGCCCCGGTCGCAGGCCAAGGCCGTCGAGGCATCCATCTCGAATGGCCCTGAGCTCCTGACAGTCGTTGGTGTTGTGGCTGTGAACATTGTGGAAGGCACAGAACGGCCGGCTGCTCTTGGATGACTCGGGCTGGTCACGGCCGCGCTTCGTGTCCGGCTCCGCCGCAAGTATGACCGGCCCCTTATGCTTCACGTCCTTGGCCTTGGCTTTCTTCTCCTCTAGGTCGGCAGCTGGGAGCTCAAGGAGGGAAAGGCGCCCTTCCTCAGCCCTTGCGCACATGGTCGCCAGGTTGAACAGCTCCAGGGATGTGCACAACTCCTCATGGACGGCAAGCTCCTCCTTCATCTTGATGTCACGGACGCCATCAGAAAACACAGAGATGATGGCCTCGTCCGTCACCTTGGGGATCTTGAGGTGAACGTTATTGAAGCGCTGGATGTACTTCTAGATGGTCTCCCCTGGCTGCTGCTTGACGCTGCGTAGGTCACCTGCGGCCGGAGGGCGGTCGCGAGTGCCCTGGAAGTTAGCGACGAAGCAGTCGCTCATCTCGTTCCAGGAGGAGATGGAGCCTGGAGGCAGGTTCAGGAGCCAGGAGTGGGCACCATCCTTGAGAGCCATGGGGAACCAGTTCGCCATGACTTTTTCGTCACCGTTGGCCGCCTCAATGCTCAGCTCATAGAGCTGCAGGAACTCCGCAGGGTCGGGGGTTCCGCTGTAGCGAGGAGGCAGGTCTGGCTTGAACTTGCCCGGCCATGCGACGCTGCGCAGCTCGGGAGTGAAGGCGCGGCAGCCCGCGGTGGCCACCGGCACCCTTTGCTGATGTGGAGCTTGGTTTGATGCCGCGCACCGCCATTGCAAAGCGGGCGCACGGTCTTGTCGCAGAGGTGCTGGGAGCGCGGGAGAGTTTTCTTGCGGACGAGGAACTTCTTGGCAGCTTCCTCCTTCGCGCACAGGCGCCCGACGCGGTGGATCACACCGAGGGGCCGCACGCCTTGGCGCCAGAGCACTGTCTTGGTGCCGAGGTGGCGGCGGTGGTGCTCAATGGGCCACGTCACCCGCAGTTGGCGGAGGGCGAGGCAGCGAGAGGGACGGCGCGAGGGAGCCCCCTGCGACACTGACGAGCTCGACGATGTGGTCCAGCTAGTCCTCGTAGAGGTCATCTATGGGACGGTAGTGCAGGAGTTCACGTTCCATGCACAGTGCGGGCTGCGCGTCCGTGGGGGCGCGACGGGCGTGAGACGCCAAGCCGACCGGGGTTAGCGACGGAGTGGCGGTGCGACTGTCCCGCTGCACTGAGGGGTGCAGAGAGGATGCTTGCTGCTTGTTCCCCGCCGGGCCGGTGCGGCGTTGGCGGCAGGTGACGGAGAACGGCGGGGAGGCCCGCCGACGAGAGCCATCTAAATGGTGCGGGCAGCGAGGGCGGCCCGGCGCTCAGCGCGAGCTTGGCGAGCGTCCTCCATGGAGACGACGAAGCGATGGGGCGTGGATCGACGGAAGGAAAGCTTCGGCGCACCCCCTACCTGGCGCGCCAAATGTTGGATTTTGGGTTCCGGCAAAACCCTTGAGGTTCGAGCTCTGGGGTGCGCGCGAAGATCTCCTCCTACCTAATCACGCCCTCAACCTCGTCACTATCTCAAAGGCTAGCTCGACGAACTCGCAACACAAGAGACGCAAGGTTTATACTGGATCGTGCCACCGCTGTGGTGTAATCCCCTACTCCAGTGTGGTGTGGTGGATTGCCTCTTGGGCTGAGGATAAACAGTACAAGGGGAAGAACAACCTCCTGAGGAGAGGTGCTCTTGTGCTTGGCGGGTGTGAGGATGGCTTGGATCTAGTCCAAGATGAGATGCCTCCTACTGTGATGGCTAGTCCTATTTATAGAGGCCCTGGTCCTCTTCCCAAATATTGACCGGGAAGGGAGCCAACAACAACCAATTTGAAAGGGGACAGCTAGTGCAAGCTATCCCGACTAAAGGTGGTCTTCGCCTGCCAAAGGCTCTGGTGGCGACGCCATCTTGGGCTCCAGGTGACCTCTGTCCTGCTGTCCTACTGGTCTTGGTCTCGTTGCACCGATATGGAAACCTTTGCCTGATGCCTCGGTACTCATTGCATGTGCTTGCCTCCTTAGCACCAAAGAGGAAACAAGGACACTTTGTGCACTAGCGCCCACCTGGCGCCTGCCTGATCTTGGTCGTCATTGCTGATGTCGTAGGAACCTCGCGAGGTTCGCCTCGCCTTGATCCCTCCGCCCCTCGCGAGCTGGCCTGGTGAGACCGCTCCCGAGGAGGTCTCGTGCCGTATGCCTCGTGAGGCTTGGCCCCTCGTGACGGTCTTGAGTGCTTGTTGGTGAAGACGGGCCGTATTGTGCCGCGAGTGGAGCCACGCCGTGGGTTGCAGGCAGGCAAGTCTGGGGACCCCCGTTCCCAGAACACCAACAGCCGCCCCTGAGGCCGATTTCAACCTTGGGTCCTTTAGCCCGAATAGGAAGAGGAGGCCAGCGGAGGAGGACGAGTAAGCACCTCGCCCCTCATCATTTCCTGACCCTCCGCCCGTGCCATCTTTCCCTGACTTGATCTTATCTTCATAGTGACCCAGAGACGCTGGCCTAGAGGGCGACGAAGAGGGCGAAAGCTTCGACGGGCAACGAGGCTCCAACGAACGCTCCACGCATGCTGGCGTTGGTGGTGGTAATTAGCCCGGACAACAGCCCTCGAGGCAGCCCCCGCTTAAGCCCCCAGCATGAGTTCACTATTCACTCCCCATCGGCGGGCGTTGGGGTGTGTATCCTTGGTGCTGACCTTTCCGGGTTCGCAGGAGGAGAGCGGCAACAGGAGGAGCCGCTGAGGGCCGCCCCTGACACGCTGCCCCCGTCAACCACGCCACCCAGAGGGGTGTCACCGGCAAGGGCATCTACCACCGATCCCACGCGCACGGAGGAGGAGGGGGCAAGCTTGGACGCTGGTAGCTCCGTCCCGGCAATGAACGTTGGCGGGGAGGGAACCACTTCTTCTCAATTCGGCACGGGTAAGTCGCCTGCCTCCTGTCCCTTGTTACCTCTGCCATGTGATGTTCTTTCTTTTCTTTGTTCCGAACTTTGATTTTGGCCTTGCTTCATTCTCCTTTCTGGTTTCCATACCCTCCCTCGACGGACCAGGTAGACATCGATAATGTCATCGAGGAGGTCGCCAAGGATGGCGAAGCTGAGGCCACCAAGATCGCAGCTGGGGAAGCTGCCAAGTCTGCTGCCGAGGAGGCCGCCAAGGCGCCTGCCAGGGAGGCCGGCAAGGCTGCTGCCGAGGGGGCTGCCACGGGGCCCGCCGGGGAGGCCGGCAAGGCTGCTGCCGAGGAGGCTGCCAAGGGGCCTGCCAGGGAGGGGGTGGCCGACGACCAACCTTCCTCCCCTGCAGCCCCTGCCCCGGGTAAGTACTTGAGGGTGGGTAATGATTTGTTCATCCATCTCCCAGGGATGGCAAGCACAAGAGCGCCAGCCGAAGAGGAGGTTTTCGATGATGAGGTGCTCGCCACCACCGGGCTCCAGGTTGTCGACGAACTGGGCGCCAACAGCAGGGTTTCCAAGAGGAGGAAATCCTCCGGGCCATGAGCGCCAATTTCTGGAAGCTTCAGGCGCTCCACCGTGGCCGCCAAGATAAGGTGAACTCCAGGATGGCAGCTCTGGACAAAGCGGAAGCAGATTTTCAGGAGCGCATCGCTCAGACGCAAGTCTGGTTCGGCGAGGCCCGGCAGGAACTGAGGACCGCCCAGGATCAGCTGGATGACCGCAAGCGAGAGCTCCTTCTCAAGCAGGCCAACATCGAGAAGGCCCAAGAGGCAGCGAAGGAACAGGCTGCCAAGGACGAAGCTGACCAGCTGCAGCAGCAAGCTTTGCTGGACACCCAGGAGGAAGACCTCGTTGCTCGTGAATAGGCGCTTGTTGCCACGCTCCGCGGCAAGGACAAGGAAATCGAGAAGATCGTCACGCAGCGGACCCAGGAGCTGGAGTGGAAGCACACGGATGCACTTGATGCTCTGGCCCTGGACCAAGCCGGCAAGGTGGAGAAGCTGGAGCTGGAGCGGGAGGAGCTGAAGAAGGAGATCTCAAAGCTGACGGAGGACAGGGACACGGCTAATCGCACTCTTGCGGATTTGCAGGTCGCCATCTCCGACAAGACCAAGCTGCTCTCCGAGGTCAGCGACTCCATCAACGATCTGAAGCTAAAACTGCACACCTTGGAAGGGACGCTTTCGGAGGTCAGGGTCCGTGAGGAGACCCTGAAGAACGCCCTTGAGGGGGAGAGGCTGCAGCGGCAGAATGACGCTGCCGCCCACAAGGACTATGTGGACAGCATAGATCTCTGTTTTAGCCTCCTCATTGTCGTTGCAGAGAGGCTCACCACGCAGCTAGCTGTCATGGACATGCCGAACTTCAGGTACCCTCAGTGCCAGGCGACCCTGTTTTTCGAGGGCGTCCTCGACGCCCTGGAACAGCTCTGCTCCAGTCGAGCGACTTATTTGGCCAATGAGGCTTGGAAGCTTTGCCAGGGCGCCCTGACCAAGGTGCTCATCAAGGTGGCGTTCTGGAACCCCAGTGTTGACTTCGCCAACGCGCTTGAGAGTTTGCCGGAGGATGCGGAACTCGAGGCACTCGAAGAGCGTATCGAGCCCATCATTAGCTGCGTTGACAGAGTCAAGAGGGTGGAAGGCCAGCGCAGTCAGGACCCCGCCAAATCACATTGACCTAGCCGGTAACACCTCATATCACTTTGCGGCCTCACGCACGGTATTCCCACGGGTGTCGCCTTACCATGGCCCGGACCGCTGGCGCGTCTTTTGGCTCACGATATGACGGTGTCGATAGCATCCACATGATAAAGAACCCGGGCCGAAATGGCTTGTCGTGAACACAAAGCGGCACTAACCTATGGGGTCAGGCATACATGAATCACATCGAGCATGTCGGTCATCAACGTATAGATTCAGGGCTGTAGCACTGGCTATGAGGACTCCGGTGAACCGGGCTGTAGCAGGCTAGGCAGGACTCAATAACACCGCTGCGACATTTCCCGAAGGGATGGACATATAGGAACGATGTGAAACACATGCCGGCCGGTCAAGGGTCCAAGCGTAGTCTTTGGGCTAGCAGGACTCCGGTGAACCGGGTCAGAAGCGACTACTATCGCTCGGAAGCACGAGACTACATTTCCCATATGAGAGGCTGCCAAGGATAAACAACTAGTTTGTCGGATCCCAATCATACCAAGCATTTCAATCATACACATAATATGCCCGATATGAGTAAATACAACAAGGCATCACAACAAAACTCTACAACTCAAAGTACTTTATTTAGAAGGCTCCGAGGAGCCATACATAACATATCCATACAGGTAGGGGTCACATGACGCAACACTCAAGTCATACAACATACAAGCACATGCGGAAGCAAACTAGTCTGAGTACAGACTTTAAAAAGAAAGAAGGCTTGTTGAAGCCTTTCTATCTACATTGGCCCTTCACAAGCCTTGGATCACCACCTGGGTGGCTAGTTCACTCGTCGATGTCAAGGTCTACAGTAACCCATCGGAAGGGGCGGTGTTGTCGTCTGCGAAAAACATTAATTAAGCAAACATGAGTACGGAGGTACTCAGCAAGTCTTACCACAGAATCCTATCATACATGCACATTCTCAAGAAGGTGGTGGGGTTATTTGCAGCAAGCCAGCTTTGACTCTTGGCTAAGCTATCCTATGTGACACCATTTGAAAAGCATTTGTCGCACACGAGTCCACTAATCACCACCACAATACTCCACCGTGGATTCTCTCTCGTCACCCACGAGAGGGCCATCCGCGATACTCACACTTATCTTGAGGCTTTTAGTAGTATCCATTTACTTGTCTATGAACTGATATAAGTAACCCAGAAGTCCTTCTCCGTGGACACGGCTATTCGAATAGATCATATTAACCCTGCAGGGGTGTACTTCTTCACACGCCTCCCACCACTTACCGCCGTTTACACGACATGTACTTAAGCAACCTTCAAGCGGAAGCCTAACGTGGGTGTCGGCCACAGCCTACCTAAACACACAAGTCCCAAGTCCAAAGTTGATCGCCTATTCGGGTTCCATCCGCAGGGAGTCCGGCCGAGGTTTCCCACACGGCCCCGAACGATGTGTACAGGGTTCCCGAGACACCAAGCAGGGCGAATCGGTACATCACATTTGCCACGGTGCCTACCGCAACACAACCCACCCCTACGGTCAAGTGCGTATGCCCCAAAGATGCTACAAACACCGTAAACTACTTGCAACTCCCGGACCGAGGACAAGAGTGGTTAAGAAGCCGAGAGGGTCCATTGGTTTCGGGCCCAATGCATGGTAGTAACTGTTTCATGGATCACAAACATGGATCTCAGCCTAGGGACGACTTCAATGAAACAACCCACCATGTACTCCTACATGGCCTCTCATCGATACCTTTACCAAAACGTGTTCAACACTTTCACTCTCGAACCCGACAC
Source organism: Aegilops bicornis (assembly GCA_021605145.1). NCBI lineage: Eukaryota > Viridiplantae > Streptophyta > Magnoliopsida > Poales > Poaceae > Aegilops > Aegilops bicornis. Next base: position 288,021,472 of record CM038674.1, on the reverse strand, counting down.
AACCTTTCACTCCAGTTCATCATCCCGATGAGCCAGACCTGACACAACTCTAAGCATAGCAACCATAGTATGGTAGGAACACAAACATGGCTCAATCAACTCCTACACATACTAGTGGGTTTCATCTAGTTACTGTGGCAATGACAGGTCATGCAAAGGAAGTGGGTTCAACTACCGCAGCACACAACAGTTTGAAACGCGTTGTCTTAATGCAGTAAAACAAGAGCAGAAGCGAGAACATGGGTTTGTATCGGAATGATCAATGGGTTGCTTGCCTGATGGAGTGGTGGTAGGATACTGCCCTTCAGACGGATAGTCGGGATTATCCTCGAGGCAGAACCTATCACGAAAGACATACTGAAAAATAAACACACATGGCAATATGCAACAATATGATGCATGCTATGACATGGCAATATGGATGTGTATTGGCCTAATGCAAGCTGAAACAAAAGGATGAACTCATTTGAATCAAAGATTCAAATGCTAGCTCATTTAAAATAGTCCTAAAGGTGTAATATCTTATTCTGCTTAAACAGCAAGGTTAACTTGTTTTAACATGCATGAAACCTGTACCAATGGATAGAATGGATTTTTCTGATCATTTTTCATATATAAATCTTTGCATTTGGAGTTACAGATTAAAAGTTATAAGCATTGGAAATTTGAATTATATTCTGGAATTACTATATTAGAATAAATCCAGAAATTAGATTAATGCGTCAGCTATGCGTCAGCATGACGTCAGGGTCAATGGAGACGTCCAGGTCAAACCTGACAGTGGGTCCGGGGTGTCAGGGTAATTAGTTTAACTAAAAATTAATTGAACTAATCCTATTTAGTTAGCAGGGCTGGGCCCCATCTGCCGCTGACTCATCGGAGTCAACCAGGGCCCACCAGTCAAAGTCCACGCCGGCTGCACCGGCGACTAGTCAGCCGCGAGCCCGACGCTGGCGGAGGAAGTGCGTTTGGCGATTCCGGCGACCAAACGAGCTGGAGGGTGGCTATGGGTAGTCGGGGACAAGCCGCGGCTATTGGTGGAGTCGGTCAGGGTCGGGTGGCTTGAGTCGGCGCCGCATGACGAGCTAGGGCGGCCACTGTGGTTCGGCCAAGACGAACTTGGGCTAGAGGGTCGGTGAGGTGCGGGAGTGTATGGTTAGACCCCATGGGGTGCGGTGGAGTGTGATGGACACCACGGGTGGTCGGAGAGTGACCGGAGCACGTCGGCATTTAACTCCACGGGCGCGGGTGCGGGTGAGCTTGGTTCGGTTGCTACGCTGCTCGAGAGCGAGAGAGAGAGGAAGGGAGGTAGATGGGCTCACGGGCAACGGCCAGAGAAGCTCTCGCCGAGGTCGGGGACGGACCGGAGCGACGACGGCGTTGAAGGGGATCTCCGGCGACGATGGACTCGGCCGAGGGCGGTGTGGTGGATTCGGGGCACTAGAGCAGGCGGGGCTTGGCTAGTTTGGGGTAGTCGAGAGCGGCGGAGCTCCTAGACAAGGTGAGGAGGAGCACGGATCATGGGGAAGCTGGCTCTACGGGCGACAGCGTGGCTAAGGTGGCGTCGGCCATGGCGGGGAGCGCTTGAGAGAGAGGAGCCGGGAGGAGAGGAGGCTGTCAGGGGTTCGGGGAGAGAAGGAGGGCGGTCCACGCTATGGCCGGGCGAGGGAGCGGCGAGGCGGGCGACCAGGTGCGTGGCACCCATGCGGTCCTCGTCACGAAAGATTGCTGCCTTGCCTGCCGAGCCAAGCAGCTCTGGCTCTCAGGGCCGGGGCAGCGGCCGGGTTAGTAGGCGCCAGGTAAGATTTCTAAACTATTTTTCTTTTTCTATTTTTCTGTAACTTTGTGGAGTTTTTAAAAATACTAAAACAGTTTCAAAAATCACCAAACTGCTCCTGGTCCAATGTTGGAATATCTCCAACATGAAACATTTTAGTTTGGCAATATTTGGGCATTTGAAATATTTTATATAATTTGAAATGCTCAAACTAAAATACTTATGATTTAATTCAAAGACCTTTGGATGACCTAGAAAATGGTGCACCACTTTTGGCAGAGGCTTTGAACCAAAGCAAAGATGATGAACATTTTGAAGGGCATTTCAGGTTCATTGAAATAATTTTTAGTAAACCCTAGTTGAATTAAGAGGGGTTCTGGGGGCTTCCTGTCTTCCCCATTTCAAATTCAGATGAAATTTAAACATGATGCACACACTAATGCATGGTCTTACTGGGATGTGACAACTCACCCCCACTCAAAGGAATCTCGTCCCGAGATTTAGGATCTGTTGTGAAAAAGGTGGGATACTCAAGTCGAAGACGATCCTCCCTTTCCCAAGTTGATTCTTGCTCGGAATGGTTTAACCATTGAACCTTTAGAAACTTGATATCCCGACGTCGAGTGGTACGCTCGGCTTGATCAAGAATACGAACGGGATATTCTCGATAGGTGAGGTTATCTTGGAGATCAAGCGTTTCGTGGTCCACTCCACGGATAGGATCCGAGAAGCAACGCTTTGAGTTGGGAAACGTGGAAGACATCATGGACTCGAAAGATGCGGAGGTAGTTCCAATTGGTAGGCAACTTCTCCTCGCTTTGGCAAGAATGCGAAAGGGTCCAATGTAACGAGGAGCCAACTTGCCTTTTGATACCAAATCGATGGGTCCCCTTCAAAGGAGTGACTCGAAGGTAAGCCTTCTCGCCAATTTCATAAGCCATAGGCTTATGCTTGCGGTCAATATTGACTCTTTTCGACGAGACTGGGCTGTTTTCAATTTCTCACGGATAACGCGAACACCGCTCTTTTCGCTTCTCGAATCATATCCGGCCAAAGAGTTGTCTCTCCCGGTTTCGACCAGTTAAGAGGCGTCGACATTTCCGCCCATAAAGAACTTCGAAAGGAGCTTTGCCTAAGCTGGCTTGATAGCTATTGTTATAAGAGAACTCGGCGAATGGAAGGCATTTCTCCCAATTCATGCCGAAGAGATGATGAAGCTCAAGCATATCCTCTAGGATTTGATTGACTGCTCTACTTGACCACTTGATTGGGGATGGAATGCGGTGCTGAAAGAGAGACGAGTTCCCATAGCATTTTGAAGACTTTCCCAAAATCGAGAGGTGAAGAGACTTCCACGGTCTGAGTTAATCTCCAATGGAACACCATGAAGAGACACTATTCTAGTGATGTACAAATCAGCTAGCTGGCTAGCGGTTATACTCTCACGAACGGGTAGGAAGTGGGCTACTTTGGAAAGACGATCGACGACAACGAAGATAGCATTATTCCCTCTCTTGGTCCTCGGGAAACCCGTAATGAAATCCATACCGATTTTATCCCATTTCCATTCAGGAATTTCCAAAGGTTGAAGGGTACCAGCAGTCGTTGATGCTCTGCTTAACTCGATTTACGTATCGCCGTAATTAGCAATGTATTGAGTGATTTCTCTCTTCATCCTAGTCCACCAAAACCTCTGGCGTAGGTCTTGATATATTTTAGTACTACCGGGATGAATGGTGAGAGGAGAGTCATGAGCTTCCTTAAGGATCAATCGCCTCAGGTTACGCACCTTGGGAACCACTAGACGGTCTCCAAAGAACACGACACCTTGTTCATCAATGGAGAAACAATCTGCGACTCCTTTCTTGATGTTTCTCTTGACGCGGGAAATTCCCGGATCTACCTACGTGCCTTGATGATCTGATCCGTAAGGGTAGGTTTCGCCACCAGGGTGGAAAGGAATCCTCGAGGAACAATGTGAAGATTAAGCTTTACGAAATTCCTTGTGGAGAAATGGTTGACTTTGTTGTAACATCAGCATTGTTACAATAAGATTTGCGACTTTAGTGCGCCACCATGACATTGGCTTTGCTCGGGATGTAGGATATTTCTAAGTCGTAATCTGTAATCAACTTCGACCCAACGCCTTTTGCCCGAGATTCAAATCCGGTTGGGTGAAGATGTATTTCAGACTTTGGTGATCAAGGAAGATTTCGCAACGATTACCAAGAAGGTAATGTCGCCAGGTTTTGAGTGCATGAACCATCGCCGCAAGCTCTAGATCGTGTGTGGGATAGTTATCCTCATGTGGACGAATCGCCGGGAAGCGTGAGGCAATCACATGACGATCTTGCATGAGTATGCAACCTAGTCCTTGTCGCGAGGCGCCGCAAAGAGATAATAAAGTCCTTAGAAAATCGGGTGGAACAAGTACGAGCAGATGTCGCGCGTCTTTTCAGTTCCCCGAAAGCTGAACTCAAGACTTGTGGCGCCCATTCGAACTTCTTATCTTTCTTGAGGAGTTCGGTTAGAGGTTTAGCAACTTTAGAGAAATTCTCACGGCTAACGGCAATAGCTCGCTAAACCGAGAAAACTCTGAACTTGCTTGACCGATTCAGGTGGAGTCCACCAAGGACGGCTTGAACTCGCCAGGATTGACAGCAATGCCCTTGCCGTGAGATTACATGGCCTAGGTAGGTCACTACGGTAAACCAGAATTCACACTTAGAGAATTTGGCATAAAGGCGGTGCTCGAAGTTTCATCAACACTATCCTTAGATGTTCGGCATGTTCTTCCTCATTCTTGGAGTAGATGAGTATATCATCGAGGTATACCACTTACTAATTTATCCAAATACTCCATGAAGATTGAGTTCATTAACCGAGAAAAGGTGGCTGGAGCATTGGTTAATCCGAAGGACATGACGGTGTACTCGTATTGGCCATAACGAGTAACAAAGGCCGCTTTTAGGAATGTCCTCGTTCTTGATTTTGATTTGATGGTAGCCCAACCTCAAATCCATCTTGAAAAGATCGAGGATCCAAATGAGCTGATCATACAGGTCGTTGATCCCGGGAGCGGATACTTGTTCTTGATAGTGACCAAATTGATGTGTCGATAATCCACAACCATCCGATCCGTACCATCCTTCTTCTTGATTTAAGAGGACAGGCAAGCCCATGGAGATGAACTAGGACGGATGAAACCCTTTTGCAAGGACTCATCGAGTTGCTTCTTAAGTTCGCTAGTTCTAGGGGTGCCATCTTATAAGGTCTTCTAGAAATTGGGACGGTTCCGGGAACAAGATCTATCACGAACTCGACATCTCCGCTGTGTGGAACACTGGCAGTTCTTCCGAAAGACATCCGAAAAATCACGGACTACCGGAATATCTTCGAGGTCCGGAAGGGGATTGGCATTTAAGGAGTAAAGTCGGGCGCTTGGACACTCGAGTTAAAAACATTAACCGTCTTGCCCGAAGGATGAGTGAGTTGAACAGTTCTAGTAGAGCAATCAATATTAGCATAATGGGCTGACATCCAGTCCATACCCAAGATGATGTTTATGTCCGAGGACTTGAGAGCTATCAGGGAAGCAAGAAAACTAATCTGTCGAAAAGAATTTCATTCCCATGACTTATTCTAGAGGTTTGCCATCTAGAACCAGGGGTCTGAATTTCCATGGAGGTGTGCATGTCACGTAATCGTGGTGTTGTGCAATTGAGCATAGCTCTTTAAATAAATGAATGAGATGCTCCAAAGATCAAAAAAGAACAGCTTGCCGGATGACAATTAACAAGGAGCGTACCAAGAACGACGTTGGGATCCTCATAGGTTTCCTCACCTGAAACATAGTTGACGTGGGCTACCAGCAAAGGGCAGCTGGTTTAGCATAGGGCACCTTTCCCGTTGGCTTACCACGGCCAATGCAGACTTTCCGATCCGACTGGGTTGTTTTGGGGACACTCATGGATGTAGTGGCCCGCCTCTCCACATTTGAAGCAAGTTATCATATTGGGGCGTGGGGCAGCATTAGCAAGGGCCTCCATAAGTCTTGGGCGGAGCATATTGCTGGTTGGGGCGAGGCGCCTCAAAGGATGGCCTCGGGGTGAACCTGGGTGGCAGAGCAGTATGTGGAATCCAAACCCGACGCTTCTGGGATCCAGAGCCCGATGAAGATCCAGAATCACGGATGTGCTTGCGTGAAGCTTCAAAATCAGACTGCCCAGTTTCGGCACTGATAGCCTTATTGACTAACTTCGGAAAGGAGGTGCACTCATGCAGACGGAGATCACGACGAAGCTCAGGGCTAAGTCCCTTGCGGAACCTTGCCTGCTTCTTGGCATCGGTAGAAACTTCCTCGGGAGCATAACGTGCTAATTTCCCAAACTCACGGCCGTAAGTAGCCACCGTCACCCTACCTTGGGTGAAATTGCAGAATTCCTCCCTTTGCATCCATGAGACCTTCCGGGATGTGATGCTCACTAAAGCGGCACTAAATTCAGCCCAAGTAGTAATTTGTCCAACCGGCGATAGCCTCATAATTCTCCCACCAAAGGCTAGCAGGTGGCCTTCGAGGTGATAGGCAGCAAAAGTAACCTTATCAGCCTTCAGCCACGTTAGCGTAACGCAGCTTGTGGTTGATGCTGCGAAGCCAATCATCCGCCGAGAGGCTCAACGGAATATTTGAACTTCGTGGATACTGATTTGACGAAGTCATTGAGTGACACCGAATCATTTCTTGGTCTGGCGGCGGTGTTTTGCTCAATCCGCTCCAAAGAGGGCGCATTGGTCTCACGCTTATTGCGCTCGCTTCCAAAGATAACCTCGCCAAAGATGGCGGTTGAGGCAGATTTGCATTTCCAGCTGCGTCAAGCACTGCCCCCGGAGCGGCAGGATTGTTGCGGGTGTTGACCATCCTAGGAAACAAAACAATGGTTTAAACCAGGATGGCAGAATTTAACAAGAAAGTGCGGAATGTAATGGATAACACGGAATGCAGATATGTTCATCAGTATGACATGGTAATATAAAACTGCCATATATATACCAACGGTCATACACACCATTCATAGTCTAGTACAAGCCCAACGGAGTACAACTATAGTGAAAGGCGTTACATCTCATCGGAAGCATTCCAACTCCTATACATTATTTTTCTACACTTAGGAATGATACACACTAAGTCATATTCCACAAGTCACGCAGACGGCGGAAATACAACTATTACAATACTAGGGATACTACTACTACTCGCAGCTCCGTAGTAGTCCTCATAGAAGTCACCACCCAAGCTCGGAAGTGGAACATGATCATCCGGAAATGACGCATCTGTGGGGCTTATGGACCAAAGGGCTCGGATGTGGACGTGGTCCAACAAACGGGGGCAGACGAGGCCCACGAGGAGGAGTGATGCCTCCTACCTCACGCCACTCCATAAAGTCCGGCAGACCAGCCCGCACCGGGTACAAGTCCCTCATATCCATGTATCCGCTTGTACGGCAGTGCAAACCGAGTCGAGTAGCCCAAAGGATCAAAGACGTGCATTAAAGAGCTCCACACGCAAGGCTCGGTTTTCACGGTCCTTGTCTTCCAAAGATCTCCGTGGTGGTGCGAAGAAGTAAGTTCTCATGGGATGCATCGCTGTACATACTCGAAGGTAACCATGCGCGCCCGAGGAGGGATCTTTGGCATATAGCGGAAATCGGTGTTGCACAGCAAGGCAGTTCTGGCTCGAATAATCGTCATCATTGAATAGGCTGCATCTTGCACGGACATCCCAATAGTGATCCCAAGTCCATAAGAACAGTGGAGCGGTTCAGTAGCTCCGGGATAAGATGGATAAATCCTGACCGCACAGAGATATTGGCTTTGATTAAAATCCCTAAATTGTTCCTCAACGGTATATTCGTGGATACCATCGGTAACCGGTCTCGACCAATACCGAACCAACATTGCCGTGTGACCACACACATCAATGCAATGGGTCGATTTAACCACTTGGTTACGGGGACGGTGGCCATCCGAAAGCACACCGTAATGCAAAGACATTAGAATTTCTAGGAAAAATCGGGCAAAGATAACAACCTGTAAATGCTCAAAAAACAGATTTGAGACATTCATAATCAGATTGCAAGGCCACACAACAACATCATATCAGGGTTCTGGTTCAGCTGGTAGCATACCAAAAATAATAGAAACTGAACTGAGGATGTAACCAACAATCCTATAAGTTACTACGGATTAGTAACACGTGAACCTGATAGAGAGAAGAAAGCCTAGTCCTATACCCACGCAGAATGAGAAGAGGATGACTCAGATCAAAGGGCATAAGGTAAAGGAGTAAAAAGAGCCTTACGTTCCCTCCCACAATCAATTCCCCTACATATAACTAAAGCATTTCTAGACTCAACATCGACCAGTTTGGCTTTAGCGAACCTACAGTGCAGCCTCGCCTGATGCCAACGCTGTCGACCTCACGCGACGCAGTATTCCCACGGTGTCGCCTTACCATGGCCGGGACCGCTTATGGCGTCTTTTGGCTCACGTATATGACGGTGTCGCTAGCATCCACATGATAAAGAACCCGGCCGACATGGCTAGTCGTGAACCCAAAGCGGCACTAACCTATGGGGACAAGCATACATGAATCACATCGAGCATGTCGGTCATCAACGTATAGATTCGGGCTGTAGCACTGGCTAACAGGACTCGTGAACCGGGCTGTAGCAGGCTAGGCAGGACTCGAATAACACCGCGACATTACCTCAAGGGGATGGACATAGGAACGATGTGAAACACATGCCGACCAGTCAAGGGTCCAAGCAGTAGTGCTGGGCTAAGCAGGACTCGGTGAACCGGGCTGAAGCGGACTACTATCGCCGAAAAGCACGAGACTACATTTCCCATATGAGAGGCTGCCAAGGATAAACAACTAGTTTGTCGGATCCCACTCATACCAAGCATTTCAATCATACACGCAATATGCCCGATATGAGTAAATACAACAAGGCATCACAACAAAACTCTACAACTCAAAGTACTTTATTTAGAAGGCTCCGAGGAGCCATACATAACATATCCATACAGTAGGGGTCACATGACCCAACACTCTTGTAATACAACATACAAGCACATGCGGAAGCAAACTAGTCTGAGTACAGACTTTAAAAAGAAAGAAGGCTTGTTGAAGCCTTTCTATCTACATTGGCCCTTCACAAGCCTTGGATCACCACCTGGGTGGCTAGTTCACTCGTCGATGTCAAGGTCTACACAGAACCCATCGGAAGGGGCAGTGTTGTCGTCTAAAAACATTAATTAAGCAAACATGAGTACGGAGGTACTCAAAGAAGTCTTACCACGTAATCCTATCATACATGCACATTCTCAAGAAGGTGGTGGGGTTATTTGCAAGAAGCCAGCTTTGACTCTTGGCTAAGCTATCCTATGTGACACCATTTGAAAAGCATTTGTCGCACACGAGTCCACTAATCACCACCACAATACTCCACCGTGGATTCTCTCTCGTCACCCACGAGAGGGCCATCCGTGATACTCACACTTATCTTGAGGCTTTTAGTAGTATCCATTTACTTGTCTCTGAACTGATATAAGTAACCCAGAAGTCCTTCTCCGTGGACACGGCTATTCAATAGATCATATTAACCCCCGTAGGGGTGTACTTCTTCACAGACGCCCCCACCACTTACCGCCGTTTACACGACATGTACTCGGCAACCGTCAAGCTGAAGCCCAACGTGGGTGTCGGCCACAGCCTACCTAAACACACAAGTCCCCAGTCCAGGTTGATCGCCTATTCGGTTTCCATCCGCAGGGAGTCCGGCCGAGGTTTCCCATACGGCCCCGAACGATGTGTACAGAGGTTCCCGAGACACCAAACGGGCGAATCGGGTACATCAGACACGGTGCCTACCGCAACACAACCCACCCCTACGGGTCAGCGCTAAGGCGGCTCCCCAAAGATGCTACAAACACCGTAAACTACTTGCAACTCCCTTGACCGAGGACAAGAGTGGTTAAGAAGCCGAGAGGGTCCATTGGTTTCGGGCCCAATGCATGGTAGTAACTGTTTCATGGATCACAAACACAGATCTCAGTTCTTAGGGAAGGCTTCAATGAAACAACCCACCATGTACTCCTACATGGCCTCTCATCGATACCTTTACCAAAACGTGTTCAACATTTTCACTCTCGAACCCGACACAACCTTTCACTCCAGTTCATCATCCCGATGAGCCGGACCTGACACAACTCTAAGCATAGCAAGCATAGTATGGTAGGAACACAAACATGGCTCAATCAACTCCTACACATACTAGTGGGTTTCATCTGAATTCTTGTGGCAATGACAGGTCATGCAAAGGAAGTGGGTTCAACTACCGCAGCACACAACAGTTTGAATCGCGTTGTCTTAATGCAGGAAAACAAGAGCAGAAGCGAGAACATGGGTTTGTATCGGAATGATCAATGGGTTGCTTGCCTGATGGAGTGGTGGTAGGATACTGCCCTTCAGACAGATAGTCGGGATTATCCCTGAGGCGTAACCTATCACTTAAAGACATACCGAAAATAAACACACATGGCAATATGCAACAATATGATGCATGCTATGACATGGCAATATGGATGTGTATTGGCCTAATGCAAGCTGAAACAAAAGGATGAACTCATTTGAATCAAAGATTCAAATGCTAGCTCATTTAAAATAGTCCTAAAGGTGTAATATCTTATTCTGCTTAAACAGCAAGGTTAACTTGTTTTTAACATGCATGAAACCTGTACCAATGGATAGAATGGATTTTTCTGATCATTTTCATATATAAATCTTTGCATTTGGAGTTACAGATTAAAAGTTATAAGCATTGGAAATTTGAATTATATTCGGAATTACTATATTAGAATAAATCCAGAAATTAGATTAATGCGTCGCCTATGCGACAAAGATGACGTCAGGTCAATGGAGACGTCCAGTGTCAAACCCCGACAAAGGGGTCCGGGTGTCGGGGTAATTAGTTTAACTAAAAATTAATTGAACTAATCCTATTTAGTTAGGTGGCTGGGCCCCATCTCTGTCAGCTGACTCATCTGAGTCAACCAGTGGCCCACCCGAGTCAAAGTCCAGTCGGTTGCAGCGACTAGTCCGAAGCGAGTTGACGCCAAGTGAGGAAGTGCTTACGATTCCGCCACCAAACGAGCCGGAGGGGTGGCTATGGGTAGTCGGGGACAAGCCGCGGCTATTGGTGGAGTCGGTGGGGTCGGGGTGGCTGGCGCCCGGCGCCATGACGAGCTAGGCGGCCACCGGGTTAGGCGAAGACGAACTTGGGCTAGAGGGTCGGTGAGGTGCGGGAGTGTATGGTTAGACCCCATGGGGTGCGGTGAGTGTGATGGACACCACGGGGTGGTCGGAGAGTGACTGGAGCACGCCGGGCGATTTAACTCCACGGCAAGGGGTGCGGGTGAGCTTGGTTCGGTTGCTACGCTGCTCGAGAGCGAGAGAGAGAGGGAAGGGGAGGTAGATGGGCTCACGGGCGATGCGTAGAAGCTCTCGTCGAGGTCGGGGGCGGACCGGAGCGACGACGCCGTTGAAGGGGATCTCCGGCGACGGTGGACTCGGCCGAGGGCGGTGTGGTGGATTCGGGGCACTAGAGCAGGCGGGGCTTGGCTAGTTTGGGGTAGTCGAGAGCGGCGGAGCTCCTAGACAAGGTGAGGAGGAGCACGGACGGGCGGGGGAGCACGCCCACGGGCGACGGCGTGGCTGATGGTGGCGGCGGCCATGGCAGGGGCGCGCGAGAGAGAGGAGCCGCGGAGGAGAGGAGGTGTCCAGGGGGTTCGGGGGAGAGAGGGAGGGCGGTCCACGTCGCAGCTGGGCGAGGGAGGCTGGCGAGGCGGGCGACAGTGCGTGGAGCACCCATGCGGTGCTTCGCCGCCACACTGGTACTGCTGCCTGGCAAGCAAGCAGCTTTCGGCTGGCATTTCTTTGCCAGGCAAAGGGTGGGCCGGTTAGTAGGCGCCAGGTAAGATTTCTAAACTATTTTTCTGTAACTTTGTGGAGTTTTTAAAAATACTAAAACAGTTTCAAAAATCACCAAACTGCTCCTGGTCCAATGTTGGAATATTTCCAACATGAAACATTTTAGTTGGCAATATTTGGGCATTTGAAATATTTTATATAATTTGAAATGCTCAAACTCAAATACTTATGATTTAATTCAAAGACCTTTGGATGACCTAAAAATGGTGCACCACTTTTGGCAGAGGCTTTGAACCAAAGCAAAGATGATGAACATTTTGAAGGGCATTTCAGGTTCATTAAAATAATTTTTAGTAAACCCTAGTTGAATTAAGAGGGTTCGGGGTTTCTGCCTTCCCATTTCAAATTCAGATGAAATTTAAACATGATGCACACACTAATGCATGGTCTAACTGGGATGTGACAAGCGCCGGGACTAGCCACCCCATTTCTCATTGCCGCTGCGAGTTCATGACCAAGACAATTTTATCTTAAGTTAGAATTGCGGCAACCGCTGATGTAATATAACTTTGTAGTATTTTGAAATGGGGTATGATATCTTCCTCTTTGATCTTTCTTTGTATGTACACACCATATGCTTAGTTGAATAGGTTTGTCGGCGCGTAAACCCGTGTTGTGGCGCTTTGAGGAACGGATCCTTAGCAGCCAGCCGGGGGTGCTTGCTGTCGGGCAAGCCACTTTGCCATTCTCGGCGCAACCGCTTGAACTGTTGAGCGGACTCGAAACAGAACAAGGGTGTTGCCAATAGTGGAAGGGTTCCCTTGCGTGCAGGTTTTCCATACAAGGAGCAAAATCCTTCAAGGAAGATAACCCTATATATATATAAAGGGAAATGCTCAAGGTTTTGCGTGACTTAGCTTTTTTGTCGCTGTGCGGATGGTCGTTGCAGCCGCAGACAACACCGCTCTCCTGGCTGATGGCACCAGAGTGTGGCTGGATGATGTTGCCCTCTTCTTTGGAGCCATCACGATGAAGGATTCTATGCGTTGACTTTTAGACCAGATTTTCACAGCCTCAGCGCCCCCTACCTGGCGCGCCAAAATCTCGGAGAAAATGACACCTATGGGATCCCAGGGAATCCCTTCTACGGTTGGCGGGGCATGGATCTACGCAAAGAGCAGGTCTACCGATCAGCGCGAGGAAATTTTTACCCAGGTTCGGGCCGCAAACGATGTGTAAAACCCTAGTCCTGCTTGTCTGTGTTTATTTGGTGTTCTTCCGTTCTTGGACTAGCTGCTATGCGTGCCGAGTCCAAAAAGTCCGAATCCTTCCACAGTACGCCTCGAGCCTCCTTTTATATGTCAAAGGGGTCGCCACAATGGCACACATGAGGTGGAAAGTATCTACAGTGTACAGGTTTATCGCCTGGCACCATAGGACAAACGCATTTAATGTGCTGCCTACGTGCCCTCTTGCTTTATCAGGGGTGGCAACAGAGTTCGTCTCGTCCGTCGCCGCCTCGCCCTGCTTCTACGCGCGTCCAAGCTGACAAGGCATGCAGCCCCATGCTAGCTGGCTGGTTGCTGTGTTGGTGTGGTGACAGGGTCTTCACGAAGATCTGCATGCCACCACGCAGGTGCTTGACTAGTTGGCCTAGAAGCTACATGCTGCCACGCAGGCGCTTGCCTAGTTGGCGGGCTGGTTGCTGCGTCAGAACGGCCGCGGGGCAGCGAAACGTTGGTGGGTGCGGGCCTAGCCATGGCCCCGCAGATTTCCCCAGCAAGGGACTTGCCGAGGTCTCACGAGCGTCCCCGGCAAGGATCCTGCCAGGGGTCTTCGACCGTCCCCGACAAGGATCTTGCTGGGGGTCTTCGTCTTATGTTTCTTATCTAGATACGCATGCCTTTGGTCTTCACAAAGATCTGCATGCCACCACGCGGGCGCCCCTGAGTCTTGGTCTCGATGTTGTCGATGGTGACAGAGTTCTCAGGGTCAAGGGTGGTGGCCTTGCTGGTGTTGGGCAAGTCACCCCGGCAAGGCTCTTGTCGGGGCTACTTAGGCCACCTCGGCAAGGGCCTTTCCGGGGGAAGTCCATCTTGCCCCTTTGCTCTTCGCGCCTCTGGCTTGAGTATTGCCTTGGCAATCTCGTACCTTTGCTTCTTCTGCCTCGCCAAGCATGGCCGGGTTAAGCGTGGCATACGATCGCCCATGCACAAGTAAAAGGGGTACAGAAAGGCCCCTACTTTTGTACATCGACAGAGAGGAGATGGTGTTGTTGAAGATATTGATGGAGATTGCCCTCCCAAATATGAGAGGGTTGTTGGTGACGAGGATGGCTTCAATTTCCCCCTCGGGGAGGGAAGTTCCCTCGGCGGAATCGCTCCACCGGAGGGCAAAAGTGCTCCTGACCAAGTTCCGCGTCGAGACGGCGGTGCTTCATCCCGAAACTCGCCCCTGATTTTTTCTAGGTCAAAATGACCTATATACCAGAAGATAGGCACCGGAGGTTGGCTGGGCTGAGCACAACCCATGAGGGCGCGCCTGGGGGGCCTGGCGCGCCCTGGTGTCTTGTGCTCACCAGGTGCCCCCTCAGGTAGTTATTTGCTCCAATATACTATATATTCCAAAATAATTCTTTGTAAATTTTGAGCTCATTTGGAGATGTGCAGAATAGGTAACTCTGACATAGCTTTTGAGGTCCGTAATTCGAGTTGCTCAAGATTCTCCTCTTTGAGTAACCCTTGCATATTATGAGAGAAAATGCATTAGAATTACTCCATAAAGCATGATTATGCATAAAAACATTATAAATAATAGTAGGAAATCATGATGCAAAATGGACGTTGGTGTCTGCTAGAACTACGTCGGTATTTCCCCAAAGAGGAAGCGATGATGCAACACAGCAATGGTATGTATTTCCCTCAGTGATGAGATCAAGGTAATCGAACCAGTAGGAGAACCACGCAACTCTACGTGAATGGCACCTGCACAAAAATAACAAATACTCACAACCCGACGTATTAAAGGGGCTGTCAATCCCTTTTGGGTAACGGTGCCAGAAATTGGCAAATGGACGTGAGGAATTTGTAATACTTTGATAGATAGATCACCAAATAAAATAAAAGTGCAGCAAGGTATTTTTGTATTTTTGGTTTAATAGATCTGAAAATAAATGCAAATAAAAATAGATCGCAAAGGCAAATATATTAAAGAAGACACCCGGGGGCCGTAGATTTCACTAGTGGCTTCTCTCGAGAAAAATAGCAAACGGTGGGTAAACGAATTACTGGTGGGCAATTGATAGAACTTTAAATAATCATGACGATATCTAGGCAATGAACATTATATAAGCATCACGTCCAAGATTAGTAGACCGACTCCTTCCTGCATCTACTATTATTACTCCACACATCGACCGCTATCCAGCATGCATCTAATGTATTAAGTTCATGAAGAAATGGAGTAATGCAATAAGAATGATGACATGATGTAGACAAGATCTATTTATGTAGAAATAGACCCCACCTTTTTATTGTCGGGCAGTTGATTCGGCCCAATTTAACACCTATGGGGCGGCGGACCGAGCCCTTTCGGTTCGTGGGGGCGGAGGTCGACGAAGAGCAGATCGAGGCGAAGCACCACGAGAGGTTTACCCAGCTTCGGAGCTCTCCGGAGAGATAACACTCCCGCTGCATGTCCGAGTGTATTGTGTTCTTGCTTTCGGGGAGCGCTGAGTGCTACAAGACACACAAGCTGCTAACGAGACTGGCGAGGGGGATCCGACCTTTCTACGTTGCACATGGGCCTCCTTTTATATGCTCAAGGGGGTCTCGACAGGTGGCAACGTAGACAAGGGTAAAAATGGAAAAGGAGTGGTTAGTACAGCTACTTGTACAGTGTACAGTGTATCATACCTAACCCTGACGGCAGGGGACAAAGGCATTAAATGCCCGTCTACGTCACCCTAACAGTGCAAACAGGGACCGTCAGGGGCGCCACCGCTTGCCACGATGGCAATCTTGTCAGCGCCATTGCCACACTCAAGATCCGCTGGCTGCACAGCCTCTTGCCACGCGCGCCTGGAAAGGTCCCAGGGCGACACGTTAGTGGATGTGCTGGAGCGTAGGGTGCAGTAGTGGTGGTCTGCCGCAGCAAGCGCCTTGCTCATGTTGTTGTCTTGTCGCGCCCGGAAGCTTGTCGCTCATTGGGCCTTCCGGCAAGCTCCTCTTGCCGGGGCCTTGTCTTGTAGGTGCCTCGGGTGGCCTTCCCGGCAAGCTCCTCTTGCCGGGGCCTTGTCTCCTTGGCTTGAATACTTTGTTCTTGAATGGCTCCAAAGGAACCACGGAGGACCTTGGCGGTCACCCGGTAAGCCTTGCCGCGGAGGGGTTGCAACTGCCCGTGCACAAGTTCGGGATACTAGGGTACCCCTACTCTAGTACACCGACAGGAGCCCCCGGGCCTGGGCCACACACGGTGCCGAGCGCTGTTGGGTCAGGCCCAAAACAGGGCACGGGCACACGCGGCCTGGGTCACACCATAACTTACCCCGGACCCACCACGTCCTCCACGAACGGCACGCGTCGAATGCGGCGTCGTGTGAGAGGTCGTGGGCAAGATCGTGGGTGGTTTCTTTATTCGGAAAAACGGAACACCCGCCCCCTCCCTCTTTATAAGCAGGGGAAACAGGGGCAGTCCGCCCATCTCGCCAGTTGCTGTCCCATCTCGAAAAAACCTCCGCTGCTCCCCCCTTCTTCCCAAGGCTGAAGAGAGCAGCGCTCCGCCCCCCATCGCCACCAGCATCACCAACGCCGTCGATCTCCCTCACCACCTCCGCCATGGCTCCGAAAGCCGACAAGGGGAAGGCCGTGAAGTCGGCCGAGGCCCTGCGGCGTGCGGCGCAGCGGAAGGAGCGGGCAATCTTTCCCCCCCAGCACGCCGCGAGGGAGCTGAGGGAGAACTACTACCTCTTCTGGTCGACGGAGACGCGAGCGCATCCGCGCACGAAGGTACTCCCAGCTGCTGCTTCGGAATTGGACCCAACTAGGTATCCCTTCGGCTTCTTCTTTCATCTGGGCTCTGCCCGCCTTTCTCTCAATTCTTCAGGACATCATGAACACCTACGGGTTCCGTCTCCTTGATTTCACCCCCAATGCTGTTCTGACCATGGCAGTTTTCGCACATCTCTGCGAAAACTTTGTCGGAGTCCATCCAAACGTAGCCCTTTTCCGCCACTTCTTCATACCACGAATTGAGAGAGGAGAGCCTCTTGCCGGCGGAATCGCTTGGATCTCAAGGATTGGCAAGAAGGAAGCTTATCTGGAGGGAGAGCTCCACAACAAGTGGGAGGAATGGAGGGCGGATTGGTGCTGGATTGTCGAGGAGAACCCGGAGCCGTTTATCGCCCAGCGCCAAAACCCAATAGTGCGCGGCAACGATTGGAGCAACGTGGCCCCGGAAGATGCTAGGCTGAAGATTGCTGTCACCGAATCCTTTGCCTTAGACTTGCCGGGCTCACCGTAGGCAACTTTATTGCCGCAGAAT
This sequence comes from Aegilops bicornis, assembly GCA_021605145.1. NCBI lineage: Eukaryota > Viridiplantae > Streptophyta > Magnoliopsida > Poales > Poaceae > Aegilops > Aegilops bicornis. The sequence continues at coordinate 288,004,163 of CM038674.1, read as the reverse complement.
TTCTTCGCGCCACAGACGCCCCCCTTTGCAGGGAGAGGAGGAGACCTGCCTGGGAGTTTCAGGCGGCAGATATCATGAGGCTGCGCCCAGGCCTCAACTTCAACTTCACCGCCTTTGGAACTTGACGCGATGCTCTTGGAGCTGTTCAAGCCCGATCCTCGATCATCCGTAAATGTTTAGGTTGTCGAGGGCGTCGTTCACTGTGCAACAATTCCTCGCTTGACCACATCCGCGTAATGATGCCGCCAGCGACTTCGCATGGAATTGTCCCAACTTGGCAAGAGCTCGCAGATGACGCCGTCGGCGCTTCTTTGACCATCTGGTAGAAATGCCAGTCCACCCCAATGAACAGAGGGGCCTCACCAGCGACACCACCGATGATGAGATGCAGCGCATCGCCACCAGGTTGGAAGAAGCGGCAGCAGCCGCTGCCGCGGGCGAGTTCGGATTCACCGTGGACGAGGCAGAGGCAGCAGAGGCGGCAAGCCTTGTCGAGCGCAAGGAGTTTGCCGGCGAGGAAGAGCTTGCCGAGCCTGAAGCCGAGTCGAGCGAGCCCGCCGAGGGCGCATCCTCCCCACCTTCAAGCAGCTTGCCGCGAGCGGAGCCCCTAGCTCCACCAAGAAGGCGTCTTCACAAGGCCGGAGACGTGGCGGGCGGCAGACGGGTTAACAGCCCGCGAAGCTGGCGACGCGCTCCACCGCGGCAAGCACTGTTGCCGCGGGAGCACCTCACGCCGCTGCGGCAACTAGAGCGGGGCCCTCGCAGACCACCGGTTCCGCTCCCGCCAAGCGTCCAAGGGAACCCACTCCTCCGCCTCGTCGTACTGGAGGCGGGCCAGAATTTGATCTCTCCGTGCTCAGCTCCGACGAGGAAGAAGAAGAGGAAGATTCTTTGTTGTACTTGTAATTCTTCGATTTGTTGCATTGTCTTGTATCTGATTTGCTTTACCCTGAACCCATTACTTTTCAGGATGCTGGCCCAGAGAGTGTCGAAGAGAGCCAAGACCCCGGTGATTGTCATCGAGGATTTAACCCATCATGACAAAGCAGGAGGCGCGTCTGAGACCACCTTGCCGGATGCGGCAACTCTTCTTCAAAGCAGCCCCTCAGCGTAAGTATATGGTCTACTTCTTGCTGCTCGGGCGTGCATGGGTGCTCTTTCTTTGCCGATATCCGATCGTTGATTTGTGTAGGAGCGAGCAGCAGCCTCCTTCTGCTTCGACTACACCGCCAAGGGAGGATTCCCCGGCGAGGGAGCGTTCTCCGGCAAGAGAGACTTCTCCGGCAAGGGCAGTTCTCCGGCAAGGGGCGGCACCAATGATCCTTGGCGGCGGAGACCATGACCGCAGACCCTGGTACAGGTAATCCTCTTGCTTGAAAACTTCCCTTGTGTTCTTCTTCTTCTGATTTTCTTTTTGAATATTTGCTTGACTTTTCTTCATCCATTTTCCACAGAGCCAATGGAGACCGAGGTCGCCGGCGAGGAGGACGCGCGCGGCAATGCTGACGACGCCGCTGCCACCGAAGAAGAAGTCAGGCCGACGAGCCCGCGAAGAGGCCGCCAAAGCTGCCGCCGCAGAAGCCGGGCGAGGGTGCAGCGATCGTATTGACGACCACGAGGCCGCAGGAGCGCCAGCGTTATGCCGACCGCCGATCCCTCCGCCGTTCGCAACGTCAGTTCAAGAGCTGACCGGCGCCTATTTGAAGGCTAGCGATGGCGTCTTCATCAAGCTCCCATGGGCGTCGAGCTCCAGGGCGCCAGCCGAAGGAGAAACTTTCGATGAAGAGCTGCTCGCCTCCGCTGGACTGACGCTGGTCGACGCGCCAAGCAGCAGCAGCGGCGAGTCTGAGGAGGAGCAGCTGCTGCGGAAGCTGTTGTCGCTCTACCGCGCCCGACAAGCCAAGCTGGAATCCCGGGAAGCGCTTGTCTCGAAGGCGGGAGCAGACATCGAGAAGCGCGCGGAGGAGCTCCGGGGCCTCAACCAGGAAGCTCTTCGGTCCTTGGCAGAGGAGTGGGAGTGGCTTGCCGAGGAGCGCAAAGCCTTCCTCCTCGAGAAGGCTGAAGCTGAGGAGCAACAGCGGCTTGCCGCCGAGAAGCTGTCTGCGCAGGAAGGCGAGTTGGCGCAGCGGAAGGTTAATCTTGTCAGCCACGAGGAGGATCTTGCCATGCGCGAGCAAACATTTGGCGGGGCTCTCAAGGAAGCAAAGGATGCTGCCGCAAAGCCGAGGCCGCCAAGAAGGAGCTGGAGACGAAGGTGGCGCAGCTTGGAGGCCGATCTCAAGGAGAGCGGCGAGGAGCTTGCTGCACTCAAGCACGGCCTTGAGAAGGACGCCTACACTCTTGGCGAGCTGCAGGCCGTCTCGCCGAGAGGAGCAAGGAGCTCAGGGCCGCCAAGGACTCCAACGCAGATCTTGAGTTGAAACTGACCACCTTGACTCGGTAATGGGCGGGCGCCAGGGAGCAGGAGGTGGCCTTGAAGGAGAAGATCAAGGCCGGGCGAGGCGTCTGGGCGAGTGCCGCGCCGCCTGCAGTGCCTTGAGGGAGAATGTGGAGCTTCGGACCGAGGGTCTCGTGAATGTTGCTGCAGCCATCGGCGAGGAGCTGGGCGAGGCTGGGAATGGTGGATCTTGGATATTCCTTCGACGAGCACCTCCAACCTAGCGCCAAGCTTAGCTTGTTCTTCAAGGGCGTGGTGGACGGCCCTCCAGCTGACTCGGGAAGAAGTCCCAAAACAGCTGGCCGAGGAGTCGCGCCAGATCTGCTGGCGGAGCTCTTCAAAAGGTGCTGGTGAAGGTGGCCTTCCGCAATCCAGCCTCAACCTCACCAACGCCCTCAAATCCTTGCCGCGGATGCCGATGTGGAGGCGCTCAAGACCCTTTGTCGCACCCATCATGGACAGGGTGAGCGGGATCAAGAGGGTTGAGGGCGATCGCGTAGATTAGGCCGCCCGCCTTCTCTTTTTCTTGCCGTTGATTCCTTCCTTTGTATGTTTTTTCCCTGCGCTTTTAGGGAAACTTGTCGGCGCAGGCACCTGGGCCGCGAGCGCTGATTGCGGGACGTCAGCAGCCTGCTGGCAGTGCCGCTTCCGACAAGTAACCTTGTCGCAACTAGTCGCAGCTCACTTGAGTTGTTGAGCGGACTCGAAACAAAGTAAGGGCGCAACTAGCTACGAGTTGGTTCCTCTGCGCACAGGTTTTCCATACAAAGTACGGTCGTTCGAGGAAGATAACTTAAAAATTTTAAAAACTGATTGCTCAAACTTTAGCAACTTAGCTTTTCTGTCGTTTGCTTCCCAGAAGGCTAGACTTCCTTGAGCGACGCTTGGTCCACACCATTATCTTCTCCTTTCCCCGGCAAACTTGTGGGCGAGGAACCTTCCCTTCTTTGAGAAAGAGAAAGAAGAGAAAATAAAGATATGGAGCCTTATGGCTCGTTATTGCTTACCGGGGTAGGTGCTGCACAAAGTGTCAGATAACGCATGCAAAACAGAAGTAAAAAGCATGAAATTGACAAGGTGTGCAAAGCACGCTAGCTTTACTTATGCACGGGGTCTGCGCCCGGCTTTGTACAAAGGATTACATGCAACAGCGGCAAGATTTCAGGTTATAGGTGGTTGCTTTTAATAACAGTTCCAAGAACCACGCCTCACGGGTAAAACTTACGAAGATGCTCAATGTTCCAGGAGTTGCTCACCGGAATGCCATCTTCGGTCTCAAGGCGGACAGCGCCAGGCCTAGTAACTCGTTTCACCCGGTAAGAGCCTTCCCACTTCGGCGTCAACTTGCTGGAATTCTTGGCGGACTGAACGCGCCGAAGAACAAGGTCGCCTTCCTCGAGACTTCTGGCATTAACTTTGCGGCTATGGTAGCGGCGCAAAGCTTGCTGGTACCGAGCAGCTCGTACAACAGCCTGAAGACGATCCTCCTCAAGGAGCAGCGCGTCATCTTGTCGCAGCTGCTCTTGCTCAAGCTCATCATAAGCGAGCACTCGAGGTGATCCGTATACGAGTTCCGTGGGGAGAACTGCCTCTGCTCCATAGACTAGAGAAAAAGGTGTCCGGCGGTGGCTTGATTTGGCGTCGTCCCGATCGACCAAAGAACCACCGCAGCTCCTCAATCCAGTTTCTTCCGCACTTGTGCAGCCTGTCGAAAGTTCTGGTCTTGAGCCCGCGAACACTTCAACATTTGCCCTCTCCGCTTGACCGTTACTTCTCGGATGAGCAATGCGAAGCAGAACCTTGGCGCCAAGATCTTGGAGCGTCTTGCATGATGGTGCGGCTCGTGATTTGCGTGCAGTTGTCGGTGATGATCCTGTTAGGGATTCAGAAACGGCATACAATCGACCAAGAACTTGATCGCTGACCGTGCTTGTCACCTTCCTCATCGCTTCCACTTCCGGCCACTTTGTGAACTTGTCGATTGCAACGCATAAGAACTCAAAACCCCCAACAGCTCGGGAAAGGGGCCGAGGATGTCGAGCCCCAGCATCAAAATGGCCAGGATAAAGGGATCGTCCGGAGAGCTTGAGCTGGCTGGTGTATCTGCTTGGTATGGAACAGCACGCTTCACACTTGGTTACTTGTGCAGTTGCATCTGGAGGCTGTCGGCCAAAAGAAACCTTGCCGAACGCTTTGCGGCAAGTGCTCTCGCGCCAATGTGGTGACCACATATACCTCCATGTATCTCTCGCCAACAGCTTTTGTCCGTCTTCCCGGTGAATACACTTCAATTTCACACCGCTGAGTCTTCTTCAGTATAGTGTGTTGTCGACAAACTGGTACATACTTGACCGCCGGGCTACTCTTTTCCGCTTCTTCTTGCTCTTCGAAGTTCTCTGTCTCAAGGAAATGGACAATCTGCTGCGCCCATCTTTGGAGCTTGCGGCTCGACAACAAGGACTAAAGGCACATCTGCTGCTGCGGGAACATCAGCTTCCACGGCGAGAACACCGGCTCGGCCAGGAGCTTGAGCGTTCCTCGGCAAGCTTGCTGGAGCAAAACTTGTCGAGGCGTCGCTTCAACGAAACAAACCCTAGGGCTTGTCGGAGCAGATCGCCTCCTCAAAGATTGTTGGTGTTGATCTTGAGGACCTTCTTGGCAGCGGCCTTGGGAAGCTCTGCTTGGGAAAATAGTCACTAGAGATCAACTTCCTCTTCTTGCTCATCCGAGTTGATGGTGTTACAGACGGTTGAGTCACTTGAGCACAAAAATCCTGGTTCCATTGTAACTTAAGTGCGGCGCGACTTGATGTGCCATCAACAATGTCGTTCTGAGCTCTTGGAATATATTCCATCTGTAGGCCGTCAAAGTGCTCTTCTAGCTTTATCACTTCATCAACATAAGCTTCCATCAACGGACTCTAATAACTCTTGTTCACTTGGCGGATGACAGGCCGTGAGTCACCCCTAACAATGAGCTTCTTGATCCCAAGGTCTACTGTGATCCTGAGACCAGCAAGCAAATCTTCATAGTCTGCAGTATTGTTTGTTGCTTGCTCCTTGGGAAAGTGCATCTGGACTACGTACTTGAGGTGCTCTCCGGTGGGTGCAACGAGTAGCACGCCCGCACCGGCACCTTGTAGCGAGAAGGCACCATCAAAGTACACCAGCCATTCTTTGCTTGCTTCCTTGACGGGGATGCTCGTTTCTGGAATTTCTTCATCTTGTGTTGGTGTCCATTCTGCTATGAACTCCGCCAATGCTCTGCTTTGGATAGTTGATGTGCTCTCAAACTTGAGGCCAAAGCTTGAAAGTTCCAAAGTGCCCACCGACAATCCCACTGCTGCCTCTGGATTTTGCAAGATCCTCTTCAGCAGAAAAAAGAGTGACGATTGTGATCTCATGTGCTCGGAAGTAATGGCGCAGCTTTCTCGAGGCCATGAGGAGGCCGAAGCAATTTACGCACCAGAGTACCTTGACCTAGCCCTCAGAAGAAGGGAACCGACAAAGTAAACTGGGCGCTGCACCATTCTTTTCTCGCATCTTCTCATGCGTCACAGTAGATCCATCCTTGTCGGGACAAGAGCTTTCCGGTGAAGCCTCGCTTGTCGCTGGATGCATCCGCCATGGTTGCTAGCTCATCATCTGCCTCCTCTCCGCTTACTAACGCAGCACTAACCACTTGATTGGTTGCCGCTATATATAGCAGCAACTTCTCTTGTGGCATAGGTGCGACAAGTGTTGGAGTGGAGGACAGGTATCTCTTCAAGTCTGCGGCGCAGCCTCCGCTTCGAGTCCATTTCATCGGACCTGCCTTTTTCAAAATTTTGAAAATGGCAGGCGCGCCAAGAGACCTAGAGATAAACTCGCTGAGAGCAGCTATGCAACCGCAAGAATCTTCGTACATCCTTGACGCGCTTTGGTGCTTCAATATGCTCAATGGCCTTGATCTTGTCGGGATTGGCTTCAATTCCCTCTCGAGACCACGAAGAACCCGAGAAGCTTGCCGGAAGGGACTCCAAACACACACTTCTCGTGGTTGAGCTTGAGGTTGATCTTGGCGCAGATTTGCAAAGGGTTCGCCTAAATGGTGAATCGTGGTCGCCTTTGTCCTTGCTTTTGACCACTATGTCATCCATGTAGGCTTCCACATTTACGTGCATTTGCGGCTCAAAAGCGTCATGGACTACTCTTGCAAATGTTGAACCCAGCATTCTTTAACCCGAAGGGCATCCATACAAAACAAAGATGTGCCACATGGGGTGATGAATGCGTCTTCTCCTCATCCTCTTACGCCGCCATGAAGATCTGATGATATCCTGAGTATGCATCCGTAAATGAAAGCAAATCACATCCGCCATGGAGTCAACAATGCAGTCGATGGCGGCAAGGAAATGGGTCTTTGGGACAAGCTTTATTGACATCGATAAAGTCGATACAAAGCCTCCATTTCCAGCTAGCCTTTGCGATACAACCACAGGATTGGCCAACCACGAGGGATGGAGCACTCTCCGATAAGGCCTGCTGCTTCCAATTTCTTGATTTCTTCTGCGATGAATTCTTGGCGCTCCATTGCTTGCTTCGACTTTACGCTGACGGGCCGCGCATGAGGACAAACGGCAAGATGGTGCTCAATTACTTTCCTGGGAACACCGGGGATGTCAGACGGTTGCCACGCAAACACGTCGACGTTCGCCCGCAGGAAAGCAACGAGCGCGCCTTCCTATTTAGGGTCGAGAGCGGCACTGATTGTGAATTTCGGTTCGGCGGGGGGCGGAGGTCGCACGAAGAGCAGATCGAGGCGAAGCACACGAGAGGTTTACCCAGATTCGGAGCTCTCTGGAGAGATAACACTCCTACTGCTGCATGTCTGAGTGTATTGTGTTCTTGCTCAGGAGCGCTAAGTGCTACAGTACACACAAGCTGCTAACGAGACTGAGCGAGGGGGGATCCGACCCTTTCTACGTTGCGCATGGGCCTCCTTTTATATGCTCAAGGGGTCTCCGACAGGTGGCAACGTCGACAAGGGTAAAAATGGAAAAGGAGTGGTTGGTACAGCTACTTGTATAGTGTCTGATGTATCATACCTAACCTCGACGGCAGGGGACAAAGGCATTAAATGCCCGCTTCACGTCGCCCTAAAGGTGCAAACAGGGACCGTCGGGCGCCACCGCTTGCCACGATGGCAATCTTGTCGGCCGCTTGCCACCTCACCGGGTCAAGCCTGACCTCTCGCCACGCTGCTACCGAAAGGTCCTGTATGGCGACACGTTAGTGGATGTGCTGGAGCGTAGGTACATAGTGGTGGTCTGCCACGGCAAGCGCCTTGCCGCGGTTGGTGTCTTGCCGCGCCCGGAAGCTTGTCGCTCATTGGGCCTTCCCGGCAAGCTCCTCTTGCCGGGGCCTTGTCTTGTAGGTGCCTCGGGTGGCCTTCCCGGCAAGCTCCTCTTGCCGGGGCCTTGTCTCCTTGGATTGAATACTTTGTTCTTGAAAGGCTCCAAAGGAACCACGGAGGACCTTGGCGGTCACCCGGTAAGCCTTGCCACGGAGGGCTGCAACTGCCCGTGCACAAGTTCGGGATACTAGGGTATCTCTACTCTAGTACACCGACAGGAGCCCCCGGGCCAGGGCCACACACGGTGCCGAGCGCTGTTGGGTCAGGCCCAAAACAGGGCACGGGCACACGCGCCCTGGGTCACACCATAACTTACCCCGGACCCACCGCGTCGAATGCGGCGTCGTGTGAGAGATCGTGGGCGAGATCGTGGGTGGTTTCTTTATTCGGAAAAACGGAACGCCCGCCCCCTCCCTCTTTATAAGCAGGGGAAACAGGGCAGTCCGCCCATCTCGCCAGCTTGCTGTCCCATCTCGAAAAACCTCCGCCGCCCCCCTTCTTCCCAAGGTCAAGAGAGCAGCGCCCGCCCCATCGCCACCAAGATCACCAACGCCACGATCTCCCTCACCACCTCCGCCATGGCTCGAAGCCGACAAGGGAAGGCCGTGAAGTCGGCCGAGGCGCAGCTTACGGCGCCGCGGAAGGAGCGGCAATCTCCCCCCAGCTCGGCCGCGAGGGAGCCGAGGAGAACTACTACCTCTTCCGGTCGACGGAGACGCTGAGCGCATCCAGCGACGAAAGTACTCGGTGATGCTTGAATTGGCCCCAACTGGGTATCCCTTCTTCGCGCTCTTCTTCTACTGCGGGCTCTGCCCGCCTTTCTCTGAATTCTTCTGCGACATCATGAACACCTACGGGTTCCGCCTCCTTGATTTCACCCCAATGCTGTTCTGACCATGGCAGTTTTCGCACATCTCTGCGAAAACTTTGTCGGAGGCCATCCAAACGTAGCCCTCTTCCGCCACTTCTTCATACCACGAGTTGAGAGAGGAGAGCCTCTTGCCGCGGAATCGCTTGTATCTCAAGGATTGGCAAGAAGGAAGCTTATCTCGGAGGGAGAGCTCCGTAGCAAATGGGAGGAATGGAGGGCAGATTGGTGCCGGATTGTCGAGGAGAACCCGCAGTTGCCGTTTACCAAATACGTAAACCCCAATAGTGCGCGGCAACGATTGGAGCAACATGGCCGGGAAGATGCTAGGCTGAAGATTGCAGTCACCAATCCTTCGCCTTTAGACTTGTCGGGCTCATCAGAGGAACCGCTGGCGCAGAACTTTCTTCGCCGCCAGACGCTTCTTTGCCGGAGAGGAGGAGACCCGCCGGGAGTTTCGTAACGCGGCAGATATGATGAGGCTGCGCCCAGGCCTCAACTTCAACTTCACCGTCTTGGAACTTGACGCGATGCTCTTGGAGCTGTTCAAGCCCGATCCCGATCATCCATAAATGTTTAGGTTGCCGAGGGCGCTGCTCATTGCGGTAACAATTCCTCGCTTGACCGCATCCGTGCAATGATGCCGTTATGCGACTCGCATGGAATTGTCCCAACTTGGCAAGAGCCTGCAGATGACGTCGTGCGGCAGTTCTTTGACAATCTGGTAGAAATGTCGGTCCGCCCCGATGAACAGAGGGTCCTCACCCACGACACCAGCGATGATGAGATGCAGCGACGCCACCAGTTGGAAGAAGGCGGCAAGTAGGCTGCCACAAGTAGTTCGGATTCACCGTGGAGGAGGCAGAGGCAGCAGAGGCGGCAAGCCTTGTCGAGCGAAAGGAGTTTGCCGGCGAGGAAGAGCTTGCCAAGCCTGAAGCCGAGTCGAGCGAGCCCGCCGAGGGCGCATCCTCCCCACCTTCAAGCAACTTGCCGCGAGCGGAGCCCCCAGCTCCACCAAGAAGGCGTCTTTGCAAGGCCGGAGACGTAGCGGGGCGGCAGAGCAGACCCAACAGCCGCAGCGCCTTGAGCCGCTCCCACCGCGGCAAGCACTTTGTTGCCGCTGGAGCACCTCACGCCGCTGCGGCAACTAGGAGCGGGCCCTCGCAGACCACCGGTTCCGCTCCCACCAAGCGCCCAAGGGAACCCACCTCCGCCTCGTCAGACTGGAGGTGGGCTAGAATTGATCTCTCCGCTGGCCAGCTCCGACGAGGAAGAAGAAGAGTAAGATTCCTTGCTGTACTTGTAATTCTTCGATTTGTTGCTTTGTCTTGTATCTGATTTGCTTTACCCTGAACCCATTCCTTTTCAGGACGCTGGCCCAGAGGATGTCGAAGAGAGCCAAGACTCCGGTGATTGTCGTCGAGGACGAACCCACTGCGACAGCAGGAGGCGCGTCCGAGACCACCTTGCCCGATGTGGCAACTCTTCTTCAAAGCAGCCCCCAGCGTAAGTATATGGTCTACTTCTTGCTGTTCGGCGTGCATGGGTGCTCTTTCTTTGCTGATATCTGACTGTTGATTTGTGTAGGAGCAAAGCAGCCTCCTTCTGTTTCGACTACACCGCCAAGGGAGGATTCCCCGGCGAGGGAGCGTTCTCCGACAAGAGAGACTTCTCCGGCAAGGGGCAGTTCTCCGGCAAGGGACGGCTCCAGCGATCCCTTGGCGGCGGAGACCATGACCGCAGACCCTGGTACAGGTAATCCTCTTGCTTGAAAACTTCCCTTGTGTTCTTCTTCTTCTGATTTTCTTTTTGAATATTTGCTTGACTTTTCTTCATCCATCTGCCACAGAGCCAATGGAGACCGAGGTCGCCGGCGAGGAGGACGCGCTGCACAATCCGACGATGCCGCTGCCACCAAAGAAGAAGTCAGGCCGACGAGCCCACGGCCACAAGAGGCCACCAAAGCTGCCGCCAGAGAAAGCTGGCGAGGGTCCGCGATCAGCGATCGACTGGCGACCACGAGGCCGGAGGAGCGCCAGCGCTTACGCCGACCGCCGATCCCTCCGCCCGGCTTGCAGAAAGGCAGTTCAAGAGCCCGGCCCGACGCCTATTTGAAGGCCGGCGATGGCGTCTTCATCAAGCTCCCATGGGTGTCGAGCTCCAGGGCGCCAGCCAAAGGAGAAACTTCCGATGAAGAGCTGCTCGCCTCCGCTGGACTGACGCTGGTCGACGCGCCAAGCAGCAGCGAAGTAGTCCGAGGAGGAGGAGCTGCATGGAAGCTGTTGTCGCTCTACCGCCTCGACAAGCCAAGCTGGAATCCCGGGAAGCGCTTTTGTTGCGGCGGCGGAGCAGACATCGAGAAGCGCGTGGAGGAGCTCTGGGCCTCAACCAGGAAGCTCTCGGTCCTTGGTAGAGGAGCGGAGTGGCTTGCCGAGGAGCGCAAAGCCTTCCTCCTCAAGAAGGTCAAGCCGAGGAGCAACAATGCTTGTCGCCGAGAAGCCGCTCACAAGAGGAAGGCGAGTTGGCGCGATGGAAGGTTAATCTTGACAGCCACGAGGAGGATCTTGCCATGCGCGAGCAAACATTTGGCGGGGCTCTCAAGGAAGCAAAGGATGCTTGCCAGAGCTGCCGAGGCCGCCAAGAAGGAGCCGGAGACGAAGGTGGCGCAGTTGGAGGCCGATCTCAAGGAGAGCGGCGAGGAGCTTGCTGCACTCAAGCACGAGCGCGAGAAGGACACCTACACTCTTGGCGAGCTGCAGGGCCATCTCGGCCGAGAGGAGCAAGGAGCTCAGCCGCCAAGGACTCCAACGCAGATCTTGAGTTGAAATCGACCACCTTGACTGGGCAATGGACGGCGCCAGGGAGCAGGAGGTGGCCTTGAAGGAGAAGATCAAGGCCGGCGAGGCGCTGGGCGAGTCCGCCGCCTGCAGTGCCTTGAGGGAGAATGTGGAGCACTGGACCGAGGGTCTCGTGAATGTTGCTGCAGCCATCGACGAGGAGCTGGCGTAGCTGGGAATGGTGGATCTTGGATATTCCTTCGACGAGCACCTCCAACCTAGCGCCAAGCTTAGCTTGTTCTTCAAGGGCGTGGTGACGGCCCTCCAGCGACTCCGGGAAGAAGTCCCAAAACAGCTGGCCGAGGAGTCGCGCCAGATCTGCGCGGGAGCTCTTCAAAAGGTCTTTGGTGAAGGTGGCCTTCATAATCCAGGCCTCAACCTCACCAACGTCCTCAAATCCTTGCCGCCGGATGCTGATGTGGAGGCGCTCAAGACCCTTGTCGCACCCATCATGGACAGGGTGAGCGGGATCAAGAGGGTTGAGGGCGATCGCGTAGATTAGGCCGCCCGCCTTCTCTTTTTCTTGCCGTTGATTCCTTCCTTTGTATGTTTTTTCCCTGCGCTTTTAGGGAAACTTGTCGGCGCAGGCACTGGCATGGCGCTGATTATGGACGCCAGCACTGGCCGGGCAGTGCCGCTTCCGACAGTAACCTTGTCGCAACTAGTCGCAGCTCACTTGAGTTGTTGAGCGGACTCGAAACAAAGTAAGGGCAACTAGCTACGAGTTGGTTCCTCTGCATGTGTTTTCCATACAAAGTACTTAGATTCGAGGAAGATAACTTAAAAATTTTAAAACTGATTGCTCAAACTTTGGCAACTTAGCTTTTCTGTCCTTTGCTTCCCGGTAAGGCTAGACTTCCTTGAGCGACGCTTCGTCCACACCATTATCTTCTCCTTTCCCCCCGGCAAACTTGTGTGCGAGGGAACCTTCCTTTCTTTGAGAAAGAGAAAGAAGAGAAAATAAAGATATGGAGCCTTATTGGTCGTTATTGCCATCGGGGTAGGTGCTGCACAAAGTGTCGATAACGCATGCAAAATAGAAGTAAAAAGCATGAAATTGACAAGATGTGCGAAGCACGCTTAGCTTTACTTATGCACGGGTCTGCGCCCGCTTTGTACAAAGGATTACATGCAACAGCGGCAAGACTTGTACAAAGGTGGTTGCCGAACAGGTTCCGCAACCGCGCTTCACGGGTAAAACTTACGAAGATGCTCAATGTTCCAGGAGTTGCTCACCGAATGCCATCTTCGGTCTCAAGGCTAACAGCGCCAGGCCTATTGACTTCGTTTCACCCGGTAAGGGCCTTCCCACTTCAAGGCCAACTTGTTGGAATTCTTGGCGGACTGAACGCCAAAGAACAAGGTCGCCTTTCCTCGAGACTTCCGGCATTACCTTTGCGGCTATGGTAGCGGCGCAAAGCTTGGGTGCCGAGCAGCTCAGACAAGAGTCTTCAAGACGATCCTCCTCAAGGAGCAGCGCGTCATCTTGTCGCAGCTTCTCTTGCTCAAGCTCATCATAAGCGAGCACTCGAGGTGATCCAGATACGAAGTTCCGTGGGAGAACCGCCTACGCTCCATAGACTAGAGCAAAAGGTGTCCGGCGGTGGCTCGATTTGGCGTCGTTCCGATCGACCAAAGAACCACCGGCAGCTCCTCAATCCAGCTTTCTTCCGCACTTGTGCAGCTGTCGAAAGTTCTGGTCTTGAGCCCGCGAAGCACTTCAAAGATTTGCCCTCTCCGCTTGACCGTTACTTCTCGGATGAGCAAGCGAAGGCGAGACCTTGGCGCCAAGATCTTGGACGTCTTGCATGAAGGTGCGGCTCGTGAATTGCGTGCCGTTGTCGGTGATGATCCTGTTAGGGATTCCAAACGGCATACAATCGACTGAAGAACTTGACCGCCGATCGTGCTGTCACCTTCCTCATCGCTTCCACTTCCGCCACTTTGTGAACTTGTCGATTGCAACGCATAAGAACTCAAAGCCCCGACAGCTTCGGGAAAGGGGCCGAGGATGTCGAGCCCCTGCATCAAAATGGCCGGGATAAAGGGATCGCCCGGAGAGCTTGAGCCGGCTGGTGTATCTGCTTGGAATGGAACCGCACGCTTCACACTTGGTTACTTGTGCGATTGCATCCCGGAGGGCTGTCGGCCAAAAGAAACCTTCTTAGGAACGCTTTGCCGGCAAGTGCTCGCGCCAATGTGGTGACCACATATACCTCCATGTATCTTCGCCAACAGCTTTTGTCCGTCTTCCGGTGAATACACTTCAATTTCACACCGTTGAGTCTTCTTCTATACTGATGTGTTGTCGACAAACTGGTACATACTTGACCGCCGGGCTACTCTTTCCGCTTCTTCTTGCTCTTCGGGAAGTTCTCTGTCTCAAGGAAATGGACAATCTCTGCTGCCATCTTTGGAGCTTGTTTTCGACAACAAGGACTAAAGGCACATCTGCTGCAGGGAACATCGGCTTCCACGGCGAGAACCTGCGGCTCGGCCGGAGCTTGACGTTCCTCGGCAAGCTTGCCGAGCAAAACTTGTTGGGAGCGCTCGCTTCAACGAAACAAACCCTAGGGCTTGTTTGAGCGCATCGCTCCTCAAAGATTGTTGGTGTTGATCTTGAGGACCTTCTTGGCAGCGGCCTCGGGAAGCTCTGCCGGAAAATAGTCACCAGAGATCAACTTCCTCTTCTTTCTCTGTCCCGTTGATGGTGTTAGAGACGGTTGAGTCAGCTTGAGCACAAAAATCCCTGGTTCCACAGGTAACTTAAGTGCGGCACACTTGGCTGTGCCATCAAGAATGTCGCTCGAGCTCTTGGAATATATTCCATCCGTAGAGGCCGTCAAAGTGCTCTTCTAGATTTCTCACTTCATCAACATAAGCTTCCAACAACGGACTCGATAACTCTTGTTCACTTGGCGGATGACAAGTCGTGGAGTCACCCACGACAATGAGCTTCTTGATCCCAAGGTCTCTGCGATCCCGAGACCAAAGAAGAAAACCTTCATACTCTGTAGTATTGTTTGCTGCTTGCTCCTTGGGAAAGTGCATCCGGACTACGACTTGAGGTGCTCTCCGGTGGGTGCAACGAGTAGCACGCCAAGACCGGCGCCTTATGTAGCGAGAAGGCACCATCAAAGTACATCAGCCATTCTTTGCTTGCTTCCTTGACGGGATGCTCGCTTACGGAATTTCTTCATCTTGTGTTGGTGTCCATTCTGCTATGAACTCCGCCAATGCTCTGCTTTGGATAGTTGATGTGCTCTCAAACTTGAGGCCAAAGCTTGACAGTTCCAGTGCCCACTCGACAATCCTGCCTGTTGCCTCTGGATTTTGCAAGATCCTCTTCAATGGAAAACGAGTGGCGACTATGATCTCATGTGCACGAAGTAACGTGGCGCAGCTTTCTCGAGGCCATGAGGAGGCCAAAAAGCAATTTACGCACACCAGAGTACCTTGACCTAGCCCCTCGCAGAAGGGAACCGACAAAGTAAACTGGGCGCTGCACCATTCTTTTCGTGCATCTTCTCATGCGTCACAGAGATCCATCCTTGTCGGGACCAGAGCTTGCCGGTGAAGCCCCCTGCTTGTCGTTGGATGCATCCGCCATGGTTGCTAGCTCATCATCTGCCTCCCTCTCTGCTACTAACGCAGCACTAACCACTTGATTGGTTGCCGCTATATATAGCAGCAACTTCTCTTATGGCTTAGGTGCGACAAGTGTTGGAGTGGAGGACAGGTATCTCTTCAAGTCCTGCAGCGCAGCCTCCGCATCCGGAGTCCATTGCATCGGACCTGCCATTTTAAAAATTTTGAAAAATTGCGGTGGCACGCCAGCAGAACCTAGAGATAAACCTGCTGAGAGCAGCTACGCAACCGCAAGTCTTCGTGACATCCTTGACGCGCTTTGGTGCTTCAATCTGCTCAATGGCCTTGATCTTGTCGGGATTGGCTTCAATTCCCCGCCGAGACACGAAGAACCCTAGAAGCTTGCGGAAGGGACTCCAAACACACACTTCTCGTGGTTGAGCTTGAGGTTGATCTTGCAGATTTGCAAAGGTTTCGTCTAAATATTGAATCAGGTCGCCTTGTCCTTGCTTTTGACCACTATGTCATCCATGTAGGCTTCCACATTTACGTGCATTTGCGGCTCAAAAGCGTCATGGACTACTCTTGCAAATGTTGAACCAGCATTCTTTAATCCGTAGGGCATCCAGACAAAAGCAGTATGTGCCACATGGGGTGATGAATGCGGTCTTCTCCTCATCCTCTTACGCCATGAAGATCTGATGATATCCACGAGTATGCATCCGTAAATGAAAGCAAATCACATCCGCCGTGGAGTCAACAATCTGGTCGATGCGGCAAGGAAATGGGTCTTTGGGACAAGCTTTATTGACATCGGTAAAGTCGATACAAAGCCTCCATTTCCCGTTAGCCTTGGCGATGCAGCTACAGGATTGGCCAACCACGAGGGATGGAGCACTCCTCGACAAGGCCTGCTGCTTCCAATTTCTTGATTTCTTCTGCGATGAATTCTTGGCGCTCCATTGCTTGCTTCCCCGACTTTTCGCTGACGGGCGCGCGATGAGGACAAGCGGCAAGATGGTGCTCAATTACTTTCCCAGGAACACCGGGGATGTCAGACGGTTGCCACGCAAACACGTCGACGTTCGCCCGCAGGAAAGCAACAAGCGCGCTTTCCTATTTAGGGTCGAGAGTGGCACTGATGGTGAAGGTACCACCAGTGCCGTCCTCCTTGGCGGACACCTTCTTGGTCTCTGGTGGAGCTGCCATCGTCTTCTTACACTTGCCGGTGGAGCTCAATGGTGCGTCCTCGACGGTAGCGCAACACTCCGAAGAGGTGCGCTTGCCGGAGTGGGCATCAGAGCTCTTGTCGGACTTGGTCTTCTTCTTCGCCAAGGGAGCTTCAGCGGCAAGTGGCTTGCAATCTGCTGCAGTTGTTGCTTCCCGGTAGATCTTGTCGGCGCAGATAAGAGCATCCTTCTTGTCGCCAGGGACAGAGATGATTCTTATCGGGCCTGGCATCTTCAGCATGTTGTATGCGTAGTGAGAGGCTGCCATGAATTTGGCGAGTGCTGGACGGCCAAGTATCCCATTGTAAGGCAATGGAAAGTCAAGAACGCGTCAAAAGTGACCCTCTCGATCCTGAAGTTCAACTTCGCTGCCAAATGTCACCGACAACGTGATCTTTCCTTCGCTTGCTCCTTCCCGGATTGATTCTTGGAATGTGCCGGTCTCTTCGAGCTCGCCATCGTGGATCTGGAGTTTCTGGAGCACCGCGGAGGAGATCAGGTTCAAGCCGGCCCCGCCGTCAACTAGCATCTTAGTGACCTTGAGGTTGTGGATAGTTGGTGAAACCAACATCGGCAAGCACCCGACCGCAGTTACGCGATCAGGGTGGTCCTCAATATCAAAGATGATAGGCGTGCTGGACCATTTCAGAGGCTTGCGTGACTCGATGGATGGTTCTGCCGCATTGACTTCCGCATCCACTGCTTGAGCCGGGCGGTGTGAAGTATGCAGAGAAGCACCGCCACAACGCACAGGACCTCTGTGGCTTTCTGGAACTCCTGCTCATCGGTCTCATCACCATCCATGTCTTCATCATCGTCGTCGTCTTCATCCTTGTCGCGGCCGCGGGGAGGTCTGTCTCCTTGCCGCTGCCTGGCGCGCCAAAGATGTCGGGGCAGGCTGATCTGGCCCACGAACACCTATGGGGCCGGCGGACCGAGCCCCTTTCGGTTCGGAGGTCGCACGAAGAGCAGATCGAGGCGAAGCACACGAGAGGTTTACCCAGCTTCGGAGCTCTCCGGACTCCTACTGCTGCATGTCTGAGTGTATTGTGTTCTTGCTCAGAGTTGAGTGCTCTGAAGACACACAAGCTGCTAACGAGGCCGAGCGAGGGGATCCGACCCTTTCTACGTTGCGCATGGGCCTCCTTTTATATGCTCAAGGGGTCTCCGAGCATGTGGCAACGTAGACAAGGGTAAAATGGAAAAGGAGTGGTTAGTACAGCTACTTGTATGCGATGTACAAGGTGTATCATACCTAACCACGACGGCAGGGACAAAGGCATTAAATGCCCGTTTCACGCCGCCTAACAAAGTGCAAACAGGACCGTCGGGCGCCACCGCTTGCCACGATGGCAATCTTGTCGGCCGCTTGCCACCTCGCACCGGCTGGTTTCACAGCCTCTCGCCACGCGCACCGGAAAGGTCCTAGGCGACACGTTAGTGGATGTCTTGGAGCATAGGTGCAGTGGTGATGCCGCATGACAAGCGCCTTTGCCGTCATGTTGTTGTCTTGTCGCTACCGGAAGCTTGTCGCTCATTGGGCCTTCCGCAAGCTCCTCTTGCCGGGGCCTTGTCTTGTAGGTGCCTCGGGTGGCCTTCCCGCAAGCTCCTCTTGCCGGGCCTTGTCTCCTTGGCTTGAATACTTTGTTCTTGAATGGCTCCAAAGGAACCACGGAGGACCTTGGCGGTCACCCGGTAAGCCTTGCCGCGGAGGGCTGCAACTGCCCGTGCACAAGTTCTGGATACTAGGGTACCCCTACTCTAGTACACCGACAGTTATCCTTAATGGCAACGATACATGCGTGTCGGTTCCCCTTCTGTCACTGGGATCAAGGACCGTAAGATCGAACCGATAACATAGCACCTCTTCCCAATTCAAGATAAATAGATCAAGTTGGCCAAACAAAACCCAAATATCAGAGAAGAAATACGAGGCTATAAGCAATCATGCATATAAGAGATCAAAGAAGACTCAAATAACTTCCATGGATAAAAAGATAGATCTGATCATAAACTCAAAGTTCATCTGATCTCAACAAACACACCACAAAAAGAGTTACATCAAATAGATATCCAAGAGACCATTGTACTGAGAATCAAAAGAGAGAGAGAGTAAGCCATCTAGCTACTAACTACGGGCCCGAAGGTCTACAAAAGACTACT
Organism: Aegilops bicornis; assembly: GCA_021605145.1. Lineage (NCBI taxonomy): Eukaryota > Viridiplantae > Streptophyta > Magnoliopsida > Poales > Poaceae > Aegilops > Aegilops bicornis. The sequence continues at coordinate 287,985,647 of CM038674.1, read as the reverse complement.
CACGCATCATCTTAGAGGCACCAATGGACATGATGAACCCCTTCGTGATGGTGTCTAGATTGGATCTGGTGGTTCTGGAACTTGCGGCGGCTGGAATTGATTTTCGTCGACTCCCCTAGGATTTATAGAATATTGTGATATTTATAGAGCAAAGAGGCGGTTCAGTAGGCCATAGAGGTGGGCACAACCTACCAGGGCGCGCCTGGGCCTCCAGGCGCGCCCTAGTGTCTTGTTCTCACCTCGGGCTCCCTCTTCGGTACTTCTTTGGCCCACTCGATGTCTTCTGGTCCAAAAAAATCCACAAAAAGTTTCGCTGCGTTTTGACTCCATTTGATATTGATTTCCTGCGACGTAAAAAACATGCAAAAAATAGCAACTGGCACTTGGCACTATGTCAATAGGTTAGTACCAAAAAATGATATAAAATGATTGTAAAACATCCAAGAATGATAATATAAAAACATGGAACAATCAAAAATTATAGATACGTTGGAGACGTATCCCACGTATCAACTGCCCCAAGCTTAGACCTCACTTGCCCTCAAGCAAAAAATTGATATCGAAAAACATGTCCATGTGCTTAGAGAGAGAGAGAAAGTGTCACAGCCCTAGAGTTTGTTTGTAACTTGTGGCATTGCATCCATGCATCATGTTTAAATTTATTTGAAAGTTGAAATGGGGATGTTGAAACCCTAGCACCAAATGAATTCAACTAGGTTCAAACTTAAAACTTTTCAATGAACCCAAAATGCCCTTCATAAATGCTCACCATCTTTGGTCCTGGTTAAACCCTCTGCCAAAAATGGTTTCATATTTTTGGAGGCTATTCTGGATTTTTGAATTAAATCATAAGTATTTGAATTTGGACATTTAAATTCTATAAAATATTTTAAATGTCCAAATAATCTTGAAAGCATTTGAGGGCTATTGGAAATAGTTTCAAAAGTGCCCACAATTATTTTCAGGATTTTACAAAATGAATTAGTATTTTTACTAATTCAAAACAGAGAAATAAAATAGAAAACAGAAAACAAATAAGTAAGAGAGAGAGAGAGAGAAAGCCACTGGGCCACTCACCTAAACCTACCTGGCAGCCCACCTAGTGGCCCACCGGTGGCCTAGCCCACCAGGGCCCATGCAGTCATCCTCTACCTCTGCCAAGAGGCGAGGAGGGAGACAGAGCACAAGGCTGCGTGGCGACACGCCACCTCCTGTCACTGCGTTCCTGCGCCACCGCGACGCTGAACCGCCTCCCTCGACCCTGGACATCGCACTTTCCCTCTCCGCTTCTCTCGCCGTTCCCCACCACAGGCAGCTGCTTGCCGCCCGACCGCAGCCGTGGCCACCGCCTTCCCAGCGCCTCTCGGCGTGTTCCGTGCTCATACGACCTCCTCTTCCTCCTCACTGAGCTGCGACGCCGAAAAGCCCTAGAACGCTGCTAACGCCGTCTTCTTCAACCTCGGTCCGCTGAGATCGCCGGTGACCGCACGTCGTCACCAACCCTTTCCGAGCCCACCGAAGCGTCTCTACGTGACTGTGGAGCCACCGACGTCCCCATCCTCTTCTTTTCTTTCCCGTGCGTCATAGCGGCGCCGCACTCACCACTCACCGCCGCCGCCCGGGCTCGTCGCCAAGCCCGGTGACCATTTGGTCACGGGCGTGCACCCGTTGTGCTGTCGCGACCGTAGAGCACCCTCAAAGACCTCGGCTCGCTTCGTTTGTGAGCAGCGGCACCGATCCGAACCGCATGTGAGCTCCGGCTGCACCACGAAGCTTCGGCGTCGTCGGTTCGACCACCACAGTTCGGCCACCACTGTCGCTCGACGCAGCCGAGGGCTCTCCAACGAGCCCAAGCACACCTCAAACCGAGCCGTGGCGATTCCCGAGCACCTCCACCGCGTCTGTCCATGGCGGCCTAACTCCGACGAAAACACCATTAGGCACTAACCTAATGACCCCCTGGGTCCATGACAGGTGGGGCCAGCTCCTGTTAAGTTTTGGATTAGTTTAAATCTAAGCCTAATCAGCACAGTGACATGGAATGTGGGACCCACGGCTCAGTTTGACCCGGTCATTGTGTTGACCTGATGACGTCATCTTGACGCCATGCTGATGCTGTAACTATTTTCTGAAATTTGAATAAATCATAAAAGGTTTAGAAAATTCCAGAAAATAGTTAAAACCTCTAAAATTCATATAAATTCAACCTAACTCAGAATGAGATAAATTATATATGAAAAATGATCAGAAAAATCCTATCTATCCATCTGTACCATTTTCATGCATGTTAGAACAACTTATAGCTGCCGTTTAGCACAAATCATATAAATGGCATTTAAATATCCACATATGGAGTTTGAAATTGAATCTTGTATTCAAACCAACTTCATTTAACTTGTCGCTAGATGCATTAGCTCAATCAACAACATATTGCCATGTCACATTCATGCATCATATTGCTGCATTGCATTGATTGTGTTCTTTCTTGTTTGCCGGTTATCCCCTCCCGGTAGACGACGTTCCGACGACGTGTTCGATGACACCGATGGAGAACCATACTATCTTCGGATGTGTCAGGCAAGCAAAACCCCCTTGGTCATTCCGATACAATCCCAGTCTCTCGCTCATGCTCTCTTTTACTGCATTAGGACAACAATGATTCATCTGTTACTTGCTGCGGTAGTTGAACCCCTTTATCCTCTGCATGACTGTCATTGCCACAAAGAATAGATGAAACCCACTAGCATGAGTAGGAGTTGTATGAGCCTGATGTGCCTACTCATTCATGCTTGTTTGTCATGCCTGCTATTGCTTAGAGTTGTGTCAGTCCGATTCATCGGGAATGAATTGGAAAGTGGTGAACATGTCCTCCTGTGTGTGAGCTAAGTGTGTGAACACGATTTGGTAAAGGTAGCGGTGAGAGGCCATGTAGGAGTACATGCTGGGTTGTCTCATTGCAGCCGTCCTCAGGAACTGAGTTCTTTGTTTGTGATCCATGAACAGTTACTACCACACATTGGGTTCCAAAGAACTTCGACCCCTCTCGACTTATTAATCAACTTGATCTCTATCCAGGAGTTGCAACTAGTTTACGGTGTTTGTAGGTAGTGTTAGTAGTCTACCAAGTGGCACCCGTGCACAGGTGGGCTTGGGATGACTAGGCACAGATGTACGGTGTACCAAGTGGCACCGGTTGGTGGGCTTGGGAACCTGCTCACATCGTTTGGGGCCGTGAGCGACACCCGGCCGGATCTCCTTCGCGGATGGAACCCGAATAGGCGATAAACCTGGACGAGAGACTTGTGTGGTTAGTCAGGTCATGGCCGACTCCTCGCCAAAGCTTCCGCTTGAAGGTTGCCGAGGTACATGACGATGTCTGAGGCGATAAGTGGCGAGAGCGTGTGTGAAGACGTACACCCCTGCTGTGGTTATCATTATCTATTCAAATAGCCGGATTCCTCGGATATGGAAACTTGGACCCCTTGCATAGTTCATAGACAAGTGAAAGTGGATACTCTAAAACTCGCAAGATAAGCGTGAGTGCTATGGATGGCATTCTCGTAGGAAGACGGGAGCGGGTCCATAGTGGTGTATTGATATGGTGAATATGTGGACTCGTGTGCGCCACCTCAAAAGAGTTACTTGCAGTCGTAGTTTAGGTTAGCCACTGAGTCAAAGCTGGCTTGCTGCAGTCAAACTCCACCACCCCCTTTGTTGATAATGTTGCATGTGTAGTTAGTTCTGATGTAAGTCTTGCTGAGTACATTTGTACTCACGTTTGCTTATTTTATGTTTTGCAGAGAGATGTCAGTCTCGCTAGTAGTTCTGCGTGGACTTCGACGTTTAGCTTGTTACCTCAGCTACGATCTTGTGCCCTCAGCAGGATCTGGTAGATAGTCGGGCTTCTCAGCCTTTTTCATTTGTAGATGTCTGTACTCAGACATGTTAAGCTTCCGCTTGTGCTTGTTGCTTCTATGTTTCGTATGCCGGGTCAGAGACCCATGTTTGTAATATCTCGCTCCTCGAGCCTAATGAATAAATACTTGAGTCAGAGAGTCTTGTTGTGATGCCATGTTGTATTTACCCATATCGAGCATATTGTGTGTATGATTGAAATGCTTGGTATGTGTGGGATCCGACAATCTAGTTGTTTATCCTCGGCAGCCTCTCTTATGGGGAAATGTAGTCTAGTGCTTCCTTGAGCCATAGTAGTCTGCTACAGCCCGGTTCACCGGAGTCACCGCTAGCCCAAAGATCGCTGCTCAGGACACTTGATCGGCCGGCATGTGTCTCAGCTCTGGTTCTGTCCTTCGGTGAAATGTCACGCGGTTACATCCGAGTCCTGCTTTCGCTCACATGTGTTACCGGAGTCTCATAGCCAGTGCTACAGCCGGATTCACACGCCAATCGACATGCTCGATGTGATTCATGTATGCCTGTCCCCATGGGTTAGTGCCGCTTTGGGTTCACGACTAGCCATGTCGGCCCGGTTCTCTGTCATATGGATGCTAGCGACACTATCATATACGTGAGCCAAAAGGCGCAAACGGTCCCGGGCCATGGTAAGGCGACACCCGTGGAAATACTGTGCGTGAGGCCGCAAAGTGATATGAGGTGTTACCGGCTAGATCGATGTGTCTTGGAATCGGGGTCCTGGCAGCTTTGGTATCAGAGCCTGACTGCCTGTAGGACTACCAAGCCAAACCGGTCGAAGTTGTGTCTAGAAATGCTTTAGTTATGTAGGGGAATTGATTGTGGAAGGGAACGTAAGGCTCTTTTTACTCCTTATACCTCATGGCCTTCTGATCTGAGTCATCTTCTCTTCTACGGGGATTAAGAACTAGGCTTCTCATCTATCTATCAGGATGACGTGTTACTAATCCTTAGACTTTTAAGATTGTTGGTTTCAAGCCTCAATTCAGTTCCTACTATTTCTATATGTTAACTGTTGATCTTGGGACCTTGATATGATGTTATTGAGTGGTTATGCCACCATTTTTCATGATGTCTCAAATCATTTTGAGCATTTACAGCCGTTATGATGTCCGAGTCATCCCAGGTTTCTAAACTATCTAATGCATTTGCAAATCCCTTCCTCCCGTTCCTGATGTCCTTTTGGGCCAGATTAAGCACACTAATCAGTGAGTTGAGGTACCCTATTGCTTCGACATATATGTTGGAGTTATTATTATGACCCTAGGTGTCTAGAGTATCACTTAGTAATCCAGCCATGCTTTTGTATCCCCAGTGTGATGATTCTGGCCATTATTTTTGAAAGCATCCCGTGATGTTATTAGTTAGTAGGCATTCTATTCCTGGGTTCTTGAACCCGAGATTCACCCTACTTCATGTTGTTAGTATTTGCTAGTTCCTTTAGGATATTAGTAACTTTGCGATAGTCCTCGAGGTCCATGGTATCTCCTTCTTCCAAATACCATGAACTAGTTATGGCAGAAGTTCCTCTTTGAGCCTAAAGATCGCAATCAGAGTACTCTTGAAGAGTTCTCCATTCATAATTGTGACTCTGCCAGTTCTACCTTCTCTGCATGGGTTATCCGGGAGAAATGTTGAGCTTTGCTTGATATACTAATCCATGCCTCCACAACTCAAAAAGTTATATGGTCCTCGAGTTGTTCCTCCTTAGTTGTATTCCGATCCCCGTCTATCAGTTGATAGTCAGGAGTAGTCGTGCTCTCGTCCTCATCGATGCCCATTTTTCTTGTGGTCCGTCCAGCCATTCTATTCGGGAATGACTAGGAGAAACAAACTCCAGTACTTCATCCATATCTATGATTGGGTCAAAGCAATTGTACTCCGCGGATCAAAATGCCAAACCAGCTTTTTCTTTGCTGTACCTTGGAGTGTTACCACCTTTATGTCAAGAGTGTCATGAGAATTGCACCACCTCTTATGAATTCTTGACGCAGTAATACTTCTTGCCATCCTTGTTCATTCCTCGGATCCCGTGTTATTGTAACCGGAATGCCGACAAGTGTACCGTGATGTACGAAATCAATACTCCTAGCAACTTCGTTGCTTGGTAGTTAAAGGACAATAATTTCGTTCTTAGCGTGTTGGTTATTGAATCATCATTCTAAGATAGACTGTGCTACCTAGTCCTTATTTCCGGTGCACTCTTCGATCAATGAGTTAGGACTGCGTCAATCCCTCACTCTTCTGATCATGTCGTCTTGCCTTGAAAAGCAAGATTTTTCTCGAGCTTAGAGAAATATCGGTGGTTCGTGACTTTCCAAATATCTTCTTGGAAGTGCTACCAGGTTGTCACCTGGCCGCTATGTTAAGTTCGTGATCAAGTTGGTTTCTTGTAAACCACCCCTTCTCCAAAAATCCGTGTTGGATATCCCTGAGCTGGTTGGATAAGCTAAACAACAACTTGGAGAGTTGGAAGATAAAAGCTTTGCTGAACTTAGTTCATCACAAAGGGATATCCTTGAGTATGCGTGTGTGTTGAAGAAAGATGATATCTTCATCGAATGATCCCCGTGATCAGTTGTTGAACCTATTGTCTTATCAAACTTTGACTTGAGTATGGGCTATTATTAAGTCAAATCAGAACCAACGGTGTTCGTAATGTTGTCTTACTCGTGGTTGATCCCTCGAGCATACCCCATTACATCTTTTGGTTTGACCAATGCTATCACCGTGTTCACATGATGGCGGAAGTCCAGTGATATGGAAATTCCGATGAGTTGTTGTTGAGCCCATCAGCAGACATTTTGTCTCCCCATGATTCATGTTGAACATCAACCTAGTGTTGGAAACTTTTGTAAGCATTGCCTTCGTGGTCCGTTCATGAGGTATATGTTTTGGTGAAAGAAGTGACTTTCTCTGATTCACGTGCATTTGGTGCAAGTTGCCGCCGTGATTTCGAGGAAGATTGTTTTGTTTCCTATGGTACCATCCCAAGTCAGTCATGCACGTGCGAAGTGCTCTATGGTTTGATAGGTTGGTCGCCTCCACTCCATATGTGTTTCCTAGCACATCAAGCCACTGACTGATTTGCTCAAGGAGAAGGAGTCCCTTCATAAGAGCTAATCCAGACTTATGAAAAGACTTCGATATCCTCGATGATGGTTCCCCACGAACTTGGTAGTGTTTAATATAAGACTACTACGTGGCCATGCTTATGCGGGACAACGTGTTCACCTGTTTGTAGCAGAACCCGCTCATGTTTTGGAGCTTACTACCATAGTCCATCCCCCGAGAATCTCGCAACATCATCTCGTCGATTTGTGTCGCAACTTTTCCTTTTCAGACATGTTGTCTGAAATGTCCTGTTACCAACCAGATCTGAATCTCAGGCAGATATGATGGTTGAAACATTCCAGGCATTTGCGTTATGTTCCCAGCTTGCACCCCAGCAATTGGTGTCCAAGATCATCTTCCAAAGTGTACTTACCATGGGTCCCATCCATTTCCGATGATAAGCAAAATCATCCATTGCGTTGTCTTCGACAAGGTAGTCCACATCATCCATTCTAGACGAGTGTGCCATTCTTTCGAACCCCTTCCAACGATCGATTGTGATTACCTTAGGCTGGTATAAAGAGTTTCAATGATCTTTGTATCGAAGTAATTCTTTTTGACACTTAAGGGAATAGTTCCTCGAGTCACCTTTCCCAAAGTGCCCCGTTACGGGATCATGGCAATTATTTCCTCGCCACCTTGACACCATCCACCATCTTTCTAAGCATGGGATTGTTGCCCACCAAATCAAACCCCGTCGCTTGTTCTTCCATCCTTCTCGATGTGTTTCGTGTCTCAGCTCGAGAGATATTTCAATGTCTCACTCGATGAGTGATCCTGAGTTGTTCGATCTTCGAGAAGATCGATCCCTCTGGAGTATTCCTTTCCTCTCATTGTCATGTTAGTTGGAGTTCTCAGAGCAAGACATCGAGACAAGGATGGTGATCGTGTCAACGTTCTTATGAAGTGCAAAAGTGCAACTTGGATCATGGAGATCGTGTTAGCTTGTGTCCCTCTGCCTTCTTACCTCATGACCTGAATCTCGGGACGAGATTCTTGTTTAGTAGGGGTGAGCTGTCACAGCCTAGAGTTTGTTTGTAACTTGTGGCATTGCATCCATGCATCATGTTTAAATTTATTTGAAAGTTGAAATGGGGATGTTGAAACCCTAGCACCAAATGAGTTCAACTAGGTTCAAACTTAAAACTTTTCAATGAACCCAAAATGCCCTTCATAAATGCTCACCATGTTTGGTCCTGGCTAAATGCTCTGCCAAAAATGGTTTCATATTTTTGGAGGCTATTCTGGATTTTTGAATTAAATCATAAGTATTTGAATTTGGACATTTAAATTCTATAAAATATTTTAAATGTCCAAATAATCTTGAAAGCATTTGAGGGCTATTGGAAATAGTTTCAAAATTGCCCACAATTATTTTCAGGATTTTACAAAATGAATTAGTATTTTTACTAATTCAAAACAGAGAAATAAAATAGAAAACAGAAAACAAATAAGTAAGAGAGAGAGAGAGAGAAAGCCACTGGGCCACTCACCTGAACCTACCTGGCAGCCCACCTAGCTGGCCCAGCTGGTGGCCTAGCCCACCAGGGCCCATGCCAGTCATCCTCTACCTCTGCCAGTAGGCAGAGGAGGGAGATGAGCACGCCGCACCATGGAGACACGCCACCTCCTCGCTCGCTGCGTCCTCGCCACCGCTGACGCCGAACCGCCTCCCGGCCTCCCTCGACCCTTGGACATCGCACTTTCCCCTCTCCGCTTCTCTCGCCGTTTCCCACCACTGAAAGGCCTTCATCACCGCCGACCGCCTGTGGCCACCGCCTTTCCCGCACCTCTCCGACGTGTTCCCGTGCTTCGCCTCGACCTCCTCTTCCTCCTCACCGAAGTCGTGCGACGCCGGAAGCCCTAGAACGCTGCCAACACCGTCTTCTTCAACCTCGGTCCGCTGAGATCGCCGGTGACGCCGCCACCAACTCTTCCCGAGCCCACCGAGCGTCTCTACGTGTCCGCTGTGAGCCACCGACCTCCCCATCCTCTTCTTTTCTTTCCCTCAGGCGTCAGAAGCGACTGCACCGACTCACCAAGACGCCGCCCGGCTCGCCGGCCAAGCCCCGGTGACCATTTGGTCACGGCGTGCACCGTTCTGTCGCGACCAGTAGAGCACCCGGCACCTCACCGCTTGCTTTGTGAGCAGCAAGACTGATCCAGACTGCACTGAGCTCCGGCTGCCGCCACGAGCTCGCACATCGGTTCCGGCCACCACAGGCCCGGGCGACCACCGCTGCTCGACGCGGCCGAGGGCTCTCCAACGAGCCCAAGCACACCTCAAACCGAGCCGTGGGCGATTCCCAGCTCCTCCGCCACAGATGTCCATGGTCGGGCCTAACTCCGGCGAAAAACGCCATTAGGCACTAACCTAATGACCCCTGGATCCATGACAGTGGGGCGGCTCTGTTAAGTTTAGGATTAGTTTAAATCTAAGCCTAATCAAAGACAAAGGACATGGAATGTGGGACCCACGGCTCAGGTTTGACCCGGTCAGCTGTGTTGACTTGATGACGTCATCTTGACATCATGTCGATGTCAGAACTATTTTCTGAAATTTGAATAAATCGTAAAAGGTTTAGAAAATTCCAGAAAATAGTTAAAACTTCTAAAATTCATATAAATTCAACCGTAACTCAGAATGAGATAAATTATATATGAAAAATGACCAGAAAAATCCAATCTATCCATCTGTACCACTTTCATGCATGTTAGAACAACTTATAGCTTCTGTTTAGCACAATCATATAAATGGCATTTAAATATCCACATATGGAGTTTGAAATTGAATCTTGTATTCAAACCAACTTCATTTAACTTGCTGCTAGATGCATTAGCTCAATCAACAGCATATTGCCATGTCACATTCATGCATCATATTGCTGCATTGCATTGATTGTGTTCTTTCTTGTTTGCCGGTTATCCCCTCCCTAGAGCGATGTTCCACGACGTGTTCGATGACACCGATGGAGAACTATACTATCTTCGGATGTGTCGTGCAAGCAAAACCCCTTGTTCATTCCGATACAATCCCACTCTCTCGCTCCTCGCTCTCTTTTACTGCATTAGGACAACAACGATTCATCTCACATTTGTCATGCGGTAGTTGAACCCCTTTATCCTCTGCATGACCTGTCATTGCCACAGTAAATAGATGAAACCCACTAGCATGAGTAGGAGTTGTATGAGCCCTGATGTGCCTACTCATTCATGCGTGTTTGTCATGTCTGCTATTGCTTAGAGTTGTGTCGTGTCCGATTCATCGGGAATGAATTGGAAAGTGGTGAACATGTCCCACTGTGTGTGAGCTAAGTGTGTGAACACGATTTGGTAAAGGTAGCGGTGAGGGGCCTTGTAGGAGTATATGGTGGGTTGTCTCATTGCAGCCGCCCTCGAGAACTGAGTTCTGTGTTTGTGATCCATGAACAGTTACTACCACACATTGGGTTCCGTGAACTCGACCCCTCTCGACTTATTAATCAACTTGATCTCTCGGCCCAGAGTTGCAAATAGTTTACGTGTTTGTAGGTAGTGTTAGTAGTCTACCAAGTGGCACCCGATACAGGTGGGCTTGGGACAGATTAGGCACAGTGGCACGGTGTACCAAGTGGCACCCGGATGGTGGGCTTGGAAACCTGCTCACATCGTTTAGGGCCGTGAGAGACACCCCGGCCGGATCTCCTTGCGGATGGAACCCGAATAGGCGATAAACCCGACGAGAGACTTGTGTGGTTAGTCGGTCGTGGCCGACTCCCTCGCCCGACTTCCGCTTGAAGGTTGCCGAGGTACATGACGTGTACAGGGCGATAAGTGGCGAGAGCGTCTGTGAAGAAGTACACCCCTGCAGGGTTATCATTATGTATTCGAAAAGCCGGATTCCTCGAATATGGAAACTTGGACCCCTTGCATAGTTCATAGACAAGTGAAAGTGGATACTCTAAAACTCGCAAGATAAGCGTGAGTGCTATGGATGGCGTTCTCGAGGGAAGACGGGAGCGGGTCCATAGTGGTGTATTGATATGGTGAATATGTGGACTCGTGCGCCACCTCAAAAGAGTTACTTGCAGTCGTAGTTTAGGATAGCCACCGAGTCAAAGCTGGCTTGGTGCGGTCAAACTCCACCACCCCTTTGTTGATAATGTTGCATGTGTAGTTAGTTACGATGTAAGTCTTCTTGAGTACATTTGTACTCACGCTTTGCTTATTTTATGTTTTGCGAGAGATGTCGGTCTCGCTAGTAGTTCAGCGTGGACTTGACGTTTAGCTTGTTACCTCAGCTACGATCTTGTGCCCTCGGCAGGATCTGGTAGATAGTCGGGCTTCTCGGCCTTTTTCATTTGTAGATGTACGTACTCGGACATGTTAAGCTTCCGCTTGTGCTTGTTGCTTGTATGTTTCGTATCTTTGGGTCATGAGACCCATGTTTGTAATATCTCGCTCCTGAGTCTAATGAATAAATACTTGAGTCAGAGAGTCTTGTTGTGATGCCATGTTGTATTTACCCATATCGAGCATATTGTGTGTATGATTGAAATGCTTGGTATGTGTGGGATCCGACAATCTAGTTGTTTATCCTCGGCAGCCTCTCTTATGGGGAAATGTAGTCTAGTGCTTCCTTGAGCCATAGTAGTGCACAGCCCGTTCACCGGAGTCCTCGCTAGCCCAAAGACCTGCTCGTGACACTTGATGGCCGGGCATGTGTCTCACTTCGTTCTGGTTCCGTCCTTCGGGAAATGTCACGCTTGGTGACATCCGAGTCCTGCCTAGCTCGCTACAGCCGGGTTACGGAGTCCTGTTAGCCTGCTACAGCCCGATTCACACGTCATAATCGACATGCTCGATGTGATTCATGTATGCCTGTCCCCATGGGTTAGTGCCGCTTTGGGTTCACGACTAGCCATGTCAGCCCGGGTTCTCTGTCATATGGATGCTAGCGACACTATCATATACGTGAGCCAAAAGGCGCAAATGGTCCCGGGCCATGGTAAGGCGACACCCGTGGGAATACCGTGCCGAGGCCGCAAAGTGATATGAGGTGTTACCGGCTAGATCGATGTGACTTGGAATCGGGGTCCTGACAGAAAGTTGTCGATAAAAACAAAATACGGACATAGAAGCATCATACTTATTATTATAACAACAAAGAGCTTTAACATAAAACTTTATCACACAACTTTTATCATATAACTTCTGATGAACAAGTAACAATTCATCACAATATTGAAGTATAAAGCATAAACTCTATTAAAAACCAACAAACTCTGTTCTCGGTCAACTTTGCAACTACAATTCATCATATTTTCAGGAAGGATGACATATCGGATCCTTTTGGCAAGTCCACGTACTCAACCATCATTTAGCCTTGTATGATTGCTAACGCTCACAGCATTCCCATGAACAAAAAGTTTCAACCAGACACATAGAATATAGGGGCTTATAGTTTTGCCTCCCAACGTATTCACCTTATTGGTGATATCAACAATAATAACTCATGCTCACTCATATCCAACTTGATATATGTGCCTATATATTTCCTCACCACATGATGCTTGCGATAAAGAGAAAAACAAAAAGGAATAGGTAAGAATACTTTGACTCTTGCATAAAAGTAAATACATAAAAGTAAAGGATAGGCCCTTCGCGGAGGGAAGCAGAGGTTGCCATGCGCTTTTTGTTTGTATGACAAACCCCTTAACGCAAAAGAACGTCACGTTATATTGCTCCTAATGATGGCAACCTTTATTATTTATGTCACTTTTATTACTTTTCCATCACAAGTTCGTACAACGCTCAATTTTATCTTACACTAAATGATCCAACACATTTGGAAGCAATTTTTATTGCCTTATTTCATCGATGACAACTTACATGAAGGATCTTACTCAATCCATAGGGAGATATGGTGGACTCTCCAAATAAGATTTTAGGTTTAAGGGTTTTTGGATGCACAAGTAGTATCTCTATTTAGTCGAAGTTTTTGGATAGCAAAGATATTGAGGAAGCACCACATGTTGAAGGATCTATGACAATATAACTTCTATGTGAATATGGACAAACATAAATCATTACGTTGTCTTCCTTGTCCAACGTCAACAATTTTGACATATATATTATTTAATGGGGGCTCACAGTCATAAAAGGTGTCTAAGATAGTGTATTTGCATGTGAATCTTCTCTTCCCTTATTAATTATTTCATGAATAACATCATTGACCAGTGCTATGTTTGTCAATCTCCATTAAATTTTACTACTTATACTTTTCCTTATGTGATGTCATTACTTACCATAAGATTAGCATATGATCTTTTTTCATTTATTTTCCTTTCTTTTTATTGAAACATAAGAGTAATGAAACAAAACTCAAACTAATCTTTATTATATATCTCGCACACGATTACATATATAGATAGATCACTAAGCAAGCACTCGAAAATAGATCGAACTAAACTTTTATTCAACTAAATCATAGGATAACTAAAGATCGAACTAAAATGGATAACGGCAAAGATAGTGGTGGTGATACGATATCGGGGCACCTCCCCCAAGATTGGAACAAGCCAAGGGGAGTGCCCATACCATGTACTCATGTCTCCTTTGGTGGGGTAGATGATGATGGTGGTGGTGATGAGGTAATAGCGCCACACTTTAGGCTCAGGAGGTACTCCAATCTACGAATGATGCTCCGGAGGGCGATGACATGCTCTTGCAATAGAATATTATCACGAGTGAGATATTTATTTTGCACACGAACCATTTCAAAGGTCCTATAAGGTTCAATTTCAGTAGGGGTAAGATGATCGTAGTGTGGTTGAAGGATGTCTTCTTCTTCTACTGCTGGAGCGGCCTGCCCTACTGCCGGAGCTTGATCTCCCGCGGCTTTCTTGACCTTATCACCCTTGATGGTTTCCTCTAGTTCCTCTCTCTTTAGTTCTATCTTCATCAACCAAGCATCCTCTTCTACTTTGTTGGAGGAGGGACAAGACATGATGCCTGGCTTGACAGATCTAACAGAAAACAGCAAGAAAGAAGAACAGAAGATTTCTCCATGATACGGTGGTCAATACATTCGGTGCGGGGGAGGGGGGGTATATAAAGATTTTTTTATCTTGGGAAACAAGCAAACGAGAGAAAAAAGGAGTCAGGGAGGTTCCCGAGGTGGGACAACCCACCTGGGCGTGCCACGCAAGGTAGGCGCGCCCTGGTGTCTTGTGCCCTCCCTGGTTGCCTTCCTTGTTGTTTCTTATTTTCCTAATTTTTTTAATATTCCAAAATAGACAAAATTTGTTTTTGCAGATTTTTCAGAGTCCGTTTACTTACAGTATCACGTACCTCCTCCTTTTCAGGATTCTGCAAGGTTTCTTTTATGTGTTCCTACGGTGTCAAGGTTTGAACAATATTACTTTCAACATTCATAGGCGTTCCTGAGATATAGTGTTTAATTCTTTGCCCATTGACCACCTTCGGGTTAGTACCTTGGACATTATTAATCTTGATAGCTCAAGAGCTGTAACATCCACGATGCAGCTATATCTCTCACGTGTCGAGGCACGACTTAGAGGCATAACCGCATGGTGGTTTTGTCGCAAGAAGGGTCATCTTCACACAATCCCATGTAATGAACAAGAATGGGATAAAGAGTTGGCTTACAATCACCACTTCACACAATACACTAGTTAAACACACATCATTCAAAGTACACACATAGACCGACTACGGTCAAAGCCAAAAGAAAAGAAGATAACCCAACTGCTAGATCCCCGATCGTCCCAACTGGGCTCCACTACTGATCAACATGAAAAGAAACATAGTAACGACCAAGGTCCTCGTCGAACTCCCACTTGAGTTAGGTAGCATCACCTGCACTGGCATCATCGGCACCTGCAACTGTTTTCGTAGAATCTGTGAGTCACGAGGACTCAGCAATCTCACACCCGCGAGATCAAGACTATTTAAGCTTATGGGTAGGAGAAGGTAGTGAGGTGGAGCTGCAGAAGCGCTAAGAAAATATGGTGGCTAACATACGCAAATAAGAGTGAGAAGAGGAGCAACGCAACGGTCGAGAAGCTAGAAGTGATCAAGAAGTGATTCTAAAACTACTTACGCACAACCATAACACAAGAACCGTGTTCACTTCCCGGACTCCGCCGAGAAGAGACCATCACGGCTACACATGCGGTTGATGTATTTTAATTAAGTCAAGTGTCAAGTTCTCTACAACCGAACATTAACAAATTCCTATCTGCCTCATAACCGCGGGCATGGCTCTCGAAAGTTTATACCCTGTAGGGGTGTCCCAACTTAGCCCATTATAAGCTCTCACGATCAGCGAAGGATATTCCTTCTCCCGGAAATACCCGATCAGTCTCGGAATCTCGGTTACAAGACATTTCGACAATGGTAAAACAAGACCAAAGAAGACCGCCCATTGTCCGACAAATCACGATAGGAGCTGCACATATCTCGTTCTCGGGGCACACCGGATAAGCTAAGCGTACAAGTACCAACATAACCCAAGTTGCCAAGGGATGGTCCCGCACGGTGCTCTAGTTTGGACCAACACTCAGAGGAGCACTGGCCCGGGGGGGGGGGGGTTTAAAATAAATATGACCCTTGAGTCTGCAGAACCCAAGGGAAAAAGGCTTAGCTGGCAAATGTTAAAACCAAGGTTGGGCCTTGCTGGAGTTTTATTCAAAGCGAACTGTCAAGGGGGTCCCATAACCCCAACCGCGTTAGGAACGAAAAATCAAGGAACACAACACCGGTATGACGGAAACTAGGGCGGCAAGAGTGGAACAAAACACTGTGCATAAGGCCGAGCCTTCCACCCTTTACCAAGTATATAGATGCATTAATTAAATAAGAGATATTGTGATATCCCAACATATCCATGTTCCAACATGGAACCAACTTCATCTTCACCGCAACTAGCAACGCTTATAAGAGGGCCGAGCAAAAGCGGTAACTTAGCCAAGCAACGGTTTGCTAGGAAAGGATGGTTAGAGGCTTGACATGGCAATATGGGAGGCATGATATAGCAAGTGATAGGTAGCGCGGCATAGCAATAGAGCGAACAACTAGCAAGCAACGATAGAAGTGATTTTAAGGGTATGGTCATCTTGTCTGGGATCCCGCAAGGAAGAAGAACGAGTCCATGAGGAAGAAAAACGGGCGTAGTCGAACGAATCCTCACAACTCCGGAACAAAACGGAAGCTAACGAGAGAAGCAAACCGGAAAGAAGCAAACAACATGGTAAACAACCATCACATCAATATGGCATAATGCACGATCAAGTATGATGCATGTCCGTTTAATGAGGCATGGCATGACAAAGTGCAACAAACAACACTATAAATTAAGTGGAGCTCAATATGCAACTCGTTGCATATTGACGAAACACCACATTCAATTATTTAGTTCGCTCTCGTTTATGCTACTCATCAATATTAAATGTTATTAAACATGCCAAGGGGTAAAGCATATGAAAACCAACTATTTAGGCAAGTTTAAATGAGGCCGAAAACAGCAAACAACAATTCTAGAAAATCCCCATATGCATATTATGAATTTGGTACTGTTCTGCCCTAAACCATATTTTAGAGTTGTTAAACATGCAAGATGAGTGCACCATGTTAAACTATGCATTTTTCTACCCCATTTACATATAAATTTTATTAAATTTGGAGCTACGGTTATTTAGTTATGAAATAAAGAATTTTAGCATGGCATTTTGAGCAAAATTAAACAAACAACATTTTAAACATTTTAACATGGGATGAAAGTGGCATATTATGAAAGTACATGAAATTCTAAGCATTTTACATATATAAAATATTTTAATCCGATGCATGGTTAATTAGTTATTGAATGCATGAACATGAGGGGTTTTTCTGCAAATCTGTCACTCTCTGGATAAATAGACAAATCGTTCGCAGGAAAAATACAGTGACTCGGGCCAAAACTGAGAGGGGCTGGGGAGCTGCTCACATCGGGCTTGACTGGGCCAGCTCGGATCTGGAAGGAAGCAGGCCGGGCCTTAGAGCTGGCTGGCGACGCGGGGCCCACGCGGAAGGTTGAAGCGGTCAACAGGCGATGAGCGGCGCTCCTGCTGCTCGACAGGAAGCAGAGCAACGACGGCGGCTTGGCGCAGCTGCAGACGGCGCCGGGGACGGGGAAACGGGCGGAGGTAGCCGGAGGAGCGGGAAACGACGAAGATGGCCGGGGCTCAACAGATCTGGCCGGAGACTGGACTTGGCGGGCGGCGCAGGACTTGAGGAGCTCGCCGCGGGGTTCGAAGCAGAGGAGGACCGAACGGGCGGTGGCGCGGCTGGAAGCAGTTCCGAGGCAGGCGGTCAACGCGGCTGCGCGCAGCAGACGCAGGGGAGGCCGTCAGGGACTTGGCAGCTCGATGGAGAGGAACTTGGCGCGCGCGAGCAGGACAGCAGCAGTGCTCGCCGTGAACGAAGAAGACGGGCGGCGGCGCTGCAGAATCAAGCGGGGATGGGCGCGAAGACGACGACAGCGACGCGGTCGTCGAGCAGGGGAGGCCATGGCGTGGTGCTTGCCTCCTGCAGTTTCCTGGAGAGGACAGGGAGCAAGTGACAGAGGGAAACGGAGGGAACGGGGGAAGGAGAAGCAACGAGGGGTGCGGGTCCAGTGACCGGTTTTGGAGACGAGATGGGGTGGCGAGGAGGAGGTCCTGGAGGTGAGGGTCGTCGCTGGTTGCTCTGGCGAGCGTCGCGAGGCGGCGGGGTCGAGGGTGATGGGGAGCTGCGGGAGGAGTTCGGTGTCAGCGGCTCTGAAGATAAGACAGCGACAACAACTGATCCGCTACAGGAAGATCCGGCAAGCGCAGGGCAGGCCAGACCCAAGAGGAAGGCCCAGGCTCCAGCGAGAGTGCGCGGCCCGGAATGGGCCCGCTAGTCTTTACTTAAATACTGCTGTAGTGGTCTGTAACGGGTGGCTGGTGGCTTCGGCCAAATGGATAGGATAGCTCGCGTATGAGAATTGGCTGTAATCTCCTCCTTCTCATTCGAATCCTCATGAACTAGCTTGAGATCTGAGTAGTTCCTACATCTAATTCGAGAGATACTAGTTCGTGCTTACAATTGGCATCAGAGCCCTAGATCTGGCGCCTTGATTCCCCCACCCGCAGACGCGACGAGATTTGCGGCGAGACGCCGCCGGGAAGCGATGGAGAGCTTGTCGCCGGCGACGAAGGCGGTGTACGAATTCCTCAAGGCCGACCTGGCGGAATCCCTCGACGCCCGCTTCAAGTGACAGGACGAAGAGTCAGCAAAGTCGATGCGCTCCATCGTGGGGGATCTGACGACGCGCATCGACCTCAAGATGTCGTTCGGCATGGACATGGACGAACTCCGCGCCGGCCTGGATCGTCCGCCTACGACTCCGACAGGACGAACCCCGCAAGCGGAGCAAGGTGCGTACAACAACACCGATGCGGCACGGAGGCGTACCGCAGAGCTACGCCGACCAAGGGAAAGGACCATGCTCCTTACGTTCCGCCACCACCAGAGGTACGAGATCACGAGCGAGCCGTTCTCGATTCGCGCTTGGCGGATTTGCAACGAGAAAATTCTGATTCATATGGCTTTGGCCCTCGCATCGACCTGCCCCGCTTCGATGGCTCAAATCCGAGACTCTGGCAAACGAGATGCGAAGATTACTTTGGCATGAGTGGTACACCAAGGCAACTGTGGGTTCAGTTTGCGTCTACCTTGTTCGAAGGACCAGCAGCACGATGGTTGGAATCGGTTCAGCGTAGAGTGCCAAATGCGTCATGGGAGGATTTATGTAGGTTATTGCAGTGCAGATTTGGGCGCAACCAACATCAGGCGCTGGTGCGCAAGTTCCACAACATTGCTCAGACAGGTTCATAGGAGGATTATGTGGAGCAATTTGCTGAGCTCTATGATCAGTTGTCTGCATACGAAGCGGTACCTGAATCGGTGCATTACGTTACCAAATTCATCGACGGCCTGAATCCTTCTGTTAGAGTTTTGGTGGCACTTGATGAAATGATTTCGATGCTGCTTATGAGCTAGCCCTGTTGCATGAATCCCTAACCAGCTCGATTCCTCAGTATCAACAATCGAACAGGAAGCAACAGTTTCCACACCCAGCATCCACTGCCAAGTCAGTTGCTAGCAAAACCACCGACGATAGGTGAAACAGTTCAGACGCACAAAAACAGAAAATGGGGGAAGATAAGTGGGAGGCCCTTAGATCTTACCGTAAGGCCAAGGGACTGTGTTTTATGTGTGGAGAAAAATGGAGCCGAGATCATCAGTGCAAACAAACAGTATCCCTTCATGTAGTGCAGGAAATGATGGAGTTCTTCCAATGCACAGCTTCAGAGGAACTAGAATCAGACGAGGACGATGAAGTTAATTTGATGGCCATATCGGAGGCAGCTGAAGGGAGATCTACTCGCAGTAAGGCATTTCAGTTGACAGTTACCATACATGAACAGCAGAAAACATTCCTAGTGGACTCTGGTAGCACCCACTCATTCCTGGATTCTTATTCAGCTAAAATCCTGTCAGAAGTTCAGACATGTCCAACAATGAAGGTTAAGGTGGCTAATTGGCAGATAATGAACTGTTCCAGTTTTGTTCCAAAATGCAAGTAGTCAGTGCATGGAGTACAGTTCGAGCATGATCTCAAGATTTTGCCTCTTAGTTGTTATGATGGAATATTGGGAATGGACTGGTTGGCAAAACACAGTCCAATGACTGTGGACTGGGATCAACAGTGGATGTCATTTCCTCTGCATGGGAAAACAGTAACAATCCAAGGGGCAACACCAGTGGAATTTGCTTATACCATCATAGAGTTGTCTGTCATTACTGATGAAAATGCTCAAACTGTTTTACCTGAAATTCAAGAACTACTGGATGAGTACAAGGATGTATTTGCTATTCCCACTGGATTACCACCAGAGAGAGCTTGTGATCATTCTATACCACTTATTCCAGGTGCAAGACCATTTTCTCACAGACCATACAGACTAGCTCCAGAACTTAAGGATGAGGTGGAAAAGCAGATACAAGAGATGCTAGACTCTGGTGTAATCATAAGGAGTAACAGTCCTTTTTCCTCTCCCATTCTCCTAGTGAAAAAGAAGGACCACACCTGGAGGTTGGTGGTGGATTACAGGCACCTCAATGCTCTCACCATCAAGGGAAATTACCCTATGCCTGTAATAGATGAGCTGCTAGATGAATTACATGGAGCACATTGGTTTACAAAGTTGGATCTTAGGGCAGGATACCGCCAAATAAGGTTAGCCCCTGGAGAGGAATATAAGACAGCTTTTCAAACTCATCATGGTCATTTTGAGTTCCTAGTGGTGGGTTTTGGTCTGATAGGAGCTCCAAATACTTTTCAAGGAGCTATTAATGTGTCCTTGTCTGAAGAACCTGACATGCTTAGGAATTTGGTTATTGCATTCTTTGATGACATACTGGTTTTCAGTAAAACATTGAAACAACACCTTGAGCATGTCAGAAGGGTTTTGGCAGTTTTGAGAAGAGACAAATGGTATGTAAAACTCTCCAAGTGTGAATTTGCTTCTCAAAAGCTGCTCTACTTGGGTCACATAATCAGCAAGGATGGAGTTTCCACTAATCCTGAGAAAATCAGTACTATTGAGCAGTGGCCACGCCCTGAATCTGTGAAAGAGGTCAGAATCTTCCTAGGGTTAGCTGGGTACTATAGGAAGTTCATTCGCCACTTTGGAATTATTGCCAAGCCGATGACTAATCTATTACGCAAAGGCTCTGTGTTTGTCTGGACCAGTGTTGAGGACACATCATTTCAAACACTGAAACAGGCCCTAGTTACTGCTCCTGTTTTGGCTCTACCCAATTTCAAGCAAACTTTTACTATAGAGACAGATGCCAGCGACTGTGGAATTGGTGCTGTTCTATCTCAGGAGGGGCACCCTGTGGCATTTGTCAGCAAGGCCCTAGGACCCAAAAATCAGACACTGTCGGTTTATGAAAAATAATTCTTGGCGATTCTGTTAGCAGTTGAACAGTGGCGCTCATATCTTCAGCTAAAAGAGTTCAACATCATCACGGATCAAAAGGCTTTGGTCAGTTTAACTGAACAACGTTTGCATACGACTTGGCGACAAAAAGCTCTAACAAAGTTGTTCGGCCTCGATTACAAAATCATTTACTGAAGGAACAGAAAACAAGGTCTCTGATGCATTATCCAGGCGCCCTCATTTGTCAGGGGACTGTTATGCTCTGTCAGCAGTGCAACCAGCTTGGGTGCAGGAAATAATGGACAGTTATGTGTCAGATCCTCACGTTACAGCGATATTACAGAAACTAGCAATTGATCCTTCAGCTGTTCCTGGTTTTACATTGCAAGGGGGGCTACTCCGTTTCAAGAAGAGGTTGTGGATTGGATCAAATGAGCAACT
This sequence comes from Aegilops bicornis, assembly GCA_021605145.1. Classification (NCBI taxonomy): domain Eukaryota; kingdom Viridiplantae; phylum Streptophyta; class Magnoliopsida; order Poales; family Poaceae; genus Aegilops; species Aegilops bicornis. The sequence continues at coordinate 287,964,144 of CM038674.1, read as the reverse complement.
GCAACGTAAGATTGTTGACAGTTTGCACGCTAGCTCGGCCGGGGGTCACTCAGGGTTTCCAGTAACTTATCGCAGAATTTCTCAATTGTTTCACTGGAAGAAAATGAAGCAGATGATCAAGGAGGTCTTCTGGCGATGTCAAATCATCGACTTGCCAAACCTGACAGAGTTCCTTACCCTGGTCTACTGCAACCTTTACCTATTCCTTCACAGCCTTGGGAGATGATGACGATGGACTTCATCGAAGGGTTGCCAGCGTCACAGCATCATAATTGCATCTTGGTAGTGGTGGATAAACTGACAAAATATGGACACTTTATCGTTCTCAAACACCCTTACACTGCTGTCATACTGGCCGAGTCATTTTTGGACCGTGTGTACCGTCTTCATGGACTTCCAGTCTCCCTGGTTTCTGATCGTGATCCTGTTTTCACCAGCTTGTTTTGAGGTATGTAACAGAACAGGTATCAAACTGCGCATGAGCTCGGGTCAACATCCTCAGACTGACGGTCAAACAGAGCGCGTGAATCAACAGGTGGAAGGATATCTCAGGTGTTTTATAAGTGCCCATCCGCATCGTTGGTTCAGTTGGCTTCCACTCTGTGAGCTGTGGTACAATTCAAACTGGCATTCTTCGACAGGTCGTACACCGTTTGAACTAGTCTATGGGCATCCTCCTCGTTACTTTGGTTTATCTCCTGTCGATGCTATCAACAATTCAGACGCTCAACAATGGCTGCGTGACAGACATGTCATAATGGAATCAGTCAAGCAGCATTTGCTACGTATGCAGCAGCGGATGAAAGTTCAAGCCGATAAACACCGGACAGAAAGAAGTTTTGAGGTGGGCGATATGGTTTTTCTCAAGATGCAGCCGTATATTCAGTCATCTATTGCCCCGCGCGCAAACCACAAATTGGCTTTCAAGTACTTTGGTTGTTTTGAAATCCTGTCGCGGATCGGCGCGGTAGCCTACAGACTAAAGTTGCCAGACAACTGCAGGGTTCATCCAGTGTTCCATGTTTCCTTGCTTAAGCGATAGATCAAACCAAATCAACAGGTACTGCCAGTTCTTCCATCGTCAGCGGCTAACCTGCAGGTTCCGGCGTGTTTCCTGGATCATCGTCTGATTTCACGAGGGAACAAGACGGTGGCTCAAGTTCTGGTCAAGTGGAGTCATTCCCCAAGCTCTTTGGCGACTTGGGAAGATCAGGACATGCTGAAGCAGCAGTTTCCGCGTGCACCGGCTTGGGGGCAAGCCGTTTTCTCTCCGGGGGGGATTGTCAGCGGCTCTGAAGATAAGACAGCGACAACAACTGATCCGCTACAGGAAGATCCGGCAAGGGCAGGGCAGGCCAGGCCCAAGAGGAAGGCCCAGGCTCCAGCGAGAGTGCGCGGCGCGGAATGGGCCCGCTAGTCTTTACTTAAATACTGCTGTAGTGGTGCAGAACGGTGGCTGGTGGCTTCGGCCGAATGGATAGGATAGCTGGCGTATGAGAATTGGCTGTAATCTCCTCCTTCTCATTCGAATCCTCATGAACTAGCCTGAGATCTGAGTAGTTCCTACATCTAATTCGAGAGATACTAGTTCGTGCTTACATTCGAGCAGAGGCAGGGGCTCCTGGAAGCACACGGGAGCAGCGGCAGTCGGGCACGAGGTGCTCGGGGAGGGATCGAGCGGAGGAGCCCGGGGCCTCGGTTGCGGGATTGGGTGGATCGACGGGAGGAGGTGGTTGGCTGGTTGGGTGAATCGAGGGGATCGGGAGGGATCCCGAGGGAGAAGGTGGCAGCGCTAGGGTAGGATCCCTAGAAATTAGGTTGTTTGTCTAGATAGGGGTTGGTCTATATATAGCAAAGTGGGTCTAGGTTTTGACCCTTTGATTCACATCGGACGGTCGAGATAAAAAGGTTAAGAGAGATCAAAAAATAAACCGAAGATATTAGAAGTATGTTTGGAGATGATCCGGATCCATCGGTAGTGACCGCTAGGGTCGGGTTCGGTAAGTTTCGGACGCGCACACGAGGGGGTCTGTGCACTTTACACAGAGACTCTGATTTAGGCAAGAGGGAAAACGAAGAACAAGGTTGGTCTTGGAACGGTCAACAAAAGCAAGGGGGGATGCGGCAACTACAAGAGGATGCAAGCATTATGAAAACTTGCGGATGCAATGCGTATGATGCCATGATGAAATGCAATAACAAATAAATACACGCGACGATAACGAAAAAACATGGAAGGCGTCTGGAGCGCCGGTCTCGGGGCGTCACAAGAGCGATAAACCTCCTTGATAATATATGTTCCTTCCCATTTAGACAGAAGTTTTCCTGCAAAGAATCTAAAATGAGAGTTGTACAAAATAACACATTCTCCAACTTTGAATTCCCGCTTTTGGATTCTTTTGTCATGCCATATTTTAACTTTTTATTTTAATAATTTGGCATTTTCATAAGCTTGGATTCTCCATTCATCCAATGAGCTAATATCAAATAACGTCTTTTCACCAGCAAGTTTGAAATCATAGTTGAGTTCTTTAATTGCGCAATAAGCTTTATGTTCTAACTCTAGAGGCAAATGACAAATTTTTTCATAAACATTTTTATAGGGAGACATACCCATAGGATTTTATTTGATGTTCTGTAGACCCAAAGTGCATCATCCAATTTCTTAGACCAATTCTTTCGGGACCTATTAAAAGTTTTTTTTGTAATATTAGTCTTAATTCTCTATTTCCAAGTTCAACTTGACCACTAGATCAAGGATGATCGGGTGGTGCAATTCTATGGTTAGCATCATATTTAGCAAGCATTTTATTGAAAGCACCGGGAATAAAGTGTGAACCACCATCTGTCATTAAATATATAGGGACTCCAAACCTTGGGAATAACTTCTTTAAGCATTTTAATGGAAGTGTTGTGATCAACACTACTAGCTGGAATAGCTTCTACACACTTAGTAACATAATCAACAGCAATCAAAATATGTGTATACCCATTAGAGGAAGGAAAAGTTTCCATATAATCAAAACCCCAAACATAAAATGGCTCGACAACAAAGGAATAATTCATAGGCATTTCTTGATGCATATCGATATTACCAATTCTTTGACATTCATCACAAGATAAAACAAACTTACGGGCATCCTTGAAGAGAGTAGGCCAATAAAAACCAGATTGCAATACCTTGTGAGTAGTTCTATTTCCCGCATGATGCCCTCCATAAGCTTAAGAGTGACGTTTCCGTAGGATTTGTTCCTGTTCATGCTCAGGTACACAATGTCTAATAATACCATCTACTCCTTTGTGTGGGTCATCCCAAAAGTAATGTCATAAAGCATAGAAGAATTTTCTTTTGTTCGTATGTAAAACTAGGTGGTATATATTTAGCAACGAGGTAATTAGCATAGTCATCATACCAAGGAGTATTATGAGAAACATTTATTGCAGCTAGTTGTTCATCAGGAAAACTATCATCAATAGGTTGTGGGTCATCAAGAATATTTTCTAACCTAGACAAGTTATCAGCTACGGGGTTCCCAGCTCCTTTTCTATCCGTAATATGTAAATCAAATTCTTGTAGCAAGAGAACCCACCTAATGAATCAAGGTTTAGCATCCTTCTTTTCCGTAAGGTATTTTATAGCAACATGATCAATGTGAACAATTACTTTGGAATCAACAATATAGGATCTGAATTTGTCACAAGCAAACACAACTGCTAAAAGTTGTTTTTCAGTAGTAGCGTAATTTCTTTGGGCCCTGTCTAGAGTTTTGCTAGCATAATGAATAACATTTAATTTCTTATCAACCTTTTGTCCAAGAACAACACCAACAACATAATCACTAGCATCACACATAATTTCAAAAGGCAAGTTCCAATCAGGTGACTAAACAATAGGTGCAAAAGTTAAGGCTTTCTTAAGTGTTTCGAAGGCTTCTACACAATCATCATCAAAAAACAAATGGAACATCCTTTTGGAAAAGATTTGTAGGAGGCCAAGAAATTTTCGAGAAGTCTTTAATAAATCACCTATAGAAACCAGCATGACCAAGGAAACTACGAATACCTTTAATATCTTTAGGACATGTCATTTTCTCAATTGCATCAACTTTAGCTTTATACACCTCAATACCACATTCAGAAATTTTATGCCCCAAGACAATACCTTCATTAACCATAAAGTGGCACTTACCCAATTCAAGACGAGATTAGTTTGCTCACATCTCTGCAAAACTCGATCAACATTGCTTAAGCAATCATGAAAAGAAGTTCCATAAACAGAGAAATCATCCATGAAAACCTCAACAATCTTTTCACAAAATTCAGAGAATATAGCAGTCATACATCTTTGAAAGGTAGCAGGTGCATTGCATAAACCAAAAGGCATAAGTCTATAAGCATAAGTTCCAAAAGGGCAAGTAAAGGTGGTTTTCTCTTGATCAGGTTGTGAAACAGGTATTTGAGAAAAACCAGAATATGCATGAAGAAAACAAAAGTGTGTGTGCTTAGATAATCTTTCTAGCATTTGATCAATAAAAGGCAAAGGGTAATGATCTTTTCTAGTTGCTTTATTTAATTTTCTAAAATCAATTACCATTCTATAGCCAGTTACAATTCTTTGTGGAATAAGTTCATTTTTATCGTTAGGAACAATAGTAATACCTCCCTTCTTAGGAACACAATGAACATGACTTACCCATCTACTATTAGCTATAGGATAGATTATACCTGCTTCTAGAAGCTTTAGTATTTCAGTTCTTACTACTTCTTTCATCTTAGGATTCAAATGTCATTGATGATCAACAACGGGTTTCACATCAGGTTCCATATTAATCTTGTGCTGACAGAGAGTGGGACTAATGACCTTAAGATCATCAAGAGTATATCCAATAGCAGCACAGTGCTTCTTCAGAATTTTCAATAATCTTTCTTCTTCATGTTCTGAAAGGTTTGCACTAATAATAACAAGATACATCTTTTTCTCATCAATAAGAATATTTCAAAGTGTCAGGCAATTTTTTTAATTCAAACATAGGATCACTTTTAGGTGTAGGAGGACCTCCTAGAGTTTCAATAGGCAAATTGTATTTGAGCAAAGGTCGTTGTTCAACGAATCTTTCATGCATATGAATATAATTTTCGTGGTCCAGAAAATATTGTTCTAGTTGATCAGTAGGAGGCACGTCAATAGAAGCAAGACAACTTATTTCATCCCTACTAGGTAGTTCTTTCTTATGAGGTTGTCTACTAAACTTGGAGAAACTGAACTCATGAGACTCATCACCAAAGCTAACACCGCTAGTTTGTTTTTCACAATCTATTTTAGCATTAATGGTGTTTGATGACCCACACGTATATGGGATTAATCATAGTCCTTTCGATAAGTAAGAGTGTCGAACCCAATGAGGAGAAGAAGGAAATGGCAAGTGGTTTTCAGCAAGGTATTCTCTGCAAGCACTGGAATTATAAGTAACGAGTAGTTTGATAGCAAGATAATTTGTAACGAGCAAGTAACGGTAACGGTAACAAAAGTGTAGCAAGGTAGCCCAATCCTTTTCAGGCAAATGACTGGCCAAAATGGCCTCTTATGATAAGCAAAGCATTCTTGAGGGTACACGAAAAGTTCATCTAGTCACTTTCATCATGTTGGTTTGATTTGTGTTCGCTAATTTGATATGAAGGTGGACCGGTGCTTAGGTTCTATTCTTACTTGAACAAACCTCCTACTTATGATTAACCCCCTCGCAAGCATCCGCAACTACGAGAAAAGTATTAAGAATAAATTCTAACCATAGCATTAAACTTTTGGATCCAAATCAGGCCCTTACGGAACATGGCATAAACTAGGGTTTAATCTTTTGTCACTCTCGCAACCCATCATCTAATAACTACTCCACAATGCATTCCCCTAGGCCCAAATATGGTGAAGTGTCATGTAGTCGACGTTCACATGACGCCACTAATGGAATCACAACATACATACCATCAAAATATCGAACACATATCAAGTTCAGATGATTACTTGCAACAAGATTTCTCACGTGACCTCAAGAACAAAAGTAACTACTCACAAATGATAATCATGCTCAATATCAGAGGGGTATTAAATAACAAAATGGATCTGAACATATAATCTTCCACCAAATAAACCATATATTAATCCACTACAAGATGTAATCAACACTACTAGTCACCCACAAGTACCAATCTTTAGTTCCGGTTCAACGATTGAACACGAGAGATGAACTAGTGTTTGAGAGGAGATGGTCCAGTTGAAGATGTTGATGGTATTTCCCTCCCCAAGATGGGAGAGTTGTTGGTGATGATGATGACGATGATTTCCCCCTCCGGGAGGGAAGTTCTCCCGGCGTAATCGCTCCCCCGGAGGGCAATAGTGCTCCTGCCCAAGTTCTGCCTCGAGACGGTGGCACTTCGTCCCGATAGTCCTCCCCTATTTTTCTAGGTCAAAATGACTTATATACCTGAAGAGGGACCAGAGGCGGGCCGAGGAGGGTACAACCCACCGAGGCGCTGGGCTCTCGGCACGCCAGTGGGTTGTGCCCACCTGGTGGGCGCCCTCTGGTACTTATTTGCTCCAATATTTCTTATATATTCCATAAAATTATCCGTGAAGTTTCAACTCATTTGGAGTTGTGCAGAATAGGTAGCCTGGCGTAGCTTTTTTAGGTCCAGAATTCCAGCTACCGACATTCTCCCTCTTTGTGTGAACCTTGCATATTATGAGAGAAAAGGCATTAGAATTACTCCAAAAAGCATTATTATACATAAAAACAATATAAATAACAGTAGGAAAACATGATGCAAAATGAACGTACCAACTCCCCCTAGCTTAGACCTCGCTTGTCCTCAAGCGAAAAACCGAAATCGAATAACATGTCCACATGCTTAGAGAGAGAGGTGTCGATAAAAACAAAAATACGGACATATAAGCGTCATGTATATTATTATAACAGTAACAAACTTTAGCATAAAACTTTATCATAGAACTTTTATCATAGACTTCTCATGAATAAGTAACAATTCATCACAACATCGAAGTATAAAGCATAAACTCTATTAAAAACCAAAAAACTATGTTCTCAGTCAACTTTGCAACTCCAATTCATCATCTTTTCAGGAAGGGTCACGTATCGGAGCCTTTAGGAAAGTCCACATACTCAACCATCATATAGTCTTCTATGATTGCTAACACTCACCGCATACACATGAGCAAAACGTTTCAACCAGACACATAGAAAGATAGGGGCTTATAGCTTCGCCTCCCAACGTATTTACCTTAAGGGTGATGTCAACAATAATAACTCATACCACCCACATCCAACTGGATATATGTGCCTAGATCTTTCCTCACCATATGATGCTTGCCAAAAGAGAAAATAAAAAGGAATAGAGAGAAAAACTTTGACTCTAGCATACAAGTAAATACATAAAAGTAAAAGATAGGCCCTTCGCAGAGGGAAGCAGAGATTGACATGCGCTTTTTGTTTGTATGCTCAATCACTTAGTGCAAAACAACGTCACGTTATATTGCCCCTTATGATAGCAACCTTTATTATGCAGTCTGTCGCTTTTTATTCTTTGCCATCACAAGTTTGTACAACACTCAATTTTCTCTTACACTAAATTATCTAACACTTTTAGAAGAAATTTTTATTGCCTTATTGCACTGATGACAACTTACTGGAAGGATCTTACTCAATCCATAGGTAGGTATGGTGGACTCTCAAAACAAGATTTGGGTTTAAGGGTTTTTGGATGCACAAGTAGTATCTCTACTTAGTGCGGAATTTTTGGCTAGCAAAGATATGGGGCAAACACCACATGTTAAAGGATCTATGATGATATAACTTCTATCTGAATATGAACAAACATAAATTATTACGTTGTCTTCCTTGTCCAACGTCAACAATTTTGGCATATAATATTTTGATGGGAGCTCACAATCACAAAAGATGTCCAAGATAGTGTATTTGCATGTGAATCTTCTCTTCCCTTATTAATTATTTAATGAATTGCATCATTGACCAATGCTATGTTTGCAAATCTCCAATAAAAATTTCTACTTACACTCTTCCTTATGTAATGTTGTGATAGCCTGGCTTAATAGGGATGATAGACTACTCATATCAATAAGGAATTCCTTCTTTCCTGGAAGCCCATTCGGATAGAACTCCAAAGTTAAGCGTGCTCAGATTGGAGTAATTTCAGGATGGGTGACCAACCAGAGAAGTTGCTAAAAGCGCATTTACGAGTGAGGACAAAGTGCGCAGAAAAGACTAGTATTGATGTGTGGGGCCAGTCTAGATCCTGCTAGGAGTAACGACCACCGGCGGGTGTGTCCGGGGTGTTACAAATGTCATTACTTACAATAAGATTAGCATATGATCTTTTTTATTTATTTCCTTTCTTTTTATTGAACATGAAAGTAAAGAAAAGAAAACTCAAACTAAACTTATTATATATCTCACACACCATTACAAGGATAGATCACTAAGCAAACTCCCAAAAATAAAGGATTGAACTAAACTTTTATTCATCTAAAGAAAAATATAACTATTGATCGAACTAAGATAAGTAAAGGCAAAAGATAGTGGAGGTGATACGATAATCGGGGCACCTCCCCCAAGCTTGGCATAAGCCAAGGGGAGTGCCCATACCCGATACTCAAGTTTCCTTTGGTGATGAAGAAGGAGGTGGTGGTGATGAAGTAGAGACAATCTTATCTTTGGGTTTCCATGAGGAGGAGTGAGTCTCACGGGTCCTGAAACTGGTAGCCAAACTCATACCTTTAAACCTCGCCTCATATTCAAAGACTTGGTTTCGGAGATCGTAGATTAGGACTTGGATGAAGTTGATTTGCTCGTTGAAGGTCAAGACGATGTCCTTCATGGACTTGCCATCCACCTTGAGATCACGGGTGTTGTCCGCGATCATGAGGTGATTGGCGTTGAGTCCATGTTCCACCACCCCCTTGCACCGGAAGACCTCATACTCCATAGATTCAAGCCTAGCCTACACGGTTCCCGTCCCTTTGGGACCTTGCACATCACGGATGTGGAGCACCCCCTCATGCATCTGGATAGCCTGAGGGTGCTGCATCACCTCCCGCAAATATGGGTTGATGACGTTCTCAAAGAACTGGTCCTTGGAGGAGCTTGAAGCAGACATGATGATCTTGATCTGTCAGAAAACAGCAAGGAAAAGAAAATAGAAGATTTCTTCGCGATACAGTGGTCAATAGGTTCGGGGGGTATATAAAGAATTTTTATCTTGGAAACAACCGAACGGAAGAAAAACGGAGTCCGGAAGGTACCCATGGTGGGCACAACCCACCTGGGCACGCCTGGCAAGCTAGGCGCACCCTGGTGTCTTGTGCCCACTAGGGGCGCCTTCCTGGTTGTTTCTTATTTCCCTGTTTTTTATATATTCCAAAACTGACAAAAAATATTTTTGCGGATTTTTTGGAGTCCGTTTACTTACCGTATCAAGTACCTCCTCTTTTTTCATGATTCTGGAGTGTTCCGGAAGGTTTCCTTTATGTGTTCTTCCGGTGTCATAGTTTGGATAATATTACTTTCAACATTAATGGGCGTATCTGAGATATAAAGTTTTATTCTTTGTAGTACCCTCACCATTATTTATTTTAATAGCTCCCGATCAATAAACCTCCTCGATAACATAGGGCCCTTCCCATTTGGAGAGGAGTTTTCCTGCAAAGAATCTGAAATGAGAGTTGTACAAAAGAACATATTCTCCAAATTTGAACTCACACTTTTGGATTCTTTTATCATGCCATCTTTTAACACATTTTTTTAAATAACTTGGCATTTTCATAAGCTTGGGTTCTCCATTCATCTTGTGAACTAATATCAAATAACCTCTTTTCACCGGCAAGTTTGAAATCACAGTTGAGTTCTTTAATTGCCCAATATGCTTTATGTTCTAACTCAAGAGAAAAATGATAAGCCTTTCCACAAACCATTTTATAAGGAGACATACCCAAAGGATTTTTATATGTTGTTCTATAAGCCCAAAGTGCATCATCTAATTTCTTTAACCAATTTTTCTGGGACCTATTGACAGACTTTTGTAAAATAAATTTTATTTCTCTATTGCTAAGTTCAACTTGACCACTAGACTGAGGATGATAAGGTGATGAAATTATATGGTTAACATCATACTTAGCAAGCATTTTACGGAAAGCACCATGAATAAAGTGTGAACAATCATCAGTCATTAAATATCTAGGGACTCCAAACCATGGGAAAATAACTTCCTTAAGCATTTTAATAGAGGTGTTGTGATCAGCACTACTAGTTGGAATAGCTTCTACCCACTTAGTAACTTAATCAACAAAAACCAAAATATGTGTATACCCATTAGAGGAAGGAAAAGGTCCCATGTAATCAAAACCCGAAACATCAAATGGTTCAACAACAAGTGAATAATTCATAGGCATTTCCTGACGCTTACTAATATTACCAATTCTTTGACATTCATCACGAGATAAAACAAACATACGGGCGGCCTTCAAGAGAGTAGGCCAATAAAATCCAGATTGCAATACCTTGTGAGCAATTCTATCTCCCGCATGATGCCCTCCATAAGCTTCGGAGTGACATTTTCGTAGGATTTGTCCCTATTCATGCTCGGGCACACAACATCTAATAATACCATCTACCCCTTCTTTATAAAGATGTGGGTCATCCCAAAAGTAATGTCTTAAATCATAGAAGAACTTTTTGTTTTGTTGGTATGTGAAGCTAGGTGGTATATATTTAGCAACAATGTAATTAGCATAGTCAGCATACCAAGGAGTGTTATGAGAAACATTTATTGTAGCTAATTGCTCATCGGGAAAGCTATCATTAATAGGTTGTGGGTCATCAAGAATATTTTCTAGCCTAGACAAGTTATCAGCCACGGGGTTCTCAACTTCCTTTCTATAAGTGATATGTAAGTCAAAATCTTTTAGCAAAAGAACCCACCTAATGAGTCTAGGTTTAGCATCTTTCTTTTCCATAAGATATTTCATAGCAGCGTGATCGGTGTGAACAATTTCTTTAGGATCAACAATGTAAGATATGTATTTATCACAAGCAAACACCACTTCTAAGAATTCTTTTTCAGTAGTAGCATAGTTGCGTTGGACACTGTCTAGAGTTTTACTAGCATAATGAATAACATTTAATTTCTTATCAACTCTTTGTTCTAGAACAGCAGCAACAGCATAATCACTAGCATCACACATAATTTCAAAAGGCAAGTTCCAATCAGGTAGTTGAACAATAGGTGCCGAAATTAAGGCTTTCTTAAGTGTTTCAAAAGCTTCTACACAATCATCATCAAGAACAAATGGAACATCCTTTTGTAAAAGATTTGTAAGAGGGCTAGGAATTTTAGAGAAGTCTTTAATAAACCTCCTATAGAAACTAGCATGGTCGAGGAAACTACGGATATCTTTGATATCTTTAGGACATGGCATTTTCTCAGTTGCATCAACTTTAGCCTTATCCACCTTAATACCTCGTTCAGAAATTTTGTGTCCCAAGACAATACCTTCATTAACCATAAAGTAGCACTTCTCCCAATTCAAGACAAGATTAGTTTGCTCGCATCTCTGCAAAACTCAATCAAGATGGCTTAAGCAATCATCAAAAGAAGTTCCGTAGACAGAAAAATCATCCATGAAAACCTCAACAATCTTTACACAAAAATCGGAGAATATAACAGTCATACATCTTTTAAAGGTAGCAGGTGCATTGCATAAACCAAAAGGCTTATGCCTATAAGCATCAGTTCCAAAAGGACAAGTAAAGGTGGTGTTCTCTTGATCGGGTAATGAAACATGTATTTGAGAAAAACCAGAATATCCATCAAGGAAACAAAAATGTGTGTGCTTTGACAATCTTTCTAGCATTTGATCAATAAAAGGCAGAGGGTAATGATCTTTCCTAGTAGCTTTGTTTAATTTTCTAAAATCAATTACCATTCTATAGCCAGTGACAATTCTTTGCGGAATAAGTTCATTCTTATCACTAGGAACAACAGTAATCCCTCCCTTCTTAGGGACACAATTTATAGGACTTACCCATCTACTATCAGCTATAGGATAAATTATACCTCCTTCCAAAAGCTTCAGTATTTCAGTTCTTACCACTTATTTCATTTTAGGATTTAAACATCATTGGTGATCGAGAACGGGTTTAGCATTAGGTTCCATATTAATTTTGTGCTGACAGATAGTGGGACTAATTAATGCCCTTTAAATCACTAAGAGTATATCCAGTAGCAGCTCGGTGCTTCTTCAGAACCTTCAATAATCTTTCTTCTTCATATTCTGAAAGGTTAGCACTAATAATAACAGGATATATATTTTTCTCATCAAGATAAGCATATTTCAAAGTGTCTGGTAATTGTTTTAATTCAAACACAGGATCACCTTTAGGTGGAGGAGGACCTCCTAGAGTTGCAATAGGCAAATTGTGTTTAAGCAGAGGACGTTGTTCAAAGAAAATTTTATCTATTTCATTTCTTTCATGCATATGCATATCATTTTCATGGTCTAGAAAATTGTTCTAGTGGATCAGTAGGAAGCACAACAATAGAAGCAAGACTAATTATTTCATCCTTACTAGGCGATTCTTTCTTATGATGCTTTCTACTTAAGTTAGAAAAATTAAACTCGTGAGACTCATCACCAAAACTTACACCCACAGTTTGTTTCTCACAATCTATGTTAGCATTAACGGTGTTCAAGAAAGGTCTACCAAAGATAATGGGACAAAAGTCATCTTGCGGGGATCCAAGAACAAGAAAATCAGTAGGATGTTTTATTTTCCCGCACAAGACTTCAACATCTCTAACAATCCCAAGTGGTGTGATGGTGTCTCTATTAGCAATTTTAATAGTAACATCTATGTCTTCTATTTCAGCATGTGCTATATCATTCATAATTTCTTGATATAAGGTAAAAGGAATAGCACTCACGCTAGCACCTATGTCACATAAGCCATGATAACAGTGATCTCCTATCTTAACTGAGACAACAGGCATGCTAACAACGGGTCTATGTTTATCTTTTTCATCTGGTTGGCAATTCTAGCAGCACTACAAAGAAAAGACACATGCGTGACATTTTGGGCCGAGCGAAAAAAATTGTCATGCTTATGACACTTCTATGATGATAATTGTGACAAAACCCGGTATCATCATAGATGTGGTGGGCTCCTACTTCTATGACAAAAAATCATGACAGAAAATGGGCTTTTCGTCCTGGGCGGGCCGGTGACGCAGCTGCATGACATTCTTTGAGCCATCCATGACAAAAAAACCCGTGGTAGAAGCAAGGGCAAGGAAAATATCAGGGAGTTCCCGGTTATGGTGGGTGGTCGGGGCCGAGCGATGCACGTTTCTCTCATACACATACGCATGTGGGTGCGAGGCGTTGGGCTCTAACTGAACCTGAGTGAGGCGTTCGCTCCTACTGAACCCGAATGATTGCACTGCAGGTACGCATTACTAAACCCACGCGATAGATCGATCTGGCTGTTAACTGAACCCGATCGAGCGATTCCTTCGCTACTGCTGCTAACTGAAGCCAATCGAACTTGCTGCCTCTTGATGAATAGTAAGCGTTGTTGGGGGGTTGGATGAACAGTTCCTAGTGGGGGTTGGATGAACAGGACCCCATGGTAGTAGAGGCCGTTGCCGCTGGATGAACAGGACCCCGATCGAGCCGGTTGGGGGTGGATGAACAGGACCCCGTGGAGGGCTGGATGAACAGGACCCGGTCGAGGGCAGGTTGAACAGTAGCCGGTGGAGGGCTGGATGAACAGTAGCCCATGGAGGGGTGGTTGAACAGGTCCCCGTGGAGAGGGCTGGTTGAACAGTAGCCGGTGGAGGAGGGGTGGAGGCTGGATGAACAGGAGCCTGTGGATGAACAGTAGCTAGTGGAGGCAGGAGGGAGACGTCGTGGATGAACAGTTGTAGGTGGAAGCTAGAGGATGTCAACAGTGGATGAACAGTAGCCCGTGGAGGCACTCCATGGTCGAGATGAACAGTAGCCCGTTGAGTCCTGTTTTGCAGTACGCCACACCCCTCGCAATGAACAGGACCCCCATTTCGACTGTAGCGCTCCAACACAAGTCAGTTCCTACATTTTGCGGTACACCACACCCCTCCCGATCAACAAGACCCCGTTTCAAGCGTACGTGGTCGAACACAAGTCCGCTTCCTCTATTTTGCGATACGCCAAACCCTTCCCGATGAACAAGACCCCGTTTCGATCGTATGCGATCGAATAGAAGGCCCGTTTCCTCTGTTGTGCGGTATGCCAGACGTCGTTTCGGCTGTTTCATCCAAGCCGGTTGGCCCTCGATAAACACGACGTATTTTGTTGCCTCCCGATGAACACGACGCATTCCGTTGCCTCCCCATGAACACGATGTAGTTTCTCCGTTCCGACCCAGCCGGTTGGCTTCCCACAAACAGCATTAGTCGATGTACGCGTTAGAGACCCCGCCCATATGTACGTAAGTAGCCGTATTTACTATCTTGCAGCGTGGTCGTGCGTACGTGTACACGATATAGACGGGACTGCGTGACATGCTACGTCGGTGCCTCTACTTCAACATGTGCCGCTCCTTAGTCGGCCACGATACGTAGCTGCAGAGACACCAATCAACCGCTATGTACGTACACGTTCGCGGCCGGACAGATAACGCTACCTTCGCTTCAACTTGGTGGGTCCCAGCTGTCAGGGGGTAAGAAGGCAGTTCCTTCCATGCGAAGATAAAGCCGGTGGGTCCCAGCTGTCATGGGGAACTTTTTTTCGTGAAATATAGAGGCCCTTCTAGTAGGTCCGAGGTGTCAGGTGGAGGAATCATTATTTTGCGCGTAATAAGGAGGAACTTCCTTGCGTGCGGCATTGGACCCAGTTGTCAGCCTCTCCACTTACAGTCCTCTTCTGATGGCTGTCGTTTGTTGACCATGTTGACGACGCCATACTGACCGAGAGCCGAGGAATACACAGCGCTGGATGACCACGTGGAGGGGAGTACGAGGGTTGACTGCTTCAGCTGCGGTTTGAGGTTACCATCTCCGGAGAATAACAGGGGGTGTGGGTGAGTAGAGGGAAGGCCTGGCCAGTAGTAGTATGGTCGGGCGGTGAGGCACTGCAGACCTGACAAGCTGCGGGAAGCTGGAAGCGGTGATGCTGGGTAGCGGGTTTGGGCAAATTTGGAGCAACAAGACCAGAGGTTGAAGACGCAGCTTGGCCGTTGGATTAACATCCAACGGTCAGTGCATCTAGAATCGTTTATTGACTAAGTTGATAAAGCCCTGCATACGCGTTAACTTAGTAGGCTCCAAAGTCAGCTTCCAAATCTGGTGGGTCCCAACTAGCAGGGGGTGTAGGATCGAAACTATGTCTAGAGGGGGGTGATTAGACTACTTGACCAAATAAAAATCTAGCTCTTTCCCAATTTTAAGTCTTGGCAGATTTTAGCAACTTAGCACAAGTCAAGCAATCAACCTACACATGCAAGTCTAAGAGTATAGCAGTGGAATGTAAATCATTGCATATGAAGGTAAAGGGGAGGTGTTTGGAGGGAGCAAACGCAATGTAGACATGGAGATTTTTGGCCTGGTTTCGATAGGTGGTGCTATCGTACATCCACGTTGATGGAGACTTCAACCCACGAAGCGTAAGGTTGAGCGAGTACACGGATGGCTCCACCCATGAAGGGTCCACGAAGAAGCAACCTTCTCTATCCCACCATGGCCATCGCCCGCGAAGGACTTGCCTCACTTGGGTAGATCTTCACGAAGTAGGCGATCTCCTTGCCCTTACAAACTCCTTGGTTCAACTCCACAATCTTGACGTAGGCTCCCAAGTGACACCTAACCAATCTAGGAAAAGCCACTCCCCAAAAGGTAATAGATGGTGTGTTGATGATGAACTCCTTGCTCTTGTGCTTCAAATGATAGTCTCCCCAACACTCAACACTCTCTCACAGATTTGGATTTTGTGGAAAGATGATTTGAGTGGAAAGCAACTTGGGGAAGGCTAGAGATCAAGATTCTTGTGGTTGGAATAGAATATCTTGGTCTCAACACATGAGTAGGTGGTTCTCTCTCAGAAAATGAATGGTGGAAGTGTAGGCACGTTATGATTGCTCTCTCCACGAGTGGAGGAAGGGTGGAGGGGTATATATAGCCTCCACATGAAATCTAACCATTACACACAATTTACCAAACTCGGTGGGACCGAATCATGAAACTTGGTCGGATCGATTCAGTTCAAAATGTGAACGTTAGGCTTTTCGGTGGGACCGACATGTCAACTTGGTGGGACCGATTTCATTAGGGTTAGGGCCTAACGTAATCTCAGTGAGACCGATCACATAAACTCGGTGAGACCAATTTCTGTAATAGGCAAACAGAGAGTTTGTCAGGCAAACTCGGTGGGACCGATCGCTCATTTCAGTGAGACCAAAATGTTACGAAAAGGAAACAAAGAGTTTGTATTGCGAACTCGGTGGGACTGATCGCTCATCTCGATTAGACCGAAACGTTACGAAGGGAAACCGAGAGTTTGCAATCCCATCTCGGTGAGACCGAGATCCCTATCGGTGAGATCGAACTGATTAGGGTTTCTGGCAGTGGCTATGTCAAATGAACTCGGTGGCGCCGGATAGATCAAATCGGTGGGGCCGAGTTTGACTTTTGGTTTGGGACATATGTGGATATGAGAAAGTGGTTGAGGGCTTTTGGAGCATATCACTAAGCATTTTGAGCAAGCAAGCCATTAAGCAACACCTCATCCCCTTTTATAGTATTGGCTTTTCCTATGGACTCAATGTGATCTTGGATCACTAAAATGAAAATGTAGATCTTGAGCTTTTTGCCAACATGTGTCCTTAGCATTTTGAGGGGTCCACGTTCCTAGTCCATGCCATGCCAATCATTGAACTTTCAGAAATGATCATCTTGAAAGAGCATTAGTTCAGTGAACTGTATGTTGTTAGGAATTACCAAAACCACCCAGGGATATTTGCACTTTCAATCTCCCCCTTTTTGGTAATTGATGACAACATATAGATCAAAGCTTCGACAAATGATAATAAGATTGAAATACATCGTCACTTTGAGAAGTATGTGATAAACAAGAGCTCCCCCTAAATTTGTTCATTATTTAAAATTTTCTTTTGAAGGAAAATGCAGAATCGATTAGGATCATGGGTTACTCTTCCATGTGACATACATCTTGGTGGAGCGCTCAAAATGATAGAAATTAAAATATGCACTCATCACCAAGACAAAGTGAATGATCATATATGAGAGATAAATAATAGCATCATTCAAGCATAAGCATTAAGGTATGATATGATCAAACACATGATCAAACGAGTTTCTCACACACATAAACATAAAGTATCATCCAAGCAAGCACACAAATAAGTATCAACCAAATGGCAAAGGAGGCAAAAGAAGCAAAGCTCTCTCTCTCTCTCTCTCTCTCTCTCGAAGCCTATGATCTTTACACTTTCTCCCCCTTTGGCAACAAGTTACCAAAAAGCTCAAAAATGCATAGTGCTACACGTCTCTCTAGGCTTGATCTTCGGGAGCAGGCATTGAGAGGACTCCAAGGACGAAGGCGTCTGTTGAAGTTGTTGGAGCTAGTGGAGTGGCAACTAGAGGTGCTACTAATGTTGTGGCTGCAGGTGCTGATGTAGTTGCTCTTGTGTCAGTCACTGGCACTGCAGCAGATCTCTGTCCTCTTTGCACTCTTTGAAAGGCATCTATGGTAGCCTGCCCTTTCCTCTCCTCAGCTTCTTCCTGGAGCTGCTCAACTGCTGTCTGCATCTCTCTCACCTTCAAATCAAGATCATAGAATTTAGTTTCAATGTTCCTCTCCAGGCTTTCTTGGTTCTGAGTCAGGGTGGCCAGTCCCTTCTCAATCCTCAAGGTGGCTTGAATAAGATATCCAAGTTGATCTTGTTTAGTCTTGAGAAACACTTGAGAAGCTTCTTCAACACTTGGCATCTTTGCTGCTTTCTCAGCTTTAGCTTTCTCCCTCTTCTCTTGAGCCTGTACAGATGTGGGGTCTTTAGCATTCATGACAACTGTGTTGTCCTCAAATTCAGGCCTCAAGGGAAGATCTTCCTTGTCCAATAGGTATGTGCATGTGCCCATCTTGGAGTTGATGAGCATTATGATGTGTGGAGCATACCCACATGACCTCTTTTGATCTGCAGCTGTCCTCTTGATTGTTTCAACAATCAGACTCATCACTTTGAACTTTTGGGGCACATCAAACAACTGCATCAAGTTAATGGAATGGCCTCTGATCATTCTATGATCTCCTGACTTGGGCAATAAGGTATGCCTCAAGATAGTGTTGATGGTGGTCAGGCCAGACAATAGATAGTATACAGAGCCCATCTTATGAGTCTCCAAGGCTTTGTCAGGAATCTCCTTATACATGTTAGCCATGGAGTTGTGATCCTTCTTCTTCTTAGCATATACATCTATGTCATCTTCATGCTCTGCAGGGGCATTGATCAGTTTGGCCCATTCAGCAACTCTCGATTGGTACCTGGTACCCTCAGACATCCAGACAATTATGCCATCAGGATCTAAATGTGCGGTGGAGTAGAATTTCATAATAAGTTCATCATTCCACTTGGTCAACTTCTGACCCACAAATTTGTCCACTCCACATAGCCTGAAGCTCTCATGCAATCCTGGAAAGTGGTCTTCATTGTTGTCAATAAATTTTCAGTCTGCCCACTTCATATCACAAACAATTGGCTTCTTATCAAGCAAAATAGTCTCATAGAAGTCCTGCTACTCCTTGTCGTGGAACCTATAATCCACATCGGTCCTTCTCCTCACAGCATATGTATCAGATTCTCTCCATAATCTGAGACCTGCATCCTTTCTGATCTTCATATTCTCTGCCGCTGGATGATTGTCATCATGGTCAAGGATCTTTGGCTTGAGCTTACTAAGCACATGGGCTTCAGCATCTTCTTCTTCTTCTTCAACTTCAGTCTCAGGCACTGGGGCCTTGTTCTTATCAGCAGCTGGTATATTCCTTGTGCTCCTCTTTGGTGCAGTCTTGGGAGCAGGAGCAGAAGCTTTGGGGATGTCTTGGGCTTAGAAGGGGCAGCCCTAGACTTGATGGCATCCCCCATCAGTTTTTGAGACTTGGGTGCTGGTGCAGCATCCTCTTCCTCTTCTTCATACTCATCTGGATCTCTCATCATAGAGGATCTCCCAATGACTCTGGCCAAAGTCTTCTTGACCCTTTCTTTCCTTTTGTTGCCTTCTCCAGCCTCTTTTTGTTGTTTCCTGAGTTGAGGCTCTGGCTTTAGACATGGGCACCCTCTTTGCATGAGCCTTCTTGTGCATACCAGGCTTTGTGGATGCAGCTGTGCCAAACTCCTTCTTGACAAACTTTTTCTAGGAGCTCACTTCCTCCTCAGCAGCCACATAGTCGTCATCTTCAGACTCAAAATTTTTATTCCTCCTCTGCCTAGTAGCAGCCTTAGGCAGGTTGCTAGGAGTACTTCTGCTGCCTTCATCATAACTGCTTGAGGGACTAGTGCCCTCACTCAGGTTCACCTACTCTTCTGACTTATTCTGGCTATCACTCTGATCAGACATACTGGCACTGCAAGCTGACAGCTGACCCTGTGAATAGTTATAGATGAGATAGAGTGGATGAGCATCACAAAGTGCAGAGGTTTTGCATAAAAAACGAGTCAAAAACTTAGTTTATTTTTCCACAGAAAGCATTTCGGAGCTAGCGATTTGTTAAACTCGATGACACCGAAGCAACTTTTGGAGTCTAAACTAGTGAAATCGGTCAGACCGAGACACAGTTCGGTGACTCCAATATTGCTAGGGTTTCACTGAGAGTTGAACTCGGTCACACCGATTTGCAAGTTTTGATCAGACCAAAAAGTGCAAGTGCAATGGCCTAAGCCAAATCGGTGAGACCGATTTCCACAACTTGGTCGGTCCGAGATGAGTTCGGCGGAAACCTAACCCCAAATTTTCGAATCAAATCTAATCTATAGGAAGTTTTTTCTAGACAAGATGATCTCATATGTGGTACGAAACATGGCATTTGCTTTGTGCTAAAAATCGGAGGTAAGAACAGCACAAAGATTCGAACTCATACCCTAGTTCGGTGATGAGCTTGCTACGGTGACAACGGCGATGTTGAATTCCGTTGACGGCAACAGAGACCAGCGGCGGGAGGTCGCTGGCGACAAGATAATGATCTGGAGACCTGAGACGACAGAGCAGGACACGCGCAGGCTGAGAGTTTTGGACGAATTTCCAAAATTTGACCCATCGGTATTTATATCCTGACCCTATCGATGTGACCGAATGGAACAACTCGGTGGCATCGAGATGCAGAATCGCAAGCGGTTACTGCAACTTGGTGTGACCGAAAGGTTCTAATCGGTTGCACCTAGATTGAAAACCTAGATCAACTCAGTGAACTCGGTTTGACCGAAAAGGATGAATCGGTCAGACCGAAATGCACAGAGAGGTTTTGGAAGTTTAAGTCTATGAAGAATCGGTGACTCTGAGTGCTCTCACACAGAGGGTTCAAATCGGACTTGATCAAACTTTGTGATGTAGCATGAATAGAGTTGAGACGAGAAAAGCATAGATAGCTAGAGGAAGTTCATCGGCATTCTTGTCCATCCATTTGGCAAAAGAAGAAAGAGCCAAACAATCAAAGCAACAAGTGGATGTCCTCGAATGAGAAAAGTATGCAACCAAAATGCTCACACAATAAAATGGCAAAAGAAATATGTGACTAAGCATGCACAAATACTCTAGCATCTATCAAGCAATTGGCGATGACTAGGTCATCTATATATGAGTATATTGACTTAGGAGTCAAATGAGAACATTTGATCATAGGTCATACTCATCGTTTAAGCACAAGTGGGGTTACCACTTTTATATAAAGCATTGTTGTGTTCACACCATTAGAGTTGCTTTAGCTCGATATTTAGAGTAAAACACCCCCTAGATGTGATATCATCCCTAAGAGCGATGAACTAACCTTGGGTTTTGTCGATGTTGACTTCATGTAGATGTTGAAGATGTGGATGCTCGAAGTTGATGTAGACCATTCGGAGCAATCCATTGGAGTGAGTTGCACTTTCAATACCTACACGGGTTAGTCCCACAAGGAACAAACAAGGTTATCCATGGACATAGAGTGAAGTTCACACAAGGTGATTTCCATGAAAGCATTTGGTTACCTTGTCCCTTGTCTTACCAACAAGAGGGTTTGTGACTCCTTGAACTAGTGCAAGATATGAAAGTCGTTTGCACTTGTCCTTGCCAAGGTGATATGAGTGAAGTATGTTGGCGGAGTCACCCTCAAGAACTCTCTAGTTCTTCTTCTTCAGGATCCACATCAACTTGATGGGAATCCTTGGGGCTGTATTTGTACTTGATGAAGTAGAGATTTATGTAGTCTTGGGAACCCACTTGACCAAGGCCTTGGGAGCTTCTTCAAATTCATCAATCTCCTCTTGAAGCTTGTCCTTGCCTTTTTGCTTGTGGTCTTGTGGTGGAAGATCATCTTGAGTTTGTGTCTCCTTGAAACAAGTAGGATCATACTTCTCTTGTTGATGAACAAATTTTGTCTTGGGGTATTGATCTTCATCCCACTCAACCCCATTGGCATTGATCTTTCGTTCAAAACCAACACCTTGATTCTTCCGGTGCCTTCCTTGCTTGCGTACAATTTCCTCAAATTTCTTACTTCCGGCAAGGCTCTTGTAAACACCTCTCTCTATAATTCCCTTCAATAAGCTATTTTCTTGCTCAAGTGTAACTTGGCTAAGAGAATCATTAGTGTAATCAAGAGAACTACTAGAAGCAACAATATTGGATTTAACATGATTATTGTTACTAATAGAAGAAGAATCTTTCTTGCTCTTGTTACTAGATTTTACTTGTGGCATGTAAGTAGACAAGAGTAAACGCTTGGCAATGTAAGAAGAAATTTTCTTGCGAAGATCATCATTGATTGCTTTTAAGAACCCATGCTCTTGCTCAAGGTTGAGCTTTTCAAAGAGTAGCTTCTCATGAGTCTTTAAAAGCTCTTGATGATCTTCCAAGGTGGTTTCATGAGCTAACTTAAGAGTGTTTATTTCTTTAGTTAGACGCTGAATCTCCTTCTTATCATTGTCATTCATTTTATCTTGTTTAGCATGATTAATAGCAAGTTCATCATAGTTTTCATCACTAGAGTTGTCAACAAGTAAATCATCATCACCTAGCAAATAATCTTCATCACTATTGAAATCAACATACTCGAAGTGTGATACCTTTGGGCTTTAGCGATGAAGCATCTTCCGATTCCTTCATTTGGTGAGTCAAATATGTCATAGGAGTTGGTTGACACAATTGCTAGACCGGCAACACCTTCATCTTGAGTATATTCGGAGTCGGAGTGATAACTTCTCTCGGAGTGATGGTCGGAGTCGGAGCCGGATACCCATTCACCAACGTGAGCTTGATGTCTTCGTTTTGTGTAGCTCCTTGATGACTTGTCCTCCCTTTCTGAATCCTCACTTCTGCGAGAGGTTCTTCGTTCATAACGATCATCTATACTCCTTCTCTCTCTTGGAGGTGATTCTTCTCTTCTACTTATCCTTTTGGGTGAGTCTTATCTTCTTTTCTAGGGATCCGTACACTCACTGGAGTAGTGTCCAGGTCTTCCACAATTGTAGCAATTACACTCACGACTAGAAGATCTTTTGTCATTGTAGGACCTTGACTTGGAACTTCTTTCTTTGCTTCTACTCTTGTAGAACTTGTTGAAGTTCTTCACCATTAGGCTCAATTCCTCATTGAAGGCGTGTTTCTTACTTGATGATGTAGGAGCATCACATGAGGCTTTGTAAGCACGACTTGACTTGTTGTGAAGCTTTTCTTTATCCTTGAGTGACATCTCATGTGCAATAATTCTTCCAATGACTTCCGTTGGCTTGAGATCTTTGTAGTTGGGCATCATTTGGATCAATGTGCACACAGTATCATATTTTCCATCCAAGGCTCTTAGCATCTTCTTGATGATGAATCTATCGGTCATCTCTTCACTTCCTAAGCCGGCAATCTTATTTGTGCTGAGAGCAAGCCTAGAGTATATTTTAGCGACACCTTCACCATCCTTCATTTTGAACTTGTCAAGATGACTTTGAAGCACATCCAATTTGGATTCCTTGACGGAGTCAGTACCTTCATGCATATCAATCAAAGTATCCCAAATTTCCTTTGCATTCTCAAGACGACTAATTTTGTTGAATTCTTCGGGGCACAATCCGTTGAAGAGGATATCACAAGCTTGAGCATTGTATTGCAACATCTTCAACTCTTCCGCGGTAGCTTCACGGTTCGGTTCTCTCCCATCAAAGAATTCACCTTGCAAGCCAATAAACACAATAGCCCAAACGGCGGGGTTATGTCCAAGAATATGCATTCTCATATTATGCTTCCAACTAGCAAAATTCGTACCATCAAAGTAAGGACCTCTACGGTGGCAATCTCCCTTGATAGACGCCATACTCTCCTAGGTTGTGAAACCAAGGCTATGATCACCAAAGCTATGGAAATCAAGGCCAATGGAGACCAAAGCTATGATACCACTTGTAGGATCGAAAGTATGTCTAGAGGGGGGTGATTAGACTACTTGACGAAATAAGAATCTAGCCTTTTCCCAATTTTAAGTCTTGGCAGATTTTAGCAACTTAGCACAAGTCAAGCAATCAACCTACACATGCAAGTCTAAGAGTATAGCAGCGGAATGTAAATCGTTGCATATGAAGGTAAAGGGGAGGAGTTTGGAGGGAGCAAACGCAATGTAGACACGGAGATTTTTGGCGTGGTTCCGATAGGTGGTGCTATCGTACATCCACGTTGATGGAGACTTCAACCCACGAAGGGTAACGGTTTCACGAGTCCATGGAGGGTCTACCCATGAAGGGTCCACAAAGAAGCAACCTTGTCTATCCCACCATGGCCATTGCCCACGAAGGACTTGCCTCACTTGGGTAGATCTTCATGAAGTAGGCGATATCCTTGCCCTTACAAACTCCTTGGTTCAACTCCACAATCATGACGGAGGCTCCCAAGTGACACCTAACTAATCTAGGAGACACCACTCTCTAAAAGGTAATAGATGGTGTGTTGATGATGAACTCCTTGCTCTTGTGCTTCAAATGATAGTCTCCCCAACACTCAACTCTCTCTCATTGATTTGGATTTGGTGGAAATATGATTTGAGTGGAAAGCAACTTGGGGAAGGCTAGAGATCAAGATTCTTGTGGTTGGAATGGAATATCTTGGTCTCAACACATGAGTAGGTGGTTCTCTCTCAGAAAATGAATGGTGGAAGTGTAGGCACGTTCTGATTGCTCTCTCCACGAGTGAAGGAAGGGTGGAGGGGTATATATAGCCTCCACACAAAATCTAACCATTACACACAATTTACCAAACTCGGTGGTACCAAATCATGAAACTCGGTCGGACCGATTCAGTTCAAAATGTGAACATTATGCTTTTCGGTGGGACCAACATGTCAACTCGGTGGGACCGATTTCATTAGGGTTAGGTCATAACATAATCTCGGTGAGACCGATCACATAAAATCGGTGAGACCGATTTCTGTAATAGGCAAACAGAGAGTTGGTCAGGCAAACTCGATGGGACCGATCGCTTATTTCGGTGAGACCAAAACATTACGAAAATGAAACAGAGAGTTTGCATTGCGAACTGGGTGGGACCGATCGCTCATCTGGTTAGACCGAAACATTACGAAGGGAAACCGAGAGTTTGCAATCCCATCTCGGTGAGACAGAGATCCCTATCGGTGAGACCGAACTGATTAGGGTTTCTGGCAGTGGCTATATCAAATGAACTCGGTGGCGCTGGATAGATCAAATCGGTGGGGTCGAGTTTGACTTTTGGTTTGGGACATATGTGGATATGAGAAAGTGGTTTTGGGTTTTTGGAGCATATCGCTAAGCATTTTGAGCAAGCAAGCCATTAAGCAACACCTCATCCCTTTTAATAGTATTGGCTTTTCCTATGGACTCAATGTGATCTTGGATCACTAAATGAAAATGTAGAGTCTTGAGCTTCTTGCCAACATGTGTCCTTAGCATTTTGAGGGGTCCACATTCCTAGTCCATGCCATGCCAATCATTGAAATTTTTGAAATGATCATCTTGAAAGAGCATTATTTTAATGAGCCATATGTTGTTAGGAATTACCAAAACCACCCAGGGATAATTGCACTTTCAGGGGGGATCTATTTTTTTCGCGTAATAAGGTGGCACTTCCTTGCGTGCGAAGATGTTTTCTGGTTTTTTATTTCTTATTTTTTGGGTTAGAATAAAAAGAAAACAATTTAATATCTTCGGTACAATCTATATTTTCATGAAAATGATCATAATAAAGCTGGTGGGTCCCAGGTGTCAGGGAGAGGAAATTTTTTATTTCCGCGTAATAAAGGAAGCACTTCCTTGCGTGCGAAGATGTAGCTGGTGGGCCAAACCTATCAGGGGGAGAAATTATTTGTTTTCGCATAATACGAGGGTACTTGCTGTGTGTGGCCATGGGCCATCTGGGTCCCTACTGTCAGCCAATCCACGTACATGCCTGATCCGATGGCTGTTGTTTGTTGATAAAGTTGACCATGCTGCGCCGAGAGAACCAATGCAATGAACGATGGCGAGTATTACGAAGGGAATGACCCGGAGCCGGCGAAGACACAACGGTAGATGCCCACGCGGAGGGGAGTATGGGGGTTCACTGGTTCGGCTGCGGTGTGAGGCTGTCGTCATCGGAGAAGAACATGAGGTGTTGGTGAGTAGAGGAATGGCCTGGACGCCGTTTGGGAGTAAGTGGGCCGGTGAAGCCTGCGCGACAGCACAGCCGGCCACGGGAGGTGGTAGCAGGCGGTACCTGATGTCTACTATGCAACTTTATAATTGTAGACTCGTGTTGGCCCTCCAAGCGCAGAGTTTTATAGGACAGTAGCAATTTTCCCTCAAGTGGACGACCTAAGGTTTATCAATCCGTGGGAGGTGTAGGATGAAGATGGTCTCTCTCAAACAACCCTGGAACCAAATAATAAAAAGTCTCTTGTGTCCCCAACACACCAAATACAATGGTAAATTGTATAGGTACACTAGTTCAGCGAAGAGATGGAAATAAAAGCGTAGTAATGATAGTAGATATTGATTTTTGTGATAGGAACAATAAAAACAGCAAGGTAGAAATTCATAAAACGGAGCACAAACGGTATCGCAATGCTTCAAAATGAGGCCTAGGGTTCGTACTTTCGCTAGTGCAATCTCTCAACAATGCTAATATAATTGGATCATATAACCATCCCTCAATGTGTGCTGAGGAATCACTCCAAAGTTCCTATCTAGAGGAGAACATAAGAAGAAATTGTTTGTAGCTATTCTTTCCGATCGATCTAGCCAAGAGTTCGTACTAAAATAACACCAAGTTATTATTTTCGATCAATCTATCAAGAGTTCGTACTAAAATAACACTAATTTATTCTTTCCGATCGATCTATCAAGATTTCGTACTAAAATAACACCAAAGCAAATTCAGATTCATAATACTCTATCCAACACAAAGAACCTCAAATAGTTCCCAAGATTTCTACTGGAGAAAAAAAAGACGAGAACGTGCATCAACCCTATGCATAGATTACCCTAATGTCACCTCGAGAATCCGCGAGTTGAGTGCCAAAACACATATCAAGTGAATCAATATGATACCCCATTGTCACTACGGGTATTCATAGCAAGACATATATCAAGTGCTCTCAAATCCATAAAAGTATTCAATCCGATAAAACGAAATCTCAAAGGGAAAACTCAATTCACAACAAGATAGAGAGGGGAAAAACCATATGATCCAACTATATTAACAAAGCCCGTGGTACATCAAGATCGTGACATCTCAAGAACACGAGAGAGACAGAGAGAGAGAGAGAGAGAGAGAGAGAGAGAGAGAGAGAGAGAGATTAAACACATAGCTACTGGTACAAACCCTCAGCCCCGAGGCTGGACTACTCCCTCATCATCATGGTGGCCGCCGGGATGATGAAGATGGCCACCGGTGATGATCTCCCCCTCCGGCAGGGTGCTGGAATGGGGTCTCGATTGGTTTCTCGTGGCTACAGAGGCTTGTGTCAGCGGAACTTCTGATCTAGGGTTATTTCCGATGGTTTCTCTATTTATAAGATTTTTTGGCGTTGGTTTTGCGCGAAGATGGGCTTCGAGGTGAGCACAACCCATCGGGGCACGGGTAAGGGCCCAGGCACGCCCTGGTGTCTTGTGCCCTACTCCTTCACCTTCTGGTCCTTCCATGAAGCTTTAGGGATCTTTTTTGTTCCAAAAAGATCGTCAAAAAGTTTCAGCTCATTTGGAGAACTTTCATTTCTGCACAAAAAACAACACCACGATAGTTCTGCTGAAAACAGCGTCAGTCCGGGTTAGTTCCATGCAAATCATACCAAAACCATATAAAATTGTTGTAAATATGGCATGAATACTTCATAAATTATAGATACGTTGGAGACGTATCAGTACCACCGGCGGTGGTTTGGGCGGCTGAAGCAAGAATATCCGAGATTGAAGAAGCACTACAGCCGTTGGATGGACATCCAACGACCACTGCTACTAGAATCGTGTCTTTACTATAAGTTTACAAAGCCTTCCGTACGCCTTAGTAGGCCCAAAAGAATTCCGTACGCGTCACTGACTATAATTCTCAAAAAAATAGTAAGCCCACAAGTGAGCATCACATCTGTGGCAGAGAACATATAGCCCATTTGCGATTTGTAATAATGTACGTCCCATTTTTGAATTCTAATGGAATTTACTACAACCCATTTACAGTTTGTTAAAATTACTGCCCATTTTCTAGCCAGGACAATGATTAATAATTTCAACCAACCTCTCAAAACATAATTCTACCAAAAATCCCACATTTTGATGGGATCCTTAATATTTTTATCCCGAAATTTCGAGTCAGATTAAATATAATTTCAAAATGAATTTGTATTAGGTAAAAATCTAAATAAATATTGCACGCGCAATAAGTAATGAAATTAAAATTTCCAAATTCAAATAATAATATTTTTGAAACTAGTTACCTGTTTGGTGCGTTTTTGTATATTTACAGCCCAGTTTTTATAATTAAATCCCATTTATTATTTCTTAAAGTCCATTTTCTTGTTAGGCCTAATGCACCCCTCATAGGAAAGATTTACAGCCCAGCGGGGTGGAGAATAACAAGTTGTCCCGGGTTGTGTATTCCGCAAAAAGAGTATAGCTGGGCTAGCCATTTTCACCTTGAAAAAATGATATCTCGGCTGGATATTTGGTCGACATAAATAATAGCCTGGGCTAGACGGGCCACAAATGCCTTGATTGATACCTGCTCCTCACGAACAACAACAAAAACATCTCTCAAGAAAAACTCCGCTTACACCTAAAAAATATCGCTCGATCTCTGGGTCCCAAGCTCATTTGGTCCTTGTGCAATTCTCTCGTTTATTGACTATATAGGTTGAAGTTGGTGTGGGACCGTGATGTCAGGAAACTAGGAGGAAGCAAAAAAAATTATAGTTGTATATAATAATGCTATGGCCCTAGTGGGTCCCTACTGTTATCCTCTCCAAATAAAGTCATCTCCTGATTCCTCGTGTTCGTTGACCATGTTGACAATTCTCAGCGCCACAGGGAGCGCAACAACTTGAAGAATTACGGAGAGGGCCTCACGGGCCCTATGAATGGTCTGATACAGCGCCCACTGCTCATTCAGGAGGCCAGGATCTTCGGACACCTATGAGCACCTTCGAGAGACTGAGACGGCATGAAACGGTAAGGCCGCGCTTGGGAGCTATGGATTGTTTCACACCTGTATTAAGATACAAGTGTAATTTACTCATCATCAGAAACAATGCGTAAAAATACATGCATAATGAAACTGAGGGCCCAAGGTCTGTAACAAAAACCGGCGAGTTACGTGTGTAATTTGAGAGACTAGTGTATATTTTACTAGTCGAAATCGACCAACCAAGCGCTTCGCCCAAGACCATTTGCTTTTATTTACAAGTGTCAGTTTCACAATCGGTTTTGGTTGGAAAACGACGATCCAATCATGGCGTAAGATGATGAGTTGGTCAGAAGATCATATGGTTTCACCTCTAACCTACCCGAGTTGTCGTATAGGCTATGAATGAAACATAAGACAATGAACTTCTTAAGCACATAAACAACAGAAGAGGTGATCTTCTTAACATGCAAATAACAAGCATTAGATCAACATGCAAAACAATATGAAGCATTATTCTCAGGAGGCATGGTGAACAGCTTGTGATGCCTGATGTCTACTGCGCAACCTTCTTCTTGTAGACGTTGTTGGGCCTCCAAGTGCAGAGGTTTGTAGGACAGTAGAAAATTTCCCTCAAGTGGATGACCTAAGGTTTATCAATATGTGGGAGGTGTAGGATGAAGATGGTCTCTCTCAAACAACCCTGCAACCAAATAACAAAGAGTCTCTTGTGTCCCCAACACACCCAATACAATGGTAAATTGTATAGGTGCACTAGTTCGGCGAAGAGATGGTGATACAAGTGCAATATGGATGGTAGATATAGGTTTTTGTAATCTGAAAATCTAAAAACAGCAAGGTAACAAGTAATAAAAGTAAGCACAAATGGTATTGCAATGCGTTGAAACAAGGCCTAGGGTTCATACTTTCACTAGTGCAAGTTCTCTCAACAATAATAACATAATTGGATCATATAACTATCCCTCAACATGCAAATAAGAGTCACTCCAAAGTCACTATTAGCGGAGAACGAACGAAGAGATTATGGTAGGGTACAAAACCACCTCAAAGTTATCCTTTCTGATCGATCTATTCAAGAGTCCGTAGTAAAATAACACGAAGCTATTCTTTCCGTTCAATCTATCCTAGAGTTCGTACTAGAATAACACCTTAAGACACAAATCAACCAAAATCCTAATGTCACCTAGATACTCCAATGTCACCTCAAGTATCCGTGGGTATGATTATACGATATGCATCAAATCTCATATTCATCTATTCAACCAACACAAAGAACTTCAAAGAGTGCCCCAAAGTTTCTACCGGAGAGTCAAGACGAAAACGTGTGCCAACCCCTATGCATAAATTCACAATGTTATGGAACCCGCAAGTTGGTCACCAAAATATACATCAAGCAGATCACGTGATATCCCATTTTCACCACAGATAAGCACATGCAAGACATACATCAAGTGTTCTGAAATCCTTAAAGACTCAATCCGTTAAGATAACTTCAAAGGGAAAACTCAATCCATTACAAGAGAGTAGAGGGGCAGAAACATCATAAGATCCAACTATAATAGCAAAGCTTGCAGTACATCAAGATCGTACCACCTCAAGAACACGAGAGAGAGAGTGAGAGAGAGAGAGATCAAACACATAGCTACTGGTACATACCCTCAGCCTCGAGGGTGAACTACTCCCTCCTCGTCATGGAGAGCGCCGGGATGATGAAGATGGCCACCGGTGAGGGATCCCCCTCCGGCAGGGTGCCGGAATGGGTCTAGATTGGTTTTCGGTGGCTACAGAGGCTTGCAGCGGCAGAACTCCCGATCTAGGTTATGTTCTGGGGGTTTCTGTATATATAAGAGGTTTTGGCGTGGAGAACAAGTCAGGGGGTCTCCGGGCTGTCCATGAGTTAGGGAGGCGCGCCCAGGGGGTGGGCGCGCCCCCCACCCTCGTGGGCAGCCCGGGACTCTTCTGGCCCAACTCTTTTACTACATGGCCTTCTTCTGGTCCAAAAATAAGTTCCGTGAAGTTTCAGGTCAATTGGACTCCGTTTGTTTTTCCTTTTCTGCGATACTCAAAAACAAGGAAAAACAGAAACTGGCACTGGGCTCTAGGTTAATAGGTTATTCCCAAAAATCATATAAAATAGCTTATAAATGCATATAAAACATCCTAGATGGATAATATAATAGCATGGAACAATCAAAAATTATAGATACGTTGGAGACGTATCAAGCATCCCCAAGCTTAATTCATGCTCTCCTCGAGTAGGTAAATGATAAAAATAGAATTTTTATGTGGAATGCTACCTAACATAATCATCAATATAATCTTCTTTATTGTGGCAAGAATATTCAGATCCATAAGATTCAAGACAAAAGTTTAATATTGACATAAAAACAATAATACTTCAAGCATACTAACCAAGCAATTATGTCTTATCAAAATAACATAGCCAAAGAAAGCTTATCGCTACAAAATCATATAGTTTGGCCATGCTTCATTTTATTCACACAAAATGCTCGCATCATGCACAACTCCGATGACAAGCCGAGCAATTGGTTCATACTTTTTAGCGCGCTTCAGCCTTTCTCACGCAATACATGAGCGCAAGCCATGGAAATAGCACTATGGGTGGAATAGAGTATGATGATAGGGGTTATGTGAGAAGACAAAAAAGAAGAAAGTCTCACATTGACGCGGCTAATCAACGAGCTATGGGGATGCCATCAATTGATGTCAATGCGAGGAGTAGGGATTGACATGCAACGGATGCACTAGAGCTATAAATATATGAAAGCTCATCACAAGAAACTAAGTGGGTGTGCATCCAACTTGCTTGCTCACGAAGACCTAGGGCATTTTGAGGAAGCCCATCATTGTAATATACAAGCCAAGTTCTATAATGAAAAATTCCCACTAGTATATGAAAGTCACAAAATAAGAGACTCTCTATCATGAAGATCATGGTGCTACTTTGAAGCACAAGTGTGGAAAAAGGATAGTAACATTGTCCCTTCTCTCTTTTTCTCTCATTTTTTTCCTTTTTTATTATTTTCTATTTGGGCCTTCTCTTGTTTTTTCTTTTGGCTTCTTTTTTTTTCTTTTTTTTCTTTCGTCCGGAGTCTCATCCTGACTTGTGGAGGAATCATAGTCTCCATCATCCTTTCCTCACATGGGACAATGCTCTCTAATAATGATGATCATCACACATTTATTTACTTACAACTCAAGAATTACAACTCGATACTTAGAACAAAATATGACTCTATGTGAATTCCTCCGGCGGTGTACCGGGATATGCAATGAATCAAGAGTGACATGTATGAAAAATTAGCATGGTGGCTTTGCCACAAATACGATGTCAACTACATGATCATGCAAGGCAATATGACAGTGATGATGCATGTCATAATAAATGGAACGGTGGAAAGTTGCATGGCAATATATCTTGGAATGGCTATGGAAATGCCATAATAGGTAGGTATGGTGGCTGTTTTGAGGAAGATATAAGGAGGTTTATGTGTGATAGATCGTATCATATCACGGGGTTTGGATGCATCGGCGAAGTTTGCACCAACTCTCAAGGTGAGAAAGGGCAATGCATGGTACCGAAGAGGCTAGCAATAATGGAAGGGTGAGAGTGTGTAATATCCATGGACTCACATTAGCCATAAAGAACTCATATACTTATTGCAAAAGTTTATTAGCCCTCGAAGCAAAGTACTACTACGCATGCCCCTAGAGGGTTAGATTGGTAGGAAAAGACCATCGCTCGTCCCCGACCGCCACTCATAAGGAAAGCAATCAAAGAACACTCCATGCTTCAAATTTGTCACACAATGTTTACCATACGTGCATGCTACGGGACTTGCCTACCTCAACACAAGTATTTCTCAATTTCATAATTACCCAACTAGCACAACTCTAATATCATCACCTTTTTATCTCAAAACAACTATCAACTATCAAACTCTCTTAGTATTCAATGCACTTTATATGAAAGTTTTTATTATACCCATCTTGAATGCCTATCATATTAGGACTAGTTTCATAACCAAAGCAAATTACCATGCTGTTTAGGACTCTCAAAATAATATAGATGAAGCATGAGAGTTCATCTATTTCTTCAAAATAAAACGACCGCCGTGCTCTAAAAGAATATAAGTGAAGCACTAGAGCAAATGAGAAACTACTCCGAAAGATATAAGTGAACATGTGACACTCAAAAAAAAATTTGTTTGGTTTTCAACAAAAACTTTGTTGGTTTTGAAGAAGGTCATTTAAACCCTTCCAAAAATCTCTCTCTCAAAAATTTCCCCTTTGCAACGGATTTCATTTTGGCATATTTTTCAACTCTGGTGTTTGGTTATTAAAAACTTTTCCTCTGATTCTCCCCTTCTCAAATTTATTTTTGGGATTTATTTTCTTTTATAAGAAAAACCTAGGAGTTTTGGATCTTCTCTTATATTGAAACCATCCATACTTTTTACCATGTCTCATGTGGTAAATCTTCCCAAAACCCCTCCTTCCACTTTGGGGCAATCCAAATATTCTGTCCCAACAGGTCCAACTCATTTTTGGATTTTATCTCATTTATTTCTTTCCCCAAAACAATTATGTCCATTATTTTGAGCCTAGGTGATTTGCAAAGCAAGTACCTATTTGCCTTTGAATTTTGATCTCAAACCAACTCCTCTGGATAGTCCCTAGCACCCACAACCTAGAACCATCAAGATCCACTCTTCTTCTTTTCAAAATTTTCAAGTTTTAGCTCCTGCAAGTTTGGACCAGATTTGCCAAATTTGGTGAAATTCATATCTCCTCTTCTCCAAAAAATTCCACCAAAATTCAGGCAGCCCCCAGATGCAATGAGAAGCCACTCCACCAAAAATCAGCTCAAGGAAAAATCCCCACATACCAAAATCATTCTGTCGAACACCTGGCTTGCAATCAAGCATTTTGCACTTTCGAGAAATTCAGAGTTTCAAGAAGTTCAGTTTCGTCGAGTGCAGTCACCTGTCAACTGTGCGCCTGGCGTCGGTGGCACCCTGGCCCCTCCCTGTCCAGAGCGCCGCACGCGCACTTGGCTGGTTCCTGGCGTCGGTGGCACCCTGGCCCGTCTACGCCGGCGTCTTCTGCGGCGTCGGGACCTCCCGTGGCGGCCGATAGGGGGCACCCTGCGGCACAACGCCATTCGGCACCGCCCACGCCACCTGGGAGCTCCGCGTGGCAGTCTCCCTTGCCAGCGCACGCCTGCAGCACCGTCGCCGTGGTTCGCACGCATGTAGCGCGCCTCTGCCGCCGACGTGCCGCTGCTGCCGTTCCGTTGAGATAGGCCATAACCGCCCTGCCTTGCTGAGTTAGGCACCGGGATGGAATCAGTACTCCATCTAGACGATGCTCAAGCCCCTAAACCAACCGTCCAGCCACAAAGACCGCCGTAATCGTCACGGACTTATCCTCGTTCACAAAGAATCGCCTCGGGCGGCTATAAATAGCGCCTCCGAGCTCGCTCTCGACCCCGCACATCTCCACCACCTCACCAGACCCCGCCCAACCACTGGAAGAGCCTCGAGGGGCCCTTCTTCCTCAACTCCGGCCACCTCCGTCCGCTTCGGGCTCCGGCAGCGTTCTCTCTGGTGAGAGCTCCTCCATCGCCCTAGATTTGCCCGTAGCCTCATGACACCTCTAGGAGGCTAACCCCCACTCCAATTTGACCTCAAAGAACTCTCTCCGACGAGGCCCACGACTACCAACCACCGTCCGGAACAAGGGCCGCCCGTTGATGTGGTGCTCGGGCGACCACCACCACCACCCACCGACGCGGAAGGATGCAATCGAGCATAGAGGTACCACCCGATCCCCTGCCGCATGGTGGATCGGCCCGGCGACCACTGACTCTCGGCGCCGATGAGCTCTGCCCCTCTTTGAATATTCAAACCTGACAGGTGGGACCCGCCGTCACCTCTCTCTCGTTTCTTTTTTGAACCATTTCTGAAAGCGTATTCGCAAATGCGCTTTCTAATCTGAATCGCCGGACTTTTTCGCTTAGACGCCTGAGAGTTTTCTGTTTCATTACAGAGAGGTTCTTGGGCCAAAACTCTTATAACTTTTAAACAGAAAAGGATTTTTGAATGATTATTTTTCTGCCCTCTTCAAAATTTTGTCTAGTTTTTTATCAGATTTATTTGAAAAATATTTGGTATGTTTTTGTGCACCCCATGGTATTTATGATAGCGTGTGTATTTTTGTATACCATAGATACCGAAGGAGGTGACGGAACCGCAAACTTCACTGAGCTAGGCCCCGACTACTCCGAACCAGGCAAGCATGTTTGAACTTTTGATATGATGAGTGTTTTGGCATGTTTGCTTTAAGTAGTTGCATGGCATGATCATGAGCACCTCGATGAATGTCATATTACATGCAAAATGGAGACAAGTGAATTTCGATAATCCATAAGTTGTTGGATATGTGTTTGCATGGCCATGAGATGGCATGAGGATGGGTAAGATGGCAGTGTTGTAGCATGCCAGTCTTACGCTGCACTGCTTGACCCAGTGTCAACATGAATTAGTCCAGTTCCCGTCCGTCTTCCCTTCCGTACTACCACATGTTTTCCGCAAGGGGTACGGCTTAGTAAGTTGCAAACTGCTTTCTGGTACACACCAAATTGGGAGGCCGGGATGAGGGTTCCATGGCCCCGGATTAAAGCCTATCATCCGGTCAGGGGGCATGGGTGTTTCCGGTTGGAACCGAGAGGGGGGCACCTCTTAGAGCGCGCGTATAAAAATTTGATCCCATGCTATTCGAGATTGTGATCTCCCCGTCTCAAAGTTTTTCTTGAACGCTATCTAGGGTGATTCCTGGCATCGTGAGGTGGGATGGGTGTGTACTGGATTGTTGTGTTTCTTCCGAAATACCGTAAACGGAACTAGTCCTTCGTGACTGCGGTAATCCGTTGGCTGTGGGATTTCTAGTACAAACTCTGCAGAGTCAATAATTCCTTTGAATCATCTTATCCATATCCAAGTTATGTGTTTATCTTATCTTGTCAAGAGTCAGTCTTGGTGACAAAAACTCTGGTGAGCCACATGAGTATTAAGTCCGGTTAACGTTTATTCCTGTGGAATGGACTAACCCGTTATTTATCACGTGTTGAATATTTACCGGTGAGCATAAATTCTTGCAAGTTATGAATAATGAATTTAAGCCCTTTCGCGATGTCGCTCGACGTCCGGATCGTGGCATTGTTATTTATTTACTTTTGATATAAGCCCTTTCGCCATGTCGCTCAGACGTCCGATTCGCGGTATTGTTGTTATTTACTTACGATGCAAGCCCTTTACGTGATGTCGCCCGACGTCCGGATCGCGGCACACATGTCTTTTCTTTCAGATAAGCCCTTTATGTGGTGTCGCTTAGACGCCTGGATTATGCATGTTTTACTTATTTGTTCACCCTTCGAGGTGCCGCTTGCATAATTCGATCGGTTTTCAGTTTATTTTATTGGGTTTTCGAGCGGACTACCGCCGACTCCCTTTTTACTTACCTTGTTATACTGATTTGAATGTGCATTGTTAAATTACTCATGACGCATTCATGCATGCATTTGTTATATCTTATGTCCGAACTGTCTTGCGAGTACTTTCAAAGTACTCACCTGGCTTGTTGATTTGGCCAGATGCTGACGAAGACGATCTCATGGATGAAGAGTTCGATAGCGAGTCCGACGCCTAGAGGAGTCCCCAGTCCGTATGACCCTTTGATTTGGTCATCAGATTATATCCGCTTCCGCTACCCAAATAAATTCATCGAGCCTCACATCGACGCTCAATGAGGCACCAGTTTAGTAGTCATATTATCCACTCCACTATGATATTCCACCAATCACTTTTATCTCGAGTCAGTAGTAAGCCACCCCACGCCACTGTGTCATATCCGCCACTATGTATAATTATTGGCGTGCTTGTAATAATTTGTTGAGCAACCTCAGCTCGACCCTGTAATATATTAAATGCTAGTAGCTTTTTGTATGAAGGTTTTGTCTACCAATAAGGAGGATTTTCCTCACACTGGAATTAAAAAATCAGTTTCTCAATAAATATTTTTATTGGAAAACCGGTCGTGACAGAACATCAATGAGTAGTTGAATAATTATGGAACTATGTGAAGACTCTATAACATTTAAGAATTTCAGATCTTGGTATTTTATTCAAACAGAAAGAAAAAAAAATAAAACAAATTGACGCTCCAAGATAAAAACATATCATGTGGTGAATAAAAATATAGCTCCAAGTAAAGTTACCGATGAACGAAGACGAAAGAGGGGATGCCATCCGGGGCATCCCGAAGCTTAGGCTCTTGCTTGTCCTTGAATATTACCTTGGGGTGACTTGGGCATCCCCAAGCTTAGGATCTTGCCACTCCTTATTCCATAGTCCATCGAATCTTTACCCAAAACTTGAAAACTTCACAACACAAAACTCAACAGAAAACTCGTAAGCTCCGTTAGTATAAGAAAATAAATCACAACTTAGGCACTGTTGTGAACTCATTCTAAATTCATATTGGTGTATATCTACTGTATTCCAACTTTTCTATGGTTCGTACCCTCCGATACTACTCATAGATTCATCAAAATAAGCAAACAACACATAGAAAACAGAATCTGTCAAAAACAGAACAGTCTGTAGTAATCTCTATCAAACGTAAACTTCTGGAACTCCAAAAATTCGGAAATAAATTGGTGGACATGAGGAATTTGTCTATTAATCATCTTCAAAAAGAATCAACCTAAAAGCACTCTCCAGTAAAAACTGGCAGCTAATCTCGTGAGTGCTAAAGTTTCTTTTTTTTACAGCAAGATCATAAAGACTTCACCCAAGTCTTCTCAAAGGTTCTACTCGGCACAAACACTAATTACAACATAAAACCACACCTAACCAGAGGCTAGATAGATTATTTATTAGTAAACAGGAACAAAAAACAAGGAACAAAAATAAAATTGGGTTGCCTCCCAACAAGCGCTAACGTTTAACGCCCCTAGCTAGGCATGATGATTTCAATGATGTTCACATAAAAGATAATAATTGAAACATAAAGAGAGCATCATGAAGAATATGGCTAAAACATTTAAGCCTAATCCACTTCCTATGCATAGGGATTTTGTGAGCAAACAACTTATGGGAACAATAATCAACTAGCATAGGAAGGCAATACAAGCATAACTTCAAAACTTTAAGCACATAGAGAGGAAACTTGATATTATTGCAATTCCTACAAGCATATATTCCTCCCTCATAATAATTTTCAGTATCATCATGAATGAATTCAACAATATAACCATCACATAAAGCATTCTTTTCATGATCTACAAGCATAGAATTTTTATTACTCTCCTCATAAGCAAAATTCTCATTCGGAATAGTGGGAGTATCATAAGAAACTCGAATACTATAAATTGTTTCCACATTGAAAGAGTAATGTTCAGAAAAAGGGTAATCATAATCATGACAAGTTTTATAAATATAATCATCACTACTTTTTATAGCATAAGTGTCATCACAATAATCATCATAAGTAGCAACTTTGTTCTCATCATAATTGATTGAAACCTCTTCCAAGATAGTGTTGCAGTTTTGAACTAACAGAAATGGTACTCCCGCCGATCCCTAACAGAAATGGTACTCCCGCCGATCCCTAACAAGTGTTGCAGTTTTGAACTAGGATTCAGTAGTTAATTTTGAGAGTGGCATTGCTTAATTTTACCAGCGGCATTAGATTAACAAAAAGCATAAACAGTTCTAGGGGAGAGTGGGCGCAACAACACCATGTGCTTCCATCTACTTATAAAGGGGGTGATGCAGAGTTTGTTGTAACAAAGCAACAAGCATCATGTCCGGGTTGTCCCATTTTTGTTCACTACTTAATGGGAAAAGACAGCAATTCAATACCTTCAATTCAACATTCATTTAAAACAGTACCAATACAAGTAGCACAAAATCTCAAAGCACACTGCACGATCATGTGGATGAAGGCAGGTACTGACCTTTCATGACACAGACAAGATCACTACGAATCTGCCAACACGAATAAGAAATCCAATCTCAATTTGTGTAGTTCAACTAAATCAAGCAAAGTCACTGTTGTGACATTTAAGTTTGCCATAGCAACAAGTTGAATAGATATCCCTGTTTTAACAGAGGCAAAAAGGAAACAATTACTGACCAATAAAGGAGGATGAAACATATGGTGACAAAAGAAGCATCTAACTTATCTTGATGGAAAACAAAGTAGGACATTAGCATTTCTAAAACGGTTGCATTGATTCATATTAACAGAGATATTCTCTTGAAACAGCATTCGTTAAAAACGTAATTTACTTTAAAAGTGGCATTGCTTCAATTTTCCAGCGGCTTTCTTAGATTAACAATAGCAAAATAGTTGTATGGGACATGGCACATGGGACATGCCAGCACCATGTGTGTCCACACGTATAAATGGGTGATGCAGAGTATGTTGCCAAATAGCATATCTGCTTTGGTCCCATATTTCTTCTCTTTGGACCTTTTTTCTATGTGAGGGCAGCAAATCTAGTGCTGCACAAACTATCCGACCCCCCAGTTTCTTTCCTTTTTCAACAAAGAGATAGGTTCCATACAGATGTGTGTCTGGTTACCCCTTTTTCCCTTTTCGACCAACAAAGCGGCTGGATAGCCAGTCTATACTACTTTCACTCCCTCCTTTCCTCATTGAACCACGTCCTAGATTCATGCTCCACCCCATGCCACCCTTCTTTCCTCTTTGAACCAAGACCTAGATTCGACTACAAAATAGAAAAAGATCCACATGCAGCTAGAGCAATGACGGTTTCAAAGAAAGTTATACCTTAGGGTCATCGGGATGTGGCTAGGTGTGCGGCGAGAGGCCGGATCTTCCCACACTACGTACGACAGCGAGGAAGAAGGGGTCGGTGGCCCTCCCGCATAGGCACTGGGTGAAAGAGAACAGCGCAGCCGGCAGTGGATTGCCTCCCTCGCTCAAGGCGCTAGAGTGAACGCTGCACCTCCTCCCCTTCCCGGTACAACGGGATCCGGACGACTCCTTCACCATCTGTGAGGGGGGAGAGAGAGACAGAGGCCAATGCAGTCTTGTTTAGATCTGGTGAAGAGGGTGAGAGACTGTGAATATAACAAACCCTAGCAAAGGAACGCTAAGCCTCCAGTGTGTGTATATATATGTAGTGCAGTGAGAGTGCAAACCCTAGCGAACAAGCACTGAGGCTCCAACTTATATAGTACTTATATAGTACTCGTGTATACTACTAATATATAGTGGAGTAGTTTTCTTTTTCTCTCCATAACAATCGTTTTAAATTGTGTAAGTATGAAACGAAACTCTTTATTTAACGTACCAGTGAAGAAAACTACTTACGATGAACTAATGATCCACGCGTCCTGGTTGCACTGCCTGTCCTTAACGTGCAGTACTCTACCCTCTGTTAAGTGAACAACCACACATTTGCCAAATTATCGGAAATGTGCGAGAGTGTGTAAAAATAAATAATTTTAATTTGAATTATCGGAAAGGTTTGAGAGTATGTACAGTTTACCCTCTCTCAATAATTATGGTTTTTTGTTTTCGGCCTAAACTTGGTCAAACTTTATAAAGTTTGACTTCAGTCAAATCTAATATGTAGAGTAAAAAAAATGGAGGGATACTACGTCCATCCGGGTTTTTAGTCCACACCATTTTTTAATCAAAGTCTGACCACATATTTAGTTAATAGCCGGACAAATAAAATTACAGGGGAGCTGAAGACAAAGTTGTGAGAAGTCTTAGAAATCAATACAAAACTGATGCTCTTAGTACCAACATCGACCGTTCTTCGAGGAAACATTTGGTTCATAGCCAATTGTGTGATAAAATTTCACCAACGTGAAAGATGACTGCTTCTCCAACGCAACCAAGGTGAACTGATGAAGGATGTCATCTTTCTGGGTAACAAGCAAAGAGCACTGATGGAAGGCAGCTTGTCTTTCATGGAAAATCGATCAACTTCACCAGCCGACGCAACCATGAGCATCGATAGGTCATCGTGGTGATGCATCATCCATTGGGCATCAAGTTTGTTTGAGGCACCAATGAAGTTCAACAAATCCTCACTGTGGTCTGTTTCTTCTCGATAATCAAGCTCGAGGTAGGAAGAACCACGTGGCAGAGGACAGTGAGGCGGAACAACAATGTCCATCCAATTTTGTGCAGTTCCGCTAAAATTGAGGAAGACATGCCCAGGTATGGAGATACGCATCGCTGTTTGCAAAAATATAAAAAATGGATACAATGTTGTTACTTTGTTTTGGCAGTCGTATAAGATTAACCGCAATATCTCAATTGTTAATCAGAATTAATGAAAAGTACACCAACAAATAGAAGCATCATGATTATCTTGATGGGAACTAAACCAGGATACCCGAGAAAAAAAGTAGGACTGAAGCATTAATGAAAAGTACTTAAAAGGGACGTCACTTTACCATGGGCATTGCTTCATTTAACTAGTGATAGTATTAGATTAGCAGCAGCAATAGGAGCATATGGACAATGACCGCACAACCACCATGTACTTTTTGTCGAACCAACATGTATACCTCCATCGAGGCATAAACCAGGACAACTTTTCGAGTGGCCTTTCCTCTATAATAGTAAAAAATAGGTGATGTTGGACCAGCCTACGAACCCTAGCTAATGTACATGGGGAGATGGGGAGTAGTGGCATAGAAGAAAACCCACATGCAGCAACCTAGGGAGCTGGACTAGTACAATGAAGCATGAAATCCAAAAGAAGTTATACCTCAGGTGGGCGAGATGTCGCCTGGGCGGGCGGGCGGGATCTGCCCACACGACGGCAGCGAACAAGGGCGTGGAGGACCTTCATCCGCGCCGGCTCAGAGAGGACGGTGCACATCGGCTTCCTCCATCACCGATGGCGACAACGTCAATGCTGCACCTCCTCACTCCCCGCAGCGGACGGGATTCGGCCGGATCTGTGACCACCGGTGAGGAGAGGGATAAAGTGGACACTGTCATCTTTACTCTTAAAAAACAGAGTTGGTGATGATGGTGTGCACGACATCCTGCAATATACGCCATCCAATTTATATCTGACGGATAGGAAGGAAAATATGGCAATTTTGCAAAAAGATACCCACACCCCTCTACACATTTGCAAATAAGGCCTTCCCTTGTTCATCCTTTTCTCCCACAAGATAAACTACTCATACAAATGCATCTTGATGTTCCATGCAATGCATGGGCATCTTGCTAGTCTTGTTTAGATATGGAGAGGGTGAGAGAGCGAGATGCGAGAAACC
Source organism: Aegilops bicornis (assembly GCA_021605145.1). Lineage (NCBI taxonomy): Eukaryota > Viridiplantae > Streptophyta > Magnoliopsida > Poales > Poaceae > Aegilops > Aegilops bicornis. The sequence continues at coordinate 287,921,827 of CM038674.1, read as the reverse complement.
CTATCAAACAAGAGGCTATGTATACAATGGAGTAAAAAATCTCTCCATGGCAGTGGTTTTAAATAGAATACGCTCATTCCCGGAAAAAAGAAACGAAAACTGGGGACAAAGCTTTTTTAACGTACCAAGAAAGTAAACTTGATCAAAACACGCCTCCGCTTCCAGGTCGCAGTTTGTATCGCTCACGTGTGGTCCCCGACCCTCCATTATTAAGTGAACAAATTAAAGGGTCAAATTGTTACGTATGTACGTAAGCTGCCTCTTCATGTACAAATGCACTCCATCGTGTACTTGCGGGTATCTCGGAGGCAGAGTGAGTGCATGTACATTTCCTCTTATACGTTGTACTCCATTTATCTCACTTCATATTGTTTCCCACTCCTATGATATTCCTATCCTAGGAAAAAAATGAGGCGGTACTAAGTTTGTGTGTGTAGGGAGAATGAGAAATTGACAGTGTGTACCAGTAGTCGCGAGAGTCGTCGCACACAAACACACATAGGCATAGACATGCATATCCGTGTTTATATAAAATTCCATCTCCATATCCATCTCCATCTCCATCTCCATCTCCATTTCCATCTCCAATCATATTTGTCCAACTGGCACATTATTTACGTTGTTAATTATATATGCAGCAATATTTGTGTACAACATCTCTTGTTTGCGGGCGTCCGGACCGCTGCCACGCCCGCTCCTGACCAATCCGAACTCTCTTCATCACCCGCGCGTGCTTCCCGCCCATAATGGTCAGTATCGCATTCATGCCCGGCCAGAGCAGACGCGACCTCTCACTGGCGTCGACATTGAAGCGGCGCGCCAGCTGAGAGAGCGTCGCCCGTGCCGCTTCCTGGTGCACGCGACTGCTCCGTGTTCAAAGGTCGCAATAGCAGGCCACAACATGCATGTAAAAAGTTCTTAGGAGTCCATGCTACAGCTAGCTGTCCTCCCCCTCCTTGTCAATCTCTTCCGGTAGCGCTAGTACTCCATGGCGCGATCCATCGACAAGCAGTCGGGAATGTTATCGTATACTGGTTTGCGGTGAGTGGCATGCCGAGCGACCGTGTGGGATGGAGTCGTGGAGGAGGATGAGACACGAACGCGACAGACGTGATTTAAACATTGGTTTTGCTCGATGGCGCCATCCAACGAAATGAAACGTTGGTTTCTCTCTGTTTCCATTTTTTCTCCGGAAAAACGGAAACTTTCCACTCCATTTTCATTCCTACTCCAAGGTTGCCCCGTTACAACATTCCATCAAATCTCAATGATTCACATATCACAGCCAATTTTTACTTCACAACTAAAGACAAAAATTGTGAGAGTGTGTACAAAAAAAAATAGTGATGGGGTCCCTATGACGTAAACCCTGAACCCTAAACAGGATTTAATTTCCTAGCTATGTAGAACCTATCGAAGGACAGACGTCTGGCACCCTCGGATCATACGATGCTTTTGTGCAGTTCCACTAAAATTGAGCTGAGCATCCCTGTTGGCAAAGATATTGAAGAAGTGTGATTAGAATAATAGTACTGGCACTAGTTGATGAGACGTAAACTCATCACAAATAGAAGCCGGTAGAAGTAGAGAAAGATCCGGATGGAGATGGAGCTACGTGGGGAGCTGCAGCAGTGGAGCAAGCCGGCTCCAAAAGGAGGTTGTACCTGGGACGTCGGGCTGTAGCTAGAAGGACGGTTGGGAGGTGGCATCAACCCATACTGCAGGGCCCCCCTGATCAGGACGCACCGACAGTGGGTTTTCTCCCTCGCCACCGTCGACCGCATCTATGCAGAACATTGTCCCCTTCCACCCAGCGGCGGGATCAGGCTAGATCGGTGACCATCGGTGTGACCACCGTCGTTCTATGCTTGTGAAGAGAGCAACCCAAGCAAGAAGGCTTGTAGCTTAGGCTCCTGCTAGTGTATATATAGTGGAGAGGTTTTCTTTTTCTCTCCATATCAACCATTTTATATTGTGTATGTGTCATTGAAGAGTGAAATGATGGTTGCTTCTTCCGACTAACTTACTGTGTGATTTGACTGCTCCTGAGTGGCCCCTACACATACTTCCCCTACGTGTATGACCGTTCCTGAGTCTCACTTGTACTTATCTCTATTTTGTTGCATGACACGTAGACAGGATGCGCATAGAGGAATTTTGTTACTGCGCGTTGTTACGTAGTACTACTAGTACCTACTCCCACCTTCCTGTTCACTACTAGTACTCCCTTCGTCCTGGCTTATTAGTCCCCTTTGTACTCAATTTATGGGCTCGTTTTCCTCAAGAAATTGTCTTTGCCAACTTATTAATATCGGGAATGCATGCATGAACAATGAATGATTAAACCTTGCATGCAACGTTTTGACAAAGCATTGACTTATGAACATGTGAATGTGAGGGACTACAACCTCGTGCATGCATGCAACAGTCACACGTACACATGTACGCAAAAACGCGCGCGACGCCCTAATGCATGCATGTCCGAGCACACGACGGAGCACACACGGTCACGCTCAAGTGCTCAACCTACACGTGCATGCACACACATACTCAGCCAAGGTGAGCTAGTGACTGTATAATCACCGGAAAATGTATATATTGAGCGCAATGCACACATATACTCAGCCAAGGTCCACTGACCGTATTTTTTACAACTATACAATGACAGACAGTGTATTTATCTCGTTTCAAATTAAGCCATATTAACCGGAAATGAGGCAGTATGGACTAGCATTAGTTTGCTGTGTCCTGTCAACTTGCCGAACGAGGAGAAGCTTGCACGGTGGCTCGCAAGACAAGGAGAATCTTTTGATTAATGCAAGCTCTCCCTTACTCAGGCGGTGGACGTGCAAATAGTTAATTGGGTGTCAGATTGCCAGAAGCATACACTGTACTAGTACCATTATTGTTCGACTTCCCGAAGAGGCAAACAGCCAAGCACAAAGTTTACTACTCTCTCCATCTAGGTGTATAAGTCACCTTATGAAAACCAAATAATCCCAAAATACTTAGGCGCAATGCATTAACTCCCACCTCATTTCTTGTTTCTTGACATAACAACCAATAAGGGATGTGGGGTGTACATGTTTTCAATGACTCGAGACTACCAATCATGACATGTAGTGGTTAGTTAATTGCATGCAATGCTATTAATTAGCAAATAAACATTAAGTTCTCTCGTTTTCCCCTCCTTGGTCACGGTGCACAACCTAAGATGACTTATTCATCTAGACGGAGGGAGTACTAGTACTACTACTATAGAGGTATGTACTACTACTAGGAACCAGATGGTGGAGCGTCTACACTCTTATTTTATTTTAAAATGTGATAAAGCAATCTTCAACACATTTGGTTCTCTTCGAGGGTTCTTGCATGTGATAATGGAAGTTGATTGCATGGAACACTCGCCACAATTCTCGCTTAATTATGGCTCCTATCCTGTTACAAATAGGATCTCTCGGTAATATGTTCTCTTTTTTGGTTATTCAGCATGTGTCGGGGCAGGCTGATCTGGCCCACGAACACCTATGGGACCGGCGGACCGAGCCCCTTTCGGTTCGGCGGGGGGCGGAGGTCGCACGAAGAGCAGATCGAGGCGAAGCACACGAGAGGTTTACCCAGCTTCGGAGCTCTCCGGAGAGATAACACCCCTACTGCTGCATGTCTAAGTGTATTGTGTTCTTGCTCAGGAGCGCTGAGTGCTACAGTACACACAAGCTGCTAACGAAACTGAGCGTGGGGGGGAACCGACCCCCTCTACGTTGCGCATGGGCCTCCTTTTATATGCTCAAGGGTCTCCGACAGTGGCAACGTAGACAAGGGTAAAATGGAAAAGGAGTGGTTGGTACACCACTGTACAAAGGTATGTTGTTTCATACCTAACCCTGACGGCAGGGGACAAAGGCATTAAATGCCCGTCTAGTCGCCCTAACAGTGCAAACAGGGACCGTCAGGGACGCCACCGTTCGCCACGATGGCAATCTTGTCAGCGCCGCTTGCCACCTCGCACCGCTGGCTGCACAGCCTCTCGCCACGCGCGCTACCGAAAGGTCCAGGCGACACGTTAGTGGATGTGCTTTGGAGCGCAGTGAGAATGGTCTGCCGCGGCAAGCGCCTTTGCCGCGTTGTTGTCTTGTCGCGCCCGGACGCTTGTCGCCATCGGGCCTTCCGGCAAGCTCCTCTTGCCGGGCCTTGTCTCCTAGGGTGCCTTGGGTGGCCTTCCGGCAAGCTCCTCTTGCCGGGGCCTTGTCTCCTTGGCTTGAATACTTTGTTCTTGAATGGCTCCAAAGGAACCACGGAGGACCTTGGCGGTCACTGGTAAGCCTTGCCGCGGAGGGTTGCAATCGCCTGCACAAGTTCGGGATACTAGGGTACCCCTACTCTAGTACACCGACAGAGCCCTGCCTGGGCCACACACTGCCGAAGCGCTGTTGGGCGAGGCCCAAAACAGGCACGGGCACACGCGGCTGGGTCACACCGTAACTCACCCCGGACCCACCACGCCCTCCACAGGCACGGCGTCAGAGCAAGGCGTCGTGTGTGAGAGATCGTGGGTGAGATCGTCGGGGGGTTTCTTTATTCGGAAAAACGGAACGTCCGCCCCCTCCCTCTTTGTAAGGAGGGGAAACAGGGGCGTGCCGCCCATCTCGCCAGTTGCTGTCCCATCTCGAAAAAACCTCGGCTGCTCCCCCCCTTCTTCCCAAGGCTGAAGAGAGCAGCGCTCCGCCCCCATCGCCACCAGCATCACCAACGCCGTCGATCTCCCTCACCGCCTCCGCCATGCATCCGAAAGCCGACAAGGGGAAGGCCGTGAAGTCAGCCGAGGCGCAGCGGCTTGCGGCACCGCGGAAGGAGCGGGCAATCTCTCCCCCCCCCCCCCAGCTCGCCGTGAGGGAGCTGAGGGAGAACTACTACCTCTTCTGGTCGACGGAGACGCGAGCGCATCCGCGCACGAAGGTAGTTCCAGCTGCTGCCTCCGAACTAGCTCCGAACGGATATCCCTTCTTCGCGCTCTTCTTCTACTGAGGGCTCTGCCTGCCTTTCTCTGAATTCTTTTGTGACATCATGAACACCTACGGGTTCCGCCTCCTTGATTTCACCCCCAATGCCGTTCTGACCATGGCAGTTTCCGCACATCTCTGCGAAAACTATGTCGGAGTCCATCCAAATGTAGCCCTTTTCCGCCACTTCTTTATACCCCGAGTTGAGAGAGGGGAGCCTCTTGCCGGAGGAATCGCTTGGATCTCGAGGGTCGGCAAGAAGGAAGCCTATCTGGAGGGAGAGCTCCGTAGAAAATGGGAGGAATGGAGGGCGGATTGGTGCTGGATTGTCGAGGAGAACCCGCAGCCATTTACCGCCCAAAGACCAAACCCCAGAGTGCGCGGCAATGATTGGAGCAATCTGCCCCGGAAGATGCTAGGCTGAAGATTGCAGTCACCAATCCTTCGCCTTAGACTTGTCGGGCTCACCGTAGGCACCGCTGGCGCAGACTTTCTTCGCCGCCAGACGCTTCTTTGCAGGAGAGGAGGAGACCTGCCTGGGAGTTTCAGAACGCGGCAGATATCATGAGGCTGGACCCAGGCCTCAACTTCAACTTTACCGTCTTGGAACTTGACGCGATGCTCTTGGAGCTGTTCAAGCCCGATCCTGATCATCCAGAAACGTTTAGGTTGCCGAGGGGCGTCGTTCCGCTGTGCAACAATTCCTCGCTTGACCGCATCCGCGTAATGATGCCGTTAGCGACTCGCATGGAATTGTCCCAACTTGGCAAGAGCCTGCAGATGACGTCGGCGGCAGTTCTTTGACAATCTGGTAGAAATGCCGGTCCGCCCGATGAACAGAGGGGCCTCACCCGCGACACCACCGATGATGAGATGCGCCAGACGCCACCAGGTTGGAAGAAGCGGCAGCAGCCACCGCCGCGGGCGAGTTCGGATTCACCGTGGAGGAGGCAGAGGCAGCAGAGGCGGCAAGCCTTGTCGAGCGAAAGGAATTTGCCGGCGAGGAAGAGCTTGCCGAGCCTGAAGCCGAGTCGAGCGAGCCCGCCGAGGGCGCATCCTCCCCACCTTCAAGAAGCTTGCCGCGAGCGGAGCCCCCAGCTCCACCAAGAAGGCGTCTTCGCAAGGCCGGAGACGTAGCGGGGCGGCAGACGGGCCAACAGCCGCGCGACGCGCTCCACCGCGGCAAGCACTGTTGCCGCGGGAGCACCTCACGCCGCTGCGGCAACTGGAGCGGGGCCCTCGCAGACCACTGGTTCCGCTCCCGCCAAGCGTCCAAGGGAACCCACTCCTCCGCCTCGTCGTCTTTGGAGGCGGGCCAGACTTGATCTCTCCGCGCCAGCTCCGACGAGGAAGAAGAAGAGTAAGATTCTTTGCTGTACTTGTAATTCTTCGATTTGTTGCTTTGTTTTGTATCTGATTTGCTTTACTCTGAACCCATTCCTTTTCAGGACACTGGCCCAGAGAGTGTCGAAGAGAGCCAGGTCCCGGTGATTGTCGTCGAGGACAAACCCACTGTGACAGGAGGGGGCGCGTCCGAGACCACCTTGCCAGATGCGGCAACTCTTCTTCAAAGCAGCCCCCAGCGCAGCCCCCAGCGTAAGTATATGGTCTACTTCTGGTTGTTCGCCGTGCATGGGTGCTCTTTCTTTGCTGATAACTGACTGTTGATTTGTGTAGGAGCAGAGTAGCCTCGTTCTGCTTCAACTATGCCGCCATGGGAGGATTCCCCGGCAAGGGAGCATTCTCCGGCAAGGGGCAGCTCTCCGGCAAGGGACAGCACCAGCGATCCCCTGGCGGCGGAGACCATGATCATGGACCCTAGCATGTAATCCTCTTGCCTAAAAACTTCCCTTGTGTTCTTCTTCTTCTGATTTTCTTTTTGAATATTTGCTTGACTTTTCTTCATCCATCTGCCACAGAGCCAATGGAGACCGAGGTCGCCGGAGAGGAGGACGCGCGCGGCAATACTGACGCCGCCGCTGCCGTCGGAGAAGAAGTCTGGCCGACGAGCCTGGCCGCGAAGAGGCCGCCAAAGCCGCCGCAGAAGCTGGCGAGGGTCCGCGATCGTGACCGACGGCCCCGAGGCCGCAGGAGGCGCCAGTGCTACGCCGACCGCCGATCCCTCCGCTTGCCGCAGCGTCCGGGCTCAAGAGCTCGCCGGTGCCTATTTGAAGGCCGGCGATGGCGTCTTCATCAAGCTCCCATGGGAGTCGAGCTCCAGGGCGCCGGCCGAAGGAGAAACTTTTGATGAAGAGCTGCTCGCCTCCGCTGGACTGACGCTAGTCGACGCGCCAAGCAGCAGCAGCGGCGAGCCTGAGGAGGAGCAGCTGCTGCGGAAGCTGTTGTTGCTCTACCGCGCCCGACAAGCCAAGCTGGAATCCCGAGAAGCACTTGTCGCAAAGGCGGGAGCAGACATAGAGAAGCGCGCGGAGGAGCTCCGGGGCCTCAACCAGGAAGCTCTCCGGTCTTTGGCGGAGGAGCGGGAGTGGCTTGCCGAGGAGCGCAAAGCCTTCCTCCTCGAGAAGGCTGAAGCCGAGGAGGAACAATGCTTCTTGCCGAGAAGTTGTCTGCGCAGGAAGGCGAGTTGGCGCAGCGGAAGGTTAATCTTGGCAGCCACGAGGAGGATCTTGCCATGCGCGAGCAAACATTCGGCGGGGCTCTCAAGGAAGCAAAGGATGCTGCCGCAGCTGCCGAGGCTGCCAAGAAGGAGCTGGAGACGAAGGTGGCGCAGTTGGAGGCCAGTCTCAAGGAGAGCGGCGAGGAGCTTGCTGCACTCAAGCACAAGCGTGAGAAGGACGCCTACACTCTTGGCGAGCTGCAGGGCTGCCTCGGCCGAGAGGAGCAAGGATCTCAGCGCCGCCAAGGACTCCAATGCAGATCTTAAGTTGAAGCTAACTACTTTGACTCGGGACTGGGGGCGCGCCGAGGAGCAGGAGGTGGCCTTGAAGGAGAAGATCAAGGCCGATGAGGCGCTGCTGGCGAGTGTTGCTGCCGCCCAGAATGCCTTGAGGGAGAATGTGGAGCACTGGACCGAGGGTCTCGTGGATGTTGCTGCAGCCATCAACAGGGAGCTGATGGAGCTGGGGATGGTGGATCTTGGATATTCCTCCGACGAGCACCTCCAACCCAGCGCCAAGCTCAGCTTGTTCTTCAAGGGCGTGGTGACAGCCCTCCAGTGACTCCGGGAAGAAGTCCCAAAACAGCTGGCCGAGGAGTCGCGCCAGATCTGCTGGAGCTCTTCAAAAGGTGCTGATGAAGGTGGCCTTCCGCAATCCAGGCCTCAACCTCACCAACGTCCTCAAGTCCCTGCCGCCGGATGCTGATGTGGAGGCGCTCAAAACCCTTGTCGCACCCATCGTGGATAGGGTGAGCGGAATCAAGAGGGTTGAGGGCGATCACGTAGATTAGGCCGCCCGCTTCCTCTTTCTCTTGCCGCTGCTGGTCATGTTATGAGAACAATCTATTAGAGCAGCGGAAAGCTATCTGGTAATATAAATCTATTTCGGGTAACAATTGCTATGTTATTTCCTTTACTTGATTCCTTCCTTTGTATGTTTTTGCCCCACGCTTTTGGGAACTTGTCGGCGGGCACTGAGTCATGAGCGCCGAAAAGTGCGGACGTCAAGAGCCGGCGGTGCCGCTCCGACAAAGTAACCTTGTCGCAACTAGTCGCAGCTCACTTAGTTGTTGAGCGGACTCGAAACAAAGTAAGGGCTTAACTAGCTACGAGTTGGTTCCTCCACACAGGTTTTCCATACAAAGTACGGTCGTTCGAGGAAGATAACTTAAAAAATTTAAAACTGATTGCTCAAACTTTAGCAACTTAGCTTTTCTGTCGTTTGCTTCTCGGTAAGGCTAAACTTCCTTGAGCGACGCTTGGTCCACACCATTATCTTCTCCTCCCCCCCCCCCTCGGGCAAACTTGTGTGCGAGGGAACCTTCCCTTCTTTGAGAAAGAGAAAGAAGAGAAAATAAAGATATGGAGCCTTATGGCTCGTTATTGCTTACCGGGGGTAGGTGCTGCACAAAGTGTCAGATAACACATGCAAAATAGAAGTAGAAAGCATGAAATTGACAAGATGTGCGAAGCACATTAGCTTTACTTATGCACGGGTTCCATACGCCGGCTTTGTACAAAGGATTACATGCAACAAATGCAAGACTTGTACAAAAGGTGGTTGCTTAACAGGTTCCGGCAACCGCGCCCTATGGGTAAAACTTATGAAGATGTTCAATGTTACAGGAGTTGCTCACCGGAATGCCATCTTCGGTCTCAAGGCGGACAACGCCAGGCCTAGTGACTCGTTTCACCCGGTAATGGCCTTCCCACTTCGGCGTCAACTTGTTGGAATTCTTGGCGGACTGAACGCGCCGAAGAACAAGGTCGCCTTCCTCGCGAGCTTGCTGGTATCGAGCAGCTCATGCAGCAGCCTGAAGACGATCGTCCTCAAGGAGCAGCGCATCATCTTGTCGCAGCTGGTCTTGCTCAAGCTCATCATAAGCGAGCACTCGAGGTGATCCATATATGAGTTCCGTGGAGAGAACTGCCTCTGCTCCATAGACTAGAGCGAAAGGTGTCTGGCCAGTGGCTCGATTTGGCGTCGTCCTGAGCGACCAAAGAACCACCGGCAGCTCCTCAATCCAGTTTCTTCCGCATTTGTGCAGCTCGCCGAAAGTTCTGGTCTTGAGCCCGCGCAGCACTTCAAAGATTCGCCCTCTCCGCTTGACCGTTACTTCTCGGATGAGCAAAGCGAAGCGGAACCTTGGCGCCAAGATCTTGGACGTATTGCATGAAGGTGCGGCTCGTGAATTGCGTGTCGTTGTCGGTGATGATCCCGTTAGGGATTCAAACGGCAAACAATCGACCAAGAACTTGATCGCCGACCGTTGTCACCTTTCTCATCGCTTCCACTTCCGCCACTTTGTGAACTTGTCGATTGCAACGCATAAGTACTCAAAGCCCCGACAGCTTCGGGAAAGGGGCCGAGGATGTCGAGCCCCTGCATCAAAATGGCCGTGATAAAGGGATCGCCCGAGAGCTTGAGCTGGCTGGTGTATCCGCTTGGAATGGAACTGCACGCTTCACACTTGGTTACTTGTGCAGTTGCATCCCGGAGGGTCGACGGCCAAAAGAAACCTTGCCGGAACGCTTTGCCGGCAAGTGCTTTCTGGCGCCAATGTGGTGACCACATATGCCTCCATGTATCTCGCCAACAGCTTTGTCCGTCTTCCCGATGAATACACTTCAATTTCACACCGTTGAGTCTTCTTACATGCAGGTGTCTTTGTCGACAAACTGGTACATACTTGACCGCCGGGCTACTCTTTCCGCTTCTTCTTGCTCTTCGGGAAGTTCTCCTGTCTGAAGGAAACGGACAATTTGCTGTGCCCATGCTGGAGCTTGCGGCTCGACAACAAGGACTAAAGGCACATTTGGTGCTGCGGGAACATCCGCTTCTACTGCGAGAACCTGCGGCTCAGCCGGAGCTTGACGTTCCCCGGCAAGCTTGCCGGAGCAAAACTTGTCGGGAGCGTCTGCTTCAACGAAACAAACCCTAGGGCTTGTCGGAGCAGATTGCTCCTCAGCACTGTTGGTGTTGATCTTCGGGACCTTCTTGACGGCGGCTTCGGGAAGCTCTGCCGGAAAATAGTCACCAGAGATCAACTTCCTCTTCTTGCTCTGTCCAATTGATAGTGTTACGAACGGTAGAGTCAGCTTGAGCACAAAGATCCCTGGTTCCACAGGTAGCTTAAGTGCAGCGACTTGACGTGCCATCAGCAATGTCGTTCTGAGCTCTTGGAATATATTCCATCTGTAGGCCGTCAAAGTGCTCTTCTAGCTTTCTCACTTCATCAACATAAACTTCCATCTACGGACTCTGATAGCTCTTGTTCACTTGGCGGATGACAAGCTGTGAGTCACCCCTGACAATGAGCTTCTTGATCCCAAGGTCTACTGCGATCTCGAGACCGCAAGCAAACCTTCATACTCTGCGGTATTGTTTGTTGCTTGCTCCTTGGGAAAGTGCATCTGGACTACGTACTTGAGGTGCTCTCCGGTGGTGCAACAAGTAGCACGCTCAAGACCGGGCGCTTTGCAGCGAGAAGGCACCATCAAAGTACATCAGCCACTCTTTGCTTGCTTCCTTGACGGGGATGCTCGTTTACGAATTTCTTCATCTTGTGTTGGCGTCCATTCTGCTATGAACTCCGCCAACGCTTCGCTTTGGATAGTTGATGTGCTCTCTTACTTGAGGCCAAAGCTTGACAGTTCAGATTCCCACTCGACAATCCCGCCTGTTGCCTCTGGATTTTGGCAAGATCCTCTTGAGGAAAAGCAGTGACGCATTTGTGATCTCATGTGCACGGAAGTAATGGCGCAGCTTTCTCGAGGCCATGAGGAGGCCGAAGAAATTTCTGCACACCAGAGTACCTTGGCCTAGCCCCTGCAGAAGGGAACCGACAAAGTAAACTGGCGCCGCACCATTCTTTTCGCATCTTCTCGAGCGTCTGCGTAGATCCATCCTTGTCGGGACCAGAGCTTGCCGGTGAAGCCCCTCGCTTGTCGCTGGATGCATCTCGCCATGGTTGCTAGCTCATCATCCGCCTCCCTCTCCGCTACTAACGCAACACTAACCACTTGATTGGTTGCCGCTATATATAGCAGCAACTTCTCTTGTGGCTTAGGTGCGACAAGTGTTGGAGTGGAGGACAGGTATCTCTTCAAGTCCTGCAGCGCAGCCTCCGCTTCCGGAGTCCATCTCATCGGACCTGCCTTTTTCAAGATTTTGAAAAATGGCAGGGCGCGCTCAGCAGACCTAGAGATAAACCTGCTGAGAGCAGCTACGCAACCGGCAAGTCTTCGTACATCCTTGACGCGCTTTGGTGCTTCAATCTGCTCAATGGCCTTGATCTTGTCGGGATTGGCTTCAATTCCTCACCGAGACCACGAAGAACCCGAGAAGCTTGCGGAAGGGACTCCAAACACACACTTCTCGTGGTTGAGCTTGAGGTTGATCTTGGCGCAGATTTGCAAAGGTTTTGTCTAAATCTTGAATCGTAGTCGCCTTGTCCTTGCTTTTGACCACTATGTCATCCATTTATGCTTCCACATTTATTTGCATTTGAGGCTAAAAATCGTCATGTACTAATATTGCAAATTTTGAACCATCATTCTTTAATCCGAAGGTCATACGTACAAAACATTATGTGCCACATGGGGTGATGAATGCGGTCTTCTCCTCATCCTCTTACGCCATGAAGATCGATGATATCTGAGTATGCATCCAGAAATGAAAGCAAATCACATCCGCCGTGGAGTCAACAATCTGGTCGATGCGGCAAGGGAAATGGGTCTTTGGGACAAGCTTTATTGACATCGGTAAAGTCGATACAAAGCCTCCATTTCCCGTTAGCCGGCATTTACGACTAGGATTGGCCAATCACGTAGGATGGAGCACTCCTCGACAAGGCCTGCCGCTTCCAATTTCTTGATTTCTTCCGCGATGAATTCTTGGCGCTCCATTGCTTGCTTCGACTTTCGCTTGACGGGCCGCGCATGAGGACAAACGGCAAGATGGTGCTCAATTACTTTCCTGGGAACACCGGGGATGTCAGACGGTTGCCACACAAACACGTCGACGTTCGCCCGCAGGAAAGCAACGAGCGCGCCTTCCTATTTAGGGTCGAGAGTGGCGCTGATGGTGAAGGTATCACCAGTGCCGTCCTCCTTGGCGGACACCTTCTTGGTCTTCTTCTTTCCCCCGGGAGCTTCAGCGGCAAGTGGCTTGCAATCAGTTGTAGCTACTGCTTCCCGGTAGATCTTGTCGGCGCAGATAAGAGCATCCTTCTTGTCGCCAGGGACAGAGATGACACTTATCGGGCCTGGCATCTTCAGCATGTTGTATGCATAGTGAGAGGCTGCCATGAATTTAGCAAGTCTTTGGACGGCCAAGTATCCCATTGTAAGGCAATGGAAAGTCAAGAACGTCAAAAGTGACCCTCTCGATTACGAAGTTCAACTTCGCTGCCAAATGTCACCGCAACGTGATCTTTCCTTCGCTTGCTCCTTCCCGGATTGATTCCTTGGAATGTGCGGTCTCTTGAGCTCGTCATCGGGGATCTGGAGTTTACGGAGCACCGCGGAGGAGATCAGGTTCAAGCCGGCCCCGCCGTCAACTAGCATCTTAGTGACCTTGAGGTTGCGGATAGTTGGTGAGACCAACATCGGCAAGCATCCGACCGCAGTTACACGATCAGGATGGTCCTCAATATCAAAGATGATAGGCGTGCTGGACCATTTCAGAGGCCTGCGTGACTCGACGGATGGTTACGCCGCATTGACTTCCCGCATCCACCGCTTGAGTTGGCGGTGTGAAGTATGCGCAGAAGCACCGCCACAACGCATAGGACCTATGTGGCTTTCTCGAACTCCTGCTCATCGGTCTCGTCATCATCCATGTCTTCATCATCGCTGTCGTCTTCATCCTTGTCGCGCCGGGAGGTCTGTCTCCTTGCCGCTGCTTGCCTTGCTGCGGCGTCCTCCTCGGCCGGACGTTTCTTGCTAGCTCCTCCGGCACCTTCCCCGGCCTTCTCTTTGTCGCGTCGCTCAGATTCAACCTTCGCTGCTCGACAAGCTGCTCGACCTTCTTGCGATTCCGGAGGTCATGGCCCTTGGTGCGGTGGATCTTGCAAGATCGCTTGTTGGAGCCGCCTCGCTTGTCGGCGGCCGCCACGCCCGGCAGTTGGTGCCGGTGGCAACCTCCTTGCCGGAGCTACCAGGTTTGGCTTTCTTGGCGCCACCTCCGTTGCGGACTGCTCAACAACTAGCACATCTTTGCCTTTCTTCTTCCTGTTGCTCGCCACGCGGTTCTTCTTTGCCGGGCGGTCTCCTCACCATCAGATCCTCCTACTTCAGATTCTCTCCGGGAGTCTCCTCCCTTCCTCAAAGACGTGCACACTTGTCGGCCAGGGCATATAGCTCATCGATGTCTCTCGATCTTGCACATCGCCATCTCCTCCCGCATCCTCGCGGTTTCGCACGCTCGATGGAACGCGCTAATTATCATGGGCAGGTGGACATCTGAGATGTTGTGTCTGTGGCTGAATCTCTGAATGTATTTGCGGGGGGCTCTCCTTCCTTCCGGGCGGCAGATGAAGGTCGCTTTCTTGGCCATGGGGCTTGTAGTCACCGTAAAGGCGCCGACAAACTGATGGCATAGATCTGCCCAAGAGGATATGGAGTTGTTCGGCAAGTGCATGAGCCAGATCTCGACATTGGGCTTGAGTACCGGCGGGAAGTAGTTGGCCAGGATCTTGTCGTCTCGCCCCGCAGCCTCGCACCGCGATGGTGTAGATGCTGAGGAACTCCAACGGATGCGCCCCGCCGTCAGATTTCTCTCGCACGTGCGGCTTGAAATTCTTCTTCTTTGGGCCACTAGACTTGCCGCAGCTCACGAGTGAACGCAGCGGTGCAACCTACCGCGTCACGACAAGTCGCTGGTTCCTCTAAGCGCATGCATGTCAACAGAGGGCCCAGCGCTTGTCGGATTGACGCGCGCTTCTCTTCGGCACTCGGCGCGAAGTTCGGCGTCTTCTTGCTGTCGTTCGTGAAGAACTTGGCGCTGATCGCGACGAGCTCGTGGATCTGACGATGCGGTGGAGTCGCTGTTGAGGTGGATCCGGCGAGTCGGCGATCTTGGCCTTCGGGGCGGAGAGTGCATGGTAGTTGCACCCCCACCGGTCTCTGCCGCCACCGCTCGTGTTTAGCAGTCCTGCCGCGGCAGCGATGCACTTTCGGTTACGGAGGCGTCGCCGTTGGCGAAGCCGATGAGACTACGAATGGTGGCCCTCCATTCATCGACCTTATCGGCCGTTGGAGGGTAATCCAGAGCAGTTGAGCTCTCGCCAAAGCTTCTGCTGGAGTGGTGGAGTGGCGATGGTGGCGGCGAGGAGCGGATATGCTCGGACTTCTAACTATGTCGAAGGAAGCGATATCCCGTCCGGGCGACCGATGCCTCGCTTCGCGCCCGGCATGTTGGCGTGCATGCTGTTCTTGAGCATCCCGAGATCCTCCAGCTCGATCTTGGTCCAACGGCGTATGGCATTGTGAATACCATGACGTTGTCGGTCCCGCGCCCCGAGACGGGCGCGGTGCATGTACGGACGCCGAGGTCTGCGCAGCCTTGTCCTTGGACTTGGCAGCACCGTGAGCTCCCCGTCGCCGTCCATTCTTCGCGGCGTCTACCCCACCACCTGTTTGCTCCGGCGGTGGTGGGTTCGACGCTGACGGAGCTTCGCCACCAAGCCTTCTTCTTCGGTGGCATGTTGATGAAGATGATGAAGATCTAGCTCGCGTGGACGCCGGATCAGGTTCACACAATCTCGACGAGCCCCTACCTGGCGCGCCAAAGATGTCGGGGCAGGCTGATCTGGCCAACGAACACCTATGGGACCGGCGGACCGAGCCCCTTCGTTCGGGCGGGGGCGGAGGTCGACGAAGAGCAGATCGAGGCGAAGCACATGAGAGGTTTACCCAGCTTCGGAGCTCTCCGGAGAGATAACACCCCTACCTGGCACGCCAAAGATGTCGGGGCAGGCTGATCTGGCCCACGAACACATATGGGACCGGCGGACCGAGCCCCTTTCGGTTCGGCGGGGGGCGGAGGTCGCACGAAGAGCAGATCGAGGCGAAGCACACGAGAGGTTTACCCAGCTCCGGAGCTCTCCGGAGAGATAACACCCCTACTGCTGCATGTCTGAGTGTATTGTGTTCTTGCTCAGAGCTTGAGTGCTACAAAGACACACAAGCTGCTAACGAGACCGGCGTGGGGGAACCGACCCCTCTACGCTATGCGCATGGGCCTCCTTTTATATGCTCAAGGGGTCTCCGACAGGTGGCAACGTAGACACGGGTAAAAATGGAAAAGGAGTGGTTGGTACAGCTACCTATACAGTGTACAGTGTTTCATACCTAACCCTGACGGCAGGGGACAAAGGCATTAAATGCCCGTCTAGTCGCCTCTAACAAAGGCAAACAGGGACCGTCGGGGACGCCACCGCTCGCCACGATGGCAAACTTGTCGGCCGCTTGCCACCTCGCACCGCTGGCTGCATGACCTCTCGCCACGCTACCGAAAGGTCCCAGGTGACACGTTAGTGGATGTCTTTGGAGCGCAGTGCAGAGTGGTCTGCCATGCAAGCGCCTTTGTCATGATTGTTGTCTTGTCGCGCCCGGAAGCTTGTCGCTCACGGGCCTTCCGGCAAGCTCCTCTTGCCGGGGCCTTGTCTCCTAGGTGCCTTGGGTGGCCTTCCCGGCAAGCTCCTCTTGCCGGGGCCTTGTCTCCTTGGCTTGAATACTTTGTTCTTGAATGGCTCCAAAGGAACCACGGAGGACCTTGGCGGTCACCCGGTAAGCCTTGTCGCGGAGGGCTGCAACTGCCCGTGCACATGTTCGGGATACTAGGGTACCCCTACTCTAGTACACCGACATCATGTAAACAGGTGAGCAAAACTTGCGGCGCATCTTTGTGCGAACCGTTCTTGCTGCACTTTGAAAGTGACCGAGAGCTGGCTTGATGAAACACCTCGCTTCCTTCTTTTTTTGCGAGGTACCTCGCTTCCTAGTGAACAGTCTCTTGGCTGATCATCCTAAGAATGCTTATATACAAATAAAGCTCTCTCATTTACCCACAAAAAATTAAGCCATATTAACCGAAAAGGAGGGAGTATGGACTAGCACTACTTTTTGGTGTGTCCCGTCAACTCGCAGAACGAGGAGAAGCTTGCAGGACAAGGTGAAGCTTGCTTACGCCCTCTCCGTCTACCTCAAGCCTGGTGGCTCGCAGGACAAGGATAAGCTTTTGACTAATGGAACCTACCCTCGCCCAGGCGGTGGACGTGCAACAGTTCACTCGATGTCAGATTGCCAGAGGCATACACTGTAGTACCATCATTGTTCGACTTCACGAAGAGGCGAAGAGCCAAGCGCAAGGTTTAGTAAGTACGAGTAGTACTACTACTAGTATACAGGTACGAGGAACCGCATGGTGGAGCGTCTGTACTCTTATTTTATTTTAATCTCTGATAAAGTACACATTTATTTGGGAGAAGTGTGGAAAACGGCAGCCCAATAGTACTATTAAAAAACATCAAACATGTAATGATGATATCGATCAACCATGCTCGAATATAATCTTGGCATCCGTGCGAGCCCGTCTGTGTGTTCTCGCTCCTCGTCTCTCTCAAGGAACGACATGTTGGCCATTTTGCTATCAGTTGAGATCGGTTTGCTCACACTCCGGTCCCACATGCCAGTGATATGCCAAGAGGAAGTGCATTGACCGACTGGCCATATGCATACTTGGTTCTGCACCTTCATACTACTCCTCCCTCCGTCACAGTTTACAGGGCGCGCTTCATTCTCATGCATTTCTCTCCATGTATTTCCACCACCAGAGAGACTTTAGACGCGTTTGGTTTAATACCCAATTAATTACGGCATGGTAACCACAATCAAGTCCACAATTTTCTGGTTGTACTAGGTGTGTACGCGGAGTGGAGTATGTGCATGCATGTGTGTACCCGGGGTGGAAGCACTGCATGCATGTGTGTACGCATTATTTCCTCTAGTAATAGACGCCGTGCTATAACTACCAATGATATTTTTCAGGCTGATCGCTAGTCGCCTTGGTCCTAGAGATTTTTGAAACGTGCTCTATAAACAATGATGGAGGGAGCAACATGAGCTGATTCAAAGAAGAGCATATTGATGGTTGCTTCTTCCGAGCAACTTATAGTGGGAAAAGGTGGGACTTATGATTTGACTGCTCATTACTCACTATTAGTGCGGCGCAAACGACGAGGCTGAGTCTCCCATGCAATTGTGCACTACTCCCTCTGTTCTTAAATATTTGTCTTTCTAGAGATTTCAACGAGTGACTACATACAAAGCAAAATGAGTGAATCTACACTCTAAAATATGTCCATTTAAAATTTCTAAAAAGATAAATATTTAGGAACGCTGGGAGTATAATTTTGTGCATGGCCAATGGACCCGGATGCTGAGGAGGCTTCTGGCAATGCTTTCAAGCTTCCAACATTTGTTTACATAATTGACGTACTATACAAATAATTTTCTAGTGACATGAAATTGTACAATGCTCTGAGCTTTCAGCTTTTGTTTCATGTGTCTTGCCATCCATGATCTTTCGGAAAAAATAAAAAACTGACTTCCTTGCTAATGCATCTCAATGATTAGCAGACCAGAGCTAATATTTACATCACAACTGAGGACAAAGTTGTGAGAAGGTGTTAAACTAAAATTGATCCATGCTTTCATTGGCAGCAGCCTCCCCCCAGCTCTGTCTAAATCAACAAGGCATGTTGGGAAAAAAGTAGCTGTCTGGAGCATGCAACATTCCGATCATTTTGTGCAGAGCTGAGCGTCCCTGTTCCAAAGATATTAAGTGTGATTACAATAATAGAGGACTGTTAATGAAACCATAAACACACTGTTGGCGTTCTGGGAATGGGGGTCCCCAGACTTGCCTGCTTGCGGCCCACGGCATGGCTAAGCTAGCGGGCCGAACTACCCATCTTCATCGACAAGGCAATCAAGACCCTCGCGAGGGGCCAAGCCTCGCGGGGCGGACGATGCAAGACCTCCTCAGGAGTGTTCTAGCCAGGCAGGCTCACGAGGAGCAGAGATATCAAGGCGGGGCAAATCTCACGAGGCTCTCGTGACGTGAGCCATGACGACCAACACCAGGCAGGCGCCAGCGCATGCAGCGTCCTCGTTTCCTCTTTGGTGCTAAGGAGGCAGGCGCAGTCACGGAGTACCAAGGCATCAGGCAAAGGTTTCCATATCGGTGCAATGAGACCAATACCAGCAGGACGGCAAGATGGAGGTCACCGTGGAGCCCAATACAGCGTCATCACCAGAGCCTTTAGCAGGCGAAGACCACTTTTGTCAGGATAGCTAGTAGTAGCTGCCCCCCTTCAAATTTGCCCGCCGTTGTTGGCTCCCTTCCCGCTCATTATTTGGGGAGAGGACCAGGGCCTATATAAGTAGAACTAGCCACCACAGTAGAGGCAGGGAGAGTTCTGATCCACAAGTCCACAGAGCACAAGAACACCTCAACCTCAGGAGGCTGTTCTTCCCCTTGTACGGTTCATCATCAGTCCAAGAGGCAATCCACCACCACCACACTGGAGTAGGGTATTACACCACAACGATGGCCCGAAGGAGTATAATTCTCGTGTCTTTCTGTGTTGCGAGTTCGTCGAGTTCGTCCATGAGATCTTAGCGAGGTAGGGCGTGGATCGGTAGGAGGGAAAGAACTTCATGCGCACCCCAGAGTTCGAACCTTAAGGGTTTTGCTGGAACCCCACATCCAACATTTGGCACGCCAGGTAGGGGTGCGCCATAGCTTCTCTCCACCGGCCTACGCCCCGCGCCGCCGCACTTCGCCCCCATGGTGGATGCCCCGCCACCGGCTCCTGCGGCCGGTGTTGACGACGGGGCCAGGGGGCTCCGAGCCCTGGCCCCCGCCCTGTGACAGGTGCGATGGCCACCAAAGTTCAGGCCGGAGATGCCTCCGCGCTACAACGGCTCGGCGGACCCGTCGCCCGTTCCTCTTTGGCGTCTGAGGAGGCCGTCCTCGAGGCCGGGGCGACGACAAGGTCATGGCCAACTGGTTCCCCATGGCCCTCGCCAGCGAGCCACGCGCCTGGCTGCTCAACCTCCTGGATCCACGGTGGCATCCTGGGGGGAACTCCGCGACCTCTTGACTGGTCACTATGTGGTGCCGGCGCACCATGCAGTCGCAGCTCTGCTGGGCGGCTCTCAAGCGCCGCCTTTAGATCGCCATGTCAAGCCGCTCCTTCGTCAGATTGGGGCCGCTCCCAAGCGCCTGGGGGCTCCGCCAGGTTAGGCTACAGCAGAGGCCGACCTCACCTTCAGCTCAGAAGACCATCCTGACTCCACCGTCGGCTCGGGCATGCTCCCAATGCTCTGCACGCCCACCATCTGTAACGTGGCTGTTACCAAGACCCTCATCGACGGCGGTGCCAGCGTCAACTTGCTCTCCTTGGAGGCCTTCAGCCTTCTTCACATGCCGCTCGAGTGGCTCAGTCTCAGCAAGCCCTTCTCAGGAGTTGGTGGCGGTGCCGCCCACTCCCTGGGACAGATCCGTCTCCAGTCTCCTTCGGCACGCGCGACAACTATCGCACTGAGCTGGTCGACTTTGACATCGCCCGCATCGGCCTCCCATACAACGCCATCCTCGGGTACCCAGCTCTCTCCCAGTTCATGGCGGCGACCCACCCGACCTACAACCTCATGAAGATGCCTGGGAGCAAGGGCATCCTCACCATCAAGGGGGACACCAAGGAGGCCGTAACAGTACTCAAGCTTGCCTTCAAGATCATGGCGGCCCTGACCCTTGGCGCAGTACCCCTGAAGCCAAGAAGGCCGCGCCTACCAAGAAGAAGCAACTATTCACCCAAGACAAGGCGGAAACCAAGCGGGTGCCAGTCAATGAGGATGGACCCTCAGGAGCCACCTTTACCATAGGTGCCGGCCTTGATTCCGTCCAAGAAGAAGCGCTGGTGAGGTTCTTGCGCACAAATAAGGACATATTCGCATGGGAACCCAATCAGCTGGTGGGGGTTCCAAGAGAGGTGATTCAGCATCACTTAAGGGTGTGCCCCAACGTGCTCCCTGTCAAGCAACGAGCAAAGCGGCAGTCCATGGAGAAGCAAGCCTTCATCGTCCAGGAGACCCGCAAGCTGGAGGCGGCGGGTGCCATTCGCAAGGTTCGGTATCCCACCTGGCTCGCAAACCCCGTCGTAGTGCCGAAGAAAGGTGGGAAGGAGCGGATGTGCGTCGACTTCACCAACCTTAATAAGGCCTGCCCCTAAGATCCGTTCCTGCTCCCACGCATCGATCAGATTGTCGACTCCACCGCCGAGTGCGACCTGCTGTGCTTCCTGGACGCATTCTCAGGGTATCACCAGATCAAGATGGCAGTAGAAGACGTAGAGAAGACAGCCTTCCTGACCCCGTGTGGGGTGTACTGCTACACTTGCATGCCCTTCGGGCTGTGCAACGCGGGCGCGACCTTTTAGCGGCTGATGCACATCTCCTTCGGGCGGCAGCTCGGGAGAAACAGATAGGCCTATGTCGACGGCATAGTGGTGAAATCTCGGGAGGCGAGAACCTTGATTCAAGACTTGGAAGAGACCTTCGAGAGTCTGTGCCAGGTGAACCTACGGCTTAACCCGGAGAAGTGTGTGTTTGGTGCCCCTTCCAGCAAGCTGCTGGGATTCCTTGTATCCCACAGAGGGATCGAGGCGAACCCAGAGAAGATTAAGGCCATCGAGGACATGAGCCCGCTGCAGACCCTCAAAGAGATGCACAAGCTGGCGGGACGAGTGACCGCATTGGGGCGTTTCATCTCCAAGCTGGTAGAGCACGCCTTACCCTTCTTCAGGCTCATGAAGAAGAAGGGCCGTTCGAGTGGACACTAGAGGCCGATCGAGCCTTCCAAGACCTCAAGAAATACCTGACCAGCCCTCCGGTGATGGTGGCACCACGACCTCTCGACCCCTTAGTGCTCTACCTTGCCGCCACCACGTACTCCGCTAGCGCAGCGCTGGTGGCGGTTCGGGAGGAGCACCAAGCCAAGGGCGTGCCGCGCCAAGCTATAGCTGAAGTAATGCAGGGTCAGAAATGCGCCAAAAAAGCCTCAGCACTAGAAGACCAAGCTCGGCAAAACAACGTTGCCAAGATTCCCGAAAGCAGTCAGACCTCAGGAGCCCCTCCACCTTAGGAGACGCCCCAATATCCGCAAGACCCGAGCCTCGCCAACACGCCATCCCTTGTCGAGCACCCGGTGTATGTCGTTAGCACGGTGTTGCAGGATGCAAGGGCACGATACCCCATGCCTCAGAAGCTCCTGCTCGCGCTCTTGGTGGCCTCGCGCAAGCTGCAGCACTACTTCTAGCGCCACCCCATCAAAGTCGTCTCGGCCTACCCATTGGAGAGGGTGCTCAGGAGCCCCAACTCGGCTGGAAGGGTCGCCAAGTGGAACATCAAGCTACAAGCATTCCAGTTGGAGTTCAGCACTACCAGGGTCGTCAAGGGGGCCGTGCTTGCTGACTTTGTGGCAGAATGGACGGATGTCCCGACACTTGAAGAAGGCGAAGACCGATCCACCACGCCAGGAAGCGAGGCACCAGACGGGTGGGTCATGTATTTTGATGGCGCCTTCGCGCACCAAGGCGCAGGGGCTGGAGCAGTTCTAATCTCGCCCACTCAGGACAAGCTCTATTACGCCGTGCAACTCTGCTTTGAGCATGGTGAGAAGGTCTCCAACAACATCGCAGAATATGAAGGCCTCATAGCTGGCCTGAAGGCCGCGACAGCTCTGGGGGTGAAGCGCCTTACCGTTAGAGGCGACTCGCAGCTCCGCGTCAACTTCTCCAACAAAGTATATGAGCCAAAGGACGAGCACATGGAGGCATACCTCACGGAGGTGCGCAAGATGGAGAAGCAATTCGCGGGCTTGGAGCTACAACACGTGCCCCGCGGCACCAACAAGGAAGCCGACGACATCGCCAGGAGAGCATCCAAGCGACTGCCACAAGAGCTCAGTGTCTTTGAGGAACGACTCTTCAAGCCATCAGCGACACCACCACTTTCAAGCACAGCTCAGCCTCGGGAGAAGCTTCCACAGCCTCCTGTCTCAGGAGCCTCGGCCTGTGGCCCGACCTCAGGAGCTCGATTGCTCTTGGCGCTTGAACCTCAGGAGGGATGCTGGACCAAGGAATTCAAGGAGTATTTGATGCAAGGGGCGCTGTCAGAAAGGGAGGAGGATGCAGAGCGTCTGATTTGGCAGGCCACGGCGTACTACATCCAGGATGGCGAGTTGTACAGGAAGCGGCCAAACGACGTTTATTTGTGCTGCATCTCCAGAGACCAAGGGAAGGAGCTGCTAACTGACATACACGATGGTGACTGCGGGCACCACTCGTCGTCACGGACCCTCGTCGGCAAGGTATTCTGCAGTGGGTTCTGCTGGCCCACTACGCTCAACGACGCAGCTGAGCTGGTGAAGTCCTGTGAAGCCTGCTGGTTCCACGCCAAGCAAATTCACCAGCCGGCTCAGGGCCTCCAAACCATCCCACTCACATGGTCGTTCACGGTCTGGGGGCTGGACATCCTGGGCCCATTCCCTCGAGCACCGGGGGGCTACAGTTACCTCTACGTCGCCATCGACAAGTTCGCCAAGTGGGCGGAAGTGGAAGCCGTCCGCACCATCCTAGCCGGCTCTACTGTCAAGTTCATCAAGGGCCTCGTGAGCCGCTTCGGGGTCCCCAACCGCATCATCATAGATAACGGCTCGCAGTTTACTAGTAACCTCTTCAAAACTTACTCTGCTAACCTTGGAACGCAGATCTGCTATGCCTCGGTGGCGCACCCCAGGAGCAATGGTCAGGCCGAACGCGCCAACACGGAGGTCCTGAGGGGCCTCAAGACCAGGACCTTCAAGAAGAAGCTCGAGGCCTGTGGCAGGGGCTGGTACGACGAGCTCCAGTCCGTGCTACGGTCCATCTGCACCACCGCCACCAAGCCAACGAGCGAGACCCCATTCTTCCTTGTCTACGGAGCTGAAGCAGTCCTCCCTCACAAGGTCAAGCGTCGTTCCGCACGGGTCCTGGCGTTCGATGAAACACAGCAGGACGCCACGCGGGGGATGGACCTCGTGCTGGGAGAGGAACGACAACGTGAAGCCGCACTAAGGGCGGCAAGGTACCAGCAAGTGTTGCGGCAATACCACTGCGCAACATCCGCTCCAGGACAATCGAGGTAGGCGACCTCGTCCTGAGGCGGGTCCTCTCCAGGGAAGGGCTTCACAAGCTTTCACCCATGTGGGAGGGCCCGTTCAGGGTTGTCCATGTCTTCAGGCCTGGCGCCGCGTGCCTGGAGACGCAGGGCGGGATACCTATCCAAAATGCCTGGAACATCCAGCACCTCCGGAAGTTCTATCCATGAAGCAAGGCCCAAAGCCTGTGAAGAAAGGCCCAGAGCCTGTGAAGAAGGCCTGGTGCCTGTGAAGAATCGCCGCCCGTGACACCCTCACGTAATAATGAGTGGGGCTGTACACGCCCCGGAGTCTTAGGAGCGCCGGCCTCAGGCCCTGGGGCTCCCGCCCACGCCTAGCTGCAGCACTTAGCTCCGCGCTGGTGAGAAGACTTGAAGACTAGACTAGGTGCCGGAAGCGGCTTTTCATTTGCTTTCCGTAGTTGGCTCACTTTTCCTTAGTTGAAGTTTGTTTTTGGTGTTCTTCGCTGATTCGATTCCCTCGCCTCTTACCGCACCTTTTGGCTCTGGTTTGCTCGTGTTCTCTCTCTCTCGCATACCTCGCGAGGGGGCTAGGCAGGCCTCGCGAGCGTTTTTCTCCTCTCCGCCTTCTCGCGAGCCACCCTTGTTCGAGCCCAAAAACGGGCGCATCTCTCCTAGTCCGTGCCCCCCCCCCCCCGGGTACCACGATGCAAAGCGCCAGGTCAAGGCTTCGGTGGACGGCAAATCTTCTAGCACACCTCCTAACAAATTTTTGCAGTTCTCGAGCAAACACAGACCACCAGGTCAAGATGGACATGAGGAAACAAACGTCTCATAAGGAAGAGGACGTCCCGAATGCACCAGGTTAAGTTATCTTTGAGCAAAATAACAACACGGCACAGGAACAACACACATAGTGCAATAACCAAGAAACCACAGTTCGATACATGCCCCTCTGGGCCCATACTGGTTTCATTTTTGGTGCAGGAAAAAGAGCAAAACAAAAGCGGTGTTGCAGCGTTCCTCGGAGGCAGGCCCATAGAAACTCCTCGGGCCTAGCCAGGCCCTTCCTCGCGCTTCATGGAGGCGTGGTGACGGAATGACCCGCTGCCGCCCTCAAAGCGGGCGCGGCGGCGCGGCGGCTGATCGTAGCCGCCGCTGCTGGAGCTGTCGCCGGAGGAAGAGCCGCAGTAGCTGGACGAGACATGGTTGCCGCTGAGGGCGGGCTCGCCCTCATCCTCGTCGCGACCATCACCAAGGCCGAGCACCTCCTCACCGTCGTTCGCCTTGGGGTAGCACCCAGCGCGGAGACCATCTTCCCCAAACACCCTCACGTAGAGGGTCGATCCACCATCATACTTGAAGTGGAGGGTGCACCGCCTACCCAGGCCGCGTGCGCGGGCGAACGTTTGCCAGCCGCTGGCCAGGGCTATGTTGCCCGCGTCGGAAGTCTCGACCGCAACCCAAGAGGCCTTACTGCAGCAACCATCTGCCTGCAACCAGAGCCCGCCTGGACCAGAGGCCGGCAGTTCGTCGGCAAAGAAGCGCGGAAGCTGGAGCCAGTTGCCGGCCGGGTTCTCCGACCAGACGACGAACTCCGGCGATACTTCCGCCGAATGGAAGCGCGGACAGGGAGGCCACGCCACCATGGCACGCCTCCCTTCGTCAACTAGGCCACCATGGCTGCGACGAACCCCTCGAGGGGCCTTCCCCTTCTCCGCGGCAGAGAACTTCCTTCGTGGCGCCATTGGTGGCGCTGTTAGCGATGGAGCGAGGAGGACGAAGCAAGCGAGCAAGGAAGAGATGGGCGACGGGGGCTCCGCCCCTTCACCATTTATAGCAAGAGGAGGACAACCGGCGCCCCCCACGATCACAGGTAATGATGGCTTTCCATGCATGTCGCAGGGACTTGTCAAGTCGTGCAGTTGCCGAGGTAGCATGGGGAAGCGGAGATGCCCACGTCCAATCAACCGCCACGCGTCAATCGAGGCTGCAGGCTTTGGGGCCCCGCTGCGCTCCGTACTTGACCCTTGGCTCCGCCTCGTAGCCAAGCCCGAGCGCGCCTTGGGCCCGGGGCTACTGTCGGCGTTCTGGGAACAGGGGTCCCCAGACTTGCCTGCCTGTGGCCCACGGCATGGCTAAGCTAGCGGGCTGAACGTCCCATCTTCATCGACAAGGCAATCAAGACCCTCGCGAGGTGCCAAGCCTCGCGGGTTGGACAACGCAAGACCTCTCAGGAGCGGTCTAGCCAGGCAGGCTCACGAGGAGAGGAGATATCAAGGCGGGCCAAACCTCATGAGGCTCTCGTGACGTGAGCCATGACGACCGTCACCAGGCAGGCGCCAGGCGGGCGCCAGCGTGTGCAGCGTCCTTGTTTCCTCTTTGGTGCTAAGGAGGCAGGCGCAGGCGTGGAGTACCAAGGCATCAGGCAAAGGTTTCCATATCGGTGTAACGAGACCAAGGCCTGCAGGACGGCAAGACGGAGGTCACCATGGAGCCCAAGATGGCATCATCACCAGAGCCTTTAGCAGGCGAAGACCACTTTTGTCAGGATAGCTTGTACTAGCTGTCCCCCTTCAAATTTGCCTGCCGTTGTTGGCCCCCTTCCCGCTCATTATTTGGGGAGAGGACCAGGGCCTATATAAGTAGAACTAGCCACCACAGTAGAGCCAGGGAGAGTTCTAATCCATAGGTCCACAGAGCACAAGAATACCTCAGGAGGCTGTTCTTCCCCTTATATTATTCATCATCAACCCAAGAGGCAATCCACCACCACCACACTGGAGTAGGGTATTACACCACAATGGTGGCCCGAACCAGTATAAATCTAGTGTCTTTCTATGTTGCGAGTTCATTGAGTTCGTCCGTGAGATCTTAGCGAGATAGGGCGTGGATCGGTAGGAGGGAAAGAACTTCGCGCGCACCCCAGAGTTCGAACCTTAAGGGTTTTGCTTAACCCCACATACCATAACAATAATAAATAGAATCTGGTCACCTTTGCGGTCTCTCTTAAGACTAACTAGTTGGAGAAGATTAAGCAAATAGTTGGAGAAGATTAGGCTCGGAGTTGGATGAGGAGGATAGAGCAAAACCAATCTCCCTTTGTGCGATCGACCTTTGAAATGTCTGACGTTGCCCTTGTGACATTTAATTACAACTGCACAAAACACTCTTAAGAAAAAAGTGATTTGTACCGTTCACCAAAAGGTCGCAATAGCAACGAGGTGAAATGGATAGCCCTGTTTGCAAAAAAGAGGTAGAAAGGAAACAATTACTGGTCAGTAACAGTTGATGAAACATACGATGAGAAGAAAAAGCATATTCCTTGTCCTAAGGGAAGATAACAACACGGTTGTGTTTCTCTAAAACGATGTGAGGACGAGATTGCAATATGGAAGGTACGTCAGATTAGCTACATTTTGGGCAAAAACTATGGAAGATCCACATGCAAGATTTTCCACATGCAGCGACGTGGGAAGACAGAAAGTGGAGCAAGGCCGGAGGGGATACCTGGGGGTCGTCGGGATGTAACTAGGAAAGTGGCGGCGGGTGGGATCTGCCCATACTGCGGCAGTGAGCAAGTGGCATAGGCCCTACCGCGCCGGAGCTTGGTCAGAGAGAACGGCAGGTAACGCAGATCGGGACGTGCTGCCTCGGCGCCGTCGAACGGAGAAACGATGCACATCCTCCCTTTCTGGCCGCGGACGGGATGCAGCCGGATCAGTGACTGACGATGAGAGAGAGAGAGAGAAGCCACCGCCGCCTTGTGTGAGATACTCTAAAGAGAGACAAACCCCAGTAGGCAGGCTCCATTGTATATAGTGGAGCGGACTACCTTTTTCTCCATAAAAATCATTTTATATTCTATGTACGTGCCATTGAGCGATATAACTTTATTTAAAAATAACGCGCCAACGCATCAAGTCAAACTTTTTTTCATGCACGCGTGGTACACGAGTAAGCAACCGCTATACGCGCTCAAATTAGCATGTGGGCTGCCATTTCGTACAGAAATGAGCTCCACAGTGTACCCGCGCGGGTGTGGCTGGGCACGAAGCGTGAGTACGTGCGCCTATTCTCTTCGTGTATGTAGACCACCTATGTGGGGTTCTCTGAGAGAGATACAAACATAGAGAGATATAGTGTGTGGGTTCGTGAGTATTTTGGGGGGGGGGGGGCGTGAGAGATAGACAGGGAATCTGTGTCGATGATATTTCAATAAAAATGTAAGATATGCAATAAGTGTGAAATAGAGGCCTGGATATATCATATATATATATATATAGAGGGGGCGATCCATGAGAAGAGAGTGGAGGTATCATCGACGTGAGGTATCCATAGAACCGAAGAGAGGGCTGATGTGTGTGTGTGTGTGCGCGCGCGATCGATAAAGAGTGCCATCGAATTTGTGTGTGCCCAAGTCAAAGATATAGGGTGGTGGCCTACTGGAACGTGAGAGGGGACAGGTGCAGTTTGTCTCTGTGGCATGGATACCTACCTACCGCGCTCGACTATCGGTGTGTGGGGGTGGGGGGGAGATACCTAACTATAGAGGTACAATGGATGATATATGCATGGAGGAGGAGAGAGACCTACCTTATGTATTGAGGGAGATCGATCGGCATCCATGCATATGTGTAGGAGAGGAATAAGGTTGGGAGAGAGACAGAGCTAGAGTGTCGGAGGGGTTGGTGGTGGAGTTGCTTCTAACAAATGGTGGGAGAGGCTTGGTAGACAAACGGAGGGCACGCCTGCAATATCAATAAGAGAGGGGATGCCTGCCTGTCTGTGCACATGTGTGTGAGAGATGGGTCAGGAGGCATGCACGAATGATGAGGGGGACGATATGGCAGTTGTAAGCAGACGTAACTACATAGGAAGATCAATCGTCCTTTGTCGGAGAAAGGAGAGACATAACTTCTGAGGTACGTCGATCGATGGGTGGGGAAAATAGTTAAAGTCGACCTAGGTATATGTAGGGAGATTGATCGGTATATATGCATGTATGTGTTAGAAGCAAATAAGGCACGGAGTGAAGGTTAGAGAGAGTGGGATGCAGTTAGGAGGTGGTGCGAGAGGCGTACTATATTGATGGGGAAGGAGTGTGCGAGTATGAGATCGATGAAAAGAGGGGTGGGAGTTAGGCATGGACGGTGAGAAGAGAAGAGGGAAAGCTTGTGTTTGTGGTAGGCACACCTAGCTAGAGAGGCATATCGATCGATGTGTGCTGTAAAGAAGGAGCTGGGAGGCCTACACACACCATGGGTGAACGACCTAAAGTGAAAAGACGAATTTACACAATGGAGCTAGAGAATGCTGAGGGAGGGTGAGAGGGAGGCGGGCGTGTGCATGCATGAGAGAAAGTTAGTGCTAGCTACAAAGATAAGAGGATTCTGTGGGTGTAAAAGAAGAATAGAGATCATAATTCATTATAAAAAGTGAATTCCGATATTTGAAGAATTTATCATAGTATTTTGAATCGATGCATGCGTGAATATATATAACGATGATACGCATGGTGTGGTTATGAACATTTTATACTACATATAATATATTATATATAAAAAAGCAGAGTTGGTGATGATGGTGTGCCTGCCATCCTGCAATATAGGCCGTCCGATTTATATCTGACGGATAGGAAGGAAACTATGGCAATTTTGAAAAAAGATACCCACACCCCTCTCCACATTTGCAAATAAGGCCTCCCCTCGATCATCTTGGTGTTCCGTGCAACCCATGGGCATCTTGCTAGTACTACATATAATCTATATAGAACATTGATTATAATCTGGGATAATGTGTGGCTTTTGCAGCTCAGGGCTAAATACTTGTCATAATGTAGGGGGAGGGGCACTATACTTTGTGTGATAAACACGGCGTACGTATGGAACATGGTTTAGATTATGAATATCTAGTTAGTACATCAAATGTACTATTATTTGGAATCAACATCAAGTGTATTCAAAAAATTGAATTCGAGTTCATATAGTACACGTAGTTCATATCTACCTCTATAGTAATCATGTGGTGTGTTGTTAAGGTAATACACGAATGATGGTTGAAGTTGGCAACAATCATGATTGTAGATTCTTATTCAAATAGAGAAACGAATTCAAATTTAGTTCGAATTGCAGCGGTTGTATAGACATTTGGAATGCACTAAAATGTTGGTATGAGTAGGTTACATGCATTATACAGTCAGCAAAAAAAATTAATTGGACATAACATGGATTCATAGCTTTGAATAGCATTTGTATAGTACAATGGGACACGACTCTCTCTTTGTGTGCGGTGAATAGTTATTTTTTCCTTTTTTTCGTTGAGGAAAGTGCGAATTGATTTGGTACGTACAAGTACAATATTACACGTTAGGCTTGTCCCTAAAATTCAACCCGCGCCTTGTTATATCCCGAAAATTCAGATATCGTGCTCCCAAAACTCACGCCTTCACAACCCGCGCCTTGCTATCTGAATCTACAACGCGCACAAAAAGTCCCTCCAGATGCCAAATCCCGACACGCCAAATCCCCCTTCTAACCCTGAGCCGAAAGGGCCGCCAGTTCAAATCAGTGGGGGTACTTTTGTAACACACCCTACATTTTGGACAAGCGCGTCCCTAAGTCATGGTTCCCCCCTCCCATCACCTCGCCATTCAAAATCCCAGGCCACCATAACCTCTCTGCTCCAGCCGCGAAACCCCACCCTCCTACGTCCTCCACCTCACTGCTGCCCAGCCGGAGCCTCTTCCCCGACAACGTCGTCCACCGCAGCAGCTCGACGTCCCTCATCCACCTCCCCGGATGAGGATCCATCGTCTATCTCATTGTCTTGCCGGTTCAGCCGCCCCGTCCTCCACCTCCAAGGAGCTGCTCCGACGATCGCCTCGTTTATCACGGCTGCTCCATCCCCACACTGCCGCCTTAACCTGCTCCACCGGAACCGTAGCATCCTCACCGACTCCTCGGACGAAGCCGAGGCCTACTCGGCGCCACCAAAGAGGTTGTACACTCATCACGCACCTTCTCCTTAACTCGACCTCCCGGTGCTGACGGTGCTCCGTCCCGCACCCCCATGGCGCGGCTACCTCGAAGCCGATGCCGCGGGCGACATCTCCACGGCGGCTCTCCCCTAGTGCGAGGCCCCTTCGGCGGCGGCGTCCATACCAGCCGGATCTATGTTGCTGCTCCGGCTCTCGCTCACTCACTCGTGGTGGTGCTGCTCCGGCTCTCGCTCGCTCGTGCTGCTGCTCTGCTCTTATTTAGCTACACTTCAACCGACTAAATCGACTTTTGGGTCAGCAGATTTTCAGGGGGGGGCCTCGCCGGAGTTATGGAAGAACCAGCCGCAGTGTGGAGGGGGGCTCGCTGGAGAGGTACCCCACTATCTATCATCGGGTTTAGGGTCGGGGCGGTGGTCGCCAGCGGTGGGGGCACGATGGTGGGGCGCTGGCGTGGGGATCGCCGGAGAAAAAGCTTGGCGCGGGGGGCGGCAGTGGACCGACGGTGGGGACTTGTTTCCGGGCAGCGAGGCGACACAGGAGCGCCGTCGGCCACGGGCGGTGGGGAGTGGTTTCGATGCGGCGAGGCCGCACGGGAGGGACACCGACCGCGGGCGGCGGGGACCGGCGGTTCGGCCGGTGGTGGCTGGCGGCTCAAGGGGGTGGAGGTTGAAGATGATCTGCAGGCCCTCCCTAAACTACATGTGAAGTGCCTCTCTCCTACCATTGCATTCAGTTTCGACAGTAACATTCAGATTCCAAAGTAAATTTCAGTTTTGACAGTTAAGTTCAGAGTCAACAGTTTTTACCCCATCTTTTGTAGTCAGGTGTTTTTTGGTGATGTAAATTTTACATCTATCACTTTTTACTAATGTATTTTACATCATCTATTGGAGATGCTATTAGAATCCCACTTGAGATTAACGTTGTATGTCTTGTACTGCTTCAGCCTCGACGTCTTACGGCTCGCCGGAGCTGCTCGAATGACGGAACCATCCATCACAACAGAGCAGTGCCCTGGACGCCATCGACAGATTCCTCAGATCTTCCTCCACACCTCCGACAGCCACCTCTGCCTCAATTCTTCAGTGACCAACCCAATGATGCTGAGGTCGACACGGCTACATCAAAGAGGTTGTACACTTGTCACATCACTTATTACTCTACATTCATGTCGATCCATTAGGGCTATTTTGGTTCAAAGGAAAAACATAGTAATAGGAAATTTTCCTATGGCACTCTACTATTCAATTATTCATGCATTTTGTTGAAAGGAATGGAGCAAAACATCCACCTGGACCTACTTTTCAAAATCCTATGCATGAAAACAAGACCAATTGCATTAGTGGCAGAATAACATTCTAACTCTACATGCTTTCATATGGTTTCACTATAATTTGGCCATGTTTCTTTGCATTCCTCTGTGAACCAAACACCCACATTGACAGAAATCATGTGTTTACAAATTCTCTGTTTCCCACGTGCATTCCTATCCTATTATGGTGTTTTTCCTATCCCTGCGTTTTTAGATTCCTGCAAGCCAAAGGAGCCCTTACGGAATTACTTCAATTACAAGTAGGTGTCGAAGAAAACTTTGTGTGGTTTGTCCTGCTCCTGCCGCGACGTCGTCCACCTCACCTGAGCTGCTCCATCGACAGAAGCATTCACCAAACCAGACATCACGACTCCTTATCGTCTTTTGCCGCCTCAGATCACCTTCCCTGCCGCCAGCACCCACCGCAACGGCATCACCATCATCATCGACTCAGCAGATGAACCTGAGGAATACACGGGTCCACAAGAGATGTTGCACTCTTTTGTTTCTGCTTATGTTATGCATTGCTTTATATTACCTGCTACTTTATCATCCTGTTCACCTCTTAGACTCCAAGTCAGGTCCAAATTAATGGTCAAACTTGAGTTTTAAAATTAGTTGTGGGGCACATATCAAGGTAGCAATGAATAGTATCTCTGTCTAATATCTGGTTCACCTAGGGTATGCCTAGGTTGTTCATCTTGGGTGGGAAACAAATAGTAAAGCAATCATCATCTGTTTTTTATTAAATTAAAGCAATCATCAGCCTGCTATCATTATTTTTGGATCTGTCCACTGATTGTTACCATCACTCTAGATTTCTGCATGCTCTCGTTACATAATCTCACTATATTTTTTGTATGCATGTCAGATATTGTACACAGTCATGCTGAACATGTAGAGAAAAAGAGAAGAGTTTTGCATGGAAATACAATGTCATGTAGACATCGCTCCATGGTGGGTTCAATGGAAAACCCCCCCTCCCTCTCCAAATTGTAATTCAGAGGAAGATATCTGTGCTGAGGCGGATTCAGACGCAGCTGACCACTCCTATTTACCCCCAAGGTGTTTGCTCGAACTTGGCATGATGATGTAAGTCATATCATGCATATGTTGCCTTGCAGTGCCTACTTTCGATATCATATATGTCATCTGCTTAGTTTAGACATGTCCTGTAATGCCACATGTTTAGTTTCTATATCATATATGGGAATTATGAAGTCTCATGTCTTTTAGCTAGCCATAATATATGTGAAATGTGCAATGCCATCCTGTTTAACTAGGCATCATGTATTTGAATGATATCTTGCCCATCCTTTTCGTTATTACATTTCCATTTGTCGACAATGTTTGTACATTAAACTACTCTTCCTATGAATCAGCCATTTGAGTGGGTGATGGAAAAATCTGGAGTGAAAACAAGGCCTTCAGCGAGCAGTGCTACACCGTCAAGCAGCATCTCTTCTTTGGGTCCCGATAGCTCCTTCGAGATGGATTCAGAGACAGATGACCAGTCCTATTCCCCCACCGAGGTGTATGTTCTAACTTGGCATGGTTACACTGCTCATATCATGCATATGGTGACTTGCATTGCATAGTTTAGACATCATATACACAATATTCAACACCATGTTCTTAGTACACACATCATATATGCGAATGCCCTCTGCTTAGCATATAAATCACACACGTGAATTAAATCATGCGATCCTAATTACTTAGATAACATATATGTGAAATATTTCATGCGAACCGGTTTACTAAAGACATCATATAATTATCTCATGCCATCCTGTTTAGTTAGTCATCATGTCTTTGAATTATGTCATGCTATGCTATCCAGTTTAGATAGACATCATATATGTGAAATTATGTCATGCTATATGTTTTAGTTAAACAATATACATGTCAACTATTTCATGCCCTCTTTTTTCCACACTATCTATTGCATATGTCTCTCATACAATGTCTGTACATTCAACTATGTTTCCTGTTTATCAGCCATTTGAATTGGAGCGGATGATGGCAGTATCTAGCGGAGTAAAAACACGGCCTTCAAATAAAACAGTGCTACCTCTTGGTGGAGATAGCACCTCGGTTGTACATTCATGAGAACCAGCCCTACCACACATAACCCAGACTCTCGCAGATTGTACCCCTACTGCGATGGATAGAGAACCAGCTTCACCCAATCTAACCCCAACCCCAGCAGATAGTAACCCAATTCCTGTTGACATAGCACCATCTCCACCACAGAGCTTCCAAACAAGAGTAGTTACTAAGGCAGCTCCAATGCCCAAAGCGCCAGTACTACCACGACAAACCCCAACTCCACCAGTTAGTACACCTATTCCTGTGAAGGAAACACAACCAGCCATTCGTACTTTAGCATCTATCAAAGTTGATGTTGTTAAATCCTATGTGCGTATCTTCCCATCATGGAAATATTATACTGAAGATGAAGGAAAATGCCAGTTGCAGGTGTTTGTCTAGGAGTTATGTGTAACTAATGTTATTCATGGGAATTACTTTGCTTTGTCCCATACATTCTACCTCCATGATGGTTATAATACAACAAATTTTCCCATTTTCTCTATAGAGAATGACCGATTTGGAAACACAGGATGAGGTAACCTGTGCTAATACCTATGCTATCTTCAAGAATACTCGGTGGCAGAATTGGAATTACCTAAAGAAAACATACTTCACTGGCAAAGAAACTCATCAAATTCCCTTACGTTCTCCTGAGACACATTTCTTTGGGCGATGACTAAGGAACGCCTTGTTACATCTTGGTCCCGAACAAAGAATGTGGTAAGGTCTATGAGCTCATTTTTTTATTTTTAAGTACTATATGCTTGTGTCTTACTGTATTATGTTCATGTAGAACAAGTGCTTAAACCTGAAGAACAATTGTTCTCATTTAAGATTCCATTGCTATCATGCATACTGCTTTGCTCTTGTATCACTATTTACTCATACAAACTTATTTTTAAATTTAAGGATCTAACTGAAACTCCAATGGCACAACAGGTATGTTTACGCATGTTTCTTTAACATGTTTGCTCTTATAAATAGCTCTGTTGATTTCAATTTCAATTGTGTATACAGTTGACTTCTCATATCATGCATATTACTAGCATCACAACATAGCCAATAGTGTTGTTGTACATGTAGACCCGTGGTACCCATCAGAAATCTTGTTGTGCAGTGTAGTTTCCCACACTTTGTATTTTTTCAGTGCTGCTTTGTCTTGAACTGGTATGATTTGAACCATGTCTCTATTTTGATTTGGCAAGACAATGCAGTGACCATAGGACATAGATATATGTTTGTTTGATGCTTTTATAATGTACTACTTGGCAATAGAAGACTTGGTAGTTTAATCTTGTCCATCTTACTAATGAACTGGTTCACCAAAATGAGTTTCATATACTAGTACATGCTAAACCTGTTATGTGTCTGTTTGTTTCTTATTTTAGAATGCTGAAAAAATATTGGGGAAGAGTGCCTTATTAAGCAATGGTAAAGGAAGTAATGCAAGTAAGGTTCGGGATAGTGAGACATCCTTGTTGGTCTCCAGCAAAGCTGATAAAATAGCTAAGGAAAACTATCTTGAAGATAGTGAGACAACCCCAAAGTCATGTCTTGGTTTAGTGTTTGAGTTACTAGCCACTACCGCTGGCACAAGCTATTCAAACTAATTGTCTGAATCAGTTCGGTTTTTTGAGTCTCAACTACAAGCTGAAAGACATCGATCAGCTATGCTGCGACAAGAAGCGGAAGGACTGCAGAATTCCCTGGAGCATTCAAATGCATACTTTCTGGTGCAACAACAATCATTGGAGCATTTTAGCGCCAAACAGGATAAAGAAAATAAGCTTGCTAAGTTTATTGCCAGCATGGTGGATACCCAAGATAACGTTTCTAGAGCTCTTCTGAAGTTGTTTCAGTTATGGACTTGTTTTGCTGCCGCGTTTATTTGCACTGGTGGCCAATTTAAGACGGCCAGTGTATGTAATATGCCCTATATTTGCACTGGTGGCGAACTTTGATGCCCAGTGGATGTAATATGTTTAATAGCCGTAATAGCCTAGCGATAGTTGCTTGCTTATTTATTTCCTTATTGTTTTGTTTAGTTGTTTTCTTGAAGTCACTGCAGTTCTTTTTCCGCATTTTTCTAGTGGCCACAATAACCTATTTTTGGTAACTAGGCCACAATAACCATGGCAACACATGGAGTGTTGTAACCATGGGCCTCCTACGGGCCGTAGGATCCATGGGCCTTCTATGGGTCGTATGATCCATGGGCCTTCTACGGGCCATAGGATCCATTGGCCTTCTATGGGCCGTAGGATCCATGGGCCTTCCATGGGGCGTATAATCATTTCGCCAAACATGGGCCGTACTATTTGTGGACCATAACGGGCCGTTAATAGGTCATATTTGATAATTCTATGAAAACAGCCCAACGGGTTAACGGGCCACAAATAGGCCGAATTTAACCACGGGCTGAATTTGGCCCACAAACGGAACATGCCAGTAACGGACCGTAACAAACCGAATTCTAGAAATGAGCCCAAGAATAAATGGGCCCTAAGATGGCCGAAAATTAACACGGGCTGGAAACGCCCGATGGAATAATGGGCCGTTATATGGGTATAAAGTGATACACTGTTCATTATGGGCCAGTTTCATCTCGGGCCTTTATTGGGCCCAGAGTTAGAAAGGGCCTCCTATGGGCTGAAAGACGTCATGTGCCATACATGGGCCGAAAGTTACAATGGGCTAGAATCATATTGGACGTCCTAGATGACGCTACTGGGCCAAATTCCGGTAGGCCGTGAGGGGCAGTGAGTTAGCGGGCTGTAAATGGGCTATATGTGAACATGCCATTAACATGCTTTCCGTGGGCCGGGCCGCTACCTTTTAACCAAGTCAAATGGGCCGGCCTTTTCACTGGAATGGGCCTCTGTTGGGCCGTGCCACGTGTCGACGAATCATAGGCGCCTTCGGTCCGATGAGTTGATGACATCTGTCCCAACGATGAGCCAACACGTGGTTCCTCTGGCCATTGAGAATTTTACACGTGGAAAATCCCCATTGGTCTGGGCTGTTAACGGGTTATCGGATCCAAACCGGAACCTGATAGCTTAACGGCGGCCCGTTACGGTGGATGCCACGTGTTGGTCACCCTTGACGAAAGCACTTCTGTGATGCGCGATTTATCGTCATGGAAGTGGACACTTCCGTGATGATAATTTTGGTAATGTCATGGAACACTTCTACGACAAAGACATGTATGACTATCTTGATTACATCATAAAATTGTCATGGATGTACATGCATGACAGAAAACCTGACTTACTGTGACAAACACGTATCATCACGAAAGTGTATTTTTTTGTAGTGCACTTCATCACAGAGTAACATGCCCATCTATATTTTCTACCAAGAGATCTTTAACCATAGCAACACTATGTTCTACCTCGATTTGTTCAGACGGTTTAGGTGTTCTGATATAGCTTTTACTGACCACAGTTGAAACTTTAGCATGTTCCTTTATTCTAACAGGGTGTCGGGGAAATGACACCTATGGGATCTCGTGGATCCCTTCTATGGTTTGGCAGGGAAGGAGTGTGCGCAAAGAGCAGAACTAACGATCAACACAAGGGATTTTTACCCAGGTTCGGTCTGCTGAGAAGCGTAAAACCCTAGTCCTGCTTTTATGTATTGAGAGTCTTTGAGCTCTGGCTATCTACTACGCATGAAAACTGGGCCAGGAAGTCCAAAAAGGTCCCTTCCCGCATCGCCTTGGGCCTCCTTTTATACCAAAGGGGCTACCAAAGTGACGTATAGGCATACAGGAGGTGTAAAGCTGCTATAGTGCTTACACTTATCCCTGTCATCTTAGGACAAACACATTTAATGCGCCATTTACGTGGCCCTAACATTATCAGGGACGGTAACAGAGCCCTTCCCATCCGTCGTCGCCTCACTCCTTCTCGACACGCGTTCAGGATGACGAGGCTCGTGGGGCTAGTCTAGCAGGCTAGTCGCTGCGCTGGAGCGATGGCAGGGCGGTGGGATCCTTGTTGGGCGCGAGTCTTGCCTGGGCCTCGTAGACGTCTCCGGCAAGAATCTTGGCGGGGCCTCGCAAACGTTCCTGGCAAGAATCTTGCTGGGAACTTCGCCTTTTAGTCTTCACAAAGACCTGCATGCCACCACGCAGACGCCCCTGGATCTTGGTCTTAACATTGTCGATGGTGTCAGAGCTCTCAACCTCAAGGGTGGTGGTCTTGCTGGGGCTTCACAAACCATCCCAGCAAGAGTCTTGCCAGGGCTTCACAAACCATCCTAGCAAGATTCTTGCCGGGGCTTCACAAACCATCCCGACAAGAGTCTTGTCGGGAGCTCAGCTTGTCTTCTGTTCTCTGATTACTGGCTCAGATGTCGTCCTGGCCATCTAGTATTTGCTTCCAGTTGTCCACGTCAGGCCTCGCCGCGGTACGGCTACAACTGCCCGTGCATAAGTAAGGGTTATTAAAAGGGCCTAAACTTTAGTACGCCGACACAGGGAAAGGTGGTTTTTCAATATAAGCAGTAGGAACAACTGGATCAACATTATAAATAATAGTATCATCTTTAGCTATTACCGTTTCTTTAATTTCTTCTTTAATAGGTGGGTGATATTTAAACCAACTCTCCTTAGGGAGATCAACATGAGTAGCAAAAGATTCACAAAAGGAGGCTACTATCTCAGAGTCAAGTCCATATTTAGTGCTAAACTTTTCAAAAGCATCGGTATTCATAAAAGATTTAACACAAACATACTTAAGCTGAATACCTGACTCTTTACCTTCATCGAGTTCCCAATCTTTAGAGTTACGTTTAATTCTTTCTAAAAGATCCCACAATTCAATAGTCTTCTTCATAAAGGAACCAGTACAGGAAGTATCGAGCATTGATCGATCATCATGAGAAAGACGATCATAAAAATTCCGAGTAATAATTTACTTTGAGAGCTCATGATTGGGGCATGAATATAACAATGACTTAAGCCTCCCCCAAGCTAGAGCGAAACTTTCTCCTTCACAAGGCCAATAAATATATATGTAATTCCGATCACGATGAACTAGATGCATAGGATATTTTTTTTGGTGAAAATCCAATTTCAATCGATTCCAAGTCCAAGATCCAATATCATCGCATAGCCTATACCATGTCAATGCTTTTCCCTTCAAAGATAAAGGGAAAACCTTCTTCTTAGATTCATCTCCGGGTAAACCTGCAAGCTTAAATAATCCACAAATTTCATCCACATATATCAAGTGCATATCAGGATATTCGGTTCCATCTCCTGCATAAGGATTAACTAGCAGTTGTTCTATCATACCCGAAGGAATTTCATAACCAATATTTTCAGTAGGTGCAGTACCTTGAGGGGTAACTATTTATGGTTCCGGTCGAGGTGAAGATACCCCGAACAAACCCCTCAAAGGATCGTTTTCCATATTAACAAGTGACAGTAAATTTCAGCACGTAGTAATAATTTTTCCTTACCAATTTCCACTTACCAAGAGCGCTTCACTCCCGTGCAACGAAGCCAGAAAAGAGCTTTCATGACCCAGAAGTATAGGGGATCAATCAGAGTCCTTTTGATAAGTAAGAGTGTCGAACCCAACGAGGAGCAGAAGGAAATGACAAGTGGTTTTCGGCAAGGTATTCTCTACAAGCACTGAAATTTTAAGTAACGAGTAGTTTGGTAGCAACATAATTTGTAACGAGCAAGTAACAGTAATGGTAACAAAAGTGCAGCAAGGTAGCCCAATTGTCGTGGACTTAACACGGCAGATGTCCTAGTGAAAGGACTTAGGTATGGAGCCATCGTGACTTAATTAGCTTGAAGGGTTAAACGGGGCAAAGGACACAAAGAATTTACCCAGGTTCGGCCCCTCTCAACGAGTTAAAAGCCTACTCCTGCTTTAGGTTGTATTGCTTGGGTTTCGATTACCAGGGAGCGAATACGCTTTACCTAGTTCTCGACTTGTTATTTCTTGCCCTAACCCGCCGCCGGGTCACCCCTTTATATACACAGGTTGATGCCCGGCGACTTACAGAGTCCCGGCCGTCTCATACACAATGTGTTCGGCTCGGTAACTGCTAAGCTTGCCTTATAATACAAGTTACATAATATGGCGGTTCACACCCATGGGCATCAAGTCACCTCTGGTTCTTGGGCTGTCAATTAGCTTGCTCTATGGACCGCCATCCTCATAGTCCTCTTGGGCCTTCTCTTCTTAAGTCGCCAGTGGCATGACCTGGCCCCTCCTGGGCGGGTCATATCCAATAGTTATATCACCAACACTAATCCTTTTTAGGCAAAGGACATGGCAAAAGGTCTCTTATGATAAGCAAAACATTCTTGAGGGTACACAGGAATTTCATCTAGTCACTTTCATCACGTTGGTTTGATTTGTGTTCGCTACTTTGATAATTTGATATGTGGGTGGACTGGTGCTTAGGTGCTGTTCTTACTTGAACAAACCTCCCACTTATGATTAACCCCCTCGCAAGCATCCACAACTAGGAGAAAAGTATTGAGAATAAATTCTAACCATGGCATTAAACTTTTGGATCCAAATCAGTCCCTTACGGAATAGCGCATAAACTAGGGTTTAAGCTTCTGTCACTCAAGCAACCCATCATCTAATAACTACTCCACAATGCATTCCCTTAGGCCCAAATATGGTGAGGTGTCATGTAGTCTACGTTCACATGACACCACTAAGGGAATCACAACATACATACCATCAAAATATCGAACACATATCAAGTTCACATGATTACTAGCAACAAGATTTCTCTCGTGACCTCAAGAACAAAAGTAAATCCTCACAAATAATAATCATGCTCAAGATAAGAGGGGTATTAAATAGCATAATGGATCTGAACATATAATCTTCCATCGAATAAACCATATAGCAATCAACTACAAGATGTAATCAACACTATTAGTCACCCGCAAGTACCAATCTATAGTTGCGGTACAAAGATTGAACACAAGAGATGAACTAGGGTTTGAGAGGAGATGGTGCTTTTGAAGATGTGGATGGGGATTTCCCTCCCCAAGATGGGATAGTTGTTAGTGATGATGATGATGATTTCCCCCTCTGGGAGGGAAGTTCCCTCGGCAGAATCGCTCCGCTGGAGGGCAAAAGTGCTCTTGCCCAAGTTCCGCCTCGAGACGGCGACGCTTCATACCAAAAGTCATCCTTATTTTCTAGGTAAAATGACTTATATACGGAAGAGGGGCACGGAGGTGGGCCGAGGAGGGCACAACCCACCAGGGCATCCCTAGGCTCCCTGGCGTGCCCAGATGTGTCGTTCCCACCTGGTGGGCCCCCTCTAGTACTTATTTGCTGCAATATTTCTTATATATTCCATAAAAAACGTCCGTGAAGTTTCAGCTCATTTAGAGTTGTGCAGAATAGGTAGCCTGATGTAGCTTTTTCAGGTCCAAAATTCCAGCTGCCGGTATACGCCTCTTTGTGTGAACCTTGCATATTATGAGAAGAAAGGCATTAGAATTACTCCAAAAAGCATTATTATACATAAAAACAATATTAATAACACTAGGAAAACATGATGCAAAATGGACATATCGGTGTTTGAGAAAGGTCTGCCAAAGATAATGGGACAAAAATCGTCTTGTGGGGAACCAAGAACTAGAAAATCAGTAGGGTATTTTATTTTCCCACACAATACTTCAACATCTCTAACAATCCCAAGTGGTGTGATGGTGTCTCTCTTAGCAAGTTTAATAGTCACATATATGTCTTCTATTTCAGCGGGTGCTATGTCATTCATAATTATTAGTATAAGGTAAATGTAATAGCACTCATGCTAGAACCTAATTCACATAAACCATGATAACAATGATCTCCTATGTTAACTAAGACGACAGGCATGCCAACAACAGGTCTATGTTTATCCTTTTCATCAGGTTTGGCAATTCTAGCAGCTTCATCATAGAAGTAAATAACATGCCCATCAATATTTTCTACCAAGAGATCTTTAACCATAGAAACACTAGGTTCTACTTTAATTTGTTCAGCAGGTTTAGGTGCTTTAATATTACTTTTGTGAACCACAGTTGAAACCTTAGCATGTTCCTTTATCCTCACAGGGAAAGCTCTTTTTTCAATATAAGCAGTAGGCACAAGTAGATCAATATTATAAATAATAGTGTCATCTTTAACTATGACCAGTTCTTTAATTTCTTCTTTAGTAGGGGGTGATATTTAAACCACTTCTCCTTAGGGAGATCAACATGAGTAGCAAAAGATTCACAAAAAGAGGCTACTATCTCAGAGTCAACTCCATATTTATGCTAAACTTGTGATAATTCAAGCTTAATACCTGACTCTTTACCTTCATCGAGTTACCAATCTTCGGAGTTGCGTTTAATTCTTTCTAAAATATGCCACCTGAATTCAATAGTATTCTTCATAAAAGAACCAGTACAAGAAATATCAAGGATGGATCAATAATCATGAGAAAGCCGAGCATAAAAAATTCCGAATAATAATTTCCCTAGAGAGCTCATAATTGGGGCATGAATATAACAATGAACAAAGCCTCCCCCAAGATAGAGCCATACTTTATCCTTCACGAGGCCAAAAATTATATATATAATTCCGATCACGATGAACTAGATGCATAGGATAATTTTTTTATGAAATTCCAATTTCAATCGATTCCAGTTCCAAGATCCAATATCATCGCATAGCCTATACCATGTCAATGATTTTACCTTCAAAGATAAAGGGAAAACCATCTTCTTACCTTCATCTCCGGATAAACCTGTAACCTTAAATAATCCACAAATTTCATCCGCATATACATTACAAAAAAATACACTTCCGTGATGATACGTGTTTTTCACAGTAGGTCGCGTTTTTTTTCATGCATGTACATCCATGACAAATTTATGACAGAATCAAGATAGTCATACCTGTGCCGTCAGAGAAGTGTTCCATGACATTATCAAAATTATCATCACGGAAGTGTCCACTTCCATGACGATAAATCGCGCGTCATAGAAGTGCTTTCGTCAAGGGTGACCGACACGTGGCATCCACCGTAACGGAACGCTGTTAAGCTATCGGGTCGGGTTTTGGATCCGATAACCCGTTAACAGCCCCGACCAATGGGAAATTTCCACGTGTAAAATTCTTATTGGCCGGACGAAACACGTGTCAGCTCGTCAGTGGGTCAGATAGGCGCCTATGAAATGTCGACACATGCCATGGCCCACCACTGGCCCATTTAGCTTACAAAGCCAGCCCGTTTGACTTGGTCAAAAGTTAACGGGCTGGCCCATGAAAAGCTCGTTAACCGCCTCTTCGCAAATAGCCCATTTTACGGCCGTTAACTCACGGCCCGTTAGGCACTAAAGGAAATCGGCCCAACAACGTCATGTGGGCCGTCGAATATAACACCAGCCCATTTCACTTTCGGCCCATGTATGGCCCACGATGTCTTTTGGCCCATATGAGGCCTTCGTTTCTTTCGGCCCTTTACAGGCCCACGGTGACTCTAGCCCATAATGAACAGTAAT
Organism: Aegilops bicornis; assembly: GCA_021605145.1. Taxonomy (NCBI): domain Eukaryota; kingdom Viridiplantae; phylum Streptophyta; class Magnoliopsida; order Poales; family Poaceae; genus Aegilops; species Aegilops bicornis. The sequence continues at coordinate 287,878,045 of CM038674.1, read as the reverse complement.
TTTCGTTGTACCCGTTAACGGCCCGTGATTTACATGGGCCGTTTCCAGCCTGTGTTAGCTTTTCGGCCTATTGACGCCCATACGTTCTTGGGCTCCTTTTCGCCCTCGGTTACTTCCGCCCACATCGGCGAGTTCCCTAATGGGCCAAAATCGCCCATGGCAAGAGTCGCCCACATCTTGGCATGTTCCCCAAATGGGCCAAATTCGCCCATGGCAAGAGTCGACCCGTTCTTCGGCTGTTACCCTAATGGGCCAAATTCGCCCATGGCAAGAGTCGGCCTGTTTTTGGCCAGCCCGTCCTATATTCTGGCCCATTAACGACCCGTTATGCCTGTGACAGAATTAAGCTTTTGCAGTTCTACGGCCTGTTAACGGCCCGTTACCGTGCTGGGCCGATACCAATTATGCCCAATTACGGCCCATGTGGACCCATTTATCTGACGGCCTGAGGCCCACCGATTACAGGCCCATTTATCGATGGCCCGAGGCCCACCGATTACAGGCCCATTTATCGATGGCCCGTAGGAGACCCATGGATCCTACGGCCCGTATATGGCCCATGGGTAGTTGCGGCCACTAGCAAACCAGGGAAAAAGAAGAATAATAAATAAATAAGGCCGAAACTAACGCTAGGCTATTAAGGCGATTGCACAGATTACATCCACTCGGCATCAAAGATCGCCACCAGTGCAAATATAGGGAACACCCTACACTATACAAAAATGGCTTGTTGTTTTCTTCATAGGTGGCTGCACGTTAAGAATAAATTTTGTATCGCACCAAAACAAATTACAACTATATAACAAAAGGAAGGTTGGCATAAAACTTAACAGTCTAGCGAGATAAATGCAACACCGTAAATTGTAAGCTCGGTTCATTTGACCGATTTGTTATGTTTTCATGCTGTATTGTCCGATGGAGCACCATAACCCTCGCCTTCATTTCCCCTAGGCTCCTGAACAACATAGCAAATGTCTAATAGTCTGGTTTCAAAACCATGCATATCTTGACGACATTGAGCGATGTTTCTCCTTGTTTCACAAAGGTCAACTGTTAGGGAATGGACTTGTGTCTGGAGCGCAGATGCATCATTGCTTTGAGCTTGCATATCTTGATCATGAGGCAGTTTGGACGATATTGCCTTAACAACCAACCCAGTATTACGCAGGAACGTGCTTTTGGCACTGTTAGTGGACAGGTACTGACCCACTGCAGCAAGAGCTGACATTGCGGTTATAGTTGCCTCGCCACCTTCAAAAGGTGGCGGTTCCACCATTTTTTCCATAGCTCGCTGAAAAGTTGAGGTTTTACATTAGTAGTACCAGAACAGAAGATATTAAGGAGGCAGCAAAACCAAACAAAATAGCTTTGGTCTATATACATAACTTATTCTGGTGAACCCATGTAAAATATTAGTTGTATTTTATTGCAAAGTACATAATAAAACTAGGTTCCAAACATATGACCATGTACCATCGCTAATGTATTGTCTATTTCTTCACATTGTATTGAGGGCTAAGGATAAAGAGACGAAGTTTATAATATTGTAAGCATAGTATGACATCATTCATATCACAAAACAACTGAGAACAGACAAACATGCAATTGTAATGTTGTGTGGGCAAGTCCAAAGACGGAACTAGATTACGGGTCAAGATCAAAGGAACATCACTCCTCCCTTTTAAACCTTGTAAGGTGCAATGATACGCTAAGACAATTGTGTATAAAATTGAAAAGAGTAATAGACATTGGCTGCAAACCATGCGATTCAAGGCACAAGTCGAGTAAGTAGTAGTTAAAAGGCATGAGGATTAAGGACTTACAACAACGGCTTTGACTGGTGTAGTCATGCCCTTCTTCTTGCTAGTGTGACAGTCCTTGAAGATTTCCACAGCATTTGGTTCAGGTACTTTTTGGTCCTTGCGGGCTTTCCTCTGCATTTCGAACAAGTCAATATAGATCTGATAATATGGTACATTGAAAAGAGTGAAACAACAACTAATTACAAGAGCCTCGCAGTGTGCAATATAGCTACGAGATCCTGCCGTCTGTTGGAATTTCACTTTCGTACGGTTGGCCTTGTTCTTTGAACAGTTCACCTACAAGAAGATAGATTTGTGTGGCACATGCGTCAATAGGACTTCAACATGTGATCTGATCACATATATATAATATACCTGATACTTCGGATCGGACCAGTGTTTAACAAGGCCCTCCGGTCTTCATCCGATATATTTTCCACTTTGGAGATGTTTGGGAAAGTTCACCGTTATCCTTGCCTTCAAAGTGAGTTTTCCTCAAGTTATACCGACATCTTGTCGCAGAAAGACTTGAAAACATGGGTGCAAGCTTGTCTCGGTTGCGACATCTTGGCTATCCAACTTGAACCTCATCTGTTGAAAATTATGGGAGTCTCATTATCAACAACCTAGAAAGTATGGGATGAGCAAGGCGATATTACTAGTTTCCATACATAACCATACTTACAGATAAATGGTCGAGGAAGGTGTTGAACGGGTTTCTTCTTTGTCATTCCCGTCTTGAATCCATGTTGGGAGGATACGTACATGACACCTAACGACAACCGCTGCCTCGATACTAACTTGGCTGACGACTCAGTAGCATCACGTGGCCTTTTTAACCCTGCCTCAAAGCGGATCTCCATTCTTCCTCCTCTAGATTTAGTTAACCTATCGAGCATTATCCACGATGTTTGTTTCCTCTTGCGCCTAGGTGCTAGTCCAACAACGAACATAGGAAGTGTTAGTGTACATCAAACTGTGAGACTACATATAAAGAAGCATGCAATCGTAACTTGACTCAAAGAACTACCTTCTTGCTGTTGAAGCTCACAAGGTTCATCTGATATTGCCAACTCGTCTTGTGTCAAGAGTGCTTGGGAAGTAGTGGCAGGTGGCAAGGGAGCTTGGGATTGTGCTGCTAGCTCAGTTGATGCACGAGTATGTCGTGCAGCTGGTAGTACTGTGGTAGGTGTTGCAAGAACTAGGGCTGTCTCTGCTTGTTTGGTGGCAGCTATTTGTTTCTGTTTGGCTTTTTTGCAGCTCGTGTAGCATGGGATGCCGTGTTTGTAGAATTTTCTGCTGGACTTTCACCTTCTATTGCACCATCAGTACCAACAGAATCTGCAGGATTCATCCACTTCTCATTCCCTGTCATTCTGTGTTTCTTCCTCTTTCTCTGTGCCATAAAAATGAATAACAATTTAGTTCTTCAGAACAAATTGATGCGTGATGCAGACGAACTAAACTTTGATGTTAGACAACCACATGATAGGAGGATGTAATATGTATGAAAAACAGGACGGAAGAGATAACGAACTATGATGTGTAAACTAAGAAGAAGACATTTCACCAAATTAGAAGCAATGCAATGGAAGGTAGACACCATATGAAAGATGCTACAAATATTGCTCGCCAAGTTAATAAAGGTCTCAAAGATAAATGGCGTTTAAACAAATGTGAAGCAGTACAATAAATAAATCATATGCAAGATGCAAACAACATCACACTACCATGTTAGAGGTCTCTCGTCATTAGTGCCATTGCATATTCACAGCTTATGATGTGTAAACTAAGGAGAAGGCATTTCAACGAAAGCTAGACACCATATGAAAGATGCAACGAATTTCACTCTACCAAGTTAAAACTGTCTCATCATAAGTGCCATTTCAACAAATTAGTAGTACAAGCTAGAAAAGAATGTGAGATGTAACCTATATCACACTCAAGTCAAACGTGTCTTATGATAAGTGATTGTTGCAGGTTACACAACAATAGTAATTTGATGTAAGAACATGGTGTGATAGATGATATTGTATGTTCTAGAAACAGGAACACGTGTCTTATTCAAGTATAATGTGTAAAGTAAGCAGATGGAGTTCAACAAAATTAGAAGCAATACAAGCTAGACGTCACACATAACATGCAACCATATATAATAGTGCCAAGTTAGAGGGAGCACCAGTGATGCTGCACTGCTCATTATAAACACAGCTTTGTTGAGTGTCTATGCATGTGTTGTCTTGGAAATCATCTTGGGGGTCTGGAGGAGTAGAAACTGTAGAGGCCCTCCGTTTGGAAGGAGCACCTTTATCCGCTGCCTTGCTAACCTCCTTCCGCTTTATTGATTTTTAATTGTCAAGTAAAACCGACAAGAAAAAGCAATAAAATTCTCTCCTCAGAACTCATTCATGCATGATACTGACAATCACTACTTTGATGTAAGGCAAACACATGATACGAGGATGGAATATGTACAAAAACAGGACGGCATGGCATGTTCACAACTGTTTGTGTAAACTAATCAGAAACCATTCCAGCAAATAAGAAGCAATGCAAGCTAGACACCACATGAAAGATGCAACCAATATGACTCTGCCAAGTTAAAAGCGTCCCATCATAAATGGAATTTCAACAAATTAGAAGCAGCGCATGCTATAAATCATATGAAAGATGCAACTAATATCACACTGCATATACTAAAGGTGTCTCGTCATATTGGTTGATGCGGGATACAAAAAACAATAGTTTTATGTAAGGACATGCTTAATAGACAGATGTACTATGTACTAAATACAGGAAGGCATGTCACATTAACAGGTATAATGTCACATTTACAGGAGTATAAGCTAAGCGAGACTAGCACATGCAGTTTAACCAGATTGGAAGAATTACAATCTAGACACCATATGCAACATGCAACCACATATCACGCTGCCAAGTTAGAGCAAGCACCTGCGATGCTAGTGTAGGGGAAATGTTGTAATCAACTCTGAGCTACATTCACTATCTTCATCTAGCATTTACATTTCTTGAGAATCATGTCGAGGCCGACTGCATTCTTTAAATGAGGAGTAGTCCCCTTGCATGCCTGCCTCGTCATAAGTGATTGATGAGGGATACACAAGAACATTAGTTTGATGTAAGAACATGGTTAATACACGATGTACTAGTATGTACCAAAAACAGAAGGCATGTCATATTCAAAGGTATAAAGTGTAAGCTAAGCAGATGCAATTTAACCAAATTGGAAGCAATACATGCTAGACATCCTTTGGAGTGGTGAACATGATCATCTAGGACACGAGAGCACGGTGGGAGGTGGGCTGCTTCGCCACCATCGCGGCTTTTTAGTTGGCTTCCGGTGATGCCTGTCTTTCTTGGGCTTGTCATCGGCTCGGCCGATTACGACTAACTATTTGTCTTCTGGTGCTCACGGGATGGTGGTTCATGTAAAAAATATCTTTCCTTATCTTAATAAAGACCGACTTCGGCCTTTCGCATACAAGCTAGACACCACATGGAACATGCAACCACATATGACACCGCGAACTTAAAGCAAGCACCTGGGATGGTGGTTCATTGCGAGCGAGGTCATCAACTCCAGAGCAACATTTACCGTCTCCATCTCACGACATCGCACCCTTTAAAGCGTCAGAACGTGCCGCCTAGTCACAGAGAAAGCTGGCACGACTTGTCTCTTTTCTTTTTTGCTTCCCTTTCGGCAGACTCTAAAATACCCTTGCATAAACACAATAGCGAGAGTATGGATGAAGTGTGTGCAGAACTAGTGCACTGTAAAAGTAGCAGATAGCAAGTGGCTGAAAAATAAATGGCAGGAGACATATGATAGCTCTACAATATTGCATGGCAAACAAAACTAGATTCTACTCCGTATGATTTTGTAATATATGAGCACAGGAAATGCAGGTACTCCTCCAAAGACACCACCACATGTGGTCATATCTAAGATAACGATCATTGAAAATAAATAGGTCAGTCGGTTTTTTTAATGAACCGTCCGATCTATAAGGAACGGGCAGATGGCCTTCGTCTACCTCCCGCCAGTCACTGTTGACGATCTTTCTCGAACTTCTAGCGACCACCGTCCCAGACCTGTGCCTCCGCCGCCCCGCCCTCCCATCGACCTCACACCACCGCCGTGCTTGGCAGCGCCCCAAGCCATCCCTTTAATCCCGGCCGACCTCTAGATCGGGCGCCAGTAGCTCTAGGCTGCAAACGCCCCTAAGATAAACACCAAGGCGCTGCTTCCCCGGCGTAATAGTCGTACTAGCGCCTGTTACGCCGAGGAATGCTTCTGTTAATTGGGAATCAACTGGCCAGAAATTGAAATTCAGGGGGGGGACGGACCTCTAGCTAAGGTGAAATAGTATATGAGGAGAAACCTTGTGCATCGCGAGTTACTAGGAACATCTAGTATCAAGAAGAAGCGGTCAACTAGTGTCTTCGTGGGATGAATACCGTGCAAGCGAGACGTAAGATTTGCACGAATAAGGGAAGAGGAGTACCTTCTTTGGTTGCGGTGTGGTCACCTCCACATGTCGCGGCGATCTTCTTCTTTTACCGGGAAACCGATGTTACGGAGGGTGCGAGCTTGGGCGAACCCATGGCCAAATTGTTGATGTGTTCTTTGTGGCCGTATGTCGGCGGAGGGGAAGCAGATCCGAGGCGGCGAAGGACGGCGTAGCAGGAACAGCTCCGGTGCGGTGGAGGGTGGCGATGTTGGAGCGGCAGCGGTGAGGCGCAGGACGGCGTGGTTGAACTGGCTCGGGTACGGACGGCTCGGCCTCGGCTTCAACTACTAGCCGTGGAGGGCGTTGCGGTTGAGGTTGCGGTGGGCGGCGGCGTCGGGGTATCGGCTCGGCGTGATGGAGGAGGGCGGCGGTTGATTATGGGTGGGATGGGGTGGCGGACGGAGGACGCCGGGGTTTTGCGGCTGGTGGAGAGGTAGTTTTGGCGCCCACGGAGTATGAATGGGGAATCGGACGGGTTGGGGGAACCATGTTTGATGCAGGGACGCTTGTTTTTGGCTTTTTGAACAGAAGATGGGGCGCTTGTTTGAAATTTGGGGAAAGTACAAACTTTCCCCTCTTAAATTTCGGACCCATCATGCGAGTCGGGGTAGGATGGTAATCCCAGTGTCCCAAATAGTGGGCGACAGCGATTTCAGCCGCGTGCATGTGTGCTTAGGCGGCCATTGTGTATAAATGTTTTTCGGAGGCGGTTGCGTGGCGTCTAGATGAAGCTACAAACCTACCCCGGTTTAGACCTTTGGACGTCGGGCCGGTAGGTTTCACAGGTCGGAGTTATTAGAAAAGTAATTTGCTTGTACTACCAAACATTGGTCTCTCGCGGTTTTGGGCGAGTAGAGGCTCTTTTGGCGCTTCGTTCGAAATTTTGAAACACAAGCATTCACGTTTAGAGTACTCTTGAACTATGAGGATTGACCTAAATAGACAACGTTATATTTCACCTTGTATGTTTGAAAACCTCATTAAATTATCCGCTTCCTTTTGAAATTTTGACAATTGAAAATCCTATAACTACAATTATTTCGGAATGGAGGAGCTAAATTTGAATCTATTTTGTACACGACTACATATGCTATTATGTACAAAATCAGAGCAAAGATTGGTACCCCCATAGTTTAGGTATGGTTTACAAATGCCATGATATCAAATTCAAATAATTGAATGGACTTCATGTTGAACTCGATTTTTTTAACCACCTTAGGTTGAATTCAAATGTATGCTAGTTCATAGGTAGCTATTTATAAATGTCCATTGTGTAACTTTCGTATGTATAATGTGCTTTACACACACAACATGAACTATACTCACGTGAGTATAAGATTTCTAAAGCGATGCGTTGTCTGGAGTTCAAAATACTAACTATGTGGATTAATTGTGTCGAATAATAACATAGACATGCTCAAATTCGATAGAATCTAGATGGCTGATGGATCAATGATGCTCCTTACGCGAATTGCAAATATCATGATCCCATCCTAATATTTGGATACAATTTATATCTTTAATCAATGTGTAGAGCAGTCTTTTACGTGTAGTTTCACTCTCGATTGGTGGTCTCTCACACATGCTCACACACTCTCTCCCGAGGTGTCTTTCTCGCACACATGCTCTAGATATAGCCCTCCCTCCCTCTCGTAACCATTTACAACTGTTTTCACTAACCTTTATCACAAGCACTCTTCCTCTCGCAAACATACACACGCACAATCCTCATCGACCCTTTCTATATACATGGACCAGCCTACGTGTCTCATGTACGCACATTATCTTTACGCCTGTCTCTCACGCATTATCTCACACCTCTCTTCCTAATCGACGAGTATGATTCTAGCAGAGCATTTTGTAGGATGCCCCTTAAAGTTAGGTTGGATGAAGAGTAATATCAAACATAAAGGGGTTACCTTAGTTCAAGAACCTAGGGTTACAAATCCTAGCCGGCTTTGTCAGTGGACACAGAGTCCTTCACAATTCTGCTATCTTTGTCTTGTACGACTAGTATTCCATGGGTCTTCCTAAATGTGTCATGGGCCGACCAATGTGGCGCGGGACGGAACCGAATGAAGGGCCTCACCTCGACCCACCGAACCTCACGCGGTGACACACCCTCTGCCCCCACGTCTCATTATCTTCTCACACCCACACATACCAACACAAACACCACACACAAAATTTCTCCTGGTGCCTCTATTCCCGGCCCCCTTGCATATACACACTCAAGGGAATGGAATCTCTTGTCGTGACGTCATATTCGTCTCTCTCTCTAGACCACTCTCATTTCTCATGCTATCTCTCCCACGCCCCCTCCCCCCGTCGGCCCCTCTATCCATGCCTCTCTCGAATACGTAATACACACACATACCTCGCTAGGCCCCATAAATGCATCAACTACACATTCACACATGTTACATCACGTACCCCATTGATCTAAAAAGCCCTCTCTTCATGTTTATTTACGCATACAACATTCCTTTTGAATAAAGTGTGGCCAAAAAATTATTTTAGAGGTTCTACATATATACAACGTTACAAAGTTATATGGAGGAGTACGAACGCTAATTTGCATTGCATGGTGCCCACAATGATATTTATTCGGCACTGTGAATTTGTATATTTTTATACTATATACAAAGTTAGTCACAATAAAGAGAAACAAAGAGCATCTCTCTCTCCATCGCATACCCCCCCCTGTACGCCCCTTTCACGTATGCACACAAAACTATCTCCAGGTCCTCTAAAAGTAAGCCCCCAGAAAAATCACGCGTGTTTCATCTTTCTCTCGCGATATATGCAATGACGATCATTGTATTTGAAGCGAAAGCAAGATACGTACATTGGACTTCATAATCCACTCATTACAGTCACCGTTTACGTTTAGTGGTTATTATACAGTCACGGGCTCACCGTACAACTTTGTATTTGCTCATGACATGACTAGTTGACCAGTTAAACGCTCCACGTGGCACCTCTAGTGTTGCCTCACATTATCTCACTAACATCGTGCCCACCTATCGACTTGTATCTACTCTACATCTACACTATTATAAAATACATAAAATACACTCTTATAAAAAGCAGAGTTGGTGATGATGGTGTGACTGCCATCTTGCAATATAGGCCGTCCGATTTATATCTGACGGATAGGAAAGAAACTATGGCAATTTTGCAAAAAGGTACCCACACACCTCTCCACATTTGCAAATAAGGCCTTCCCTCGTTCATCCTTTTCTCTCACAAGATAAACAAGTCATACAAATGCATCTTGGTGTTACGTGCAACGCACGGGCATCTTGCTTGTAAGAATGAAAACAAACGACAAAAAAATATTTTGACGGTGGTTCAAAGTCATGACCGCGGGCACAGCGGACAAGGTGGCCTTGTATTGGTATGCTGAGCCGTCTGTTCTAACACACAGGAGCTGGTGTGGTGATTATACACACACGCACGCATGCACACGAACTCCATCCACGCAACGCTCACACAAACACATGCACCCACGCACGCACGCAACACTCACACGTACACGCGCAGCCACGCACGCATGCAACACTCACACGCACACACGCACGCATGCATGCACACACCAGTACACCACACGACCAACACACACTCTCACGCTCAAGTGCTCAACCTACACGTGCATGCGCACACATCGAATACAGCAGACACATACACAACCAGGTGATTCCCGTGCGGGTTGGAAACTTGTCGGCGCTGCGCAAATTTGTGTTTATCTGACCTTTTCCCTATGCGAACTGACAGGTGGGACCCACAAGGAACGTGGTCTATTTAACTAGTCAACATGGCGCCACACAGACTATTTGGCCAGTCAACAGAGTTCAATCCGATGCTTAACTGTAAGCAAGTGACCGGATAAGCACCGCAAAACGTATATAGTGACCGTAATCAGCTTATTCTGAAGTTCGGTGACCGTATTACGCTTTTATCTCTGTAGGCCCTCCAAAACTACATCTCTACGTTCTCGCATGTTACATCTAACAACTATGCAATACTGACACTACTACTACACTATAACTCAATAAATCATATGTGTTTTTAGTTTTACTAGATATCATATTGTTACTTATAATTATTTAGTTTGCATACATTAAAATTGCCTTTGAAATGTATGGCCAGTATCTTCTACCGCGCGGGAAAAATCCTGCCCTTTCCTGTTTAATCGGGTTTGTATCGTTGGATCGTGCGAAACAGCAAAACTATAGTACTAAACAGAACAAGAGACAGATCACTGGGAAGTCGTGTCGACTACACCTCTGACGTAGGAGTGGAGCGCTCGCTTTCATAAATCTTCTAGTCCCGTTCACGACATGTGGGACATCAAGCTACCGGGTCCATGTGCCATACCGTAATACAAAGGCGAGCAGCCGGGGTGAAGCACCCAGTCATGGCGCCGGCGTAGTAATGAGCAATGAGGCGTCAAATCACAAAGCTGCACCTTTCCTGCAGTTAAGTTGGAGGGACAAAGTAATAATGCTAAAGAAAAGAAGTTGGAGGGACAAAGCAACCATCATTTCACTCGTTGCTGAATCCGCTTCTCCCTCATCTTCTTCAAGTTAACCACGTGTTGCTTCTGCCGTTGTTACGCCTCATGTGGGACGCGGATCAACTTGGTAAAGCACTGACACGTGGGACCGCATGTTAGCAAACCACCAGGACAACGTCCTCCGAAAATAAGAAACGTCCCCCGCCATCCGCGGGGCAAAATCACCTCCTTTTTACTAATCTTTGATTCTATAATTTTTTAGATCAATATAATTGAGATTTGTATAGATAGCACACAGGAGCAAAACCAAGTGGTACGGTTAAGGGCATCCACAATGTGTAGCCAAATGTGAAAATAGCTTTTGGCATCATGGGAACCATTGTGGACGGTGTTGCCAAAGCCAAAAGATGGAACCGAAGCTCACGATTGATTGATTGAAGGAATAGAAAAATGCAACGTCTCTCCTCTTTCTCCCATGCTTGGGCGCATGTAGTACAGTATAGAGCACAGTCTACTCCCCTATCCATTCTATCACAAATCACAAAGCAGTGAGGCGTCAAATCACAAAGCACGGACGAAGCAACTATCATTTCACTCTTCGCTGACTCCGCTTCTCCATCGTCTTCTTTGAGAAGCCATCTCACCGCACTAGTACTCCTAGTAGTAGTACTAGTAAAGGACTTCCTGGATGCAAATAAGGCGGTTGTCTCGGCTTGCAGGCGGCACTTGCGAATGACTTACCGTGGTCTCCCTCAATGGCGTTCTCCGTCGAACGCACTTCGCCAAACCACCAAAAAAAGTCGACGTCACCGCAATGCGCAAGGAATTCAAATATAGTTACTACCTCCATTTTTTTGTACACAAGGCCAGTATATCAAAATTAAAATTTGCAAAGGGCCACTAACACTAATCGAGGCAAAATTGATGGGGTTAGCAACCAAGGACATTAATATCCCCTGCATGCATGCGGAATTGAGAAGGTTCGTTTGCATGGCGCTGCATTAATCAAGCGATGAGGAGTGAGATGGTTAGCTCTTTGGTCTTTTGAGAAAAAAATACGCATTAATTGACACGTGAAATGAGGATTTGTATCGATTAAATCTCGCGAAGGAAAACCCCGCCTTTCTTTTTTAACACTAGTACTCCTAGTAAGTATGTACTTATCATGTTTGGGTCTAGGCCTTGCATTGCCAAACTTCGCCACACATTTTTGCCAAGCTTGCCTAAAGTTTTCAAAATGATAAGGAGGTACACTTGCGCACGGCTGTCGCGGTCGCACCGCACCCTCACACGGTCGCTCATGCATGCCGCGGTCGCACCGCACCCTCACACAGTCGCTCCTGCACGCCGCAAACCCAACCAAGGGAACGCACCCTCACTGACACGTGATGTCGCATGTGAACAAACCAAACTCAGCCATCATATCGCTGACACATAATTTTTGTTCATAGAGTATGTTTATCCAACTGCATGTTGGGGAGTATCTGTACGGCCCGTGCGGTGGTTTGTTGGGGAAGAAGAAGAGGTGAGGAAGAAGGAAAGAAGGGTTAGGAGACGTAGGATATTCATCCAACACTTTGAAATGGTAGACTGACCCAAGTCGAGGCGACATGCATAACAAATAGTATGTTTTTACACAGCAAAAGATCCATAAAAACAACAACATAAAGAAAAACTATCATCGCTTTCGCGGAAAGAGACGGCCTGCGTCGTCTTTGGCTGCCGGCCTTGAACCAGCCCGTCGCTGCCGGCGTGTGTCTCCGCACCGTGGTTGTCCTCGGCCTCCGGCTACTCGTTCAAGCGGAGTGTGCGGGCGCCTGCGCAGACGAGCACAGCCCAGTTCAAGTCGACGACGTCCGGTTCCGCTGCGGAGGAGGCCTCGATGGCGGCGGCATCCGTGCGCTCGCGTCAAGTCGAGCCTCCGCCGCTGGTTCAAGTCCAGGACTTCGGTTCCGCTGCAGGAGGGCGTCGATGAGAGCGGCATCCGCGCACTCTGCGTCGAGTCGAGCCTCTGCCGCCCGAGTTCATGTCCGGGGCGTCCGGTTCCGCTGCGGAGGGCCTCGATGGCAGCGGCATCCGTGCGCTTCGGCCTCAAGTTGAGCCTCCGCCGCCGGTTCACATCCACGACATCCGGTTCCGCTTGCGGGAGAGCCTCGATGGCAGCGGCATGCGCGCTCTGCGTCGAGTTGAGCCTCGCCTCCCGGTCCTCCTTTAGTATCGCCATGTTGAACCGCTGGTCCGCTTGCACCATGGGGACTCGGACGCCGCACAAAGTCGGCGTCCATCGTCTCATACCCATCGGGGCCTTCTGCGCCGCGACCTCTGCAGTGAACATTGGATCGGCTTCCTCCTCCTTGTAGCTTGGCTCTAGAGAACTCGGGGATTGGCCCGCCGCAAAGCGAGCTTGGGAACGGAGGTCTGTGGCGCCGACCGCCGCCGCGATTTCTGCGCGGCGCTCCGGCGTCAGCATCTTGTAGTAAGTGATATTGCGGCGCACCGTGGCTTTCCGGCGAACTAGGGGACATTTGATGCGGGCTAGGGGATCGAAAGGTGGGGGAATGGGCTGGAGATTTGGTGTGGTTTTAGGGCAGTGGCTGGCGAGGGCCCGCAGCGAAAGGTTACGGTGTGAGTAGTAGTTCGGTGATGACCGGTCAATCGGTTTTTTGTACATCGCTCTTGTCGCGTTCAGCGTTGCAGCCCAGCACGCTGGACCCTCCACGTCGCTCACCGAATGGAACACGCTTCGTCTTGCGTTTGCCGCTTGTGGGACCGCGATTGAGAGCAAAGCGGCGTCCCAGGTGCGTGGGTCCCCTTCCTCCCCCTTCTCCAATATTAATTATCCATGTTGCACTTTACGTAAAACACGTAACATTTTTTACGGAGCCTTGCCCCCCGACCGCATCATTTATTATACCACCACTCCCTCCGTTTTATGCGGAGTAAATAAAAACAGAGGAGTATACTACGGATGAGGATCCTCGACGTGGCGAACCCATTGAGTAAGCCCGACATGCGGGGCCTAGCAAGCATGGGGTCCGCCCGATGAAAGTGACCGAAAAGGGAGGGTAAGGCGAGGATACCTACGTCAGAGGATCCTCTTCCACTATACTACTTTGACCAAATGTTAGAGTAATAATACTCCCTCCGTTCCTAAATATAAGTCTTTGTAGAGATTCCACTAGGTGGACTACATACGGAGCAAAATGAATGAATCTATACTTGAAATGCATCTATATACATACGTATGTGGTTCATAGTAGAATCTCTACAAAGATTTACATTTCGGAACGGAGGGAGTATATGACATGCAACTTACACAAATGTTAGAGTAATAATATATGACATGCAACTTACACAAAGCATACAGGGTCTAACGCGTTTTTCGAGGCTAACTTTGACCAAATGTTAGAGTAATAATATATGGCATGCAACTTACACAAAGCATATGGTCAATTTCGTATGTGAAAGGAGTTTCCAATGATATAATTTTCACATTATACATCTCATGTACTCCCTCCGTCTAGGTGTGTAAGTCATCTTATGAAAACCAAATAATCCCAAAGCAGCGAGGCGCGGTGCATTAACTTCTACCTCGTTTCTTGTTTCTTGACATATGAACCAATAAGAGATGAGGGTGTGCATGCTTTTAATGACCTGAGACTATCAAACATGACATGTAGTGGTTAGTTCATTGCATGCAATACTATTAATTAGCAAATAAACATTAATGTCTCTCGTTTTCCCCTACTCCTTGGTCACGGTGCACAGCCTAAGATGACTTACTCACCTATGTGAAATGGGTACTATTAATCTTGTAAATAGTCAAATTGGAAACCATCTCGATTACAAGTCTAGGAGTATGTACGAATCTAACAATATTGATTGGGCGTTGTTGAATGTTGATACCTTTTTCATCATAGTAGAGATACTTTGACTACACATAAAACGTATACTCCTATCATAGTATGTAAAGTAGAAAGGATAGGAGGGAGTATATTGTACGTTCAAAAATGAAACGAACATTGAATACCCTTTATATATGATTTGCGGATGCTATGATCACCGGTTCAAAATTTTGAATCCGCCTTAGGTATCACGTGCCCCCACTCGTTCCCTCTCGATTTCATCTCGGGGTCAGGAGATCTATTGAAAGAGAACTAGGGTGGGTACATGCGAATGATACTCGGCGGAATGTTCAAATGAGGCATGCGGGAGGATGGACTCGACTGGAGGGCGACATGATCGAGGGAGAAGAGGGTTGGAAAGGAATGAGAAATAAGCAAACGCCACATGATTACACTTGAATGGCTCAAAACAACAATAAGTTGTCTCGCTTGGCCTACATAGTGAAAGGCCTAATGCGCAACGCGGAGCACTAACGCTCGAATATGGCCGGGAAAACAGGGAAACCGACATAGCGCAGATTAGTCCAATGGAGGAGCTGGCCCACGACCTCCTCTCGCCACCGACAACCGTTCTTGTGGGTCGTTGGGGCCAACAACAGGGCACAGCTCCAGCACCGCCTCTGGACACGGTGACCGCGGTGAGCAACACGCTCATATCATTGATAGACCTGGTCGGTTTTAGTGTGCCGAGGGTGGCATTAGTGTTGTGGCACGACCAAAGGTATGTTTGGTTTGTGCCCAAGGTTGCCCCATCAAAGCATTGGGTAGCCAAAATTTTGTTTGAGGTATTGGTTGCCCATGATTTGGCCGCATTGGCAAGAAAAATGAACTAGAGTTGGCTAGAGTTCATTGGCATGCCAAAGAAATGGCAACCATCCAAACAAAGACCAATCTTTGGGTCATGACCAAAATTTTGGTAAGGTGCACTTTAGCCACAATCCAAACACACACCCCAACACCCGGCTCGTCGAGGATGCACGGGGCGCCGCGACGCGTCCGCGGAGTGGTGTAGCACAGCCAACTGCATCCTCTGGACCTGAGACCATGCCGGGTCGTCTTGCTTTTTCAATGCCATGCGGGGATCGCATTTGAGCAAAGGGCATCTCCAACGTTGCCACGACCGCGGTGACTACCTGGCACACCAAAGCTCTCGTCCCTCGCGCCGTCATGGCGATGCGTTCAACCAGCGCCAGCTGCCCGCATTCATGTCGTCCCGTTCATATGTAAATCGTTAAGAGGCTCGGTGCCCGAAGAACCAACTCCGGCGACTTAATGACGCACCCGGACGCTTGGCCTCACCGGAATGCACTACTTAAAGCGGAAACGCCCAGTTAACCTGCACACCATAGCGCATCGTCCTCCTACCTGGCACCACATCCGCCATGACCGCAAGTGCGAACGCTTTGCAGGAGAGCTTGTCTACGGGGATGAAGCTCGAGGTCGCTGCCCTCGCTCAAGTCGCCTCTCGCGACGCAATAGCGGCGTAGCCGGACGCGGAGGCGACCGCACAAGTGGTGGCCACGCTGGCGGCCGACGACGGGAGCACCGTCAGCCACGCGTCCTACTTGCCTCCGTCCAACGTCCGGCACCGCCGTGGTCGGGGACTCCTCCGAGGATGAGTAGGGCATGGGAGGTGGAAGGGCATGGTGTGCCAACTGGCCGGTCCGTATCCTGTGTTCTACTCTTCCTCGCCGGAGACCGCACCTTCACTTCATGGGTCTTGAACCACGCCCCCGTACATGGACGTCGGTCGCCGCCGTAGAATAGGTTTAGGGTCGGGTTTCTTTTATTTTTCTGTCCTATAAAAGTTCAAAATGTAATAAAAATCTGCCGTGTTTGCATTAATCTCGGCCGGTGTATATGAACTTTCACAATAATATACATATTGTAGGAGTACTAGCAAGATGCCCGTGCGTTGCACGGAAGATCAAGATCTTGTGGGAGAAAAGGATGAACGAGGGAAAGCCTTATCTGCAAATGTGGAGAGGAGTGCGGGTAAATTGTCATAGTTTCCTTCCTATCCGTTAGATATAGATCGGACGGCCTATATTGCAGGATGACAGGCGCACCATCATCACCAACTCTGCTTTTTATTGAACCGAGACAAATCTAAAAACCCAACTAAGCCAACCTCCCAGCATATCGCGCGGGAAAAGACCCGGCCGTGCCGTTTTAGTCGGGATTACCGGATTACTAGTAGTAGTATCGATGGATCACGCGAAGCAACATTTTTTTGAGGGGGCGAAGCACCTAGTTTAAAAGGAAAAAAGGTGGTACACTCAGAGCACTCCTGTCGCGGTCGCATTGCACCCCACACACGTTCGGTCCTGCACACGGCTCACGTAAACGGAACGCGCTATGGTTTGCCTCTTCACTGACACATGGGACTGCACTTGGAGAAACCGACCATGCGCCAAACTCCCCCCGCCCACCGCGCGAAAATCCTCCCCCCCCCCCCACACACACAAAAGTTCCCCCCAAATCTGATTCAACCGCCCTTCGGCCAAATATTCCCCAAACCCCCCTCCCCCCGTCCCCCTCCACCCCATTCGCTCCGCCAAAGCCGCCCTCCCCGCCGCGCCGATACGTCGGCGCCACGGTTCGTCAAGGGGACGCACGACAATCCTCTCGCTCCCATAGTACGCTCTCGTAGACTGCCGTCCTCTAGCCGCACCGCCACCTCTGGCTACGTTCTTGTGGAGGCGCACGGTGGTCAGCACCGCCACCGCTGGCGATGTTCATGTGGAGACGCACGGCGGTCAGCGTCTCCCATGGTACGCGCATTCTAGACTGAGGCACCGTTCATGTCGGTGTAGCACTGAATGTTAGCTGATGGACGCTGTTAATCTCACTTTGTTTGTCAAGTAGTTTCTTTGTCAATATGCTCGCTTAAGAAGCTTCCTTGCCCTGTTCTACACTCATTACGCTTAGCTGAGATGGCATGCCAAGGCCGATTAGTTGCTAAAATATCCTGCCATATATTTATTGTGACGTAGATTGCCATGGTCTAGTAGCCAATCATTAGGTGAAATAGCTCTACACCGTTTTATACTCGATCTTTGTTGCTGCAATGGCCTTCGATAGTTCGATGGCTGTGTGCTCGGCCTCATTGACTGCTGAAACAGCCTGCCATAATTTACACTCAAATCTGTTTGCTGAATTAGCTTTACATATATTTCGTTACTTAGCTCTGCTCGTCCAAATATCTTGCCATAGCTTTAGACATCGACCTAGGTATTTTTTACGGACTTCATAAAAAGCATATATGTTTTTCCTGTAATATCTAGTAGAAGAAATAATTTGTATGTCTAACAGATGGACAGGACTTGGATAACTTCGCTCGAAGATTCTCCGCTGCATATGTCGAGGGGTTGAAAACTTCATGAACTTTATCGAGCTGAGTACGGTGGTCCGAAATCAGATGTGCTCTGCCTGTAGCAGTTGTATGAGTTCGATTACAAGACCCCGATCAACTGTGCAAAATCATCTACACTTGTATGGGATGTCGGTCACATATACTAGGTGGGTTCATCATGGTGAAGCTGTGAACGTCAATGCTATTGACTACGTGGAAGCAGCAGATCACCATCTTGATCTGCGTGATGCTCAGGTGGAAGAGGAGGAGGAGGTGGTGGTGGCGGAGCCAGTGAGTTTGACCAACATTGAAACAATGCTATGAAATGCTCGTGCATTCCGTGAACTTTCACTGCGAGAAGAAAAGCGGTGGGCCGCATGTTGGAACAATGCAACGTTGATGTCACCCGGGAAATAAGTCATCGGTATTCTCAGCTATGGTCACCATTCTTGGTGAAGACATACGAGCGGATGACCAACAAATCATTCGATGCGATGTTGGCTGCTTTCATAAATCTTTCCCAGATGCGTCGAGCTGCCACACACCTACGATAAAATGAAGAATTTCCTTCGTGCGGTTGGAATTGGATATGATATGATCCATGTTTGTAAGAATAATTGTGTTACATTAGGAAGGATTATGCCAACTTAAGTGAATGCCCGAAATGCAAATCATCAAGGTGGAAAGATGGCGATGCAGTGAAGAGGGTTCCTCATAATGTTCTGAGACATTTTCCAATTACACCATGATTGCAGAGGTTGTTCCATGATGCTGAAACAAGAGAGGATGTACTGTGGCATTCTAGGAACCAGGAGTACAGAGATCAGAATGTAATGAGCCATCCATCTCATGGTAGTGAGTGGAAAAGCTTCAATGATAAACTCAAAGAGTTTGCTGCTAACCCGAGAAACATTAGACTTGGCTTAGCTTCAGATGGATTTAACCCATTTGGCCACCAGAGCGCCACATATAGCATGTGGCGGTGCTTGTTATCCTTACAACATGCCTCCAAATGTACGCACCAAAGAATCAAACTACATGATGGCCTTGCTCATCCCGGGTCCAAAAAGTCACGGAAAGGATTTTGATTTGTTCATGGAGCCTCTTGTGGAGGAACTTCAACAGCTATGGAAGGGTGTTCTCACTCGAGACCTATATAGCAGCCCACCAGCTGATTTCTTTCTGTGTGTTGTTGTAATTTGGTGCATCCATGATTATCCGGCTTTGGGCACTATGTCAGGGCGAACGACACATGGTTACAATGCATGTGTTCGCTGTGACAGGAATCCGCTGCATACGCAATACTTAGCAAGATCTGTTACATTGGACACCAACGTTTCCTTGCCAAGGACAAGCCGCATCCTAGAAAATACCGAAGCCATGTGTTCAATGCAAAGCATGAAAACCGTGATGCGCCAAAATAGGCTCACCGCCGATGAGTTGCAAGTGGAATTAGAGAAGGTCAGGCATATTACACCAGGAAACCATCCTGGTAATGGTAGCGGGAAAAGGAAGCATGGCACGGTAGAAGAGAGATTATTGTTTACCCTTGAGGTCCACTTTGTGGGACTTGGAGTATTGGAAAGATTTGGATCTGCGGCATAATCTTGATGTGATGCACATCGAGAAAAACATATGTGACAACATTATCGGCACACTTCTTAACATTGAAGGCAAGACGAAAGATACCTTAAAATATAGGATTGATTTGACACACCTGGGTATCAGAAAGGATTTGCAGGTGCAAGATGAAGGTAAACCACGGGATATGGCACCATTTGTATGCGTCTTGGACAAGGTAAAAGAAAAGAATTCTGCAAGGTCACATCACGTGTGAGATTCCCACATGGATTTTCTTCCAACCACGAAAGGAGAGTCGGTGCAGATGGAAACAAGGTACAAGGGTTGAAAACTCATGACTGCCACGTCCTACTTCAAAGGGTTTTACCTATTATCCTTAGAGGATTGGGCATACGACTTATATGAGCGGTTGTAGAGTTGGAACAATTCTTGAGGAACTCTGAGAGAAATATCAGGATAGATGCTTTGGAGCGTCTTAGAGACAAGATACCAACTATCCTATGTGACCTTGAGAAGATATATCCTCCGGCCTTCTTTGATGTGATGGTGCATTTGGCTGTTCATCTACGATGAGGCACTACTTAGAGGTCCAAAGACAAGATGGCTGGATGTACCCTATTGAAAGGCGGCTAGGCACTTTCATGGGCTATGTTAGGAAACGAGCTAGACCCGAGGGTTCCATTGCGAGAGGCCTACATTGCTACTGAAGCGTTGACATTACGCTCAAAATACATTGAAACGGTGATCAACTTAGCAAAGAGGTGGGTGAAGACAATCCGGGCTCAATGTTTTCGATTATTCTGTTTGAGTTCTGAGAGAAGAGTCGACAAGAGGACAAACCTAAAGATTTGGACAAAATGGTTTGGTATGTATTGATAAGCGTCACGAGATACTACCTTATATCAAGTAAGTGCGATCGCAGCTTATACATCGTAATCTACTAAACTTGCAGCACATTCTTATATATTTAGATGTTTGACGCGATCACTATGTTGTGCAGCATCTACAAAGAGGAGTTACTGCCGCAAAATCCAAGAAACATTGACAAACTGGTTATGGAAGGATTTGCGAAATGGTTCAAGAACCATGTAAGCTTTTGAAGTGCGGTTTCAGTTTTTTTAATATATTGAGTACATAAGATGATCAGCTTGTCTGTTTTCTAACCATAGGTTAAGAAGATGCGGGAGGATGGGCAGGCAGTTGATGATGCCCTTTACTCACTAGCAATGGGTCCTGATACTCGTAAGACATTATGAGTCTTGCGTTGTTGGAGATGTGCTTCTACAACACCCTTTGACGAAGACGAAGGCGGGAAGACACAAACAGTGCCATCATGAGCATGGATCATTATGACAAAGAGACAACTAAAATGTATGCTAACATAACAAACATTATTCAGTTGCGATATATCTCGATTTGAGGATCATTGGTGTGTGGTTACATTGTCTTTGTCATTGGTATAACCTGTTTTCCAGGATCGCAAAACCCAGAGCTGATGATTATTTCAAATCCATCAATGTCAAGGCGACGTACCAGACCAACGAGCCTTTTATTTTGGCAAATCAAGCAACACAGATATTTTTCTTGGAAGACACATTTGCACGTAGCGATTCTTTGGAGAGTATTGCAAAGGTTTGAGCAGAGGAATTCGTTTAATGAAGTTGCACAACAAGATGATGCTTACACTGCTCCTGATGTACAAGATAACACAGATGTTCCTAATATCTTTGAGAACCATCACGTCAATGACGCCGGCAAAAAAATTGCCTGTCGTGTTGTGGACATACAAGAGTTGAACAAGAAGAAGCCAATGTTCGAGGACGTTGAGGACGAAGAAGAAGATGACACCATGGGGAATTACGATTCAGACTGATACACATGGCAAAGATGTTGACACTGCTGCTGCGGATGATGATTACATTTCTTTTGTCGTATTTGCCTCTCAGAAGACGTTTTCTTTCTACTATGTGAAATTGTGTTTGCTATGACAACTGAAACCTGATGAACATGTTGTTTAGTATTTTGCTGTGAGAACATCACTTGTTATGTATGCTGATTTGTGTTTGGTGATTGTATGACAACTAAAACATGATGACATTGTTTTTAGTTGTACTCATATTTGGCTGTGAAACTTGAATTTGATGACATAGTTGTTGTTTGACTGCAATTTTCTCGACGTCTTCGAATGAGAACAAAGCTGACCCGACAGGGCCTCTGTTATTTATTTATTTATATGAGCAAAAGGGGATACCCCCTGATTTCCGTGAATAGAAATCATTAGATGTTCACAACACTACGCCCACCGCTACATGTGTTTCATTCATTACTAGTTTCAGCAAAGTGCTCATGTCGTAGCCTTGAATACATCACGAGTGCTACATACTGCAAATAAAGACACAATCATCCTCTGAGCACATCGATTTTGCCCATTATCTTCACAAGCTCTTTCATCTCCTCATTCTTGTCAAGGCCATTCGATGGCTGTTGCTTGGCCATGATCGGAGGAACTGCATCTTTAACCTTCGCTCTGCATCTTCCTCTTCTACCGTTCCTTGATTACTTGTCCAACACCCCAACCTTTGGTATTGGGATTCCTCGGCTAACCAAATAATCTGCGTGGTTGCATTCCCCACATCAGCAACTTCCCAGAAATACAAATCACACGAATCTTCCCTTTTCTGCCCGAATCAAATTGGAAGATCATCAACCAAACTATTAAAAAAATCAGCAACTGAAAGCAGCAGAACAACACTTAAACATATTACTACCCCATGATTCGGGCATTTGTAGAAGACTCGGCCAGGGTTGCGGATTGTGGTTGAGATGCGACGGATGACTCTACGTGATTTGCAGCAGTGGCACCACACCAACGGCAGCGGGTTGCGATGAGCAATCGTCTGCGGTGCGTGTGTCGACGGGGGTGTGATGAGATCCACAGGCGATGGTACGGGTGGCGACTTGGCGCATATCTGGTTGTTACTGCTTTGAAGAAGCGGTGGACGAGCAGCCGGCGGACATGGTTGCTGCGGCGAGCTTCGATGCTAAGCGAGTAAGTAGAGAAGAGGAGAAGCGAGCGTTGGATATGCGGTTTCATTACTTGCGAGTAGCATAGCACCATATATAGTCATAGTCTAGGTTTGGATTCGAACCAGCTACGAGGAGCACGTCTTTCTTTTTTCTAAAACTCGGCAACGTCTCTTTCTTTGGTACACTAGTTTCTTACAGACGCCTTCCCAAGTCTTTGATTTTCTTTCCTTTTTTTGCGAGGAAGGAAGGAGGACAAAATTGAGAGTTCCTCGGACTCGAACCCAAGACCTCTCGGTTGAAAACCAAGGGTGCTAGTCACTAATGTGGTGAACGTTCCCTGTGAGGAGGACGACAGACGAACGCATTTTCCTCGCAATTTTCTTCCTATATATAAAAAAGTATGCTACTTGGTGTCCGCTAAATCAAAAAGCGATTGTGCCAACCTTGACCGTTCGATTGACATTCAATGTTTGTCGCGTTTCTTCAGTCTCTTCTTCCTCAAGCCGCCAAAGCCAAACCAGCGCCGGCGGGACCGCCTGCTCCCGCCTCCCACGGCTGGCTGTGATCTTCCTCGGCTCCTGCTCGTTCCTGTCCGAGACCTCACCATCGTCCTCCGCCTTGGTTCGCTCGCCGCGGCGCCGCCCTCCGGTGTTGTCAACATGGTCAACAACCGAGAGGAATAAGGAGATGACTGTACATGGTGAGGATGACAGTAGGGACCCAGCAGCGCGCAGTAATTTTGTTTTTTCGGGACGGAGAAGGGTATCAACTGGGTTGTGCGGGACCCGTGGCCCGTCTAGCCCAGGCTTTTATTTCATATGTTTAGCACATGACCAGCCCAATTTGTTTTTTTCCTTTCTGAAAAATGGCTAGCCAGCTATTTTGTTTTTTGCAGAATAACCAACATAGGCCTACTTGCTTTTCTACGCCCTCTTTGGAAATCTTTCAAGACAAGGAGGGATGCATTTTGCCCATAAAATGGGCTATAAGTAATAAGAAATGGGCTATAAGTAATAAGAAATGGGCTATAAGTAATAATAAATGGGCTGTAAAATGAAAAAAATACAGCAAACAGGCAATTAGTTCCCAAATACTATTTTCTTTCGGATTTTGATATTTTAAATTTCATAGTTTTTGTGCGGGTAAAATTTCATTGAATTTAAAATAAGGTATATTTATATTTAAAATTAATTTGAATCTGGCTAGAAATTTCGGGTTGTATGATGTTTGGCAGATTTGGAGGCTGACTTGTGGGTCTACTAGGTTGACGTGTACTTTGGCTTTGTCAACTTAGTCCACAAACGATTCAAATTTAGTCAACAAACGATTCTAGCAGCAGTGACCGTTGGATGTTAATCCAACGGCCGTCTTCTTCTTCAATATCTGATCTTCTTGCTCCGACCACCCAAACCAGCTCGGTGGGACTGCACCGCTCCGCTTCCGTGGCTATTGTCTGCCGCTTGACAGCCGCACCGCCCACCCTACTTGATTCTTTGGCGGGCCATTCCTCTACTCACCCACACCTCCTGTTATTTTCCGGCGACGGCAGCCGGACTAGTAAACCCTCGTACTCCCCACCGCATGGGCAACCATTGCCGAGTCTTCCCCGGCTCCGTGTCGTTCCCTTCCTAGGCCTCGCCGTCGTCCACCGCCATGGTGCTCTCGGCGCGGCCTGGTCAACATGGTCAACAAACGACATCCATCGGCCGTGGACTGTACGCGCAAAATAATGATTCCTCCACCTGACAGCTGGGACCCACCGGAAGGGCCTCTGTATTTCGCGAAAAAATGTTCCCCCGCTGACATGTCGGAACCACCAGCTATATCTTCGCACGCAAGGAAGAGCCTCCTTATTACGCACAAAAAAATGAATACCCACCCTGCTAGATGGGACCCACCATAGTGGGAGGATGACTTGTGGGCCAACTAAGTTGACGGGGACGGAGGGCTTTGTCAACTTAGTAAATATGAACGATTCTAGCTCAAGTGACCGTACGATGTCCATCCAACGGTCATAGTGCTTCTTCAACCTCTGGTTTTCTTGCTCCAGCCGCCCAAAGCAGCGCCGGTCGTGCCGCGTGCTCCTGCCTCTCGTGGCCGGCTGTGATGCTGCGGAGGCCTCACCGCCCCCTACTACTCCCACCGCTGGCCCAGGGTATCCCTCTACTCACCCACATCCCCTGTTATTCTGCGGCGACGGCAGCCTCACGCCGCAGCAGAACCAGTGAACCCTCGTACTCCTCTCCGTGCGGGCTACCACTGCTGCGTCTTCCCCGGCTCCGTGTTGCCCCCTTCCTAGGTCTCGCCGTTGTCCAGACCACCGCCCTGGTGCTCTCGGCGCGGCGTGGTCAACATGGTCAACGACCGACTTCCATCGGAAGAGTACTGTACGTGGAGAGGCTGACAACTGGGTCCAGGCGGCCGCAAGGAAGTGCCTCCTTATTACGCGCAAATTAATTATTCCTCCACCTGATAGCAAGGACCCACTGGACAGGCCACCTTATTTCGCGAAAAAAATGTTTCCCCCCTGACTAATGGGACCCACCGGATGGGCCAGCGTATTGTGCAAAAAAAAACATTCCCCGCGCTGTCAGCTCGGACCCACCGGAAGTGCCTCCTTATTACGCACAAAAAAATGAACACTCCTCTTGCTAGATGGGACCCACCATGGTGGGACGCTAACTTGTGGTCCTACTAAGTTGACTGGGACGGGGGCCTTTGTCAACTTTAGTCAATATGAATGATTCTAGCTCCAGTGACCGTACGATGTCCATCCAACGGCCGTAGTGCTTCTTCAACCTCTGGTCTTCTTGCTCCAGCCGCCCAAAGCAGCGCCGGTCGTGCCGCATGCTCCTCTCGTGGCCGGTGTCTTTGCCGCGCGGAGGCCTCACCGCCCTACTACTCCCACGGCTGGCCAGGCCTGCGGGCGACGGCAACCTCACACATGGCCAACCGGTGAACCTCGTACTCCTCTCCGCGCGGGCTTCCACTGCCGCGTCTTCCCCGGCTCCCCGTCGTCCCCTTCCTAGGCCTCGCCGTCGTCCACCGCCCTGGTACTCTCGGCGTGGCGTGGTCAACGTGGTCAAGGAACGACTTCCATCAGACATGGACTGTACATGGAGAGGCTGACAGCTGGGTCCACGGCCACATCAAGGAAGTGCCTCCTTATTACGCGGAAAATAATGATTCCTCCACCTAACAGTTGGGACCCACCGGACGGGCCATTGTATTTCACGAAAAAAATGTTTCCCCCTGACTGCTGGGACCCACCAGCTACATCTTCGCACGCAAGGAAGTGCGTCCGGGCAAAAAAACAAAACAATTCACCGCCCTGACGCTCACTGTTCATCTAGAGGCAACGCCACCGCTCACTGTTCATCCACCCCGCATAGCGCTCACTGTTCATCCAATCGATCGGCTTCAGTTAGCAGCAGCAACGAAGGAATCACTCCATCGGGTTCAGTTAACAGACATCGATCGATCGCTCGGGTTCATTAACGCGTAGCCTGCAGTGCAATCGCTCGGGTTCAGTTAGAGCCCAACGCCTCGCTCGGGTTCAATTAGATACAACGCGTCGCACACACGTGCGTACGTACGAGAGAAACGCGCATCGCTCGGCCCCCGACCTCCCACCGTAACCGGCAACTCCCTGAAATTTTCCTCGCCCTTGCTTCTACCACGGTTTTTTCCGTCATGGACGGCCCAAATAATGTCATGCAGCTGCATCTCCGGCCCGCCCAAGACGAAAAGCCCATTTTCTGTCATGATTTTTTGTCATAGAAGTAGGAGCCCATGTCACAGCCCTAGAATCTGCTTGTTATTAGTTGCATTAAGGCATCATGTCATCATGTTAAATTTCCTCAGAAAGTTGAAATGGGGATGGCAGAAACCCCGGCACCACTTAATCTAACTAGTGTTACTAAAATATTTTCCAATGATCCTATAATGGTCTTCAAAAATGTTCATCATCTTTATTTTGGTCTAAAACCTCTGACAAAAATGGTTTACATTTCTCTAGGACAGGATTCGGTCACTGGATTAAATCTTATGCTATTTGCAATTGGGCATTTAATTACTATATAATATTTTAAATGCTCAATTAATTCTGAACTTAAGTGAGGGCTGTTGGGAATATTCCAACCAGAGCCCACAATTATTTTCAGGATTTTTGAAAACGTTATAGTATTTTTAATAAAGCCCAACAGCTGCAGAATAATAGAAAACAGAAACAATTTAGAAAAGAGAGAGAGAACGCCTACCTGGGCCACTAACCTGGCGCCCACCTGGGCCTCACCTGTGCCGGCCCAGCCCACTGGCGCCTGCCAGTCATCTCCCACCTCTCGCCAGTAGGACGAGAGGCGTGTGGCCGCCGTGCGCGCCCACGCGCCCCGGCCACCTCCTGCTTCCCGCCGCTTCCTCGACGCCCTGGGGGCACCACGCAGACCCTTGGACCCCCTCGACCGCTCCCTCTCTCTCCCGAACCCGAGCGCAGCCGTCGCCACCGACGAGCACCGCCGTGGCCAAAGCCATTGCCTCGCCTCGTCGTTGCGCCCAGAGGCTCCGCCTCGACCCCCTCTTCCTCTCCACCGAGCCATGCATCCCGGGAGGCCCTAGAACGTCGCCATCGCCATCGTCATCAACTTCTGCCCCGACGACCGCAACCGTTGATTCGCCGTCGTCCGTGCCTCCCCGAGCCCACTGAGACCGTCGCCGAACTCCCTGTGAGCTCTGCCGCTTTTCCCCTCTCTTCCCCGTGTCATTTTTGCCCCATAGCCGTCGTCTCCATCAATGCCGAAGCTCACCTCCACCTGTGCTCGTCGTCGGTGACGCTCCGGTGACCATTTGGTCCCGGTCGTGCGTGCAACGTACTCACCACCGCGCGCAGAGTCTCCCTAGTGCCTCACCGCGCTCGTTTGCACACCGCAGCACCACTTCCCGCATGTGCCCGAGCGCCACCGCCGCCCAGCTCGACACCGTCGACGATTCCGGCCACCCCGCGACCAACTGATGGCACCGTTGGACGCGGCTCACTCCCACGACCCCATAGCACCCACCCGCGCATCAAACCGTGGCCGGAGCAGCATTTCCGACGCTCTCCGTCGTCTCGGCCTCGCTAGCGACTCGACGCCGGTGGGTTTTACCCCACTGACCATTGACCGAGTGGGCCCAGTTTGACCCCCTGGGTCACTGACGCGTGGGCCCCAGGCCATTAACTAAACTAGGTTAGTACTAGTTTAACGCTAACTAATATTAGTTAGTTAAACTAACTACTAACACGCAGGGCCCACAGGTCAGTTTGACCTGGACCGACCCAGTTGACCTGCTGACCTCAGCCTTACGTCATGCTGACACAGTAAGTATTTTCTGGAATTAAAATAAATCAGAAAAGGTTTGTAAATTCCAGAAAATAGTGCTAACTTCTAAAAATCATAGAAATTCAACCGTAACTCCAAATGAAATAAATTATATATGAAAAATGATCAGAAAAATTCAATCTTTCAATCTGTACCATTTTCATGCATGTTTAAACAACTTATACCTGCTGATCAGGTCAAATCAATTAAATGGCATTTGAATTTCACATATGAAGTTTGAATTTGAACCTAGGGTTCAAACCAACTCCATTTAACATGTTGCTAGTTGCATTAGCTCAAAACACAGCATATTTCCATATCATGATCATGCATCATATTGTTGCATTGCATTGATTGTGTTCTTCCTTGTTTGCCGGTATTTGTCCCCTCTCGATAGACGTGGTTTCGACGATGAGTTCGATGACACCAATGAAGAACTATATTATCTTCAGAAGTGCCAAGCAAGCAAAAACCCCTTGTTCATTCCGATACAATCCCACTCTCTCGCTCCTGCTCTCTTTTACTGCATTAGGACAACAACGAATCATCTGTAACTTGCTGCGGTAGTTGAACCCCTTATCCTCTGCATGACCTGTCATTGCCACAGTAAATAGATGAAACCCACTAGCATGAGTAGGAGTTGTTTGAGCCCTGATGTGCCTACTCATTCATACTTGTTTGTCATGCCTGGTACTGCTTAGAGTTGAGTCAGGTCTGATTCATCGGGGATGAATCGGAGGTGTGTGAACATGTCCTACTGTGTGTGAGCTAAGTGTGTGAACACGATTTGGTAAAGGTGGCGGTGAGAGGCCATGTAGGAGTACATGGTGGGTTGTCTCATTGAAGCCGTCCTCAGGAACTGAGTTCTGTGTTTGTGATCCATGAAACAGTTACTACCACGCATTGGGCCCAAAACCAATGGACCCTCTCGGCTTCTTAACCACTCTTATCCTCTGTCCGGGAGTTGCAAGTAGTTTCTGGTGTTTGTAGTATCTTTGGGGGCTGCGCAGCTTGACCTTATGGGTGGGCTGTGTTGCGGTAGGCACGCAACGCAGTGTACCTAATGCCCGTTTGGTATCTCGGGAACCCTGCACACATCATTCGGGGCCGTATGTGGAAACCTCGGCGGACTCCTCATGGATGGAACCTGAATAGGCGATAAACCTGGACTAGAGACTTGAGTGTTTAGGTAGGCTGTGGCCGACACCCACGTTGGGCTTCCGCTTGAAGGTTGCCAAGTACATGTTGTGTAAACGGCGGTAAGTGGTGAGAGTGTGTGTGAAGAAGTACACCCCTGCAGGGTTAACATCATCTATTAGAATAGCCGTGTCCGCGGTAAAGGACTTCTGGGTTGCCTATAACAGTTCATAGACAAGTGAAAGTGGATACTCTAAAATGCGCAAGATAAGCGTGAGTGCTATGGATGGCGTTCTCGTAGGGAGACGGGAGCGGATCCATAGTGGTGTATTGATATGGTGAATATGCGGACTCATGTGCGCCACCTCAAAAGTGTTACTTGCAGTTGTAGTTTAGGATAGCCACCGAGTCAAAGCTGGCTTGCTGCAGTCAAACTCCACCACCCCCTTTGTTGATAATGATGCATATGTAGCTAGTTCTGATGTAAGTCTTGCTGAGTACATTTGTACTCACGTTTGCTTATTTTATGTTTTGCGAGAGAGGCGTCGGTCTCGCTAGTAGTTCCGCATGGACTTGACGTTTAGCTTGTTTCCTCGGCTACGATCTTGTGCCCTCGGCGGATCTCGGTAGATAGTCGAGGCTTCTCGGCCTTTTTCATTTATAGTTATGCGTACTCGGACATGCTAAGCTTCCGCATGTGTTTGACTTGTATGCTTGAATCTTTGGGTCGAGAGACCCATGTTTGTAATATCTCGCTCCTTGGAGCCTAATGAATAAATACTTTGAGTCGTAGAGTTATGTGGGGATGCCATGTTGTATTTACACATATTGAGCATCTTGTGTGTATGTTTGAAATGCTTGGTCTGTGTGGGATCTGACAATCTAGTTGTTTATCCTTGGCAGCCTCTCTTATGGGGAAATGTAGTCTAGTGCTTCCTTGAGCCATAGTAGTCCGCTACAGCCCGGTTCACCGGAGTCCCGCTTAGCCCAGCACTCATCGCCAGGACACTTGATCGGCCGTCATGTGTTTCACTTCGTTCTCGTGGTTACGTCCCTTCGGGGAAATGTCACGACGTGACATCCGAGTCTGCCTAGCCTGCTACAGCCCGGGTTCCCGGAGTCCTGTTAGCCCAGTGCTACAGCCTGGATTCACACGCTGATGACCGACATGCTCGAAGTTGATTCATGTATGCCTGTCCCCATGGGTTAGTGCCGCTTTGGGTTCACGACTAGCCATATCGGCCCGGGTTCTCTGTCATATGGATGCTAGCGACACTATCATATACGTGAGCCAAAAGGCGCAAACGGTCCCGGGCCATGGTAAGGCGACACCCGTGGGAATACCGTGTGTGAGGCCGCAAAGTGATATGAGGTGTTACCGCCTAGGTCGATGTGACTTGGAATCGGGGTCCTGACAGCGTTGGTATCAGAGCCTGACTGTCTGTAGGATTACCAAGACAAACCGGTCGAAGTTGTGTCTAGAAATGCTTTAGTTATGTAAGGGAATTGATTGTGGAGGGGAACGTAAGGCTCTTTTTACTCCTTATACCTCATGGCCTTCTGATCTGAGTCATCCTCTTCTCTTCTACGGGGTTTAAGAACTAGGCCTTCTCATATATCTATCAGGATGACGTGTTACTAATCCATAGACTTATAGAATTGATAGTTTCAAATCTTAGTTCAGGTTTTATTACTTCCGTGTGTTCATAGTTGGTCTCAGAACCTTGATATTGTGAGGTTGAGTGGTTATGCCACCATTTTTGCAGGATGTCTCAAAATCTTTTGAGCATTTACAGCCGTTATGCTGTCCGAGTCATCCCTGGTTTCTAAAACAATCTGAAGCATTTGCAAAATCCCTTCCTCTCATTTTTATGTTCTTTTGGGCCAGATTAACCACACTAATCGGTGAGTTGAGGTACTTTGTTGCCTCGACATATATGTTGGAGCTATTATTATGACCCTAGGCGTCTTATGAAACCATCTAGTAATCTAGCCATATTTTGTGTTCCCGGTGTGATGATTCTGGCCATTATTCTCGAAAGCATCCCGTGATGTTATTAGTTAGTAGGCATTCTACTCCTGGGTTCTTGACCCGAGATTCACCCTACTTACCTCCTGTTGATAGTGTTTGCTAGTTCATTTAGGATATTAGTAACCTTGCAATAGTCCTCGAGGTCCGTGGTATTTCCTTCTTCCGAATACCATGAACTGCTTATGGCAGAAGTTCTTTGAGCCAAAAGATCACAACCAGGGTGCTCTGAGGAGTACTCCATTCTATATTGCGACTCTGCCAGTTATACTTTTCTGCATAGGTTATCCGGAAGAAACCTGTTGAACTTGATTCGACATACTAACCTATAAATCCACAACTCAGAAAGTTATATGTTCCTCGAGTTGTTCCACCTTAGTTGTATTCTGACCCCCGTCTGTCAATTGATAGTCAGGAGTAGTCGTGCATTCGCCATTGATGCCTACTATTCTTGTGGTCCGTCAAGCCATTCTATTCTGGAATGAATGGGAGAAACAAACTCCAGTACCTCATCCATATCCAGGATTGGGTCAAAGCAGTCGTAATCCGCAGATCAAATGCAATCAAGCTTTTGATTTTTTTCTATCCTGAAGTATTACCCACTTTATGTCAGGAACGTCATGAGAATTGCACCTTCTCTTATGAATTCTTGATGCAGTGATACTCTCGCCATCATCGTTCATTCCTCGATCCCGTGTTGTTGCAACCGGAATACCGACAAATGAATTGTGATGTGTGAAATCAATACTCCTAGCAACTCGTTGCATGGTAGTTAATGGACAATATTCTCATCCTTAGCGTGTT
Source organism: Aegilops bicornis (assembly GCA_021605145.1). NCBI lineage: Eukaryota > Viridiplantae > Streptophyta > Magnoliopsida > Poales > Poaceae > Aegilops > Aegilops bicornis. Next base: position 287,846,000 of record CM038674.1, on the reverse strand, counting down.
GGTTATTAAATCATCATCCTAAGATTGATCATGCTACCTAGTCCTTATTTCTGGTGCACTCTTCGATCCATGAGTTAGGATTGTGTTAATCCCTCACTCTTTTGATCATATCATCTTGCCCTGAAAAGCAAGGTTGTTCTCGAGCTTGGTAACATATCGGTGGTTCATGATTTTCCGAATAACTTCTCGGAAGTATTACCAGGTTGTCACCTGACCACTATGTTGAGTTCGTGATCATGCTGGTTTTCTCCAAACCACCCATTCTCCAAGAATCTGTGTTGGATACCCCTGAGCTAGTTGGTTGAGCCAAACAACAACTTGGAGAGTTGGAAGATAAAAGCTTGTCCGACTTAGTTCATTTTAAGGGATATCTTTTTGTGTGTGTGTTGAAGAAAGATGATACCTTCACCAGTTGGTCCTCGTGACCAGTTGTTGGATCTGTTGTCTTGCCAAAACTTGGACTTGAGTATGGGCTATCATCAAGTCAAATCAGAACCAGCGATGTTCGTAATGTTGTCCTACTCGTGGTTGATCCCTCGAGCATACACCATTGCATCTTTTGGTCTGACCAATGCTATCACCGTGTTCACGTGATGGTGGAAGTCCAATGATATGGAAATTCCAATGAGTTGTTGTTGAGCCCATCAACAGCATTCTTGTCTCCCCCATGATTCATGTTGAACATCAACCTAGTGTTGAAAACTTTGTAAGCAATGCCTTCGTGTTCCGTTCATGAAGCTTATGCTTGGATGGAAGAAGTGACTTCCTTGAATTCATGTGCATTTGGTGTAAGTTGCCGCCATGAATTTGAGAAAGGTTTGTTTTGTTTCCTCTGGAATCGTCCCAAGTTAATCATGCACGTGCGAAGTGCCCTATGGTTTGATAGGTTGGCCGCCTCCACTCCATATGTGTTCCTAGCACACCAAGCCACTGATTGATTTGTTCAAGGAGAAGGAGTTCCTTCATAACAACTAGTCATGACTTATGTTAGGACTTCGTTATCCTTGATGATGGTTCCCAACCTGAACTCGGTAGTGTTTTATTATAAGACTATGAAGTGGCCATGCTTGTCTGGGACAACGTGTTCTTCACATGTTTGTAGCAGAACCCGCTCATGTTTTAGAGCTTACTACCATAGTCCATCCCCCGAGAATCTCGCAAAATCATCTCGTCAATTTGTGTTGCAACCTTTTCTTTTCAGACATGTGAGTCTGAAGTATCCTGTTTCTAACCAGATCTGAATCTCAGGCAGATATGATGGTTGGAACATTTCCGACATTTGCATTTTGTTCCCAGCCTCCACCGCCATTGTGCCAATTTCCATGGGATACCCTTCTCAGCAGTTGCTGTCCAGGATCATCTTCAAAAGTGGTCTTGTCATGGGCCCCATCCATTTCCGATGATAAGAAAAATCATCCATTGCGTTGTCTTCAACAAGGTAGTCCACATCATCCATCCTAGTCCGAGTATGACATTCCTTCGAGCTCTTTCAAACGATTGATTGTGATTGCCTTAGGCTGGTATGAAGAGTTTCAATGACTCTCTGAATCAAAAGTAATTCTTTTTGCCACTTAAGGTAATGGTTCCACGAGTCACCTTCTCTGAGGTGTCTCGCTATGGTATCATGGGAACTCAAGTTCTCGCTACGTTCACAACCGTTCACCAGCCTCTTAGGTGTGAAATTGTTGTCTACCTAGTGGACCCTCGTCATCTGTTCCACTCCATTCCTTTAGATGTGTGCTTCGTGTCTCAGCTCGAGAGATGTTTCTACGTCTCGTTCCGTAAGTTGATCTTGAGATCATTAAGATGATCCATGATTGTAGAGTTGTCTCCGTCCTCGTTTTTGATGAAGGTCTCGAAAGCAAAGACGTCAAAATCAATTGGAGCAATGAATCAACATCTTCGAGAAGAGCAATTGGATCATGAAGACCGTGTTAGTTTGTGCCCCTCTATCTTCTTACCTCACGACTTGAATCTCAGGACGAGATTTTTGTTTAGTGGGGGTGAGTTGTCACAGCCCTGGAATCTGCTTGTTATTAGTTGCATTAAGGCATCATGTCATCATGTTAAATTTCCTCAGAAAGTTGAAATGGGGATGGCAGAAACCCCAGCACCACTTAATCTAACTAGGGTTACTAAAATATTTCCAATGATCATGTAATGGTCTTCAAAAATGTTCATCATCTTTGTTTTGGTCTAAAACCTCTGACAAAAATGGTTTACATTTCTCTAGGACAGGATTGGGTCACTGGATTAAATCTTATGCTATTTGCAATTGGGCATTTAATTACTATATAATATTTTAAATGCTCAATTAATTCTGAACTTAAGTGAGGGCTGTTGGGAATATTCCAACCAGAGCCCACAATTATTTTCAGGATTTTTGAAAATGTTATAGTCTTTTTAATAAAGCCCAACAATGCAGAATAATAGAAAAGCAGAAACAATTTAGAAAAGAGAGAGAGAATGCCTACGGGCCACTAACTTTGGCGCCCACTGGCCTCACTGCCGGCCCAGCCCTTTGGCCTGCCAGTCATATCCCACCTCTCGCCAGTAGGACGAGAGGCGTGTGGCAGCCGTGCGCGCCCACGCGCCCCGGCCACCTCCTACTTCCCGCCGCTTCCTCGACGCCCTGGGGGCGCCATGCAGACCCTTGGACCCCCTCGACCGCTCCCTTCTCTCCCTGCCCCGTCTCTCTCCCTCTCTCTCCCGAACCCGAGTGCAGCCGTCGCCACCGACGAGCACCGCCGTGGCCAAAGCCATTGCCTCGCCTCGTCGTTGCGCCCAGAGGCTCCGCCTCGACCCCCTCTTCCTCTCCACCGAGCCATGCATCCCGGGAGGCCCTAGAACGTCGCCATCGCCGTCGTCATCAACTTCTGCCCCGACGACCGCAACCGTTGATTCGCTGTCGTCCGTGCCTCCCCGAGCCCGCTGAGACCGTCGCCGAACTCCCTGTGAGCTCTGCCGCTTTTCCCCTCTCTTCCCCGTGTCATTTTCGCCCCATAGCCGCCGTCGCCATCGATGCCGAAGCTCACCTCCGCCTGCGCTCGTCGCCGGTGACGCTCCGGTGACCATTTGGTCCCGGTCGTGCGTCCAACGTACTCACCGCCGCGCGCAGAGTCTCCCTAGTGCCTCACTGCGCTCGTTTGCACATCGCAGCACCACTTCCCGCATGTGCCCGAGCGCCACCGCCGCCCAGCTCGACGCCGTCGACGATTCCGGCCACCCCGCGACCAACTGATGGCACCGTTGGACGCGGCTCACGCCCATGACCCCGTAGCACCCACCCGCAAGATCAAACCGTGGCGGGCGGCGTTTAGCGCTCTCCGTCGTCTCGGCCTCGCCGGCGACTCGACGCCGGTGGGTTTGACCCCGCTGACCATTGACCGGGTGGGCCCAGTTTGACCCCCTGGATCATTGACGCGTGGGCCCCAGGCCATTAACTAAACTAGGTTAGTATTAGTTTAACGCTAACTAATATTAGTTAGTTAAACTATACACTGACACGCAGGGCCCATAGGTCAGTTTGACCTGGACCGACCCAGTTGACCTGCTGACCTCAGCCTTACGTCATGCTGACGCAGTAAGTATTTTCTGGAATTAAAATAAATCAGAAAAGGTTTATAAATTCCAGAAAATACTGCTAACTTCTAAAAATCATAGAAATTCAACTGTAACTGCAAATGAAATAAATTATCTATGAAAAATGATCAGAAAAAATCAATATTTCCATCTATACCATTTTCATGCATGTTTAAACAACTTATACCTGCTGATCAGGTCAAATCAATTAAATGGCATTTGAATTTCACATATGAAGTTTGAATTTGAACCTAGGGTTCAAACCAACTCCATTTAACATGTTGCTAGTTGCATTAGCGCAAAACACAGCATATTTCCATATCATGATCATGCATCATATTGTTGCATTGCATTGATTGTGTTCTTCCTTGTTTGCCGGTATTTGTCCCCTCTCGATAGACGTGGTTTCGACGATGAGTTTGATGACACCAATGAAGAACTATATTATCTTCAGAAGTGCCAGGCAAGCAAAACCCCCTTGTTCATTCCGATACAATCCCACTCTCTCGCTCCTGCTCTCTTTTACTGCATTAGGACAACAACGAATCATCTATTACTTGCTGTGGTAGTTGAACCCCTTATCCTCTGCATGACCTGTCATTGCCACAGTAAATAGATGAAACCCACTAGCATGAGTAGGAGTTGTTTGAGCCACGATGTGCCTACTCATTCATGCTTGTTTGTCATGCACCTCATCGCTTAGAGTTGAGTCAGTCCGATTCATCGGGGATTAATCGGAGGTGTGTGAACATGTCCTACGTGTGTGAGCTAAGTGTGTGAACACGATTTGGTAAAGGTAGCGGTGAGAGGCCATGTAGGAGTACATGGTGGGTTGTCTCATTGAAGCCATCCTCAGGAACTGAGTTCTGTGTTTCTGATCCATGAAACAGTTACTACCACGCATTGGGCCCGAAACCAATGGACCCTCGGCTTCTTAACCACTCTTGTCCTCTGTCCGGGAGTTGCAAGTAGTTTCTGGTGTTTGTAGTATGCTGGGTGCCGCACGCAACGCTGACCTTAGGGGTGGGCTGTGTTGCGGTAGGCACGTGGCACGGTGTACCGAATGCCCCTTTGGTATCTCGGGAACCCTGCACACATCGTTCGGGGCTGTATGTGGAAACCTTGGCCGGACTCCCTGCGGATGGAATCTGAATAGGCGATAAACCTGTACTAGAGACTTGAGTGTTTAGGTAGGCTGTGGCCGACACCCACGTTGGGCTTCCGCTTGAAGGTTGTCGAGTACATGTCGTGTAAATGGCGGTAAGTGGTGAGAGCGTGTGTGAAGAAGTACACCCCTGCAGGGTTAACATCATCTATTCGAATAGCCGTGTCCGCGGTAAAGGACTTCTGGGTTGCCTATAACAGTTCATAGATAAGTGAAAGTGGATACTCTAAAATGCGCAAGATAAGTGTTAGTGCTATGGATGGCGTTCTCGTAGGGAGACGGGAGCGGATCCATAGTGGTGTATTGATATGGTGAATATGTGGACTCATGTGCGCCACCTCAAAAAAGTTACTTGCAGTTGTAGTTTAGGATAGCCACCGAGTCAAAGCTGGCTTGCTGCAGTCAAACTCCACCACCCCCTTTGTTGATAATGATGCATATGTAGCTAGTACTGATGTAAGTCTTGTTGAGTACATTTGTACTCACGTTTGCTTATTTTATGTTTTGCAGAGAGACGTCAGTCTCGCTAGTAGTTCCGCGTGGACTTCGACGTTTAGCTTGTTACCTCAGCTACGATCTTGTGCCCTCGGCAGGATCTGGTAGATAGTCAGGCTTCTCAGCCTTTTTCATTTATAGTTGTCTGTACTCAGACATGCTAAGCTTTCGCATGTGTTTGACTTGTATGCTCACGAATGCCGGGTCGAGAGACCCATGTTTGTAATATCTCGCTCCTCGGAGCCTAATGAATAAATACTTTGAGTCATAGAGTTATGTTGTGATGCCATGTTGTATTTACACATATCGAGCATACTGTGTGTATGTTTGAAATGCTTGGTATGTGTGGGATCTGAAAATCTAGTTTTTATCCTTGGCAGTCTCTCTTATGGGGAAATGTAGTCTAGTGCTTCCTTGAGCCATAGTAGTCTGCTACAGCCCGGTTCACCGGAGTCCTGCTAGCCCAGCACTACTGCTTAGGACACTTGACTGGCCGGCATGTGTTTCACTTCGTTCCTGGTTCTGTCCCTTCGGGAAATGTCACGCGGTGACATCCGGAGTCCTCGCCTAGCCTACTACAGCCGGGTTCCTGAGTCCTGTTAGCCAATGCTACAGCCCGGATTCACACGCTGCTGACCGACATGCTCGAAGTTGATTCATGTATGCCTGTCCCCATGGGTTAGTGCCGCTTTGGGTTCACGACTAGCCATGTCGGTCCGGGTTCTCTGTCATATGGATGAGAGCGACACTATCATATACGTGAGCCAAAAGGCGCAAACGGTCCCGGGCCATGGTAAGGCGACACCCGCGGGAATACCGTGCGTGAGGCCGCAAAGTGATATGAGGTGTTACCGGCTAGGTCGATGTGACTTGGAATCGAGGTCCTGACAGCCCACCACATCTATGATGATACCGGGTTTTGTCACAATTATCGTCATAGAAGTGTCATATGTATGACAGGAAAAAAATTCGTTCGGCCCAAAATGTCACGGATGTGTCTTTTTTTGGTAGTGTTACCAAGTGCATATCAGGATGTTCGGTTCCATCTCCTGCATAAAGATTAGCTAGCAGCTGTTCTATCATACCCAAAGGAATTTCATAACCAATATTTTCAGTAGGTGTCGTAGGTTGAGGGGCAACTAATTGGGCTTCCGATCGAAGTGAAGATACCCCGAACAAACCCCTCAAAGGATGGTTCTCCATAGTAACTGTCAGTGTACAAACGAAGGGGCACGTCTTTGTACCCCTTTACCTGTGCACGGGCGGTCGGAGTCGCGCCCACGGCCACACGAAGCAGAGCAGGGGAGGTGAACCAAGGTAAAACCGAAGCCCGAGGCAGCCAGAGCAATGCCAAGACCAAGGATGTAAAGGAGCAGGGGGCGGAGCAGTTTTCCCCGGCAAGACCCTTGCCGGGGACGGCCTCAGCAGCCCCGGAAAGACCCTTGCTGGGGCAGCATGCCCGAACACCAACAGAGCGAGCCACCCTTGAGCCCACGCCCCCAAACAGCATCAACTACGTTGGGCCAGGGCTCGGGAGGCACCTCTGTGGTTGCATGTAGATCTTTGTGAAGACAAGGAACACTCAAGATCAAATGAGGATTAGAAGACGACGACCCTCGGCAAGATCCTTGCCGAGGAGGGCCAATAGATCCCCAGCAAGGTCCTTGCTGGGGACGACGGCGCGCCACAGCAAGACCCTTGCCGGGCCACCCGGCAAGGCCCTCACCAAGGAGGCCAGTAGGGCCACTGCCAGGCCCGCACCAGTCAAGTTTCCACCGACGTTCGCATGCAGCTACCAGCTCAACCAGCTGAGCAGGCACCTGCGTGGCAACATGCAGCTCCCGGGCTAACTCGTCAAGCGCCTGCATGGCGGCATGCAGATCTTCGTGGAGGCTCCACCATCGCGCCGCCTCAGCTGCCTGCCTGCCTACATGGCACGACATGCATCGCTGGCCAGGGCGCGTGTCGAAGCAAGGAAGTGCCGCGATGGACGGGATGGGCCTCGCCCCCGTCCCCGATAAAGCTAGGGGACACCTCAGCGACGCATTAAATGCGTCTTGTCTTGTAATACGAGTGATAAGCTCGCAATACTGTACGCCTTTCCACCTCCTGTATGCCAATGTGACAGCCCCTTTCGACTATAAAAGGAGGCCCATGGCATACTGGAGAAGGATTCGGCTCTTTGGGACCGTGCACACCACCATAGCTAGTTCGAAGTGCTCAAGAACTCCCTGAAATACACCCACCAAAGCAGGACTAGGGTTTTACGCATCCTCGCGGCCCGAACCTGGGTAAACGACCCTTGTGCGGATTACTAATCCTGCTCTTCTCGCAACCTTGCGCCCCGGCAACCGTAGTAGGGATTCTTGTGATCCCATAGGTGTCGCTCCACACCGACATCTTTGGCGCGCCTGGTAGGGGGCGCAATTGTGAGAATCTGGTCCAGTAGTTAGCCTAGCAGTTCTTCGTCGCCATGGCTCCAAAGAAGAAGACGACCACGGCGATCGGCTCGTTGGGAGCCGAACGGCCCGTGCCGGTGCGGACCAGCAGTGGACCGGTCGCGGACAGGACCCGGGCCGCGGTCCGCGAGCACCAGCATCGCTTCGGCATTGAGCTCGGCGGCGGCATCGTTAAATGTGCCGACGGTAGCGTCGTTGCTAGATCCAAAGACGGAGCTGAGCCCCCGCAGGCGGCACGAGGCCCTCCAGGAGTGTCGTCGTGCCATCCCCGGGCAGCGCAGCGACCTCCAAGACGCCCACGCCGGCGACCACTGCGCACTCTTCCCATGGTGTGCGCGATGAGCAGCGTCACCATGCCAGTGACCCTGGACACCATGGGAAGAGCCCTGTGCGTCGTCCATGGGGTGAAGGAGTTCAGCCTGCCCGCCGAAATGCTGGCGAAAATGGCGCGCAGCCACTGGGTCATGACGGAGCTCCTTCTAACGTGGTTAGAAGTCGAAGCGTGCCGCGATCCACGTAGTTTTCGCTGCCGCCCACGCCAGCAGAAGCTTTGGCGCGTGAGTAGCTGCTCCTTGACTTCCCTCCCGCAGCAGAGAAGCTCGACGATTGGAGGGCCACCATCCGGAGCCTTGTCGCCGTCGCCAACAAAGACGATCTGTGACCGGTGGGGCCCTCTGGTCGGCGCTCTACCGAGCCACCACATGTTGGCGCTGGGAGGACCGAGGGGGCTGCGGCGACGGTGCACTCTCCTCCTCCTCGCCAGCCACCGCGGGCGTCCGCCCGTCGAGACAACGCTTGTGATAACATCTCTATAGCGTCGTCCGACCCGCGGACCCGCCGCAATCAGCGCCAATTCCTTCGAGAACGAGCTCACGAAGATGCTCGAACCACTATTGAGCGTCGGTGTGATACACACCACCATCCAGACAAGCGGGCGAGACCGCTATGGACCACCCAGCACCGGGGGGCTCCGGCAGCCTACCTTACGAGGTCAGCTGCCCGGCCTTTACCCGTGAGCTGCGGCTGTTCCAGTGGCCGTCCCACCGCACATTCAAGCCCGACGTCGGCGAGAAGTATACTGGCAAGACCCATCCGTCCGAGTTCCTCAGCATTTACACCATCGCGATGCAGGCGGCCGGAGCTCGCAACGACAAGGTGCTTGCCAATTATTTCCCGTTGGCACTGAAGCCCAATGTTATGTCTTGGCTGATGCACTTGCTGGCGGATTCCATTTCTTCTTGGTCGGATCTGTGCCATGAGTTCGTTGGCGCCTTCACATGAGGCCACCAAGCTCATGGCCAGGCCAGTGATCTGCACATCATTCCCAGAAGGAGGGGGAAACCCTGCGCAAGTACATCCAGAGATTTAGCCGGGTGCAATACAACATCCCCGACGTTCATCCCGCCGCTGTGATCAGCGCGTTCCATCAGAACATGCGCAACCGCAAGATGCGTGAAGAGCTGGCAATGACCAAGGTTAAGGATGTGGCCGAGCTCTACGTTCTGGGCGATAGATGCGCCCGGGCCGAAGAGGGAAGGAAGTACCCCGGCAAAGACGCCGGCGCAGAAACCGACTCTACTGACGAAGACGCCACCACCCCGACGAAGAAGGGCCGGCGTCGCAACCGGAAACGCAAGGGCAAGGCCGTGCTTGCCGTCGAGGGGTCCGACGACACCGGCGCTGCCAAGAAGGTCAAAGCAGACGGCCCCGACAAGGAGATTGCCGGGTGCGCCGCTTCCTGGGCCTTAGCAGCTGCCGACAAGCCAGGGGGCTCTAGCAAGCAATACTGCAAGATCCACCGCACCAAGGGCCACGACCTCTAGAACTGCCGACAAGTCGAGCTGCTTGCTGAGAAGCAAAAAGATGAGTATGAGAGGCGGGACAAGGAGAAGGGTCAGGACGGTGCCGAGGGATCCGGCAAGAAGAGTGGCTGCCAAGGAAGCCGCCCCGGCAAGGACAACCAGCAAGATAGGCCCGCCCGGGGCCGTGACAAGAAACAAGAAGACGATGATCACGACGAGAACGACGAATCCCGTGAGCAAGAGTTACAGAGGGCTACAGAGGCCATGTACGTTGATGGTGGCGCCTCGTTGCATACTTCTCACCGCCAGCTCAAACAGTGGGCGCGTGAGATTACAGCAGCGGAGCCGTCGCTCGGCGCTCAGAAGCCGCTGAAGTGGTCCAGCACGCCCCTCATCTTTGGAGCCGAGGACCACCCTGACTGCACAACCGCGGTCGGGTGTTTGCCATTGTTGGTCTCGCCAACGATATGCAACCTCAAGGTGAACAAGATGTTGGTGGACGGCGGGGCCGGCCTGAACTTGATCTCGCCTATCGTGATCAAAAGGCTGCAAATTCCTGATGTAGACCTCGAGGAAATGGGCACATTTCAAGGGGTCATTCCGGGGAGGAGCCAGCCAAAGGGGAAGGTCACACTGCCCGTGGCGTTTGGAGGAGAGTTGAACTACAGGACGGAGAGGATCATCTTCGGCGTGGCCGAGATCCCCTTGCCCTACAACGGGATCTTCGACCGCCTGGCACTAGCCAAGTTCATGGCGGCGTCACACTACGCCTACAACATGCTAAAGATGCACGGGCCATTGATACATCTCCAACGTATCTATAAATTTATGAAGTATTCATGCTATTATATTATCCATCTTGGATGTTTAATGGGCTTTACTAAGCACTTTTATATGATTTTTAGGACTAACCTATTAACCCAGAGCCCAGTGCCAGTTCCTGTTTTTTCCCTTGTTTCAGTATTTCGAAGAAAAGGAATATCAAACGGAGTCCAAACGGAATGAAACCTTCGGGTGAGTTATTTTTGGAAAGAAAGCAATCCGGAAGACTTGGAGTGCACGTCAGGGGATCAACGAGGAGAGCACGAGGCAGGGGGCACGCCAACCCCCCTGGGCGCGCCCTCCACCTCATGGGCCCCTCATGGCTCCCCTGACCGACTTCTTTCGCCTATATATATCCATATACCCTAAAACCATCGGGGAGCAGAATAGATCGGGAGTTCCGCTGCCGCAAGCATCTGTAGCCACCTAAAACCAATCGGGACCCTGTTCCGGCACCCTGCCGGAGGGGGATCCTCACCGTGTCCATCTTCATCATCCGGCACTCTCCATGACGAGGAGGGAGTAGTTCACCCTCGGGGCTGAGGGTATGTACCAAGAGCTATGTGTTTGATCTCTCTCTCGTGTTCTTGAGGTGATACGATCTTGATGTATCGCGAGCTTTGCTATTATAGTTGGATCTTATGATGCTTCTTCCCCTCTATTCTCTTGTAATGGATTGAGTTTTCCCTTTGAAGTTATCTTATCGAATTGAGTCTTTAAGGATTAGAGAACACTTGATGTATGTCTTGCATGTGCGTATCTGTGGTGACAATGGGATATCACATGATTCACTTGATGTATGTTTTGGTGATCAACTTGCGGGTTCCGTGACCTTGTGAACTTATGCTTAGGGGTTGGCACACGTTTTCGTCTTGACTCTCCAATAGAAACCTTGGGGCGCTCTTTGAAGTTCTATGTGTTGGTTGAATAGATGAATCTGAGATTGTGTGATGCATATCGTATAATCATACCCACAGATACTTGAGGTGACATTGGAGTATCTAGGTGACATTAGGGTTTTGGTTGATTTGTGTCTTAAGGTGTTATTCTAGTACGAACTCTTGAATAGATCGATCTGAAAGAATAACTTTGAGGTGGTTTCGTACCCTACCATAATCTTTTCGTTTGTTCTCCGCTATTAGTGACTTTGGAGTGACTCTTTGTTGCATGTTGAGGGATAGTTATATGATCCAGTTATGTTATTATTGTTGAGAGAACTTGCACTAGTGAAAGTATGAACCCTAGGCCTTGTTTCCTAGCATTGCAATACCGTTTACGCTCACTTTTATCATTAGTTACCTTTCTGTTTTTATATTTTTCAGATTACAAATACCTATATCTACCATCCATATTGCACTTGTATCACCATCTCTTCGCCGAACTAGTGCACCTATACAATTTACCATTGTATTGGGTGTGTTTTGGACACAAGAGACTCTTCGTTATTTGGTTGCAAGGTTGCTTGAGAGAGACCATCTTCATCCTACGCCTCCCATGGATTGATAAACCTTAGATCATCCACTTGAGGGAAATTTGCTACTGTCCTACAAACCTCTGCACTTGGAGGCCCAACAACGTCTACAAGAACAAGGTTGTGTAGTAGACATAAAGCTCTTTTCGGGCGCCATTGCCGGGGAGGCTAGGTAAGCGACACACACACCCCTTCAACTAAGCTCTTTTCTGGCGCCGTTGCCGGGGAGGTGAGTGCTTGAAGGTATATCTTTAGATCTTGCAATCGAATCTTTTTGTTTCTTGTTTTAGCACTAGTTTAGATTATAAAAAATGGAATTAAGTTTACCTCATACGCTTCATCATTTTAATATCTTTCGTGAGTATGATGGAAAAGAAAATTGTGCCAAAGTGTTAGAAGAAGAATGCATTAAAAAATTTGGCACTAAATCTTTGAATGATGAGCATGATTGCAATGTTGTTAGTATGAACTCCTTCAAAATCCATGGTACTAATGATGATTGCACTAGTCATGATGAAAATATCTCTTATAAGCATGTCGATTTTTGTGGAGTGCATAGAGTTTGCAAATACATACCAAAAAGGAAGATAGATTTTGTAAGAGGCATAAGTACTTAGAAACTAAATGGTTGCAAAAAAGGCTAGATGTTTGTGCTGAAAATTTAAATTTTCTTAGCCGTACTTGTGAACTTTGCAATGAACGTGGTCATTTAACTATCCGATGCAAATTGTTTCATGATCTAATCGTGTTCAAAAATTGTGATGACTTGATTTCCCTTGCACATTATAATGAACTTAGTTTGCTTTTGGGTTATGAAGAAATGAAATGTCAAACTAAGATTATTCCAGAATATAACCTCGAGAAATTCCTCGATATTGACCTAGAAGAAATTTATATGTATTGTGTGGTGAATTGAATTGAAAATCCTTATATTTCCAATTACATAAAGAAAAGAAAACAAATAGAAGATGAAGAGAATATTAATGAAAGGGAAGAGACTTCCCAATATCCTCCTATTATTTCTTATGATGAATCAGGTAACGAGGAGGAGCCTTCTATTCAACAAATCTCATTAATAAGGAGCTCCAAAAAGAGGATTGAACCCACACATGATGTGAAGAAGAAGAAAAGAAAAAGGAAGAGAGGTAAAAAGATATCTCCCCCAAATAATGTTGCTCCTACTATTGTTGTGCCCCATGAAAATGAATCAAAAATAATTGTGGAAGATGATGCACTTGATGATGATCTCGTTATGATTATTTCTTGTTGTGATGATTATGATTGGGAAGATAATGATACTTCTTATGATCTTTAAAATCTTTTTGGCACTTGCTTGGAAGAATATGATAATTGCTATACTATTGGTGCTATCAATACTATTAATGATGATAGTGATTATGCTTATGATATAAAAAGGCCCAAGCTTGGGGATGTTATGTTTGAAGAAGATGATATTTTTAGTTTCCCAAGTTTTGATATGCAAATTTATAATGATGATAGCATGCCTCCTACTTATGATGATTATATTGATGAAAGTGGGTTTGGAAGAGTGTCAACTTTAGGAAGTAATGATCCCACTATTTTGGAGGATGTTGAATCTTATTGTGATGAATATGAAAGTGGATTTGGAGAGGTCATGACTTTATTTAGTAATGATTCCACTATCTCGGAAGAGGTTTCAATCGATTATGATGAGAACAAAGTTGATACTTATGATGATTATTGTGATGAAACTTATGCTATAAAAATTAGTGATGATTATATTTATAAAACTTGTCATGATTACGATTCCCCTTTTTCTGAACATTACTCTTTTAATGTGGAAACAATTTATAGTATTCAAGTCTCTTATGATACTCCCACTATCCCGAATGAGAAGAATTTTGCTTATGTGGAGAGTAGTAAATTTTCTATGCTTGTAGATCATGAAAAGAATGGTTTAGGTGCTAGTTATATTGTTGAATTCATTCATGATGCTACTGAAAATTATTATGAGGGAGGAATATATGCTTGTAGGAATTGCAATAATATCAAGTTTCCTCTCTATGTGCTTAAAGTTTTAAAGTTATGCTTGTTTTGCCTTCCTATGCTAGTTGATTATTGTTCCCATAAATTGTTTGCTCACAAAATCCCTATGCATCGGAAGTGGATTAGACTTAAATGTGCTAGTCATATTCTTCATGATGCTCTCTTTATGTTTCAATTCTTATCCTTTATGTGAGCATCGTTGAAATCATCATGCCTAGCTAGGGGCATTAAACGTTAGCGCTTGTTGAGAGGCAACCCAATTTTATTTTTGTTCCTTGCTTTTTGCTTCTGTTTTGTAGCGACCCGACCTCAGATGGTCAAGTCTCTGTGCTTCGTGTCATCCCTGGATCGGTAATGCTGACACACACACAGTACTCGAAGGATTTATAATAGAGTAGCAATCACACACTTATTACATCGCATGTCTCAAAAGAGAACTTATTATAATAATATGGCTTAAGGCCATCTAATACGATAACAGCGGAAGGCTTGGAAGATAAAGTGATTCCATCAACTCCAACGGCATAACTGAGCTGCACGGCAACGACCTATCGAACCTTACTCCTCGTCTGAAAAGTCTGCAACATAATACGTTGCAGCCGGTAAACGGGTCAGCACATGGAATATGCTGGCAATGTAACACATAGAGAGTAATGAAAGAATAAGCTATACTACATGCATATATGGCTGGTGGAAAGCTCTATGGTTACAGTTTTGCAAAAAGCCAATTTTTCCATACATCAAAGGAATAAATTTTAATTTAACTATCATGGTGGTTGAAACATCATTGAGAAGGTATAACCCCAACTCAATCCCAATTAAAGTAATTAACAACCCAACAGTATTAATTTAGAGTGATGAGATACATGTGAATACTCAAGTACTAGATACTCAGAATTGTCCATAACCGGGGACACGGCTAACCATGATTAGATTGTACACTCTGCAGAGGTTTGCGCACTTTTCCCCACAAGACTCGACCACCTCCGTTGATTTCTCGCACTGCATGGTGTTTGAGAAACGGATGACCGAGACATGATCTTTCGTAAACATTAACTCTCTACTCCGGATAGATCATACCAAACCTATAAAACCCACTACCTGCTGATCAACCTCTTCGAGAGCTTCACGTAACTTACTCCACTATGCTAGAGCCCATAATAGCTTGTGGCTGCACACGGAAGTTTCTAGCATGAATAATCTCAGTTCCGTTTGAGCCTGGGTGGCGGTCCATAGGAAGATCACACGGGTACCCCGGGATTTCCAAAAATAAAACAGACAACACTGGGTTCCCCAGGTGCCTCAATCCACCCAGATGTGTATTTAAGTTGCCACCTTAGAGTAAACCATTAATTAACAATCTCACATCTGTCGTGAATATCTCTCAAACCCAAACCACGTCTACGAGCATAGCATAGCAATATAAGCATAACGTAGAAGTAACTCCCAAGGGTTTGATAATAACAGGGCAATAGGTTCCTACCTCATCATCTACTTCCCAACCCACAATTTAATGACGTCCTAACCATGCAATGTTTGAGGGTTGAGCTAATGCATAAAAACTGGGTATGAAAAGAGTATGATCAAGTGTTACTTGCCTTGCTGACGATCCGTGAATCCTAGAGACTCGTAGTAACACGCCGCACTCGGGAATTCTATCGCAAGCAAACAATACATACATAAGCAACAAACAAAGATGCACAAACGAAACTTCAACCGAAAGAGGTTGACCGGAGAGTTCAACTTAAGAACTCCGGTTTGCAAAAAGAATCGAACCAAACGGAGCAACGAAACTCAAACGGCGAGAGAAACAATATCCGTTTACTATTCTGAACTAGGGTCAAATTTTTCAGAGGCAAAAACTGTTTTAAGTTGGCTATTCGGAAAGAGGGTTTCGAGATGAAACTCCAGGCGCTTGAATCGTCTGATTCCGATAAACGAGCGAAAAGTTATACTAATTCAAACATCGGATCAGAAATCGCGATCGAAATAATCGCAGAATAAATCCGATAAAAGAAAACGACGAACGGCTAAACGAACGAACGTTCGTTAGCAGAAACTAAACGACGAATGGTTCGTAAAAACGAACGAACGGGTGAACGCTCACAAAATAAATAAACCAAAAAAATAAAACCGATCTATAAAAAAAGGCTAGGGTTTTCTAAAAAACCTGAAGGGTTCTTTAAAAAAAACCGGCAACGAGGGCTACCTCCGGCGAGGTCGTCCGGCGGGGCGGGCGGCTCCGGCGGGGTCCGGCGAGAGGGCGGCGGCGGCTCGGGCTGGCTCGGCGAGGGGGCGGGGCGGCGCGGGAGGCGGTGGCGGTGGTGGTTAGAGAGAGGGGCGGTGCTATTTAAAGAGGGGGCGGGGTGGTGGCGCGGTGGCTTGGAGGAGGGGGCAAGGCGGCGGGAGGAGTCCGCTCAGATTGTCTCGGCGCACAGCGGAGGCGGCGGCTGGCTGGGCCGGCCTGCTCGGCTGGGCCTTTGGCCCAGTCGGGCGCGGTTCTTTTTTTTTAAACATTCCGCCGAAAATTGTAAAAACCCTAGAAAAATAAATAAAAATCTAAAAATGCCAAAACAAGTTTTCTTTGCCTAAATAAAATATTTAGAACAAGATGAACTTTTGTTGGCCCCTAAAATGCAATTTTAAATATATGCAAATTTTTCTCTAGGCAAATAAAATTCCAAATAAATAAAATAAAATTCCAAATAATGATTTTAACATTTTTCCTCTGATATTTCAATTATTTTTGGAGAAGTCATATTATCTCCTCTCATTTATTTTTAAACATGAAATATTTTCCGGAGAGAAAAATAATAAAACCAAAATCCTCGTCTTCATTATTTGATAAAAATTCAAATATGAAAATCGGAAAATCCCCAACTCTCTCCGAGGGTCCTTGAGTTGCTTAGGATTTCGAGGATGGCAAACGAGAATGCAATAAAATATGATATGCATGGATGACCTATGTATAACATGCCAAATTGAAAATTTGGGATGTTACAAACCTACTTCTTAAGATGAATCTCGCCCTCGAGATTCGGGTTGGCTAGAAAATAGGTGCGGATGGTCCTTGCGAATATCATCTTCTAGTTCCCAGGTGGCTTCCTCCTCTGTATGGTGGCTCCACTGAACTTTGCAAAACTTGCTAACTTTATATGGTGACTAATCGTCGAAATCCGTAATCTTTACCGGCTTCTCCTCATAAGTCAAATTACTATCCAACCAGACGCCTCTAGGGGCAATCAGATCCTTTAACGGTATGTCGGCCATCTCAGCATGGCACTTCTTCAAGAAGGATACGTGAAACACATCGTGAACTCCCCGACAATCCTTCAGGTAACTCCAGCTTGTAGCCAACTTCTCCCATCCGTTCCAAAACACGATACGGTCCTACAAATCTTGGGGCTAACTTTCCCTTTACTCCAAAACGTTTCACTCCCCTCACGGGTGATACTCGCAGATAGGCTCTGTCTCCAATTTCATAGGTTACTTCCTTGCGTTTTGAATCTGCGTAACTCTTCTGTCTGGACTGAGCAATCTTTAGTCTGTCTCTGATTAGTTTAACCTTCTCCTCTGAGTCTTTGATCAAATTTGGTCCAAACAACTGACGGTCTCCTACCTCATCCCACGTCAATGGTGTTCTACATCTGCGTCCATACAGAGCTTCGAACGGTGCCATCTTCAAACTGGCCTGGTAGCTGTTATTATATGAGAATTCTGCGTATGGCAAATTGTCATCCCAACTAGATCCATAATCTAGCGCACAGGCTCTTAACATATCCTCCAGGATCTGGTTAACTCTCTCTGTCTGTCCATCCGTCTGTGGGTGGAACGCGGTACTGAATTCCAATCTGGTACCTAAGGTCTGATGTAGTTGATGCCAAAATTTTGAAGTAAACTGTGTTACTCTATCCGACACGATGCTCCTCGAACTCCGTGCAAACATAATGATCCTGGTCATATATATCTTGGCCAACTTGGCACTTGTATAAGTTGTTTTCACCGGGATGAAGTGAGCTATTTTGGTCAAACGATCCACAACTACCCATCTTGAATCATATCTGCTTTGGTTACGGGTAATCCGATGATAAAATCCATGCCAAGTTTGTCCCACTTCCATTCGGGTATTGGCATAGGCTGCAACAGATCCTGCCGGCTTTTGGTGCTCTGCCTTCACTCTCGACATACATCGCAAACGGCTACATACTCGCAATATCCTTCTTCATACCAGTCCACGAAACGTTCCTTCAAGTCCAAATACATCTTGGTGTTTCCGGGGTGAATCGAGTATGGTGAGTCATGGGCCTCTTGAAGTATTAACTTCCTGATCTCCGAATTGTGGGGCACATAAATCCGGTCCTCATACCACAAGGTATCGTGCTCATCCTCGCGAAAACCCTTGGCTTTTCCTTTACCCATCTTTTCTTTTATCTCAGCAATCTCTTTATCCTCCTTCTAAGCTTCTCGAATCTTGTCTAACAAGGTCGACTGAACCTCCATTGTTGCAAGAAAACCTCTTGGAACAATCTCCAACTGAAGTTCCATAATATCCTCTGCTAACTCCTTTGGCAGTCCTCTACTTTCAAGGATATTGGCATAGCTCTTCCGACTCAAAGCGTCTGGTACGATGTTGGCCTCTCCTGGATGGTAGTGTAGCTTCATATCGTAATCTTTTATAAGCTCCATCCATCTCCTCTGTCTAAGGTTCAACTCCTTCTGTGTGAAAATGTACTTCAAACTTTTATGATCCGTGTACACATCACAACGGTTTCCAATGGGATAATGTCTCCAGGTCTTTAACGCATGCACTACAGCTGCCAACTCCAAATCATGCGTGGCATAGTTCAACTCATGTGGTTTCAGTTGTCGTGAGGCATACGAAACCACTTTTTCGTCCTGCATAAGAACACATCCAAGTCCCAAACGAGAGGCGTCACAATACACTTGAAACCCCTTATGTATATCTGGCAAGGTCAGCACTGGGGCTGTAGTCAACCGTTTCTTCAACTCTTGAAAGCTTGTCTCGCAATCCTCTGTCCATTTGTACTTAGTATCCTTCTTTAGCAATTCTGTCATTGATTTAGCAATCTTGGAAAAATTCTCAATGAATCTCCGGTAATATCCTGCCAGTCTAAGGAAACTGCGAATCTCGCTGACCGAAGTGGGTGCCAACCATTCGATCGACTGAATTTTCTTGGGATCTACTGCTATACCCTCTCCTGATATAACATGCCCAAGAAATCCAACTTCCTTCAACCAAAACTCGCACTTGCTGAATTTGGCGTATAATTGGTGTTCCCTGAGTTTCTCGAGAACCAAACGTAGGTGTTCTGCGTGCTCCTCTTTGTTCTTCGAGTAAACATAATATCATCAATAAACACCACAACAAACTTGTCCAAATACTCCATGAACACTTTATTCATCATACTCATCAAAATAGGCAGGGGCGTTAGTCAGTCCAAACGACATGACCGTATACTCATATAATCCATATCGAGTGGTGAACGTTGTCTTGGGTATATCCTTCTCTCGAATCTTCAACTGATGGTATCCCGATCGTAGATCAATCTTCGAAAACACCTTAGCTCCTTGCAACTGATCAAACAGATCATTGATCATTGGTAATGGATACTTGTTCTTTATCGTTACTTCATTCAGAGCTCGATAATCAACAACCATCCTTAGGGATTTATCCTTCTTCTCCACCAAAAGTACTGGGGCTCCCCAAGGTGATGAACTTCTACGAATGTAACCTTTCTCCAATAGTTCCTTGATCTGCTTCTTAATTTCCTCCAGATCATTTGCGGGCATCCGGTAGGGTCTCTTTGATATTGGCCTGCACTGCATTAGTTCTATCGTAAACTTCGATGTCTCGATCCGTGGCATGCCCGGTAACTCCTCCGGAAAAACATCTGGATAATCCTTCACTCTGTGTACTTCCTCCCGCATAACTCCCGTGAGGGTATTCACTTGGCTCCTCCTAGGCACATGCCTAGATACATACTTAATCCTTTTTCCCTCTGGGGTGGTAAGATAAATCGACTTGCTAGCACAGTCAATACTTCCTCCAAACTTTGACATCCAGTCCATACCTAATATCACATCCAATCCTTGCGACTCCAAGATAATTAGTTCAGACGGAAAAACATGCGTGCCAATGATTAGGGGTATCTGGGTGCACCATCTGCTAGCCATGTACTCTGCTCCAGGCGAGCTCACTAAAAGAGGTGTCCTAAGGGTCTGGGTTGGTAACTTAAACTTATCCACAAATCCCCTTGATATGTATAAATGCGATGCACCAGTATCGGAAAGAACAATAGCGGTAAATGACTGAACCAAAAACTTACCTATTACCGCGTCCGGCTGCTCTTCAACTTCCTCCACGTTAACATGGTTCACTTGTCCTTTGTTGAATGGATTGGGCTTCTTCCCAGCGCTTCCATTTCCGTTTCCATTCTTTCCTTCAGGGCAGTCATTGGCATAATGCCCTGTCTTCCCGCACTTAAAGCAAATAACTTGGCTTAAGTCCCTCTTGGCGGGTGTAGCTGGGTTTGAGCGATTCTGATTATTGTTGACTCCATTTCCATTCCCATTCTTCGCACCATTATGCGATCCTCCTCCAGTATGGTTATATCCTCCATGGTTATGAACAAGTCCTCCCAAATTCGGGGTTAAGCGAGGCTTCTGGTGAGCTCCTGAGTTATACTTTCCTTGTCCATACTTTCTCTTGCGACTCTCAATTTGCTGCTGCTTTCCTTCAATCATTAGCGCCTTATCTACCAACTCCTGGTAGTTGTTGAAAGTTGCCACCATCAACTGCATACTCATCTCATCATTCAGCCCTGGTTCTGAACTAGCAATTGCATCAAAGGCATTCTGCTGTTGGATCAACTGAGTGAGCTCCAGTGGGAAAACAAAACCGTGGTCACGTCTCGGAGGCATCTGAAGGTTTAGATGGAAGAGATTAGAATAGAAAGAGGTCTAGCGAGAAAACACTACCCATATGCACATGAGGCAAACACACATTCACCAATCAAGCAAGCAAGGGTATACGAACGGTCTAGGACTATCGCATGAGTGCTCAACTACTACTAGTTACATGGGGGAAATACTACTATTATATGGTGGTCATCTAGAAATTTTGATCGGTGGAAGACTCCTTGATGTCTGCTCCAGCTTCGTCTTCATAGTCATCATCACTAGGATCTGAGTCAGTGTCGTCGATGATGATGTAGTTGTCCGGACAAGCGGGATCTTCTTCCTCTTCTTGCTCCTCTTCTTTGGGTGCTGGTCCTCCCATGTAGACTCCGATCTTCTTGACTAGGTCGTCATTCTTCTCCAGTAGGGTCTTGATTTCTTCCTCATATCCATCGCGTGTAGACTTGAGTTCTTCCTCCAGCTCGATGATCCTAGTTTTCGCCTTCTTCAAATCCATCATGTCTGCGCAAGACATCTGGTTCTCTTGACGTCAAATGTGCTGGTTTAGCTCCTGGATGTAAGCTGCAATGGATCTATCCTTCTTGGTGCTGATTACTTCCCATTGCTCGTCTCGGCGCCCACATATTTGGTATATGGTGTCTTTAAGCTCCTTATTGTAGACTTCTCCAATGCGTCCCATGGTAATGTGAGCTGCCATACTCTTTCCCAAACTCCATGTTGGTGCATTGAAAACACACACTATAGGCTCCGTGCTTGGCACAAACGTCCTTCCGGGAACTAGAGCCTGAATCTTCCAGCATTCTTCTTCTGGTAAGGTGGCATTGTACGTCCCGGTGAAACTTGGTATTCCAATATTCAGGTACCTAGTGACTTCCTTCAAGTGGCGTCCAAAAGGTGTGTCTTAATCCGGTTGTGCAAACTAGTACTTCATCTCCGTCATCCTAAAGAGTGGAAAAATGGAGAGGGGCCAGAAATGAGTAGAGAGGAGTGACCTATGGTTTTTATCTTAGTGGTCGTGTCCTACACTCAGCGTGTGCTCTGATACCATCTTGTAGCGACCCGACCTCAGATGGTCAAGTCTCTGTGCTTCCGTGTCATCCCTGGATTGGTAATGCTGACACACACACACTACTCGAAGGATTTATAATAGAGTAGCAATCACACACTTATTACATCGCATGTCTCAAAAGAGAACTTACTACAATAATATGGCTTAAGGCCATCTAATACGATAACAGCGGAAGGCTTGGAAGATAAAGTGAGTCCATCAACTCCAACAGCATAACTGAGCTGCACGACAACGACCTATCGAACCTTACTCCTCGTCTGAAAAGTCTGCAACATAATACGTTGCAGCCCGAAACGGGTCAAAGACATGGAATATGGCAATGTAACACATAGAGAGTAATGAAAGAATAAGATATACTACATGAATATATGGCTGGTGGAAAGCTCTATGGTTACAGTTTTGCAAAAAGCCAATTTTTCCCTACATCAAAGGAATAAATTTTAATTTAACTATCATGGTGGTTGAAACATCATTGAGAAGGTATAACCCCAACTCAATCCCAATTAAAGTAATTAACAACCCAACAGTATTAATTTAGAGTGATGAGATACATGTGAATACTCAAGTACTAGATACTCAGAATTGTCCATAACCGGGGACACGGCTAACCATGATTAGTTTGTACACTCTGCAGAGGTTTGCGCACTTTTCCCCACAAGACTGGAGCGCCTCTGTTGATTTCTCGCACTACATGGTGTTTGAAAAACGGATGACCGAGACACAGTCTTTCAGAAACATTAACTCTCTACTCCGGATAGATCATACCAAACCTATAAAACCCACTACCTGCTGATCTACCTCTTCGAGAGCTTCACGTAACTTACTCCACTATGCTAGAGCCCATAATAGCTTGTGGCTGCACACGGAAGTTTCTAGCATGAATAATCTCAGTTCCCTTTGAGCCTGGGTGGCGATCCATAGGAAGATCACACGGGTACCCCGGGATTTCCAAAAATAAAACAGACAACACTGAGTTCCCCAGGTGCCTCAATCCACCCAGATGTGTATTTAAGTTGCCACCTTAGAGTAAACCATTAATTAACAATC
This sequence comes from Aegilops bicornis, assembly GCA_021605145.1. Taxonomy (NCBI): domain Eukaryota; kingdom Viridiplantae; phylum Streptophyta; class Magnoliopsida; order Poales; family Poaceae; genus Aegilops; species Aegilops bicornis. Next base: position 287,823,121 of record CM038674.1, on the reverse strand, counting down.
TCACATCTGTCGTGAATATCTCTCAAACCCAAACCACGTATACGAGCATAGCATAGCAATATAAGCATAATGTAGAAGTAACTCCCAAGGGTTTCATAATAACAGGGCAATAGGTTCCTACCTCATCATCTACTTACCAACCCACAATTTAATGACATCCTAACCATGCAATGTTTGAGGGTTGAGCTAATGCATAAAAACTGGGTATGAAAAGAGTATGATCAAGTGTTACTTGCCTTGCTGACGATCCGTGAATCCTAGAGACTCGTAGTAACACGCTTCGCACTCCGGGAATTCTATCACAAGCAAACAATACATACATAAGCAACAAACAAAGATGCACAAACGAAACTTCAACCGAAAGAGGTTGACCGGAGAGTCCAACTTAAGAACTCCGGTTTGCAAAAAGAATCGAACCAAACGGAGCAACGAAACTCAAACGGCGAGAGAAACAAGATCCGTTTGCTATTCTGAACTAGGGTCAAATTATTCAGAGGCAAAAACTGATTTAAGTTGGCTATTCGGAAAGAGGGTTTCGGGATGAAACTCCAGGCGCTTTAATCGCCTGATTCCGATAAACGAGCGAAATGTTATACTAATTCGAACATCAGATCAGAAATCATGATCCGAATAATCGCAGAATAAATCCGATAAAAGAAAACGACGAACGGCTAAACGAACGAACGTTCGTTAGCAGAAACTAAACGACAAATGGTTCGTAAAAACGAACGAACGGGTGAACGCTCGCAAAATAAATAAACCGAAAAAAATAAAACCGATCTATAAAAAAACGGCTAGGGTTTTCTAAAAAACCCGAAGGGTTCTTTTTAAAAAAACGGCGACGAGGGCTACCTCCGGCGAGGTCGTCCGGCGGGGCGGGCGGCTCAGCGGGTCCGCGAGGGGGCGGCGGCTCGGGCGGCTCGGCGAGGGGGCGGGCGGAGCGGGAGGCGGCGGTGGTGGTTAGAGAGGGGGTGCTATTTAAAGAGGGGCGGGTGGTGGCGCGGTGGCTTGGAGGAGGGGCAAGGCGGCCGAGGGGAGTCCGCTCGGACTCCGTCCGGGCGGCGGCGGGCGGCACAAGAAGTGAGGCGGCGGCTGGCCGGGCCTGCTCGGCTGGGCCTTTGGCCCAGTCGGGCGCGGTTCTTTTTTTTAACATTCCGCCGAAAATTGTATAAACCCTAGAAAAATAAATAAAAATCTAAAAATGCCGAAACAAGTTTTCTTTGCCTAAATAAAATATTTAGAACAAGATGAACTTTTCTTGGCCCCTAAAATGCAATTTTAAATATATGCACATTTTTCTCTAGGCAAATAAAATTCCAAATAAATAAAATAAAATTCCAAATAATGATTTTAACATTTTCCTCCGATATTTCAATTATTTTTGGAGAAGTCATATTATCTCCTCTCATTTATTTTTAAACATGAAATATTTTCCGGAGAGAAAAATAATAAAACCAAAATCCTCGTCTTCATTATTTGATAAAAATTCAAATATGAAAATCGGAAAATCCCCAACTCTCTCCGAGGGTCCTTGAGTTGCTTAGGATTTCGAGGATGGCAAACGAGAATGCAATAAAATATGATATGCATGGATGACCTATGTATAACATGCCAAATTGAAAATTTGGGATGTTACATGTTTAGTAATAAATAATCCATCTAGCTTTTGTTTATATGTGGTTTTGTGTTTTAATTAGTGTTTGTGCCAAGTAAGACCTATAGGATCTTCTTGGATGATAGTTATTTGATATTGCTGAAAATTCCAGAAACTTTCTGTTCACGAAAACAATTGTTAAAAATCAGCAGAACGTGATAAAATATTGATTCCAATTGCAGAAGATCAATAAACAAATTTTATAGGTCATCCTATTTTGGTAGAATTTGTGGAGTTCCAGAAGTTTGCGTTAGTTGTAGATTACTACAGACTGTTCTGTTTTTGACAGATTCTGTTTTTCGTGTGTTGTTTGCTTATTTTGATGAATCTATGGCTAGTAAAATAGTTTATAAACCATAGAGAAGTTGGAATACAGTATATTTAACACCAATACAAATAAAGAATGAGTTAATTACAGTAACTTGAAGTGGTGTTTTGTTTTCTTTCGCTAATGGAGCTCAGGAGATTTTTTGTTAAGTTTTGTGTTGTGAAGTTTTCAAGTTCTGGGTAAAGATTCGATGGACTATGGAAGAAGGAGTGGAAAGAGCCTAAGCTTGGGGACGCCCAAGGCACCCCAAGGTAATATTCAAGGACAACCAAGAGCCTAAGCTTGGGGATGCCCCGGATGGCATCCCCTCTTTCGTCTTCGTTCATCGGTAACTTTACTTGGAGCTATATTTTTATTCACCACATGACATGTGTTTTTCTTGGAGCGTCATTTTATTTTATTTTCTTTTGCTTGCTGTTTGAATAAAATACCAAGATCTGAAATTCTTAAATGAGAGAGAGTCTTCACATAGTTGCATAATTATTAAACTACTCATTCACTTATATCTTTTTGGAGTAGTTTGTCATTTACTCGTGTGCTTCACTTATATCCTATGAGTAAATGGTTGAATGATTTGAATGTCATAAATCTGAAATTATATATGTTTGATATGCCTTTACCATGGGGAGTAATGCCTTCACATATAAGAAGTAGAGGTGGTAAATTTTTTGAAGGTTAGCAAACATTGTATACGCAACCTCAAGGTGATCAAGATGTTGGTGGACGGCGGGGCCGGCCTTAACTTGATCTCGCCTGTCGTGATCAAAAGGCTTCAAATCTGATGGAGACCTCGAGGAAATGGGCATATTTCAAGGCGTCAATCCGGGGAGGAGCCAGCCGAAGGGGAAGGTCACACTGCCCGTGACGTTTGGAGGAGAGTTGAACTACGGGATGGAGAGGATCATCTTCGACGTGGCCGAGATCCCCTTGCCCTACAACGGGATCCTCGGCCGCCCGACACTAGCCAAGTTCATGGCGGCATCACACTACGCCTACACCATGCTAAAGATGACCGGGCAGTTGATACGTCTCCAACGTATCTATAATTTATGAAGTATTCATGCTATTATATTATCCATCTTGGATGTTTAATGGGATTTACTAAGCACTTTTATATGATTTTTGGGACTAACCTATTAACCCAGAGCCCAGTGCAGTTCTGTTTTTCCCTTGTTTGATGTTTGAAGAAAAGGAATATCAAACGGAGTCCAAACGGAATGAAACCTTCGGGCGAGTTATTTTTGGAAAGAAAGCAATCCGGGAGACTTGGAGTGCACGTCAGGGGATCAACGAGGAGAGCACGAGGCAGGGGCGCGCGCCCACCCCCCTGGGCGTGCCTTCCACCCTCGTGGGCCCCTCGTGGCTCCCCTAACCGACTTCTTTCGCCTATATATATCCATATACCCTAAAACCATCAGGGAGCAGAATAGATCGGGAGTTCCGCCGCCGCAGGCCTCTGTAGCCACCAAAAACCAATCAGGACCCTATTCCGGCGCCCTGCCGGATGGGGAATCCCTCACCGGTGGCCATCTTCATCATCCCGGCGCTCTCCATGTCGAGGAGGGAGTAGTTCACCCTCGGGGCTGAGGGTATGTACCAGTAGCTATGTGTTTGATCTCTCTCTCTCTCTCGTGTTCTTGAGGTGATACGATCTTGATGTATCGCGAGCTTTACTATTATAGTTGGATCTTATGATGCTTCTTCCCCTCTACTCTCTTGTAATGGATTGAGTTTTCCCTTTGAAGTTATCTTATCGGATTGAGTCTTTAAGGATTTGAGAACACTTGATGTATGTCTTGCATGTGCGTATCTGTGGTGACAATGGGATATCATGTGATTCACTTGATGTATGTTTTGGTGATCAACTTGTGGGTTCCGTGACCTCGTGAACTTATGCGTAGGGGTTGGCACACATTTTCATCTTGACTCTCCAGTAGAAACCTTGGGGCACTCCTTGAAGTTCTATGTGTTGGTTGAATAGATGAATCTGAGATTGTGTGATGCATATCGTATAATCATACCCACGGATACTTGAGGTGACATTGGAGTATCTAGGTGACATTAGGGTTTTGGTTGATTTGTGTCTTAAGGTGTTATTCTAGTACGAAATCTTGAATAGATCGATCCGAAAGAATAACTTTGAGGTGGTTTCATACCCTACCATAATCTCTTCATTTGTTCTCCGCTATTAGTGACTTTGGAGTGACTCTTTGTTGCATGTTGAGGGATAATTATATGATCCAGTTATGTTATTATTGTTGAGAGAACTTGCACTAGTGAAAGTATGAACCCTAGGCCTTGTTTCATAGCATTGCAATACCGTTTACACTCACTTTTATCATTAGTTACCTTGCTGTTTTTATATTTTCAGATTACAAATACCTATATCTACCATCCATATTGCACTTGTATCACCATCTCTTCCGAACTAGTGCACCTATACAATTTACCATTGTATTGGGTGTGTTGGGGACACAAGAGACTCTTTGTTATTTGGTTGTAGGGTTGCTTGAGAGAGACCATCTTCATCCTACGCCTCCCATGGATTGATAAACCTTAGGTCATCACTTGAGGGAAATTTGCTACTGTCCTACAAACCTGTGCACTTGGAGGCCCAACAACGTCTACAAGAACAAGGTTGTGTAGTAGACATCAGCCGTTGACCATCATCTCCGTCCCCTCCGACAAGAAGGACGCGCTGATTTGCGCCGACCAACTCTACTGGGAAGCAGTTGCAGCAGCTGCCCTCAAGGCACCTGCTCCTGCCGCTGAAGGCCCGGGAGGGAAGAAGAAGCCCGGCAAGACCTCTCGCACCCACTCTGGCAAGCACACCTCTTCGGAGTGTTGCGCTACCATCGAGGACGTGCCAGAGATCTCTACCGGCAAGAGCAAGAAATCCAGAGTCGAGCCGCCGCAGACCAAGAAGGTGTCCGCCAGGGAGGACGGCACGGGAGGGGCCTTCACCATAGGCTCCACCCTCGACAGCAAATAGGAAGGCGCACTCATCACCTTCCTGTGGGCGAATGTCGACGTGTTTGCGTGGCAAGCGTCCGACATCCCCGGTGTTCCCAGTGAGGTGATTGAGCACCACCTAGCTGTCTGCCCTCTTGCGCGGCCCGTCAAGCAGAAGGTCAGAAAGCAGGCTCTGGAGATGCAGGAATTCATCACAGAGGAGATCAGGAAATTGGAAGCAGCAGGTTTGGTGAGAGGAGTGCTCCACCCGACGTGGTTGGCCAATCCGGTAGTGGTGCGCAAGGCAAATGGGAAGTGGAGGCTGTGTATTGATTACATAGATATCAATAAGGCTTGTCCTAAAGACCCCTTCTTGTTGCCGCGCATCGACCAGATTGTTGACTCCATGGCCGGGTGTGATCTGTTGTCATTCCTCGACGCCTACTCAGGCTACCACCAAATCTTGATGACAAGAGAGGATGAAGAGAAGACAACTTTCATCACCCCATGTGGTACGTATTGCTTTTTACGGATGCCTTTCGGGTTGAAGAGTGCTGGCTCAATGTTTGCAAGAGCATTCCAAATTGGTTTTGAACCTCAGCTCCGTAGAAATATGGAGGCATACATGGATGACATAGTGGTCAAAACCATGGACGGGCCAACTCTTGTGCAAGATCTAGAAGAGACATTTTCCCACCTGCGCAAGATCAACCTTAAGCAGAACCCTGAGAAGTGTGTCTTCGGCGTTCCGTTCGGCAAGCTTCTCGGATTCTTTGTGTCGCAGCACGGGATCGAGGCAAACCCAGACAAAATCAAAGCTATTAAGTAGATTGAGGCGCCCAAGCGGATTAAAGATGTGCGTCGGCTCACTGGCTGTGTTGCCACCATGAGCCGATTCATCTCCAAGTCCGCCGAGCGTGCCCTTCCCTTCTTCATGATCTTGAAGAAGGCAGGCCCAGTGGAGTGGACCCCAGAAGCCGAGGCGGCGTTGTAGGATCTGAAGAAATACCTTTCCTCCACGCCGATACTGGTTGCGCCTAAACCACAAGAGCCATTGCTGCTGTATCTAGCAGCGACGAATCAAGTGGTCAGCGCCGCACTGGTGGCACAGAGGGAGGTCGATGAAGAGGCAGTGGCGACAGCAGAACCAGAGGATGGCAAGCCAAAGATTCCCCCAGCAGGGCCTGATGCCTGCAAGGCAAGGCGCCCGGCAGAGTCTGATGCCATCGAGGCAGTGCCTGCGCAGTCGGTTGAGATGGTGCAGAAGAAGAAGATGATGCAGCACCCAGTTTACTTTGTCAGCTCCCTCTTGCAGGGGGCTAGTTCGAGGTACCCCGGTGTGCAAAAATTGCTCTTCGGCCTCCTTATGGCCTCAAGGAAGCTGCGTCATTACTTCCAAGCCCACGAGATCACTGTCGTCACTCGCCTCCCATTGCAACGGATACTGCATAACCCAGATGCAACCGGAAGGATTGTGGAATGGGCCTTGGAGTTGTCAAGTTTTGGTTTGAAGTTTGAAAGCACCTCGACAATCCAGAGCAGAGTCCTGGCGGAGTTCATTGCAGAATGGACCTCAACGCCCGACGAAGAAATCCAGGAGACCACTCTCCCAGGCAGGGAAGTAGACCGCGACTGGATCATGTACTTTGATGGGGCTTTCGCTGCAAAGGCGCCCGGTGCGGCGTCGCTCTTCGCACCCACCGGAGAGCACCTCAAGTATGTGGTCGGATGCACTTTCGAGGATATGTCTACCAACAACACTGCGGAGTACGAGGGGCTGCTTGCCGGTCTCAGGATCGCGGCGGACCTCGGGGTTAAGAAGCTCATCGTCAGGGGTGACTCGCAGCTTGTTATCAGACACGTCAACAAGGATTACCAAAGCCCGTTGATGGAGGCTTACATAGATGAGGTGAGGAAGCTGGAGGAGCGCTTTGACGGTATCCAAGCGGAGCACATCCCCCGAGTGGAGAACGACATCGCCGATTACCTGTCAAAGCGTGCTGCATTCAAGCTACCTGTGGAACCAGGTACCTTCTTGCTCCGGTTAACTCAACCATCCGTTGAACCATCAACGGGGCAAAACAAGCAGAGGAAGTCAGGTCCCGACAAGTACTTTCCTACGGAGTCCCCTGGGGCCGCCAGCAAGGGTGCTGTCGTGGACATTGAGCCTGCCAAAGGGCAGCTGGCTCCGGCAGGGCGTCAAGCCCTGGCCATGGAGACAGTCGTGCCCATGGCTGAGGAAATGCCTTTGGTCCTTGCCGTCGAGCCCCAGGCTCCGGCGTGGGCAAATCATACTGTCTGATTCCTCCAAACAGGGGAACTTCCTGAGGAGCAGGAAGAAGCGGAAAAAGTAGCCCATCGGTCCGCCCTGTACCAGTTTGTCGACGACGTCCTGTACAAGAGAAGGCCAAATGGCGTGAAATTAAGATGCATCCCCCGGGAGGAAGGACTGGAGCTGTTGGCAGAGATACATTGAGGCATATGTGGCTCCCACATAGGGCCGAGGGCCCTTGCCGAGAAGGCGTTCCGGCAAGGTTTCTTCTGGCCCACCGCCCTCCAGGATGCGACGGCACTAGTAACCAAGTGTGAAGCGTGCCAGTTCCAGTCAAAGAGACTTCATCAACCAGCTCAACCCCTTCAAACGATCCCTCTCTCCTGGCCATTCTCGGTCTGGGGGCTCGACATACTGGGCCCTTTCCCCGTCTTTGTCGGGGCTTTGAGTACTTGTACGTTGCAATCGACAAGTTCACAAAGTGGCCAGAGGTAGAACCAGTGAGGAAGGTGACAGCACAATCAGCCGTCCAGTTCTTCAAGGGACTAGTCTGCCGATTTGGTGTGCCAAATAGGGTCATCACCGACAACGGCACGCAGTTCACAAGCCACACCTTCGTGCAATACATTCAAGACCTCGGCAGCAAGGTTTGTTTTGCTTCCGTGGCACACCCCTGGAGCAACGGCCATGCAGAGAGGGTGAATGCTGAAGTGTTGCGAGGCCTGAGAAAGAAGACCTTTGACAGGCTGCATAAGAGCGAAAGGCGCTGGATTGATGAATTGCCGGTGGTTCTTTGGTCGATCAGAACGACGCCAAATCGAGCCACCGGCCAGACACCCCTCGCCCTAGTATATGGGGCGGAGGCAGTTCTCCCCACGGAACTCATATACGGGTCACCTCGAGTGCTCGCTTATGATGAGCTTGAGCAAGAGCGGTCGCGGCAAGATGAAGCGACGCTCCTTGAGGAAGATCATCTTCGGGCAGCTGTGAGAGCAGCACACTACTAGCAAGCCTTGCGCCGCTATCGTAGCCGCAAGGTTCATGCCCGAAGCTTTGAGGAAGGCGACCTTGTTCTTTGGCGCGTTCAGTCGGCCAAGAATTCCAACAAGTTGACGCCAAAGTGGGAAGGCCCTTATCAGGTAATACGAGTCACTAGGCCCGACGCAGTCCGCTTGGAGACCGAGGATGCCGTCCTAGTGAGCAACTCCTGGAACATCGAGCATCTTCGCAAGTTTTACCCATAAGGCGCGGCTTTCCGGGCCTCCCGGCAAGCCACCTTTTGTACGAGCTTTGCCGGCAAGGCATGTAACCCTTTGTACAAAGCCAGGCGCAGACCCTGAGCATAAATAAATGAAGCGCTGACGCCCTAAGTTATAGCACGCATGCTAGGTCGAGTCTCTTCCTTGGTTAGGGTTGATAGTGCTTAGCGGCGACTAACCCCTAGCCTAGAGGTCGAGTGCATGTCTATTTGTTTCTTTTCTGTCCTCCTTTGGTTCGCGGGGCACATGAGCACTTCTGCTGAGCTGCTTGGAAGAAAGGAAACAGACCGGCGTCCCGACCCCCGCGAACCAGAGTTGTCGGGGGCTGCAAGCACAAGGATCCAACCACGGCAAGACGAGGTTGCCGGGGGCTGCAGATCCAGATAAGTCTTTCATCCTCTATCATGCATTTCGGAACGGAACTGGGATATGTGAAACCTTGTTTTATTTCTAGGCCATCGTGCTCCCCTTTTCTATACCCAAGGATTATCTCCTGGACCCGGATTTGGTTCTAGTCGCGGTGGCAAGGAAGTAGAACGAGGAGCCTAAGCCCGCTTCATCCCTGCCTCCGCCAAGGGCGCGAGAATGGTCGAACAAAGTGGGGGGACGGCAAGGCCTGTTGCCGGGCGAAAAACGTTTATCTTAAATTGTAACAAGGATTCGCTCCTTTTCGCAGGGTCTACCCACGAACGAAAAACCCGGCAAACATCCCTTTTTCATTAAAAACATCCCACACAGTGCAGTCCAAATTGCAGAATGAAAAAACATGAACAAGGGGGATTACAAGCTTTAAATTCAACAAGGCCCGAAGGCTTACAGGTTAAAAAGAGATAAGATGCCCGTAATCCCTTTCTTGTCCCTCTCATCAGGAGGTAGGTCAAGGAAGAAAAAGGGCAAAAGGGGTGCCCAGGCGAGCTACAAGTAGCAGAAAGCACCAAGAGAACACCTCGGTGGCCGCCCACGGATGGGCCGGTGATGACGGTGCCGGGAAAGGAGCTGGAAGACGAGGCGGCAGGACCGGCAATACGCGACGAAGGCGTCGGTGCCCGCGTACTCTGAGTTGACGGCCTTGCCGCCTGCCCTCTTCCTCTTCCACAGCCTCCCGACGCCAGCCGCCCAAGGAGACGGCCCTGAGAAGTTCAAGGAGCTGGCCCCTCCCCCGGCAAAACTCTGCCGGAGAAGCGGCCAGGTGCAGATGTTGCTGCTGCTGCACCCGCCCAGGAGCGGGGTGTCCTAGTCGGACTCATCCCCGTCATCTGCCCCGCTGTCCTCCTTGTTGCTTTTGCTTGAGGAAGAGCTTCCGTTGTCGGAATCTCCGTCGATGGAGCTCCCCGCGCAGCACTTCAGGCGAGTCCAGAAGTCTCCGAAGACCTTGACGGAGAGCAGGCCATCCTCTATTAATTTGAAGTAGAGGATGATCCCCGCCGTTAGGCTGTGGATGCGAGTGAACATCTTCCATCCACGACGGAGGTACATCACCCGAGGAGACAGGAAGTCGACGTCTACCCGCGTGCCTCCATTCTCGCAGCCCCTCATGTGCAATCTGATGGATTGGGGCGGGTCTTGCTCCATCTCCCGAGCAAACGGGGTAGGAAGATGAAGACGGCGATGCGGAGGCCGGTGCGGCCTGATGAAGAACTCGCGAGGCTGGTCTCCGACATGGCCTTCCATCAGAAAAGGCATCGTTGGCGGGGGCGAAGCCGGCGCGCCACCCCGTCCTCATCTTCCCCGAGCACCACGACCTCTGCCCCGGCCTCGCCCCCTCCCCCTTCCCCTCGCGGCCGGCTCCACCACCGCGGGCTCAGGAGGAGGAGGGACGCGCTATCAAGCAGCGACCCTCGCCGCCACCGTCCAGGGACCGGGATTCCCTTTCTCCATGGCAAATGAAAGGAAGAAGCAGAAGCAGGAGGAGATAGATGACTAGAGTGCGGGATGCCTTCCCCCTTCCCCCTCTTTATAGAGGGGCGGGCTCGGGGCTCAGCCGCCCCGCTCGGCCAATCCAGTCACCAGGGGCGCAAGGAATCGAGACCGACCCGCTGCCCCAATCAACGACGGCCCGGTTTCCCGCCTCCACTGCTTGCCACCCCAAGCGCATGAAGGACGCATGGCGAACATGCAGAATCAAGGGGACGGGTGAAGCGACCTCTCCCCGCCCCGTGATCGTGAGGTGTCGATGCCTTGAAGACCGTGACCCGCCCCCGCGTAGTAAATGAGCCGCGCCCCCACGCCTCCCTCTTTTTGTGGGGAAGACGCGAGCCGCCTCTTTACCCCGATGTGACGCATGCATGCGGAAACTGCCCTGCGCATGCCGCCCACGTCACGTGCACCCCCCCACGCCGCGCCACGCCGCGCGCGGGACATGGGAAGCGCAGCGCGCGAAAAGTTTTACCGCGGTAAAACCGCCTACCGCTCACAAGACCGTTTTGGGCCTGGCCCAACAACGTGTCGCGCTTATATGTGGCCCAGGCCCGGGGGCTCCTGTCGGTGTACAAACGAAGGGGCGCGTCTTTGTGTCCCTTTACCTGTGCACAGGCAGTCGGAGCCACGCCCACGGCCACACCAAGCAGAGAAGGGGAGGTGAACTAAGGTAAAACCGAAGCCCGAGGCAGCCAGAGCAACACCAAGACCAATGACGCAAAGGAGTAGGGGGCGGAGCAGTTTTCCCCGGCAAGACCCTTGCCAGGGACGGCCTCAGCAGCCCCGGCAAGACCCTTGCCGGGGCAGCACGCCCGGACACCAACAGAGCGAGCCACCCTTGAGCCCACGCCCCAAACACCATCAACTACGTTGGGCCAGGGCTAGGGAGGCACCTCTGTGGTGGCCTGCAGATCTTTGTGAAGACGAGGAACACTCAAGATTAGATGAGGATTAGAAGACGACGACCCTCGGCAAGATCCTTGCCGAGGAGGGCCACTAGATCCCCGACAAGGTCCTTGCGGGGGACGATGGCGCGCCACGGCAAGACCCTTGCCGGGCCACCCGGCAAGGCCCTCACCAAGGACGCCAGCAGGGCCACTGCCAGGCCCGCACCTATCAAGTTTCCACCGCCGTTCGCATGCAGCTGCCAGCTCAACCAGCTGAGCAAGCACCTGCGTGGCAACATGCAGCTCCCGGACCAACTCGTCAATCGCCTGCATGGCGGCATGCAGATCTTCGTGGAGGCTCCACCACCGCGCCGCCTCAGCTGCCTGCCTGCCTACATGGCACCGCATGCATCGCTGGCCAGGGCGCGTGTCAAAGCAAGGAAGAGCGGCGACGGACGGGACATGCCTCGCCCCCGTCCCCGATAAAGCTAGGGGACACCTCAGCGACGCATTAAATGCGTCTTGTCCTGTAATACGAGCGATAAGCTTGCAATACTGTATGCCTTTCCACCTCCTATATGCCACTGTGGCAGCCCCTTTCGACTATAAAAGGAGGCCCATGGCATACTGGAGAAGGATTCGGCTCTTTGGGACCGCGCACCCTACCATAGCTAGTTCGAGAGCTCAAGAACTCCCTGAAATACACCCACCAAAGCAGGACTAGGGTTTTACGCATCCTCCGGCCCGAACATGGGTAAACGACCCTTGTGCTGATTACTAATCCTGCTCTTCTCGCAACCCTGCGCCCCGGCAACCGTAGTAGGGATTCTTGTGGTCCCATAGGTGTCGTTCCACACCGACAGTAACAAGTAACAATAAATTTCAGCATGTAGTAATAGTTTTTCCTAATCAATTTCCACTTACCAAGAGAGATTCACTCCTCGATAATGGCACCAGAAAAGAGTCTTGATGACCCACAAGTATAGGGGATAAATCATAGTCCTTTCGGTAAATAAGGGTGTCGAACCCAACAATGAGGAGCAGAAGGAAATGACAAGTGGTTTTCAGCAAGGTATTTTCTGCAACACTAAATAGTCGGTAACAGGTAGTTTGATAGCATGGTAATTTGTAACGGACAAGTAACGGTATCGATAAAATAAAGTGCAGCAAGGTAGACATATCCTTTTGTGGCCAAGGACAGGCCAAAACGATCTCTTATGATAAGAAAAGCGTTCTTGAGGGTACATGGGAATTTCACCACGTCACTTTCATCATGTTGGTTTGATTCGTGTTTGCTACTTTGATAATTTGATATGTGGGTGGACCGGTGCTTAGGTGTTGTTCTTACTTGAATAAACCTCCGACTTATGATTAACCCCCTCGCAAGCATCCGCAACTATGAGAAAAGTATTAAGATAAAATCTAACCATAGCATTAAACTTTTGGATCCAAATTGGTCCCTTGCGAAGTAGTGCATAAACTAGGGTTTAAGCTTCTGTCACTCTAGCAACCCATCATCTAATAACTACTCCACAATGCATTCCCTTAGACAGAAATATGCGAAGTGCCATGTAGTCGATGTTCACATGACACCGCTAAGGGAATCACAACATACATATCATCAAAATATCGAACACATCAAATTCACATGATTACATGCAATATGATTTGTCCCGTGACCTCAAGAGCAAAAGTAACTAGTCACAAATGATAATCATGCTCAAGATCAGAGGGGTATTAAATAGCATAATGGATCTGAACATATAATCTTCCACCAAACAAACCATATAGTAATCAACTACAATATGTCATCAACACTACTAGTCACCCACTGGTACCAATCGAAGGTTCCGGTACAAAGATTGAACACAAGATATGAACTAGGATATGAGAGGAGATGGTGTTGTTTAATATGTTGATGGAGATTGCCCTCCCAAAGATGAGAGGGTTGTTGGTGATGACGATGGCTTCCATTTCTCTCTCCGGGAGGGAAGTTCCCTCGGCGGAATCGCTCCGCCGGAGGGCAAAAGTGCTCCTGCCCAAGTTCTGCCTCGAGACAGCGGCTCTTCGTTCCGAAAGTCCTTCCCCCTTTTTTCTTGGTCAAAATGACTTATATACCATAAGATGGGCACCGAGGTGGGCTGGGCTGAGCACAACCCACGAGGGTGCGCATGGGGGCCTGGCACGCCCTAGTGTCATGTGCTCACCAGGTGCCCCCCTCCGAAGTTATTTTCTCCAGTATTTTTTATATATTCCAAAATAATTCTTCGTAAATTTTCAGCTCATTTCGAGATGTGCAGAATAGGTAACTCTGGCGTACCTTTTTTAGCTCCAGAATTTCAACTGCCGGCATTCTCCCTCTTTGTGTAAACCTTGCATATTATGAGAGAAAAGGCATTACAATTACTCCATAAAGCATTACTATGCATAAAAACATTATAAACAACAGTAGGAAATCATGTTGCAAAATGGACGTATCAGTGTGCTTCCCTCGTTGGCCCAATAAGCCCAATAACTCCTCGTGGCCTTCTCAGAACCCCTTCCGGTTATCCGATAAATACCCGATGCTTTCTGACATTTTTCCAGATACCAAATAGTATCGTCCTATACATCAATCTTTACCTCCGGACCATTGCAGAGTTCCTGTCATGTTCATGATCTCATCCGAGACTCTGAACAACATACGGTCACTATTTCACTTAACTCATATAATAATATATCATCAACGAACATTAAGCGTGCGCACCCTATGGGTTAGAGGATGATGTAGACATGACCGAGATGCTTCTCCGGTCAATAACCAATAGCAGGACCTGGATGCCCATATTGGTTCCTACATATTCTACGAAGATATTTATCAGTCAAACCTTTATGACAACATACGTAGTTCCCTTTGTCTGTCGATATGTTACTTGCCCGAGATTCAATCGTGGTATCTCCATACCTTATCAATCTCGTTACCGGCAAGTCTCTTTACTCGTTTTGTAATACATCATCTCGTAACTAACTCCTTAGTCACTTTTCTTGCAAGCTTCTTGTGATGTTTTATTACCGAGAGGGCCCAGAGATACCTCTCCATCACACGGAGTGACAAATCCCAATATCGATCCATGCCAACTCAACAGACACCTTCGGAGATACCTGTAGAGCATATTTATTATCACCCAGTTACGTTGTGACGTTTGATAGCACACAAGGTATTCCTCCAGTATCCGGGAGTTGCATGATCTCATGGTCGAAGGAATATCTATTTGACATTGAGAAAGCAATAGCAATAAACTGAACGATCATATCCTAAGCTAATGGATGGGTCTTTTCAATCACATCATTCTCCTAATGATGTGATCCCCTTATCAAATGACAACACATGTCTATGATTAGGAAACCTTAACCATCTTTTGATCAACGAGCTAGTCTAGTAGAGGCTCACTAGGGACACCGTATTTGTATATGTATCCACACATGTATTTAAGTTTCCGATCAATACAATTCTAGCATGAATAATAAACCTTTATCATGATTAAGGAAATATAATAATAACCACTTTATTATTGCCTCCAGGGCATATTTCCAACAAGCAATTGAGCTTGGGCCACATCATCTAAAATATCTAACTAGAATCATCATCAAGTCTCAGGCTCTGGTTGATTTCATCAATGATTGGACAGAGATGCAAACATGTGAGGACAGGCCGCATAATACATACTGGACAATACACTTTGATGGATCCAGACAGTTGGAAAGCTCGGGGGCTGGAGTTGTCATATCTTCTTCGTGAGGTGATCGGTTTTGTTATGTTTTAAGGTTGATGTTTCCCTGTACTAATAATGCAGCTGAGTATGAGGCTTTTCTACATGGGTTCCGTATGGCTAAGGAGATGCACTTGAG
Organism: Aegilops bicornis; assembly: GCA_021605145.1. Classification (NCBI taxonomy): domain Eukaryota; kingdom Viridiplantae; phylum Streptophyta; class Magnoliopsida; order Poales; family Poaceae; genus Aegilops; species Aegilops bicornis. Next base: position 287,807,964 of record CM038674.1, on the reverse strand, counting down.
CCGGGTTAGATGCCTTGGCGACTCAGATCTCGTTGCACAACAAGTTTCAGGGAAGTGGGATTCTAAAGACCCGCTCATGGCGGCTTATCGTCAGGTAGTGACTAATGTTGCTGGTCACTTCAAACGTTATCAAGTGGATCATATAGACCGGTGGCATAATGAGGTGGATGATGCGTTGTCCCGGATGGGTTCTCAGTGTAAGAAGGTTCCCCCTAATGTGTTCCCTGATGTGCTGCATAACCCTTCTGTTAAGTTACCTTCGGAAGAGGATCTCGCTATCCCAGACCTGGAAGGACAGTTGGTGGCGGCTCTACATGCTATTCCAGATTGTACACTGCCATATCTGGCTTATTTGACCTAGAGTGAGCTTCCAGAATATGAAATTTTGGCCAGACAAATCATTCGGTGGTCTAAGTCCATGCTAGTTGTCAATGACGAGTTACACCAGTGCAGTGTGATTGGCATCTTCCAGCGTTGTGTTTCGCCTGAGGAAGGTTGTGAGATTCTCCAAGAAATTCATGTTGTGGGCTATGGTCATCATGCCGGGTCAAGATCTCTAATGGTCAAGGCTTTTCGATATGGTTTTTTCAGGTTGATGGCTCACGCTGATGCAGAGGATATTGTCCGCAAGTGTTACGGTTGCTAGAAATTTGCAAAACAACCCATGTGCTGGCTCAAGAATTGCGGATGATCCCAATCACTTGGCCGTTTGCGATCTGGGGGCTTGATATGGTCGGACCCTTTAAGAGGTCTAAGGACAAAAAGACTCACCTGTTGGTAGCGGTTGATAAATTTACCAAGTGGGTTGAAGAACAGCCGATCAGCAGTTGTGAGGCGGCGACTGCAGTTCAGTTCCTAAAAAAGCTGATCTTCCTCTTTGATTGTCCTCATAGTATTATCACTGATAATGGAACAAATCTGTCTAAGGGTGCTATGAAAGAGTTCTGTCAGAGGGAACATATTCGGCTTGATGTTTCATCAGTGGCTCAAACATAGTCCAATGGCCAGGCCGAGCGTGCTAAGTAGGAGATATTATGAGGGATCAAGCCTCGACTCATGGTTCCCTTGGAGCGTACCTCGGGTTGTTGGGTTGAAGAGCTTCCTGCTGTTCTTTGGAGCATAAGAACCACCCCCAACATATCAACGGGTTACATGCCGTTCTTCATGGTTTAGGGCGCAGAAGCGGTTCTCCCTAGTGACATCCGGCATGACTCGCCCAGGGTGGCGGCTTACGTCGAAACAGATAACAAGACGGCTCGTCGGGATGCCTTGGATGCGCTACAAGAAGAACGTGATCTTGCGGCGGCTCAATCAAGGATTTATCAGCAGGACCTGCGCCGCTATCATAGCCGCGGCGTTCGAAGCTGCACTTTCCAGGAGGGTGACATAGTGCTCCTTTAATTCAAGATCAGACAGGCATGCATAAAATTTCACCTCCTTGGGAAGGGCCATTTGTGGTTAGCAAAAACCTCAACAACGGGCCGTATTATCTCGTCAACATACGTGAGCACAACAAATCACGTACCTCTGAGGAGGAGACAACATGCCCTGGAACATTGCTCATCTTCGACCTTACTACACTGGCTCCAGTCATTGTACATACTTACATCATGTATATACCTTTTTTATGATCAAATATAATAAAGCTGGCATCCCGAAACTCGGGGCCTCTGTTGTTTCTTCTCATATATTGTGCATGAGTCTTTTATTTGTTTATCATAGGTCACTTCGGGGCTTCCAACTCACCGAGTTTAGCTTTCTCACCCTCTTGACCTAGCAAAAACACCACAATATGTTGGTTAAACCTGCCTGTCTGCTTGATGTTACTCCAAAAAGATGACCCGCCATACTCTTGTCAGTCAATCTTTATGGCCCTGGACTCGTCAAGGTTAAAACGACGAATTACGTCATGTGAGATCCGGCTTACAGAAAGCAAGGATAAACCAAGTCTATCATGACAGCTTCACCGAAGCAAGACTTCAACCTCGAAAGCCAGTCTTTTTACCGAGCCTCGAAATCTGACTCACTATTAAATCTATATATATTTTGTCCATTGATCACATTATTGCAATGACTATTAGTCCCTAATGACCCACAAGTATAGGGGATCTATCGTACTCCTTTCGATAAGTAAGAGTGTCGAAGCCAACTAGGAGCAGAAGGAAATGACAAGCGGTTTTCAGCAAGGTATTCTCTGGAAGCACTGAAATTATAGGTATCAGTTAGTTGTGTGATAAGATAATTCGTAACGGGTAACAAGTAAGAAATGTAACTAAGGTGCGGCAAGGTGGCCCAATCATTTTTCTAGCGAAGGACAAGCCTGGACAAACTCTTATATAAAGCAAAGTGCTCCCGAGGACACATGAGAATTATTGTCAAGTTAGTTGTCATCATGTCCATATGATTCTCGTTCGTTACTTTGATAATTTGATATGTGGGTGGACCGATGCTTGGGTGTTGTCCTTACTTGGACAAGCCTCCCACTTATGACTAACCCCTCTCGCAAGCATCCGCAACTACGAAAGAAGAATTAAGATAAATCTAACCATGGCATGAAACAAGTGGATCCAAATCAGCCCCTTATGAAGCAACACATAAACTAGGGCTTAAGCTTCTGTCACACTAGCAACCCATCATCTACATATTACTACCCAATGCCTTCCCCTAGGCCCAAATCATGGTGAAGTGTCATGTAGTCGATGTTCACATAACACCATGCTACCTCTTGAGCATGCGTTGGTTTTCCCTTGAAGAGGAAAGGGTGATCCAGCAAAGTAGCGTAAGTATTTCCCTCAGTTTTTGAGAACCAAGGTATCAATCCAGTAAGAGACTACACGCGAGTCACCTAGTACCTACACAAACAATCAAGAACCTTGCAACCAATGCGATAAAGGAGTTGTCAATCCCTTCACGGCCACTCACAAAAGTGAGATCTGATAAAGATAATAAGATAAATATTTTTGGTATTTTTATTGTATAGATTGGAAAATAAAGATTGCAAAATAAATAGTAAACAAGAATTGTAGATTGGAAACTTATATGATGTAAAGTAGACCCGGGGGCCATAGGTTTCACTAGTGGCTTCTATCATCACAGCATGTATTACCGTGGGTGAACAAATTACTGCCAAGCAATTGATAGAAAAGTGCATAGTTATGATGATATCTAACGCAATGATCATGAATATAGGCATCACGTCCGTGTCAAGTAGACCGAAACGATTCTGCATCTACTACTATTACTCCACACATCGACCGCTATCCAGCATGCATCTAGAGTATTAAGTTCATAAGAACGGAGTAACGCTTTAAGCAAGATGACATGATGTAGAGGGATAAACTCAAACAATATGATATAAACCCCATCTTTTTATCGTCAATGGCAACAATACAATACGTGCCTTGCTTCCCGTGCTGTCACTGGGAAAGGACACAACAAGATTGAACCCAAAGCTAAGCACTTCTCCTATTGAAAGAAAGATCATCTAGTAGGCCAAACTAAACCGATAATTCGAAGAGACTTACAAAGATATCAAATCATGCATATAAGAATTTAGAGAAGAACCAAATAATACTCATAGATAATCAAGTTCATAAACCCACAATTCATGGGATCTCGGCAAACACACCGCAAAAGACTATGACATCGAATAAATCTCCAAGAACATCGAGGAAAACTTTGTACTGAGATCCAAAGAGAGAGAAGAAGTCATCTAGCTAATAACTATGGACCCGAAGATCTGTGGTAAAGTAGTGCTCCTTCAACGACGAAGGTGGTGAATCTCCACTCCGCAGGGACTCTGGCTGGGACACGATCTAGCTCGCATGAACGGAAACCACGACAAGCAATCAAGCAATCACGGCATCACCTACAATCTAGCATGACACGCCAGGTCAGTACATTGAATGTACTTGCAAGCTCACAACAATCAAAAACATCAAGGCAAGACAATAACATAGCATTAATCAGGTTAATTAAAGTAACAACTACCATCATGAAGCAACTACTAAGCATGGTATGAAACCGATACAATACTGATAAATAACCATCTCAGATCTCCATAACCATCTCTCTCTTGGCTAACCGGCCAACCAATATACCATCTCGATCACCTCATGATCAAAACCAAACGGTGATCTTTCCGGGATCACAACCATGACCAACACTTGGCCTCCAACCTCATCATCAACATCCTGCTAATCTGTACTGCTCAACATATCATCATATAAATCATCTATAAGTCATTCCGTCATGTGAGTGTTGATCGAACAGTGGGACCTAGTACGAACCCATGCCCATGACCGAGGACGCGGCTATCGATAGATTAAATAAACACAGTCTGCAGAGGTAGCGCACTTTACCCACACCACAGAACCCATGGCCTCGTACTCCCATTCGGGTGGACCAATGGCGTTCCGACAAAAACGATCTACTGCCATGACACTCTCCCGACCACTCCGACTCACTCCCCTTAGGGCTAGTCCTGGGTGGCCCCATGTCTACCAAAGACACAACGACCACCGTCGTGGTCAAACCATAAACGTCCCAAACAGGGACAAAAAGGCGCCTAACAACTACGGGCACACAAGGTTATGTCCGCCTACCTGATCAGGGTAGCGCGCGCCCATAACCTTCCCTCATTGGAGGCACCGGCGAGAGGCACGACAATAGACCGCATTAGGGCCTTTCCCATAAAGGCAAATGTGGTTGCACTGGAAAAGCCCGATTCGGTGGCACCTGACCAACTTAATGACGGAATTTATCCCCAAAAATATAACAGTGATAACTGATACTCCGATATCAACTACCAAACTATAATCCAGGTCATAGCAATATCCAACAAATAATCCAAGCATAATATCATCATCTCAAAATACTCCAGGGGTAGCACAACACTACTTTCATGATGAATTCGAAACCATAATGCTACTACTCCAATAACAAGAATAAAACTATTCGGCCAAGATCCACATGTAAACATCATCTCCAAAAATAATTCTCCAAGCAACAGAACATCAACTAGCATCATGAAAATAATCATACTAACCACTAGTAATCCAAAGGCAGCATGATATCCAAAGTAATAATCCAAAATATAATAACAGATACCATCATGAAAACAATCATAATAGCCACTAAGAATCCAAAGTCACATGTCATCCACATACTCATCAAAAATAAAATCCTAGAACTCCAAGCAATATCATGGCAATAGCAAGATCAAAACAATACTCTCAGAATGCCATGAACAAATCACAAGCAGCTAGAACAATATTTTAAACAAGTTTAAATAAGGAACATCATGTCACTGCATTGCAATCATGCAAATGGAGGTTGTGGCTTTCCTGAGGTGGAAGAAATCACCGGGAGAAAGTGCGAGAAACTCGCGGAAAGGATCGCCGAAAAACGTACTCTCTTGGAGGGGGCTGAATAAGGGTAGGGGCAAAATGTCATTTTCAGAATGTCAAAACATGGTGAAAATGGTTCCATTAGAACGGGCTCGATGAAACAAAGAAGTGGGCTTTAGATTCACCTCAAACGGAGTAGCGAGCAAAAAGTTATAAGCGCTTGAAATCCAGGGACCAATCTGTAAAATAAACTCTACAAACAGGCCCCTGAGCTGAAAAACAGAAAACACATTTAGTTGAATACGCCTTTCGGCAGAGAAAACGTATTTCTAGCCATAGTTAAGCGGAAATACGCTTTCCCAGAAGGAAAACGTACTTCTAACCGAACTAAGACCAAAATACGCTTTCCCTTAAAGAAAAGGCATTTCAGAAATGTGTTTCCACTTACCCAGCTAGGCAAACGCAGGGCCGGCTCGTGTGACGCTAACGTGCGGGTCCCACGCGAGTGGGGCCCGTCACTTATCCACGCTGGACCGGGCGGGGTCAACGTCGTGCGACTGAAAAATGGGGTCGAGGCGACGCGGGGCCCGCCTAGCCTGTCGGCGCTTTTCAACCTCAAGGCCGCCTGCGATGAGGAGGACACAGGCCTGCGGCGTCGGCCGGGCGGCTCGACCACCTCTGGCCGAGGAAAGACCGCCGGCGGGATCGGGGAAGGACGCCGCATCCATCTGGCTGGGTCACGGTTGCCGGGAAGGGGTGGAGCACGAGATAGCCGCGGTGGCAGAGAGCAACGGCGGCGGCACAGGTTGGGGGCGCGCAACCTGGGGCACTCCAGCGAGAGTGTGGGGTGGCGGAGAGGTTCACCGGAGCACGGGGAAGACTCTAGTGGCTACAGAAAGGAGGGGGAGGGCTCGACTCGTTCGGATTTAGGCCGGAGGGGGCGGCGGACATGGCGGCCATGGGAGGGATAGAGAGCTCTAGGAGCTCGGGCGAGTGGTTGGGGAGGGAGCTGGAGATGAGGTGAGGTCGATGAGCTCGGGGTTAAGCGATGAGGAGGAGCAGTGGGGTCTCTCATCGGGCAGAGGAGGCCAAGGGGGCACAGGGAGGAAGAGGACGACGAACGAACCGAGCCAAAACACCACTGTCCTCTCGTGGGCGTTCGGCGGCGAGCGTCAGTGAGGGGTTTTACTGAGAGGGAGAGAGGTCCAGGAGGGCAGCGACGATGCGGTAAATCTATTAGACATGCTCGTGCTCGCTGAGACACTGAGCAGAGGAGGGGCCCGAGCAACAAGCCATTCAGCTCGCGTCCATGGCATGCCAGAGAGGTGGTGACCGCGTGAGCTGGAGAGGAGAAGGTGCCAACGACTGGAAGATGTTTTCTAGGGCGTAGTCCATCCAGGGGAGGTTTCAACTATGGTGGTAGCTTCGTTAAAAGTGATCCGGTTAAACGGTAAGCAGTCTCTGAAGTTTACTGCAGTAAACTTGGGTGAGTGCTACCTCTTGAGCACTGCGTTGGTTTTCCATTGAAGAGGAAAGGGTGATGCAGCAAAGTAGCGTAAGTATTTCCCTCAGTTATTGAGAACCAAGGTATCAATCCAGTAGGAGGCTAAGCGCAAGTCCCTCGCACCTACACAAACAAATAACTCCTCGCAACCAATGCGGTAAGGGGTTGCCAATCCCTACACGGTCACTCACGAGAGTGAGATCTGATAGATATGATAGGATAATATTTTTGGTATTTTTATGATAAAGATGCAAAGTAAAATAAAAGCAAAGTAAAAAAGCAAAGGAAATAACTAAGTGTTGGAAGATTAATATGATGAAGATAGACCCGGGGGCCATAGGTTTCACTACTGGCTTCTTTCAAGAGCATAAGTATTTTACGGTGGGTGAACGAATTATTGTTGAGCAATTGACAGAATTGAGCATAGTTATGAGAATATCTAGGTATGATCCTGTATATAGGCATCACGTCCGAGACAAGTAGACGGACTCCTGCATCTACTACTATTACTCCACTCATCGACCGCTATCCAAAGATGCATCTAGAGTATTAAGTTCATGAAAACAGAGTAATGCCTTAAGCAAGATGACATGATGTAGAGGGATAAATTCATGCAATATGATAAAAAACCATCTTGTTATCCTCGATGGCAACAATACAATACGTGCCTTGCTGCCCTAACATCCTTTGGGAAAGGACACCGCAAGATTGAATCCAAAGCTAAGCACTTCTCCCATTGCAAGAAAGATCAATCAAGTAGGCCAAACCAAACTGATAATTCGAAGAGACTTGGAAAGATAACCAATCATACATAAAAGCATTTAGAGAAGATTCAAATATTGTTCATAGATAATCTTGATCATAAACCCACAATTCATCGGTCTCAACAAACACACCGCAAAAAGAAGATTACATCGAATAGATCTCCACGAGAGAGGGGGAGAACATTGTATTGAGATCCAAAAAGAGAAGAAGCCATCTAGCTACTAACTATGGACCCGAAGGTCTGAGGTAAACTACTCACACTTCATCGGAGAGGCTATGGTGTTGATGTAGAAGCCCTCCGTGATGGATGCCCCCTCCGATGGAGCTCCGGAACAGGCCCCAAGATGGGATCTCATGGGTACAGAAGGTTGCGGCAGTGGAATTAGGTTTTGGGCTCCGTATCTGATCGTTTGGGGGGTACGTAGGTATATATAGGAGGAAGGAGTACATCGGTGAAGCAACAGGGGGCCCACGAGGGTGTAGGGCGTGCCCTGGGGGGTAGGCGTGCCCCCCTACCTCGTGGCCTCCTCTTTTGTTTCTTGACGTAGGGTCCAAGTCTCCTGGATCATATTCTTCCTAAAAATCACGTTCTCGAAGGTTTCATTCTGTTTGGACACCGTTTGATATTCCTTTTCTGCGAAACTCTGAAAAAGCCAAAAAACAGCAATTCTAGGCCGGGCCTCCGGTTAATAGGTTAGTCCCAAAAATAATATAAAAGTGAATAATAAAGCCCAATAATGTCCAAAACAGTAGATAATATAGCATGGAGCAATAAAAAATTATAGATACGTTGGAGACGTATCAAGCATCCCCAAGCTTAATTCACCTTTCGTCCTCGAGTAGGTAAATGATAAAAACAAATTTTTTGATGCGGAGTTCTACTTGGCATAATTTCAATGTAATTCTTCTTAATTGTGGTATGAATATTCAGATCCGAAAGATTCAAGACAAAAGTTTAATATTGACATAAAAATAATAATGTGTCAAGCATACTCACTAAGAAATCATGTCTTCTCAAAATAACATGGCCAAACAAAGTCATCCCTACAAAATCATATAGTCTGGATATGCTCTATCTTCACCACACAAAGTATTTAAATCATGCACAACCCCGATGACAAGCCAAGCAATTGTTTCATAGTTTTGACGTTCTCAAACTTTTTCAATCTTCACGCAATACATGAGCGTGAGCCATGGACATAGCACTATATGTGGAATGGAATGGTGGTTGTGGAGAAGACAAAAAGGGAGAAGATAGTCTCACATCAACTAGGCGTATCAACGGGCTATGGAGATGCCCATCAATAGATATCAATGTGAGTGAGTAGGGATTGCCATGCAACGGATGCACCAGAGCTATAAGTATATGAAAGCTCAACAAATGAAACTAAAGTGGGTGTGCATCCAACTCGCTTGCTCATGAAGACCTAGGGCATTTTGAGGAAGCCCATCATTGGAATATACAAGCCAAGTCCTATAATGAAAAATTCCCACTAGTATGTGAAAGTGACAAAATGAGAGACTCTCTATCATGAAGATCATGGTGTTACTTTGAAGCACAAGTGTGGTAAAAGGATAGTAACATTGTCCCTTCTCTCTTTTTCTCTTTTTTTTATTTGGGCCTTTTCTCCTTTTTTATGGCCTCTTTTTTTCGTCCGGAGTCTCATCACGACTTGTGGGGGAATCATAGTCTCCATCATCCTTTTCCTCACTTGGGACAATGCTCTAAAAATGAAGATCATCACACTTTTATTTTCTTAGAACTCAACAATTACAACTTGATACTTAGAACAAAATATGACTCTATACGAATGCCTCCTGTGGTGTACCGGAATATGCAATGAATCAAGAGTGACATGTATGAAAGAATTATGAACGGTGGCTTTGCCACAAATACGATGTCAACTACATGATCATGCAAATCAATATGACAATGATGGAGTGTGTCGTAATAAACGGAACGGTGGAAAGTTGCATGGCAATATATCTCGGAATGGCTACGGAAATGCGATCATAGGTAGGTATGGTGGCTGTTTTGAGGAAGGTTTATGGTGGGTGTATGATACCGGCGAAAAGTGCGCGGTATTAGAGAGGCTAGCAATGGTGGAAGAAAGAAGGGTGCGTATAATCCATGGACTCAACATTAGTCATAAAGAACTCATATACTTATTGCAAAAATCTACAAGTTATCAAAGCAAAGTATTACGCGCAAGCTCCTAGGGGGATAGATTGGTAGGAAAAGACCATCGTCATTCCCCGACCGCCACTCATAAGGAAGACAATCAATAAATAAATCATGCTCCGACTTCATCACATAACGGTTCACTATACGTGCATGCTACGGGAATCACAAATTTTGACACAAGTATTTCTCAAATTCACAACTACTCAACTAGCATGACTCTAATATGACCATCTTTATATCTCAAAAGAATTATCAAGCATCAAACTTTTCTTAGCATTCAACACACTCATAAGAAAGTTTTTACTAATCTTGAATACCAAGCATATTAGGATTATTTAAGAAAACTACCATGCTATTTAAGACTTTCAAAATAATCTAAGTGAAGCATGAGAGATCAATAGTTTCTATAAAACAAATTCACCACCGTGCTCTAAAAGATATAAGTGAAGCACTAGAGCAAAACTATATAACTCAAAAGATATAAGAGAAGCACATAGAGTATTCTAACAAATTCCAAATCATATATGGCTCTCTCAAAAGGTGTGTACAGCAAGGATGATTGTGGTAAGCTAAGAAGCAAAGACTCTAAGCATACAAGACGCTCCAAGCAAAACACATACCATGTGGTGAATAAAAATATAGCTCCAAGTAAAGTTACCGATGGAAGTAGACGAAAGAGGGGATGCCTTCCGGGGCATCCCCAAGCTTTGGCTTTATAGAGTCCTTAGTTTATCTTGGGGGTGCCATGGGCATCCCCAAGCTTAGGCTCCTGGCACTCCTTGTTCTATAATCCATCAAAATCCTTCACCCAAAACTTCAAAACTTCACAACACAAAACTCAACAGAAAATCTCGTGAGCTCCGTTAGCGAAAGAAAACAAAAGACCACTTCAAGGTACTGTAATGAACTCATTATTAATTTATATTGGTGTTAAAACTACTGTATTACAACTTCTCTATGGTTTATAAACTATTTTACAAGCCATAGATTCATCAAAATAAGCAAACAACACACGAAAAACAGAATCTGTCAAAAACAAAACAGTCTGTAGTAATATATAACTAACACAAACTTCTGGAACTCCAAACAATCAGCCGAAATAGGACGACCTAGAAATTTTGTTTATTGATCAGAAGCAATTGGAATCACTATTTTGTCTCGTTCTGGTGATTTTTAACAATTATTTTCGTGAGCAGAAAGTTTCTGGAAATTACAGCAAGATCAAATAACTATCATCCAAGAAGATCCTATAGGTTTAACTTGGCACAAACACTAATTAAAACATAAAAACACCTCTAACCAGAGGCTAGAACAAATATTTATTCCTAAACAGAAGCAAAAATCAAAAGAAACTAAAAATAAAATTGGATTGCCTCCCAACAATCGCTATCGTTTAACGCCCCTAGCTAGGCATAGAAGCAAGGATAGATCTAGGTATTGCCATCTTTGGTAGGCAATCCATAAGTGGATCTCATGATAGATTCATATGGTAACTTTATTTTATTCCTAGGGAAGTGTTCCATGCCTTTATTTAATTGAAATTGGAATCTAATATTCCCTTCCTTCATATCAATAATTGCACCAATCATTCTAAGGAAAGGTCTACCAAGAATAATAGGACATGAAGGATTGCAATCTATATCAGGAACAATAAAATCTATGGGTACATAATTCCTATTTGCAACAATAATAACATCATTAATTCTTCCCATAGGTTTCTTAATAGTGGAATCGCAAAGTGCAAGTTTAGAGAGCAATCATCAAAATCACGGAAATCTAGCAAACCGCACAAAGTTTTGGGAATAGTGGAAACACTAGCACCCAAATCACATAAAGCATAGAACTCATGATCCTTAATCTTAATTTTAATAGTAGGTTCCCACTCATCATAAAGTTTTCTAGGGATATAAACTTCCAACTCAAGCTTTTCTTCATAAGATTGCATCAAGGCATCAACGATATGTTTAGTAAACGCTTTATTTTGACTATAAGCATGAGGAGAATTTAGCACGGATTGCAACAAGGAAATACAATCTATCAAAGAGCAATTTTCATAATTAAATTACTTGAAATCCAAAATAGTGGATTAATTAACATCTAGGGTTTTGATTTCTTCAATCCCACTTTTATCAATTTTAGCATCAAGATCTAAAACTCTGAATTTGTCACAGCCCTAGATTAGCCTTGTTGTCTTTGCTTGATATTCATGTCATCATGTCTAAATTCAAATGAAATTTGAATTGAGGAATTTTCAAAGCCTCAGAAACCTTTTAAAAATGATCAACATTAAAATCTTCTCAAAGAAGTCCAAGAAAATGTTCCTCTTAGTCTCTAAAAATATTGCAAAGAGGTAAAACTCAAAACAATATTTTTGGTATCTCAGAGTTAATTATTTTGGGCCTTTGAATTAAATAAATAACTATTTGCATTGGATATATATTTGTTAATTAATTAATATATGTCCAATAATTCTGATCTTTGATGAAGGGCTTTGGAATAATCCAACTAGTCCCTACCATAATTATCAGAAGCAATAAAAATGATTTAGTGTCTAAAACTAAATCAAGACAAATTACAGAAAATAGAAAACAGAAAACAGAGAGAGAGAGAAACCCACCTGGGCCTTCTTACCTGGCGTGCTGTAGCCCAAGTGGCCGGCCTAGCACGGCCCAGCCCACCTGGCCCCTCCCCTGTCGTCTTCCTCCTTGCAGAGGACGAGAGGCGCAGCGTGGCGCCATGAGCCTGACCACCGACGGCCACCTCCTACTTGCCGCTCCCCCTCGACGCCCTGGACGCCTCCCGTGACGCCACGCAGTTCCCTGGTTCACTCCCTCGCCCTCCCCCGTGCTCGTTCCCTCCTCTGACCCGCTCTCTCTCCCGCAACCGAGCGCCACCGTCGCCGCCGCTCGCCGCTGCCGTGCCCTGAGCCTTCCCCCTCGCCCCTCTGATATGCCAAGAGCCCTTAATTCTCCCTCAACCTCTCCGTTAAGCCACGAGACGCCGGGTGCCCTGCATCATCGCCATCGACGTCATCTTCAACCTCGGGTCCGACGATCGCCGCCGTGGCTCCAACGCCGTCCAAGCCTTCCCCGAGCTCGCCGACCCCTCCGTTCGATCCACTGTGAGCTCCGCCGCTTTTTCCCCTCCTCCTCGAGCTCGTTTCCGCCCTCTAGCCGCCTCTTCCGCCGGAGCCGAGAGCTTGGCTCCGCCGGCCATGTCGCCGTTGTGGCCACCGTCACATATAGCTGCAACCGAGCACATAGCTGCTTTCGGCCGCAACGCCTGAAGCCCAAAACCCTCCTTGCTCCTGCTGCCCGCAACACGAACCCGCGCCCGCCCGAACTCCGGCCGCCGCTGCGAGCTCGGTCCACCCCGGTTGCTGCTGCTAGTCGTGTTGGATGCGCGCAAGTCTCAGCACCACGTAGAGCCCCTCCGCCGCTCTTTTGGTCACCGGAGGGCGAAACCCGGCGCCCTTCACCGTCTCTGACTCCGCCGGCGACGAGCCGCGGGTCAACTCCGGTGAGTTAACCTGGGTTTGATCCTTGTTTGACCCCCCAGGGTCACTAATGCGTGGGCCCGCCCTGTTAATTCTTAGTTAGGTTTAGTTAGAGCTAATTAACCTAGATTAGTGCTTAATCTAACGCTAACTAATTGTTAGTTAGATGTGTCAGCGACTGGGCCCCACCGGTCAGGTTGACCGGATGTGGTTAGTTGACCTGCTGACCTCAGCCTTACGTCATCTTGTCGACGATAAATATTTTCTGGGATTTAAAATAAATCAAAAATGATTTATTTATTTCAGAAAATATCCAAAACTTCTAAAAATCATAGAAAATCAACTGTAGCTCCAAATCAAATAATTTAAATATGAAAAATAATCAGAAAAATCCAATCTATCCATCTGTACCATTTTCATGCTTGTTAGAACAACTTGTAGCTGCTGTTTAGCACAAAGCATATAAATGGCAATTTAATATCCATATATGGAGTTTGAATTTCAATCTTGGATTCAAACCAACTTCATTTAATCTGCTGCTAGTTGCATTAGCTCAAATCACAGCATTCTGACATGTCATGATCATGCATCATATTGTGCACTGCATTGATTGTGTTCTTCCTTGTTTGCGGTATTTTCCCCCGATGAGCTGACGTACCGGCGATGAGGTCGATGACACCGATGAAGAGCTATAATATCTTCGGAGTGCTGTGCAAGCAAAACCCCTTGTTCATTCTGATACAATCCCACTCTCTCGCTCCTGCTCTCTTTTTACTGCATTAGGACAACAACGATTCATCTGTTACTTGCTGCGGTAGCTGAACCCCTTTATCCTCTACATGACCTGTCATTCCACAGTAATTAGATGAAACCCACTAGCATGACTCCTAGTTGTTTGAGCCTTGTTGTGCCTACTCATTCATGCTTGATTGTCATGCCTGCTACTGCTTAGAGTTGAGTCAGGTCTGATTCATCGGGAATGAATTGGAATGGTGTGTGAACATGTCCCTCATGTGTGAGCTAAGTGTGTGAACACGATTTGGTAAAGGTAGCGGTGAGAGGCCATGTAGGAGTACATGGTGGGTTGTCTCATTGCAGCCGATCCACAGTGAACTGAGTTACGTGTTTGTGATCCATGAAACAGTTACTACCACACATTGGGATCCTTAATTGACTCTCTCGGCTTCTTAACCACCCTTGTTCTCTGTCTAGGAGTTGCAACTAGTTTCTGGTGTTTGTAGGATATGTGTTGGAGACCGTGCGTAGCGCTGACCCTAGGGGTGGGCTATGATGCGGTAGAAACACCATGGCCCGGTGTACCGAATGCCCGTTTGGTATCTCGGGAACCCTGCACACATCGTTCGGGGCCGTTAGTGGAAACCTCGGCCGGACTCCCTACGGATGGAACCCGAATAGGCGATAAACCTGGACTAGGGACTTGAGTGTTTAGCTAGGCCGTGGACGACACCCACGTTGGGCTTCCGCTTGAAGGTTGCCGAGTACAAATCATGTAAACAACGGTAAGTGGTGAGAGCGTGTGTGAAGAAGTACACCCCTACAGGGTTAATATGATCTATTCGAATAGCCGTGTCCACGGAAAAGGACTTCTGGGTTGCCTATAACAGTTCATAGACAAGTGAAAGTGGATACTCTAAAATGCGCAAGATAAGTGTGAGTGCTATGGATAGCGTTCCCGTAGGAAGACGGGATCGAATCCATAGTGGTGTATTGATATGGTGAATATGTGGACTCGTGTGCGCCACCTCAAAAGAGTTACTTGCAGTCGTAGTCAGGTTAGCCACCGAGTCAAAGCTGGCTTGCTGCTGTTAAACTCCACCACCCCTTTGTTGATAATGATGCATATGTAGTTAGTTACGATGTAAGTCTTGCTGAGTACATTTGTACTCACGTTTGCTTATTTTATGTTTTGCGAGAGGCGTCGGTCTCGCTAGTAGTTCCACGTGGACTTGACGTTTAGCTTGTTACCTCAGCTACGATCTTGTGCCCTTGGCAGGATCTGGTAGATAGTCGGGCTTCTCGGCCTTTTTCATTTGTAGATGTACGTACTTTCGGACATGTTAAGCTTCCGCTTGTGCTTTGACTTGTATGCTTCGAGTGTTGGGTCATGAGACCCATGTTTGTAATATCTCGCTCCTCGGAGCCTAATGAATAAATATTTGAGTCGTAGAGTTATGTTGTGATGCCATGTTGTATTTACACATATTGAGCATATTGTGTGTATGTTTGAAATGCTTGGTATGTGTGGGATCCGACAATCTAGTTGTTTATCCTTGGTAGCCTCTCATATGGGGAAATGTAGTCTAGTGCTTCTGAGCGATAGTAGTCCGCTTCTGACCGGTTCACCGAGTCCTGCTAGCTTGACACTCTTGCTTTGGACACTGATCCGGGCATGTGTTTCACTTCTTCCTTATGTCCGTTCCCTTCGGGAAATGTCATGCGGTGATATCCGGAGTCCTGCCTAGCTCGCCAGCCCGGGTTACCGGAGTCTTAGGCCGGTGCTACAGCCCGGATTCATACGTTGATGACCGACATGCTCGATGTGATTCATGTATGCATGTCCCCATGGGTTAGCGCCGCTTTGGGTTCACGACTAGCCATGTCGGCCGGGTTCTCTGTCATGTGGATGCTAGCGACACTATCATATACGTGAGCCAGCGGTATAAGCGGTCCCGGGCCATGGTAAGGCGACACCGTGAGAATACCGTGCGTGAGGCCGCAAAGTGATATGAGGTGTTACTTGGCTAGATCAATGTGACTTGGAATCGGGGTCTGACAGCGTTGGTATCGAGCTTCTGCTGTCAGGATTACCAAGCCAAACTGGTCGAAGTTGTGTCTAGAAATGCTTTAGCTATGTAAGGGAATTGATTGTGGGATGGAACGTAAGGCTCTTTTTACTCCTTATACCTCATGGCCTTCTGATCTGAGTCATCCTCTTCTCTTCTACGGGAATTATGAACTAGGCCTTCTCATATATCTATCAGGATGACGTGTTACTAATCCATAGACTTTTAAGATTGTTGATTATCAGCTTTAGTTCAGTTTCTACTACTTTTAGTATGTTACCAGTTGAACCAGAACCTTGATATGATGTTGTTAAGTGACTATGCAAATCCTTGTGAATGTCTCAAATCTTTTTCTGAGCATTTAAAGCCGTTATGTTGTCCGAGTCATCCCAGGTTTCTAATACAATCTGAAGCATTTGCAAAATCCCTTCCTCCCATTTTGATGTCCCTTTGGGCCAGATTAACCACACTAATCGGTGAGTTGAGGTACTCTGTTGCCTCGACATATATGTTGGAACTAGTATTATGACCCTAGGCATCTTAGAGGATCACCTGGTAATATGGCCATGTTTTTGTGTTCCTAGTGTGATGATTCTGGCCATCATTCCCGAAAGCATCCCGTGATGTTATTAGTTAGTAGGTATTATATTCCTGGGTTCTTGAACCCGAGATTCACCCTACTTACCTCCTGTTGATAGTATTTGCTAGTTCCTTTGGGATATTAGTAACTTTGCGATAGTCCTCGAGGTCCGTGGTATCTCATTCTTCCACATACCATGAACCATCCTTGGCAGGATTTCCTTTGAACCAAAAGGTCACAACAAGAGTGCTCTCGAGGAGTACTCCATTCTATATTGTGACTCTGCCAGTTCTACCTTCTCTGCATGGATTATCCGGAAGAAATGTTGAGCTTCGCTCGACATACTAATCTATGCATCCACAACTCAGAAAATTATATGTTCCTTTGAGTTGTTCTCTTAGTTGTCTTCTGACCTTCATCTATCAATTGATAGTCAGGGAGTAATTGTGCATTCGTGTTCATCGATGCCTATTATTCTTGTGGTCCGTTGAGCCATTCTATTCTGGAATGACTAGGAGAAACAAACTCCAGTGCCTCATCCATATCTAGGATTGGGTCAAAGCAGTTGTATTCCGCAGATCAAAATGCCAATCCAGCTTTTGATTCTGTTCCACCTGGAGTGTTACCATCTTTATGTCAAGAATGTCATGAGAATTGCACCTTCTCTTATGAATTCTTGATGCGGTGATACTCTCGCCATCATCCTTCATTCCTCAGTTCCGTGTTGTTGTAACCGGAATGCCGACAAGTGAATCGTGATGTGAAATCTATACTCCTAGCAACCTCGTTGCTTGGTAGTTAATGGACAATATTCTCACTCTTAGCGTGTTGGTTATTAAATCATCATCCTAAGATTAATCGTGCTATCTAATCCATTCTCTGGTGCACCCTTGATCGATGAGCTAGGATTATTTCAAATATTCGCTCTATTGATCATATCGTCTTGCCCTGAAAAGCAAGATTGTTCTCGAGCTTAGTAATATATCGGTGGTTCGTGATATTCTGAATATCTTCTCGGAAGTATCACCAGGTTGTCACCTGACCTCTATGTTGAGTTCGTGACCAAGTTGATTTTCTTGTAACCACCCCTTCTCCAAGAATCCGTGTTGGATATCCCTGAGCTGGTTGGTTAAGCTAAACAACAACTTGGAGAGTTGGAAGATAAAAGCTTTGCTGAATTTAGTTCATTCTGAAGGGATATCTTTGCGTTTGTGTGTGTGTGTTGAAGAAAGATAATATCTTTATCGATTGGTCCTCGTAATCAGTTGTTGAACCTATTGTCTTATCAAACTTTGATTTGAGTATGGGCTATCACCGAATCAAATCAGTACCATTGATGTTCGTAATGTTGTCTTACTCGTGGTTGACCCCTCGAGCATACACCATTGCATCTCTTGGTCTGACCAATACTATCACCGTGTTCACATGATGGCGGAAGTCCAGTGATATGGAAATTCCGATGAGTTGTTGTTGAGCCCATCAGCAGCATTTTGTCTCCCCCATGATTAATGTTGAACATCAACCTAGTGTTGAAAACTTTGTAAGAAATGCCTTTGTGTTCCATTCATGAAGCCTATGCTTGAATGGAAGAAGTGACTTCCTTGAATTCATGTGCTTTAGGTGTAAGTTGCCGCCATGAATTTGAGAAAGGTTTGTTTTGTTTCCTCTGGAATCATCCCAAGTCAGTCATGCACATGCAAAGTTATCTATGGTCCGATAGGTGATCATCTTCATTCCATATACAATTCCTAGCACCCCAAACCCTTTGTTGATTTGTTCAAGGAGAAGAAGTTCCTTCCTAAGAGCTAATCCGGACTTATGTAAGGACTTCGTTATCCGCAATGATGGTTCCTAATCAGAACTCGGTAGTGTTTTATCATAAGACTACTATGTGGTCATGTTTGTCTGGGACAGCGTGCTCACATGTGTTTAGCAGAACCAGCTCATGTTTTGGAGCTTACTATCGTAGTTCATTTCCCGAGAATCTCGCAACGTCATCTCGTCGATTGTGTTGCAAACTTTCCTTTCAGACATGTTGAGTCTAAAGTATCCTATCACCAATCAGATCTGAATCTCAGGCAGATATGATGGTTGGAACATTCCCAACAGTTGCATTTTGTTCCCAGCTTGCACCCCATTGTGCCAATTTCAATGGGCTGCCCCTCTCAGCAGTCGCTGTCCAAGATCATCTTTAAAAGTGGACTTACCATGGGTCCCCTCCACCTCCGATGATAAGCAAAAATCATCCATTGTGTTGTCTTCAACAAGGTAGTCCACATCATCCATTCTAGTCCGAGTATGCCATTTCTTCGAGCTCTTTCAATCAATCAATTGTAAATTGCCTTAAGCTGGTATGAAGAGTTACAATGATCTATGGATCAAAAGTAATTCTTTTTGCCACTTAAGGGAACAGCTCAACGAGTCACTTTTCCCAAGGTGCCCCTTTACTGAATCCTTGCAATTATTTCCTCGCCACCTTGACACCATCCACCATCTCTCTAAGCGTGGAATTGATGCCCACCAAATCAAACCTCGTTGTTTGTTCTTCCATCCCTCTCGATGTGTTTTGTGTCTCAACTCGAGATGTTTCTACATCTCATTCCGTGAGTTGATCATGTTTTACTTGATCTTCGTGAAGATCGAATCATGTAGAGCCTCCCTCTCTTTCCATTGTCGTGTTGGATGGAGTTCTCAAAGCAAGATGTCAATATCATGATGATGTTCGAATCAACGTTCTTATGAAGTGCAACCTGGATCGTGAAGACCGTGATAGTTTGTGCCCGCTCTGCCTTCTTACCTCACGTCTTGAATCTCGGGACGAGATTCTTGTTTAGTAGGGGTGAGTTGTCACAGCCCTAGATTAGCCTTGTTGTGTTTGCTTGATATTCATGTCATCATGTCTAAACTCAAATGAAATTTGAATTGAGGAATTTTCAAAGCCTTAGTAACCTTTTAAAAATGATCAACATTAAAATCTTCTCAAAGAAGTCCAAGAAAATGTTCCTCTTAGTCTCTGAAAATATTGCAAAGAGGTAAAACTCAAAACAATATTTTTGGTATCCCAGAGTTAATTATTTTGGGCCTTTGAATTAAATAAATAACTATTTGCATTGGATATATATTTGCTAATTAATTAATATATGTCCAATAATTCTGATCTTTCATGAAGGGCTTTGGAATAATCCAACTAGTCCCTACCATAATTATCAGAAGCAATAAAAATGATTTAGTGTCTAAAACTAAATCAAGACAAATTACAGAAAATAGAAAACAGAAAACAGAGAGAGAGAGAAACCCACCTGGGCCTTCTTACCTGGCGTGTTGTAGTCCAAGTGGCCGGCCTAGCACGGCCCAGCCCACCTAGCCCCTCCCCTGTCGTCTTCCTCCTTGCCAGGAGGACGAGAGGCGCGTGGCCGCCGTGCGCACGGCCACCAACGGCCACCTCCTGCTTGCCGCTCCCCCTCGACGCCCTGGACGCCTCCCGCGACGCCACACAGCTCCCTGGTTCACTCCCTCTCCCTCCCCCGTGCTCGTTCCCTCCTCTGGCCCGCTCTCTCTCCCGCAACCGAGCGCCACCGTCACCGTCGCTCGCCGCTGCCTTGCCCTGAGCCTTCCCCCTCGCCCCTCTGATATGCCAAGAGCCCCGCCAATTCTCCCTCGACCTCTCCGTTAAGCCACGAGACGCCGGGTGCCCTGCATCATCGCCATCGACGTCATCTTCAACCTCGGGTCCGACGATCGCCGCCCGTGGCTCCAACGCCGTCAAGCCTTCCCGAGCTTGACCCCTCCTTTCGATCCACCGTGAGCTCCGCCGCTTTTCCCTCCTCCTCGAGCTTGTTTCCGCCCTCTAGCCGCCTCTTCCGCGGAGCGAGCTTGGCTCCGCCGCCATGTCGCCGCTGTGTACCGTCACATATAGCTGCAACCGAGCACATAGCCGTGCTTTCAGCAACGCCGAAGCCCAAAACCCTCCAATCGCTTCCTGCCGTGCTTGCAACATCCGAACCCCGCCGCCTCGCCTGAACTCCGGCCACGCGAGCTCAAGCTCGTTTCTGGCGAGCTCGGTCCACCCCGGTTGCTGCTGCTAGTCGTGTTGGATGCGCGCGAGTCCCAGCACCACGTAGAGCCCCTCCGCCGCTCTTTTGGTCGCCGGAGGGCGAAACCCGGCGCCCTCCGCCGTCTCTGACTCCGCCGGCGACGAGCCGCGGGTCAACTCCGGCGAGTTGACCTGGGTTTGATCCTTGTTTGACCCCCTAGGGTCACTAATGCGTGGGCCCGCCCTGTTAATTCTTAGTTAGGTTTAGTTAGAGCTAATTAACCTAGATTAGTGCTTAATCTAACGCTAACTAACGTTGTTAGTTAGATGTGTCACTGACCAGTGGGCCCCACTGGTCAGGTTGACCCGGATGTGGTCAGTTGACCTGCTGACCTCAGCCTTACATCATGCTGACTCAGTAAATATTTTCTGGGATTTAAAATAAATCAAAAATTATTTATTTATTTCAGAAAATATCCAAAACTTCTAAAAATCATAGAAAATCAACCGTAGCTCCAAATCAAATAATTTATATATGAAAAATGATCAGAAAAATCCAATCTATCCATATGTACCATTTTCATGCTTGTTAGAACAACTTATAGCTGATGTTTAGCACAAAGAATATAAATGGCAATTTAATATCCATATATGGAGTTTGAATTTGAATCTTGGATTCAAACCAACTTCATTTAATTTGCTGCTAGTTGCATTAGCTCAAATCACAGCATTCTGACATGTCAAGATCATGCATCATATTGTGCACTGCATTGATTGTGTTCTTCCTTGTTTGCCGGTATTTGTCCCCCCTCAGTAGACGATGTACCGACGATGAGTTCGATGACACCGATGAAGAGCTATAATATCTTCAGGAGTGCCAGGCAAGCAAAACCCCCTTGTTCATTCTGATACAATCCCACTCTCTCGCTCCTGCTCTCTTTTTACTGCATTAGGACAACAACGATTCATCTGTTACTTGCTGCGGTAGCTGAACCCCTTTATCCTGTGCATGACCTGTCATTCCACAGTAATTAGATGAAACCCACTAGCATGACTCCTAGTTGTTTGAGCCTTGTTGTGCCTACTCATTCATGCTTGATTGTCATGCACACTCGCTTAGAGTTGAGTCAGTCGATTCATCGGGAATGAATTGGAATGGTGTGTGAACATGTCCTATTGTGTGTGAGCTAAGTGTGTGAACACGATTTGGTAAAGGTATTGGTGAGAGGCCATGTAGGAGTACATGGTGGGTTGTCTCATTGCAGCCGTCCTCAGGAACTAAGTTATGTGTTTGTGATCCATGAAACAGTTACTACCACACATTGGGATCCTTAATTGACTCTCTCGGCTTCTTAACCACCCTTGTTCTCTGTCCAGGAGTTGCAACTAGTTTCTGGTGTTTGTAGGATATGTGTTGGAGGCCGTGCATAGCGCTGACCCTAGGGGTGGGCTATGATGCGGTAGATACACCATGGCCTGGTGTACCGAATGCCCGTTTGGTATCTCGGGAACCCTGCACACATCGTTCGGAGCCGTTAGTGGAAACCTCGGCCGGACTCCCTGCGGATGGAACTCGAATAGGCGATAAACCTGGACTAGGGACTTGAGTGTTTAGGTAGGCCGTGGCCGACACCCACGTTGGGCTTCTGCTTGAAGGTTGCCGAGTACATGTCGTGTAAACGACGGTAAGTGGTGAGCGTGTGTGAAGAAGTACACCCTGCAGGGTTAATATGATCTATTCGAATAGCCGTGTCCATGAAAAGGACTTACGGGTTGCCTATAACAGTTCATAGACAAGTGAAAGTGGATACTCTAAAATGCGCAAGATAAGCGTGAGTGCTATGGATAGCGTTCCGTGGGAAGGCGGGATCGAATCCATAGTGGTGTATTGATATGGTGAATATGTGGACTCGTGTGCGCCACCTCAAAAGAGTTACTTGCGATCGTAGTCGGGTTAGCCACCGAGTCAAAGCTGGCTTCTGCTGTTAAACTCCACCACCCCTTTGTTGATAATGATGCATATGTAGTTAGTTACGATGTAAGTCTTGCTGAGTACATTTGTACTCACGTTTGCTTATTTTATGTTTTGCGAGAGACATCGGTCTCGCTTAGTAGTTCCACGTGGACTTGATGTTTAGCTTGTTACCTCGGCTACGATCTTGTGCCCTCGGCGAGATCTGGTAGATAGTCAGGCTTCTCAGCCTTTTTCATTTGTAGATGTACGTACTTTCGGACATGTTAAGCTTCCGCTTGTGCTTTGACTTGTATGCTCTGAGTGTTGGGTCATGAGACCCATGTTTGTAATATCTCGCTCCTCGGAGCCTAATGAATAAATATTTGAGTCGTAGAGTTATGTTGTGATGCCATCTTTGTATTTACACATATTGAGCATATTGTGTGTATGTTTGAAATGCTTGGTATGTGTGGGATCCGACAATCTAGTTGTTTATCCTTGGCAGCCTCTCATATGGGGAAATGTAGTCTAGTGCTTCTGGCGATAGTAGTCCGCTTCATGCCCGGTTCACCGGAGTCCTGCTAGCCCAAAGACTACTGCTTTGGACACTGTTGGCGGCATGTGTTTCACTTCGTTCCTATATACGTCCCTTCAGGAAATGTCACGCGGTGATATCCGGAGTCCCGCCTAGCCTGCCTGACCGGGTTACCGGAGTCTGTTAGGTTGCTACAGCCCGGATTCATACGTTGATGACCGACATGCTCGATGTGATTCATGTATGCATGTCCCCATGGGTTAGCGCCGCTTTGGGTTCACGACTAGCCATGTCGGCCCGGGTTCTCTATCATGTGGATGCTAGCGACACTATCATATACGTGAGCCAACAGCGCATAAGCGGTCCCGAGCCATGGTAAGGCGACACCCGTGAGAATACCGTGCGTGAGGCCGCAAAGTGATATGAGGTGTTACCGGCTAGATCGATGTGAGTTGGAATCGGGGTCCTGACAGAATTCTTGGAACGCCTTCTAGGTAAAGGTGGATCATATTCAGTCCCATCATTATCAAGATTCATATTGCAAAACAAAGATTTAATAGTGGACACATCAATAACTTTTAGATCTTCATCTTTATTTTCATAGAAATTTGAAGAACACGCTTTCATAAAGCAATCTTTCTTAGCACGCATCCTAGTGGTTCTTTCTTTGCACTCATCAATGGAAATTCTCATGGCTTTGAGAGACTCATTGATATCATGCTTAGGAGGAATAGATCTAAGCTTTAAAGAATCAACATCGAGAGAAATTCTATCAACGTTCCTAGGCAATTCATCAACTTTAAGCAATTTCGCTTCAAGCAAAGCATTGGAATTCTTTTGCAAATTCATAAACTCTTTAACACTAGTCTCAAATTCAGAGGGCATCTTATTAAAATTTCCATAAGAGTTGTTGTAGGAATTACCATAATTATTAGAGGAATTACTAGGATAAGGCCTAGGATTTAAGTTTCCTCTATACGTGTTGTTACCAAAATTATTCCTACCAACAAAATTCACATCTATAGATTCATTATTATTCTCAATCAAAGTAGACAAAGGCATATCATTAGGATCAGAAGAAACACTTTTAATAGCAAATAATTTCATAAGTTCATCCATCTTTCCACTCAAAACATTAATTTCTTCTATCGCATGCACTTTTTTATTAGTAGATCTTTCTGTGTGCCATTGAGAATAATTAACCATAATATTATCTAGTAGTTTAGTAGCTTCTCCTAAAGTGATTTCCATAAAAGTGCCTCCCGCGGCCGAATCTAAAAGATTTCTAGAAGCAAAATTCAACCCGGCATAAATTTTTTGTATAATCTTCCACAAATTCAAACCATGAGTAGGGCAATTACGTATCATTAATTTCATCCTCTCCCAAGCTTGTGCAACATGTTCATGATCAAGTTTCTTAAAATTCATAATATCGTTTCTAAGAGAGATGATCTTAGCGGGAGTAAAACACTTAGAGATAAAAGCATCTTTGCACTTATTCCAAGAATCAATACTATTTTTAGGCAAAGACGAAAACCAAGCTTTAGCACGATCTCTAAGCGAAAAAAGGAATAGCTTCAATTTAACAATATCATTATCAACATAGTTCTTCTTTTGCATATCACACAAATCAACGAAGCTATTTAGATGAGTAGCAGCGTCTTCACTAGGAAGGCCGGCGAATTGATCTTTCATGACAAGATTCAACAAAGCAGCATTGATTTCACAAGATTCGGTGTTGGTAAGAGGAGCAATCGGAGTGCTAAGGAAATCATTATTGTTGGTATTGGTAAAGTCACATAATTTGTTATTATCTTGAGCCATCATGACAAACAAGCAATCCAACACACGAGCAAACAAAAAGCAAGCGAAAAAGAGGCAAACGGAAAAGAGAGGGCAAATAAAACGGCAAGGGTGAAGTGGGGGAGAGGAAAACGAGAGGCAAATGGCAAACAATGTAATGCGGGAGATAATGGTTTGTGATGGGTACTTGGTATGTTGACTTTTGCATAGACCTCCCCGGCAACGGCGCCAGAAATCCTTCTTGCTACCTCTTGAGCACTGCGTTGGTTTTCCCTTGAAGAGGAAAGGGTGATGCAGCAAAGTAGCGTAAGTATTTCCCTTAGTTTTTGAGAACCAAGGTATCAATCCAGTAGGAGGCTATGCGCGAGTCCCTCGCACCTACACAAAACAAATAACTCCTCGCAACCAACGCGATAAGGGGATGTCAATCCCTACACGGTCACTTACGAGAGTGAGATCTGATAGATATGCTAGGATAATATTTTTGGTATTTTTATGATAAAGATGCAAAGTAAAATAAAAGCAAAGGAAATAACTAAGTGTTGGAAGATTAATATGATGAAGATAGACCCGGGGCCATAGGTCTCACTAGTGGCTTCTCTCAAGAGCATAAGTATTTTACGGTGGGTGAACGAATTACTGTTGAGCAATTGACAGAATTGAGCATAGTTTTGAGAATATCTAGGTATGATCATGTATATAGGCATCACGCCCGAGACAAGTAGACCGACTCCTGCCTGCATCTACTACTATTACTCCACTCATCGACCGCTATCCAGCATGCATCTAGTGTACTAAGTTCATGAAAACAGAGTAACGCCTTAAGCAAGATGACATGATGTAGAGGGATAAATTCATGCAATATGATAAAAACCCCATCTTGTTATCCTCGATGGCAACAATACAATACGTGCCTTGCTGCCCTAACATCCTTTGGGAAAGGACACCGCAAGATTGAACCCAAAGCTAAGCACTTCTACCATTGCAAGAAAGATCAATCTAGTAGGCCAAACCAAACAGATAATTCGAAGAGACTTGCAAAGATAACCAATCATACATAAAAGAATTTAGAGAAGATTCAAATATTGTTCATAGATAATCTTCATCGGAAACCCACAATTCATCAGTCTCAACAAACACACCGCAAAATAAGATTACATCGAATAGATCTCCACGAGAGAGGGGGGACAACATTGTATTGAGATCCAAAAAGAGAGAAGAAGCCATCTAGCTACTAACTATGGACCCGAAGGTCTGAGGTAAACTACTCAAACTTCATCGGAGAGGCTATGGTGTTGATGTAGAAGCCCTCCGTGATGGATGCCCCTCCGTGAGCTCCTAACAGGCCCCAAGATGGGATCTCGTGGGTACAGAAGGTTGCGGCGGTGGAATTAGGTTTTTGGCTCCGTATCTGATCGTTTGGGGGGTACGTAGGTATATATAGGAGGAAGGAGTACGTCGGTGGAGCAACAGGGGGCCCACGAGGGTGGATGGCACGCCCTGGGGGGTAGGCGCGCCCCCTACCTCGTGGCCTCCTCTATTGTTTCTTGACGTAGGGTCCAAGTCTCCTGGATCATATTCTTCCTAAAAATCACGTTCCCGAAGGTTTCATTCTGTTTGGACTCCGTTTGATATTCCTTTTCCACGAAACGATGAAATAGTCAACAAACAGCAATTCTGGGTTGGGCCTCCGGTTAATAGGTTAGTCCCAAAAACAATATAAAAGTGAATAATAAAGCCCAATAATGTCCAAAACAGTAGATAATATAGCATGGCGCAATCAAAAATTATAGATACGTTGGAGACGTATCAGTGAGCACTAATGATCAACAGGAAGGGTTTCTGATCCAATGGAGTTGTATGAGAGGTTGAGGTAAAGAAGTACTTTCATCCTGGTAACTTTTAGAAAGTTGGGACCAAGATAAATCATAGTTGCTTTACAACTGACCAAAATGGTCCAGAAACTTGATCAGGATGGTGTACTCACATGGAGTGTCAAATTGGGCAAGGCAGTGTCATTTGGTCCTATGAAGATGCTCAAAAAGTCTCATACCAATTGGCCAAGCCAAACTGGTACTTGGTTCAGAAACATCTCCTTTGGACAGAAACTTGCAAACATTCTAGAGGAATAATGGCTTGATGAACCATGCCCAAAATTGGTGGAGGTGGGTTATATGGACAATAGAAGACCTAGAAAAATTGGCAGCCATAATGGAGCAAGATAAAATATACTTGCTTCACAATCTGAAATTTTGGGCAGAATCAAAGAATTGAAGATGAGCTCACATGGAGGCATGACATGAGCTCTAATTTGGTGGATGGCTATTATATGATTATATGAGGGATCATGCAAAATGGCAACTCATTCGGATATGCCTAGCTTGCGCCTCCTTCACAAAGCTTCTTTCTGGATAGAAACTTTGGAAAATCATAATTCAATAATTACTAGGCAAATGAGGTTGCCTTTTGGAAAGTGGCAATTATATGGACAGGAAAAGGTGTCCAAGGAGTTTGAGGTCAATTGGAAAAAAGAAAATAGCACTTGCTTCACAATGTGCCATTTAGGGCAAAATAGGAAATGAATTATTTGAGCATGATGATAAACATGACAAATGAAATATTTTGCCATATTTGAGAAAGATATGACCCAAACAATTTATGAGAATTATTTGGGAATTTTAGGAGTGACGGAAATGAAGGTTGCTTCACAACCTAGGGCAGACAGGGTTACCTTTAATAGAAAAAAGGAATATTCCCTAGAAAAAGATTTTAGGGTTTGGTCAAGCGGTGAAGTGACATGGTCTTGGCAAGGTTTTGAGAATGATGAGCCACTTGGGAGGGGAAATGAGGATGATTTCCCAGGTGGCAAGGCCACAGAACCACTCCAAAAAGAAAAACAGAGCAAAAACCAATAAATCAAAAGAAAAAGAAAAGGGCCAAAATCTAGGCTGTTACAACTCTTACCCCCTTAAAGAAATCTCGTCCTCGAGATTTAGTTGCTCTGGGAACAAGTATAACTTGAGGATACCATTTCCAACTCGGATATCCTTTTTCCTTTATTTGTTGTTCCCCCAAGAATTTCAGATGATCCACTTACCTTGCTCTGGGTGGCTTGCTTCACCTTTCCCCAAATTCTAACGGGTTTTTGCTCATATACCACTTCCTTTTGCTGACGTGAATTTTCTCATATCTCAAATATTTACATTATGAGACTTTGCCCGACAGGGGCTGACGGACAAATGATTTTCCTGACAGACTGACTGGGTACTTGCTTCCGTCGGCAAATATACCGGGTCTGAGCTGATTATTCGGCTTTTGACTTTATCATTTTGTAGGTATACCCATATTTGGTAATACACTGTGATATGTTTTAACATTGCCGCTGAGGTCAAACTGTTGAGGTTGCAAAGGAATCTTGGATCTGACAGAACAGACTTGGATATTCTGCACTAACCATATCAAGTGGGTCAGCGCGATATGAAAATCCTTGTAAATAGAGTAGGCCGCCGAAGGTGTATGTCTTTGTGGATCCATATGGAATTATGGCCTCCAACTGATTTGGGTATCCGGACCCTGATGGTCGTGCAAAATACATCATACCTTTGTTGTCAGTGTCACTCTTTAACGGTCATGATTTTCTTTGTCAGGATACCTTCTGAAATACTTGACCACACATGTCCTTGATTCTTCGTATGACCATGACTGTGGCTAGTGCAATATTGTTGGCATTATTCCTTCTGCTTATTTTCTGACCTGTGTTCGCACATATATGACATATACTCGGGGTTTCCAGCTATACGGAGCTCATTGCTGAGGCCAATCATACAAGAAGGTGACAAGAGTTCATGAGATCCCCTTGTAGGTGCGGAATATTGGCCTTGGTGGCCATTGTCAAGACTGTTACTTCTGCGATGTCATATTCAGATCTTGTCGATCCTTGCATTACATAAGGTGTGTATCTCTGCTTATCTTCATTTGCATGACATATGAGGTTGTTGGGTCCGTAGCTTTCTTAGGTATATCTGCTGGATCAGTGCCGTATCCCATATAAGTGACTGATCTGACCCGGGATACATGCATACCATATGTATAATAATCATATGCAACTGAATACCATATTATTGCGGCAGGCATATGTTTTGACTGAATTATTCCTCTGACAAAATTATTGCAAATCTGATCCTTGAGATGTACTGCCATATACTGCCAACTCATCATATAATCTCTGAGGAAGGTGCATAGTGTGGTACTGACACGGACTGGGTGGCTTACGAGGGAAGCCATCCGAGTAGCTTGCTGAGGAAGACTCTTAGATTCTGCCCGAGGTTTTTGTCTAGGTAGCGTGCAGAAGAAATCTCGATAGCTTACACACGAAGCTTGGTTGGATTATTGTGCTGGAGAAGCTTGAGTTCCGTAGATGAGAAGCTTCTCCTCGGGTTTGCTTGTTGAGAAAAATTCATTTCCGTGTGTCAGAAGCTTTTACCGAGGTATCTTGATGAGAAAGACCGGGTATCGTGGGCCGGAAATTGTTCACATGTCATGCTGAGGAAAAATTTGAGGAGCCTTGCCTCATAAATTTCTTCCGCTAGCGTGTGGAATAATGCTGGGTTTCTTATATCCAAAATTTCATACTGATATGCACACTGAAATCCATGCACACGTCCATAATATTTTACGGCTGATTATTTGCATGAGAAAATTTGTTTGACTGTCTTCCTTGAGCATATCACATTCCGACTTTCTCTTGGAGTATAACATACTTCAAGTACCATTTATTGCTGAGCCAAAACTTTGCCTATGATCCATACCTTTGACTGAAAAATATACCGTTGGTCTTGCATCTGACTTGTCTTTCTGCTGGCTGGATCATTACTGCTGTAGAATTGATGCGGATAATCAATCCAAGACACAATTGGCATTCTGAGCAGATATTCCTTATATCATGCGGTTGACTGAGAAGGCCATAATGTTTAGCTGAGCTTCTTCCAAATATTTGAAATACTTATTACTTCTTCGAGTCCGGTGTCAGTTGATGAGCAACTCTTTATAGGGGAAAATAATGTAACACCGGGGCCCAAAGAGAAAGAAGCAAAAGAAAACTTAAGTAAACAAAAACACACAACAACAATCAATTCACACACAATCAATGTCACATATTACTGCTAGTCACACAATATGCATGCCTACTTAAGCACACAAATCTCGCGGGATCTCTGGCTCTACAATCTAGCATGCTGTGACGATGTGCACGAGGACGAACAAAATGCGTGGAAGAATTGGTGTAGACAGCGCTACACCAAGTGCTAGCTTAGCCAGGTAGCAGCCTGGACTAGCTCAGAGGTGAGGACGCACTCGGTAATCATGTAGTGGGACATGAAAGTCACAACCACATTATTATCAAGCGGACGAAAAAAGATTCGTACTCGTCCAAGAAATAGGATAGGAGGGAAAAACTGAGGCTGCTGACATTGCCCTTTCTTGATAACTACGATCATTAAGGGTTGCCAACATGACAAGAAAAAGGACGATCCGGGGTAGAAGCATGTCTACCACCAAAACAAAAGGTGGGGCTAAAGGAAATAATTAGGATCGATACCTGAGCACCATTTTTGCAAACAGTGTCGGGATCACTTGGCATCACTCTGCTGGGACAGAAATGACGCCAAACACCGAAGAATGAGCAAGAAAAGAAAACTGGAGAAATGCAAAGGCTGAGCTGTAGTGGATCCGGACCGATGCCATCTACACTCACGAGATTAAACCGTTAGTAACAAAATAATAAGGCTACATTCATGCTATGCAACAAAAAAATGCAGTAACCAAATGCGACAAACAAGACCACCTGTAAACTACCGATTTCTACCGGTTTCTACCGCTTGCGCTGACTAGGGCGTCCTACAGCCAGACCTGCTCTAATACCAAGCCTGTGGCACCCCGGCTCAGAGAAACCAGAACGCTCCGTATTCCAGCCCAGAGATCGAGGAGAAGTCTCTGCAATACGACACTGCTTGACATAGAACAAATCAGCTATGTTACAAGGATAATAATACAACAGTCTGATGTTACAAAGAAGCACATCAGCACGGTGACACTACGCCTGCGATACTACACTTGCTCTATGCTAGCAGTGAAAGAACTCGTAGCAGTGGAATACTTCTAGCAGCGGAACAACGACAAAGGTGGTGAATCTCCACTCCGCAGGGACTCTGGCTGGGACACGATCTAGCTCGCACGAACGGAAACCACGACAAGCAATCAAGCAATCACGGCATCACCTGCAATCTGGCATGAACCGCCAGGTCAGTACATTGAATGTACTTGCAAGCTCACAACAACAAAAAACATCAAGGAAAGACAATAACATAACATTAATCAGGTTAATTAAAGTAACAGCTACCATGATGAAGCAACTACTAAGCATGGTATGAAACTGATACAATACTGATAAATAACCATCTCAGATCTCCATAACCATTGATGACCCGCAAGTATACGGATAGTTGTAGCCTCTTTCGGTAAGTAAGAGTGTCGAACCCAACGAGTAGCTAAAGGTAGAACAAATACTCTCTCAAGTCCTATCGGCCACTGATACGACTCTACGCACGCTTGACGTTCGCTTTACCTAGAACAAGTATGAAACTAGAAGTACTTTGTATGTGTTGTTGGATAACTTTGCAAGATAATAAAGAACGTGTAAATAAAAACTAGGGGCTGTTTAGATAAAGATGCAAGAAAGTAAATATAGCGAGTGTGGAAAAGTGGTGGTAGGAGTTTTGGAATTGTCCCTAAGCAACTGACTACGTTACTAGACCGATAATCACTATTGCAATTCTATTTGAGGGAGAGGCATAAGCTAACATATCATCCCTTACTTGGAATTCTATGCACTTATAATTGGAACTCTAGCAAGCATCATAACTACTAAAGATTCATTAAGGTAAAACCCAACCATAGCATTAAAGCATCAAGTCCCCTTTTATCCCATACGCAAACAACCTACTTACTCGGGTTTGTGTTTCAGTCACTCACGCAACCCACCATACGCAAATCATAAACATATTGCAAACCCTACAGCGGGAATCCCTCATGCTTGCGTGACACGGAGGGCACCATAGGACAGCACCAATAAGAAAACATGCAATTCAAACCAATCATAGCAATTCATCAATCACCGATAGGACAATAGAAATCTACTCAGACATCATAGGATGGCAACACATCATTGGATAATAATATGAAGCATAAAGCACCATGTTCAAGTAGAGGGTACAGCGGGTTGCGGGAGAGTAGAACGCTGTATATAGATGGGGGAAGGTGATGGAGATGTTGGTGAAGATGACGACTGTGTTGGTGAAGATCGCGGTGATGATGATGGCCCCCGACGGCGTTCCGGTGCCACCGGAAGCAAGGGGGAGAGAGCCCCCCTTCTTATTCTTCTTCCTTGACCTTCTCCCTAGATGGGAGAAGGGTTTCCCCTCTGGTCCTTGGCTCCCATGGCGTGGGAGGGGCGAGAGCCCCTCCGAGATTGGATCTATCTCTCTGTTTCTGCGTTCTCAGATTCTACCCCTTCACCGTTTCTTAAATATCCGGAGATCGGTAACTCCAATTGGGGTGAATATTTCGCCCAGACCTTTCTCATAAAATTAGCTTTCTTGCGCCAAAAGAAGAGCGTCAACCGCCTTGCGGGTGGCCCACGAGAGCCCAGGGCGCGCCTGACTCCCTGGGGTGCGGCCCCCTGTCTCGTGGCCACCTCGGACACTGTTTCGCATTGATTTTACTTCCTAAAAATCATAAATATTCCAAAAAAAATCTCCGTCCGCTTTTATCCCGTTTGGACTCCGTTTGATATTGGGTTTCTGCGAAACAAAAAACATGCAATGCATGTGAGGCGGCACTAGGCCTTCGGATCAATATGTTAGTCCCAAAAAGTAGTATAAAAAGTTGCCAAAAGTATATAAAAGTTGAATAATATTGGCATGGAACAATCAAAAATTATAGATATGACGGATACGTATCAGCATCCCCAAGCTTAATTCCTGCTCGTCCTCGAGTAGGTAAATGATACAAAAGATAATTTTTGATGTGGAATGCTACCTAGCATAATCTTGATCATATGTCTAATCATGGCATGAATATTAAGACACGAGTGATTCAAAGCAATAGTCTATCATTTGACATAAAAACAATAATACTTCGAGCGTACCAATAAAGCAATCATGTCTTTTCAAAACAACAAGGCAAAAGCAAGCTTATCCCTACAAAACCATACAGTTTGGCCATGCTTCATTTTGGTCACACAAAATGCTCCCATCATGCACAACCCCGATGACAAGCCGAGCAATTGGTTCATCTTTTTAACGCGCTTCAGCTTTTTCAACCCTCACGCAATATATGAGCAGAAGCCATGGATATAGCACTATAGGTGGAATAGAATATAATGATGGAGGTTATGTGGAGAAGACAAAAAAAGGAGAAAATCTCACACGGACGCGACTAATCAACGGGCTATGGAGATGCCCATCAATTAATGTCAATGCGAGGAGTAGGGATTGCCATGCAACTGATGCACTAAGAGCTATAAGTGTATGAAAGCTCAACAAAAGGAACTAAGTGGGTGTGCATCCAACTTGCTTGCTCATGAAGACCTAGGGCATTTGAGGAAGCCCATCGTTGGAATATACAAGCCAAGTTCGATAATGAAAATTCCCACTAGTATATGAAAGTGACAACATAGGAGACAATCTATATGAAGAACATGGTGCTACTTTGAAGCACAAGATATGAGACTCACTACATGAAGAACATGGTGCTACTTTGAAGCACAAGTGTGGAAAAAGAGATAGTAACATTGCCCCTTTTTATTTATTTTTTTATTTTATTTTTTATTTTTATTTTTTTTCTTTGGCCTTTTTTTTGCCTTTCTTTTTTTTCGTTTTGGGGACAATGCTCTAATAATGATGATCATCACACTTTTATTTACTTACAACTCGATATTACAACTCGATACTGGAACAAAGATATGACTCTATATGAATGCTTCCGGTGGTGTACCGTTATGTGCAATGATCTAGCGTAGCAATGACATCAAAAAACGGACAAGCCATGAAAACATCATGCTAGCTATCTTACGATCATGCAAAGCAATGTGACAATGAATGCTCAAGTCATGTATATGATGATGATGAAAGTTTATGGCAATATATCTCGGAATGGCTATGGAAATGCCATGATAGGTAGGTATGGTGGCTGTTTTGAGGAAGATATAATGAGGCTTATGTGTGATAGAGCGTATCGTATCACGGGGTTTTGATGCACCGGTGAAGTTTGCACCAACTCTCGAGGTGAGAAAGGGCAATGCACGGTACCGAAGAGGCTAGCAATGATGGAAAGGTAAAAGTGCGTATAATCCATGGACTCACATTAGTCATAAAGAACTCATATACTTATTGCAAAAGTTTATTAGCCCTTGAAGCAAACTACTACTACGCATGCCCCTAGGGGGATAGATTGGTAGGAAAAGACCATCGCTCGTCCCCGACCGCCACTCATAAGGAAGACAATCAAAGAAACACCCCATGCTTCAAATTTGTCACACAACAGTTACCATACGTGCATGCTACGGGACTTGCAAACCTCAACACAAGTGTCTTTACAATCCACAACCACCCACTAGCATGACTCTAATATCACCACCTTTATATCGCAAAACTATTGCAAGGAATCAAACATATCATATTCAACGATCTACAAGTTTATGTAGGATTTTATGACTAACCATGTGAATGACCAATTCCTGTCATCTCTCTAAATAGATATAAGTGAAGCAAGAGAGTTTAGTTCTTTCTACAAAAGACACGCCCACGCTCTAACAAATATAAGTGAAGCAAAAGAGCATTCTACAAATGGCGGTTGTCTATGTGGAGAGAAACAGGCAATCCAAACTTCAAATGATATAAGTGAAGCACCTGAAGCATTCTATAAAGCCACACTCAAAAGATATAAGTGAAGTGCAATGAGAATTCTATAAATCAACCAAGGACTATCTCATACCAGCATGGTGCATAAAATAAAAATGAAAGCTAAATGCAAAAGACGCTTCAAGACTTGCACATAATGCATAAATGAAACGAATACGAAAACATACCGATACTTGTTGAAGAAAGAGGGGATGCCTTCCGGGGCATCCCCAAGCTTAGATGCTTGAGTCTCCTTGAATATTTACTTGGGGTTCCCAGGTCATCCCAAAGCTTGATCTCTTGACTATATTCCTTTTCATAATATCAAGACCTCCTCGTTTAGACACTTCATTCACACAAAACTTCAACAGAAAACTCGGTAAGATCCGTTAGTATGATAAAGCAAATCACCACTCTAAGTACTATAGCAAACCAATTCATATATTGTTTTTGCATTGTTTCTACTGTAATATAACTTTTTCATTGCTTAATCCACCGATATAAATTGATAGATTCATCAAAACAAGCAAACTATGCATCAAAAACAGAATCTGTCAAAAACAGAACAGTCTGTAGCAATCTGAACATCCACCATACTTATGATACCCCAAAAATTCTACCAAAATTATGAAAACTAAACAATTTGTATATAAACACAGTGCAAAAAGAATCAGAACCATTTGACGTTCCAGTAAAAAAATTAAAATTCGCGCACTACAGCCAAAGTTTCTGTCCTGCATCGTGCAAACCAACAAGCATTGTAAACATCCTAAAGGCAAACCTTGGCATATTATTTTTATAATACAATGGAATTGTACAAGGGGATAATTATTTTTGTTGAAAATTTTCTATAATCAAGATTCACAAAGTTTCCGTGAGCATGAACAAAGTTCAAGGCTAGCTCCAACATCAACAATGCTTGTCTTTCTCACTTTCACTTTCCTTTTTGAAAAGGTTTTAGGTTCCCCTCTTTATTTTTTTGTTTTTAAACTATATAAAAGCACTCAACAGAAATAAATGACTCTCTAAAACTTCCGGGTTGTCTCCCTGGCAGCGCTTTCTTTAAAGCCATTAAGCTAGGCATAAAGTGCTCAAGTAATGGATCCACCCGGATCCCAAGGTATATCAAAGCCAATTTTAATTAACAATGATTTGTAATTTAGTAGTGAGCACAAAGTAACATATATCAAGCAACAACGAAGTCTAACTCTCTTCCTATGCATCATCATGTCATAAAACAACAATTCATGCACACCAAGTAAAGGCCAATGCATAGTATAAGCAGTTTCTCGCAATTTCATCGTGTGGGAAACATAGAGAGGTGGAGAAATAGTTCCACTCTCATAATAATTGCAAGTAGGAGCAGCACGCACATGCATATTACATTCATCAAAATCGTCATGTGCAATAGTAAAAGGCAACCCATCGATATAATCCTTAATAAGCACAAACTTCTCCGATATAGTGTAGTTTGGAGAATTCAAAAAGATAATAGGACTATCATGTGTGGTTTCAATAGCAACAATTTCATGTTTAACATAAGGAACTATAGCAAGTTCATCTCCATAAGCATAATTCATATTGGCATCTTGGCCACAAGCGTAGCAAGCATCATCAAAAAGGGATATTTCAAACAAATTCAAGGGATCATAGCAATCATCCTTCGGTAAGCACGAAGGGGAATTAAACAATGTATGAGTTGAAGGGTTACTCTCATTAGAAGGTGGGCACGGGTAGCTAATCCGCTCTTCCTCCTTTTGTTCTTCGCTCTCCTCATCATCTTTTTCATCCAATGAGCTCACAATTTCATCAATTTCTTCTTCCATAGCTTCCTGCAAAATATTAGTCTCTTCTTGGACAGCGGAGAATTTCTTCATAAATGCATTAATATAGTAATTGTATTCATAATTTGCATAGCAATATCTAAGTATAGCAAGATTTTCAGGCCTATAAACATCATCATCTAAAGCTTCATACTTTTCAAACAAAGATTCAATTTCATAAGCAGCCTTAAAAGCAACAAATTCTTCTATTTGTTCCACATCATAATAATCATATATACCATTAGCATAAGAAGCTAAGGTTTAATTATCATTAAATTTGCATGAAAAGGGAAGGTGTGGAACCTCCATCCTAGAGCGACAAGTAATATCATATCTCAAGCATAGTGCCCAGGCATACCATTGCAACATAATAAATTGATCCCATAATAGTTTCCCTTTTTGTGTCGAGCGATAATCCCTAAAGTATTCACGTTGATCCTGCGTGTCTCCCATTATAAAGTTGAATGGGGTTTTCTCAGGATTATCAAAGTAGTATATAATATCTCTCGCATAATGAGAATCGAGGGTTTTAGGAGTTACCCCATCTCCATGAGTAGCAAGTACACCTAATTTTTTGGTATTTCGTGTTCCATATCCATAACTAAAGATAGAGAACAACTAAGAACAGCAAATAAAAATTACTTAGTGATAAAGCAAACAAGCACACACGAGAATATTCACCCCACGCTATGACTCCCCGGCAACGGCGCCAGAAAAAGGTCTTGATGACCCGCAAGTATACGGGATAGTTGCAGCCTCTTTCTATAAGTAAGAGTGTCGAACCCAACGAGGAGCTAAAGGTAGAACAAATACTCTCTCAAGTCCAATCGGCCACTCATACGACTCTACGCACGCTTGACATTCGCTTTACTTAGAACAAGTATGAAACTAGAAGTACTTTGTAGGTGTTGTTGGATAACTTTGCAAGATAATAAAGAACGTGTAAATAAAAACTAGGGACTGTTTATATAAAGATGCAAGAAAGTAAATATAGCGAGTGTAGAAAAGTGGTGGTAGCAGTTGTGGAATTGTCCCTAAGCAACTGACTACGTTACTAGACCGATAATCACTATTACAATTCTATTTGAGGGCGAGGCATAAGCTAACATATCATCCCTTACTTGGAATTCTATGCACTTATGATTGGAACTCTAGCAAGCATCCGCAACTACTAAAGATTCATTAAGGTAAAACCCAACCATAGAATTAAAGCATCAAGTCCCCTTTTATCCCATACGCAAATAACCTACTTACTCGGGTTTGTGTTTCAGTCACTCAAGCAACCCACCATAAGCAAATCATAAACATATTGCAAACCCTACAGCAGGAATCCCTCACGCTTGCGCGACATGGAGGGCACCATAGGACAGCACCAATAATAAACATGCAACTCAAACCAATCATAGCAATTCATCAATCACCGATAGGACAATAGAAATCTACTCAGACATCATAGGATGGCAACACATCATTGGATAATAATATGAAGCATAAAGCACCATGTTCAAGTAGAGGGTACAGCGGGTTGCGGGAGAGTGGACCGCTGGATATAGATGGGGGAAGGTGATGGAGATGTTGGTGAAGATGACGGTGGTGTTGGTGAAGATCGCGGTGATGATGATGGCCCCCGGCGGCGTTTCGGCGGCACCGGAAGCAAGGGGGAGAGAGCCCCCCTTCTTCTTCTTCTTCCTTGACCTTCTCCCTAGATGGGAGAAGGGTTTCCCCTCTGGTCCTTTGCTCCCATGGAGTGGGAGGGGCGAGAGCCCCTCCGAGATTGGATCAATCTCTCTGTTTCTGTGTTCTCAGATTCTACCCCTTCACCGTTTCTTAAATATCCGGAGATCCATAACTCTGATTGGGGTGAATCTTTCGCCTAGATCAGTCTCATAGAATTAGCTTTCTTGCGCCAAAAGAAGAGCGTCAACTGCCTTATGGGTGGCCCACGAGAGCCCAGGGCGCGCCTGCCTCCCTGGGGCACGACCCCCTGTCTCGTGGCCACCCCGGACACTGTTTCGCGTTGATTTTACTTCCCAAAAATCATAAATATTCCAAAAAAATCTCCGTCCGTTTTTATCCCATTTCGACTCCGTTTGATATTGTGTTTCTGCAAAACAAAAAACATGCAAATGTATGTGAAGCGGCATCAGCCTTTGGATCAATATGTTAGTCCCAAAAAATAGTATAAAAAGTTACCAAAAGTATATAAAAGTTGAATAATATTGGCATGGAACAATCAAAAATTATAGATACGACGGAGATGTATCAACCATCTCTCTCTTGGCTAACCGGCCAAGCAATATACCATCTCGATCACCTCGTGATCAAAACCAAACGGTGATCTTTCCGGCGATCACAACCATGACCAAGACTTGGTCTCCAACCTCATCATCAACATCCTGCCAATCTGTACTGCTCAACATATCATCATATAAGTCACCTATAAGTCATTCCGTCATGTGAGTGTTGATCGAACGGTGGGACCTAGTACGAACCCATGCCCCTGAACGAGGACGCGACTATCGATAGATTAAATAAACGCACTCTGCAGAGGTAGCGCACTTTACCCACACCACAGAACCCATGGCCTCGTACTCCCATTCGGGTCGACCAATGGCGTTCCGACAAAACCGGTCTACTGCCATGACACTCTCCCGGCCACTTCGACTCACTCCCCTTAGGGCTAGTCCTAGGTGGCCCCGTGTCTACCAAAGACACAACGACCACCGTCATGGTCAAAACATAAACGTCCCAAACGGGGACAAAAAGGCGCCTAACAACTACAGGCACACAAGGTTATGTCCGCCTACCTGATCAAGGTAGCGCGTGCCCATAACCTTCCCTCGTTGGAGGCACCAGCGAGAGACACAGCAATAGACCGGATTAGGGCCTTTCCCATCAAGGCAAATGTGGTTGCACTGGAAAAGCCCGGTTCGGTGGCACCTGACCAACTTAATGACGGAATTTATCCCCAAAAATATAACTGTGATAACCGATACTCCGATATCAACTACCAAACTATAATCCAAGTCATAGCAATATCCAACAAATAATCCAAGCATAATATCATCATCTCAAAATACTCCAGGGGTAGCACAACACTACTGTCATGATGAATCCGAAACCATAATCCTACTACTCCAATAACAAGAATAAAACTATTCAGCTAAGATCCACATGTAAACATCATCTCCAAAAATAATACCCCAAGCAATAGAACATCAACTAGCATCATGAAAATAATCATACTAACTAGTAGTAATCCAAAGGCAGCATGATATCCAAAGTAATACTCCAAAATATAATAAAAGATACCATCATGAAAATAATCATAATAGCCACTAAGAATCCAAAGGCACATGTCATCCACATACTCATCAAAAATATAATCCTAGAACTCCAAGCAATATCATGGCAATAGCAAGATCAAAACAATACTCCGAGAATGCCATGAACAAATCACAAGCAGCTAGAACAATATTTTGAACAAGTTTAAATAAGGAAATCATGTCACTGCATTGCAATCATGCAAATGGAAGTTGTGGCTTGCCTGGGGTGGAAGAAATCACCGGGAGAAAGTGCGAGAAACTCGCGGAAAGGATCGCCGGAAAACGTACTCTCTCGAAGGGGGCTGAATAAGGGCAGGGGCAAAATGGTCATTTTCAGAATGTCAAAACATGGTGAAAATGGTTCCATTAGAACAGGCTCGACAAAACGAAGAAGTGGGCTTTGGATTCACCTCAAACGGAGTTGCGAGGAAAAAGTTATAAGCACTTGAAATCCAGGGACCAATCTGTAAAATAAACTCTACAAATAGGCCCCTTTGCTGAAAAACAGGAAGCACATTTAGTTGAATATGCCTTCCGGCAGAGAAAACGTATTTCTAGCCGTAGTTAAGCAGAAATACGCTTTCCCAGAAGGAAAACATACTTCTAACCGAACTAAGACCAAAATACGCTTTCCCTTAAAGAAAAAGGATTTCAGAAATGTGTTTCCACTTACCTAGCTAGGCAAACGCGGGGCCGGCTCGTGTGACGCTGACGTGGGGTCCCACGCGGTGGGGCCCGCCACTTATCCACGCTGGACCGGGCGGGGTCAACGTCGTGCGGCTGACCGGTGGGGTCGAGCGACGAGGCCCGCTGGCTGGTCGGCGCCTTCAACTTCAGCGCCGCCCGCGCGAGAGGACGACCGCGGCGCCGGCGGGCCTGGCGGCTCCGGCCACCTCTGGCCGGGGAAAGACCGCCGGCGGGATCGTGGAAGGACGTCGCATCCATCTGGCTGGGTCACGGTTGCCGGGGAGGGGTGGAGCACGAGATAGCCACGGTGGCAGAGAGCAATGGTGGCGGCAAAGGTTGGGGCGCGTAGCCTGGGGCACTCCGGCGAGAGGGTGGGGTGGCGGAGAGGTTCACCGGAGAACGGGGAAGACTCTGGTGGCTACAGAAAGAAGGGGGAGGGCTCGACTCGCTCGGATTTAGGCTGGAGGGGGCGGCGGCCATGGAGGCCATGGGAGGGACAAAGAGCTCTAGGAGCTCGGGCGAGTGGTTGGGGAGGGAGCTGGAGATGAGGTGAGGTCGATTGTGAGCTCGAGAGGCCGTGCTGGCGCCGCCGCGGATGCGTGTCCGGCGCCGCGGACGCGTGTGCACGCGCATGAGCTCGGGGTTAGGCGATGAGGAGGAGTAGTGGAGGCTCTCACGGGGCAGAGGAGGCCAAGGGGGCGCAGGGAGGAAGAAGGCGGCAACTGAGGCGAGGCAAAACACCACTGTGCTCTCGTGGGCGTTGGCGGCGCCCGGTGAGGGGTTTTACTGAGAGGGATAGAGGTCCGGGAGGACGGCGACGACACGTTAAATCTATCAGACATGCTCGTGCTCGCTGAGACGCTGAGCAGAGGATGGGCCCGAGCAAGAAGCCATTCAGCTCGTGTCCATGGCATGCCAGAGAGGTGGTGACCGCGTGAGCTGGAGAGGAGAAGGTGCCAACGACTGGAAGATGTTGTCTAGGGCGTTGTCCATCTAGGGGAGGTTGCAACTATGGTGGTAGTTTGGTTAAAAGTGATCTGGTTAAACGGTAAGCAGTCTCTGAAGTTTACTGCAGTAAACTTGGGTGAGCACTAGTGATCAACATGAAGGGTTTTGGATCCAATGGAGTTGTCTGCGAGGTTGAGGTAAAGGAGGACTTTCATCCTGGTAACTTTGAGAAAGTTGGGACAAAGATAAATCATAGTTGCTTTACAACTGACCAAAATGGTCCAGAAACTTGATTAGGCTGGTGTCGACACATGGATTTTCAAATTGAGCTCAAATTGGGCAAGGCAGAGTCATTTGGTCCTAGGAAGATGCTCAAAAAGTCTCATACCAATTGGCCAAGCCAAATTGGTACTTGCTTCACAAACATCTCCTCTGGACAGAAACTTGCAAAAATTCTTGAGGAATAATGGCTTGATGAACCATGCCCAAAATGGGTCGAGGTAGGTTATATGGATAATAGAAGGCCTAGAAAAATTGGCAGCCATATTGGAGCAAGATAAAATATAGTTGCTTCACAAACTGAAATTTTGGGCAAAATCAAAGAATTGAAGATGAGCTCACAAGGAGGCATGAAATGAGCTCTAATTTGGTGGAGGGCTATGATATGATGATATGAGGGATCATGCAAAATGGCAACTCATTCGGATATGCCTAGCTTGCACCTCCTTCACAAAGCTTCTTTCTAGATAGAAACTTTGGAAAATCATAATTAAATAATTACTAGGCAAATGAGGTTGCCTTTTGGCACGTGGCAAATATATGGACAGGAAAAGGTGTCCAAGGAGTTTGAGGTCAATTGGGAAAAATAAAATAGCACTTGGTTCACAATGTGCCATTTAGGGCAGAATAGGAAATGAATTATTTGAGCATGATGATAAACATGACAAATGAAATATTTTGCCATATTTGAGAAAGATATGACCCAAACAATTTATGAGAATTATTTGGGAATTTTAGGAGTGATGGATATAAAGGTTGCTTCACAACCTAGGGCAGACAGGGTTATTCCTTTAATAGAAGAAAAGAATATTCCCTAGAAAAGATTTTAGGGTTTGGTCAAGCAGTGAAGTGACATGATCTTGGAAAGGTTTTGAGAATGATGAGCCACTTGGGAGGGGAAATGAGGATGATTTCCCAGGTGGCAAGGCCACAGAACCACTCCAAAAAGAAACAGAGCAAACACCAATAAATCAAAAGAAAAAGAAAAGGGCCAAAATCCAGGCTGTTACACATGGGTTCCGGCAAAACCCATATGGTTCGAACTCTGGGGTGCGCACGAAGATCTCCCCCTACCGATCCACGTCCTAGCTTTGCTAAGATCTCAAGGACTAACTCGACGAACTCGCAACACAAAGGACACGAGATTTATACTGGTTTGGGCTACCATTGTGGTGTAATACCCTACTCCAGTGTGGTGGTGGTGGATTGCCTCTTGGGCTGAGGATGAACAGTACAAGGGGAAGAACAACCTCCTGAGGTCGAGGTGTTCTTGTGCTTGGTGGGTGTGAGGATGGGATGGATCGAGTCCAAGATCACATGCCCCCCTACTGTGGTGGCTAATCCTATTTATATAGGCCCTGGTCCTCTCTCCAAATATGGAGCGGGGAGGGAGCCAACAACGGCCAGCTTGAAAGGGGACAACTAGTACAGCTTATCTTGACAAAAGTAGTCTTCGCCTGCCAAAGGCTTTGGTGGTGACGCCGCCTTGGGCTTCATGGTGACCTCCGTCCTGCCGTCTTGCTGGTTTGGTCTCGTTGCACCGGTATGGAAACATTTGCTCGACACCTCGGTACTCCGCTCCTGCGCTTGCCTCCTTAGCACCAAAGAGGAAACAAGGACACTGCGCGCACTGGTGCCCGCCTGGTCTTGGTCGTCATGGCTCACGTCACGAGAACCTTGCGAGGTTTTGCCTTGCCTTGATCTCTCCGCCCCTCACGAGCCAGGCTGGTGAGGCCGCTCCCGAGGAGGTCTTGAGTCGTACGCCTCGCGAGGCTTGGCCCCTCGCAAGGGTCTTGAGTGCTTGTTGGCAAAGATGGGCCGTACGGGCCCGCTCGCAGAGCCACACCATGGGCCGCAGGCAGGCAAGTCTGGGGACCCCCGTTGCCAGAACGCCGACAGTAGCCCCAGGCCCAAGGCGCGCTCGGGCTTGGCTTCGAGGCGAAGCCAAAGGTCAAGCGCGGAGCACTGTGGGCCCCAATAGCCCGCGGCCTTGGTCGACCCGTGGCGGTTGATTGGACGTGGGCGTCTCCGCTTCCCCACGCTGCTTCGGCAACTGCCGGACTTGACAAGTCCCTACAACATGCAAGGAAAAACCATCATTACCTGTGATCGTGGGGGGCGCTGGTTGGCCTTCTCCTGCTATAAATGGGGAGGGGGCGGAGCCCCCGTCACCCATCTCTTCCCATTCTGCTTGCTTCTCCCCTTTGCTCCATTGCTAGCAGCGACACCAATGGCGCCGCTTAGGAGGTTCTCTACC
Source organism: Aegilops bicornis (assembly GCA_021605145.1). NCBI lineage: Eukaryota > Viridiplantae > Streptophyta > Magnoliopsida > Poales > Poaceae > Aegilops > Aegilops bicornis. Next base: position 287,763,681 of record CM038674.1, on the reverse strand, counting down.
GTGGAGAAGGGGAAGGCCCCTCATGAGGGGCCCGGCTCCCCGGCGCCCAAGTGTGGACATGGCCGTCCCCGCTCGCACACCGCGACCCTCGCCGCGGCCCCCGGTTCTCGTGGTGGTGCCGCTGCGCGTGGCAGGGGCCGTTCCAGTCGTGGCAGCCCTGTCCATGAAGGGAGACGTGCCATGGTTGCATGGCCTCCCCGGCCGCGCTTCCACTCGGCAGAGGTGCTGCCGGAGTTCATCCTTTAGTCGGAGAACCCGGCCGGCAACTGGCTTCAACTCCTGCGCTTCTTTGCCGACGAGCTACCAGCCTCCGGTTCAGGTGGGCTTTGGCTGCAGGCGAACGGTTGCTGCAGCAGGGCTTCTTGGGTTGCAGTCGAGGTCCCCGCCGTGGGCAACATAGCTCTGGCCCGCGGTTGGCAGACGTTCGCTCGCGCGCGCGGCCTGGGCATGCGGTGCACCCTCCATTTCAAGTATGACGGTGATGCGACCCTCTACGTGAGGGTGTTTGGGGAAGATGGTCCCCGCGCCGGGTGCTGCCCCGAGGTGAACGACGGCGAGGAGGTGCTCGGCCTTGGCGACGGTCGAGACGAGGATGAGGGCGAACCCGCCCTTGGTGCCGACCGCGTCTCGTCCAGCTACGGTGGCTCTTCCCCCGGCGACAGCTCCAGCAGTGGTGGCTACGACCAGCCGCCACGCTGCCGCGCCCGCTTCAAAGGTGGCAGCAGGTCGTCTTGTCACCACGCCTCCGTGAAGCGCGAGGAGGGGTCTGGCTGAGCCCAGGACAATGCCAAGAGCCCGCTCCCGTGAACCACTGTAGGGGAAGGCGCCACTTTTATCTTGTTCTTCCGTTCCTTCTTGTATCAGAAAATAAAACCAGTATGGGCCCCAGAGGGGCGTGTATCGAACCATGATTCCTCAATCACTATGTAATGCTTATCATTTCTGTGCTGTAACGTTGTTTTGTGTAGAGACAACTTAGCTTGGCACGTTCGGAGTAGCCTCCTCTTCATGAGGCACTTGTTTCCTGGTGCCTCCCAGGGCCTTCCTTGACTCAGTGGGCGCTTGGGAACTGCAAAAAATTCCTTAGGAAGCTCGCTAGGAGGCTTATCGTTTACCCGAGCCTTGACCCAGCGCTTCATATCGCGGTACCCGAGGAGCACAGATTAGGAGAGATGCACCCGCTTGTGATCTCGAATGAGGGTACCTCGCGAAAAAGCAGACGGAAGGCAGAGAAAAGGAAGAACGCTCGCGAGGGCACCTGCCTAGCCCCCTCGCGAGGTATGCGAGAGAGAGAGAGAGAGAGAGAGAGAGAGAGAGAGAGAGAGAGAGAGAGAGAGAACAAGTCAAACTGGAGTCGGAAACAGCGGCAAAAGGCGATGGAACCAAATCAACAAGGAACACCAGAAGTAAACTTCAATTAAAAGGAGGCGAGCCAACTACGGAAAGCAAATGAAAAGCCGCGTCCGGCACCTAGTCTAGTCTTCAAGTCTTCTCACCAGCGCGGAGCTAAGTGCTGCCACTAGGACGTGGGAGGGAGCCCCCGAGGCCCGAGGGCGGCACTCCTGAGACTCCGGGGCATGTACAGCCCCACTCATTATTACGTGAGAGTGTCACGAGCGGCAATCTTCATAGGCACTGGGCCTTCTTCACATGCACTGGGCCTTCTTCACAGGCACTGGGCCTTTCTTCATGGGTAGAACTTTCGGAGGTGCTGGATGTTCCAGGCGTTCTGGATGGGTACCCCGTCCTGTGTCTCCAGGCGCGCGGCACCAGGCCTGGAGACATGGACGACCTTGAACGGGCCCTCCCACATGGGTGAGAGCTTATGCAGCCCTTCCCTGGAGAGGACCCGCCTCAGGACGAGGTCACCCGCCTCGAGCGTCCTGGAGCGGATGTTGCGGCAGTGGTATCGCCGTAGCGCCTGCTGATACCTTGCCGCCCGCAGTGCGGCTTCGCGGCGGCATTCCTCCCCCAACACGAGGTCCATCCCCCGCGTGGCGTCTTGTTGCGTTTCATCAAACGCCAGGACCCGTGCAGAGCGATGCTTGACCTCGTGAGGGAGGACCACTTCTGCTCTATAGACGAGGAATAACGGGGTCACACCCGTTGGCTTGGTGGCGGTGGTGCGGATGGACCACAACACGGACTAGAGCTCGTCGTACCAGCCCCTGCCGCAGGCCTCGAGCTTGTTCTTGAAAGTCCTGGTCTTGAGGCCCCTCAGGACCTCTGCGTTGGCGCGTTCGGCCTGACCATTGCTCCTGGGGTGCGGCACTGAAGCGTAGCAGATCTACGTTCCAAGGTTAGCACAATATGTCTTCAAGAGATTACTAGTGAACTACGAGCCGTTGTCAGTGATGATGCGGTTGGGGACCCCGAAGCGGATCACGAGACCCTTGATGAACTTGATCGCGGAGCCAGCTGGGATGGTGCGGACGGCTTCCACCTCCGCTCACTTGGTGAACTTGTCAATGGCGACGTAGAGGTAGCGGTAGCCCCTAGGCGCTCGCGGGAACGGGCCCAAGATATCCAGCCCCCAGACCGTGAACGGTCATGTGAGTGGGATGGTCTGGAGGCCCTGAGCCGGCTGATGGATCTGCTTGGCGTGGAACTGGCAGGCTTCACAAGATTTCACCAGCTCGGCTACATCGTTGAGCGCCGTGGGCCAGTAGAATCCACTGCAGAAGGCCTTGCCAGCGAGGGTCCGCGATGACGAGTGGTGCCCGCAGTCCCCATCATGTATGTCAGATAGCAACTCCTTCCCCTAGTCTCTAGAGACGCAACGCAGTGAAACATCATTTGTTCGCTTCCTGTACAACTCACCGTCCCGAATGTAGTATGTCGTGGCTTGCCGGGCCACGCGCTCCGTGTCCTCCTCCTTCTCTGGCAGCGCCCCTTGCATCAGGTATTCCTTGAACTCCTTGGTCTAGCATCCCTCCTGGGGCTCGAGCGCCAAGAGTAGGCGCGCTCCCGAAGTCGGGCCACAGGCTAGGGCTCCTGTGGCAGGCGGCTGCAGGAGTTCCTCCTGAGGCTGAGCTGTCCTTGAAAGTGGTGGTGTCGCTGATGGCTTGAAGAGCCGCTCCTCGAAGACGCCAGGCTCTTGGGGCTGCCGCTTGGATGCCCTCCTGGCGATGTCGTCAGCTTCCTTGTTGGTGCCACGGGGCACGTGCTGCAACTCCAGGCCCAGGAACTGCTTCTCCATCTTGCGCACCTCCGCGAGGTATGCCTCCATGTGCTCGTCCTTCGGCTCGTATACCTTGTTGGAGAAGTTGACGAGGAGCTGCGAGTTGCCCCTAACGGTGAGGCGCTTCACCCCCAGAGCTGCCGCAGCTTTCAGGCCAGCTATGAGGCCTTCGTATTCTGCGATGTTGTTGGAGACCTTCTCGCCCCGCTGAAAGCAGAGCTGCACGGCGTAGTAGAGCTTGTCTTGAGCGGGTCGAGATGATTACTGCTCCAGCCCCCGCGCCCTGGTGTGCGAAGGCGCCATCGAAATACATGACCCACCCGTCAGGCGCCTCACTTCTCGGCGAGGTGGAATGGTCCTCGCCTACTTCAAGAGTCGGGGCATCCATCCATTCTGCCACGAAATCAGCGAGTGTGGCTCCCATGATGACCCTGGTAGTGCTGAACTCCAACTGGAATGCCTGCAACTCGATGTTCCACTCAGGGACCCTTCCAACAGAGTTGGGGCTCCTGAGCACTCTCTCCAATGGGTAGGCTGAGATGAACTTGATGGGGTGGCCCTAGAAGTAGTGCCGCAACTTACGCGAGGCCAAGAGCGTGAGTAAGAGCTTCTGAGGCATGGGATATCGTCCCCTTGTGTCCTGCAACACCGTGCTGACGAAATACACCGAGTGCTCGACGAGAGCTGGCGTGTTGGTGAGGCTCGTGTCTTGCGGAAGTTGGGGCGTCTCCTGAGGTAGTGGAACTCCCGACGCTTGATCGCTTGTCAAGATCTCGACGTCGTCGCCCTGCCGAGCTTGGTCCTCTGTTGATGCTGCTACGACTCTTGCAGTGCCTTCCTGATCTTGCATCATCTCGGTTGGTGGCGTCGCTTGGCACGACGTACCTTTGGCTTGGCACCCTTCCCGAACCGCCACCAGAGCCGCACTGGCAGAGTACGGGGTGGCGGAAAGAGAAAGCACTAAGGGCAAGAGGGGTTGTGGTGCCACCATCACTAGAGGGCTGGTCAGGTATCTCTTGAGGTCTTGAAGAGCTCGGTCGTCCTCTGGGGTCCACTTGAATGGGCCCTTCTTCTTCATCAACTTGAAGAAGGGCAGGGCGCGCTCTCCCAGCTTGGAGATGAAGCGCCCCAACACAGTTACCCGACCAGCCTGCTTCTGCATTTCCTTGAGGGTCTGCGGTGGGAACATGTGTTCAGTGGCCTTGATCTTTTCTGGCTTCGCCTCGATCCCTCTGTGGGATACGAGGAAACCCAGCAGCTTGCCGGAAGGGACACCAAACACGCACTTCTCCAAGTTAAGTCGTAACTTCACCTGGCGTAGGCTCGCGAAAGTCTCCTCCAGATCTTGGATCAAGGTTCTCGCCTCCTGAGACTTCACCACAATGTCATCGATGTAGGCCTCCACGTTTCTCCCAAGCTGCCGCCCTAAGGCGATGTGCATCAACCGTTGAAAGGTCGCGCACGCGTTACGCAGTCTGAAAGGCATGCAAGTGTAGCAGTACACCCCACACAGGGTCAGCAAGGCTGTCTTCTCTACATCTTCTACTGCCATCTTGATCTGGTGATACCCTGAGAACGCATCCAGGAAGCACAGCAGGTCGCACTCGGCTGTGGAGTTGACGATCTGGTCGATGCGTGGAAGCGGGAATGGATCTTTGGGGGCAGGCCTTGTTGAGTTTGGTGAAGTCGACGCACATTCGCTCCTTCCCGCCTTTCTTTGGCACAATGACAGGGTTTGCCAGCCACTCGGGGTACCGGACCTCGCGAATGGCACCCGCTGCCTCCAGCTTGCGGGTTTCTTGGACAATGAAGGCATGCTTCTCCGTGGACTGTCGTCTCGCCCGCTGCTTCACAGGGCATACATTGGGGCATACCCTTAAGTGATGCTGAATCACCTCTCTCGGGACCCCCACCAGCTGCTTGGGTTCCCATGCAAATATCTCCTTGTTTGCGCGCAAGAACTTCACCAATTCTTCCTCTTTGTCTGGGTCGAGGTCAGCACCTATGGTGAAGGTAGTTCCTGAGGACCCGTCCTCATCGACCGACACCTGCTTGGTTTCCACCTTGTCTTGGGTGAACAACTACTTCTTCTTGGTTGGTGCGGCTCCCTTGGCTTTGGAGGTGCCCGCGCCGGCGGGTTGTGCCGCCGCGGCGGTCTTGAGGGAAAGCTTGACCGTCGTCAGGGCCTCCTTGGCGTCCCCCTTAATGGTGAGAATGCCTTTGCTCCCAGGCATCTTCATGAGGTTGTAGGCTGGATGGGTTGCTGCCATGAACTGGGCCAGAGCTGGGTACCCAAGGATGGCGTTGTACGGGAGGCCGATGCGGGCGATGTCGAAGTCGACCAGCTCGGTGCGGTAGTTATCGCGCGTGCCGAAGGTGACAGGGAGGCAGATCTGCCCCAGGTGGTGGGCGGTGCCGCCGCCAACTCCTGAGAAAGGCTTGCTGAGGCTGAGCCGCTCGAGCGGTACGTGAAGAAGGCTGAAGGCCTCCACGGAGAGCACGTGGAGGCCGGCGCCGCCGTCGATGACGGTCTTGGTGATGGCCATGTTGCAAATGGTGGGTGTGCAAAGCATCGGGAGCATACCCGAGCCGGCGGTGGTGATGAGGTGGTCTTCTGAGTCGAAGGTAAGTTCAGTTTCGGGCGCAACCCAGCCCGGCAGAGCCCCCGATCTCTTGGAAGCGACGCCGACCTGGCAAAGGAATGGCTTGATATGGCGATCTGAAGGCGGTGCTTGAGAGCCGCCTAGTAGAGCTACGACCGCGTGGTGCACTGGTGCCACGTAGCGCGCAGTGAAGAGGTCGCGCAGCTCCTCCCAAGATGCCACCATGGATCCGGGGAGGTTGAGCAGCTAGGCGCGCGGTGCACCATTGAGGGCCATGGGAAGCCAGTTGGCCACGACCTTGTCGTCACCCCCGGCCTCGAGGATGGCCTCCTTGTATGCCAGCAGGAAAGCTGATGGGTCAGATCTACCCACGCATCCAACCAAACGTGTCCCCGTTCCCGGATCCCTTCGTCCCGGATCCCCCAGTCCCGCGTTGACTTTCGCGGAGGTATATTTTTCACTAAGTCCCCGGATTTTTTTGCATTATCGTGCCATGTTCATCGCATCATAACTTGCTGCATACTGCTCCGTTTCGTGCGTGTAATATGTCAAACTGTTCGCCTCGACGAGTAATTCATTTCATTACATTGCATCATGTTCATTTGAGTTCATCTTGATGCCTAAATCATTGTTACAAAAGTGCTATATGACGTTGTCTGCTGGCTGTTAACAATACTTGCTCATTTGTCATTTTTGCCATGTTTGATGTGTGCATCCTATGAGGTTGGTGTCTACATGAGTTTTGATCTATGTCATGCCATCTTTACATTGGTGCCATCCATTGATTTTTGTGGGTCTTGTAGTGAGTGCATCGAGCTTGTTAAGTAGGGTATTTGCTGTTGCTGTTTTGTTAGGCTGAATCTGTTATTTCGTGATGCTATGCAAACCTGCTGCTACAAGTCATTATATGCATAATCTGGAGATGTTAACTGAGGATGTTTTGTTCTACATGTCATGCTGTATCCATCCATGCCCCTGGGTGCATTTATAGCCTGCTGTAGCTTGTCGTAATCTTGCTCTAAAATTGCTAAATAATATTGCTGTCAGCCTGTTAACATTAAGTTCAATGTTGCCATGATTGTTGTTAGTGATCCATGCAGTCTATGAACTTGCTCTTGCCATGTTTCGCTTCATAAACATGTCTACTTACTGTGAGTTGCCTTGCCATGCCATTTATTGCTCTGTGGTGAGTGGTTCAAGCTCACCAACATGCCTACTTATTGTTGTTCCTGCCATGTATGAATCTGTCATATAACTTGCCATGTTTACATGGGCGCCATCATATCTTCGAATCCTTTTTGGCTCATGTTCAGTAGGGTACTTTTGTTCTATGCAATTGGTAGGTTCATTCCATGCCCTAGTTTGACATGATATCTTGCTGTAACATGTTGTTTGATAGCTCTAAACATTGCAACCCGATGTTATTTCTGCAAAGTCTGAAACTGTTATTATTTGCAATCTTGCCATGTCCTTTTGAGCATGTTCTAGTGGTTTATGGAGATAGCTCTGTGTTCATGTTTTGTCGTGCATTACATGTACGTCATGCCCATGCCTTTTGTTTTCACGTTGGGATTCTGTAGCATGTTGTTTTGATGCTTGCAATATGCTTAGTTGCTGTTTTGAACAGATTGTTGCTATAACTTGTTTCATGTGTATGTGTTGAACCGTTGCTCCGTTTTGAGTGTGCTCTATATGAAGCTTGCTTGATTTTGCATGTAGTTTCATATTATCATGTTGCATCCTTGTTTTGAGGTGTTTGTTTAATGTTTGAATGCATTTTGCATCAATGCCATGTTTAACTTGTTTTGCTCATATCTTCTAGACCGTAGCTCCGAATCTAATGAACTTTATATGTAACTTGACTAGAATTCTGTGTAGAGCATCTTGGTGCATCTTAACTTGCTGTTTAACAACTTGAACATAAGGTTTATTCAGATCTGGACCAATTTTGAAATTTGCATATGAGGACTTACCGGAGTTGTTCTATGTTGTTTCCGGCCTCATTTAAACTTGCTTTGATGTGTTGGTCTTGTATGCATCATCTTTTGCCATGAGTAGCTTCATGTAGCCTTGTCATGCATCATACTTGGTTGAGCATCATGTCTTGTTCATGTGTGGTGTGTTTACCATGTTGTGTGCTTCTTCTCGATAGTTCCGTTTCGTTGCGATCGGGAGGATTAGATTCGTCTACGCTTGGTTCGTCTTCATGGCTTCATCTTCTTCATGGACTCGTTCTTCTTCCTTGCGGGATTTCAGGCAAGATGACCGCTACCCTGGATCTCACTACTATCATTGCTATGCTAGTTGCTTCGTTCTATCGCTTGCTGCGCTACCTATCATTTGCTCTTCAAGCCTTCCCAATTTGCCATGTCAGCCTCTAACCTTTTTCCCCTTCCTAGCAAACCGTTGTTTGGCTATGTTACCACTTTGCTCAGCCCCTCTTATAGCGTTGCTAGCTGCAGGTGAAGTTGAAGATTGCTACATGGTGAACAGGATTATGTTGGGATATCACAATATCTCTTATTAAATTAATGCATCTATATACTTAGTAAAGGGTGGAAGGCTCGGCCTTATGCCTGGTGTTTTGTTCCACTCTTGCCGCCCTAGTTTCCGTCATATCGGTTTTATGTTCCCGGATTTTGCATCCCTAACGCGATTGGGTGATTTATGGGACCCCCTTGACAGTTCGCTTTGAATAAGACTCCTCCAGCAAGGCCCAACCTTGGTTTTACCATTTGCCTCACCTAGCCCTTTCTCCCTTGGGTTTCCGGAGCCCAAGGGTCATCTTTATTTTAGCCCCCCCGGGCCAGTGCTCCTTCGAGTGTTGGTCCGAAACGGGCAGACTGCGGGGCCACCACGGGGCAACTCGAGGGCTGGTTTTACTCGTAGGCTGACCTATCCGGTGTGCCCTGAGAACGAGATATGTGCAGCTCCTATCGGGATTTGTCGGCACATCGGGCGGCTTTGCTGGTCTTGTTTTATTGCTGTCGAAATGTCTTGTAGCCGGGATTCCGAGACTGATCGGGTCTTCCCGGGGAGAAGGAATATCCTTCTTTTGATCGCGAGAGCTTATCATGGGCTAATTTGGGACACCCGTGCAGGGTATAAACTTTCGAGAGCCGTGCCCGCGGTTATGTGGCATATGGGAATTTGTTAATATCCGGTTGTAGTAAACTTGAAGTAAACTCTTCTAAAATACACCAACCGTGTGCGTAACCGTGAGTGTCTCTTTTCGGGGTTGATCGAGAGGAGAACGCGGTTTTTGGGTTATGTTTGACGTAAGTAGGAGTTCAGGATCACTTCTTGATCATTACTAGTTGACGACCGTTCCTTTGTTTCTCTTCTCGCTCTTATTTGCGTAAGTTAGCCACCATACATGCTTAGTCGCTGTTGCAACCTCACCACTTTACCCCTTCCTTTCCCATTAAGCTTTGCTAGTCTTGATACCCATGGTAATGGGATTGCTGAGTCCTCGTGGCTCTGATTACTACATCACCAGTTGCAGGTACAGATTTGCGATGATCATGACGCGAGAGCGATGTTACTTGTTTTGGAGTTCTTCTTCTGCTTCTTCTTCGATCAGGGGATAGGTTCCAGGTCGACAGCCTGGGCTAGAAGGGTGGATGTCGTTTGAGCCTCTGTTTATGTTGCATCCGTAGTCGGATGTTGATCTTGTATATGATGTTGATGTATTCTTGTGGCATTTGTGCCGTATGTATGTATCCCCATCTATTATGTAATGTTGATGTAATGATATCCACCTTGCAAAAGCGTCTTCAAGATGCGTTCTATCCTTGGTGGGACCTTCGAGTTCCTTTTGGATAGGGTCGCATCTTGGGCGTGACACGGCATCAGGGCCTGCCCCTGGCGGAGAACCCATGGTCGTCGGGGGAACCGCTGGCGACCGCTCTACCCCATCGGCGGCGTCCTGGTTTCCGGTCGTCGTTGATGGCACTAGAGTGTGGCGCAAGGCGGGGCCCTCGTCTGGCGATATGAAGCAAGGCCGGTACCTGTGAAGAAGGCCCAGTGCCTGTGAAGCTCGCCGCCCCGTGACACTCTCACGTAATAATGTGTGTGGCTGTACACGCTCCGGAGTCTCAGGGGTGCCGGCCTCAGGCCCTGGGGCTCCCTCCCATGCCCAGTGGCAGCACTTAGCTCCGCGCTGGTGAGAAGACGTCCAAGACTAGACTAGTTGCCGGTCGCGGCATTTTTATGCTTCCATTGCTTTTCCCTTTGGTTGTTGCTTTCCCCCGCTGGATTTAAGTTGGATTTGAATTTGAGATTTGCGTGTGTTTGGGGAAGGGGTGCTTTGTCTCGTTCGAGCAATCTCTCGCGATCCGTTTACCGCTTTGCCTCAGCTGCCTCCCCTCGTGAGCCTCTCGCGAGCCGGGTTGGGCCAAGCTTGCGTGCAGCCAGACTGCCGCCGCCGCATCCTCTCAGGAGGTTTTTACTGCAAATCCTGCGGGTTCGATCAGGAGACACTCGAGACGCCACAGCCCTCCACAGGCTATCTCAGGGCCCGCACGGGACAAAGGTAAACTAGCCAGCCACTTGGCGCAGGCATACGGGTGATATAGCGTCTACTAATTCACAGAACACAAGTTTTACATGAGGGGCTCCCCCTCCCAAAATGCTCTCACCACCGTCAGGACAAAACCTGAGCTCTATTCGTGCAGGGTAAGGAAATAGGAACGATGCGCAGTCAGTCGGATAAATCCCCCAATGCATCCTCAGGGGCACCTCCTGAACTGTTGCTGGCGTCGCTGGCCTCGCCATTGCTCTCTGCGTTGTCACCAGCAGCGTCAGGGCCGTTCACCGCGCCACCTTCATCAGCAGCCATGATCACGCCATCGTTATCTGAAGCGAAGGCCCTGACGAGAGCGCCCACGTTGTCCTCCACCCGGTCGCGGTCGTGGCCAGACGGCACGAAGTGCTGAAAGCGATTGCGGCGTCGAAGTCGAAGTGGGGGTCCATATTCCGGAGATGGCTGAAGACGCGAGAAAAGGCGCGCCCGAGCAGGGCCCGGCTCCTATCCTCCACCAACCTGCCGGCTCTGACCGACCGCGCCTCCAGATGCGTCACCACGTCGGTGAAGAACTGAAGGTTGTCGGCGTAGTTAACTGCGTGCGGCTCGCCAACAACCGCCTCACAGATGTTACCCAAGGCTGCGTTGGCTCTCTCCCGGAGCGTGGTGAGCATGGGGCCGTGCTCATGCTCCAGGATCCACCGCTGGCGTATCTCGTCCGCATTACATGGCGCGGACGGCCTCAGCCTCATCCACCCGTTGGCGAAGAAGAAGCACCTCAGCACGGGAGGTAGTTAACTCCTCCTGCGCCACCTCAAGGGCGGCCCGAGAAGCATCGGCCCGCCGCGTCACTTCCTCCTGCTTGGCCCTCAAGGCAGCAGTCCTACCTTCAGTCTCAGCTCGGATCAACCCCAGCCTCTCCTCGAACTCGCGCTCAAGGTTCAAGCGCGCCATCGCCACCCGACGTCCGACCTCCTCCAGGACACGGGCTTCCCGCGCAACGACATCATCCTCCGCCCGTGTTACCAAGCGCTCCCTTGTTTCCAGGCGCTCATACTCGCGTACGCCTCTGGCGGCTTCCAGCGTCAGCGCCTCCTCACGCTTCTGGAGCTCTGCTGGGTCGCCTGAGGCCACCTTCATCGACACAAGGGCCATCTCGTGCAGCTCCACCTGCTCCTCCAGTGAGTGGCATCAGGCCAGGAGTTCCCGCGCCCGCTCCTTCGCCGCCTCTTGCCGCCGGTCAGCTTCCCGAGCCTCCTCGACGGCCCGAGAACGGACCTCCCGAGAGGCCGCCAGCGACGCCATGGCCTCCCCATTGTCAAGATCACGCTGATGGCATGCAAGGGGGACAGCCGCCTTCAGCTCGGGCCTCTCCGCAGCCAGACGCAGGCCCTCGGCCTCAAGGCGCGCGTCTTCATCAGCGAGCTCTTCACCAAGCAGGCTCACCGCGTCAGCGGCCCTCCGAAGAAACCCTTGGTGAAGAGCGCGACGCTCCTGGGCGCGCTCGAGTACGTCTTCCACACCATCATCCGCCTCAAGCGAGCGCCGGGGGCCACGAATCAGCACTCCCCCTCCGGGCAGGGGGCTGGGGGTTGGCGCCCTCGCCACGGCCGGGCACGCCTCGCCAGAAGCCCGGCCTGGAGCCAGCCCATCCCCTAAAAAAGAGCGCCAGGAATACCTCAGCCAATGACAGTCGACGACCAGGCGAGAAGCCCACGGCAGGCTGGCTATGCCACGAGAAGGCTCGTGAAGGAGGGTCACGAGGCGCGCGGGGCCGTGATGCGCCTCAGGATGGTTCGTCTCTCCGACCGGCCTCACCACGAGGGCTCTGCTGCTCGGAGTGCTCGAAGACGGTGGAGAAGGCGGAGCCAAGGGGGGTGGCTCCTCAGCCATCTCCGCGAGCTCGGCGGGAAGGGCCCTGCGGAGCAAGGATCAGTAAAAGCAACAGAAGGATCGAGAGCTAGAAAAGGGGAAGGCTTACTCATCGGTGACGAAGTACTTCCTAGGCTTCAGCAGGCGACAAGGGTAATCATCACCCAAGGCCTCCCTTCTCTTCCGGAGAGCCTCAAAGTCCACACGGAAGCGACCCAAGAGTTGAGCGCAGGGGTCAGCCTGCGACGAGGAAGGAGCGTCAAGGCGACCAAGGCCGGGGCTCCCACGATGCACGCCACGGTCACCTCACCAAGAAAATGGCTTGGGGCCCAGGGGCCTCGGCCCTTGAGCTGCGGGCAGCTACTCGCCACCCCCAGCCGCGGCAGCCTGGGCCTCAGGAGCTGCTCCCTCAAGAGCGTCGCCTGGCGCCGTCACCCCTGCGGAGGCCCCCTCGGCCTCTGACGACCCATGCCTCCCTGCTCCGCCACTTGAGGAAGAGCCGCCGTGGCCGACTGAAAGGGCGGCCACCACCACTGGGTTCTCGCGAGGCCCCCGGAGGCCAGCGGGGCGCAGCCCCCATTCGTCGAAGACGGGCATCTGATTTACAAAGTCGCCCCTGTTCGGGCAGAGGTACAGCAAGGCCCCCCCTTGCCGGATGCTGCCAGGGGTTTGGTCCCCAGTCAAGACCAAGAGCACCTTCCTCGGTGCTTGGCGTCAGTCCTCTTCACGGAGCCTCACTCTGAGCTTCACGCCTGAAGGCCCACATCCGGCAAGAGTGACGTTGGAGAGGGGCAACACGGCATAGCAGGAACTCCTCCACCACCTTGGGCGCCACACGCCGAGCTCCCTCAAGAACGCATAAGCGGCGCTGCACGAAGACGAGCCGGGAACTCGTGGCGTCTCCTGGCCCCACTGAATTGGGGACAGCCGAAAGATGGCTCCGACAGCAGGGGCTGGGCACCCCACGTCCCATCGTGACAGGCACTGGCGCGGAACCCAAAGCGGGCGGAGGAAGGCTGAATCAATCCCTGAAGCCTCTATTTCAGGTGCAGCAATGAAGCTCACACACCCCGAACATTGGGTGGGGTCAACAAGGCGCAGAGAGAAGAAGTGTCGCAGCAAGGCAACTGAGGGAAGGATGCCCATCATCGCCTCACAAACAAAGGCGAAGACCGCAAGAAGAGTTATGGATTCGGGACCCAAATGCATCATATGGATCTGATAGTGGGAGAGCACAACATTAAAGAAATCGGAAAAGGGGGGAACCAGCCCGCCCGCAGTGTCGGTGAAATTTGGGACCTCGGTGATTATCCTGTCGATGGAGAAGTGGGGCCTTGGGCCAGGCCGTCGTCCCGCGCATTCGTTGAAGATGGTGGCCAAAGCCGAGCTGACCTTGCCCAGGCCCTCTCGATTGAGTATGATCAACCGATCGACGGCGGGGGCCGCCGACGACGGCGAGCGAGGCGGAGGCATGGGCTTCTTCCCTCTTCCCTTCTTCGTCGGAGCCGTGGCAATGGAAGGGGGGGGGGGGGGAAGGTTCGAGATTGGATTGGGAGCAGAAGCTGGAGTTCGAGAGGAGGAAGAGCGGGGGACGGTCGAGCAGCGAAAAGGGGAGCGGCTGTGTGCGACTACGAGTCCGCCTAGCATGGCACAAAATAAGGAGGCGTGGGGGAACAGTGCCGCCCACGTCCAATCAACCGCCACGCGGCGCCCAAGGCCCTTGAGCTGTTAGGGCCATGGCGCTCAGACTTGCCCTTCGCCTCTCTGCTCGGCCAAGCCGGGCGCGCTTTGGGCAGGGGCTCTTGTCGGCGTGCAGGAGCAGGGGTCCCAGACTTGCTCGCTGCAGCCTGCGGCGTGGCTCAAAGGGGGGTCCAGCATGGCCCAACTTTATCAACACAAGCTCAAGACCCTCGCGAGGGGCCAAGCCTCGCGGGGCGGACGACAGGGAGCTTCCTCAGGCACGGCTTCATCAGGCTGGCTCACGAGGTGGCGGAGAGATCAAGGCGGGGTACCTCACGAGGTGCCCATGACGCAAGCCATGACGACCAAGGGCGCCCGGTGGGCGCCGACCATGGAGTGTCATCCTTTCCTCTTTGGTGCAAAGGGAGCAAGCGCAGGCGAGAGCATCAAGCTAAGGCGTCCATTTTGGTGCAACAAGACCAAGACCAGCCCAACGGCAGGAAGGGAGTCATTATGGAGCCCAAGCCGGCGTCACCACCAGAGCCTTTGACAGGCGAGGACCAACCTTAGGCAGGATAAGTGTACTAGATGTTCCCCTACAAAATGGCCAATTGTTAGCGCCCTTCCCGCTCAATATTTGGGGAAGAGGCCCAGGGTCTTCGCCTATAAATAGGAATAGCCTCCCACAGGGTAGAGGGAGAGCTTGATCCGGGATCCAGAACAGAGCTAGAGGTCAAGCAATCTAGAAAGAGAGAGAGAGAGAGAAGGCGGCTGAACTCCCCTTAGCAGTTCATCGCCCCGGCCAAGAACAGACCCTCGCGAGGCTGTTCTACCTTGTATTGTTCATCACCATCAGCCCAAGAGGCAATCCACCACACCACAAACTAGAGTAGGGTATTACACCACAATGGTGGCCCGAACTAGTATAAACCTTGTGTCTCTTGTGTTGTTACTTTCGTAGTTTAGATCCAAGCGAGGCGGCGGGGTGCAGGTAGGTAGAGGGCAAGATCTCCGCGCGCACCCCAGTGTTCGAACCTCAAGGGTCTGGCGGAACCCGAAATCCGACATCGTGGTAGATCAACTCTTGTAATACTCATATTTATCAAGATCAATCAAGCAGGAAGTAGGGTATTACCTCCATGGAGAGGGCCTGAACCTGGGTAAACATCGTGTCCCCTGTCTCCTATTACCATCGACCTTAGATGCACAGTTCCGGACCCCCTACCCGAGATCCGCCGGTTTTGACACCGACATTGGTGCTTTCATTGAGAGTTCCGCTGCATCGTCACCAAGAGGTTCAATGGCTCCATCAATCATCTACAACAATGCCGTCCTGGGGGAGGTTTTCCTCCCCGGCCAGATCTTCGTGTTTGGCGGATTCGCACTGCGGGCCAACTCACTTGGACATCTAGAGCAGATCGACAGCTACACCCCAGGTAACCAGATTAGTTTTAGAAACCTGGGCTATGTCGCTGACGTCCGGGGAGACTTGATCTTCCAAGGATTCGCGACCCCAACTTCCGCTATAGCCTCAGATCTGGAGCGCGTCGCCATGCCCGAAGACGGACTTCTTGAGCCCGCCGGACTGTCGGCGGCCACTAAACCCAGTACGGGAGAGCCGGATGAAGTAACGTCACTAACAACCATCACGAAGCCAGACCCTTCTCTGGACACTGGTTCTGAGCCCTCGGAGTCAGCCTCGTGTGAGTTTGGCCGAGGAATCTCCCTCCCGCCGTACTCCGCAGACTCTCTTCTCTCTGGACAAACCTCGCCTTTAAGCGAGGCTCTGGACTTAACGCGATGTCATTACTTTGGAGCAACGTCCGAACTATGCCCAGCCCGCACTAGGGGTTGAGAACAGGGAATTTTGCATCCCACCCACCGCCCACTTCATAGCCACTGTCGAGGACTTAACCGACATGCTCGATTACGGCTCTGAAGACATCGACGGTATGGACGACGATGCCGGAGATGAGCAGGCCCAAAAACCGTCGTTTACCGGACGCTGGACGGCTACCTCTCCGTATGACGTGTACATGGTGGATACACCCAAAGAGAATAACGGTGATGACAAAGAAGACCCAGTTGAGGATAAGCCTCCTGAGATATAGCCAAAGCACCGGCGTCAGCGGTGCCGCTCTAAATCACGCCGTAGAAAAGACAGCAATGAAGGCACAGGAGACAATTACACTCCAGATGGTGCCGAAGATAGAGAAGACCACGACGAGCCCACTACCAAACAAGACGATCGGGAAGATGGGCAGGTCAGCCCTGAAGAACGGACCACAAACGAAGACTCGGAGGATAGTAATTATCTCCCACTCTCCAAGGATGAGGTGAGCCTCGGTGAGGAACCTCTCGAGTAGGAGCGCTTTAAGCGCCGGCTAATTGCCATTGCAAGGAGCCTGAAAAAGAAGCAGCAGCAGCTTCAAGCGGATCAAGATCTGCTCAATGACAGATGGACCAACGTCCTGGCAGCCGAGGAATACGGCCTCGAGCGCCCGACCAAAAGTTACCCGAAGCACAAATTGTTTCCTCAATTTGATGACGAGGCGCTCGAGCCTGTACCATTAGCGCGTAAAGCGGCTGACCGACCACCATGTGGCCGGGACAAAGGGGCAACTCAAGCCGAACACCAGCCCATACTACCTCGCCGTAAAGGCAGAGACATAACTACTCGGGGTTATACATATGACCTGCGATAGGACCTGGACAGTAGAGCAGGTCAGACCAGATCGTTCTACGGATCGCAGGGCCATGCGCCGACGCGCAACGACGGCTATCTAGCCGGGCGTCACAAATGTAACCTCGCTCGAGCCAAAAACCGCAGGCGGGCTCCATCCGAACTACGTCGCGACATGGCCCGATATAGAGGTGCCGCACACCCCCTTTGCTTCACTGATGAAGTAATGGAGCACGAATTCCCAGAAGGGTTTAAACCTGTGAAAATCGAATCATATGATGGGACAATAGACCCCGCAGTATGGAGCGAAGATTTTCTTCTCCATATCCATAAGGCCCACGGTAATGATCTTTATGCCATCAAATACCTCCCACTAAAACTCAAGGGACCAGCTCAGCACTGGTTGAACAGCTTGCCTGAAAACTCCATTGGCAGCTGGGAAGACCTGGAAGACGCCTTCCGTGATAACTTCCAAGGTACTTACGTCTGACCTCGGATGCCAATGACCTAAGTCACATAATCCAACAACCCGGAGAGTTAGCCAGGAAATTCTGGACTAGGTTCTTAACTAAAAAGAACCATATCGTCGACTGTCCGGATGCCGAAGCCATAGTGGCCTTTAAACACAACATCCGCGACGAATGGCTCGCCCGAGACCTCGGCCAGGAAAATCCGAAGTCCATGGCAGCCCTAACGGCGCGTATGACCTGCTTTTGTGTGAGCGGAGATAGCTGGCTAGCCCATAGCAATAACAATGCCAGCGACCTGGCACTTCCGAAGCCAGAAATAGCAACGGCAAGCCCCGACGCAATAGACACACGATTGAAGCAACGGGGATAATACCGACGACACGACGGTCAACGCCGGATTCAGTGGCTCCAAGTCCGGCCAGCGAAAGAAGCCATTCAAAAGGAACAATCCGGGCCCATGCAGCTGAGACCGCATTCTCGATCGTCCATGTCAGATACATGGCACCCCCGATAAGCCAGCCAAACATACCAACAGAAGTTGTTGGGTCTTTAACCAGGCCGGCAAGATAAACGCCAAAAACAAGGAGAAGGGGTCGCAAAGCGAGGACGATGTCGAGGAGCCCCGTCCACCAAACATAGGGGGACAAAAAAAGTTTCCCCCTCAGGTTAAAATGGTGAACATGATATACGCTACCCATATCCCCAAGAGGGAGCGCAAGCGCGCGCTCCGGGACGTCTATGCGATAGAGCCAGTCGCCCCAAAATTCAACCCATGGTCGTCCTGCCCGATCACACTCGATCGCAGTGACCATCCGACCAGTATCCGCCACGGCGGTTCAGCCGCACTGGTCCTTGACCCAATAATTGATGGATTCCACCTCACACGAGTCCTCATGGACGGTGGCAGCAACGTCAACCTGCTCTATTAGGATACAGTGCGCAAAATGGGCATCGACCCATCAAGGATCAAGCCCACCAAAATTAACTTTAAAGGAGTCATACCAGGTGTAGAGGCCCGTTGTACGGGCTCAATTACACTGGAGGTTGTTTACGGATCCCCAGACAATTTCCGAAGCGAAGAGTTGATCTTTGATATTAGCCGCTTCCGCAGTGGCTATCAGGCACTGCTCGGATGGACCACATTCGCTCGATTTAATGCGGTGCCACACTATGCTTATCTCAAGCTCAAGATTCTCGGACCACGCGGTGTCATAACAGTCAACGAAACACGGAGCCCTCCCTCCATACCCAGGAGCACACCGCGGCCCTGGCAACAGAAGTACAGAGCGGCCTTTTAAGGCAGAATTTTAATTCGGCGGCCAAGCTCCCGGACACTGTCAAACGAGTCCGGACTACTCCGCAGCATGACAATCCGGCTCGTCGGGAATCAGACTAGCAATTCAACTTCCGTCTCAGCCCCGACCAAGTGGCGGCATATGTACCGCACGTACATAATTACGCACTCAAAATACCATGGGCAGAGATGGAGGCATAAGTGGACTGTGGTCCATAATACGGCTCGACCTTCCTTGGACACACATACTTTCACTTTTCTTTTTGTCCTTTTCAGGTTTCTTTTAAACAGGCCGCTGGCCGCGGCCTGCTAATCGATCCTTTCGAAGGACAAATACACCAAGGCGGCAAGCAGCACAGACGCGTGGGGAAATCTTAAGAAGCTGTCCTCAACAATCATCCTACATGTTTTCAGGACCTGCACGCAGCTCCCCCTTGATCTCGGCATGTTAAATAGCCCGGTTGCTCATCACACTATTCATACAAATATGCTTCGACATATTAATAAAGTTATAATGAAAGCTTTTTGCGGCCCAACTTCTGTGGCACTATCTTAGTATTTCATTTTATTTTGATTTTTTCTTATAGATTGCCCGCGTGCACTCTGGTACGCTTTAATTCGCCAGGGGTTTCATTGCGCTTCATACTATGGCAACAAAGTCCGAACACTTTTAGAATATAGTTCGGCACCCCAAATTCAGCATTATATGCATTGGCTCCGAATCATGTCTTTGATCAATAGTTGGGTTGCCCGGCTCCTGTGCTTACTACCTTACGTTCCGCTCTATCGGCTAGGGTAGTAAAGGGAGAACCTCTTGTGACTGTGTTTACGGTTTATCCGAGCAAACACCTCGAGAGAAAGCCGAAAACCCGACTATCATGATGTGGCGAGAGCTGGTCAGCTATTTGGAGGGTCAAAATCTTTTGCGATTTTCTCCGCCTTGCGTGATGGATGGGCCTTCACCTGATCAGGTGTCTACCGCACCCTAGTCTGGATTAAATACCAACCAGGGGCTGCGCCTATATATTTTATTTGTCAAATTCTGATGGCTAAGTGAGGGTGATAAAGCCGAATAGTCTGATTTCCTGGCTCGTTGCGCTAAACACTTCCTTCAAGGACCAAACTTTTGGATCAAGAGTGTTTAGACTCCATCCCGAACACCCCCGTACTACCTACATGGGGGCTGAAGCCGATGACTGGACAACCCTCAGATTTAACAAAACAGCCGCACGGGAGATAAAAAATTTAAATAATAACAAATAATAACAAGCATTATATTACATATTAGCTCTGTTTCACCATACAGGACAGGATAACATGAATGTATTCATTCAAAAATAATGTCCTTAGCTCATTGCTCCGCTACAGTACGGGATCCCTCCAGGACATCATCAAAATACCGTTCGGGCGCGCGGTGCTCCTTTCTAGCGGGCGGTCCCTCAGTCGCGAGCTTGACAGTGTTCATCTTCTCCCACTGCACCTTGACGCGGGCGAAGGCCATCCGCGCACCCTCGATGCAGACCGACTGCTTGATGACGTACTAGTTTATCAAATCCGAAGCCCGAAGTAACTGCTGGGTATGGCTTCGTCAGGCCACAGCCAGATTATCAAATCCTTCATGGCTAGCTCGGCCACGCTATGAAGTTCAATCAGCTGTTTTAGCTAGTCGCTAAAAGGCACCGGATGTTCTGGCACAAGGTATTGCGACCAGAACAGCTTCTCCGTCGAGCTCCCCTCTTTTGCTCGGAAGAAGTCCGCAGCGTTGGCAACACTGCGCGGTAAATCCACAAATGCTCCTAGAGAACTCCAAATCCGGGTTAGTAAGAGATACCTCCTCTTCACATATTTGCTCTGCATAATGAAGGTCTTACCCGCCATGATTTTTCTAGCCTCTTTGATTTCCTGGAGGGTGCCCTGGGCCTCAACCCGGGCATCTTGTGCGCTTTGGCGAGTTTGGTCTCTTGATCCGCAATATTGCACTCCAAGGACTCGCATTTCTTCACGGCGTCCTGGAGCTCCTGCTGGACCTCATGAATCCTGGCCTCGTGTTTTTTACGGGTGGCTTGCTCCTTTGCCGCTTTCTTTTTGGCCTCGGCCAGCGCCTTCTTGAGGGATTCCACCTCAGTCGCCGCTCCTACAAATACCATGGCACTATAGTCAACATAAATCCTTAAATCCTTTCTGATATACAGAAGGTCATTACATACCTTGCTTGTCCTCCAGTTTCTTCTTCACTCGGACGAGCTCTTCCTCGGCCCGCTCCAGACTCTGCTTCAGTCCGGAGACTTCAACAGCATGAGAGGTAGCAGCCAGCAGCAACGCCTGCTTATTCACATAGACATGTATGGTTAGTCCCCTGCGAAAATTATTTGATCCTCTGTCCGGATTTTCTTTCCAAACACCGGATAGAGTCTCAGGGGCTACTGCCTACACTATGACATTCTTCCTACACAATTACGCCGCTTACCTCAAAGCCTGTCAAAAGGCTTGTGCAGGCTTTGGTTAGTCTGCTCTTAACGGATTGAACCTTCACAACCACCGTACCCTTGAGGATACAGTGTTCCTCAACAATGGAAGCACCTTGCAGCGCTTCCAGAAAAGTATGCGGTGCCTCTGGTTGCACAGAGGTCACCGGCGGAACAAACGCACCTCCTTCTTTCGGAGGAGGTTGCTTGCCTAAATCCAGGGCCGTACTAGTTTCTGGAATGGTATTCGGCTGGGGGCCGCACTGGATATGGCCCCACGCCGATCTCGGGGATTTGCTCCTGTGTGTCCGGCAGCCGAGGTTTCGCCCTCCGGTGCCATCCTGATAGCCTCCCGCGTCTCTCCCTGGCCCGTGAAGGTCCTTCGGGACACCGCCTCGGCATCATCCATGGCCTTGGGAGAGGTCGCTTTCGGCAGCCAATCGCTATCCATAGCCTTTGGATCTAGCAAATCCCCTGATAAGGATCACTGGGAGCTGTCGTGGGCCGGACTGCAACACGTGATTCAACACATTAGAATTACAAGATAAAGGAGTTGGCCATATAAGTGTGTTAGAGCCTTCGAATACTTACGGTCCGGCCGGTGGCTTATCCCTGGGGCGCCACTCCGAGCTGCTGTCGGTGTCCGGCGCGGTGTCGTCCGCAAGGGAGGTTTTCCCTCTCTTGAACGCTTCGGCCTCCAGACGCGTGGAGGCCGACCTTTTCTTCCTCCCCCCCCCCCCCTCAGGAGGGGAGACACTTTCTTCCTCCTCCTCCTCCTCCTCGTTGTCGACGGCGGGTGGGGGATGGGTCTCGGCGTCTTCAGACATCATGTCCGAAGTGCCCTTGTGGCAGAGACCACTTCTGGTCCCCTTGGCCTTCTTCTTGGCCTTCTTCTCCGGCGCCTGGTAGGGCGCCGGAACCAGCATCTTCGTCATGAGTGGAATTGCTGGGTCTTCGGGCAGTGGAGCCGGACTCTTGACCAGCTCCGCCTCCTTGCCTAGCCCTGAAAAACTAGGATGGGGAAGCTCAGACATGCTCCTTGAGTATGTAAGTAAAGGATACACCTTGAAAACACGAAAAAACTTACCGGACTGGCGGGGTGGGTCAGGTTGTACCCATGGTCTTCGGTCTCCTTCGGCCTTGAAGAGGACCTTCCAAATGCCTTCGTGCGTAATGCCGAAGAAGTTTTGCAGGGTCTGGTGCTTGGCCGGACCGAACTCCCACAAATTGCAGGCCCGGCTTAGGCATGGAAGGATCCGGCGAAAAAGCATCACCTGGATCACATTGACAAGCTTGATGTTCTTGTCAACCATGCTCTTGATGCGCATCTGCAGTGTCAGCTCGTCCGACGAGGCCCAGTCTAGGCCCTTCTCTAGCCAAGAGGTGAGCCGCATTGGGGCCCCAGACCTAAACTCGGGAGCCGCGGCCCAGGTGGTGTCGCGGGGCTCTGTGACGTAGAAGCACTCACTAAAAAAAAAGACACATCAGTGACATTTTGGGCCGAACAATTTTTTTTTCTGTCATACATATGACACTTCTATGACGATAATTGTGACAAAACCCGGTATCATCATAGATGTGGTGGGCTCCTACTTCTATGACAAAAAATCATGACAGAAAATGGGCTTTTCGTCCTGGACGGGCCGGAGACGCAGCTGCATGACATTCTTTGGGCCGTCCATGACGGAAAAAACCGTGGTAGAAGCGAGGGGGAGGAAAATTTTGGGGAGTTCAGTTCACGGTGGGAGGTCGAGGGCCGAGCGATGCGCTGCTTTCTCTTGTGCACGCGTCTGCTGTCCGCGGGCGTTGGCTCTAATCGAACCCGTGCGAGGCGTTGGGCTCTAATCGAACCCGGCGACAGACCGCGAGCTACGCGTTACTAAACCCGGCGATCTATCGATGGTCGTTAATCGAACCCGATCGGCGATTCCTTTGCTACGCTGCTAACTAAAGCCGATCGATCTGCCTGCAGGATGAACAGTGAGTGTTGCGGGGGGGGGTTTGAATGAGCGATGAGCGGTGGCGTTGCCTCTGGATGAACAAGACCCGTGGTGTGGTGGAGGGCTGGATGAGCGATGAAGCGGTGGAGGTGTGCCCGTGGAGGGTGGTTGAACAGGACCCGTGGTGTGGAGGGCTGGATGAATAGTAGAGCGGTGGAGGGTGGTTGAACAGTGGCGGTGCGATGATGGCGCGGTGGAGGCTGGATGAACAGGAGCCGTGGAGGCTGGAGGAGGTCGACGGTAGCCCGTGGAGGCCGGAGGAGGTCGACGGTGGAGATGAACAGTATCCGTGGAGTCCCGCTTTTGCGGTACGCCACACCCCTCCCGGCGAGCAGGACCCCGTTTGGATGTGGCGGCTCCAACACAAGTCCATTTCGTCCGTTTTGGCGGTACGCCACACCCCTCTCGATCAACAGGACCCTGTTTTCGACCGTAGGAGGTCCGTTTAAATGCATTTTGTGGTACGCCACACCCTCCCGATCAACAGACGCCCGTTTCGACCGTAGGAGGTCTGCTTTCCTCCGCTTTCGCGCAGACGCCACACCCTCCCGATCAACAGACCCCTGCTCAACGTAGGAGGTCCGTTTCCTCCGCCAGCGGTACGCCAGGCCTCATTTCCATCGCCTGTTCCGTCCAAGCCCTCCCGATGAACACGACCACGCATTCCGTTCCGACCCACCCGGTTGGCTCCCACGCGTTCCGTTGCCTCCCGATGAACACGAGCATTCCGTTGCCTCCCCATGAACACGACGCACTCCGTTGCCTCCCCATGAATATGACGACGATGTTGTTTCTCCGTTCCGACCCAGCCATGTACACGAGCCCTGACCGTACGTATGCACGAGTAGGCGTTCGAGACCCCGCCCGTATGTACACATACGTGGCCGTATTTTCTTTCTTGCACATTGGCGTTATGCGCATTACATGTACGCGCTTCGTGCGGCGCCTCTACTACGACACGCGGCGCCTCTACAATGACCAGCATGTACGTGCGTTCGCGGGTAATGACAATGCTACGTACGCTTTGACCAGGTGGGTCCCGATTGTCAGACACTTCCTTGCGTGCGAAGATGTAGCTGGTGGGTCCCAGCAGTCAGTGGGGCGAATCGTTTTTTTTTTGCCCGGACGCACTTCCTTGCGTGCGAAGATGTAGCCGGTGGGTCCCAGCAGTTAGGGGGGCGAATCATTTTTTTTGCCCGAACGCACTAACTTGCGTACAAAGGTGTAGCTGGTGGGTCCCAGCAGTCAGGGGGGTGAATCGTTTTTTTTTTGCTCGGACGCACTTCCTTGCGTGCGAAGATGAAATTGGTGGGTCCCAGCAGTCAGGGGGAAATGTTTTTTCCACGAAATACAGTGGCCCATCCGGCGGGTCCCAGCTGTCAGGTGGAGGAATCATTATTTTCCGCGTAATAAGGATGCACTTCCTTGCTGCGGCCATGGACCCAGCTGTCAGCCTCTCCACGTACAGTCCACGTCCGATGGAAGCCATTCCTTGACCACGTTGACGACGCCACGCCGAGAGCACCAGGGTGGTGGACGACGGCGAGGCCTAGGAAGGGGACGACGCGGAGCCGGGGAAGATGCGGCAGTGGATGCCCACGCCAGAGGAGTATGAGGGTTCACCTGCTCGGCCGTGATGTGAGGCTGTCGTCGCCATAGAATAACAGGGGTGTGGGTGCATAGAGGATGGCCTGGCGGTGGGAGAAAGTAGAGGCGGTGAGGCCTCCGCTGACATCCTGACCCGCCACGGGTGGCGAAGCGGCTGACACGACGACCGGCGCTGCTTTGGGCGGTGGAGCAAGAAGACCAGAGGTTGAAGAAGCACTACGGCCGTTGGATGGACATCGACGTTCACTTTGGAGCTAGAGTCGTTCATATATTGACTAAAGTTGACAAAGGCATCCGTCCCGGGCCAACTTAGTAGCCCCAAGTCAGCCTCCCACCAAGGTGGGTCCCGGCCTAGTGGGGTATTCATTTTTTTGTGCGTAATAAGGAGGCACTTCCGGTGGGTCCGAGCTGACAGCGGGGGGAACGTTTTTTCGCGAAATACGGTGGCCCGTCCTGTGGGTCCCAGCAGTCAGGGGCAAATGTTTTTTTCACGAAATACTGGTGGCCCGTCCGGTGGGTCCCTGCTGTCAGGTGGAGGAATAATTATTTTCCGCGTAATAAGGAGGCACTTCCTTGTGGCTGCCGTGGACCCAGTTGTCAGCCTCTCCACGTACAGTACTCTTCCGATGGAAGTCGGTCGCTGACCACATTGACCACGCCGCACCGAGAGCACCACGGCGATGGACGACGACGAGGCCTAGGAAGGGGACGACGCGGAGCCGGGGAAGACACGACAGTGGAAGCCCGCGCGGAGAGGAGTATGAGGGTTCACCGGTTCGGCTGCAGTGTGAGGCTGCCGTCGCCGCAGAATAACGGGGGTGTGGGTGAGTAGAGGGATGCCCTGGCCAGGAGTGGGAGTAGTAGGGGCCGAGGCTCAGCGTGGCAAAGACCCGCCACGGGAGGTGGGAAGCAAGGCGGTTCCGCTGCTTGCTGGCCGTTGGAGCAAGAAGATCAGAGATTGAAGAAACACGACGGCCGTTGGATTGACATCCAACGGTTACGTCTGCAAGAATCGTTTTTTGACGTATATAATAACTAAAAAATCTTGCGTACGCGTCAACTAAACAGGCCCACAAGTCAGACCACTCCCTCTTTTTTTAAATAATTTATATATATAGCTCACGGCAACTTCTTATGCAATTTATTGCAGTTGTTTTTTTGGTTGGCCAGGGCCAATTTCGCATATTTCTGTGGGTTCCAAACTATTTTTAATACCAAAATGTCGAGCCAGATTTAAAGTACTTTGAAGATATATTTAAATAAGGTTAATGCCCAGTGAAATAGGAATCTGAAAATGTGAAAAAAAATCAGAAATTATAAAGTAATTGCCAATTTGTCATCTGTATTTATATTTACAACCCATTTCATATTACTTTCAAGATTTGCAGGCGTCTTGAAAGAGTTGCAGCCCATTAGCGCGTAGAAAAATAAGTAGGCCTGGATTGGGTATTCTTCAGAAAAAATAAACTGGGCTCATTTTCACAAAGAAAAAATAGCTGGGCTGGTCACATGGTGAACATAAAATATAAGCCTGGGCTAGACGGGCCACAGCCCAGTTCAAACCCTACTCCGTCTCAACAATACCAAACAAAAAAAATACTGCTCGAGTAGCTACGTCCCAGGTGTCAGCCGATCCTGTGTTGTTCTCTTGTATATTGACTATATACGCTCACAATGTCGTGGGTCCCAGATGTCAGGAAAACACTAGGAGGAAGCATTTTATTTTTCCATACGCTGACGTGGTGGGCCCCTACTGTCATTCTCTCCACGTACTTCTGCCGATTCCTGTTATTTGTTGACCATGTTGACAACGCGAGAGGGCAGCGCCACGGCGAGCGCACCAAAGCGCGTGGAGGACGTCGGTGTTAACGACTTAGGAGACGGTGGAGCGGCGATGCGTGCGCTGAGGCACAGCCAGCCGTGGGAGGCGGAAGCAGGCGGCCCCGCCGGCGCTGGTTTGCTTTTGGCGTCTGGAGGAAGACAGGACTGAAGAAACACGACAGACTATAAAAGCAGCAGGAGTACTTAACAACCTTAAATGAAACCAGCAGGGGCACTTAACAACCAAAGCTGAAAGTAGTATGAGTACTTATACAGGTTCAACCGTACAAAGCATGCCTCGAACAGTGCTACTTTGCCTACAGTTAACCAAGGGTGAGGCCACCAAGCCCCAGGACAAGACCCAGACGCCACCCCGCGCATCCACAACCTTCTGAAAGAGGCTTCATCTCACAACGTGGTCAATAAACATGATATTCGCTTTAGAGCCATGGAAAAGCATGAACATAATCTTCTGTGCTATTCTCCAAGATGGACGGGCCTTCATTATTTGATACCACCCATGAATAAGTATCTTTTCATCTCCAAGGTGAATTGATTAGGTCGACATAAACATCATGTTGTGACCAAGCGCAAGACTGACCCGACCATGGTCAGGCATCTGTATAGGAACAATAGAACTCGGCAGTTCCTGTTTCAAGAAGATCACAGCTGTAAAACTGTGTATAAGCAATAGTTTATGAACAACATATATAATATAAAACAACTCGTACCATAAGTTTCTCGACACGCTTGGACCTGTTCAACGAGTGCAGAAAGGGCACACATATCCCACGTGGCCTTCCACCATTTAAACTCCCCACAAGGACCTCAAGACGATCAATAAAGTGTAGGAACTTGTGGATGTCGATCGATCAACTTGATTGCCATTAGTAACAAATGAAAGTTATTATTACAGAGTAACAAACAAGTAGACTGCTTAACTCTGAAAAAACCTACACGTGCCACCAATTATAAGAAAATATTAGTTAGAAGTAGCATCTTCGTGAGAGATTCGTTGCTACTTCTAAAGTTAAATTGTGATTAGTTAGACAGAATAAGTGGATTAAGAAGTAATCGAGGCAACAAGCAAGAACCAGATACAAAACTAACATGGATGAACAATTGGAATGACGTCGGGGTGGAAGATCGCAGTGAAGATGAGACCAGGTTTTGCTATTTCCATCAACATTCATGCGCCAACTTTCAGTCTGTAACACTTGAGAAAGTTTATCCAAGTTCGGCCATAAAAAAGTAGCTATCTTCTTGGTTCATGAACCCAACTCAGAACTTATATCCATGGCTTGTCTGCACTGTGACCATTAAACTAGTGTATTCAGTTATGGCAAGGCCGAGCATCTTGAGTACATGTGTTCTGGCAGAGCAAATAATACACTGCAGGAAAAATAATATGAGAACACAACATGTTAAAAAAAACCACCCTCCCGGATAGAAAAGAGGATTCTAGGAACATACTGTGCGCGTCTCAAATTGTTGTGTTAGGATGAGAAGGAACAAGTGTGGTGTCTCGCCGAGGGCGCAGAAACCTATAGAGTACTCGCAATTTGGGCACTGCAAATGAAGCACACTAGATTCAGTAGGAAGAAAAATGCATCAACGGCAGCGGCTGCCATCCTAGGATTACCTGCGACCAAGGGACTTGGATTTATCGGGGATGGATGAAGAATTCTTACCTGGTTCTCCATGAGAAAACCCTATGCAATCGCCGAGAGGGGGTTTTCTCTGAACAAGGCATTTAGGAGAAGGGGATTCGTGCCTAGTGAAATATTGCCGCTGCCGTCCGTCCACTTCTTGCTTAAAATTTGGAAAGAGGCGGGAGGGGGGTTGTGATTTGACGGCTCATTGGGCATTACTGCGGCGCTACGACCGGGGTGTGTCTACCGTGAATTTTGCACTCTAATTTGTGAATATGGCACGTGGACCCCATTGCCGGTTGCCCCACATATCAGCAAAAGGAAGTAGAAAGACAGGAGTAACTAGTTACACATAAATATATATTTTGACAGAGAGATACTCCCTCTGTAAAGAAATATACAGATCTTTTATATCACATGCTCACCTTGCCGAGAAATATACTCCCTCGCAACGCATACACGACATTATTGGGGTTCAGCTTTTTTATGGGGGTTCAAATTGAGAATATAATACTCGAGATAGGCTCACGGTTCTCGACTTTGGGCCACAGTGCCGACCCTGCATGTTTGGGGGCCCATGTGTTCTACCTCAGCGCTTTTCATATTGCAAGCGATCGATGCGTCGCTGGTTTTAGATCTTTATGTCAAGGCGAATACACAAAATTGAATAAAGCACGGCAGCTGTTGGAATGAAATCGAACGACAGTTCCTAACTAGCAATCAGAGTTGCAATTCTACCAACGATATACCATGTGATAAATAATACCGTCGTACTACTTATACACACAGGACACTTGTTTCACCATGCCAGATTATTACATCAAAATCTCTCGGAGGATAGATCAGTTCGACAGTTGTGTGCTACTACTGAAGAATTTCAAAGTTGATTTGGACCAGCTCTCCTTGCCGAGAAAGTTCAATTTTGACATCATCCCCTACCGCAAGATATGATTTAGATTTGAACCTTGACCATCCTTTAGCATCAATCATCATGCGACCATCCTTTGTACTTACGATATATTGAGCAGGTTCATTCACACCAAGGTTGCGCATGGTAAAAGAAACTTGGCATGGGTCGCCGGATTGTTGAGCGACTCCATCGTTGTTTCTAGGAATTCTCTGTTTGCAAACAAGAAGACATACCCAAACAGTTAGATCAACACAGTGAATCATGTGAAACAACATGGAAAGAAAAAAGAACGAAGCACTTGGGCGGCCAATGCTTACCAAGAAGGTGGACATGTCGGTTTTTGTAAGGACTTGGTATACGAAGTGCGAACTGCAGCCCAGTCTGTTGCCGGTGCAACTGCACGAGCCGGAGCATATGCAAGTGCAAGTGTTGGTGCAGTCTTTGAAGCTTTCTTGCTGCCAGAGATGGTGCTCCTTGTAGAGCTGGTGCCGGTGTCGGAGCAGGTGCCTGTGTCGATGCCCGATCCTTCGGTAGATCAGACTGATCCGTTGGCGGTCGGTGCCCAATCCTCAGTTGGATCAGACTGAGCTGCTGCGCTGTCAGTGCTAGAGCAACTTCTGGTGATTGATCTGTGCAAGACAGCGGCAATCGTGTCTGGTCTGCTATGATCAACTTTCTAACCTGACTAGGATCCGTGACCATGATCCAGTTTTTGTCTTCATTTCTTTTAAACGCGAGAAGGACTAATTGTGGCATTTTTGTTAAACCAAACCGCAGTTCATCATAGGGATTCAGCTTGTACTTTCGGACAACGGTGATCCAATTTTTCGATAATATAATGATGGGCCAGTGCCTTGAATTCTTGACACGATATAAGAAGTGAAACCTGCAAAAATAGCCATCGTAGAGCAAACCAAGCGGTTTATTCTGTGATGAATGTCACATGGCAAAACCTGCATCATAAAATTGTAGGAAAAGAAAGAAAACATGACATTAAATCAATAAGATTTAGACAGTAAATCAATAAGATTTACTTGATGTGACACGAGCGAATCCTTACCAGGAAATCACTATGTTGAAGTACTAAACAGAAGATTGATCGTCCAACTACGTGTGGCATGCAGGGGCCCCGCCTACTCCCACAAGCAGGACAGTCCAAAGGTCGTGACAAATCGTATGGACCGAACATCCATGGGACTGGAAATCCTGGTGGGTGCGATAAACCCCGCAATGCATACAGATATTGGAGTGTAACCATAATTGATAAACCGTCCTCACAAAAAATATGATCTGGATACTACAAAATATACAGACTGAATTGAGTGGACAGACATTAACATAGACCGTTCTCAGGACTGACCACACACCAAAAGCGGCAGTACTAATAAACAATACAGGGTTCACAAACACAAATCAAGTACTGAACAATAGTACTTACTATAGACAAGCAAAGTTGCACTAACTAAAGTCTGCAGACTATTTCTTGCCACCGACCTACGGAATGAAACCCGCATAACTGACTAGGCCATGGACTTCGTGTGAGATGTCTACATGCACCATCACCATCTTGTCAACCTTGGAGAACCTAACAGAGTGGTATTTCCACTCATAAAGAATGATGATGAAGACAGGCCGCATCAGATTTGTTGGGAAGCTTTACAAGAACCACACCCTTCGTAATCGAAGGCAGAGCCAGGAAATTGTTGTGGTCAAGTACAGCCTCGAGAACACGCTTGACAACAATGCTACAGGAAAACACTAGTTTAGGACACGTGGCTACAAGGACACAATAGCTGGATAGTTCAGCAGTAGAACTCATCATCAGGTCTTCCAGTTCACACGGCATGACTTTGAGAACTTCATCTCCACCGCGGACCTGGTTCTAATTCAAGCGAAACCATATTTTATTACTACCTCCGTTCAGAAATATAAGATGATTTTCGATATTATACTCCATAAATGACTACATATACGCACAGAAATGAGTGAACAAAGACACTAGAACATGTCTTCAAAGGCATGAGAGCAGAGGGATTACATGCAATATCCATAACACAAGTTACTGAGGCAAGTATACCCTCTTAAAAGGTAGCATTGATGTTCATAAATTAGATACATTTGTATCTAGAAAAATCTAAGACAAGAAATTTGGGATAGAGGGAGTAGTTGAAAGTAATCTAGAAGAAATCAGTGTCAACCTCTCGCATGTTTTGGTCAAAAGAGGAATTTAGAACCGTCATTTGGCACACTAAAATCACATGCAAGATCACCCAGAAAGTTGTACTACCGATTAGTAATCTGCGTTTTAGATGAAAAACACGATCAAGATCGAGAAAAAGATCGTCCAACAAGAGACATTATCTGGACTTGCTTAATGAGGGATCCCGGAGAGGGGGCTTGGACAGGCGATGGCTTTGAGCTTGTCTGCGGTAGTCTCAAATGGGTGCTTGCGCTTCTTCATACCATGAGCCTCGACGGTTTTGGCCAGAGCCATAGACATCACGTCGTCCGGTGCTCCAGTCCATTCATCCAAGAGAGGAAGCTGAGAGAGAAGAGTGAAAGGAGGAACGAGATGAGGGAGAAGCAAAGCGAGTGGGAGTTTTCTTCAAGAGAGGAAGCTGAGAGAGAAGAGTGAAATGATGGTTGCTTCGTCCGTCCTACTTACTGCTGGAAAGGAGGGAGTTTTGTGATTTGATGGCTCATTGGGCATTACTGTGGCGGTTCGATCGGGGTAGTCTACCGTCACTCTACTACGGAGTAATTTAGTGTATGACTGGTGGACCCAGGTGCTAGCTGTCCCACACGTCGGCGAAAGTGAGTAATTTAGTGCATGGCTGGAGGAGGATCCGCACGGTAGAGCATGTCCACTGTTTTTCATTCTGAAGAAAAAATGATTACAACAAGTGTTTCCACTCTTACAATGGAGGAGTGGGAAACACGGCAGCCACTTGAACATACACAGTGCTCCTACTACTAGGCATGTGTAGTGGTTCATACGTCAGTACTACACAATCTTGTTGCTAGTCTAGTAAGATATGATGATAACAAATGATGGTGTGCCCATGTCAACTACTCCTATATGTAACATTGTACCGCTTTTTCGACTGTCCGGTTGAGAATGAACGGTGAGATCAATGTTAACAGAATTAGGTCCACAGCGCATGGAGAGTACGGTACTACAAGATACTCTTAAACATGAACCATCTGAAGCACGAATAGTGTTAGGCAGGGTGTATGAAGGGTGCAGGATGGGAGCAAAAGTTCCCTTCTTGACCCACTTTTGGGTGTTTGGCGAGTGCATGAAGGGTGCAGGAGTCCACACTAGTAGGTTGACAAAAATACGCGAAGAGGAAAAACTATATTGAGATGAGAATGCAACCAAACACACCCACACGCTTTGTGCTACAAAGGACTGATCTGCACCGTCGAGTTTGATCCAACGGTCATGTTGCGCCGAGACATGGACATGCCCATGCAGAGGACGCCTAAACACCACCGAAGTCCCTCTGCTTCTCGAGGCACACGGCGTTGGTGATGCAGGGTGCAACGGCCCGCAGCGCCCGCTCCCGGTCGACGGGAGCCAGCTCGTTAAATACGGCATCCAATGGCACGAATGGACTCCGGTGACGGAGCCCTGAGAGGATTCGCCCGGCAACGGCGACGGCAGCCCGCAACCCCTCCTTGTCCAAATTTCAGCCCCACCATCGCTGGAGACGGCTCAGCTCCTCGGAGATATATGTGAAGAAGGAGACCGGTCCGGAAGCCGCAGCTTCGTTGAAGTCGACCGGTGGTCGAACGGGTTTAGCCCGACGGCCCGGCATAGTCGCTACCGCACGACAAGAGGCATCGCGCGAGCCGCAACATCGCGTGGCAACTTGGTTCAC
This sequence comes from Aegilops bicornis, assembly GCA_021605145.1. Taxonomy (NCBI): domain Eukaryota; kingdom Viridiplantae; phylum Streptophyta; class Magnoliopsida; order Poales; family Poaceae; genus Aegilops; species Aegilops bicornis. Next base: position 287,731,033 of record CM038674.1, on the reverse strand, counting down.
CAAGTGGCTGAGGCGATCCTAGACTCGCCACGATCCGCCCGCTTCGCGCTCCGGCTCCCCTGACGGCCTATCGTATCTCCCGCTTTCTGCAGCAGCGCCGCCGACGCCTCGAGCATCTTTGTGGTGGATGCCTGCCGCTTTTGAACCTCTGTGAACTCCCGCACATAACGGAGGAGCATGGCACTCCTCTCCTCCTTGAGCTCACGGAGCTCCATGTCCTTGGCCCTGAGCTCCGCATCCTTGTCATGGAGCTCCTGTGTCAGGCGCCTCACCTCGGACTCCGTGATCTGTTGCGCCACCATGGCACCAGGTAGAAGCAATGGGGAGAGGAAGCAAAGGAGGCGAAACGGCTGAAAGGCAATGCAATCTACGGGAAGGAGGAGGGAGCGGGGAATCTTTTGGTTTTCACCACGGTAAAACACCAGTCGTTGACTTCTCACATCAGGGAGCAGTGGGTTTTTACAGGCAGAGCCATCATGACTAATTGCTGCCGCGCCTACAGGAAGGCCTAGCTATTCGGTCGAACTAGCCCAACTAGCTAGCCACCGTGCTTCACTGATGCACTCAGCGGGAAAGGTGGTCTTTCGTGATTTGACGACTCATTTACTTGCTTCGGCAATACGACCGAGGAGGACCCAGAAAACGCGCGGTAGGGCATCCCACATCAGGAAGAATATATGCGTGCACCACCCGGGAGGACCCCGAAACCGCGCGGTAGGTTGTGCCACGTCTTGGCACGGAGGAAAAATGTGCGTGTAAAAATATACTGTATTAGATGTAGTACCTATGGTTCGACCTCGGGACCCAGCCAGTCGGTCGAAAACACCCCACTAGCCACACATCTTCATCATGCAAACATGGCATGGAGGATAGATGTGGTTAGCTCCGTCTCGACCAGCCACAACGTCTCTTGTTCTAGGCGATTCTTCTATTTTCCAAGCTTTTTTTAGTTGTAGTAATACCACGGCAAGCTAGCGCCGTTCTTCGTGTGTGCCCGTGCAAAGGTTAGACGATGGAGAGAAGAGATATTGAGGTCACAGACCTGGGACCCACCAGTAAGTGAGACAATGGTCATGCACGTGTTGACGGGGCACTCCATCTACTCTACTCAACGCGAGTACTGTATAAAATCAAGTTATGGGACAAAGCCAACAACCGTTCGTTTTTTCAGGCTATCGACTTACGCTTTGTAGTCCAGGTTGCCAGTTCGAATCTCGTCTTTCAGATTTGTTAGTTTTAGGTCCAAATTTGATTAAAGACAAGTGGGACCCCGTGTGTTGTTCCGGTATTTCAGTTGTAGGATGGTTTTTGAACAAACACTTTGGCGCGGGTTAGACAAGTAACGCACGAAGTTACACGTATTTTGCAAGTTCTGAACAAAATGACAATGACATAGAATATCACATCCACCCCGCAGCTTAGATACTATGGTGATACGAGTTTTTACACCGTTGGAAGTGAGATCCAATGGCTTGGGAGTAGTCTTTTTAATTATGCGCAATTTCCAAACTCTCCAAAGGTTTTTTTGCAAATAAAACATTCAGGCCTAGTGTGCGCCGCTGCATCTTCAATCCAACGGCTCCCCGGTGCTCATATTAGGTGCTCCCCGTAGCTTATACCCGCTACGGTGATATGAGCATCTAGGTCGTATGATCAGTGATCAGATGGCACATGCGTAGTACTTGTACTTTCTGTGCATTTCCCAAACTCTATCAGCTGTATACTGCAAAAACATTCAAACCTCCTAGTGTGGGCCATTAGATCTCAGTGAACTTTGTCGGCGTTTTGGGAACAGGGGTCCCCAGACTTGCCTGCCTGCGGCCTGCGGCGTGGCTCAAAGGAGGCCCAGGACAACCCATCTTCATCAACACAAGCTCAAGACCCTCGCGAGGGGCCAAGCCTCATGAGGGCACGACAAGGAGCTTCCTCGTGCACGGCCTCGTCAGCTGGCTCATGAGGAGGCGGAGAGTTCAAGGCAGGGTACCTCGCGAGGTGCCCATGATGCAAGCCATGATTTACCAAGGGCGCCCGGTCGGGCGCCACCGCTGCAAAGCATCCTCCTTTCCTCTTTGGTGCATCGGGAGCAAGCGCAGCGAGAGAATCAAGCAAAGGCATCCGTTTCGGTGCAACAAGACCAAGACCAGCCCAACGGGCCGGAAGGGAGTCATCGTGGAGCCCAAGCAGGCGTCATCACGTGAGCCTTTGGCGGCGAGGACCAACTTTAGTCGAGGATAAGCGTGCCAGCTGTTCCCCTTCAAAATGGCTAATTGTTGGCGCCCTTCCCGCTCAATATTTGGGAAGAGGCCTGTGGCCTTCGTCTATATAAGTAGAGCTAGCCACCATAGTAGAGGGGATCCGGCATTTGGAATCCAGAGAGAGAGATAGAGGCCCGATCCTCAAGCTAGAGCGACAGGACACCACCTAGCAGTTCATCACACCCACCAAGGACAGACCCTCGCGAGTCTGTTCTTCCCTGTACTGTTCTTCATCAGCCCAAGAGGAAATCCACCACACCACAAACTAGAGTAGGGTATTACACCACAACGGTGGCCCGAACTAGTATAAATCTCGTGTCTCTTGTGCTGTTCTTTCGAGTAGTTTAGGTCCCTGCGATTCGGCGAGGTACGAGACGGTGGAGGGTTGGATCTCCGGCGCACTCCTAGAGTTCGAACCTTAAGGGTCTGCCGGAACCGAAATCCGACATTTGGCGCGCCCGGTAAAGGGGTGCGCGGAATCTGCCTTTTAGCCTCGTTCTTCCCCGACCACAGCAACCATGTTCCGACGCCCGTGGTTCGCTGCCGGCGCCGAGCCGCCTCGCTTCCCATGTCGCCAGACAGCTCGCGTCGCGGGCGCCCTCGACGTTCCTCACACCTGCCTTCAACACCGCCATCGCCCGGCGGGGACGGGCAGCAAGCATCGCCCTGCGCTCTCGGCGACCTCATGGGAGGGGCCGCTGGGCCCTTCGGTCACTCGCCTCGCACCGGCTCCCCACTCGTCGCGGCCCTCCTCGGGCGGCTCATGGCGCCGCCTTTCCAGCCGCCATGTCAAGACATTCGTCCGCCGGGTCGGCGCCGCCTCCACGCTGGGGGCTCCTCAGTCGGGCAAAGTCGCCGGCCGGGCTGACCTTCGACTCTCAAGACCACCCCACCAACTCGGCCGGCCTGGTGCGCTCCCCTGCTCAAGACACCAACCATCTCGCCAGTCGCCGTCACCAGACCCTCATCGACGGGCGGCGCCCGGCCTCAACAGATACTCTCGATTGAGGCCTTTAACCTCCTCTGCATACCCAGGGAGCGGCTTCTGCCCAGCCGGCCTTTTTCGGGCGTAGGAGGAGGGTCATCCAGCTCCTTGGGGAAAATCCGGCTTCCGGTGACCTTCGGCACCTACGACAACTTCCGCACGGAACTGGTCGACTTCGACATCGCCCCCATCGGCCTACCCTACAATGCCATCCTTGGCTATCCAGCATTGGCCAAATTCATGGCCGCAACCCACCCTGGGTACAACCTGATCATGAAGATGCCTGGGAGCAGCGGCGTCCTCACCGTGCCCGAGGATACAGAAGGTGCGCTGCCAGCGCTCAGGCTCACCCTCAAGACGGCGGCCGCAGCACAGCCCGCCGATGCGGAAGCCCCCAAGCCCAAGGGGGCTGCGCCAACCAAGAAGAAGCAGTTGTTCACTCAAGACAAGGCGGAGACCAAGCAGATACCTGTGATGAGGACGGGTCCACAAATGCCACCTTCACCATAGGCGCCAACCTCGAGGCGAACAGAGGAAGCCCTTGTCAAGTTCCTGCGTGCAAACAAGAAGGTGTTCGCCGGGAGCCCGATCGGTGGCGAGGATTCCACGGGCGAATCGAGCACCACCTCAACGTGTGCCCCAACGTGCGCCCGTGAAGCGTAAAGCGAGAAGGCAGTCCACCAAAAGCAGTGCCTTCATCGCCCAAGAGATCCGCCAAGTTAGAAGCCGCGGGGTTATTCGCGAGGTCCGATACTCCAGATTGGCTGGCCAACCCCGTGGTGGTGCCAAAGAAGGGAGGAAAGGAGCGCATGTGTGTCGACTTCACCAACCTCAACAAAGCATGCTCGCAGGATCCGTTTCCGCTCCCTCGCATCGACCAGATCGTCGATTCCACTGTCGAGTGTGACCTGTTGTGCTTCTTGGACGCCTTTTCCGGGTATCACCAAATCATGATGGTGGTGGAAGACGTCGAAAAGACGGCTTTCCTAACCCCGTGTGGGGTGTACTGCTATACGTGCATGCCGTTCGGGCTGCGCAACGCGGGGGCAACCTTCCAGCGGCTCATGCACATCACCTTGGGCCCATAGCTCGGGAAGAATGTGGAGGCATACGTCGACGACATCATGGTGAAGTCTCGCGAGGCCAATACCTTGATACAAGACCTGGAAGAAACCTTCGCGAGCCTCAACACAGTGAGCCTGCGACTCAACCCGGAGAAGTGTGTGATCGGAGTACCCTCAGTAAGCTCTGGGTTTCCTCGTGTCCCACCGAGGCATCGAGGCCAACCGAGAAAAGGTCAAGGCAAGTGGAAGACATGAGCCCACCAAGACCCTCGGGGAAATGCAGAAGCTCACGGGCGGCAGAACGGCGCTGGGCCGCTTCATCTCCGATTGGGGAGCGGCGCTGCCTTTCTTCGGTGATGAAGAAAGGGGCCCTTTGAGTGGACTGAAGAGGCCGACAAAGCGTTTCAAGACCTCAAGAGGTACCTGACCAGCCCTCCAGTGATGGTGGCCCTGCGCCCTCAGGAGCCCTTGGTACTCTACCTAGCCACCACTCCCTACTCCGCTAGCGCTGCTCTGGTGGCAGTTAGGGAGGAGCGTCAGGACAAGGCCACAACGGCCACCCGGGCTAAGGCAAGATCGAATCAGAAGGAACTGGCAGAAGCCAGCACCGCAATGGGAGAAGATCAGCCGTCGCAGCAGAGTGCACCAAGGGCGGGGGAGGCCTCCCATCCAGGCACCCAACTTCCGGAGGCGCCGCCGCCTTGGGAGGCACCACTGCTTCCGGAAGACGCCACTAGCACCGACGCCCCTAACCTCGTCGAGCACCTGGTGTACTTTGTCAGCATCGTGTTACGTATGCGAGGGCATGGTACCCCATGCCGCAGAAGCTCCTCCTCGCGCTGTTGGTGGCTTCGCGCAAGCTGCGGCACTACTTCCAGGGTCATCCAATCAAGGTTGTCTCGGCATACCCCCTGGAGAGGGTGCTCAGGAGCCCCAACTCGGTCGGAAGGGTCGCCGAGTGGAACATTGAGCTGCAAGCATTCCAGCTCGAGTTCAACACGACCAGAGTCATCAAGGGGGCAGCTCTGGCAGATTTTGTGGCCGAATGGGCCAGAAGCACACCGGCCTCGGGGCGGCGAGGATCGGTCCCTCTCCCGAGGCGAAGCGCCGAGAAGGTTGGGTCATGTACTTGACGGAGCATTCTCCAGACAGAGGCTGGTCTTTGGGGCAAAGGTGCTCATATCCTCCGGCCAGGACAAGCTCTACTATATGTCGTATCTACGCTTCAAAGCATGGCGAGAAGGTCTCCAACAATATAGCGGAATACGAGGGGGCGATGGCGGTGCAAGGCCGCCGCTGCCCTGGGGGTGAAGCGCCTTACCATCAAGGGCGATTCGCAGCTTCTTGTCAATTTCTCCAACAAGGTGTATGAGCCAAGAGATGAACACATGGAGGCCTACCTTGTGGAGGTCCGCAGGATGGAGAAACAGTTCTGGGGGTTGGAGCTGCAGCACGTGCCCTGTGGCACCAATCAAGAGGCCGACGACATCGCCAAACAAGCCTCCAGGAGGTTACCCCAGGAGCCGGGCGTCTTTGAGGAACGGCTCTTCAAGCCGTCAGCCTTGCCGCCATTATCAAGCACAAAGACAAGCTCGGAGGAGCTCCTCGACCACCAGCCTCGGAGCCCCACTGCTGTTGCCCGGCCTCAGGAGCACGCCTGCTTCTAACAATGGAACCTCAAGAGGAGTGCTGGATCACGGAGCTCAAGAGTTACTTATGGCATGGAACTTTGCCGGAGAAGGAGGAGGAGGCAGAGCGTGTGGCGAGGCAAGCCACGGCATACATCATCATGGATGGAGAACTCAACCGGAAACGACCGAACGACGTATCCCTCGCCTGCATCACCGAGGAACAGGGAAGGAATTGTTGGCAGATATATACATGGCGGAGATTGTGGGCACCATTCATCGTCACGGACCCTTGTCGGCAAAGGCGTTCCACATCGGTTTCTATTGGCCCACCGCTACCAATGACGCTTATCGAACTCGTGGAAGGCTTGCGAGGCTTGCCAATTCCATGCCAAGCAGATCCACCAGCCAGAGGTGCGCAAACCATCCCCCTCACTTGGCCATTCACGGTCTGGGGGCTGGACATTCTGGGCCCTTTCCCTCGGGCGCCAGGGGGCTATCGCTACATCTACGTCGCCGTGGACAAATTCACCAAGTGGGCCGAAGTCGAGGCCGTCCGCGCCATCCACGCTTGTTCTGCGTTCAAGTTCATCAAGGGCATCGTGAGCGGTTCGGAGTGCCGAACCGCATCATCACCGACAACGGTTCGCAGGTTCACCAAGAACCTTTTTAAAACGCATCGCGCCACCTTGAACGCAGATATGCTACGCTCGGTGGCGCACCCGCAGCAATGGACAGGCTGAGCGGGCCAATGCAGAGGTCCCAGAGGCCTCAAGACCAGGACATTCAAGAAGAACCGGAAGCTTCGCGGCGAGGCTGGTACGACGAAGCTTCCATCCGTGTTGTGGTCCATCCGCACAACCGCAACCAAGCCAACCGGAGAGATCCCTTCTTCCTGGTCTCACGGAGCGAAGCGGTCCTCCTCACGAGGTCAGCGTCCGATCCGCCTTGGTCTGGCGTTCGATGAAACGCTGCAGGACGCCATGCGGGGGACGACCCTTGTGCTAGGGGAGGAGCACCGTCGAGAAGATGCGCTGCGAGCGGCAAGGTACCAGCAGGCACTCCGGCGATACCACTAACGCAGCGTCCGCCCCAGGACTCTCGAGGTAGAGGATCTCGTGCTCCGACGGGTGCTCTCCACGGAGGGACTGCATAAGCTCTCTCCCATGTGGGAGGGCCTATTCAAGGTTGTTCATGTTTCCAGGCCTGGCTCCGTGCGCTTGGATACTCAAGAGGGAGTACCTATACAGAACGCGTGGAACATCCAGCACCTCCAGAGGTTTTACCCCTAAAAGGCCCAGAGCCTGTGAAGAAGGCGAACGCCTGTGAAGTTCATCTTTTTGGAAAAGGCCCAGAGCCTGTGAAGAAGGCAAACGCCTGTGAAGTTCATCTTTTTGGAAAAGGCCCAGAGCCTGTGAAGAAGGCAAATGCCTGTGAAGTTCATCTTTTTGGAAAAGGCCCAGAGCCTGTGAAGAAGGCAAATGCCTATGAAGTTCATCTTTTTGGAGAAGGCCCAGAGCCTGTGAAGAAGGCGAACGCCTGTGAAGCCGACACGTTCTAGAAAGGCCCGGAGCCTGTGAAGAGGGCAAACACCCGTGAAGCTTGCTTCCCGTAAGAAAGGCCGGAGTTCGTGAAGAAGGCGAACGCACTGTGAAGCTTCGCCGCCCGTGACACTCTCACGTAATAATGAGTTGAGGCTGTACACGCCCGGAGTCTCAGGAGTGCCGGCCTCAGCCATGGGGCCTCCTCCACGCCGATGGCAGCACTTAGCTCTGCTACCGGTGAGAAGACGTCGAAGACTAGACTAGGTGCCGGACGCGGCTTTTCCATTTGCTTTCTGCAGTTGACCAGTTATTCCCATTTGGAGTTTTTATCGGAACTATTGCCTCTTTTTGATCCGTGGTTCTTCGATCTTTCTCACTCTCTTGCCTCAATTTCTCTTCTTGCTGGGGACTCGTGGCGGGGAGCCTCGGGAGCCCCCAGCGATGCTTTCTGCCCCTATCGCTCAAGTTTTCGCGGCCCTGGCCCACAGCTGGAGCACCCCTCCTGACCATGCTTCACGGGCAGCGCAACGCGAACACGGGGCCTCGGTCGGTCGCCCCTGCGGCCATGGCTGGGATTCACTTATGAATGGGCGCACAGAAGAAGAGAACAGAATTAGGATAACAAAAGTTGTACAATAATTAACGGCGTTGATCTAAACGCGCCCCCACGGGGCCATACATTGTTCCCTTTTTACGCAGGAGAAAAGAAAGGAAAAGGACAGGAGCAGGTGAAGCACGCCCCGTGCCAGCTCTCTCGGAAGGCCCGAGCCGCCTCCGGAGCTCAGTCGGACTCCATCTCGCACTTCACCGAGGCGTGGCAGCGAGCGGACCCGCTGCCACCCCCTAAGCAGGCGCGGCGGCGTGGGGGCTGGCCGCGGCCGCTGCTGGAAGAATCGCCGCCCGAAGAAGAGCTGGTGAAGTGTGAGGAGTCGCGGGCATCGCCAGCCGCCTGCCGCTCTCTCCGCTTAGCGCCGGGGCTGAGTCCTCGGCCCGCGGCGTGGAATATCCTCGTGGCAGCACCCCATGCGGCGTGACCATCTTCCCAGAACACCCTCACGTAGAGGGTGGCGTCGCCATCATACTTGAAGTGCAGGGAGCACCGGCGGCGGAGACCACGCGCGCGAGCGAACGTCTGCCAGCCGCGGGCCAGGAACAGGTTCCCTGCAGTAGAGACCTCCAGAGAAGCCCACGAAGCCCGGCTGCAGCAGCCATCTGCCTGGAGCCAGAGGCCACTCAGGGCGCCATCTGGGATCTCACCCAGGAGGAAGCATGGGAGATGAAGCCGGACGCCGGATGGCTCCTCCGCTCTCACCATGAACTCAAAGAAAGCTTCAGCATGAAGGCGCGGCCTCGGGGACGCGCTGCCGTGGCACGCCCGACCATGCCCAGCTGCTCGTCACCACGCTGAGAGCCTCCCCCACGACCGCGGGGGACCGCCGTGGAGGCCACATGGTGCTTGCGAGGGCGACCTCGACCACGCTTAGGCGGAGGAGAAGAAGATTTGACCTGGCGGCCCTACGCCTTCTCTGCGGCCGAGAACTTCCTTGGTGGAGCCATGGAGAAGAAGGAGAGACAAGAAAGGATAGACTGGAAGGGCGCGCGCCGTCCCGAACTTATTGCTGGCGAAGGCCAACCGTCAGCCCCCACGATCACCGGTAATCATGACCAACTCCGCATGCAGGGACTTGTCGAATCCGGGAGGTTACCGAGGCATCGTGGGGGAGCAGTGCGCACACGTCCAATCAACCACGACGCGTCGCCCAAGGCCGCAGGCTGTTAGGGCCCGTGACGCTTCGACTTGCCCTTTCGCCTCTCTGCTCGGCCAAGTTCAGGCGCGCCGTAGGCCCGGGGGCTACTGTCGGCGTTCTAGGAACGGGGGTCCCCAGACTTGCCTGCCTGCGGCCTGCGGCGTGGACAGCCCATCTTCATCAACACAAGCTTAAGACCCTCGCGAGGGGCCAAGCCTCGCGGGGCAGACGACAAGGAGCTTCCTCAGGTATGGCCTCGTCAGGCTGGCTCATGAGGAGGCGGAGAGTTCAAGGCAGGGTACCTCGCGAGGTGCCCATGACGCAAGCCATGACGACCAAGGGCGCCAGTCGGGTGACAACCCGCCCAGCGTCCACCTTTCCTCTTTGGTGCAAAGGGAGCAAGCGCAGGCGAGAGCATCAAGCAAAGGCATCCGTTTCGGTGCAACAAGACCAAGACCAGCCCCAACGGCTGGGAGGGAGTCATCGTGGAGCCCAAGCAGGCGTCATCACTGTGAGCCTTTGGCAGCCGAGGACCAACTTTAGTCAGGATAAGCGTACCCGCTGTTCCCCTTCAAAATGGCCAATTGTTGGCGCCCTTCCCGCTCAATATTTGGGAAGAGGCCCAGGGCCTTCGTCTATATAAGTAGAGCTAGCCAACATAGTAGAGGGTATCCGGCATTTGGAATCCAGAGAGAGAGATAGAGGCCCGATCCTCAAGCTAGGGCGATGGGACACCACCTAGCAGTTCATCACACCCACCAAGGACAGACCCTCGCGAGGCTGTTCTTCCCTGTACTGTTCTTCATCAGCCCAAGAGGCAATCCACCACACCACAAACTAGAGTAGGGTATTACACCACAACGGTGGTCGAACTAGTATAAATCTCGTGTCTCTTGTGCTGTTCTTTCGAGTAGTTTAGGTCCCTGCGATTCGGCGAGGTACGAGATGGTGGAGGGTTGGATCTCCGCGCGCACCCTAGAGTTCGAACCTTAAGGGTCTGCCGGAACCCAAAATCCGACAAACTCGTATCACCATAGAATCTACGGGGCGGGAGCACCTCATACTCTCCCGTGCGAGAAAACATAAGGTGCTATCGCATCTTGGATGCTACGGTGATACGAGCTTGGAGGTCGTTTGATCTGAGATCCAATGGCATCTGAGCAGTCTTTGTGCTTGTAGGCGTGGGCGAACTCTTTTGGGGCTTTTCTACAAAACCATTGAACCACCGAGGAGGTGTTAGTTCACAAATCCAACGCCTCAAGAAGAGCTTGTATCACCAAAGCATCTAAGGTGTGGTAGCACATGATATTCTTACATACAGGAGAATATGATGTCCTCCTTCATCTTAGATGCTACAGTGATACGAGCTTCGAGGTTGTTGGATATGGGATCAAAGGGCATCTAAGTAGTTTTTGTACAAATTGTGTGGAATTCTCAAACTCATCAAGGTTTCCTGCAAAAATATTAAGACACATCATGTGAGTTGCTATATCTCAGATCTACAAGCTCCAAGCAACTCGTATCGGCATATAGCATCTAAGGTATTGGGGCACATGATATTCTCCCGGGGAGGAGGGGTGGGGGTGCACAACCAATCGGTGGTTGGGAGGGTGGGGACAAATATAATCTAAACAACCCTAAACAGAGCTCCACCATTTTATCTAAGGTCGAGGTTGACCCCGACAATCATAGCTCCGCCTAAACACAACATTTGCATGTCTTTGTAGTACTAGACTTAATATTCATGTTTCAGTTTCATGTTCATTTTAAATATTGAACTGAGGACCATGGATGTCTTACATTTTACTCCCTTCGTTCCTAAATATTAGTCTTTTTAGAGGCTTCAAATGGACTCGCACATACAGATGTATATAGACATATTTTAGAGTCTAGATTCACTCATTTTGCTCCATATGTAGTCACTTGTTGAACTCTCTAAAAGACTAGTATTTAGGAATAGAAGGAGTATTTTTGAATTCGTGTCATACATGCGTGGTTTGAAAAAATAGATGCACTATACTTATTGGATTGTTGTTGTGTTCGTGCGTGTGTGTCTCTGTGTGTGTGTGTGTCTGTGTGGTCATATGCTTGATACATACAAAGTTTTCCCACCTCCGTATTGTTCATCTTTTAAATTTGAATCTGCATTGGAAAACTTACTAGGGATACCATGAATTGTGAAATCCACGTTGAGATCACTATATCACAAACTCACTCTAATTCAACAACTCGTCATAAATCAATTACCACGTTGAGATTAGTATTTGCAAGGAAAATACAGGTATTGTAATACACATAGATTCGTTCAGCAATTTAAAAGGTTCCTTTCATATTCTTGAATGGTAGGACCCAACGGCGTACCAGCCAGACCTTGGCTCATGTCGATCCTAAAAAAACAGGCTCGTGTCCTTCGGTGGCGTGCGTGGTACGCAAATTAGGCAACCCCAACCATTCGAGCCTCAGCGTTTCAAGTCGAAATATCTGGCAGCCAGAATTCCAGCCCTAGGAAATTCCCCTCATGTCCCCGGTCCATAATGACTACCGATGAACAACGGAGGGATGCTTTAGTAACTAGACAACATTACCTACCATGCCGAGCACGGTTCAATTCCCTCAGTCGCCGCTCGTCAATGTCACCCGTCAACTGCATTGCCTACTACTACTACTACTACACCAGGATGAGCACATAATTGAGCCCGTCTGTTCGTGCCTAGTACTTGAGTTAATATATCAGGCAATGCACTGGTACAGAGGGATTATCCTTTTACACTGCATATATAACTTGTCTGAAGTCTAACTAAGCAAAATGTTTGACCAAATCCTTTCTTAAGAAATACAACAGGATAGATGTATGGCTTGAAAATTTATTGCCTGATGCAGGTTATGATATTGTTTCGAATCCTGGATCTTAAATTTCAGAAAATCCAAAAGTGAGCATAAATTATTGAAACTGAGCATGGTCACGTGATATGGCACAAATATTACTTCGTAAGTTTTTTTCTTCAATTCGAGACAAGCCGATTATGACAAATTGCACAAATGAAGAGGCAAGGTATTTTGGAACAAAGACCTGTCACGTTAAGGTGAACGCTTTCACTATTGAAACCGTGGGCGTTTATGTGCCGCCACGAGTCCCCGCTTCTCATCGGCAGTGCCGCCCCAAAGAAGCGTGTGAGTCGACGGGAGGCGTGGCGAGCAGACCAGCTGTCTTGCCGTGGGAGGCGCGTGTGAGCAGATCTTTGTGGAGACTCACCGGGAGGCGAGCCCCTTTGACCAGCTCCGCCGCCCACCGTCGTCCCAATCGCCTCCCAGCTTTTAATGTCGCCGGCGCCGCATTTTAAAATCAACCCCGCACTACCCAGTATCGCTACAATCCTCTCTCTTCCTCTCCGATTCTCCTGTCGTCTACCTCCAACTAGCCTGGCCTAAACGTACGCCATGCCGCATCACGATGGTCTGCCCTTAGTATTCCAGTTTCCTGAGGAAGACACCCAGCCGGCGTCTCAAGAACATAAGGCGCTTTGGGCCTAGCTTGAACTGGCCTTGCGGGAAGACGCTGCGCATGTCCCCGCTCCCATCGCCCCGACTGCGCCAGCGCCCATCCCCGTGGCATTGATGGGCTAGGAGCTGCACATTTTCGCCGAGCTTGATGTCACGGGGTTCCACGAGGTCCCTGCCGACTTTCATGCGCCTGTGCACCTGCCAGCGCATGCGCCTGCGTAATGCCAGCAGCCGCGCTGCGCCCGTCTTGAAACCCGATGCACTGCGGCGCATGCGCTTGTCTGGCGTCTGGCGGCGCGCCGTGCGTGCCCGTGCACATGAATGTCTCGGTCGCGCCGTTGGCGGCGCTTGTCCCTCAAGACGGGTGCGAAAAGTACCCTCGGTAGCATGGATGGCCGCCGTCGACCGCTTCCTTGCACTAACGCGCCGGTTGCCTCCTCCCGCCATTGACTTCGCTCGAAGTCAGAACATTTTGGCCTTCCTTGAAGCTAGGCCAACGCCCGTGAGTACGCCAACAACGGGCAAGAAGACGCCGCCGTCGCCGTCGCTGGGTCTGACGACACACACATCACGGCAGAGAGCCGCTTCCCACCATGAGACGCCTCGCCGCCGCCAGCGTAATCTAAATTTGTTATGAAAACGTTCGGATTGCCATGCTTAAAATCCGAATGTTTATCATTTCCGTTTATTTTATATCGATCGTCGTATAATTTAAAGTCGGAGGCAGACTGAACGAAATGTATGGTTTGATCGATTGAATGTTCTGCTAGAGCCGTATCAAATTAAATATAAAACGTCATCAAGCCAAATGTATTCTGTCGGTGTACTAGAGTAGGGGTACCCTAGTATCCCGTACTCGTGCACGGACAGTTGCAGCACCCCGCGGCAAGGTTTGCCTCGTCACCGCCAAGATCCTCCGTGGCTCCTTTGGAGCCATTCAAGAACAAAGTATTTGATTAAGAAGACAAGGCCCGGCAAGAGGAGCTTGTCGGGAAGGCCACCTGCATGCACGAAGACAAAGGCCCCGCAAGAGGAGCTTGCGGGAAGGCTCGGAGCGCCGACAAGCCTCCCGGACGCCGACAAGGATTCGTCAAGGCAAGGCGCTTGCCACGGCAAGCAACCTCTCTCCCTCTCCGCTCCAGCTCATCCCGCAACGTGTCGCCATGGGAACATTCCATGCACGCGTGTCAAGAGGTTGTGCAGCCAGCGGAGAGTAGCGATAAGCGGCGCTGACAAGCTTGCCATCGTGGCGAGCGGAGGCGCACTGACGGTCTCTGTAATCGCTTGGGGCGACATCGACGGCATTTATTGCTTTGTCCCTTGCCGCCGAGTTAGGTATTTTGCATTGTACAATCGCTCGAGTAGGTGTACCAACTCTTGTTTTTACATTTGTACCCCGCCTATGTTGCCACCGCCGGAGACCCCTTGAGCATATAAAAGGAGGCCCATGCGCAACGTAGAGGGGTTCGGTTCGAGCTCGGTTCATTCGACTCACCAGAGACCAGATACACTCACGCTTAGGTTTTGTAGCTTGCATCGCTCCCTAGCAAGAACACAATACATCAAACAAGCAGCAGAGGAGTTTTATCTCCGAGAGCTCGAAGCTGGGTAAACTGCTCGTGTGCTCGCCTCGATCCGCTCTTCGTGCGATCTCCGCCTCCGAACCACAAAAGGCCTGGTCCGCCGCCCCATAGGTGTTCGTGGGAACGATCAGCCTCCCCGACATCTTTGGCGTGCCAGGTAGGGCGTCGAGGCCGTGTGAATCTGATCCGGCGTTCACACGAGCAGCGTCATCAACATCTTCCTCAACATGCCACCGAAGAAGAAGGCTTCGGCGGCAGCAGAGCCGTCCGAGTCGTACCCACCCTCACCGCAGCAAACGGGTGGTGGGGCAGACGCTGCCGGAGGAACGGGCGCCGACGAAGGTGCTCGCGACGTTGCCAAGTCCAAGGACAAGGCCCCGCAAACCTCCGCGTCCGCGCATCCCCGCGCCCATCTCAGAGACGGGACCAACAACGTCATGGCGTTCACAACGCCATACGCTCGCTGGATCGAGACCCTCAAGACCAGCATGCGCGCCAACATGCCGGCACGAGTGAGATACGGTCGCCGGACGGGTGCTGCTCCTTCTAACGTAGTTAGAAGTCCGAGCATATCCTCTCCTCGCACTGCTCGCCAATGCCACCCACTACTTCAGCGAAGCTCTGGCGAGCTCAGCTGCTCCTCGACTACCTCCAATGGCCGATAAGGTCGACGAGTGGAGGGCCACTATCCGAGCCTCATCGGCTTTGCTAACGGCGACGCTCGGGCAACCAATGCCATCATTGCCGCGGCGAGACGACAAGGCACGAGCCGGTGGCGACGAGATCGCCGGTGCAACCACCGTGCACTCTCCGCCACGAAGGCCAAGATCGCCGACTCACCGGATCCACCTCGACGACTCCACCGCGTCATCGGATCCGCGAGCTCGCCGCGATCAGCGCCAAGTTCTTCACGAAGCGACAACAAGAGGACGCCGAACTCGCATCGAGCGCCAAGAGAAGCGCGACATCAGTCCGACAAGCGCCTGGGCCTTCTGCTGACATGCTACCGGAGGAGCCAGCGACTTTGTCAGACGTCTGCTAGGTTGCCCCGCGTTCACTCGTGAGCTGCGGCAAGTCCAGTGGCCCAGCCAGAAAAACTTGAAACCAGACGTGCCGGAGAAGTATGATGGCAGGACGCATCCGTCGGAGTTCCTCAGCATCTACACCATCGCGGTGCAGGCTGCGGGGGGACAGGACGACAAGATCCTCGCCAACTACTTCCCGCTCGTGCTCAAGCCCAACGCCGAGATCTTGGCTCATGCACTTGCCGGACAGCTCCATATCCTCTTGGCAGATCTGTGCCATCGGTTTGTTGGCGCCTTCACGGTGGCCACAAACCTCATGGCTAAGAGAGTGACCTTCATTTGCTCGCCTGTAAGGAAGGAGAGTCCCCGCAAGTTCATTCAGAGATTCAGCCGTGTGCACTACAACATCCCGGATGTCCACCTGCGCGGTGATCAGCGCGTTTCATCGAATGTGCGGAACCGCAGGATGAGGAGGAGATGGCGATGTGCAAAGTCAAGGACGTCGAGCTGTACGCCTTTGGCCAACAAGTGTGCATGCGCCGAGGAAGGGAGGAGACTCCTGTGAGAGAATGCGGAAGCAGGATCCGACAAAGGAGGAGACCGCCTGCAAAGAAGGGCCGGCGGTGAGGCAACAGGAAGAAGAAAGGTAGAGAAGTGCTAGTTGTTGATCAGTCCGGCAACGGAGGCGGCGACAAGAACGCCAAGGCTGGTGGCTCCGGCAAGGAGGTTGTCGCTGACGCCAACCACTGGGCCGGTGGCGTCACGCCGACAAGCAGGACGGCTCGGCAAAAACAGTATTGCAAGATCCACCGCACCAAGGGCCACGACCTCCAGAGCTGCAAGAAGGTCGAGCAGCTCGTCCGAACAAACAGAGGGCTGAGTACGAGCGGCGCGACAAAGAGAAGGCCTGTGAAGGTGCTTTGGGGGAGCAAGCAAGAAACGCCCCGGCCGGGGAGGACGCCATGGCAAGGCCAAGCAGCGGCAAGGAGATCGACCTCCCAGCCGCGACAAAAGATGAAGATGATGACGACGACGAAGATATGGAAGACGCATTTACGCTGATGAGCAGGAGTTTCGTAAAGCCACAGAGGTCCTCTGTGTTGACGGAGGTGCTTCCTGCATACCTCCCACCGCCAACTCAAGCAATGGATGCGGAGGTCAATGCAGCGGAACCATCCGAGAGTCACGCAAGTCTCTCAAGTGGTCCAAAGACGCCTATCATTTTTGATATTGAGGACCACCACGATAGCATAATCTGCGGTCGGTGCTTGCCGATGTTGGTCTCACCAACCATCCGCAACCTCCAGTGTCACAAAATGTTAGTTGACGGCGGGCCGCTTTGAATCTGATCTCCTCCGCGGTGCTCCGTAAGCTTCAAATCTCGACAGCGAAGCTCGAAGAGACCTGGCACCTTCCAAGGAATCAATCCGGGAAGGAGCAAGTCAAGGGGAAGATTACGCTGCCGGTAACATTTGGCAGCAAGCTGAACTTTAGGACCGAGAGGGTCACATTCGACGTTGCCGATTTCCCATTGCCTTACAATGGGATACTTGGCCGCCCAAAGACTCGCCAAGTTCATGGCAGCCTCTCACTACGCCTACAACCTACTCAAGATGCCAGCCCGATAAGCGCCATCTCTGTCCCATGGCGACAACAAGGATGCCCTTATCTGTGCCGACAAGATCTACCGGATGCAGCAGCCGCGACAGAGTGCCAAACACTTGTCAAGCTCCCGGGGAAGAAGACAAAGTCCAAGTCCGGCAAGGGCTCGATGCTTACTCCGGCAAGCGCACCTCTTGGAGTGCTGCACTACCGTCGAGGACGCACCATCGAGCTCCACCGCAAGTGCAAGAAGATGGTGGCTCCGCCAAAGACCAAGGAGGTGCCCGCCAAGGAGGACGGCATCGGTGGTACCTTCACCATCGGTGCCTCTCTCGACCCTAAATAGGAAGGCGGCGCTTCGTTGCTTTCCTGGCGGGCGAATGTCGACGTGTTTGCATGGCAACCGTCGACATCCCGGTGTTCCTGTGAAAGTGATTGAGCACCGCCGCCGCTTGTCCTCATGCGCGCGCCCGTCAAACAAAAAGTCGGGAAGCAAGCAAAGGAGCGCCAAGAATTCATAGCGAAGAGATCAAGAAGCTGGAAGCGGCAGGCCTTGTCGAGGAGTGCTCCATCCTACGTGGTTGGCCAATCTCGTAGTCGTATAAGAAAGCAAATGGAAAATGGAGACTTTGTATTGACTTCACGGATGTTAATAAAGCTTGTCCCAAAGATCCATTTCCCTTGCCGCGCATTGACCAGATTGTTGACTCCACTACCGGATGTGATTTGCTTTCGCTTTCTTGATGCATATTCAGGATACCATCAGATCTTCATGGCTGAAGAAGATGAGGAGAAGACCGCATTCATTACACCATGTGGCACATACTGTTTCACACGGATGCCTTTCGGTTTGAAGAATGCTGGTTCAACATTAGCAAGGGTAGTCCATGACGCTTTTGAGCCGCAAATGCACAGAAATGTAGAAGCCTACATGGATGACATAGTGGTCAAAAGAAAGGACAAAGCACCTCGGGTTCAAGATTTGGACGAGACCTTTGCAAATCTGCTAAGATCAACCTCAAGCTCAACCCCGAGAAGTGCGTGTTTGGAGTCCCTTCCGGCAAGATTCTCGGGTTCTTCGTGTCTCAACGAGGGATTGAAGCTAATCCCGACAAGATCAAGGCCATTGAGCAGATTAAAGCACCAAAGCGCTGGCCAAGGATGTACGAAGACTTGCCGGTATGCGTAGCTGCTCTCAAAGCGAGTTTATTTCTAGAGTCTGTTGGCGCATACCGCCGTTTTTCAAGATTTTGAAAAAGGCAGGTCCAATGCTATGGACTCCCGAAGCGGAGGCTGCGCTGCAGGACTTAAAGAGATACATGTCCTCCACTCCAACACTTGTCGCACCTAAGCCACAAGAGGAGTTGCTGCTAGATATAGCAGCAACCAATCAAGTGGTTAGTGCTGCGTTAGTAGCGGAGAGGGAGGCGGATGACGAGCCAGCAACCACGGCAAGCACATCCAGGCGACAAGCGGGGGCTTCACGACAGTGCTCTGGTCCCGACAAGGACGAATCCACACAGACGCATGACGAGATCATGAGAAAAGGATGGTGCAAATACCAGTCTACTTTATGCATTCCCTCTGCAGGGGGCTAGGTCAAGGTACTCTGGTGCAGAAATTGCTTTTCGGCCTCCTCATGGCCTCGAGAAAGCTGCGCCATTACTTCCAAGCACATGAGATCACAGTTGTCACTCGCTTTCCGGCTGAAGAGGATACCGCAGAATCCGAAGCAACGGGCAGGATTGTTGAGTGGGCATTGGAACTGTCAAGCTTTGGTCTTAAGTTTGAAAGCACATCAACTATCCAAAGCAGAGCGTTGGCGGAATTCATAGCAGAATGGACGCCAACACCAGATGAAGAGATTCCGGAGATGAGCATTCCCGTCAAGGAGGCAGGCAAAGAGTGGCTGATGTACTTTGATGAAGAGATTCCGGAGATGAGCATTCCCGTCAAGCTGACTCAACCAACCGTAACAACATCAACTGGACAAAGCAAGAAGAGGAAGTTGATCTCTGGTGACTACTTTCTCCGACAGCTTCCCAAGCCGCTGTTGCAAAGGTTCCCAAGATCAACACCAACAAAGGCCGAGGGGCATCTGCCCGATAAGCCCTGTGGTTTGTTTCATTGAAGCAGACGCCCCGACAAGTCTTGTTCCGGCAAGCTTGCCGGGAGCATCCAACTCGGCTGAGCCGCAGGTTCTTGCCGTGGAAGCTGATGTTCCCAAGAAGCAACAAATGTGCCTTTGGTCCTTGTTGTCGAGCCACAAGCTCCAAAGATGGGCGCAGCAGATTGTCCATTTCCTTGAGACATGAGAACTTCCCAAGAGCAAGAAGAAGCGGAAAGAGTAGCTCGGCAGTCAAGTATGTACCAGTTTGTCGACAAAGCATATTGCATGTAAGAAGACTCAACGGTGTGAAATTGAAGTGTATTCCTGTGGAAGATGGATGTAAGCTGTTGGCAGAGATACACGGAGGCATATGTGGTCACCACATTGGCAAGAAGAGCACTTGCCGGGCAAAGCTTTCCGCAAGGTTTCTTCCGCCGACAGCCCTCCGGATGCAATCGCACAAGTAACCAAGTGTGAAGCGTGCAGTTCCATTCCAAACAGATACACCAGCCAGCTCAAGCTCTCCAGACGATCCCTTTATCACGCCATTTTCGTCCTGGGGTTTCGACATCCTCGGCCCCTTCCCCGAAGCCGTCGGGGCTTTGAGTACTTGTACGCCGCCATCGACAAGTTCACAAAGTGGCCGGAAGTGGAAGCGATGAGGAAGGTGACGGCACGATCGTGATCAAGTTCTTCAGTCGATTGTTTGCCGTTTCGGAATCCCTAGCAGGATCATCACCGATAACGGCACACAATTTACGAGTCGCACCTTCATGCAGTACGTCCAAGATCTTGGCGCCAAGGTCTGCTTTGCTTCTGTTGGTCACCCGAGAAGCAACGGTCAAGCAGAGAGGGCAAATGCTGAAGTGCTGCGCGGGCTCAAGACCAGAACTTTCGACAGGCTGCACAAGTGCGGAAGAAACTGGATCGAGGAGCTGTCGGTGGTTCTTTGGTCGATCAGGACGACGCCAAATCGAGCCACCGGCCAGACACCTTTTGCTCTAGTCTATGGAGCAGAGGCAGTTCTCCCCACGGAACTCGTATACGGATCGCCTCGAGTGCTCGCTTATGATGAGCTTGAGCAAGAGCAGCTGCGACAAGATGACGCTACCGCTCCTTGAGGAAGATCGTCAAAGCCGTTGTCAAGAAGCGAGCTGCTTGCTACCAGCAAGCTTTGCGTCGCTACCATAGCCGCAGAGTTAGCGCCAGAAGTATCGAGGAAGGCGACCTTGTTCTTCGGTGCGTTCAGTCCGCCAAGAATTCAAACAAGTTGACGCCGAAGTGGGAGGGCCCTTATCGGGTGAAACGAGTCACTAGGCCTGGCCTTGTCCGCCTTGAGACCGAAGATGGCATTCCGGTGAGCAACTCCTGGAACATTGAGCATCTTCATAAGTTTTACCCATAGGGCGCGGTTGCGAACCTGCTCCTAAGCAACCACCTTTTGTACAAGTCTTGCCGCTGTTGCATGTAATCCTTTGTACAAAGCCGGGCGCAGACTCCGTGGCATCAAGAAAGCTCATGTGTCGCAAGACAACTTGTCAAATTCATGCTTTCATCATTTTATTGCATATTTTGGCTAACACTTTGTGCGTAAACCACACCCGGTAAGCAAAATCGAGCCGCTTAGGCTCCATAACTTTATTTCCTCTTCTTTCTTTTCTCAAAGAAAGGAAGGCTCCCTCGCGCACAAGTTAACCAGTGGGGAGGAGGAGATAATACTATGGACCGTGCACCGCCGAGGAAGTTTCACCTCATCGGGAAGCAAGAGATGTAAAAGCTAAGTTGCCAAAGCTTGAGCAATCAATTTTTAAATTTTTAAGTTATCTTCCTCGAACGGTAGTACTTTGTATGGAAAACCTTTGCGCAGAGGAACTAACTCCGGCTAGTCGCTACTTTACTTTGTTTCGAGTCCGCTCAACAACTTAAGTGAGCTGCGGCTAGTCGCGACAAGGTTGCTTGTCGAGGCGGTCAGGTAATGGGTTGCCGACGTTCGCACTCAACAAGGCAAAAGTGCCCGCACCGACAAGTCCCCCAGATGCGTAAGGCAGAAACGTACAAAGGAAGGAATCAAGTAGAGGAAATAATGTTGCATTGATCGCCTAAGATAGAGTATATTACAAAATAACTTGTCGCTGATCTAACAAAGTGTTCTAAACATGATCAGCAGCGATAAGGGAAAGATAAAGTTGGCGGCCAAGTTCACGCTGGGTCGCCCTCAATCCGCTTGATCTTGTTCACCTTGTCCACAATGGGTGCGACAAGGGCTTTGAGCTCCTCCACGTTGGCATCTGGGCGGCAAGGATCTCGAGGACGCCGTTAAGGTTGAGGCCCGGATTGCGGAAGGCCACCTTTATCAACACCTTCTCGAGGGCTCCTGCAGATCTGGTGTGATTCCTCGCCAGCTGCTTTGGGACCTCTTCCCGAGTCGCTGGAGACCTGCCGCCACGCCTTTGAAGAACAAACTGAGTTCGGCGCTGGGTTGGAGATGCTCGTCGGAGGACTATGCAAGGTCCGTCATCCCAGCTCCATCACTGCTAGGATGTCGGCGGCGGTGTCCACAAGACCTTCATCCGATGCTCCACGCCTCCCTCAAGGTGCTCTGGATGGAGGCAGCATTCGCCAACAGCTCCTCCTTGGCCTTGATCGCTTCCAACAAGCCCACCTCCCGCCTCTCTGGCGCCGCCCAACGTCTCGCGCATGAGTGGTCGCCTTCAGCTCAAGATCCGCCTTGGAATCCTTGGCGGCGCTGAAGTTCCTTGCCCCTATCGGCCGAGACGACTCGCAGCCCGCCAAGAGTGTAGGCGTCCTTCTCGCGCTCACGCTTGAGCGCTGCAACCTCCTCGCCGCTCTTTTCTTGAGGCTGGCCTCCATTTGTGCCACCTTCGCTTTCAGCTCTTCCTTGGCGGCCTCGGCGGCTGCGGCAGCATCCTTCGCTTCTGGCGCCCGCCAAAGTGACTCCTGGCGTGGCAAAGGTCTTCTTCGTGGCTGTCCAGGTTGACCTTCCGCTGCGCCACTCGCTTTCTGCGCTGGAGAGCTTCTCGGCAGCCAGCTGCTCCTCCTCACCAAGGCCTTATCAAGGATGAAGGCCGTGCGCTCTTACGCAAGTTGCCCAGCTTCGCTACGTCGCGGAGAGCTTCTTGGTTGGCGCCCGGAGCTCTTCTGGCGCTTCTCCATGTCCGCTCCTGCCCTCGCGACAAGTGCTTCCCGGGTCTCCAACTTGGCGCCGGGCGCGGTAGAGCGACAAGCAGCTTCTTCAGCTGCTCTCCTCGTGACTTCGCCGCTGCTGCTGCTTGGCGCGTCCACCAGCGTCAGCCAATGGAGGCGAGTAGCTCGCCGTCGAAGGTCTCTCCTCGACCGGCACCTCGAGCTCGGTTCCTGTGGGAGCTTGATGAAGACGCCTCGCCGGCCTTCGTAGGCGCTGGCTGGGGCTCCTCGGGCCGATGCAGCAGCCGGCGGGGAAGTCGGTTGTCGGTGTAGCGCTTGGCGCTCCTGCGGCCTCGGGGCCGTCGGTCGATCGCCCGACCCTCGCCAGGCTTGTGTTGGCAGCCTCGGTGGCCTTCGCCACAGGCTCGTCGCCGGCAACCTCTTCTTCCACAAAGAACGGCCTCTTCTTCCTCGACGGCGGCCTCGTCGGTGTTGTTGCCGCTTCCTCCTCGCCGGGCGGCCTCGACCTCCATCGGCTCAAGGCCGCACGAAGAAAGAGCAGTCAAGCAAATGTTCAAAAAGAGAAACAAAAGAAAGCAAGCCCAAGGGAGATTTTCGTGTAAGGAAATTACCTGCGACGGGTTCCGCAGCCATGGCCTCGACCACTGGAGGGTCACTGGCGCTGTCCCTTGCCGGGATAGCCTCCCTTGTCGGAGTGGCCTCCCTTGTCGGAGGGCGCTCCCTTGCTGGAGGTTCCTCCCTTGGCGGCGTAGTGGCAGCAGACAGGATTTCGGGGGCGGCTTCCGAGCCTCCCCGATGAGGCTGCTCTGCTCCTACACAAGCAAACAACAGTATCATCGGAGAAGGAGCACCCTGCACACCTAATAGTAAGGAGAAAATTGCACACTTACTCTGGGGCTGTGGCTGGGGCTGCTCTGAGGAAGGGTTGCCGGGTCCGCAAGGGAGTCTCTTGACGCCAGCCCCTGCTACCTGGAGAATCGCCCTCAACGACGACCGCCGGGATCTTAGCCCTCTTCGACGCCTCTGGGCCAGCGTCTTGAAAAGGAAAGAGTCCAGAATCTAAGCAAATCAGATTCAAGATGAAGCAATAAAATTGAAGAAATACAAGCACAATCTCGAGGACTTACTCTTCGCCTTCCTCCTCGAGCTGAGCGCTGAGAAGTCAAACTCGGCTCGCCTCCGTGTGACGAGGCGGGGAGTGGTCTCTCTTGGCCGCCATGGCGGGCGTCGGCGGTGGCCTCGAGAAGATCCCGCCCTAGTTGTCGCAGCAGCAGGTGAGGCGCCTCGCTGCAACCTCACTTGCCGCGTAGAAGCTGCGTCATGTGGCGCTGCCGAGGGCGATCTGCCGCCCGATTGCGTCTCGGCCTTTGGAGACGCCTCCCGGGGGCTCCGCTGGCGGCAAGTCGCTGGGTGGTGGATAAGAAGCGCCCTCGGTGGGTCCACTCGACCCGGCCTCGGGCTTGACAAGCTCGTCCTCGCCGACGACCTCCCCTCGCTCGGCAAGGCTTGCCGCCTTCACAGCATCCGCCTCCTCCACGGTGAACCCGAAGGCTCCAGCGGCAGCGGCTGCTGCCGCCTCCTCCACCATGGTGGCTATCCGCGCCATCTCCTCGTCGGGGGTGTCACGGGTGAGCCTTTTATGCTCGTCGGAGCGGATCGGCACTTCTTCTAAATCGTCGAAGAACTGCTGCACGACCTCGTCGGGGGGCTCCTGCCAGGTTGGAACGATCCCATGGGAATCGCACAACGGCATCATGGCGCGGATGCGGTCGAGCGCCGAGTTGTTGCACAATGGGACGACCCCCCGCGGCAACCTAAACCACTCAGGGTGGTCGGGATCATTCTTGAACAGCTCGAGCAGCATCGCATCCAGCTCCAAGACGGTGAAGTTCCAGTTCAGACCCGGGCGCAACCTCATGATGTCTGCCAGATTCGGAACTCCCAAGCAGTGCCTCCTCCTCTCCTGCAAGGGAAGCGATGCGGGCGGCGAAGGAAATCTGCGCCAACTACGCTTACGGTTAGTCCGGCAAGCCCGAGGCGCAGAATCCGGTCACAGCTATCTTCAACTTCGCATCCTCCGGCGCCAAGTTACTTCCAATCTACGCCGCGCACTATTGGGGTTTGGCGACGGCGGTGAAGGGACTGCGGGTTCTCCTCACGACCCAACACCAATTGGCTCTCCACTCCTCCCACTTGTTGCGGAACTCTCCTTCCGTGTAGGCTTTTTTCTTGCCGATCCTCGAGACCCAAGCTATCCCTCCGCAAGTGGCTCTCCTCTCTCGACGCTGGGCACGAAGAAATGGCGGAAGAGTGCCACATTTGGGTGGACTCGACAAAGTTTTCGCAAAGATGCGCGAAAACTGCCATGGTCAAGACGGCGTTGGGGGTGAAATCAAGGAGGCGGAGGCCAAAAGTGTTCATGATGTCGCAGGAAGAACTTCCGGAAAAAGTGGGCAAAGCCCGCAATAGAAGAAAAGGCGAAAAAGGGGTACCCTGTTAGGGCCAAATAAGAGGCGGAGGCGGGAGTACCTCGCGGCGCCGGATGCGCACGCGTCTCCGTCGACCAAAAGAGGTAGAAGACATCCCGCAGCTCCCTTGCGCCGAGCTGCGGGGGAAGACGGCCCACTCCTTGTGCAGCGCCATGAGCCGCCACGCCAAGCCGACTTGACGCCCTTCTCCTTGTCGGCAGGAGCCATGGCGAGGGCGGCGGAGGAGGCCGGGCGGCGTGAGCGCGCTTTGTGGCGAAGGGGCGGGCGCTGCTCTCTTCGCACCGGAGAAGAAGGGGGGAGCGGCGGTGGTTTTCTTGACAAGACAGCAATGGCGGAGTGGACGGCCTGCCCCTGTTTCCTCCGCTTATAAAGAGGGGGAGGGGGCGGACGTTCCGCTTATACTAATAAAGAAACCCCCACGACCGCGCCCACGATCTCTCGCATGACGCCACGTCCGGTGCGTGCCGTTAGTGGGGATCGTGGTGGGTCCGGGGTGAGCTGCGACGAGGTCGAGGCCGCGTGTGACCGTGCACTGTTTTGGGCCTGGCCCGACAGCGCCGGCACTGTCTGCCCAGGCCGGGGCTCTGTCGGTGTACTAGAGTAGGGTACCCTAGTATCCCGTGACTGCGTGCACGGACGATTGCAGCACCAGCGGCAAGGTTTGCCTCGTCACCGCCAAGATCCTCCGTGGCTCCTTTGGAGCCATTCAAGAACAAAGTATTTGATTAAGAACACAAGGCCCCGGGACGAGGAGCTTGTCGGGAAGGCCACCTGTGCATGCAGAAGACAAGGCCCGGCAAGAGGAGCTTGCCGAAGGCTCGAGCGCGACAAGCCTCCGGACGCGACAAGGATTCGGCCGCGGCAAGGCGCTTGCCGCGGCAAGCAACCTCTCTCCCTCTCCGCTCCAGCTCATCCCGCAACGTGTCGCCATGGGAACATTCCATGCACGCGTGTCAAGAGGCTGTGCAGCCAGCGGAGAGCAGCGATAAGCGGCACTGACAAGCTTGCCATCGTGAAGCGAAGCGGAGGCGCACTGACGGTCTCGCAGTAATCGTTTGGGCGACACCGACGGGCATTTATTGCTTTTGTCCCTTGCCGCCGAGAGTTAGGTATTTTGCATCAGTATAATCGCTCGGTAGGTGTACCAACTCCTGTTTTTACATTTGTACCCCGCCTATGTTGCCAATGTCGGAGACCCTTGAGCATATAAAAGGAGGCCCATGCGCAACGAGAGGGGGTTCGGTTCGAGCTTCGGTTCATTCGACTCACCAGAGACCAGATACACTCACGCTTAGGTTTTGTAGCTCGTGATCGCTCCCTAGCAAGAACACAATACATCAAACAAGCAGCGAGGGAGTTTTATCTCTCCGGAGAGCTCCGAAGCTGGGTAAACTGCTCGTGTGCCTCGCCTCGATCCGCTCTTCGTGCGATCTCCGCCCCCCTCCGAACCACAAAGGGGCCTGGTCCGCCGGCCCCATAGGTGTTTGTGGGTACAATCAGCCTCCCCGACATATTACTTGTCATCCAATGACCTAGACTGCTTCAATGTCGAGCGCTCAACATGTTTAGCGTGCAGTTAATTTCATGCCAAAAATAGTGCTAATCACATGACAACACACAAATAATATCCTATTAGTTAATATCCGCATGCACTTCTGTCGGATCACGGGTTCCGGCAGACCCTTAAGGTTCGAACTCTGGGGTGCGCACGGAGATCCAACCCTCCACCGTCTCGTACCTCGCCGAATCGCAGGGACCTAAACTACTAACAAGAACAACACGAGAGAGGCAAGATTTATACTAGTTCGGGCCACCGTTGTGGTGTAATACCCTACTCTAGTTTGTGGTGTGTGGATTGCCTCTGGGGCTGACGAAGAACAGTACGGGGAAGAACAGCCTCACGAGGGTCTATTCTTCGTGGTTGTAATGAACTGCTAAGTGGTGCCCCGTCGCTCTAGCTTGAGGAACGGGTTTCTCTCTCTCTCTGTGGGTTCCGAATGCTCGATCCGATCGTCCTCCGTCTCTCTGAGTGTGGCTACCCCTATTTATAGGCGAAGGCCCTGGGCCTCTTCCCAAATATTGAGCGGGAAGGGCGCCAACAATTGGCAATTTTGAAGGGGAACAGCGGGTACACTTATCCTGACTAAAGTTGTTCCTCGCCAGCCAAAGGCTCGGTGATGACGCCTGCTTGGGCTCCACGATGACTGCATTCTAGCCGTTGGGGCTGGTCTTGGTCTTGTTGCACAAAGCGGATGCCTTTGCTTGATGCTCTTGCTGCGCTTGCCCCCTTTGCACCAAAGAGGAAAGGAGGACGTCGGCTGGCTGGCGCCTAACCGGGCGCCTCTTGGTCGTCATGGCTTATGTCATGGGCACCTTGCGAGCTACCCCGCCTTGAGTTCTCCGCCCCCTCATGAACCTGCCTGACGAGGCCGCGCGCGAGGAAGCTCTTGGTCGTCCGCCCCGCGAGGCTTGGCCCCTCGCGAGGGTCTTGAGCTTGTGTTGATGAAGATGAGTCACAGGCCTCCTTTGAGCCACACCGCAGGCTGCGTGCAGTGCAAGTCTGGGACCCTGCTCCCGTAACGCGCCAAGAGCCCCCGGGGCCACGACGCGCCTGGACTTGGCCGTGCAGAGAGGCGAAAGGGCAAGTGCAAAGCGTTGTGGGCCCTAACAGCATGTGGCCTTGGGCGCCGCATGGCGGTTGATTGGACGTGGGCGCACTGCATCCCCCACGACGCCTTGGTAACCACTCGGATTCGACAGGTCCTTGCATGCAGAGTTGGGCATGATAACTGGTGATCGTGGAGGCCGACGGTTGGCCTTCGCCGGCTATAAGTACGGAACGGCGCTCGCCCTTCCAGTCTATCCTTTCTTGTTTCTCCTTCTTCTCCATGGCTCCACCAAGGAAGTTCTCGGCTGCAGAGAAGGGGAAGGCCCGCCAAGTCGAATCCTCCTCTCCTCCGCCTAAGCGTGGTCGAGGTCGCCCTCGCAAGCACCCCGTGGCCTCCGCGGCGGTCTCCCGCGGTTGTGAGGGAGGCTCTCAACGTGGCGACGAGCGGCTGGCCATGGTTGGAGGGCGTGCCCCGGCCGCTCGTCCCCGAGGCCGCGCCTCCACGCCGAAGCTGCCGAGTTCTTGGTGAGGGTAGAGGAGCCATTCAGCGTCCGGCTCAGCCTCCGTGCTTCCTCCCGGGTGAGCTCCCGGATGGCGCCACAGTGGCCTCTGGCTCCAGTGCAGATGGTTGTTGCGGTCCGGGCCGTGGGCTTCTCTGGAGGTCTCTGCTGCAGGGAACTTGTTCTTGGCCCGCGGCTGGCAGACGTTCGCTCGCGCGCGTGGTCTCTGCCGCCGGTGCTCCCTGCACTTCAAGTATGATGGCGACGCCACCCTCTACGTGAGGGTGTTCGGGGAAGACGGCCGCCGCAGGGGGTGCTGCCCCGAGGACGACGACTGCGGCCGAGGACTCAGCCCCGGCGCAGGCGGAGGAGGCAGCGCGCGGGCAGCTGGCGATGCCCGTGACTCCCCACGCTTCACCAGCTCCTCTTCAGGTGGCGATTCTTCCAGCAGCGGCCGCGGCCAGCCCCCACGCCGCCGCGCCTTCTTGGGGGGCGGCAGCGGGTCCGCTCGTCACCATGCCCCGGTGAAGCGCGAGATGGAGTCCGACTGAGCTCCGGAGACGGCTCGGGCCTCCTAAGAGAGCCAGCACGGGGCGTGCTTCACCTGCTTTTGTCCTTTTCTTTCCTTTTCTCCTGCGTAAAAAGGGAACAATGTTCGGTCCCGTGGGGGCGTGTTTAGGGCAACGCCGTTGATTAATGTCTTGCTTCGTTATCACATCGTTCCTTCGCCATGCGCTCATTCGCAAGCGAACCTCGATCGTGGCAGCGTGGGCGGCCGACCGCCCCGTGTTCGCGTAGCTGCCCGTGAGGCATGGCCTGGAGGGGTGCTCCAGCCGCGGACCAGGGCCGTGAAACTTGAGCGATAAGGGTAGGAACACCCGCGGGGGCTCCCGAGGCTTCTGCCTTGCGAGCCCCCGCGCAAGAGAAACCGAGGCAGGAGGGCGAAAAATATTGAAGGACGACGGGCCAAAACGGGGCGATAGCTTCGATAAAAACTTCAAATGGGAATAACCAGTCAACTGCAGAAAGCAAATGAAAAAGCCGCGTCCGGCACCTAGTCTAGTCTTGGATGTCTTCTCACCAGCATGAGCTAAGTGTCACATCTTTGGGCGTAGGAGGGAGCCCCAGGGCTGAGGCCGGCACCCTGAGACTCCGGGCATGTACAGCCCCACTCATTGTTACGTGAGAGTGTCACAGGCGGCGAGCTTCACAGGCCTTTGGGCCTTCTTCACAGCTCCGGGCCTTTCCTCCAGTAAGAAAGCTTCACGGCGTTCGCCCTCTTCATGTGCTTTGGGCCTTTCCCAAGAGGTGAGCTTCACAGCATTCGCCTTCTTCACGAGCTCCGGGCCTTTCCAAAGGATGAACTTCACAGGACATTCGCCTTTCTTCATGTGCTCTGGGCCTTTTCCAAAAAGATGCACTTCACGAGCATTCGCCTCCTTCATGTGCTCTGGGCCTTTTCCAAAAGATGCACTTCATGTGCATTCTCCTTCTTCATGTGCTCTGGGCCTTTTCCAAAAGATGCACTTCACAGGTGCATTCGCCTTCTTCATGTGCTCTAGGCCTTTTCTACAAAGATGCACTTCACGGGCATTCGCCTTCTTCATGTGCTCGGGCCTTTTCCAAAATATGCACTTCACGAGCATTCGCCTTCTTCATGTGCTCTGGGCCTTTTAGGGGTCGAACCTCGAGGTGCTGGATGTTCCACGCTGCTTTGTATAGGTACTCCCTCTTGCGTCTCCAAGCGCACGGAGCCAGCCCGGAAACATGAACAACCTTGAATGGGCCCTCCCACATGGGAGAGAGCTTATGCAGTCCCTCCCTGGAGAGGACCCGTCGGAGCACGAGGTCTCCTACCTCGAGAGTTCTGGGGCGGATGTTGCGGCAGTGGTATCGCCGGAGTCCTTGCTGGTACCTTGAAGCTCGCAGTGCAGCTTCCCGACGGCGCTCCTCCCCCAGCACAAGAGCCGTCCCCCGCATGGCGTCCTGCTGCGTTTCATCGAACGCCAGGACCCGTGCGGATCAACGCTTGACCTCGTGAGGGAGGACCGCTTTGGCCCCGTAGACCAGGAAGAAGGGGGTCTCTCCAGTTGGCTTTGTCGCAGTTGTGCGGATGGACCATAGCACGGAGGGGAGCTTGTCGTACCAGCCTCTGTCACAGGCTTCCAGCTTCTTCTTGAACGTCCTGGTCTTGAGGCCTCTCAGGACCTCTGCATTGGCCCGCTCGGCCTGTCCATTGCTGCGGGGTGTGCCACGAGCGTAGCATATCTGCGTTCCAAGGTTAGTGCAAGACGTTTTAAAAAGGTTCTTGGTGAATCGCGAACCGTTGTCGGTGATGATGCGGTTCGGCCTCGAACCGCTCACGATGCCCTTGATGAACTTGACCACAGAACCAGTGGGGATGGCGCGGACAGCCTCTACTTCGGCCCACTTGGTGAATTTGTCCACGGCGACGTAGAGGTAGCGATAGCCCCCTGGCGCCCGAGGGAAAGGGCCCAGAATGTCTAGCCCCCAGACCGCGAATGGCCAAGTGAGGGGAATGGTTTGCAGGCCTCCTGCTCGCTGGTGGATCTGCTTGGCATGGAATTGGCAAGCCTCGCAAGCCTTCACAAGGTCGATGGCGTCATTGAGCGCGGTGGGCCAATAGAAACCGCTGCGAAACGCCTTCCCGACAAGGTTCTGTGACGATGAATGGTGCCCACAATCTCCGCCATGTATATCGCCAATAATTCCTTCCCTGTTCCTCGGTGATGCAAACAGGGATACGTCATTTGGTCGTCTCCGGTAAAGCTCTCCATCCATGATGATGTATGCCGTGGCTTGCCGCGCCACATGCTCTGCCCCCTCCTCCTTCTCTGGCAAAGTCCCACGCGTTAAGTAACTCTTGAGCTCCGTGATCCAGCACTCCTCTTGAGGTTCCATTGTTAGGAGCAGGCGCGATCCCGAGGCCGGGCCACAGGCTGGGGCTCCCAAGGCTGGAGGCTGAGGGAGCTCCTCCCGAGGCTGTGCCGTGCTTGATAATGGCGGCAGGGCTGAGGGCTTGAAGAGCCGTTCCTCAAAGACACCCGGCTCCCGGGGTAACCTCTTGGAGGCTCGTTTGGCGATGTCGTCGGCCTCTTGATTGGTGCCGCTGGCACGTCTGCAGCTCCAACCGCCAGAACTGTTTCTCCATCCTGCGGACCTCCGCAAGGTAGGCCTCCATGTGTTCATCCCTTGGCTCGTACACCTTGTTGGAGAAATTGACGAGGAGCTGCGAATCGCCCTTGATGGTAAGGCACTTCACCCCCAGGGCAGCGGCAGCCTTCAGACCTGCTATCAGCCCCTCGTATTCTGCTATATTGTTGGAGACCTTATCGCCATGCTGGAAACAGAGCTGCACGGCATAGTAGAGCTTGTCCTGAGAGGGGGATATGAGTACTGCCCCAGCCCAGTATACTGTTCGGAGAACGCCCGTCAGTAGATGACCCAACCTTCGGGCGCCGCTCCTCGGGAGAGGGACCGATCCTCGCCCGGCCCCGAGGCGGCGCTTACATCCATTCGGCCATGAAATCCGGCCGTGCCCCCCTTGATGACTCTGGTCAGATCAACTCGAGCTGGAATGCTTGCAGCTCAATGTTCCACTCGGCGACCCTTCTGCCGAGTTGGGGCTCTGAGCACCCTCTCCGTGGGGTATGCCGAGACAACCTTAATTGGATGACCTCGAAGTAGTGCCGCAGCTATGCTGAAGCCACTAGGAGTGCCAGGAGGAGCTTACGTGGCATGGGGTACCGTGCCCTCGCATCCAAAGAGCACGGCATCGACGGCAGTACACCGGGTGCTCGACGAGGTTAGGGGCGTTGGTATTGTTGGCGTCCTCCGGAAGCGGTGGTGCCTCCTGAGGCATCGGCACCTCCGGAAGCTGGGTGCTTGGACGGGGGGTCCCCCCGCCCTTGGTGCGCTCTGCTGTGACGGCTGATCTTCCTCCATTGCGGTCCGACTTACTGCTAGTTCCTTCGATTCGGTCTTGCCTTAGCTCAGGTGGCCGCTGTGGTCTTGGCTCGACGCTCCTCCCTAACCGCCACTAGAGCAGCGCTTAGCGGAGTAAGGAGTGGCGGCGAGGTAGAGTACCAAGGGCTCCTGAGGGCGCGGGGCCACCATCACCGGAGGGCTGGTCAGGTACCTCTTGAGGTCTTGAAACGCTTGGTCGGCCTCTTCAGTCCACTCGAAGGGCCCCTTTTTCTTCATCGGCTGGAAAAAGGGCAGCGCCCGCTCCCCCAATCGGGAGATGAAATGGCCCAGTGCCGTTACGCGCCCTGTGAGCTTCTGCATCTCCCTGAGGGTCTTTGGTGGACTCATGTCTTCCACTGCCTTGACCTTTTTTGGGTTGGCCTCGATGCCTCGGTGGGACACGAGAAAACCAAGGAGCTTGCCTGAGGGAACTCCAAACACACACTTCTCTGGGTTGAGTCGCAGGCTCACTGCGTTGAGGCTCGCGAAGGTTTCTTCCAGGTTTTGTATCAAGGTCTTGGCCTCGCGAGACTTCACCACGATGTCGTCGACGTATGCCTCCACATTCTTCCCGAGCTGTGGGTCCAAGGTGATGTGCATGAGTCATTTGGAAGGTTGCCCTGCACGCAGAACCCGAATGGCATGCGTGTATAGCAAAGATACTCCACACGGGTCAGGAAGGCCGTCTTCTCCACGTCTTCCACTGCCATCTAGATTTGGTGATACCTCGAAAAGGCGTCCAAGAAGCACAACAGGTCACACTCGGCGGTGGAATCGATGATCTGGTCGATGCGAGGGAGTGGAAATGGATCATGTGGGCATGCTTTGTTGAGGTTGGTGAAGTCGACATTACATGCGCTCCTTTCCTCCTTCTTCGGCACCACCACGGGTTGGCCAACCAACTGCAGGTATCGGACCTCGCGGATAACCCCCGGCCTCTAGCTTGCGGGTATGTTAGATAATGAAGGCCTGCTTTTGGTTGGACTGCCTCCTCGCTTCACCTTCACTTTGGACGACGTTGGGGCACACGTTGAGGTGGTGCTCGATCACGCCCGTGGAATCCCAGCCACTGATCGGGCTCCCAGTGCGAACACCTTCTTATTCGCACGCAGGAACTTGACAAGGGCTTCCTCCCGCCGGGCTCGAGGTTGGCGCCTATGGTGAAGGTGGCGTTTGTGGACCCGTCCTCATCGACGTGGTATCTGCTTGGTCTCCGCCTTGTCCTGGGTGAACAATCGCTTCTTCTTGGTCGGCGCAGCCCCTTGGGCTTGGGGGCTTCCGCATCGGTGGGCTGCGGCTGCCATCCCGAGGGTGAGCTGGCCTTTCATGGCGCACCTTCGGTCTCCCCGGGCACGGTGAGGACGCCACTACTCCCCGGCATCTTCATGAGGTTGTACCCCGGGTGGGTTGCGGTCATGAATTTGGCCAATGCCAGATAGCCGAGGATGGCGTTGTAGGGGAGGCCGATGGGGGCGATGTCGAAGTCGACCAATTCCGTGCGGAAGTTGTCGTAGGTGCCGAAGGTCACTGGAAGCCGGATTTGCCCGAAGGAGCTGGATGACCCTCCTCCTACGCCCGAAAAAGGCCGGCTGGGCACCAGCCGCTCCCTGGGTATGCAGAGGACGCTGAGGCCGGCGCCGCCGTCGATGAGGGTCCGGGTGACGGCGACCTGGCAGATGGTAGGTGTGCAGAGCAGCGGGAGTGCGCCCGAGCCGGCCGAGTTGGCGGGGTGGTCTTGAGAGTCGAAGGTCAGCCCGGCCAACGGCCAAGTCCGGCCTGAGGGAGCCCCCTGCCGCATGGAGGCGGCGCCGACCCGGCGAACGAATGTCTTGACATGGCAGCTGGAGGGCGGCGCCTGTGAGCCGCCGAGGAGGGCCGCGACGAGTGGAGAAGCCGGCGCGAGGGGGCGGGCGAACAGGGAGCCGCGCGGCCTCCTCCATGAGGTCGCCGGGGAATGCAGGGGCGGTGCTTGCTGCCCGTCCCCTGCCGGGCCGATCGCGGTGTTGACGGCGGGTGACGGGGAACGACGAGGGCGCCTGCTGACGGGAGCGGCCCGGGCGACGTGGGAGGTGAGGGCGGCTCGGCGCCTTGTGCGGGCCCGACGAGCGTCGGACATGGTTGCGGTGGCCGGGGAAGATGAGGCGATGAAAGGCGGATTCCGGCGCACCCCTACCTGGCGCGCCAAATGTCGGATCACGGGTTCCGGCAGACCCTTAAGGTTCGAACTCTGGGGTGCGCACGGAGATCCAACCCTCCACCGTCTTGTACCTCGCCGAATCGCAGGGACCTAAACTACTAACAAGACCAACACGAGAGACGCAAGATTTATACTAGTTCGGGCCACCATTGTGGTGTAATACCCTACTCTAGTTTGTGGTGTGTGGATTGCCTGCAGGGCTGACGAAGAAGCAGTCTAGGAAGAAACAGCCTCACGAGGGTCTGTTCTTCGTGGTTGTAATGAACTGCTATGTGGTGCCCCGTCGCTCTAGCTTGAGGAACGGGTTTCTCTCTCTCTCTCTCTCTCTCTCTCTCTCTTTGGGTTCCGAATGCTCGATCCGATCGTCCTCCGTCTCTCTGAGTGTGGCTACCCCTATTTATAGGCGAAGGCCCTGGGCCTCTTCCCAAATATTGAGCGGGAAGGGCGCCAACAATTGGCCATTTTGAAGGGGAACATCGGGTACACTTATCCTGACTAAAGTTGGTCCTCGCCTGCCAAAGGCTCTGGTGATGACGCCTGCTGGGGTCCATGATGACTACATTCCAGCCGTTGGGGCTGGTCTTGGTCTTGTTGCACCAAAACGGATGCCTTTGCTTGATGCTCTTGCCTGCGCTTGCCCCCTTTGCACCAAAGAGGAAAGGAGGACGCTGCGCGGGCTGGCGCCGGACTGGGCGCCCTTGGTAAATCATGGCTTGCGTCACGGGCACCTCGCGAGGTACCCGCCTTGAGTTCTCCGCCTCCTCATGAGCCAGCCCGACGAGGCCGCACTCGAGGAAGCTCTTGGCCGTCCGCCCCGCGAGGCTTGGCCCCTCGCGATGGTCTTGAGCTTGTGTTGATGAAGATGGGCCGTCCTGGGCCTCCTTTGAGCCAGGCCACAGGCCGCAGGCAGGCAAGTCTGGGGATCCCCGTTCCCAGAATGCCGACAACTTCATATACTTCCAAATTAACATGCATTGCACGTACACACTGACTAGTGCTGCTAGTACGTGAAACTGGTGCCGTGACTTGTGAACGGGTCCAGATATGGTCAACGGCAACATCGCCCGCGAGTTCTTCTTGTTTGCCAGTGTGTCTAAACGCTAGGGAGAGAGAGAGAGAGAGCACACATGGAACCCACCAGTAAGTGAAGGCGAATAGTACTAAAAATAATATTACATGTTATCCATTAATTAGGATGTGGTAATATAAAAGCATTATGTGAACAAAGGGGGTACAACAAACATTTCTATTCTGCTTATGTTGCCTATTGACGTGCGGCTTGAAGGCCCGGTCGCATGTTCGATCCTCGTCCTTTATTTTTTAATTTGTATATGGGTCCAAATTTGTTTCATGACATGTGTGCACCTCGGTGTGTAGTTTGTAGCACTTTAATTTGTGGATCGAAATTTCTTCCATTCCAAGTGGACTATCGGTGTGTAGTTTTGTAGGTTATTTATAATAATTAAAGAGAACAACATAGTTTTTTCAATAATACCATGGTGCAACTTTGAAGGAGAGAATGGACGTGCGAGAGAGCTTTGACAGAGCATTAGGGAAATCAACTATGGTAGTTGAGTTGGTTGCTACAATGTTTGTAGTAGTTGTGGGCCGAATGCTACGAAAATATAATCTAAACCGACCGGAATAAATGCTTACACAAATTAGTCCAAGGTTGGAGTGCCGCTCGCAATGTAAATAGCTCCGACTTTGCGAGGGATGGAGAGGTAATAGCTTCAACGCGTGGAAGATACGGTGTGAGAAATCAAGGTCAATCGAGAGACATATAGATAGAGAGACAAAGTGAGTGTGGTACGACATTCATTGAACAAATATATATGCTCTAGAGAGATATTGTCTGATTGAGCTTCTGGCAAGGGTGAGGGCTATAAGATAGAGCTTGAGAGATGATCCGATCACGCAGGCGTGTAGATATATTTTGTGCGTGGGAGGAAGCAAGGTCAACCGATCACATAGGGTCATCGTGCGATCGAAAGAGTGAGACGGGTTGGAGAGAGTAACCTAGATAGACGATGTGCGTTAGAGAGTATACAATGTGAATAGGTCGAATTGGGCTCAAACATGGTGATATATCATTTTGTCCGAGAAAGAGCGAGGTCAATCGAGACATACGGAGAGAGAGAGAGAGAGAGAGAGAGAGAGAGATTGAGTGAGGGTGGCCCACCATGAGGTCGAAAGAGTGGCGG
The DNA here is from genome assembly GCA_021605145.1 of Aegilops bicornis. Lineage (NCBI taxonomy): Eukaryota > Viridiplantae > Streptophyta > Magnoliopsida > Poales > Poaceae > Aegilops > Aegilops bicornis. The sequence continues at coordinate 287,694,838 of CM038674.1, read as the reverse complement.
CGGCTTGGATGGACTGACCTAGATAGACAATCTGCGTGAGAGAGTATAGAGTGTGTCGATCAAGGCCCAAAGAGGGAGATATATCATTTGTGTGTGAAAGAAATTGAGGTTAAACGAGACTCAGATAAAGAGAGCGAGATTGAGCGAGTGTGGCCTTCCGTGCGGAAGAAAGAGTGAGACAGTCTCGAGGGAGTGACCTAGATATACAATGTGCTTGCGTGCGCACGAGAGGTTGGGGGGCTAGATAGGCAATGCATGTATTTAGCGCGAGAGGGTGAGAGGGAGAGGGGGGAGAGAGAGAACTCGGCATGGGGTGCAATGGCGGGTGTGCGAGGTAAATACATTTGGTAACAGAGTGGAAAAAGGGGTTGTGTAGTTGAGAGACTTAGAGATCGAAACATGGAGAGAAAGAATGAACGTGTGTTGGAAATCGATAGCTTCCTAAGGTGGTTAGGAGAGGAAGATTGACAGATACAGGAAGTATGTAGCGTTTGTGCGGGGGCTAAAAACAACATTTGAATGTACATAGTACGAGACTTAATATCGATGTTTCAATTGGTGTACATTGTAAGATTTGAACCAAGGACCAGGCATACGGGTAATTATTTCGAATTCGTGCCATACTAAGTTTTGAAAAGTTGACATTGACTCAATTTGTTGTGCTATTTTGTAGGACATATGTTTGAATCCATCCAAAAGTTTTCTCACCACCATGGTGTTCATCATATACATATGAATTTGTATTAAAAAAAGTAGCGTGGATACAGTGAAATGCGAAATCCACGTTAGAATTTGAGATCGCTACGTGACACACACTCTAATTCAAAAATCTAACTATGTGACACACACTCTAATTCAAATAACTAATTATGTGACACACACTCTAATCCACGTTAGTGTGGGTACCTGCTTCGATTTTTTCAAATAACTCCTCATTAATTAATTTATAGTACTCCTCTGTTCCGCTTTTATAAGACCTTGAAGACATTTTAGGACAATGTGCAAAACAGTTCATTTTAAGTTGTCTGAAACGACTTACAAAAGTGAACGGATGGAGTATCTCGTTTCGAATGACTAATTATTGCAAGGAAAACACGGCCATGGTAATACATACAGATTCGTTTGCAAATGAAAGAAGATTCATTTCCATTCTCAAATGTAGGCGCACCAGGCAGACCCGGGTCGTGTCGGGGTGGACGCTTCTTCGGTGCCTTAAAGGCAACTGCCTTTGGGTGACTGACATGTGGGCCAGCAACCTGTTGGGCCCACATGTCATGGACACAAAGGCAGGTGCCTTCAGGCACCGAAGCATAGTCCTGTCGGGGTGGTCGCGTGTGTCGGACGGACGCGTGGCACCCAGCCACCCACCCCCCTCCCCCCAAAACAAGGACGACGACAATATAAGTTTGCGCTTCCACGTTTTGGAGAAATATCTGGCGGCCCCAATTCCAGCCCTGCAAAATCTCTCTTCTCCACCGTCCCCTTCCGCGCCCAGATTGCTCAAATCCCTATTTCGCCGCCAACCCTCAAATCGCCCCTCGTCTCGTCTCTTTCCCCACCGTTCCCCACCTTCGTGGTTTGGACGACGACGACGAAGACGACGGTCGCGCTTCACCACCGCACCGGAGCTACCTCATCTACGCCTCGCCCATCGCACCGGTGGTCCACCGACAACGCTACCGGCCAGAACCGACGCGTGCCTCACAGACACCGAAGTTCCACCGCATCAGGTGCGCTTCACCGACGCCGCCTCCCAGCTCACCGGGCTACTTCACCGAGCACATCGTCGCACCTCCGCCCCGAGGCCGTTGGGGCTTCACCAACGGTCTCGTCCACCGTGATCAGAGCGCCTCCGCTGCCACTCAAGATCTGCATCCATGCGCGGCCAGCCAAAGCCAGCGATCACCCTCAACGGCTCTGAAGTGACCCGCACTCTAGCTAGGCGAGCATGCCCAAACGCCGGGCCGAACTAGGTATCCACACATCACTCCCTTGTGCCTGTTCCGATGATGTTTGGATATCCTTTCACTGCTCTCTTAGCTTACACGCCTATGAAACTCTGACTGTAACTCTTATTTCTTCTGGAGAGATCATCCAAACAAGCAAATCCAATTTTTAGCGAAGCATGACGGCGCTACGGGATCTGGTACACATCCTGCACACCCGTATAACCTTGTAAGTATCTGTCCTCCGGTACACATCAAGGTCGAGTCCTCTTATTTGATCAACCATTCGCCGTGTCAAAAATGCAGAGGGGGATGCAAGGAGCTCAAGGCCTGCACATCCAAGCAAGTGGTAACATGGACTTGTACATAGAACATCCCAAGCGCAAGCAGAGCTGCGATGAGCTCTGTACAACGAGCTAGCGTAAGTCCCCGCATTTCATTTAATTCAGACCGGCATTCGTGTATGATTTTTGTGCGATGGCTGATCCACGAATTCAAGTTACTGTGGGCAAATATTTAACTTAAAAAATATGAAGGCACTTGCACTCAGGAAATCAACATAACTTGAGAAATGTGAAGCTACATGCACTTTGAAAACCAGCTAATGATCCAAAGTAGTTCAGATTATAAACACTAAATGATGCAAGCACCAAAAAACACAAAATGCAACATGGTCTACAAGGACTACAAACATGGTTTGTACCTGCTTGAATTATTCGTTCTCTGGCTGAAAATATCGAAGTGTAATTGCACGTATAACCAGTGCGCAAACTGCATATCAATATATCTATCCTGCACAAGTATTGCAATAGTTTCAAACATCAGATCACAAAAGTATTTATGCTATGTTGTCATGATACGGGGACTTTCTGTTAGATGGCCTCGACGTTTCCTGAAGCTATGAAAATGCACTATAATTTGCTTGTCATCAATGCCTGCAAATATCTGTCTCTCTCACCATAGTAGATCATCATTAGACACTAAATCCTTCAATGAGCTTGCAAAATGCTTGCATTAGATCTCTAATTAGATACTATATGTTCATCACCAGGAGCATGTATAATGTTTGCATCAAATCCTTCATTAGCAGTCTGTTCATTAGACACTTCAGGATCAAGAACAACATGAGCTTGTATGTTTGCACCGGAAACTTGATTAGATACATCAGATTCAGTCAGTTCAGTATTGATTGAGGGAGTTATAAAAGAAGTAGAAATTGGTTTCATTTTCTCATAGATTACCTACATACAAGCAGTTTTACAACACCGTCAGGTTTAACTATTGGCCAGAAATTGAAGAGTTGAATTAGATATAATCAGGGATGTGATGTACCTGCTCGTTGCGCATGCTACTCTTGCAAGCTGCGACTGTCCGTTTGCACGAGCTCGATGTCATGCCCGTGTTGCCGCCACTGCCTCCCATGCAGGCTACACCCAAGGTTGGATCTTCATCTTCTTGTCCTTTCGTTCGCTTGAAGCCCGGCGACCGCCCTCCAACGAGGGCGCGAGGAAGTGATGTGTCGGTCTGTTCAGCGGCGGCTAGGTTAAGAGCAAACCAGACTGGAGGCTGGAGCGAATGAATTGGGATTTTTCCTGCTGTCGATCGATGTGGGAGGCGCTCGTTTGGGCCACGAGCCTGCTATAGGGTCTGCCTTGCACTTATGTTATTGGCCCATCCAAATTGAAGCATTTTTCTTCATTTTTTACATTGCCTGCTCGTGCGTTGGGACGAACAATACTAGTGTGGGCCAACCTGGACGACTCAAACTAGGTGCACACTTTCCATCCACCTGAGGCGGCCGCCCATACCAGCCCCTATGGTGGCGTCGCCCCTTTTTGCTTGTATGATTGGATAGTGAAAAATATTCTAGTGGCGCTTTTGTTTTACCCACAGAATGGTTGAATTGCTTGTTTCTATGAATTGAGTTCACCAATAATGTGAAGGATGCCAGTCTTTTCATCCTATTTTAGATTGCTTAGATCTCGATATGCCAAAAGTAATCGCATGAAATATCTGATAAAAGCCGCAGTGATGTGTTTGGCTACAACTAGTCTGACTACACGTCCTCATATAACATATCAAGGACGTACCATCTTACTAGATTAACCATTCAACTTACCCATGCAGTGTAGGAAGAAAGAAGTATTGGGACTGCGTATCCAAGCAATTGATGCCATGGAATCCTTCATACAACCTTGTAAGCAAAAAAGAATTTGCAGTGTGCCTGTACAAAGAACTAGCGTAAGCAGTTACCTGCTCTCGGAATTTTAGTTAGCCACTTATTGCAAAATTGTTCAATTACGTTGCTTGGCTTAATTTAGTTTGCTACTGATTACATAATAGCACAGCCTGTTAATCATATTGTAGACTACTCCTATCTATGTGTTTGATACTTACTGTTAAGAATTACCTGTTTGCCTTAACTTAAATATCTACTTGTTTGTTAAACTGCATTGCTGCTGCAACATCGGGTTACAATGATGTTAATAACTACTTTTCAGCATCCAATTGAAACTCTTTAATTCCTTGTTTGTTTAACTGCTATGCTGTTATAACTCCAAGTTGAGATGTTTTGCTAACTTCAACTTTTCTGAATCCAATCGGAACTTTAATGGCAAAACAGGTTAGCCCAAGATCAAAGAGCGAGGTCCCCATGGATGTTGCATCATCCCACAGTAGTGGCACCGGCCCAATCGTGCATTATGAATTGCCAACTGATGATGCTCTAGAGGATAAACTAGTGGTAGAAAGAGATTCTGCTTCTGCACTTAGAGATGAAGTTGACATGTTGAGGAAGTAAACAACCCAATCACAAGCAGTACTCAAGACAACCATTAAATATTTGGTGGATTTCAAAACGAAGCAAGCTGAAACTGACCAGATTGTTAAGATCTTGAAGGAAAAAAGGAAATTAAATTCCTACTTGGTAAATCATAGGTGAAATGTTCTTTCCATAGTTGAATAACCTTTGTGTTGTCTGTTCATGTAATCAACCAAACCATTTGTTTTAGAGGTCATGTAATAATTGTTTTTTTTGGTTTGTAATTTTATTTGAGCACAAGTCTGTATTAATTGATAAGACTCGGAGACATTTCATTTGGATTGTTGTGCCAGACCTACAAATATGCCAATCGGGCTGAATGTGCATTCAGCAATAGTAGTTGTATAGATGGACCATAAGTGTACGCATCGTCGAAGGAAAGGGCCAAGATGATGGCTAAAAAGGATGTTGTTGTAGCCAAAAAAAGTACAAATGCCTGGCTTATGTATGTTAGTTGATATTATTGATCCATATACTCTATAAGTGTTCATATATCAGTTAGTTCTGTACATTCTTGGTTGATTGACTCGGTATTTGAATCTTGATACATCGCTTGTGTACATATATAAATGGGAGTACACATTATGCTGCGTGTGACATTTGAGTTGGACATGAAGTGTTCCAAATATTCGAATTCACCTTAAACTAGATTCTAGTTTCTGAATTTGAGTATCGGCATTTGTAAACCATATTCATATATGACAGTGGAATACATCTTTGTCGTCCTTTTGAAGATATATAAAAACACATAGAATGATTTATAAAGATTCATATAGGAATACAAAATGGATTCGAATTTAGTTGCTAGGGTAAACGTGGATGCTTATTGTCCCAAAATTCGAAAGAAGCAGCAAAATGTCCACTCCCACGTCGGCTGCCCGAAACCAAGTGTTTGGGAGATGGAAATTACTGTCTACCCATTACACAGACAATCCATCGGCCTGATTTCCACTTCTCTAAATAGGGGTAGGTTAGTAACTTCAATTAGACGTGACACGACCGCCTTTGAGCCCATTCTGACACGGTGGGCGTCAAACATGGGCGGCAAAACACATTTGATTCAAGCTCGTCCAAAAGACCTCTGTTTCTCCCTCCATTCCCCATTCATACACGGTGGGCGGCAAAACAAACTCGACTCGGCCGAAATCGATGTAGGCCAATATATTCAATAGGGTCAGGTTTGTAACTTCACTCAGACGTGACACAACCGCCCTACCTGTCAGCCCCGTTCATACACCATGGGTGCCAACCACCCTCTCCTCGCCCAATATCGCTCTGGGAAAATATTGGCGAGATGCAAGATTACCATCCTATCCCCAACTGACGAGACGTCCAAATTTTAAACGGGGGTTAAGTTCGTAACTTTCCCATATTTTAGACAGGCGCGTCCCAAAAACATGGTTCCCCGTACCTCTCCCTCCATTTTCCCATTCATACACCGTCCGCGCTAGAACACCCCATCCCCACACCAGCCTCCGTCCGCCACCCCATCCATCGCCGCCGTCGTCCACCACATCCATTGCCACCGTCCTCCACCATGCCGGAGCGCCTACCAAGACCGCGTCGACCACTGCTAGAGATGGTCGTTTCTCATCCACGACGATGGACCAATAGCCTTGCATCGCATCCTCTCGCTTCATCAGCGCCGTCGTCCTCTTTGCCGGGGCCGCTCACACGACCTTCTCATCCACCGCAACGGGACTTATCCCCCGATGCACCCGTCTACCGTCGCAGATCTGCTTCAACGCCACCGACAGCCATCGCACTTCGATGCCTACAGGGGCCGCAAGAGAGGTGGTACTTCATATCTCCTCAACTTTTTGATCTCAACGTAAAATAGATCTTAACTTGGTTACTCTATTTTCTTTTCAGCTCTTAGAATTTAGTTCTTAGTTGAAGCAAACAATGGATGCTAAATATCATTTCTCCGGTTTGCGACTTCAAATCTGCCATGGCACAGCCATAATACGGTTTAATTGATCATGCTTAGGGTTTAATTGATCATGTTGGTTCTGTGGTGGTTTATTTAATAGAAATCGGAGGGGAAACCCTCTTTTGCTAAGAAAATATGCTTAGAGTTTCCCCCTTTTATGATCACTATCTGATCGTAATACGTGCTTCGTGTCATAATAACACCGCTCCACCCATCAAGCTAAACAAGCTTAGTTGTTCGAATCTGAATCTGATATTATTAAAACAGAGTTGTTTAATTGGTCACTAAATGTTCCTAAATTAGTTTCAAAATGCATGTTCGCCGCTTCGGGTGTGTATCTCATAGGTGCCCACGGTGTGCCGCCCACCACGGGATTTTGCGTCGTCCCAGCCCCGATTCCCCTCTCGTTTCACAAGGCTTCCGATCTCTACTGCTTCACCCGCCTCGCCGGGCGACTTGTCGTCCCCTGGACGGCATGACTCTAGCATGAGACGCCGGACTAACAGAGGCTGTGAGCCGCCCTAATAGCATCACCGCTGCCGGGCGCGCCGCCGTGCCTACCTTCCCGGTCCTGTTCAGGGGCTCAGCGTCAGAACCCACCAAGCCAACCCAATTTATCCTGAGATACGTCCTCAACACTCAGCAGCCAGTCCTCATCACCCATTTTCTAATTGATTCATTACTCATTAGGCAGGACTATCATTAGGGTTTGTTGTGTGCTCAGTGCTAACTACACTTAATGGTTCAGATGTATTTCGGTAATCTTTAGTACCTCTAAAGTTCACAGAGTTTTCAAAATTCTGGCCCTCGGAGCGTAAAACTAGTCATTTTGGATTGTTGGTCGTAGTGACATTGACCCATTACTCTTGCAAGCCAGGTTTGTTGACAATTTTACTTGTCTTTCTTACTCATTCGATATAATATCCAATTATTCACGTCGATTAGTTGCAAACAATAAGTGCTAGACAAACTTCTTCATTCACATTTTGGACGGTCTCTTCCCGCAGTTACAATTCTGCATACTTGTCCTAATAAGCTCACAAGTAAATGATTGATTCATTACATCTATGCTTGCCTTGTCATATTTGTTGTCCATATTCTTTTAGGGTGGACCACCCTGTTTCTAAATCTGGAACCGTAGACATGAGTGAATAGTATTTCTCTATGTGATCTCTTCCATCATGTGTGGAGTAACGAACACTGCATTGTATAGAAAGAAAGTGTCATTTCCAACATTTACATAGGTTTCGATCTTTTACATGGAATACAATCTGCCTACTTGCTTTGTGTCGCACTACCAACACTCCACCCTTGAAGCTAAACATTACGCCACTCATAATTGCTCAGTTTATTTGTTTAAATACGAATTTCATATGATTCTAATATTCCTACTTCAGTTTTGAAATGTGTGCCTGCCTGTTATAGAGATATAAGGGGTTTGTATTTCTGTGTGTGGTCTGGTCAGCACGGTTGGGGAGGTGAACTTTGCATATGCAGGGGTTTATAGGCAGACACTCTCCGAGTTGAATCCGCAATGCATTCCATAGATAATCTGACTAGTTTTTATGTTTTCATGAATCTTAGTTCTGAACAGCATGAAAAGAATAAAGCAGAACAATGCCATGGCTGTGTCACAGCCCCAGAATTGTTTGTAGTTAGTGGCATCTGCATCCATGCATCATGTTTATTTTCAAAGGAAATTTTGAAGTGGGGATGACCAAGCCCTAGCACTAAAGCAATTCAAATAGGTTCAACTAAGAAAATATTTTTCAATGAACCCAAATGGCCTTCAAAAATGTTCACCATTTTTGGGAAATCTTTGAAACTGATAACGGAGATATTGCACATTTTTCCATGACATTTGGATTATTGAATTAACTCATATTGTATTTGAATTGGGGCATTTAAATCCTATAAATATTTTTAAATGCTCTAATAATTCTGAAACTAGTTTTGGGTTGTTATGAATAATCCCAACAGAGCCCACAATTATTCTCGTGGATTTACGGAATAGTTTTAGCATTTTTAATAAAGCCCAACAGCTTGCAGGAAAATTAGAAAAATGTAAAACAATTTAGAAGAGAGAGAGAACGCCTACAGGCCACATACCCGCCAGCCCACTGGCAGCCCACTCATGCTAGGCCCGGCCCAGCCACCACTGCAAGTCTTCAACCTCCTGCCAAGAGGGTAGGAGGGCGTGTCCGACAGCTACAAGACGCACGCGCGAGGCCACCTCCAGCCACTTTGCTTATACTGACGCCTCCCGCGATGCCACGCACTTCCCCCTGGACCCCCTGCACCTCTCCTCCCTCTCCCTCGAGCGCTCTTCCCTCCTCTGCCTCTCATCCACGGCCGCCCGAACGAGCCGGAGCGCGCCGCCGCAAACACCGCAGCCACCAGCCACCACCTCGCCTCTCCAACGCGTCCCCGAGCTCTGCTGTGCCGCCCTCGTCCTCCCCGTCGTCTCACGCGACCGGAAGAGTCCCAACGCGTTGCCATCATTGTCATCATCACCGACGGTCACCGGAGATCGCCACCGTCGCTCCATCGACCTCGACGCCTTCCCCGAGCTGTCGAGCTCTCCATCGGACGCGCTGTGAGCTCCCGGTCACCTTCCCCCTCACCCCGTGGCCTATACCTCACCGTAGACGCTGATTCGAAGAAGACCGAAACTCGACGCCGCCGCGGTTCCTCACCGCTGTGGTCTAAGCCACCGCAGCTCGCACCCGCGCGCGTCACCATGCTCAGCAGCTCCGCAGGAAACCAACGCCACCTTCCGCTATTTCCCCAGCGCACCGCAGCGTCGCGCCCGCTCGAGCCCGAGCTCCGGCAGCCGCCGCGAGCAAGGTTCCAGTGAGCTCCGGCCACCCCAGCTCCAGCCGCCGCCACCGCTGGATGCGCGCGAGCGCCAGCAAGCCGTAGATGCAAACCGTTCGTCGAGCCGTGCCCTGTGCGGCGTTTCCGAGTCGCGCCGCCCTATCTGACCTCGCCGGCGGCTAAACACCGGCTTGTTGACCGCCTTGACCGCCGGTGGATTAGCCCCGGTTGACCTGGGGATTTAACCTCCCCTGGGTCCATGACATGCGGGCCCTGCTCGGCTAACTAATCTAGTTTAGGTGTATACTTAATTAGTTTGACCTAGGTTAGTGCTAATTAAACTAGGTTAGTTTAGTTAAACACTAACACGCGGGTCCCACTGGTCAGGTTTGACCTGGACCCGCCTGTTGACCTGCTGAGGTCAGCATGACCTAATGCTGACGCAATAACTCATTTTCTGGATTTAATTTAATTCAGGAAATTTCACAAAATAATATAAACTTCTAAAAATCATAGAAATTCAATTGTAGCTCAGATTGAAATAATTTATATATGAAAAATGATCAGAAAAATCCAATCTATCCATCTGTACCATTTTCATGAATGTTAGAACAACTTATAGTTGTTGTTTAGCACAAAGCATATAAATGGCAATTTGATATCCATATATGGAGTTTGAATTTGAATCTTGGATTCAAACCAACTTCATTTAATCTGCTGCTAGTTGCATTAGCTCAAATCACAGCATTCTGACATGTCATGATCATGCATCATATTGTGCACTGCATTGATTGTGTTCTTCCTTGTTTGCCGGTATTTGTCCCCTCTCAGTAGACGACGTACCGACGATGAGTTCGATGACACCGATGAAGAGCTATAATATCTTCAGGAGTGCCAGGCAAGCAAAACCCCCTTGTTCATTCTGATATAATCCCACCCTCTCGCTCCTGCTCTCTTTTACTGCATTAGGACAACGACGATTCATACATTACTTGCTGCGGTAGCTGAACCCCTTTATCCTCTGCATGACCTGTCATTCCACGGTAAATAGATGAAACCCACTAGTATGAGTAGGAGTTGTTTGAGTTCTGATGTGCCTACTCATTCATGCTTGTTTGTCATGCACGCTACGGCTTAGAGTTGAGTCAGGTATGATTCATCGGGATGAATCGGAGGTGTGTGAACATGTCCCATCGTGTGTGAGCTAAGTGTGTGAACACGATTTGGTAAAGGTAGCGGTGAGAGGCCACGAGGAGTACATGGTGGGTTGTCTCATTGCAGCCGTCCTCGTGAACTGAGTTACGTGTTTGTGATCCATGAAGCAGTTACTACCACGCATTGGGCCCGAAACCAATGGACCCTCTCGGCTTCTTAACCACCCTTGTTCTCTGTCCGGGAGTTGCAACTAGTTTCGGTGTTTGTAGGATATGTGTTGGAGGCCGTATGAAGGCCGACCCTAGGGGTGGGCTATGATGCGGTAGATACACCGTGGCCGGTGTACCGAATGCCGTTTGGTATCTAGGGAACCCTGCACACATCGTTCGGGCCGTTAGTGGAAACCTCGGCCGGACTCCTGCTGGTGGAACCGAATAGGCGATAAACTGGACTAGAGACTTGAGTGTTTAGGTAGGCTGTGGCCGACACCCACGTTGGGCTTCCGCTTGAAGGTTGTTGAGTACATGTCGTGTAAACGGGCGGTAAGTGGTGAGAGCGTATGAAGAAGTACACCCCTGCAGGGTTAATATGATCTATTCGAATAGCCGTGTCCGCGGAAAAGGACTTCTGGGTTGCCTATAACAGTTCATAGACAAGTGAAAGTGGATACTCTAAAATGCGCAAGAAAAGCGTGAGTGCTATGGATGGCGTTCTCGTAGGGAGACGGGAGCGGGTCCATAGTGGTGTATTGATATGGTGAATATGTGGACTCGTGTTCTCCACCTCAAAAGAGTTACTTGTAGTCGTAGTTCGGGATAGCCACCGAGTCAAAGCTGGCTTGCTTGGTCAAACTCCACCACCCCCTTTGTTGATAATGATGCATATGTAGTTAGTTCTGATGTAAGTCTTGCTGAGTATGTTTGTACTCACGTTTGTTTATTTTATGTTTTGTAGAGAGACATCAGTCTCGCTAGTAGTTCCGCTTGGACTTCGACGTTTTGCTTGATACCTCAGCTACGATCTTGTGCCCTCGGCAGGATGTGGTAGATAGTCAGGCTTCTCAGCCTTTTTCATTTGTAGATGTCTGTACTCACACATGTTAAGCTTCCGCTTGTGCTTTGACTTGTATGCTCTGAGTGTTGGGTCACGAGACCCATGTTTGTATATCTCGCTCCTTGGAGCCTAATGAATAAATATTTGAGTCGTAGAGTTATGTTGTGATGCCATGTTGTATTTACACATATTGAGCATATTGTGTGTATGTTTGAAATGCTTGGTATGTGTGGGATCCGACAATCTAGTTGTTTATCCTTGGCAGCCTCTCATATGGGGAAATCTAGTCTAGTGCTTCTCGAGCGATAGTAGTCCGCTTCTGACCAGTTCACCGGAGTCCTCGCTAGCCCAAAGCACTACCGCCCTGGACACTTGATCGCCAAAGATGTGTTTCACTTCGTTCATGTGTTCATCCCTTCGGAAATGTCACGCGGTGACATCCGAGTCTGCTTAGCCTTGCTACAGCCCGGGATACGAGTCCTGTTAGCCCAAAGGTTACAGCCGGATTCACACGTCGATGACCGACATGCTCGATGTGATTCATGTATTCCTGTCCCCATGGGTTAGTGCCGCTTTGGGTTCATGACTAGCCATGTCGGCCTGGGTTCTCTGTCATATGGATGCTAGCGACACTATCATATACGTGAGCCAAAAGGCGCAAACGGTCCTTTGCCATGGTAAGGCGACACCCGTGGGAATACCGTGCGTGAGGCCGCAAAGTGATATGAGGTGTTACCGGCTAGGTCGATGTGACTTGGAATCGGGTCCCGACAGCGTTGGAATCAGAGCTGTTGCTCAGAGGATTACCAAGCCAAACTGGTCGAAGTTGTGTCTAGAAATGCTTTAGTTATGTAAGGCAATTGATTGTGAAGGGAACGTAAGGCTCTTTTTACTCCTTATACCTCATGGACCTCTGATCTGAGTCAACCTCTTCTCTTCTACGGGGTTTAAGAACTAGGCTTCCCATCTATCTATCAGGATGACGTGTTACTAATCCATAGACTTTTAAGATTGTTGGTTTTAAGTCTCATTTCAGTTTTTACTACTTCCGTATGTTCATAGGTGGTCTCAGAATCTTGATATTGTGGTGTTGAGTGGTTATGCCACCATTTTGCATGATGTCTCAAATCTTTTTAAGCATTTACAGCCGTTATGATGTCCGAGTTATCCCAGGTTTCCAAACAATCTGATGCATTTGCAAATTCCTTCTTCCCATTTCCGATGTCTCTTTGGGCCAGGTTAATCACACTAATTGCTGAGTTGAGGTACTCTGTTGCCTTGACATATATATTGAAGCTATTATTATGACCATAGGTGTCTTAGAAGACCACCTAGTAATCTAGCCATGTTTTGTGTCCCGGTGTGATAACTCTGGACGTCATTCTCGAAAGCATCCCGTGATGCCACTTAGTAGTAGGTATTCTACTCCTGGGTTTCTGAACCCGAGATTCACCCTACTTACATCATGTTGATAGTGTTTGCTAGTTCCTTTAGGATACTAGTAACTTTGCGATAGTCCTCGAGGTCTGTGGTATTTCCTTCTTCCAAATACTATGAACCGCTTATGGCAGAAGTTCCTCGCTGAACCGAAGGATCACAATCAGAGTACTCTTGAGGAGTTCTCCATATATAATTGTGAATTTGCCAGTTCTACCTTTCTGCATGGGCTATTCGGAAGAAATGTTGAACTTTGCTCGACATACTAATCCATGCCTCCACAACTCGAAAAGTTATATGTTACTTTGAGTTGTCCCTCTTCAGTTGTATTCTGACCTTCGTCTATCAATTGATAGTCAGGAGTAATTGTGCATTCGTGTTCATCGATGCCTACTACTCTTGTGGCCCGTCAAGCCATTCTATTCGGGAATGACTAGGAGAAACAAACTCCTGTACCTCATCCATTTCTATGATTGGGTCAAAGCAGTTGTATTTCGCAGATCAAATGCAATCAAGCCCTTGTTCTGTTCCACCCTGAGGTATTACCCACTTTATGTCAGGAATGACATGAGAATTGCACCTTTCCCTTATGGATTCTTGACGCAGTAATACTCCTTGCCATCAATGTTCATTCCTTGGTCCCCGTGTTGTTGTAACCGGAATGCCGACAAGTGAATTGTGATGTGTGAAATCAATACTCCGAGCAACTCGTTGCTTGGTAGCTAATGGACAATATCCTCATTCTTAGCGTGTTGGTTATTAAATCATCATCCTAAGATTGATCGTGCTACATAGTCCTTATTTACGGTGCACACTTGATTGATGAGTTAGGATCTTGTCAAGTCCTCACTCATTTGATCATATCGTCTTGCCCTCAACAGCAAGATTGTTCTCGAGCTTAGTAACATACCGGTGGTTCGTGACTTTCCAAATATCTTCTTGGAAGTGTTACCGGGTTGTTTCTACTGTTATGTTGAGCTCGTGATCAAGTTGGTTTCTTGTGAACCACCCTTTCTCCAAGAATCGTGTTGGATATCCGTGAGCTAGTTGGTTAAGCTAGACAACAACTTGGAGAGTTGGAAGATAAAAGCTTGCCTAACTTAGATTCGTTCCAAAGGGATATTCTTGTGTAGTGTGTGTTGAAGAAAGATGATATCTTCATCGATTGGTCCTTGTGATCGATTCTTGGACCTATTGTCTTATCAATCCTTTGATTTGAGTGTGGGCTATCGTCAAATCAAATCAGTACTAACGATGCTCGTAATGTTGTCTTACTCGTGGTTGATCCCTCGAGCATATACCATTACATCTTTTGGTCTGACCAATGCTATCACCGTGTTCACATGATGGTGGAAGTCCAGTGATATGGAAATTCCGATGAGTTGTTGTTGAGCCCATCAGCAGCATTTTGTCTTGCCCATGAGTCATGTTGAACATCAACCTAGTGTTGGGAACTTGTGTAAGCATTTCTTCGTGTTTCGTTCATCAAGCATATGTTTGGATGAAAGTAGTGACTTCCTCTAATTCATGTGCATCTGATGCAAGTTTCCGCCGTGGATTCGAGAAAGTCAATGTTGCTTCTTTGGAATCATCCCAAATCAGTCATGCATACGTGCGAAGTATTCTGTGGTTCGGAGACTTGCAACCTTCGCTCTACATGTGTTCCTAGCACACCAAGCCACTGATTGATTTGTTCAAGGAGAAGGAGTTCCTTCATAAGAGCTAATCCGGACTTATGTAGGGACTTGATATCCTCGTTGATGGTTCCCCACACGAACTTCGGTAGTGTTTTATTATAAGACTACTATGTGGTCATGCTTGTCTCGAACAACATGTTCACATGTTTGTATGAGTAACCCGCTCATGTTTTGGAGCTCACTACCATAGTCCATCTCCCGAGTATCTCGCAACATCATCTCGTCGATTGTGTTGCACCCTTCCCTTTTCAGACATGCTGAGTCTGGAGTATCCTATTACCAATCGGATCTGAATCTCAGGCAGATATGATGGTTGGAACATTCCCAACAGTTGCATTTTGTTCCCAGCTTGCACCGCCTTGTGCCAATCTCCCTTGGACTGCCCTTCTCAGCAATTGTTGTTCAGGATCATCTTCAGAAGTGGTCCTACCATGGGTCCCATCCATTTCCGGTGATAAGCAAAAAATCATCCATTGCTTTGTCTTCAACAAGGTAGTCCACATCATCCATTCAAATCTAGATATGACATTCCTTCGAACTCTGCCAAACGATCGATGGTGATTGCCTTAGGCTGGTATAAAGAGTTTCAATGATCTCTGACTCAAAAGTAATTCTTTTTGCCACTTAAGGGAATATTTCTGCGAGTCACCTTCCTTAAGATGTTCCGTTATGGTAGCATGGAAACTCAACTCCTCGCTACGTTGACAACCGTTCACCACCCTCCTAAGTGTGGAATTGTATCTACGTAGTGAACCTTCGTCATCTGCTACACTCCATCCCTCTGGATGTATGTTTCATGTCCCAGCTCGAGAGATGGTGCTATGTCTCACCCCGTGAGTTGATCCTGAGTTGTTCGATCCTCGAGAAGATCGATCCTTCTAGAGTCTCCTGCTCCTCTCATTGTCATAATAGCCGGAGTTCTCAGAACAAGACGTCGAGATCAAGATGATGCAATGAATCAACATCCTCGGGAAGGGCAGTTGGATCTAGAAGATCGTGATAGTTTTGTGACCCCCCTTCCTTCTTACCTCACGACTTGAATCTCGGGACGAGATTCTTGTTTAGTGGGGGTGAGTTGTCATAGCCCCAGAATTGTTTGTAGTTAGTGGCATCTGCATCCATGCATCACGTTTGTTTTCAAAGGAAATTTTGAAGTGGGGATGACCAAGCCCTAGCACTAAAGCAATTCAAATAGGTTCAACTAAGAAAATATTTTTCAATGAACCCAAATGGCCTTCAAAAATGTTCACCATTTTTGGGAAATGCTGGAAACAGTAACCAGAGATATTGCACATTTTTCCATGACATTTGGATTATTGAATTAACTCATATTGTATTTGAATTGGGGCATTTAAATCCTATAAATATTTTTAAATGCTCTAATCATTCTGAAACTAGTTTTGGGTTGTTACGAATAATCCCAACAGAGCCCACAATTATTCTCAGGATTTCTGGAATAGTTTTAGTATTTTTAATAAAGCCCAACAGTTGCAGGAAAATTAGAAAACAGAAAACAATTTAGAAGAGAGAGAGAGAACGCCTACCTGGGCCACATACCTGGCCAGCCCACCTGGCAGCCCACTACTGTGCTAGGCCCAACCAGACACCACACCGTCTTCAACCTCCTGCCAGTAGGCAGGAGGGCGTGTGTCCGACCCGCGCACGCACGCGCGAGGCCACCTCCAGCCCGCCTGCTTGCGTTGGACGCCTCCCGCGATGCCACGCACTTCCCCCTGGACCCCCTGCACCGCTCCTCCCTCTCCCTCGAGCGCTCTTCCCTCCTCTGCCTCTCTTCCATGGCCGCCCGAACAACCGGAGCGCGCCGCCACAAACACCGCACCCACTAGCCACCACCTCGCCTCTCCAGCGCGTCCCCGAGCTCCGCCGTGCCACCCTCGTCCTCCCCATCGTCTCACGCGACCGGAAGAGTCCCAACGCGTCGCCATCGTCGTCATCATCACCGACGGTCACCGGAGATCGCCACCGTCGCTCCATCGACCTCGACGCCTTCCCCGAGCTGCCGAGCTCTCCATCACACGCGCTGAGAGCTCCCGGTCACCTTCCCCCTCACCCCGTGGCCTATCCCTCACCGTAGACGCTGATTCGAAGAAGACGAAACTCGACGCCGCCGTGGTTCCTCACCGCCGTGGTCTAATCCACCGCAGCTTCGCACAGCTGGCGTCACCATGCTTTCAGCTCTCCAGAAACCAACGCCACCTTCAGCTATTTCCCCGGCAAGAAGGCGTCGCTTCGCTTCGAGCCCGAGCTCCGGCAGCCGCCATGAGCAAGGTTCGGTGAGCTCCGGCCACCCCAGCTCGGCCGCCGCCATCACTGGATGCGCACGAGCGCCAAGCCCTAGATGCAAACCGTTAAATCGAAGTGCCTCGAGCGGCGTTTCCGAGTCGCGCCGCCCTATCTGACCTCGCCGGCGGCTAAACGCCGGCGGGTTGACCGCCTTGACCGCCGGTGGATTAGCCCCGGTTGACCTAGGGATTTGACCTCCCCTGGGTCCATGACATGTGGGCCCTGCCCGGCTAACTAATCTAGTTTAGGTGTATACTTAATTAGTTTGACCTAGGTTAGTGCTAATTAAACTAGGTTAGTTTAGTTAGACACTGACATGCGGGTCCCACTGGTCGGGTTTGACCTGGACCCTCTTGTTGACCTGCTGAGGTCAACATGACCTAATGCTGATGCAATAACTCATTTTCTGGATTTAATTTAATTTAGGAAATTTCAGAAAATAGTATAAACTTCTAAAAATCATAGAAATTCAACCATAGCTCAGATTGAAACAATTTATATATGAAAAATGATCAGAAAAATCCAATCTATCCATCTGTACCATTTTCATGCATGTTAGAACAACCTATAGCTGCTGTTTAGCACAAAGCATATAAATGGCAATTTAATATCCATATATGGAGTTTGAATTTGAATCTTGGATTCAAACCAACTTCATTTAATCTGCTTCTTGGTTGCATTAGCTCAAATCACAGCATTCGACATGTCATGATCATGCATCATATTGTGCACTACATTGATTGTGTTCTTCCTTGTTTGCGGTATTTGTCCCCTCTCGATGAGCGACGTGCAAGCGATGAGTTCGATGACACCGATGAAGAGCTATAATATCTTCGGGAGTGCCAGCAAGCATAACCCCTTGTTCATTACGATATAATCCCACCCTCTCGCTCCTGCTCTCTTTTCTTTGCATTAGGACAACGACGATTCATCTGTTACTTGCTGCGGTAGCTGAACCCCTTTATCCTCTGCATGACCTGTCATTCCACAGTAAATAGATGAAACCCACTAGTATGAGTAGGAGTTGTTTGAGCCCTGATGTGCCTACTCATTCATGCTTGTTTGTCATGCCTGCTACTTCTTAGAGTTGAGTCAGGTCTGATTCATCGGGGATGAATCAGAGGTGTGTGAGCATGTCCTCACGTGTGTGAGCTAAGTGTGTGAACACGATTTGGTAAAGGTAGCGGTGAGAGGCCATGTAGGAGTACATGGTGGGTTGTCTCATTGCAGCCGTCCTCGTGAACTGAGTTACGTGTTTGTGATCCATGAAACAGTTACTACCACGCATCGGGCCCGAAACCAATGGACCCTCTCGGCTTCTTAACCAGCCTTGTACTCTGTCCAGGAGTTGCAACTAGATTCTGGTGTTTGTAGGATATGTGTTGGAGGCCGTGCGTAGCGCTGACCCTAGGGGTGGGCTATGATGCGGTAGATACACCGTGGCCCGGTGTACCGAATGCCCGTTTGGTATCTCGGGAACCCTGCACACATCGTTCGGGGCCGTTAGTGGAAACCTTGGCCGGACTCCCTGCGGATGGAACCGGAATAGGCGATAAACCTAGACTAGAGACTTGAGTGTTTAGGTAGGCTGTGGCCGACACCCACGTTGGGCTTCCGCTTGAAGGTTGCCGAGTACATGTCGTGTAAACGGCGGTAAGTGGTGAGAGCGTGTGTGAAGAAGTACACCCCTGCACGGTTAATATGATCTATTCGAATAGCCATGTCCGCGGAAAAGGACTTCTGGGTTGCCTATAACAGTTCATGGACAAGTGAAAGTGGATACTCTAAAATGCGCAAGATAAGCGTGAGTGCTATGGATGGCGTTCTCGTGAGGGAGGCGGGGCGGGTCCATAGTGGTGTATTGATATGGTGAATATGTGGACTCGTGTGCGCCACCTCAAAAGAGTTACTTGCAAATGTAGTTCAGGATAGCCACCGAGTCAAAGCTGGCTTGCCGGTCAAACTCCACCACCCCCTTTGTTGATAATGATGCATATGTAGTTAGTTCTGATGTAAGTCTTGCTGAGTACGTTTGTACTCACGTTTGTTTATTTTTTATGTTTTGCAGAGAGACGTCAGTCTCGCTAGTAGTTCCGCTTGGACTTCGACGTTTAGCTTGTTACCTCAGCTACGATCTTGTGCCCTCGGCAGGATGTGGTAGATAGTTAGGCTTCTCAGCCTTTTTCATTTGTAGATGTCTGTACTCAGACATGTTAAGCTTCCGCTTGTGCTTTGACTTGTATGCTCGAGTGTTGGGTCATGAGACCCATGTTTGTAATATCTCGCTCCTCGGAGCCTAATGAATAAATATTTGAGTCGTAGAGTTATGTTGTGATGCCATGTTGTATTTACACATATTGAGCATATTGTGTGTATGTTTGAAATGCTTGGTATGTGTGGGATCTGACATTCTAGTTGTTTATCCTTGGCAGCCTCTCATATGGGGAAATGTAGTCTAGTGCTTCCTGAGTGATAGTAGTCACTTCTGACCGGTTCACGGAGTCACCGCTAGCCCAAAGCACTCTTGCTCTGGACACTTGACTGCCAACATGTGTTTCACTTCGTTCTGTGTTTGTCCCTTCGGGAAATGTCACGCGGTGACATCCGAGTCTGCCTAGCCTGCTACAGCCGGGATACGAGTCCTGTTAGCCCGATTACTCTGACTGGATTCACACGTCGATGACCGACATGCTCGATGTGATTCATGTATGCTGTCCCCATGGGTTAGTGCCGCTTTGGGTTCACGACTAGCCATGTCGGCCGGGTTATCTGTCATATGGATGCTAGCGACACTATCATATACGTGAGCCAAAAGGCGCAAACGGTCCCGGGCCATGGTGAAGCGACACCCGTGGGAATACCGTGCGTGAGGCCGCAAAGTGATATGAGGTGTTACCGGCTAGGTCGATGTGACTTGGAATCGGGGTCCTGACAGGCTGTCAAACTTGGCATTAAGGGACTGAAATCAAGACTGGATGCAATGCAATGCAAACGCTCTCCACCTACAGATTCATGCTCAGAATATGATCCTAACAGTGATTCTGAGCTAGTGGGAGACCTAAGTCAATGTAGCTCCCTAGTGGAGGAGTCAGAGGAAGATGCCTTATCTTATTCACCCATCAAGGTACTTTCCCTAACTTTCCAAGGTTACATTGCTCGCACATATCTTGCAACTGATGTTTTGCATTGCTTCTACTTTGTTGAACTGCCATTAGCTTAGTTTACACATCGTGTATGTGAATACGTCCTGCCTATCCATTTTCAAATTACATATTCCATACGTCATCATACCATATTTATCCATTCCAATGTTGTTCTTGTGTATCGGGGCGTTCAAAAGGAAGAGGCGATTGCGATCGTGGAGGAGCACAAGCAAAGTATTTGGAAAAGGTAGTGGCACCTGATAAATCAAATAGCCCATTAGGTGTAGTTGCAATATCACCCTGACCCACAAAATACCCCAACTCTAGCAGACTCTAGCCACGCTACACTTTGGTCATTTCGATGCCCCTACTCAGCCAGACCCCAAGCGCAAAAAGCAGTATGATTATGCGATTGACATAGCACCACTGTCTGACATAAAACCCCCATTCCAAAGAAAGAGTACACCAAATCCAGTTGCCAAATCCCTTTTGAACCAGAGAGCCCCAATTGCAGCAAATAGGACCCTGTTCCATTTCTTCACAGTTTAGAAGACGAAGCTTATGTTGTTGTCGGGAACTTTGTGCGCATCTTTCCTTCATGGAAAGATTATACATGAACAGAACAATTTCCAGTCTTCCTCCGAAACTTACGTGTAAGTAATGTACTAATGTTATTCATGGTCATTACTGCATATGTTTCTGCTGACAGAAGACACAAGATTTCATTCTTTTAAATAGGCGAGGAGCAAACTGCATTGTGATGACGAGCAAGGGTTGGTTGCGCTTTCCAAGCACTCGTTGATGAAGTATCGTTCCTACCTGAGGCAAGTGCACTTCGATGGCAAGCCTCTGAACGAAATTTCTGTAAAGTCTCCGGTGCTACATTTATCCGACGGTGACTGGAATAATCTTGTTACACATTGGTCTCGGCTGCAGCGTAAGGTACTGTCTTTGATATCACATCACAATTTGAACTACATTTTTGCATTTGCCTTAATGTCTCACTTGTACGAAAACTATTAGCAGAAGAACATCCGTTCTCAAGGGACCACAGAATCTTGCAACTATACTACACACTGCATTGCTCTTGTGAGTACCTCTTGCCATGTATGACCATACTTACTTTCATAGTTGTTTGATTATGTAGCATCACTGCACAAGTTAGCCTCGTAATCGTCCATTTGGTGGACATTATAAGATCCGTATGGACTCTTACATAAATTTAGAATCAACCCAATGCTTTTGAAGAGGTTTAGCTCTTGATCCTCTTGTAAGGACTGAACGTGGTCTATCATTGTACTTACATTAACAACTACTTCCAGGGATTGGTTGTTGATTATGTAGCATCAATCTGCATCTTATCTTCATTATCCTCTATCCCTTCCAGTATTATCATATCTATAATTACTCTCTACAAAATGTAGAGTACAGGCAATGCTTATGAAGAACATTACGTGCTTTGAAATTCTTGAGTTATCCTTCCCTTGACATGGAGAAGGGCATTATAAAGCTGGTGTTAATTGTTAATGTAAGTCAGTCCTTCTAAAGCCTTTATCCTCAACTGCTGTTTAATTTGCTCATACTCCCTATCGTTTACTACTGTTTAGTTTGCTGTTTCTACCAAGATGCATGTTCGTAAGAACCATAAGTTCTAAGTTTTACTTGTAAAACCAAATTCCTTATTCATACCATGCACATTACTTAATACTCCCTATATGTATGCTTGTTTTGTGGATCTATAATCCGGTGTGTGGTGAAGCAGCCAACGTTTGCACCTTGTCATCTCCTGTTTTATCTTCTTGATGTGGTGATGATATGAACAACATGCCATGCACATTATCCAAAATAGATACAATGATTTTCTTTGCCCATCATCTATGCTTGTTATGTTGACATGGTAATCCATTAGTGTGGTGAAGCTCCCAGCATTATGAACAATGCCAAATTATGCTATTGATATTTTGAACTTACTCTTTATTTTCTAATTTGAAATTGGATAGAATTGACAGAACAGTTATCATCTTTGTTTATACACATGCAAAACCTGTCATCTCTCTGCTTTGTTTCAGGGTGATATGCCTGATGGCATGCACAAGTCTGCTGAAGGCTGTGAGACAAACCCAACATATATTGCAGCAAAGAAGGCAAAACATCTTGAAGATAGCGAGACAACCCCAAAGTCTTGCCTTGATGCAGTGTTCAAGTTACTTGAGACTAACAATCGAGACAAGCTCACAGAATTCGTTATGCGAATCAGTTCGACTTCTTCGGTCCCAAGTTCTCATGAAAGGCATTCTGCAACTCAACTTCGACTTGTAGTCCTATCTCTAAGAAAGATTGCGGAGAACACCAATGAGAACCTCATCGCTAAACAGCTACACTGGAAGCTGTGACCGACATGCTAGGCCGGGTCTCACGACCTTGCTTTCGGCTGACTTCATGGCAGTTCCCCATAAGGCTAACCTTTCTTGAACTGTCAGGAAGTGGTCTCGGTTCAAGTATTATTTTGTTACGCTACAATGGTGCCCGATTTTTGTAATCTGCTTCTTCGTTGCGCTTTATGATCATGGTGGCGAACTTTGATGCCCAGTGGATGTAATATACCTTAAATCCTTTATTGTATAGTGTAGGTTTATTCTTAGTTACTATGCTGTAATTTATTTATTGTATGGAATAGGTTTGTTCTTAATTCCTACTAGTTACTTCCATCATTCGCTATCTGAAAAAAAATCAGATGTAGTCGACTGGACCGAAACATTCGACTCTAACGGGCCAGGTTTTTAGCGGGCCACAATTGGGCGACTGCGTCTTTCTTGGGCACGAATGATTAGGGCCTTCACACTTTGCGCTTGAGCCCAAACTTACACCGGCCTATATTATAGTTGGGCCTTTTGTCGACCCAGCGCTTAGTTTGGCCCAGGTAGCGTTGGCCCAATAACAGGCTGAATATTGTACTGGCCTGTTATGGGCGAGATGAAACCACGGGCCTTTAGCAGGCCAAAATGCATGTTGGGCCTCAATTTTCACTAGTCGTCGACGGGCCTTCAGCAGGCCGAAATGTAGACCGGGCCATTTTGGGCCCAGTTAGCTCACGAGCCGTTACCAAGCCGAAACATATATCAGGCCTTAGTTGGCCCACTGATATCATGGGCCTTTAAGAGGCCGAAAGCTTAGTACAGGCATCAACGGGCCGAATTACGCGACAAGCCTTTAACAGGCCCAAAGTCACGTTGGGCTTAATTGTTGCCACGTTTAGCACTGGCCGTTAGTGGGCCCGATGTCCCGTCGGACCATATATGGCCCATGGGCAGCACGGGCCATTCCCACGCCGAAAGTCACACCGGGCTGAAATGGGCCCATGTCTACATCAGGCCTCTAACAGGCCGAAAGTTACTGGGCTGTAGTTGGGCCCAAATATTCGGCGAACAATTAACGGGCCAGCTCTGGCTTCGGGCCGCAAATGGGCCCAAATATTGGGCGAACAATAAACGGGCCAGATCTGGCTTCAGGTCGTAAATGGGCCCAAATATTGGACGAACAATTAACGGGCCAGATCTGGCTTCGGGCCGTAAATGGGCCTTTATTAAGCAGGCCGTTATTGGGCTGGCCCACTAGTACCTGATTAATTTCTACGGGCCTTTTAGGGCGGCCTTTTTTACCTATATGGGCCTCTGTTGGGCCCGACCACTTGTCGACGTATCATAGGCATGTCTCCTCCAATGGACGGGCGACATCCGGCGACCGACGTGACGGTGTTCCCTTCGCCAATCAGAATTTTACACGTGGAAATTTCCCATTGGGCGTAACATTAACGGGTTATCGGATCCAAAATCCGACCCGATAGCTTAACGGCGTTCCGTTACGGTGGATGCCACGTGTCGGTCACCCTTGACGAACGCGTGATTTATCGTCATGGAAGTGGACACTTCCGTGATGATAATTTTGGTAATGTCATGGAACACTTCTACGACAACATAGGTATGACTATCTTGATTCTGTCATAAATTTGTCATGGATGTACATGCATGACAAAAAACGAGACCTACTATGACAAACACGTATCATCACGGAAATGTATTTTTTTTTGTAGTGACTGCTTCTGCCACCCTTTAACGGTCTCCACGAAAGTACCTTTGGGCCATATGACGTTGGGCATCTTGCTCACCATGGCGCCTCCGCACTCTGCGTGTTGTCTGTCGTCCACCTTTAGCTTCACATTGAAGATCTTCAGCCACAATCCAAAGTGGGGGAGATGCGGAGGAAGGCCTCGCACACGACAATAAATGTCGAGATGTTGAGGAAGGAGTTGGGGGCCAAATCGTTGAAGTCCACCCCATAGTAGAACATGAGTCCACGGACGAATGGGTGGAGGGGAAATCCCAGCCCGTGGACGAAGTGGGTGATGAACACTACCCTCTCATGGGGCTCCAGGGTAGGGACGATCTGTCCCTCGGTCGGAAGCCGGTGGGCGACCTCCTTGGCAAAATATCCGGCCTCCCGGAGCTTGGTGATGTCCTTCTCCTTGATGGAGGATCCACTTGACCTGCACTCCGGATCCGGACATGATCGGAGTGCTTTCTCGATGTGGAAGAGATGAGGACTTGGGCGCTGGAGCTCGAGAATGGGTGGGCAGAGAGAAGGAAGGCGTGGGTGAAAAGGGGGTGAACCCTTATCTCCTTATAAAGGCAGCAAATATGAAGCACCTCCCCACTTGCCTTAAAACTCGCCTATTTACCAAGGGCCATGCAGACGGCATGGTTGGATTACCCATGCCCGTAACGATGAGAATCCCGAAATAAGGGGACACGATCTCTACTTTGACAAGACGTTCAATAAAACCGCATCTTAAAACATGGAGCGGCAGGCCGAAAACGGTTTGAAATAATGACCGAATGGTGACGTGGTGTCATGCTACAAAAAGTTGTCAGTGGATTGGACTTGTGAAATATTATACTCTCTACGGTTGTGTGTGGTACTTGTTTTGCAGAGCCGGACACGTTCTTTGTATTCGAAGGTTGTTTTGGAATATTCGAAGAAGGAACCCGCCTTGCAATGCCGAAGACAATCTACGCGCCAGCTACTGAGGGAGTCCTGGATTAAGGGGTCCTCGGACGTCTGGCCTGTTGGATATGGGCCGGACTGATGGGCCGTGAAGATACAAGACAGAAGACTCTCCCCTGCGTCCAGATGGGCCTCTCCTTGGCGTGGATGGCAAGCTTGGTATTCGGATATGAAGATTCCTTTCTTTGGAACCGACTTTGTACAATCCTAGTCCCCTCCGATGTCTATATAAACCGGAGGGTTTAGTCCATAGGGGAATTCATAATCATACAGGCTAGACTTCTAGGGTTTTAGCCACTACGATCTTGTGGTAGATCAACTCTTGTAATACTCATATTCATCAAGATCAATCAAGCAGGAAGTAGGGTATTACCTCCATAGAGAGGGCCCGGACATGGGTAAACATCGTGTCCCAGGTCTCCTGTTACCATCGACCTTAGATGCACAGTTCGGGACCCCCTACCCGAGATCCGCCGGTTTTGATGCCGACAGTCTTCGCCTGCCAAAGGCTCTGGTGGTGACGCTGTCGTGGGCTCCGCGATGACCTCCGTCCTGCTGTCCTGCTGGTCTTGGTCTCGTTGCACCGATATGGAAACCTTTGCCTGATGCCTCGAGACTCCTCGCCTGTGCTTTCCCCTTTAGCACCAATGAGGCAACAAGTACTCTGCGCCCGCTGGCACCCGCCTGGCCTTGGTCGTCACGGCTCACGTCACGGGGACCTCATGAGGTGCCCCTTCGCCTTGATCTCTCCGCTCCTCGTGAGCCAGCCTAGCCAGGCCGCCCTTGAGTAGGTCTTGTGTCGTCCGCCTCACGAGGCTCGGACCCTCGTGAGGGTCTTGAGTGTTTGCTGGTGAAGGTGGGTGTCAGTGTCAAAACCGATGGATCTCGGGTAGGTGGTCCTAAACTGTGCGTCTAAGGTCGATGGTAACAGAAGACAGGGAACACGATGTTTACCCAGGTTTGGGCCCTCTCGACGGAGGTAATACCCTACTTCCTACTTGATTGATCTTGATGAATATGAGGGTTACAAGAGTTGATCTACCACAAGATCATAATGGCTAAACCCTAGATGTCTAGCCGGTATGATTGTGATTGCCTCTACGGACTAAAGCCTCTGGTTTATATAGACACGGGAGGGGACTAGGGTTGTACAAAGTCGGTTACAGAGAAAGGAATCTTCATATCCGAATGCCAAGCTTGCCATCCACGCAAAGGAGAGTCCCATCCGGGCACGGGGGAGAGTTTTCTGTCTTGTATCTTCATGCCCCATCTGTCCAGCCCATGTTGCATAGTCCGGACGCTCGAGGACCCCTTAATCCTGGACTCCCTCAATAGCTCCTGAACCAGGCTTGAATGACGAGGTGTCCGGCGCGAAAATTGTCTCCGGCATTGCAAGGCGGGGTCCTCCTCCGAATACTCCAAAGCAACCTTAGAACACATAAAATGTGCCCGGCTCTGCAAAGTAGGTACCACACACAACTGCAGAAAGTAATATTTCATGAGTCCAATCCACTGACAACTTTTGTAGGGTGGCACCACGTCCCTGCCTGGTCATAATTTCAAACCGTTTTTGGCCTCCCGCTAAGGTGCGGTTTTATTGGCATGTCTTGTCAAAGCAGAGATTGTGTCCCCCTATTACAGGATTCTCATCAACACGGGCATGGGTAATCCAACCGCTCCGTTGGTATGACTCCTTGGGAATAGGCAAGTTTTAAGGCCCATGAGGAGGCGTTCGATATTGATCGCCTTTATAAAGGGCCACAGACCCGTCTTTTTCCCCTATGCCTGCCTCTTCCTCAACCTTTCCAACCTCGAGCTCCAGCACCAAGGTTTCGACTTAATTGCTCCAAGCCTCTCAGTCATGTCCGGACCTAGCCCTCAAGGCCGGTGGGTGGCCTCCTCTGTCACAGAGGAGAATATCGCGAAGCTCCGGGCGGCAAGGTACTTGACCGTGGAGATCCTTCAAAGGCTCCCCGCCAAGGAGGAGGTTATTCCTACACCCAGATCCGACGAGAGGGTCGTATTCATCTCCCACTTCCTCCGGGGGATGGTATTTGCTCTTGATAATCCCCAAGTGCAGGGCATCATCGTACAAATTCCCAAAGGTGGAAGTGATAAGTATGGAGTGTCGAACCCATAAGGAGCTAAAGGTAAGATCAATTTTCTCTCAAACCCTTTCTGCCACTGATACGACTCTACGTGCACCGAATGTTTGCTTCCAACTAGAAATGAGAAATAAAACTACGTTGTGGGTTTGAAGAGGATAACTTTGTATGATATCGGAGAGCTAAAATATAAAAGTAGGTTCTGTTATCATAAAGTTAGAATATATTACTAAATAATATAAATAGCGAGTGTGGAATAATGATGGATCGGTGTGCAGAATTGTCCTAGGCAATTGTTAACAAGACCGATAGTCGTCATTGCAATTTCATATGAGGGAGAGGAATAAGCTAACATACTTTCTCTACTTGGATCATATGCACTTATGATTGGAACTCTAGCAAGCATCCGCAACTACTAAAGATCATTAAGGTAAAACCCAACCATAGCATTAAAGCATCAAGTCCTCTTTATTCCCATACGCAACAACCCCTTACTCGGGTTTGTGTTTCAGTCACTCACCAACCCCCTATAAGCGAATCATGAACGTATTGCAACACCCTACATTGAATCCCTCACGCTTGCGCGACACGGAGGGCACAATAGGACAACACCAAAATAAAACATACAACTCATACCAATCTCGATCATCAATCAACCCAAAGACAAAGGATATCTACTCAAAACATCATAAGATGGCAACACATCATTTGATCATAATATGTGGCATAAAGCTCCATGTTCAAGTAGGGATTACAGCGGGGTGCGGGAGAGTGGACCGCGTAGAAGAGATGAGGGTGGTGATGATGATGGTGATGTTGATGAAGACGATCACCGTGGTGATGATTCCCCTCCCGATGGCACTCCGGTGCCACCAAGAGAGAGGGGGAGAGGTTCTCCCCCTTGTGCTTCCTCCTCCATGGCTTCCACCCTCTGGTCCTTGGCCTCCATGGTGATGATGGCCCCTCCGGGATACTCCTCCATGGCCACCGGTGATGATGGCCCCCTCCGGCACGATGCCAGAGAGGGCCTAGATCGATTTCTCGTGGCTACAGAGGCTTGCGGTGGCGGAACTTCCGATCTAGGTTAATTTTCCGAGGTTTCCGTATTTATAGGAATTTTTGGCGTCGGTCTCATGTCAAGGAGGTGCCCGAGCTGTCCATGAGGCTGGCCCACGCGCCCAGGGGGGTGGGAGCGCCCCCCACCCTCGTGGTCAGCTCGGGACTCTTCTGGCCCAACTCCGATGCTCCGTGGTCTTCTTTTGGTCCATAAAAAATCATCAAAAATTGGCACGTCAATTGGACTCCGTTTGGTATTCCTTTTCTGCAAAACTCAAAAACAAGGAGAAAACAGAAACTGGCACTGGGCAATAGGTTAATAGGTTAGTCCCAAAAATCATATAAAATAGCATATAAATGCATATAAAACATCTAAGATGGATAATATAATAGCATGAATACTTCATAAATTATAGATACGTTGGAGACGTATCAGCATCCCCAAGCTTAATTCCTGCTCGTCCTCGAGTAGGTAAATGATAAAAGAAATAATTTATGAAGTGTGAATGCTAGAAGGTGCACAAGTTTGATCAATGATAATTTCAATCACCTTTTCTAGCATCATTATATGTCATAACAGTAGTTCATGATGCCTTATATCAGAATCTTCCCAACACAAGGTGCTTGCCAAAGGATAAAATGTAAAAAAGAAAAGGTGAAAAATCACCATGACTCTTGCATAAGGGTAAGAGATAAAAGTAAAAGATAGGTCCTTCGCAGAGGGAAGCAGAGGTTGCCATGCGCTTTCAGGGTTGGATGCACAAAACCTTAATGCGAAAGAACGTCACTTTATATTGCCACTTGTGATATGGAACTTTATTATGCAGTCCGTCGCTTTTATTTCTTCCACATCACAAGATCGTATAAAGCTTATTTCCTCCACACTAGTCAATCATACATATTTAGAGGGCAATTTTTATTGCTTGCACCGATGACAACTTACTTGAAGGATCTTAATCAATCCATAGGTAGGTATGGTGGACTCTCATGGCAAAACTTGGTTTAAGGATATTTGGAAGCACAAGTAGTGTCTCTACTTAGTGCAAAGAATTTGGCTAGCGTGAGGGGGGAAAAGGCAAGCTCAGCATGTTGGATGATCCATGACAATATACTTTATTTTGGATATAAGAAAACATAACCCATTACATTGTCTTCCTTGTCCAACATCAACCTTTTAGCATGTCATATTTTAATGAGTGCTCACAATTACAAAAGATGTCCAAGATAGTATATTTATATGTGAAATCTCTCTTCCTTCAATATTCTTTCATGAATTGTTCAAGTGACCAATTCTACGTTTGCTAACTCTCAATGAGTTTAGTACCTATACTTATTATGTGTGAAGTCATTACTCCCCATGTTATAAGCATATGAAACATATATAAATTCAGATTTATGGCATTCAATTCATTCAACCTTTTACTCATAGGATATACGTGAAGCACGTGAGTTATTGACAAACTACTCCAAAAAGATACAAGTGAAGAACACTGAGTAGTAAAATAATTAACTAGCCATGAGAGTATTCTTTTTCATTCAATAATTCAGATCCAATGATTTTATTCAAACAGCAAGTAAAACTGAAAACACGCTCCAAGCAAAACACATATCATGTGACGAATAAAAATATAGCTCCGAGTAAGGTATACCGATAGTTTTGAAGACGAAAGAGGGGATGCCTTCCGGGGCATCCCCAAGCTTAGGTACTTGAGTCTTCCTTGAATATTATCTTGGGGTGCCTTGGGCATCCCCAAACTTAGGATCTTTCCACTCCTTATTTTCCTCATATCGATATCTCACTCAAGGCTTGAAAACTTCAATCACACAAAACTTAACCAAACTTCGTGAGATAGGTTAGTATGATAAAGAGTAAACCATTCACTTTGGTACTGTTAAGGACAAGTTTCATAATTGTTCTCACACAATTCTTACTTTACCATATCATTTCTACAATTTATATTGAGAAATATAAGTCATAGAAACTAGAAAACAAGCAAACTATGCAATGAAAACAGAATCTGTTAGAAACAGAACAGTCTGTAATGATCTGAACATAAACCATACTTCTGCTACTCAAAAAATTATTAAATAAATAGGTGGACGTTAGGAATTTGTCTATTAATCTTCTGCAAAAAGAATAAACTCAAAATCACTCTTCTGTAAAAAATAACAGCTAATCTCGTGAGCACAAAGTTTCTGTTTTTTACAGCAAAATTACATTAACTTTCACCCAAGTCTTCCCAAAGGTCTTACTTGGCACTTTATTGAAACAAAAGCTATAAAACATGATTAATACAGTAGCTTAATCATGTAAACACACTGTCGGTGTCAAAACCTGCGGATCTCGGGTAGGGGGTCCTGAACTGTGCGTCTAGGCGGATGGTAACATGAGACAAGGGACACGATGTTTTACCCAGGTTTGGGCCCTCTTGATGGAGGTAAAACCCTACGTCCTGCTTGATTAATATTGATGATGTGTGTTACAAGAGTGGATCTACCACGAGATCAAAGAGGCTAAACCCTAGAAGCTAGCCTATGGTATGATTGTTGTTCGTCCTATGGACTAAAACCCTCCGGTTTATATAGACACCGGATAGGTTAGGGTTACCGTAGTCGGTTACAGTGGTAGGAGATCTACATATCCGTATCGCCAAGCTTGCCTTCCACACCAAGGAAAGTCCCATCTGGACACGGGACGAAGTCTTCAATCTTGTATCTTCATAGTCTTGGAGTCCGGCCGATGATGATAGTTCGGCTATCCGGACACCCCCTAGTCCGAACTCCTCAAGAGCCCGTGAACCGGGCTTCACCGACGACGAGTCCGGGCGCGCATATTGTCTTCGGCATTGCAAGGCGGGTTCTTCCTCGAATAATTTATAGAAGATTGTGAACACCAGGATAGTGTCCGGCTCGCAAAACAAGTTCCACATAACACCGTAGAGAGAATAATTTTTGCACGATCTGCCGACGTATTCCGCGGGCGTGACATCACACCATGGCTGTGCCTTTATATGAATCGCTTTTCACCTCAGCGTGCTTAGCGAGGCGGTTTCCTTGGCACGTCTTATCAAAGCGTAGATCATGCCCCCTTATTCCAGGATTCTCATCAATACGGACGTGGGTAACCAACCGTGCCCGTTGGCCTGCCTTCTCTATCAAAGGCGAGTCCTAATCGACCACGGGGTGGGATCTTGGTATTCAACCTCTTTATAGTGAGACCAAGGCCCTCTTCTTTTTACACCCTCCATCGAGTTTGCCTCGCGCTTCGAGTTCCTACACCCAAAGCTTCAGATTTAGGCGCTTCGGATTTTCGACGATGTCCGGTTCCGACCAGCACGGCCGATGAATGTCTTCCTCCGTCACAGAAGAAGACGTGCTAAAGCTGCGAGACGCCAGGTATCTGACCGGCGAGATCTCGCATAGGCTGCCTGCTCCAGGGCAGGTCATTCCCACTCCTGAGCCCTGCGAGAACATGGTGTTCGTGTCCCACTTCCTTCAGGGTTTAGGCTTCCCGATGGACCCCTTTGTGCGGGGGGCTCACGTTTTATTATGGTCTTGATTTCCATGACTTGAATCCGGAGTCCATCCTCCATATCTCCTCATTCATTGTCGTATGTGAGGCCTTCCTCCATATTACCCCCCACTTTGGATTGTGGCTCAAGACCTTCAAGGTGGAGCCAAAGATGATCAAGGGGTAGCAAGCAGAGTGCAGAGGGGCAGTCATAAGCAAATGTGTTGATGCTCTGTGGCCCGAGGGCTCTTTTCAAGGGGAGCTTGGTTTGTGGCAACGGGAGTGGTTTTATATCACCGCTCCCAGGGGCACCAAATGGGCGGCGCCCCGCCTTCCGGCCAGTCCACCACAGCGGGCTGGCATCATGGGTCAACAAGGGGCTCGACTGGGGCCGTCCAAGGGCGTTCCCCTGCTGCCAGCCGTATTCGAGATCTCCGGAAAGAGGGATCAATCTGGTTGCAGTGGTGCAGGTTATGGTGATCCGGCGCCTTCAGCCACTGCAAACATCGCCCCCTCACTGTGGGAATTCAATCCGGAGGGACCACGAGCTCTCCAAAATTTTATGGGCACGACGCCTGTGGAGATGTATAAACTGTTCTTCGGATCACAAGAGAAGTGTCCGGACTTGACCGAGGATGCAGGACTAAGCTGCAATCGCCCAGATACTCAAGTAAGTAGTCCTATAACCGGACAAGCTGTTCATTCATTTATTATATATATATATATGCCCTTTAAATGAGCCATTTCTTGAACAGGAGTGGATAGCGAAGGCAAAGTTAATAAGGTGTCCGGCTCCCCTCCGAGAGACCACGCCGGATCCCATGCTAACCAAGATGTTGAAGGTCGCGCCCTTTGAAGAAGGCGAAGGGGGGAGCGGGGAAGCGACTGCCCCCATGACGGAGGCTATCAAGGAAGGAGGGATTAAAAGTCCCGTCTTTCGAGGAGGGAAGAGGACTGCTTCGAAAGATCCGGAGGTTGAGGCCTCAAAGAGGGGAAGGGAATCTTCGTCGGAGAGTCCGGCGCTGGGAAGTAACCCAGCCGCACTATTTCCCCAAGGGGATCAGCCCTCCAGCGAGCCGTAAGTAAAAAAGAAGGGGTCTTGTAAATAAGGAACATCCCTGTATTTATTTATGAAGATAACCGAAATTGTACCTTGTGGTTCGGACCTCAGCCCTTCTCAGCAGAGCTCGTCTTCTAGGGGTCTTCTTCCAGAGATGATGGAGAGCGAAACGCCTCCACCTGTCACACCCTCATGTGAAGCAGACGACTCGGAGGTGTCGTCGCGGAGGGTTCCCCCAAGTCCGGCGGGGGCGGAAGGTCCAGCACCAAGTGGTGTCCGGTCGGAGGAGCTGAAGGATTTGCTCGGGCGAGCGGCTATCTCAGAAGATCACCGTGCTCTGATGGGTACGGTGATTGAAAGAATTGCATCCGCAGAGAGCGGATTACGCAAGCCGTCGTAACCTTCTTCGACGGGGTTTGAGGTACATAAAAGTAATGTACCTTCGGCAGTTATGCATATAAAATGCGCCATGTATAGATAGTAGCCCCTGAGACTCGGTATGTTGTCAAAATTGACGACGTGCCGAGGATCAAATTCTCAGTTTTAACATATCACCGCTCCTAAACAGGTGGCGGGGCATCCGGAGGCCAGCCGGACTGATGAATATGCCGAACTAAAGCGGCAACTTGATGAGGCGGATGCGGACATCGCGCTGGTCAATAAACGGTTTGACGAGTCACAAGGTATGCGACTTCTTATGCGTACACACTGGTAAGGGAGCTTGACGCCCATGTCTTACTAATCATATGCTTAATGCAGATGGTGCCGCCGCTGCGGAAGAGCTGCGGGCAGAACTTGCCCGAGCGAAAGAGCAAGCCAGAATTAGTAATGCGGCCGCTTTAAAAAGGCGTAGGAGAGCTAGAAGTCGAACGGGCTGCTTCTTGCCGAAGCAAAGAGGAGATGGCCGATATGGCCAAAAAGTTGAGGAATACTACCAATCTCTGCGAGGTTCTTGAGAAAGAACGTCAAGTGGAACAAGAGGGCCTAAAAGGCCGCCGCGAATCCAAGAATGCGGTCGGCTTTGAGAGCTGCCAAGGAGGAGCTGAGTCAGGATGGGGCAATTGCGGCTGGAAAACTGTTTCTGCTGCGAAGGAAATATACGGATCCAAAGTATGCTCAGTTAGATAAGTTGTGGAGTTCAGAGGATGCTTATCTGGACTTGGCGGCGAGCGTTGTGGATGCGGTTGAGCACTTCCGGGGCCAGAAGGGGCACAGAAGGGAAGAGATATATTGGTCGCAATTCCATAGTCCGGAGCGTCCTCTGCCGCTGACCGATCAGTTGGCCGAATGGGCCAAGCTGAATCGATTGTCTGGATTTGCCATGAAGCATGTCTTGACTCACTTGTGGCCGGACGGACCCCAGCCGAAGAGCTATTTTGGTTTACTGCAGCAGTTTCTTGGAGCTGGTGCCGCGTATCGGCAACGATGAAGCGATCGGCATGTATTGAGGGAGCGCGGATGGCTCTTGCCCGTGTCAAGACATCTTGGCAGAGATGAAGGCCATCGACGTTGCATCCCGTGATTCGGACAGAGGTCGAGTACCGCCGAGCACTACTTTGAAGAAGTCACGGGCGCTTCGTTTAATAGAGACTGATGCTCGAAGGATATTATGTTTAAATGACATGTATGATTTGTGAAAACAATGTTTCAATGTAATATAAGTGCTTTTTGTACTTGTGCTCTCAAGCAGTAAACTACTCCCTGTGCGGCCGTTTATGTATATGTGTATATAACCTGAAAGATGGCAGTCCTTGGCTTCAGCCCCCACGCACATGGTGCGGGGGTGTTTGCAAAAAAAGCGCTTTTTCACACTTAATCCAACGTCTTGGTCCTATTAAGGAGGTGATAGCGTAGCAAACCAGGCAACCGGACTATAATGCTTTATCACTTTCACTTAGCCATAGGAGTTCGAGGGTGGGGCTACTATATAGCCCCTAGGGGCACCGCACTCTCCCGAATTCGGTGCGTATGTGCTGACCGAAAACCGGTCCTTCATTAATGCGGAGGAATTCTAAACATTCCTCGTGAGTCATCGAGTGGTTGACCAGTCTCTCGCTATATCATGACGATCAGTTTCGGCTTTCTCTCGAGGTGCTCGCCGGCGAACCGGGGCACAATCGCAGTAGTTCTCCTGGTGCCGCGTTAGCCGTGAAAACGGAACGTAAGGCAGCAAAACGCAGGAGCCGGGCAACCCAACATTTGACCAAAGACATGATTCGGAGCTGATGCATATAAGACCTAACTCGAGACGCCGAATACTCCCTAAGGTATTCGGTCTTTATGAAAATGGGCAGAATAATGCCCTGAGCCCCTTGTGTCCAGGTACGCGCAAAAATTCTGGTGCGGCCAATGCCAAAGCACCAGCCTCCTCCTCAGTTATATTAAGGAACTGGGGGAATGTATATCAACAAGAGACAGTGAAAAAAGGTTTACGCAGGGTCTTAATCTGAAAAGAATCCTTGCAACGGGTCCTCGCTGCGTCTGCGCTGTATCTTCAAGCAGCCGTATCCTGGACGGGTGTAGCACGTTGTTGATCTGTAAAAGAGAGGAACTTAGTTTGGAAGAAAAAGGATCGTGCGAAAGATGTACTTAATATTAAATAAACATAGTATGGTTCGAAGAAGTGAATAAAATTGAGCTTTATTGTCTCTTGTTGTACATGCATGCAGCCCCTTGTATGGGGGTATGCCACTAGTAGGCGCCGGACTCGTCTAGCCGTGTCCGGGGTTTGAATGACCAATTCAGGTTCTTTGCCTAGCAGAGCCAGATAGATGTGGGGCTGTCAAGGCAGTCTCCCGTTCTTCCGTGCTCGAGTAACACTTAATACTTCCTTTTAACGAGATGATGTCGCGTGGACCGGGCATTTTAAGTGTTAGAGATGCATAATGCGGTATTGCATTGAAACGGGTGAAAGCTTCGCATCCCAATAGTGCTTGATGGCTACTTTTCAACGGGGCGACATGGAAGAGTAACCTTTCGCGACGGAAGTTGTCGGATGAACCAAACACAACTTCTAGCAGTATGGAGCCCGTACAATGGGCATATGGGCCTGGCATTACTCCTTTAAAGGAGGTGTTGCTACGGCAAATTTTGGTTGGGTTTATCCCCATCCGGATTGTGTCCTGATATATCGTGTTGATGTCATCGCCGCCATCCATGAGGACTTGTGTAAATTGGAATCCGTCGATTATAGGATCCAATATCAAGGCAGTCCATCCTGCGTTCGAGATATTTTCGGAATAGTCCCGATGGTCGAAGGTGATTGGTTTTGACAACGATTAATGCGGTGCGCCTTTTAGTGGGCGCAGCTCTGTTTTCCTTTGATCACGTGAAGTGAGTTTACTGTTTTAACCTCCCGTGGGGAAGTTTTTGTTTTCCGGGGTTCGCTTACGGTGCTCGTCGTCATCTTTACTTGGTGTGTCGAGCCCTTGTGTTCGGCGTTAAGTCGGCCGGATCGCTTGAAGACCCAACGGTCTCTGTGGGTATGGTTTGCGTGCTTCCGGAGGTACCATGTATTTGACATGATCTATCCATAATCTTGTTTAGGTTGGATAGCTCATCACCATTATCCTTTAGGGCGGTGTTTTGTTGTTCGGCCGGAGCTTTTGAATCCGGCGTTAACCGCCGTACTATTTGGGCCATTTTCCTTATTCGGTGCCGATCTTTTTGCGTCGTTATTTCCCATTTCCATCCCTGATTTCGGATGTACTGGTCGCCGGTGCTGCATCTAGCCAGCCATTGTCCTCTCCAGCATAAAAGCGGGTCATGAGGCTTGTCAATGCGGCCATTGTTCTTGGCTTTTCTTGGCCGAGGTGTCTGTCGAGCCATTCGTCTCGGACGTTGTGTTTGAAAGCTGCTAAGGCTTCGGCGTTTGGACAGTCGACTATTTGGTTCTTTTTAGTAAGGAACCTGTTCTAGAATTTCCGGGCTAACTCTCCGGGCTGTTGAGTTATGTGACTTAGATCGTCTGCATCCAGAGGGCGTACATAAGTCCCCTGAAAATTTGCCCGAAATGCATCCTCGAGCTCTCCCGGCTTCCAATGGTATTTTCGGGAGGCTTTTAAGCCAATGCCGAGCTGGCCCTTTGAGTTTAAGGGTAAGTATTTTATGGCGTGAGATCGTCTCCTCTAGCCATGTGTATGTGGAGGATGTAATCCTCGATGCGAACTCCGTGGTCTATTGTTCCGTCGTATGCCTCTATGTTTACGGGTTTGAATCATTTGAAATTCATGATCCAAAGCACCTCATCGGTGAAACATAGGGGGTGTGCGCGCCCTATATTTGGGTGTGTCGTGATCTTGAATTTTGGCGTATTGCATTGCTTTGTGAGCTCGCTTTCTTGGCCCATAGATGGACCTAATTGGGCCATCCTCTTGATGTGAATCCTTATGCGGATCGCATATTGGCTGGTGTGCGGCGCCATTCACCGCTCTCTTTTTGCCGTGGGGTCGTCCATCCGACCGGGTGGCCTTCTTACTTTTTAATTGTGGGGGCTCTAAGGCCTCCTCGTCGAATTCGGGTAGTAGCTTTCTTTTCGGGTAGCTCTTTGTTCAGCGACTGTCGTCGTACTTATCTGTGGTGCTGAATACTTTGCTCCATCTAATCCTGAGTGCATCTTCCGCTGTTTCGGGCTTCCGCTTCTACTTTTTCAGGCTACGCGCAGTGGCGACGAGCCTTTTCTGGAGGTCATTTTGTTCCAATGGTTTGTCCGGCGTGAGATTGTCCGGACTGTTGTCTTCACCGGGGACAGATTGTTTATCCAAGTTGTCTTGTTCGGACGATTGCTCGATAGCTTGTTCGTTGTCCACCGGTTCGCCCTGCTCTATGGCTGGGTCTTTGTTGAGGTGGGACTTTGTTCGGGCGTTTACGCTGCCGTTTTGACTGCTTTTCGAGGGATTTATCCTTCGTAGCGTCCCGTTGCTCCTCGTCTTCATTTCCTTTGGGAGTATCCACCATGTATACATCATGGGATGAGGTTGTCCAGCATCCTATAGGTGCTGGTTCATTGTTGTCTCCTACATCGTCATCCATACCGTCAATGTCTTCGGAGTCGAAATCGAGCACGCCGTGTAAGCTTTCGGCGATGGCTATGAAGTGGGTGGTGGGTGGGCATTGAATTTCTTCGTCGTCCGTATCCCAACCTTCCCGACGTAGTCCGCCAGGCTCTCCGGATAAAGAGAGAGACTTTAGTGAATTCAGGATGTCGCCAAAGGGCGAGTGCTGAAAGATGTCCGCGGCCGTGAACTCCATAACGGGCGCCCAATCGGATTCGATTGGCAAGGGCGCGGAGGGTTCGGAGTCCAGAGAGGAGTCCGACTTCCTGGAGCCGAGGTCTTCGCAAAGGACTGGGATGGAGTTCGGCTCGATCGCCGTAGAGATTGTAGCCCCCGAGGAGATGTCCAACCACTCGTCCTCGATCGGGGGATCCGGCTCCGGATTAAGGGTCGGAGCGGATACTGGTGCGGCCTGTGGCAATCGCTTTGACCGCAGCAGAGCTAGATCATGCCCATCGAGACAAGGCGGCGGCGCTGGTTGCGGCTCGAATCCGTCAAGATCAAGTCTCCGCGGATATCGTCCGTAAAGTTTAAATCTTCCAAATCTGACCTGACGGCCAGGGCGAAGCTTTCGATCCGCTTCCGGCATGGCTGTTTAATTGGCCCGCAAGAAGGCAAAGCCGCCAACACGAAGATCTGTCCGGGGAGAAAAGTCTCACCTGGACCGCGTCGTTGTTGATGATTGAAGGAGCCATCGGGCCTATCGGTGACGACGCAGAGGAACTCTCAATGAAAGCACCAATGTCGGTGTCAAAACCGGCGGATCTCGGAGTAAGGGGTTCGAACTGTGCCTCTAGGCGGATGGTAACAGGAGACAAGGGACACGATGTTTTACCTGTGTTCGGGCCCTCTTGATGGAGGTAAAACCCTACGCCCCGCTTGATTTATATTGATTATGTGTGTTACAAGAGTGGATCTACCACGAGATCAAAGAGGCTAAACCCTAGAAGCTAGCCTATGGTATGATTGTTGTTCGTCCTATGGACTAAAACCCTCCGGTTTATATAGACACCGGATAGGTTAGGGTTACACAGAGTCGGTTACAATGGTAGGAGATCTACATATCCGTATCGCCAAGCTTGCCTTCCACGCCAAGGAAAGTCCCATCCCGACACGGGACGAAGTCTTCAATCTTGTATCTTCATAGTCTTTGAGAACGGCCAATGATGATAGTTTGGCTATCCGGACACCCCCTAGTCCGGAACTCCCTCACACACAAAAACAGTAAGGGTAAATATTGGGTTGTCTCCCAACAAGCGCTTTTCTTTAGTGCCTTTTTGCTAGGCATGATGATTTCAATGATGCTCACATAAAAGAAAAGAATTGAAACATAAAGAGAGCATCATGAAGAATATGACCAGAACATTTGAATCTACCCCACTTCCTATGCCTAGGGACTTTGTGAGCACATAATTTATAGGAACAAGAATCAACTAGCATAGGAAGGCAAAACAAGTATAACTTCAAAACTTTAAGCACATAGAGAGGAAACTTGGTATAATTGCAACTCCTACAAGCATATATTTCTCCCTCATAATAATTTTCAGTAGCATCATGAATTAATTCAATAGTATAACCATCACATAAAGCATTCTTTTCATGATCTACAAGCATAGAAATTTTTCTACTCTCCACATAAGCAAACTTCTTCTCATTAGGAATAGTGGGATCACTAATTCCTAAAGTTGACACTCTTCCAAACCCGCTTTAGATGATAGTATTATTCATACTCCAAAAGATATAAGTTAAGTTCATGGAGCATTCTACAATTAATATAAACTGACCAATGTCCAAGCTCAAAATGTATGAGTGAAGCACACGAAGCATTCTATAAAACCATACTCAAAAGATTTAAGTGAAGCACAAAGAGCAATTCTATAAGATCATACTTCAAAGATATAAGTGAAGCACATGAAGAATTCTATAAATAAATCAAGGTATATCTCATACTAGCATGGTTCATAAAGGAAGAACAGAAAACACAAAGGACACAAATCATGTGAACGAAACAAAAACCGAGGTATACCGATAATTGTTGAAGAAGAAAGATGGGATGACAACAAGGGCATCCCCAAGATTATATGCTTGAGTATCCTTAGAATATTTAATTGGGGTGCCTTGGGAATCCCCAAGATTGAGCTCTTGCCTCTCTTATTCTTCTCACATCGGTAACTCCTCGTTCTTCGAACACTTCATCCACAAAAAACTTTAACAAAAAAGTTTGTGAGATCCGTTAGTATAATAAAGCAAATCACTATGTAATGAACTCATTATTTATTTATATTGGTGTTAAACCTACTGTATTACAACTTCTCTATGGTTCATACCCCCCGATACTAGCCATAGATTCGTCGAAATAAGCAAACAACACATGCAAAACAGAATCTGTTAAAAACAGAACAGTCTGTAGTAATCTGGAAGTTTGGAAAACTTCTGTAACTCCTAAAATTATGAAATAAATTTGAAAATTTGAAAAACTTTCACAGAAGTAATGTGCAAAAAGTTTCAGACCCATTTGACTCTCCAGTAAAAAAAATGTAAATTCATGCACTACAGCCAAAGTTTTTGTTTTTGTTCTGCACATAGTAAACAAGCAATCTAATCATCCTAAAACCAAAGCTTGGCACATTATTTTTATAATACAATGGATATATACAAGGGGATAATTATTTACAGAGAAACTTCCATGAAAAATTCTACATTGTTCTGTGAGCATGAACACAAGTGCTCAAGGTCGACCCTCACTTCTTCAATGCATAACTTTCCAATCACTTCTCTTTTTGGAAAAAAACTTAGGCATGAGAGGCAAGTAATAATTTTTTTTGTATTTTCATTTCTTAATTTTTTTTGTATGTTTCACCCACAAATACACAGAAACAAAAAGTAAAAACAAAATCTACTTAGTGAAGAAAGCAAACAAGCACACATGAGAATATCAACCCCACGCTATTGCTCCCCGGCAACGGCGCCAGAAAAGAGCTTGATAATCCCCAAGTGCAGGGAATCATCGTAGCAATTCCAAAAGGTGGAAGTGATAAGTATGGAGTGTCGAACCCACAAGGAGTTAAAGGTAAGATCAATATTCTCTCAAGCCCTATCTGCCAATCGACACGATTTCACGTGCAATCAACGCTTGCTTCCAACTAGAAACGAGAAATAAAACTACGTTGTGGGTATGAAGAGGATAATTTTGTATGATATCGGAGAGCTAAAATATAAAAGTAGGTGCTGTTATCATAAAGTTAGAATATATTACTAAATAATATAAATAGCGAGTGTGGAATAATGATGGATCGAAAAGGAATTGTCCTAGGCAATTGTTAACAAGACCGATAGTCGTCATTGCAATTTCATATGAGGGAGAGGCATAAGCTAACATACTTCCTCTACTTGGATCATATGCACTTATGATTGGAACTCTAGCAAGCATCCGCAACTACTAAAGATCATTAAGGTAAAACCCAACCATAGCATTAAAGCATCAAGTCCTCTTTATTCCCATATGCAACAACCCCCTTACTCGGGTTTGTGTTTCAGTCACTCACCAACCCACTATAAGTGAATCATGAACGTATTGCAACACCCTAAAGTGGGAATCCCTCACGCTTGCGC
This sequence comes from Aegilops bicornis, assembly GCA_021605145.1. Taxonomy (NCBI): domain Eukaryota; kingdom Viridiplantae; phylum Streptophyta; class Magnoliopsida; order Poales; family Poaceae; genus Aegilops; species Aegilops bicornis. The sequence goes on along the minus strand of CM038674.1, from coordinate 287,653,073 downwards.
GACACGGAGGACACAATAAGACAGCACCAAAATAAAACATACAACTCGTACCAATCTAGATCATCAATCAACCCAAAGACAAAGGATATCTACTGAAAACATCATAAGATGGCAACACATCATTGGATCATAATATGTGGCATAAAGCACCATGTTCAAGTAGGGATTACAGCGGGGTGCGGGAGAGTGGACCGCGTAAAAGAGATGAGGATGGTGATGATGATGATGTTGATGAAGACGATCACCGCGGTGATGATTCCCCTCTCGATGGCACTCCGGTGCCACCAAGAGAGAGGGGAGAGGTTCTCCCCCTTGTGCTTCCTCCTCCATGGCTTCCACCCTCTGGTCCTTGGCCTTCATGGTGATGATGGCCCCTTCGGGATACTCCTCCATGGCCACCGGTGATGATGGCCCCCTCCGCCATGGTGCCGGAGAGGGCCTAGATTGATTTCTCATGTATACAGAGGCTTGCGGCCGCGGAACTTCCGATCTAGGTTCATTTTCCGAGGTTTCTATATTTATAGGAATTTTTGGCGTCGGTCTCACGTCAAGGAGGTGCCCGAGCTGTCCACGAGGCAGGCCCACGCGCCCAGGGGGGTGGGCGTGCCCCCCACCCTCGTGGGCAGCTCGGGACTCTTCTGCCCAACTCCGATGCTCCGTGGTCTTCTTTTGGTCCATAATAAATCATAAAAAATTGGCACATCAATTGGACTCCGTTTGGTATTCCTTTTCTGCAAAACTCAAAAACAAGGAGATAACAGAAACTGGCACTGGGCTCTAGATTAATAGGTTAGTCCCAAAAGTCATATAAAATAGCATATAAATGCATATAAAACATCTAAGATGGATAATATAATAGCATGAATACTTCATAAATTATAGATACGCTGGAGACGTATCAGCTCTCTGCCCCTTCGTCTGTGGCCTCATGTTCTATTATGGGCTAGATTTTCATTATCTAGCTCCGGACTCCTTTCTTCACATCTCGGCGTTCATTGTCATGTGCGAGGCTTTTCTTCGTATTCCCCCACACTTTGGCTTAGGGATCAAGGCCTTTAATGTGAAGCCGAAGGTAGTCGACGGGGAACAAGCGGAGTGTGGAGTTGCTATGGTGAGCAAGCTCACCAATACTCCTTGGCCAAAAGGCTGCTTCACGGAAACTTCCAACCTATGGCAGCGGGACTGGTTTTATATCACTAATCCGAAAGGACCACGAACCCTTCAGCACTTCTTCGGCACGACACACAGAGGAATGTGGAGGCTATTCTTTGGGACCCGAAAACAGTGGCTGGATATGACCAAGGACATCGGCCTTGACTGCAACCATCCGGATACCTCGGTAAGCACTCGACTCCTGAACACGACTTAGTTGTTTATCTCGTAACAATATACTGAGACCTATCTTCGACCAGGGCTGGATAATGAAGGCGGAACGAATTAGGTGTTCGGCCCCCCTTCCCGAAGACTCAGCTGATCCTGTGTTAACAAGGATGCTGGCTCCGGCACCCTATCAAGTGCCGGCGAAGGAGGACAAGGAGGAGAGCAAAAAGGCCGAAGGCGGCCTCCACTCTAAAGGTACACCGGACGCTATGTCTGGGGAGACTGGAACTCCCTCTTCTGAAGACGAATGGGAAGGAGAAGCTGATATCTCTTCTCCCCACGGGAAGAGAAGGACCGCCTCCAAAGATTTGGCGGTGGAGGGTCCCAAGCGAGGGAAGATGTCCCTGTCAGGTGGTTCGGGTTCGGAAGACGACATAGCCGCGCAGTTCCTCCATAAGGACAAGCCTTCGGCCGAATCGTAAGTGAACAAGGGTGTTCTAAACATATCCTGTTCTTTTTCACGTTACAAGGGTAACATCTAAAATATATGTTTGCGGTCCGGCCTGCAGTCTTCCTCAACAGTCCTCCTCCTCGGGGGATCTGCTTCCGGAGATGATGGAAAGCGAGACACCTCCACAGGCCTCCTCGCCCAACAGGTCAAACGACATAGAGGTGTCGTCCCGGAGGATCTCTCCCGATCAACAAGTGGTGCGGGGGACAATGAAGACAACACCCGAAGGTGATACTTTGGTCGTCCAGGGTCCGGGGTGTGCAGCCCCTACGGGGACCAACAATAAAGGCCCCGGACTATCCGGTTTACAGCCGAAGACGACCCTAGGGCTGAATGAACACATCCCTTTAAAGGGAGTTCATACTCCGGCAGCCGCTTCCAGGAATCCGGAAGCGCCGGATACATTGATGGACATGTTGCCAAATGCGTCCGTCTCAGAGGAACATCGTACCTTAATGGGTACGGTAGTTGAGAGGATTCTGTCTGCGAGAAGCGGATTGAATGAAGCTTTCACGGGCCTCCTAAGAGGTTTTGAGGTATGCATTGTAATATCTTCAATTGCTCATGCAGAATACACCTGTGTATAGATAGTAGCCCTTGAGACTCTGGTTGGCGTCCAAAAGGGAGGTGATCAGAGGATCAAAAAAGATATGCCCTGGAAATAACCTAATTAATTTGAACACAGGCTGTTACGTCCATGGCCACTGCCCAAGCTACAGAAGTTGCAGATCTGAAGCAGAAACTTGATCTGGTGGATGACGACATCATTCTTATTAACAGGCGCTCGATGAGGCACAAGGTATGTTTTTGGGCAATCGGCTTATGCATAATAATACGAGCACGAAGCTAAGAATTATGTAGTGAGACGTGCATAACTGCAGATAGTGCTGCCGCGGTTGATATCCTTCGGGCTGAACTTGCCCGGGACAAGGAGCAAACCAGAGTGAATAATGCGGCTGCCAAGAAGGCAGCTACTGAGCTAAAGATCGAACAGGCTGCTCGGCGCCAATGCGAGGAGAGAATAGCTACCATGGCGCAAGAGCTAAAGGATGCCACTAGCCGATGCAAATCACTCGAGAAGGATAACAAAGCTTAGACGGCCGATCTCGACAAGGCCTTACAAGAGGCGCGAGAGGCTCGATCCGAGTCAAGAGCAGCTCGGGAGGAGATCTGGTAAGCTAGGGAGATAGCGGCTGGTAAGCCCTTTCTATTACAGACTAAATTCGTCAATCCGAAGTATGCCGCGCTTAATCAAATGTGGAGTTTTCCAGACGCATTATTGGACCTGCCGAAGAGTGTCTCCGATGCGGCGCAATTTTTCCAAGCGCAAGAGGGACGTTCAACGGAGAAGCTTTTCTGGTCACAATTCGGCAAGCCAAAGCGTCCGCTCTTGCTGAACGAACAGATGGCCCAGTGGGCCAAGCTCCACAAGATATCCGGAGCTTCCATGAAGGACGTCGTGGTCCGGCTGTGGCCGACGGAGCCAATTCCAAATAGTTATTTTGGCTTGGTGCAGCGACTTGTTGATGCGGTGTCGCGTATCAACGCCGTTAAGAGGTTGGCGTGCATTGAAGGTGCATGGATGGCCTTTGCCCGCGTCAAGAAGTACCGGGTAAAGATAAAGGCTGCCGATATTGCAGCAAAGAGTCCACCACAGGGAAAGGACCGTCACGCGCCAGAGCATTATTTTGAGGACGTCCTAGAGGGCGCCCACTTGATAGAGGCTCAGTGCTCGAAGTATATGATGTTCGAGTGAATGTATCGGAATTGCGATAACAATATTACAATATATTAAGGTCGTGTTACCTTTATGCCTTTTTTCCTGAAAGGTATTTCCTCCTGTGCGGCCGTTTTATGTAATCTGAAAGTTTGCCAGTCGTCGGCTTCAGCCCCCTCGCATATAATGCGGGGGTGTTCGGAATAGAAACTGACTACACTTGACCCAACGTGTTGGTCTGTGAAGGAGGTGTCAGTGCGGCGAACTAGGCAATCAGACTATAGGGCTTTAACACCTTCACTTAGCCATAGGAGTTTAACCGTGGGTCCACGATATAGCCCCTTGTATGTACGCGTTTATCCGAATACAGTGCGTTACATAGGTGACCGGAAGAACGGTCCTTCATGTAGTACGAAAGAAATTGCAAAAGATTCTGATAAGTCATCGAGTGGTTGACCAACTCTCGCCGCATCATGACAGTCAGTTTTCGGCTTTCTCTACTCAGGTGTTTGACCAGGTGAACCGGAAATACAATCGCAGTAGTTCTCCCTTTACTACCCTAGCTGATAGAGCGGAACGTAAGGTAGTAAGCACAGGAGCCGAGCAACCCAACTATTGACCAAAGACATGATTCGGAGCTGATGCATATAAGGCCAAACTCGTGACGCCGAAGTACGCTAAAAAGCTGTTCGGACTTTTCGGCAACTCATATGGTGCCGTATCGAGCCCCTGGCAATTTTTGTCGGGGTGCGTGCGTGAAATAAACGGAGACACGAAATTCAGTCCTAGAAAAAGCAAATACTGAATACGGATTATGTTCACTGGAATCTGCTTGATATGTCAAACGCAATTGTTCAGATTATAACATCGTGGCCCAGGCCATTTGACATGCCAGGGGGCGAGGGCTGAGGAAAGAAGGCAATTTACAGGTTTGAAATAAAGTGTTTGGTCTACAAAAAATCATTTGGACCTCCTGTCGCACGTCTACGCTGCCTTTGCCTCGGCGAAAAGATTCCTTAACAGGAATATCCTTTGGTTATTTATATGAAGCCGAACTCAGGAAGAGTCCTTGTAAGTCCGTAGGGTATATAGGCTTTGATTAACCTGTAGTAAAAGGTAAAAAAATACTTAGAAAACAAGAAGAAGAAGGCTATAGGGGTGCGAACCGCATTGTAGGCCTGTCCGTATTGTGCCTCCGCCGATGGCCAAGGTATTTTAAGTGCATAATGATGTATGCGCGATACAAACTTCGCGAGTATATGTGGCGAACGACGGAGGCCGAACTGCTAATCCAGTTCCGAAATTGATCGGTCCTGTGTAGTAGAGGCCGGCGGCTTAATGGCCGATGATATGCGCGGTTTAATGAGGCCGCTTTGTATTTTGGCTGTAATAGCCGCAGTATGCTCCTCTGTACGGAGGGAGAGTTCCGTATTTCCATCTATCATGATGACGCCTCGTGGACCGGACATCTTAAGCTTTAGATAGGTGTAGTGTGGGACCGTGTTGAAACGATCAAAAGCGGTCCGTACGAGCAGTCCATGGTAGCCACTGCGGAATGGGGCAATATCGAAGATCAAGTCTTTGCTTCAAAAGTTGTTCGGTGAACCGAAGATGACTTCCAATGTAAGCAAGCCCGTGTAGTGAGCTTCTACGCCGGGTATTGCTCCCTTGAAGGTAGTTATGGTGGGCTTGATGCTCATAGGATCAATGCCCCTTTTGCGGACAATGTCTTGGTAGAGTTGATTAAGGCTATTGCCGCCGTCCATAAGGACTCTCGTGAGATGGAACCCGTCGATAATTGGGTCGAGGACCATAGCTGCCGAACCTCCATGACAGATACTAGTTGGGTGGTCCCTGCGATCAAAAGTGATCGGGCAGGCCGCCCATTGGTTAAATTTTGGGGTGACCGACTATAGCATAGACGTCCCGTAGTGCGCGCTTGCGCTCCCTTTTAGGGATGTGTGTCACATATATCATGTTTACTATTTTTACTTCGGGGAGAAATTGCTTTTGTCCCCCGGTGTTTGGTTGGCGAGTCTCTTCGTCATCGGTGTCACTGGGCGGCACCTTCCCCTTGTGTTCGAGATTGAGCTTGCCGGCCTGTTTAAAGACCCAACAGCTTCTGTTGGTATGGTTGGCTAGTTTATCGGGGGTGCCATGGATCTGGCAGGGCCGATCCAGTATCTTGTCTAGACTGGATGGTCCGTCTATGTTATTCTTGAATGGCCTCTTCCTTTGACCGGGTTTGGAGCCGCTGAATCCAGCATTGACCACCGTGTCTTGCGTTCCATCATTATTGTTTCGACGCTTCTGTTTATTGCGTCATGGCTTGCCATTGCCGTCCCGGGCTTCGGAGGTGCCCGGATCACTGGTGCTATTGCATCTACGAGCAAGCCAGCTATCTTCCCCCGCACAAAAGCAGGTCATTAGCGCGGTGAGGACTGCCTTGGATTTTTGTTTTTCCTGGCCGAGGTGGCAGGCGAGCCACTCATCTCGGACACTATGTTTAAAGGCCGCGAGGGCTTCGGCGTCCGGACAATCGACAATTTGGTTCTTTTTAATTAAGAACCTAGTCCAGAGCTTCCTGGCTGACTCTCCGGGCTGTTGGACTATGTGACTTAAGTCATCGGCATCCGGAGGTCGAACGTATGTGCCTTGGAAGTTGTCACGAAAGCCGTCTTCCAAGTCCTCCCAGCTACCAATGGAGTTTTCGGGCATGCTGTTCAACCAGTGCTGAGCTAGTTGTAACACCCACAATGCGGCTATATCTCCCACGTGTCGGGGCACGACTTAGAGGCATAGCCGCATGGTAGGTTTGTCGCAACAGGGGTAATCTTCACACAATCCCATGTACTGAATAAGAAAGCGATAAAGAGTTGGCTTACCATCACCACTTCACACAAATAACAAGTTAAACATACATCATCCAGAATACAATCAAGGTCTGACTACGGAACCAAAATAAAGGAAGACAACCCCAAATGCTAGATCCCTGATCGTCCCAACTAGGCGCCACTACTAATCAACAAAAAACGATCAAGTTCTTCATCGAGCACCCACTTGAGCTCGGTTGCGTCACCTGCACTGGTATCGTCGGCACCTGCAAATGTTTGGAAGTATTTGTGAGCCACGAGGACTCAGCAATCTCACACCCGCGAGATCAAGACTATTTAAGCTTATGGGTAGGAAAGGGGTAGTGAGGTGGAGTTGCAGCAAGCACTAAGCATATATGGTGGCTAACATACGCAAATGAGAGCGAGAAGAGAAGCAACACAACGGTCGTGAAGCTAGAAGTGATCAAGAAGTGATCCTACAACTACTTACCCACAACCATAACACAAGAACCGTGTTCACTTCCCGGACTCCGCCGAAAAGAGACCATCACGGCTACACACGCGGTTGACGCATTTTACGTAAGTCACGCGTCAAGTTCTCTACAACCGGACATTAACAAATTCTCATCTGCCACATAACCGTGGGCACGGCTCTCGAAAGTTTATACCCAGCAAGGGTGTCCCAACTTAGCCCATCACAAGCTCTCACGGTCAACGAAGGATATTCCTTCTCCCAGGAAGACCCGATCAGACTTAATCCGGTTACAAGACATTTCGACAATGGTAAAACAAGACCAAAGAAGACCGCCTCTTGGCACCGACATCCCGATAGGAGCTGCACATATCTCGTTCTCGTGGCAACACCGGGATGAACACTACATACTAAAACCGACCCTCAAGTTTCCACAGGGTGGCGCCGCAAGTGGATCTGGTTCGGACCAACACTTAGAGAAGCACTGGCCCGGGGGGGTTAAAATAAAGATGACCCTCAAGAGCGCGAATCCCAAGGGAAAAGTAGGTGGTGGTGAGGCAAATGGTAAAACCAAGGTTGGTCCTTGCTGGAGGAGTTTTATTCAAAGCGAACTGTCAAGGGGTTACCATAACACCCAACCGCGTAAGGAACGCAAAATCAAGGAACATAACACCAGATGGCGGAAACTAGGGCAAAGAAGAGTGGAACAAAATACCGGGCATAAGGCCGAGCCTTCCACCCTTTACCAAGTATATAGATGCATTAATTAAAATAAGAGATATTGTGATATCCCAACATATCCATGTTCCAACATGGAACAATCTTCATCTTCACCGCAACTAGCAATGCTATAAGAGGTTTGAGCAAAAGCGGTAACATAGCCAAACAACGGTTTGCTAGGAAAGGTGGGTTAGAGGCTTGACATGGCAATATGGGAGGCATGATATAGCAAGTGGTAGGTAGCGCGGCATAGCAATAGAGTGAATAACTAGCAAGGAAAGATAGAAGTGGTTTCGAGGATATGGTCATCTTGCCTGAGATCCTGCAAGGAAGAAGAACGAGTCCATGAAGAAGACAAACGGACATAGTCGAACGAATCCTCACAAACGCGACGTTACCGGAACTAACAAGAAGAAGCAACACCGGAAAGGAGCAAACAACATGGTAAACCAACAAGCATAAACATGGCATGATGCACAATCAAGTATGATGCATGTCCGGTTTAATGAGGCATGGCATGACAAAGTACAACAAACAACACTACAAATTAAGTGGATCTCAATATGCAACGAGTTATTTAGTTAGTTCGCTCTTGTTTATGTTCGAAACACCACATTCAAGTTATTTAGTTCGCTCTTGTTTATGTACCCAACAATATTAAATGTTATTCAACATGGCAAGGGGTGAAGCATAAGTAAACTAACTATTTAGTCAAGTTTAAATGAGGCCGGAGCAACAAACAACAATTCTGGAAAATCCTCATGTCCATATTTTAGATTTGGTACTGTTCTGTCCTAAAGCATATTTTAATGTTTTTAACAGTAAAGCAAAGTGCATCAAGTTAATCTATGCATTTTTCGACCCTATTTACATGTAAAGTTTATTTAAAATGGAGCTACGGTTAATTAGTTATGAAATAAATCATTTTAACATGGCATTTATGCAAATTATTTCAAACAGCACATTTAAACATTTTAAACATGGATGAAAGTAGGATATAATGAAACTAGATAAAATTCTAAGCATTTTGCATATTTAAATCATTTTAATCCGATGCACGGGTGTGGAGTTATTAAATGCATGAACATGAGGGATTTTCTGTAAAACGGTAAAACGCTGGATAATGCTAAATTCGCAGATCTGGAAAAAAAACTACACGGGCCGAATCTGGTCCATTGCTGGGCTGAAAAAAGAGTAGGGGGCTCGATTTGGCGCTCACCCATGGGCTGAGGCCGGCCGGCGGTGCTCGGTCAACGCGGGCGCTGGAGGCGTCGGCCCCCTGGTTTGAAGCAGAGGCGCTGGGGTGTGCTCCTTCCCGAGCAGAACGAGTGGGGCGCCGGCGCGGCTTGAAGCACAAGTTCGGCGGTGAGGAAGAGATGGAGGCGCAGGGGACGGAGGGGCGCGGATCCAGGCGCGGGACGTCGTTCTCCGACGAGGTACTTGGCGGCGGCGGCGGCGTTGCTACGAGCCATCGGATCCGGCGGGGTTCAAGTCGGCAGGGGAGGCAGCGGCGCTTGACGCTCGAACTAGAGCAGGGAAGTAGAGGGACTTGGTGCAGCTGACGAGGCAGAGCAGATTCGGGAGGAGGTGGTCGCGGGCGGCCGACGGCGGGGAGGTCCGGGCCTGATGGTGGGGCGCGCGGCCGGCCTGCTGGCCGCCGGAGTGGGTAGGCGAGGAGGAGGCCCGGCGGCAGAGTTCCATGGGTGGCCTTGGGTGGTCTGCACGGGGAGACGAGGGGAAGGTAGCGGCAACGAGAGGACGATGCTCCTGCTGGTTTCCTGGAGAAGAGAGAGCAGGTAAGAGCGGGATCAGAGGGAACGGGAGAAGAAGACGGGAAGGAGAAGCAGCGAGCGGGGCGGAACCGTGACCGGAGTTGGAGACGGGGTGGAGCGGCGCTGGTCTCCGGCGAGGCCGGTCCGACGAGGCACGGCGGGCGAAGGCAGGGTGCACAGGAGGAGCAAGACGCGTGGTTGGGTGGATCGATGGATTTGAAGATTATGGTGGTGGCTGACTGGTGAATCGGGAGGAGGCTGCGCGATTGGTCCAGTGAAGAAAACGAGGGAGGTGGGTGGCGCTGCGGATGCATGGATTTGATGGGTGGCGGCGGCTGATCCGAGGAGGGAGGAGGTTGCAGGTGGCGGAGGCTAGGGGGGACAAATGACCTAGTTTTTAGGGTTTGTCCAAAATGGACTAGGGGTCTATATATATACGAAAAGGGGATGATTTGGATCCTCCGATCGCGATCAGGCGGTTCAAAATAAATGGATTAGGGAGTCCAAATAAGAAAACGAAGATGTTTTTAGGGACGTTCGGGGACGATCCGGACACAATGATGATGACTGAGCGGGTCGGGTTCGGGTTAGTTTCGGAAGTGCACACGAGGGGTCTATGCACTGTGGAGAAAGATTAAGCGGCCAGACGAGAGGGACTCAAAAGACCCAGTTGGTCTCAGAACGGTCAACGAAGGGAAGGGATTTGATGAGCTTAGAAAAGAGAGAAGAGAGCGGCCCGGTTGATCCGAGAGAAGGTCAACCGAGAAATGGAAGAAGCAGCAAATACGAGCGGATGCAAGTTTTATGAAAACATGAGAATGCAATGCTCATGATGACATGATGAATGCAACCAGCAAATAAAACACACGGCAACAACGAAAAACATAGAAGCCGTCTGGAGCGTCGGTCTTGGGGCGTCACACTAGTCCCTCGAGTTTTAGCGGGAGGTATTTGATGGCGTGAAGATCATTACCGCGGGCCATATGAATATGGAGAAGAAAATCCTCAATCCATACCGCGGGATCTGTTGTTCCATCGTATGATTCGTTGTTTACGGGTTTAAACCCTTCTAGGAATTCGTGCTCCATTACTTCATCAGTGAAGCAAAGGGGGTGTGCGGCGCCTCTATATCGGGCCAGGTCGCGACGTAGCTCGGATGGATTCCGTCTACGGTTTTCGGCCCGGGCGTGATTATGCTTGTCACGTCCGGCTATATAGCCGCCATTGCGGGTTGGGGCACGCCCCCGTGATCCGTAGATCGATCTGGTCTGACCTGCTCGACTGTCCAGGTCCTGCCGCAGGTCGTATGTATATCCCCAAGCTGTTATATCTCTACCTTTACGGTGAGGTAGTACGGGCTGGTGTTCGGCTTGAGTTGCCGCTTTATCCCGGCCACGCGGTGGTCGGTCAGCCGCATTACGCGCTGATGGTACGGGCTCCAGTGCCTCGTCATCGAATTGAGGTAGCAATTTGCGCTTTGGGTAACTTTTGGTTGGGCGCTTGAGGCCATATTCCTCGGCTGCCAGGACATGAGTCCATCTATCGTTGAGCAGATCTTGATCAGCTTGAAGCTACTACTGCTTCTTTTTCAGGCTCCTCGCAGTGGCAATTAGCCGGCACTTAAAGCGCTCCTGCTCGAGAGGTTCCTCAGGCATGATAAAGTCTTCGTCATTGAGGCTCACCTCGTCCTTGGAGAGTGGGAGATAATTACTGTCCTCTGTGTCTTCGTTTATGTCCTGTTCATCAGGGCTAGCACGCCCATCTTCCCGATCGTCCTGCTCAGAGGTTGGCTCGATGGGGTCTTCTTGGTCTTCGGCACCGTCCGGAGTGTTGTTGCCTCCTTTGTCGGTATTGCTGTCTTTTCCGTGGCGTGATTTAGAGCGGCGCCGCTGACGTCGGCGCTTTGGCTGTATCTCAGTAGGTTTATCCTTGACTGCATCTGCTTTGTCATTCCCGTTATTTTCTTTGGGTGTATCCACCATGTACACGTCATACGAAGAGGTGGACATCCAGCGTCCGGTAAACGGCGGGTTTTGGGCCTGCTCTTCGTCCATACCGTCGATGTCTTCGGAGCCATAATCGAGCATGTCGGTTAAGTCCTCGACAGTGGCTATAAAGTGGGTGGTGGGTGGGACATAAAATTCCTTGCTCTCAGCCCCTAGTCCGGGCTGGGCGTAGTTCGGACTTTGCTCCTCTGTAATGACCAGGGATCGCATTAAGTCCAGAGCCTCGCCTAAAGGCGAGTTTTGGCCAGAGAGAAGAGAGTCCGCGGAGTACGGCAAGAGGGAGACTCCTTGGCCAAACTCGCACGATGCTGACTCCGAGGGTTCGGAGCCAGTGTCCGAAGACGGGTCCGACTTTATAATGGTTGTCAGTGACACTACCTCATCCGGTTCACCCGTACAGGGCTTAGTGGCAGCAGATAGTCCGGCGGGCTTAGGGGGCCCGTCTTTGGACCTGGCCATGCACTCCAGATCTAAGGCCGGAGCGGAGGTTGGGGTCGTGAATCCTTGGAAGATCAAGTCTCCTCGGATATCAGTGACATAGTCTAGATTTCCAAAACTAATCTGGTGACCTGGGGCGTAGCTATCGATATGGTCTAGATGGCCAAGTGAGTTGGCCCGTAGTGCGAAGCTGCTGAACACAAAGATCTGGCCGGGGAGAAAAACTTCCCTCGGGGCAGCATTTTTGTAGATGATTGATGGGGCCATCTGTCACGCCCAAGATGCGACCCTATCCTAAAGGAACTCGAAGGTCCCACCAAGGATAGAAGCGCATCTTGAAGACGCTTTTGCAAGGTGGATATCATTACATCAACATTACATAATAGTGGGGATACATCCAATACATACAATGTCACATGAATACATCAATACAACATACAAGATCAACATCCGACTACGGATGAATCATAACGAAACTCAAACAATATCCACTGCTAGCCCAGTCAGCCGACCGAACCTATCCCCGATCGAAAGAGAAGCGTAAGAAGAACTCCAAAACAAGCAAACATCGCTCTCGCGTCATGATCATCGCATAACCTGTACCTGCAACTATTGTTGTAGTAATCTGTGAGCCACGAGGACTCAGCAATCCCATTACCATGGGTATCAAGACTAGCAAAGCTTAAAGGGGTAAGGAAGGGGTAAAGTGGTGAGGTTGCAGCAGCGACTAAGCATGTATGGTGGCTAACTTACGCAAATAGGAGCGTGGAGAGAAGCAAAGCAAGCAGTCGTCAACTAGTAATGACCAAGAAGTGATCCTGAACTCATACTTACATCAGACATAACCCAGAAACCGTTTTCTCCTCTCGATCAACCCCGAAAAGAGACACTCACGGTTACGCACATGGTTGGTGTATTTTAGAAGAGTTTACTTCAAGTTTACTACAACCGGATGTTAACAAATTCCCATCTGCCACATAACCGCGGGCACGACTTTCGAAAGTTCAAACCCTGCAGGGGTGTCCCAACTTAGCCCATGATAAGCTCTCGCGATCAACGAAGGATATTCCTTCTCCCGGGAAGACCCGATCAGTCTCGGAATCCCGTTTTACAAGACATTTCAACAATGGTAAAACAAGACCAAAGAAGACCGCCCGGTCTTGTACCGACAATCCCGATAGGAGCTGCACATATCTCGTTCTCGTGGCAACACCGGATGAGACAAAGCTACGAGTAAAACCAGGGCTCGAAGTTTCCTCGTGGTGGCCCCAAGAGCGGTTTCGGTTCGAACCGGCACTTAGAGAAGCAATCGCCTGTGGGGGCTAAAATAAAGATGACCCTCGGGTTGGCCGACCCCAGGGAAAGGTATAGGGGGTTGTGGGGCCAATGGTAAAACCAAGGGTGGGCCTTCTTTGGAGGAGTTTTATTCAAAGCGAATCTGTCAAGGGGGTCCCATAAATCACCCAACCGCGTTAGGGACGCAAAATCCGGAACATAACACCGATATGACGGAAACTAGGGCGGCAAGAGTGGAACAAAACACTGTGCATAAGGCCGAGCCTTCCACCCTTTACCAAGTGTATAGATGCATTAATAATATAAGAGATATTGTGATATCCCAACATAAACATAATCCACCATGGAGCAATCTTCATCTTCACCTGCAACTAGCAACGCTATAAGAGGGGCTGAGCAAAAGCGGTAACATAGCCAAACAACGGTTTGCTAGGAAGGGTGACAAAGGTTAGAGGTTCATGCAATTTGGGAGGCTTGAGAAGCAAGTGGTAGGTAACGTAGCATAGCGATAGAACGCAGCAACTAGCATAGCAATGGTAGTAATGAGATCCAAGGTGACGGTCATCTTGCCTAAAATCCCGCTAGGAAGAAGAACGAGTCCATGAAGAAGAACGAACGGGAGTAGTCGAACGAATCCTCACAATAGCAACATTACCGGAACTAAGAAGCAACGCCGGAAAGAAAAAAAAACAACATGGTAAATGCACAAGCATAAACATGACAAAATGCACAATCAAGTATGATGCATGTCCAGTTTAATGATTCATGGCATGACAAAGTGCAACAAACAATGCTACAAGTTAAGTGGAGCTCAATATGCAACGAGTTGCATATTGACGAAACACCACATCAATTATTTAGTTCTCTCTCGGTTTTGTACCCAACAATATTAAATGTTATTAAACATGGCAAGGGGTGAAACATAAGTAAACTAACTATTTAGGCAAATTTAAATGAGGCCGGAACAACAAACAACAATTCCGAAAAATCCCCATGTGCAATATTTCGAATTTGATACTGTTCTGCCCTAAAACATATTTTAAAGTTGTTAGACATGCAAAGTAATGCTACCCTGTTAAACTAGGCATTTTCCACCCCATTTACATATAAAGTTGATTTAAAACCGTGCTACGGTTATTTAGTTATGAAATAAATCATTTTAACATGGCATTTGAGCAAATTTAAACAAACAACATTTTAAACATGGATGAAAGTGGCAAATTATTAATCTACACAAAATTCTAAGCATTTTACATGTTTAAATCATTTTAATCCGATGCACGGTTGATGGGTTTTTATATGCATGAAGAGCAAGGGGTTTTTTGCAATTATGAAAATCCTGGGATAAATGCTAAAATCGCAGATCTGAAAAAAATACTACACTGGGCCGAATCTGGACGGCTTGACAGGAGCACCGGGTGCGGCTTAGAGATAGGCTGCAGCTCACTTAGCTGGATCTGGCCCAGGGAGGTGGAGGAGGCAGGGAAAGCCGGCTTGGGCTGGCGGATCTGGCGCGGCTCACGGCGAAGGCGAAGCAGAGGAGGGCTCGCACGGGCGACGCAGCACTCGTCCACGCTGGCGCTGGACCAAGTCAACGAGGGGGGCAAGCGCTGGTCGTAAATCTCGCGTGCTCGCATACGTAAGCAAGGGAGGCCGGCAATGGACTTGACGGTCTCCGGATCCGGGCGCGAGTAGGCGGCGGCGAATCGGAGCAGGTCAAGGAGGCAGGGACCGAGAGGGACTTGGTGGGGCGACGGCTTCACAGGACTTGGGCGGCTCGATGAAGAGGAGCAAGACGATGACGCAGCTCCTGCAGAGGGACTTGGCGAGGGGGGCTTGGGGCTCCGGCGAGCTGAGGAGGTCCGGCAACGACGGGGATGGCCGGAACCCAACGGATTCGAGGCCATGGCGGCGGCATTGGATGGAGACAAGACGGGCAGTGCCTGAAGCTTCGGCCATGGCTCCTGTGAAGGTTCAGAGAAAGGGAGAGAACTGCATGAGAGGGAGAAAAACAGAGGGAGGAAGGAAAAAAGGGGAGGCGAGGGCACGAGGGAGTTCCTGGTGGTGGCTGTTGCTGCTCCGGCCGGCAAGCTCCGACGAAAAAAACACCGGCGAGGAGGAGGTTCACGGGCCGGGTGGGTTGGAGGAGAACGAGGAGAGGAGTGGCGGCTGTGGCTGGCCGTGATTTGGTTGGGTGGCTGGAATTGAGGAAGATGGTTGGAGGCAGGATGGAATGGATGGATTGGGGCTGGCGTGGTTGGTGGATCGAGGGATCCATAGGAGAGAGCCGGGAGGTTCGATGGTGGCTGAAATCGAGGAGAGGTAGGTGGATCGGGAGGGATCGATGGAGAGAGTGGGTTGGTGGCGGCGATGGGACAAACTCACGAAGAACAAGGAAGAGTGGGTGGCGGCGGCGGGTGAGGGATGGATGGATGGGACAGCCTAGGGTCCAGGGTTAGACTATAAATATGAGAAAGAGAGGAGTTTGGATCACCCGATCGAAATCCGATGGATGAAAAAAATAGGTAGGGAAGGCCAAATAAGAAAACGGAGATGTTTTATAGATGTTTGGGGATGATCCGGACCCATTGGTCATGACAACCAGGTTCGAGTTCGGGGAAGTTCCGGACGCGCGCAAGAGGGGGTCGGTGGTTGTGCAAAGAGGGGTTATGCGGTTTGGCAAGAGGGAAACGAAAACCCTGATTGGTCGCGAAACGGTCAACGAAGGCAAGGGGGGACGTGGCAACTACGAACGGATACAAACTTTATGAAAACATGCAGATGCTATGCGCATTATGCTATGAGATGAGATTCATGACATGAAAAAAAATGCAAAACAAAAGACAAAAACCCAACCACGGAGGAAATAATATATCGCATCTCCGGAAAAGGCAAGAGTTGGAGTTACGAATATGGAAAGTTGTATCCGGGGTGTTACAACAGTCCACCACTAAGAGAGGATCTCGTCCCGAGATCTATGATGGCACCGGAGGGAAAAGGAAGAGGAAGATAAAAGGTAAACTAAGTTGCTTCTTTGACGAACGAGTGAAACCACGTTCCTTGAGAGGTTGAGCAATTTAAAAGAAAGAGTACAATAGAGATGAACGAGATTGCAAACAATCCGGTAGAAAAGAGGAACAAGGAGTATTACGAGAACTTGAAGGTTGAAAGACATGGAAATAAGAGGTTCACAAACGAAAAGAATATGACCACCTCGGTATAATGAGATAGCCAAGGAACAAGAATGACAGAATTTGGACAGCACTCCGGTAGAAAAGAGAAGAAAACTTGATGAGATGAAAAGATATTGAAGAGATGATACAACACTCCGGTTAAATGGATAAGCAAGAAAAGAACACGATCCTCACAAAACGAGGTGATGCGTAAAGAGCACAACATCACAATGTCTCCGTAACGAAAGAATAGAAATTAGACCGTTGGGATAAAGGGACGGAGAAGAAAATGACAACTTCTGCCACAAGTGAACTTGGAAAGCATCCTTGCAAAGAAGAATCGAACGGAGTTGTTGCAAAATCAACAACGAAAAGCACAAGCTTGTTGTGGGCTTATGGCAAACATCTCAAAATGATGAGGTGACAACCGGCCACCGATGGAAACAGTTAATTGGATTGAGATCAGCAGGGAGATGAAAACTCGTTTTAATGAGAGAATAGGAGGAAACTTGGATTATCGATAGGCACCACAATTAGCAACATTCCTTAGGGAAGGCTTTAGGTGTAACCTAAACCAAGATAACTCCAAGGAAGAAAGTGATGGGTTAAAAATATGTCATTCTTGAAAACTTGTGAATAATGAAACATGAAGGGAATTGTCAAGAATGGCATAACAACACCTCAAATGATAAAGTAGAACGAATTGCACTTCGAAAAGCGAGAAGAAGAATACTTTAACTCCTCAAAACAAAACATGTGTTGAGCACCATGTTTATTTTAGGGTATAGCTTGGCGGATCATAACTTCGAGAGAAATCTTGAAGAACAATTGAAGAATGAAAAGAATCCTTGACGAACCACCATGTAGAGCCTCCATGAAGAACTCCGGTAATAAAAAGGATGATAAAAAATAAAGAGAAGTTGAAAACACAGGGTGAAGCCTTGCTATGATTTAGAAGGAGCTTCGCGAGATAATGCCGAAAACTTGGAACTCTGGAAAAGAAAGGTGAATCAACTCGAACCGAGAATGTGACATGATGAAAAACTCTGGAAAGAAGAAACTAGATCACTTGGATGAAACAATAATAAGAATTACGTTATGCGTATCCTTCACCAATTTAAATTGATGACAAGCAACGGATTCTACTTATTCTTCTTGAGATATTAAGGATAGAGATAGCGCAAACTTGAGAAGGTATTGATGGAACCACTCGTGGGATTTGGAAACAACGAATGAATGTGTGAATTGATACGATTACGAAGGAAGAGAAATCTTGAACGAACCACTGTAAGAATTGAAAATGAAAGTAGCAAAGGCATAATTCACTGGGAAGAATTGGAAAACGAATGAAGATACTTGAGGGGATTTAGATACAAGAGAATGGAGAGATCATGAACTGATTAGAGGATATTTGAATGATTCACCGGTAAGCTTTGGAGAACGGTAGCTACACGTTGATAATGAAGAATTATGACATGATGGCCTTCGGAGGAAATAAATGGAAACAACTCATGAAATGCTCCGGATGGGTGAAAAGAATTCCCACAATCAAACAATTATGAGAGGATGGCATCAAGCTAGAACCATGAATCTTGAAGAGAATGGAGCAAGATTTAAGAGAAACTCTTCTTCTGTCTTCAAATGTTGAGAATGACGATGAGAAACATCACCATGAATTGTTGAGAAACTCCAGAAGGATTAAAAGAGGAAAGGTTGAGCCAGAGATGAAAAGAATTTGAAAGCGGCCTAGGAGAAGGCATGTGACTGATGAAAATTCATTCTTACGTCAAACTTTGAAATGAATTTGAGAATAGTTCCGGGAAAATTAGAAGAGTCGGTAAGATCCTCGAAAAGACACGTGGGTTAGGGCCCACTCGAAAGAAACATCGTTGAAGGATTTTAAAGAGAGGTTGCACGGTTGAATTAAATGACTTGAATGAGATAATAATCTCCAAATAGCTTGAACAGATCTTGGAAGAAAAGACGAGCCTTCTGAGATATCTTCAGCACTCCAGGACAAATGAATAGCGAGAAGTGAATGATCAAGAGGTGCATCGGCATGAGAAATCATTAGAAACGAGGAAAGGAATATGATGAATATCGAAAGCTTGAATTGGATCCACCGGAGAAGAAACAACAATGAAGGATGATGAACTTGAAACTGTTGAGCATCTTCATGGGAAATCACCGGATAAGAACATTGAAAGAAAAGAATGAAGAGACTTCCCACAAATAAAAGGATACATGATTAAAATATATAAGTCCTTGCGAGAAAAGGGTGGGAGGCGGGAAAACAAAACAACTTGGGACGGATGAAACGGACACCGTTGAGAAAAACTTAGAATTTATCTTGCGTATGTTGAAATGATCGGATCCACTTAAAGAGAAGCACGCCGGTTGGAAAAGAATTAACATGACGACCTCGATGATCAAGAAGGATTAGTATTCACATAGAAATATGAGAACACCGTTTAGGAAGAGGTATGGATTCAACATTTGACTTCGAAGCAACTCGAATACCACAAATAAAACAAAACAAAGGATTGACTTACAGAATAAGCCGGAACAAATACATATGATAGAGATTTAACCAATCTCATATCATGCATCTGTCGGAAAGATATTCTAGGAGCTACTTGAATTCCCACCTATAAACTCCCGAAACTTACTGGTTATGCAATCTGGTGTTGGGGATACAGGGGACACAAAATATATCACCCAAACTAACAATACCTAGATCCAGTTGTATCCATCCGTCAACACATAACCAAGAAAACTCCGGAAATCATGTACCTCAACCTTCGAAAAGCATCCATTATACAAGCTATGGCAATACTCCCGAACTCCCCAGTACTGGGTGGCGTCGAGGTTATCTCACCAACAACTGCATAAAAGAGATTTTCGATGTCGGCAAAACTCAGCTATTCCAGAACTGCAACGATAAAATTGTGACGACAACACCTCGGAGCTCAACTCCCCGGGACACTGCCACAACCCCTAAATGTCAGGAGGCACCAAGAACAATGTTCTCGTCACAAGACTATCGGAACGATCCCAAGATACCCACGTGATCCTAAAAAAAATTCGTGAAATTTGAGGAGAGGAAAGACAAAACATCTACGTCAGGAGGCCTCACCAGAGCGACGAAGGGACTGAGGAGTAAAAAGAATCCTACTCTCCGATATATATAATCCTAAGACTCAAAATAGTTTTCTTCTAGACTCAACAACGGCCAACAATCAAGGGGCTCCTATGGTCGGTCGAGGCTCTGATACCAACTTGTCACGCCCAAGATGCTAATTCGATCCTAAAGGAACTCAAGGTCCCACCAAGGATAGAAGCGCATCTTGAAGACACTTTTGCAAGGTGGATATCATTACATCAACATTACATAATAGTGGGGATACATCCAATACATACAATGTCACATGAATACATCAATATAATATACAAGATCAACATCCGACTACGGATGAATCATAAACAGAAACTCAAACAATATCCACCACCGCTAGCTCAAAGGCTGCCAGTGAACCTATCCCCTGATCGAAAGAGAAGCAGAAGAAGAACTCCAAAACAAGCAAACACCACTCTCGCGTCATGATCATTGCATAACCTGTACCTGCAACTGTTGTTGTAGTAATCTGTGAGCCACGAGGACTCAGCAATCCCATTACCATGGGTATCAAGACTAGCAAAGCTTAAAGGGGTAACGAAGGGGTAAAGTGGTGAGGTTGCAGCAGCGACTAAGCATGTATGGTGGCTAACTTACACAAATAGGAGTGAGGAGAGAAGCAAAGCAAGCGGTCATCAACTAGTAATGACCAAGAAGTGATCCTGAACTCCTACTTACGTCAGACAAAACCCAGAAACCGTGTTCTCCTCTCGATCAACCCCGACAAGCGACACTCACGGTTACACACACGGTTGGTGTATTTTAGAAGAGTTTACTTCAAGTTTACTACAACCGGATATTAACAAATTCCCATCTGCCACATAACCGCGGGCACGGCTTTCGAAAGTTCAAACCCTGCAGGGGTGTCCCAACTTAGCCCATGATAAGCTCTCGCGATCAACGAAGGATATTCCTTCTCCCGGGAAGACCCGATCAGTCTCGGAATCCCGGTTCACAAGACATTTCAACAATGGTAAAACAAGACCAAGAAGACCGCCCGATGCTACCGACAATCCCGATAGGAGCTGCACATATCTCGTTCTTAGGGCAACACCGGATGAGACAAAGCTACAAGTAAAACCAGGCCTCGAAGTTTCTGGTGGCCCAAAGAAGCGGTTTCGGTTCGAACCAAAGACTTAGAGAAGCACTGGCCCGGGGGGGCTAACATAAAGATGACCCTCGGGTTGGCCGACCCAAGGGAAAGGTATAGGTGGTTGTGAGGCAAATGGTAAAACCAAGGTTGGGCCTTGCTGGAGGAGTTTTATTCAAAACAAACTGTCAAGGGGGTCCCATAAATCACCCAACCGCATTAGGGACGCAAAATCCGGGAACATAACACCGATATGACGGAAACTAGGGCGGCAAGAGTGGAACAAAACACCAGGCATAAGGCCGAGCCTTCCACCCTTTACCAAGTGTATAGATGCATTAATAATATAAGAGATATTGTGATATCCCAACATAAACATAATCCACCGTGGAGCAATCTTCATCTTCACCTGCAACTAGCAACGCTATAAGAGGGGCTGAGCAAAAGCGGTAACATAGCCAAACAACGGTTTGCTAGGAAGGGTGACAAAGGTTAGAGGTTCATGCAATTTGGGAGGCTTGAGCAGCAAGTGGTAGGTAACGCAGCATAGCGATAGAACGAAGCAACTAGCATAGCAATGATAGTAATGAGATCCAAGGTGACGGTCATCTTGCCTAAAATCCCGCTAGGAAGAAGAACGAGTCCATGAAGAAGAACGAACGGGAGTAGTCGAACGAATCCTCACAATCGCAACATTACCGGAACTAAGAAGCAACACCGGAAAGAAACAAACAATATGGTAAATGCACAAGCATAAACATGGCATAACGCACAATCAAGTATGATGCATGTCCGGTTTAATGATTCATGGCATGAAAAAGTGCAACAAACAATGCTACAAGTTAAGTGGAGCTCAATATGCAACGAGTTGCATATTGACGAAACAACACATCAATTATTTAGTTCTCTCTCGGTTTTGTACCCAACAATATTAAATGTTATTAAACATGGAAAGGGGTGAAACATAAGTAAACTAACTATTTAGGCAAATTTAAATGAGGCCGGAACAACAAACAACAATTCCAAAAAATCCCCATGTGCAATATTTCGAATTTGATACTGTTCTGCCCTAAAACATATTTTAAAGTTGTTGAACATGCAAAGTAATGCTACCCTGTTAAACTAGGCATTTTCCACCCCATTTACATATAAAGTTGATTTAAAACCGAGCTACGGTTATTTAGTTATGAAATAAATCATTTTAACATGGCATTTGAGCAAATTTAAACAAACAACATTTTAAACATGGATGAAAGTGGCAAATTATTAATCTACACAAAATTCTAAGCATTTTACATGTTTAAATCATTTTAATCCGATGCACGGTTGATGAGTTTTTATATGCATGAAGAGCAAGGGGTTTTTTGCAATTATGAAAATCCTGGGATAAATGCTAAAATCGCATATCTGAAAAAAATACTACACTGGGCCGAATCAGGATGGCCTGACAGGAGCACTGGGTGCGGCTTAGAGATGGGCTGCAGCTCACCTAGCTGGGTCTAGCCTAGGGCGGTGGAGGAGGCAGGGCAGGCCGGCTTGGGCTGGCGGATCTGGGCGTGACTCACTTGTGAAGGCAAAGCAGAGGAGGGCTCGCTGACGGCGACGCATAACACTGGCCCACACCGGGCGCTGGACCAAGTCAACGAGGGGGCAGCGCTGGTCGTCGCTCTCGCGTGCTCGCACGCAGAAGGTGGGAGGCCGGCGATGGACTTGACGGTCTCGGATCCCGGGAAAGCGAGGCGGTGGGCGAATCGGAGCAGGTCAAGGAGGCAGGGGACCGAGAGGGACTTGGCGGGCGACAGCATCCTCGGGACTTGACGGCTCGATGAAGAGGAGCAGCAGCGGATGACGCAGCTCTGCAGAGGGACTTGGCGAGGGTCTTGGGGCTCCGGGCGAAGCCGAGGAGGTCCGGCAACGACGGGATGGCCGAACCTAACGGATCCGAGGCCATGGCGGCGGCATCGGATGGAGACGAAGGCGGGCAGCGCCAAGCTTCGGCCATGGCTCTGTGGAAGGTTCAGAGAAAGGGAGAGAACTGCGTGAGAGGGAGAAAACAGAGGGAGGAAGGAAAAAAGGGGAGGCGAGGGCGCGAGGGAGTTCCCCGGTGGTGGCTGTTGCCCGGCCGGGCAAGCTCCGACGAAAAAACACCGGGCGAGGAGGAGGTTCACGGGCGGCTGGGTTGGAGGAGAACGAGGAGAGGATTGGCGGCTGTGGCTGGCCGTGATTTGGTTGGCTGGCGCTGGAATTGAGGAAGATGGTTGGAGGCAGGATGGAATGGATGGATTGGGGCGCGGCGTGGTTGGTGGATCGAGGGGATCCATAGGAGAGAGCTGGTTGGGGAGGTTCGATGGTGGCTAAAATCGAGGAGAGGTAGGTGGATCGGGAGGGATCCCGATGGAGAGAGTGGGTTGGTGGCGGCGATGGGACAAACTCCCGAAGAACAAGGAATAGTGGGTGGCAGCGGCGGGTGAGGGATGGATGGATGGGACAGCCTAGGGTCCAGGGTTAGACTATAAATATGAGAAAGAGAGGAGTTTGGATCACCCGATCGAAATCCGAGGGATGAAAAAAATAGGTAGGGAAGGCCAAATAAGAAAACAGAGATGTTTTATAGATGTTTGGGGATGATCCGGACCCATTGGTCATGACAACCAGGTTCGAGTTCGGGGAAGTTCCGGACGCGCGCAAGAGGGGGTCGGTGGTTGTGCAAAGAGGGGTTATGCAGTTTGACAAGAGGGAAACGAACACCCTGATTGGTCGCGAAACGGTCAACGAAGGCAAGGGGGGACGCGGCAACTACGAACGGATACAAACTTTATGAAAACATGCAGATGCTATGCTCATGATGCTATGAGATGAGATGCATGACATGAAAAAAATGGAAAACAAAAGACAAAAACCCAACCATGGAAGAAATAATATATCGCATCTCCGGAAAAGGCAAGAGTTGGAGTTACTAATATGGAAAGTTGTATCCGGGGTGTTACACCATCGAACCTTCTAGCGACGACACGGAGGAACTCTCAATGAAAGCACGAATGTCGGTGTCAAAACCGGCGGATCTCGGCTAGGGGGTCCCGAACTATGTGTGTAAGGTCGATGGTAACATGAGACAGGGGACATGATGTTTGCCCAGGTTCGGGCCCTCTCGACGGAGGTAATACGCTACTTCTTGCTTGATTGATCTTGATGAATATGAGGGTTACATGAGTTGATCTACCACGAGATCGTAATGGCTAAACCCTAGATGTTTAGCCGGTATGATTGTGATTGCCCCTACGGACTAAACCCTCCGGTTTATATAGACACCAGAGGGGACTAGGGCTGTACAAAGTCGGTTACAGAGAAAGGAATCTTCATATCCGAACGCCAAGCTTGCCATCCACGCAAAGGAGAGTCCCATCCGGACACGGGAGAGAGTTTTCTGTCTTGTATCTTCATGGCCCATCAGTCCGGCCCATGTTGCATAGTCCGGACGCCCGAGGACCCCTTAATCCTAGACTTCCTCAGTGGGCCATACCAGGCTGCTGCAGGAGCCACGCCGTGGGCCGCAGGCAGGCAAGTCTGGGGACCCCGTTCCGAGAACACCGACAGTAGCCACCGGGCCTAAGGCGCGCTTGGACTTGGCATCGACGCGAAGCCAAAGGGCAAGTGCAGAGCGCCGCAGGCCCCAACTGCCTGTGGCCTTGATTGACGCATGGCGACTGATGGGACGTGGGCGCCCCCACTTCCCCACGCAACCTTGATATCCGCCTGGCTAGGCGGCCACCATGACCAACACGGTTATTCCTTCATCGCTGGCGATGCGCTCCCCCAACTCTTTCGCCTCCTCGAAACAACATCCCCTTCTTCCAATCTGACCTGAGCTCTGACCTCTCCGTCGCCATGGCATCGAGCCGACCAAAGAAGGGGAAGAAGAAGCTCCAGTCCTCTACCGAACCACCCCCGGACTTCGAGCCAGCTGTCGGGCGGTCGGTGGTGCTCAACCAGGAAGCCATGGGCAAGGTCTGCCCAGCTCTCGCCACCGACTTCAACGAATGGGGGAAGACGGTGGCCTGGCCCGCATCTCACGCCTCCATTGACAGCACAGTCACTGAGGTCCACATTCTCCTTGACGCCCTATGGGCCAGCTTGATTCCCCATTTCTCCTCCTTCTTCAACGTCGTGCTTTCTCATTATCAGATCCATATGCTGCACTTAGATCCCCAATCCATCGCCCTCCTTGTTGTCTTCGCCTTTGTCTGTGAGGCCATGTGGTGGGCATTGCTCCCTCCATGGCCTTACTTCGCCATTTCTTCTCGCTGCACCTAGCCGACCCTCGGAAGTGCTCGGGGTGTCTGAGCTTCCATGCCGTGGCTGCGACCTCCGGCTTAGGGATTGACTTCGAGCTCCCGCCGTCTGCACGCGAGTTCTGGCAGCAGTGGGTATTTGTGGATGTCGGCGTGCTCAGCCCTCTGCTCTCGCCCCCGTCGGCACCCGCTGTTCCCAGCTCTGGCTGGGGCCACGACAGCCTCGCCGGCCCGCGTCTTGCCTACGTCTGGCTCCGGTTGAAGATGCTGAAGGATCTTGGCATGACCATGCCCATGGTGGTGAAGGAGTTCATCCGGAGCCATGTTGCCCCGCTCTAGCGCCATTCTTGACCAATGTGGACTTTCTTCGGCAGCAAGGACTGCATGATGCTTCACGGGTCCGAGCTTCCTCTTGAGGCGCAACAAACTGTGCTCGAGGTCTTGACGGGCGACCCATCGCCAGCTGACATGCCGGAGGAAGGTTTCCTCTTGTACTTCTGCTTGAACAAGGTGGATTTCACGAGGCAGATGCCCCCTTTCGACGAATGGGCACTACGCATGACCTGTCTTGAAGGGCCTCGCGAGAACCCGGTCTCCGTGGCTCCCTTGCACGCCACCAGCGCGGAGACATCCCCAGAAGTGGGCACAGGGGGGCAACCATCGCCGGCCGCTGGCGACACGGCTGCCTAAGGATCAGTGCCGCTCGGGACTCCCGGAGGGACGACCCATGGCTCCCTGGAGAGTCATCCTGATGAAGCGGCCGGTGAGGCGTTGCAGCCTGACGCTCCCGAGGCCACAGCCCCCGAGGCCCTGGCGGGTCGTCGCGAGGCGGAGGCCGAGGACTCCACGCGGCATGGTGATGTCTACTACACAACCTTCTTCTTGTAGACGTTGTTGGGCCTCCAAGTGCAGAGGTTTGTAGAACAGTAGCAAATTTCCCTCAAGTGGATGACCTAAGGTTTATCAATCCGTGGGAGGCGAGGGATGAAGATGGTCTCTCTCAAACAACCTGAACCAAATAACAAAGAGTCTCTTGTGTCCCTAACACACCCAATACAATGGTAAATTGTATAGGTGCACTAGTTCGCAAAGAGATGGTGATACAAGTGCAATATGGATGGTAGATATAGGTTTTTGTAATCTGAAAATATAAAAACAGCAAGGTAACTAATTATAAAAGTGAGCACAAACGGTATTGCAATGCGTTGAAACAAGGCCTAGGGTTCATACTTTCACTAGTGCAAGTTCTCTCAACAATAATAACATAACTGGATCATATAACTATCCCTCAACATGCAACAAAGAGCCACTCCAAAGTCACTAATAGCAGAGAACAAACGAAGAGATTATGGTAGGGTACGAAACCACCTCAAAGTTATCCTTTCTGATCGATCTATTCAAGAGTCCGTAGTAAATTAACATGAAGTTATTATTTCCGTTCGATCTATCATAGAGTTCGTACTAGAATAATACCTTAAGAAACAAATCAACCAAAACCCTAATGTCACTTAGATACTCCAATGTCACCTTAAGTATCCGTGGGTATGATTATACGATATGCATCACACAATCTCAGTTTCATCTATTCAACCAACACAAAGATCTTAAAAGAGTGCCCCAAAGTTTCTACCGGAGAGTCAAGATGAAAACGTGTGCCAACCCCTATGCATAGATTCCCAGGGTCACGGAACCCGCAAGTTGATCACCAAAACATACATCAAGTGAATCAATAGAATACCCCATTGTCACCACGGATATCCCGTGCAAGACATACATCAATTGTTCTCAAATCCTTAAAGACTCAATCCGATAAGATAACTTTAAAGGGAAAACTCAATCCATTACAAGAGAGTAGAGGGGGAGAAACATTATAAGATCCAACTGTAATAGCAAAGCTCGCGATACATCTAGATCGTGCCAAATCAAGAACACGAGAGATAGAGAGAGAGATCAAACACATAGCTACTGGTACATACCCTCAGCCCCGAGGGTGAACTACTCCCTCCTCGTCATGGAGAGCACCGGGATGATGAAGATGGCCACCCGTGAGGGATCCCCCCATCCGGCAGGGTGCCGGAACATGGTCCCAATTGGTTTTTGGTGGCTACAGAGGCTTGCAGCGGCGGAACTCCCGATCTAGGTTTTGTTCTGGAAGTTTGGGTATATATAAGAGGTGTTGGTGTCGGGAACATTCAGGGGGGTCCCCGAGGCGGCCATGAGGTAGGGCGCGCGCCCAGGGGGGTAGGGCACGCCTCACACCCTCGTGGTGGCCTTGGGACTCTTCTGGCCCATCTCCGATGCTCCATGGGCTTCTTCTGGTCCAAAAACAATCTCCGTTGAATTTCAGGTCAATTGGACTCCGTTTGGTTTTCCTTTTCTGCGAAATTCAAAAACAAGGAAAAAACAGAAATTGGCACTAGGCTCTAGGTTAATAGGTTAGTCCCAAAAATCATATAAAATAGCATATAAATGCATATAAAGCATCCAAAACAGATAATATAATAGCATGGAACAATCAAAAATTTATAGATACGTTGGAGACGTATCACATGGCACCCCTGAGGTCACTTCCTTAGGAGCTTCCCCAGCTGAGCCCGGAGCTGGCGACCGTATCCCGGGCTTCGGCCGGCTCCGGCTAAACTTCGACGCACTCCGGAAGAGAAAAGGGTCTCCAAGTTGCGGCGGTGATGCCTTCCGGCCATTGAAACAGAGAAAGTACATCACCGTAGATGAGTGAGTACCTTATCTTTGTAGTTTGTCGAGTGCTGCTTCCCCTCCTGACTATGGCTCACCAGGGTCCCTTCTGCTGAGGCGGCGAAATCTCGCAAGAAGCGACCTCCTCCTGCCTCAAGTCCCCTGCTGGCCTTGAGCGCCTCAAGCCAGCCAGCTGCGCGTGGCGCGAGGTCGGCTGGAGGCAAGCACGCCCGCCTGGTGCCTCGAGCCCTCGCTCTTGCCATCTCTCCTTCGTGGCCTTGCTTGGGGCGTGGCAGGCATGCGAAGGGCTCCTCCTTTGGTTGTCGACCGCGGCTGGGTGGCCTCAGCTCTGGCCTCTCCTTCAGGTGACGAGCCGCTCCTCCGCAGGGCTGTCGACAGGGCCCAAGGGGCGCCCGGCAAGGCACGAGCCCCCAACCCCCTGCTGGGAGGAGTCGAGCCCCCTCGGACATCTTCAACGACTTCCGGTGCGAGGGACGGGCCTGGTCATGCATTCGAGCTCGCACGCAAGTGGGGTGCCGTCCGCCACGAGCTCTTCCGGGACGTGATGGGTGCGCTGAGCCGGCTTGGGGAAGAACTCGTGGACGTCGACGCCCGCCTTGAAGCCGAGGGTCGCCGGCTGATTGACGAGGCAGCCAGCGCCCGAGCCTTGGAGGAGGTCAGGGAGGCTGACCTCCGTCGCGAGGCCGCCGAGAAGCACAGGCAGGAGCTCCTGGCCCTGAATGCCTCCCTGGAGGAGCACGTGGAGGCGCGCAGGGCTGCCTTGGCATCGATGAAGGAGGCGCCATCTGATGAGGAGGAGATCTTGAGGCGCGAGGAAGCGCTGATGGTGGAGGCTACGGAGCGCAGCCTCGAGCTTGAGCGGTTGGAGCCGAGGGAGCGTCAGGTCGCCGAAGCGGAAGATGCTGCCAGCGCACGCGAGGCCAGGGCCCAGGAGGAAGTTGACCGCAGAGTGGCTGAGGGTCGTGCTGATCTTGCTAACAGGTACGATCTGAAGCTAAAGCTCGTGGAGGCCGAATCCGAGGGTAGGACTGCCGCCCTCAGGTCAGGGTTGGCCGAGGCGTAGCAGCGTGAGAAGGCCGCAGCAGCTGCCTTGATCTCCGTGCAAGCCGAGCTGGCCTCCGCCTGTGCTGAGCTACTCCCGCTTCAGCAGCGGGTTACCAGGGCCGAGTCCTTCGTGCAATAGAGCAGGGAAGAGGCGCTTCACCGGCAGACGCTACTGCGCGAACATGTTCCCATGCTTCTGGACCTCAGGACGAGGGCCAATCAGGCAATAGGTACCATCTGTGATGAGCACGCCCCTCACCCCCACGCCGAGGACTATGCTAGCCATCTTCGCTTCTTCACCGACGTCGTGACGCGCCTGGAGAACCGGGCCGAGAGGGCTCGCGAGCTTGTGGCCAAAAAGAGCCGAGGCCTCCTCGGGCGCGTATTCTCCTGTGTCTTCAGCCATCTCCTGAACACCAATCCTGACTTTAACTTTGATGCGGCCATTGCCCCAGTGCCTGAGGTCATCCGGGACAACCTAGCGCACTTGGTGGACGACAATGTGGATGCTCTAGTTAGGGCCTTTGCTTCTGATGACGACGCGGTGGTGGTCGTGGTGGATGAGGGCGGCGTGGTAGATGACAGTGAAGACAGCGCACAGCGACAGCGCCAGCAGCTTGTCCGGGAGCGACTCGGGAGACGCGGTGAGCGATATGTCCAACTGAGCCTGCGCCCCTTTATTTTGAACCTGCATGCAAAAGCTTGGGCACAACCCCTCACAATGTAAGAGCATTTTGGGGAGGGGGAGCCCCTCATGCAAACAGATTACCATTTTACTCCTTAGGCTAGGCTTAAAACGCGCTCTTGTATGCTTGCGAGCCCCATGCGGGCTTGCTTCCGTAACTTACTTTGGTCCAGTCGGGCTTCAAACTGATTTAGCAGCTGCGGATGTGCATTTCTTCTGAGGGGAGCCCCTTGAAATGTCACGATCGGCTTTTCAATAAAATACTTATTGAGAAACCGATCTTTAGGTCCCAGTATAAGAAGAATTATCCTTACTGGTAGACAAATACTTGATACAGAAGGCCAGTAGCATTAAATATATTACAGGGTTGAGCTGAGGCTGCTCAACAATTTATTACAAACACGCCAATATTGTACATAAGGGCGGTCATGACACAAGGGCGTGGTGGCATGCTACTGACTCGAGATAAAAGTGGTGGTGGATATATCACAGTGGAGTGGATAACGTAACTCCTAAACTGGCAGCTCATCGAGCGTCGAAGTGAGGCTCGATGCATTTATTTGGGTAGCGGAAGCGGATATAATACGATGACCAAATCCAGGATCGCACGAGACTGACTGGGACTCCTCTAGGCGTCGGACTCGCTATCGAACTCTTCATCCATGAGATTGCCTTCATCAACATCTGGCCAAATCAACAAGCCAGGTGAGTACTTTGAAAGTACTCGCAAGACAGTTCGGACATAAGATATAACAAATGCATGCATGAATGTGTCATGAGCAAATAACAATGCACATTCAAATATTAAGTATTGCACAACATGATATGTAAAAAGGAAGTCAGGCGGTAGTCCTCCCGAAATCCCAACAAAATAACAGAAAACCAATCGGGTGTCTGGAGCGACGCCTCGAAGGGTAAACGAATAAATAATCATGCCGCAGTCGGGCGTCTAAGAGACACCACATAAAGGGCTTATATTGAAAAGCAAATGACAAGCGTGCCACAGTCGGACGTCGGAGCGACATCGCAGAAAGGGCTTACATTGAAAGTAAATAACATGTGTGCCACAGTCGGACGTCTGAGCGACATCGCAGAAAGGGCTTATATCGAAAGTAACTAACAAGAGTGCCACAGTCGGACGTCTGAGCGACACCGCAGAAAGGGCTTATATCGAAAGTAAAATAACAAGAGTGCCACAGTCGGACGTCTGAGCGACATCGCAGAAAGGGCTTAAATTTCATTATTCATATCTGATAAATTCACAAAGATATATTACTCATAGGAAATATTCAACACATAATAATAAACGGGTTAGTCCATCCAGAGGAATAAACACTTAACCGGGCTTAACACTCATGTGGTTCACCGGAGTTTTTGTCACTGAGACCGATACTGACAAGATAAGTTGAACATAGTACTCGGATATGGATAATATGATTCAAAAGATTTTGACTCTGCAGAGTTTGTACTAATTATCCACAGCAACGGATTTCCGTAGTCACGAGGACTAGTTCCGTTTATGGTATTTCGGTAGAAACACATCTAACCAAAGACACACCCATCCCACCTCACGATGCCAGGGAATCACCCTAGACAACGTAAAAGAAAAACTTTGAGACGGGAGATCACAACCTCGAATAGCATGGGATCAAATTTATATCTGCCAGCGCTCTAAGGGGTGCCCCCTCTCGGTCCCAACCGGAAACACCCATGCCCCTCGACCGGATGATCGGCTTTAATCCAGGGCCATGGAACCCTCATCACGGCCTCTCTATTTGGTGTGTACCAGAAAGCGGTTTGCAACTTACTAAGCCATATCCCTTATGGAAAACATGTGGTAGTACAGAAGGGAAACGGATGGAAACATGACTTGATTCACGCCGACATCGAGTCAAATAGCTCGGCATAAGACCGCATGCTACAACACTGCCATCTTACCCATTCTAATGCCAACACATGGCTATGCAAACTCATATCCAACAACATATGGATTTTCGAACTCACTTGCCTCAACTTTGCATGTATTATAACACTTATCGAAATTCTCATAAACATGCCATGTAACTACTTAATGCAAACATGCAAATCTAACACTCATCATATCAAAAGTTCAAACGTTTGCTTGCCTGGTTCGGAGTAGTCGGAGTCTAGCTTGGTGAAGTTCGCGGTTCCGTCACCTCCTCCGGTATCTACGGTATAAGAAAATACGTACTAACGTAAATACCGAGAGTGCACAAAAAAGTGTTCCAAATATTTTTCAAATAAATATCACAAAAAACTAGACAGAAAAATAAAGATGACAGAGAAAGAATCAATCAAACATCAGTTTCTGTTTAAAAGTTATAAAGGTTTTAATCCAGGGACTCATCTGTCATGAAACAGAAAGTTTCCATGGGCCAACTTATAAAAACAGAAAACGCTTCAGATAAAAAGCCGTCAACTGCAAAGGAAAACGTATTCTGCCCGAAGGCATTTTCAGAAAACTATTCGAATAAAAAGAAAATACTGACGAGGGGTCCCACCCGTCAGGTTTGAAATTTCAAACGGGGGAGAAACAGAGCTCGTCGGCGCCCGAGAGCTGCGGTGGTCGCCGGCGGTGATCCACAGCGAGTTGGGAGGATCGGAGGTACCTACGTGCTCAGTGTGTCCTTCCGCGTCGGTGGGTGGTGGTGGTGGTCGTCGGCGAGCACCACGTCGACGGCGGTCCTTGCTCCGGCGGACGGCGGCTCGGGTGGAGTTGGATCTCGTCGGGGAGGGCTGCGGAGGTCAAATTGAAGCCGGGGTTAGATCACTGGGTGCTCGAGGAGACTACTGACGAGGTTTGGGCGGCGGGGATGGCCTCACCGGAGTGGATCGAGCTGGTGGCCGAGGCGGATCGGGGCGGCCGGAGTTGGGGGAGGAGACCTCCTCGAGGTCCTCCTAGTGGCTTTGCGGGTTCTCGTGGGGTGCAAGGTGGTGCGTGCTCGAGGACGAGCTCGGGACTCCATTTTATAGGCGATCCGAGGCGGTGGCCGAGAACGGGATCTCCGGCGATGGTTACGGGCGCAGTTGCTTGGTCGGGTGTTTAGGGGTTGGGCATCAACGTGGAGGTCCACAGGCTCCGTTTAGAAGCTAACCCAGGTTGGATTTGGCGCGCATGGGTGGTTTCGACAGAAGGGGGCGACGCGGGCCCATCGGCGGCAGAGGGCGTGCTTGCTGTGCCACGGGCGACGGTGCGCGGTGTGTGCTGGCATGCATGAGGCCATGCCGAGGGCTAGGGAGCGTTAGGCGGCGCAGAACGGCGAGCGAAATGGGCGCTGCCTGGGCTGGCCGCCACGGGTGGCTCGCCATCACAGGTGCTGCGGGCCGGGCGATGCTCGCCACCACCGATACCTGCGTCCGTCCAAGAGGGCGTGCGGTGCTCTGGTCAAGGAGAAGAGGCGGTGCGCAACGCGCCAGGGTGCATGGGTGATTGATGACAAGCCACTGACGAAAAACGACACTAAAAATAACTATGAAACTCTGAAGTTTACTGAAAGTGTACAGGAACAGTGCCGGCCAAGTGTTTGATGAAATGATTCAAGCATGAGAAAAAATTATCTGGGGCTGATCTTTGGTGTGGTGGTCTCTCAAAGCACCTGGGGGCTGCCTGAATTTTGGTGGAATTTTTGGAGAAAGGAGAATATGAATTTCACCAAAAATGATGAATCTGGTCCAAATTTGCAGAGGTTGAAACTTGAAAATTTTGAAAAGAGGAAGAGTGGATCTTGATGGATCTAGGTTGGGGGTGCTAAGGACTATCCAGGGAAGTTGGTTTGAGATCAAAACTCAAAAGAAATCTGGTACTTCCTTTGTAAATCATCTAGGCTTAGAATAAATGACAGAATTGTTTTGGGGAATAAAATAAATGAATTAAAATCCGAAAATGGATTGAACTTGTTGGGACAGAATGTTTGGGTTGCCCCAAAGTGGAGGGAGGGGTTTTGGGAGAATTTACCACATGAGGCATGGTAAAACAATGGATGGTTTCAAACAAAAGAGTAGCTCCAAAACCCATAGGATTTCTTTTTTAAAAGAAAATAAATTCCAAAAAGATATTTGAGATGGGAAAGATCAGAAGAAAGGTTTTTAATAACCAAACACCAGGGTTGAAGAAGATACAAAAAAACAAAATCCTTGCCATGGGGAAAAGTTTTGAGAGAGAGAGGTTTTAGGAAGGATTTAAATGACCTTCTTCAAATCAAGCAAGGTTTTTGTTGAAAATTTAAATAAAAAATTTTGGAGTGTCACAACACCTACCCCCTTAGGAAAAATCTCGTCCCCGAGATTTCAGCTGATCCTCAAATAATTGTGGGTGCTTTGTCCGAAGAAAATCCTCTCTTTCCCAAGTCGCTTCATTCTCGGTGTGACTGCTCCACTGAACTCTGAAAAACTTGATGGTTTTCTGTCGGGTCCTCCTCTCAGACTCCTCCAATATTTTTATTGGACGTTCCCGATAAGTGAGGTCTGGTTGCACGTCAATGTCTTCATGGGATACTTGCTTCTGTGGGTTGCTCACGCACTTCCTCAATTGCGAGACGTGGAACACGTCGTGGACATCGGATAATTCTTCGGGCAAGTCTAGCTGGTAGGCTACCGTGCCTCTTCGTGCCACTATACAGAAGGGTCCGATGATTCTTGGTGCTAGCTTTCCCTTAACCTTGAATCGTTGCGGGCCCCTCATAGGAGATACTCGTAGGTACACAAACTCACCGGGTTCAAAACTAACTCCCTGATGTTTTTGATCGTAATAACTCTTCTGTCGACTTTGGGCTATCTTGAGTCGATCCCAAATTATCTAACTTTATCTTCAGCCTCCTTGAGCATGTCTGGGCCGAAGATATGGCTGTCTCTGGTTTCTGACCAATTTAGCGGGGTATGACATCTTCGCCCGTACAGAGCCTCAAATGGTGCCATTTGCAGGCTGGCTTGGTAACTGTTGTTGTATGCGAACTTTGCGTATGGCAAGCTTTCTTCCCAACTGGTTCCATAGGTGAGGACACATGCTCTCAGCATGTCTTCTAGAATTTGGTTTACGCGTTCAGTTTGTCCATCAGTCTGGGGGTGGTATGCGGTATTAAACGCCAGTTGGGTTCCCAGAGCTTGTTGTAATTGATCCCAAAATCAAGAGACGAATTGAGTGCCTCTGTCCGATATTATAGTCTTTGGAACTCCATGTAAGCAGACGATACGGGAAATATAAAGCCTGGCAAGCTTCTGAGTGGTGTGGGTTGTCTTCACGGGTTTGAAGTGTGCCACCTTAGTCACTCTATCTGTGATGACCCATATGGCATCTTTCCCGTGTCGTGACCGAGGTAGTCCAACAATAAAATCCATTCCAATTTCGTCCCATTTCCACTCGGGTATCTTATTTGGTTGTAAAAGTCCGGACGGTTTCTGGTGCTCGGCCTTGATGCGTTGACAAGAGTCACAACATGCAATGAACGTGGCTATGTCCCTTTTTATACCGTGCCACCAAAAAATTTCCTGAAGATCCTTGTACATTTTTGTTCCTCCAGGATGGATTGAATACGGGGCGGTGTGGCCTTCAGCTAAAATTTGTTGTTTAAGGTCCTCGATATTTGGTACGCAAAGCCTATCTCCGTACCACAATATTCCCTGTTCGTCTATGATGAATTCTCGAGGCCTTGCGCAAAACTCACCTTCCGCTTTTATGCCTTCAATCCGGGTGCCCATGCCGAGCTTCCTTAATCCTTTCTATCAGGGTACGCTGTATTTCCAAATTTGACACACTGCCTTCGGTGACCACCATTAAGTTGAGTTTAGCAAACTCCTGCCAAAATTCAGGTCTCAGGTTTGGTAGGTTGTGTTGTCCGAGCTAGGGTTCCGACTTAGAGCATCTGCCACTACATTTGCTTTTCCTGGATGGTAGTGGATTCCAACATCATAATTCTTTACTAATTCCAACCAGCGTCGTTGCCGTAAGTTGAGTTCCGGTTGTGTGAAAATATACTTGAGGCTCTTATGGTCTGTGTATATTTCACAACAATTTCCAAGTAGGAAGTGTCTCCACTCTTTGAGTGCATGGATGACTGCTGCCAACTCCAAGTCATGGGTAGGGTAATTTTCTTCGTGCTTGCGAAGTTATCTGGAGACATATGCGACCACCTTGCCTTCTTGCATCAATACGCATCCGAGGCCCTTCCGGGATGCGTCACAATACACCTCAAAATTCTTGTGTATGTCGGGCACAATTAATACTGGTGTTGTCGTCTATTTCCTTTTTAGCCCTCGGAAAATTTTCTCGCAAACTTCAGTCCATTCAAACTTCTTGTCCTTCTTGAGTAACTCCGTCATTGGCTTTGCTATGGTGGAGAATCCTTCAATAAATCTTCGGTAGTATCCTGCCATTCCCAAGAAATGTTGCACGTCTGTTACGCTGGCTGGTGGTTTCCAGCCAAGTACGGCCTTAACCTTTTCCGGGTCTACGGCAATACCTTCTTGGGTCAGTACGTGGCCCAGAAAACCTACCTATCTTAGCCAAAATTCACACTTGCTGAACTTGGCGTACAATTGATGTTTCCTGAGTTCTCCTAGTACAATTCGGAGACGCTCAGCGTGCTCTTCTGGTGTCTTGGAGTATATCAGAATACCGTCGATGAATACCACAACAAACTTGTCCATAAACTTCATAAATACTTTGTTCATGAGGTGAACAAAATATGCGGGGGCGTTTGTTAGTCCAAACGGCATTACCGTGAACTCATACAGTCCGTATCTAGAGGTGAAGGCTGTCTTGGGGATATCCTATGTTCGTACTTTTAATTGATGGTATCCCGACCTTAAGTCAATTTTTGAGAAGACCTTGGCCTGAGCGAGCTGATCAAATAAATCATTTATCCGTGGCATTGGGTATTTGTTCTTGATTGTGACCATGTTAAGTGCTCGATAGTCTATACACAATCTCGGTGTCCCATCCTTTTCTTGGCAAATAAAATTGGTGAACCCCAAGTTGAGGAACCGGCTCAGTATATAACCTTTGTCCAAGAATTCTTTTATTTGCTTCTTCAATTCTACCAACTCGGATGGTGCCATTCTGTATGGTTTCTTGTAAATGGGGGTGGTTCCGGGTGCTAGCTCAATGCTGAATTCTATCTCTCGGTCTGGTGGCATGCCTGGTAGTTCTTCGGGAAATACGTCTGGGAACTCGCACACTACTGGAACTTTGCTTAACTCAGAAATGTCCACCTTGTTCAACCTCGGTTGCCGGGATATTTTTCTCTCTTTGGCTGAAACTTTTATTGTCTTCCCGTGATGGTGGGTGAGAATTACGGTCCGGTTGAAGCAGTCAATAAAATATTTGTTGGTGGTTAACCAATCCATCCCTAGGATGACATCCAGTCTTTTATTTTCCAATACAATAAGGTTGGCGTGAAACTTCAATCCTTCAAATTCAATAACCACACCTTGGCAGTAACTCTGAGTAACTTGCTTAATCCTGTGGGACTTGATGAT
The DNA here is from genome assembly GCA_021605145.1 of Aegilops bicornis. Classification (NCBI taxonomy): domain Eukaryota; kingdom Viridiplantae; phylum Streptophyta; class Magnoliopsida; order Poales; family Poaceae; genus Aegilops; species Aegilops bicornis. The sequence continues at coordinate 287,616,322 of CM038674.1, read as the reverse complement.
CATGGATTTTTCCAAGGGAAGCATCGAAAAATTATTTTGCAAAGCAAATCTCTTCGAAATGAACGAGTGAGAAGCTCCAGAATCTAACAAAACCGTGGCAGGTATTGTGTTGACAGAGAACGTACCGAGTACGATATCCGGGGCGTTTTGTGCTTCCTCTCTGGTCACGTGGTTCAGATGACCCTTCCTGTGATTGTTATTGGGGTTGAAATTGTTTCGCTTGGGCGCTGAATTATTACCACCGTTGTTCGGCTTTGGGGTCGAGTTCCTTGGCTTGGGGCACTGCTTGGCATAGTGCCCTTCTTCTCCACAAGTGTAGCAAGTAACGTCTGGGCGATATGTGAACTCCTTGTCCCTTGCATGGAAATTCTTGATTGGGTGTGAAATATTCGTCGTGGGTTTGTGTGTCCCACCTTTCTGAAATTCCGTCTTGCTTCGGTGGTTGCGAGCAAGAGTAGTCTGGTCCCTTTTTCGTTTGCGAAATCCTCCAAGCTGCGTCTCTCATTTTCCAAGGTAATAGCCTTATCCACCAGCGTTTTGAAATCTGGGAAGGTGTGCACAACCAGCTAGCATTTAAGCGCAGGTGCCAGACCGTCCAGGAATTTCTCCATCTTCTTGCTTTCAGTCATACGCTCTTCGTTGGCGTAGCGAGACAACATAGTAAACTGACTGTTGTATTCTGACACCGTCATGGTCCTTTGTTTCAGGTCATCAAATTCTCTCTTCTTGATCTTCATAACACTTTTAGGGATGTGCGCCCCACGAAAACCTTCTTTGAAATCCTCCCAGGTTATATCACTTTCGTTGGGGTGCATGTGTAGGAAATTTTCCCACCATGATGCAGCTGCTCCAGTGAGATAGTGCGGTGCATATAGTACTTTCTCATGGTCTGAACACTGTGAAATAATTAATTTTCTTTCCATGTCTCGAAGCTACCATCGGCCTCAAGAGGTTTGTCAAGATGAGAAAATGTTGGGGGACGTCTTACGGAGTTCGGACAACTTGGATTGCTCACGACATCGTCCAATCGTGATTTCCCATATTGATGACTTGGTTCATCATTTCGATGTTGTTCTTGACTCTGTTCATAAAGGCGGCATACTTGGGTAAATGTTGTTTCACCGACTGTTGACTTGACCGCCTCGTGTGAAATTGTTGCTTGGTGGTGTGCCATAATTTTCCTCTGGCGGATTTTGCATGGAGCGCGTCCAAGGACGAGACATTTTTCACTCTGGGGATATATTTTGTAAAACTCATAAGAAAATAAATTGAGCCGCAAAAGTCAATAAATTCATAAATACGGGAAATTTTAAATGCTCTAAGATTTTTCAAGAGAATAAACGATTGCGCACGGATAAGGACTGCTCATTACATATCTTACACGCAAGCAATAATTATACAATACATCACTCAGGATATGCATACATATTCCTGACATGTTATTTAGGCTAGTGCACTTCTCCCACTTCCTACATGATGCGCAAACAAGCTACTTCTCACAACCTATGTACATATAAACATATCGTACAAGTCGGTACATCGCATGGGGGCTAAGCGTACTCAGTCGGAGATGGTAAGGATCTCCCTTGGCCTGCCGAGGGTGAGGCGCAGTGAGGCTGGGGACTCAACCTCCTCCTCGCTAATAGGCTCCAGACGTGAAGTGATGCGCTGAGTTGATGGAGCGGGCGCCATAGGCGGAGCAACATGGACTGGAGTGAGCGCAATAGGTGGTGCAGAACGAACTGAAGTGGGTGCAATGACTTGGTTGAACTCCTCAGTGGTAGGCAGGCGACGAGCAGTGGCGAGAATGGTAGGAGAATAAGATGTCGAGGAGAGGCTGGGGACTCAACCTCCTCCTCGCTAATAGGCTCCAGACGTGAAGTGATGCGCTGAGTTGATGGAGCGGGCGCCATAGGCGGAGCAACATGGACTGGAGTGAGCGCAATAGGTGGTGCAGAACGAATCTAAGTGGGTGCAATGACTTGGTTGAACTCCTCGGTGGTAGGCGCTGAAAGCAAAGGGCGAGAATGGTAGGAGAATAAGATGTCGAGGACGAGACGAAAGTCAGCGGTGGTGCGGTGTGCAGAGCTCCTCCTGTTGGCGGCACTGACCATGGATCGAGTCCATGCGGGCAGCCACAAGGTCGTCCACCAGGTTGTCGAAGGCTGCCTCCAGAGCCCAGAGGTACTTGATAAGCATCTCAATAGCCTCGTCTCGCTCTCCTCTGGGGCAAGCGAATGAGTAGTGACAGGTGTATGGCACGTGTCATGGAAGGTAGCGGTAGCGACGAGTCTTCATCGAAGGAAGAACATCTCGGAGATGAGCTATCGCTTCACGGGCAGCCATCTGCATAGCATGCCTCTCCGTAGGCATGGCTCTCCCCAAAACATGAAGCGGCGTAACTCAACACGCCCTCCCTTGAATTGCACCGCGGCCTGGTGCATGGTCAGACTGACGTTGATCTTGTGCGGGTAGAGTGTGAAGACTGGGCGCACTGACGGCCCCATCGCGACACAGACGATGAAGGAGAGGAGCTTGACGAACCCCTCGAGCACGTTGGCTATAACACTGTGACTCACAGTCGTTGTTAGCCATCTACAACAGTAGGCAAAAATTCTGAATGGTCAGATCATAAATTTATGCTGACTGTCAGAAAATGACTACATTTGCAAAAATAATAAATAAACTCTATTATGCTAATAACCGATTAGCGATCGCACCTAGTGGCTTCCTACAGTCAGCCTGGCTCTGCTACCAAGTTTGTCACGACCTGCTATTCAATAAAATACTTATTGAGAAACCGATCTTTAGGTCCCAGTATAAGAAGAATTATCCTTATTGGTAGACAAATACTTGATCTGAAGGCCAAGAGCATTAAATATATTACTGAGGTTGAGCCGAGGCTGCTCAACAATTTATTACAAACATGCCAATATTGTACATAAGGGCGGTCATGACACAAGGGCGTGGTGGCATGCTACCGACTCGAGATAAAAGTGGTGGTGGATATATCACAAAGGAGTGGATAACGTAACTCCTAACCGGCAGCTCATCGAGCGTCGAAGTGAGGCTCGATGCATTTATTTGGGTAGCGGAAGCGGATATAATACGATGACCAAATCCAGGATCGCACGAGACTGACTGGGACTCCTCTAGGCGTCGGACTCGCTATCGAACTCTTCATCCATGAGATTGCCTTCATCAACATCTGGCCAAATCAACAAGCCAGGTGAGTACTTTGAAAGTACTCGCAAGACAGTTCGGACATAAGATATAACAAATGCATGCATGAATGCGTCATGAGCAAATAACAATGCACATTCAAATATTAAGTATTGCACAACATGATATGTAAAAAGGAAGTCGGGCGGTAGTCCTCCCGAAATCCCAACAAAATAACAGAAAACCAATCGAATTATGCAGGCGGCGCCTCAAAGGGTAAACGAATAAATAATCATGTCGCAGTCGGGCGTCTAAGCGACACCACATAAAGGGCTTATATTGAAAAGTAAATGACAAGCGTGCCACAGTCGGACGTCGGAGCGACATCGCAGAAAGGGCTTACATTGAAAGTAAATAACATGCGTGCCACAGTCGGACGTCTGAGCGACATCGCAGAAAGGGCTTATATCGAAAGTAAATAACAAGACTGCCACAGTCGGACGTCTGAGCGACATCGCAGAAAGGGCTTATATCAAAAGTAAAATAACAAGAGTGCCACAGTCGGACGTCTGAGCGACATCGCAGAAAGGGCTTAAATTTCATTATTCATATCTGATAAATTCACAAAGATATATTACTCATAGGAAATATTCAACACATAATAATAAACGGGTTAGTCCATCCAGAGGAATAAACACTTAACCGGGCTTAACACTCATGTGGTTCACCGGAGTTTTGTCACTGAGACCGATACTGACAAGACAAGTTGAACATAGTACTCGGATATGGATAATATGATTCAAAAGATTTTGACTCTGCAGAGTTTGTACTAATTATCCACAGCAACGGATTTCCGTAGTCACGAGGACTAGTTCCGTTTATGGTATTTCGGTAGAAACACATCTAACCAGTACACACCCATCCCACCTCACGATGCCAGGAATCACCCTAGACAACGTAAAAGAAAAACTTTGAGACGGGGAGATCACAACCTCGAATAGCATGGGATCAAATTTATATCTGGCGCTCTAAGGGTGCCCCTCTCGGTCCCAACCGGAAACACCCATGCCCCGACCGGATGGTGGCTTTAATCCAGGGCCATGGAACCCTCATCACGGCCTCTCTATTTGGTGTGTACCAGAAAGCGGTTTGCAACTTACTAAGCCATATCCCTTACGGAAAACATGTGGTAGTACAGGAAGGAAAGCGGATGGAAACGTGACTTGATTCACGCCGACCTTTGAGTCAAATAGCCTTGGCATAAGGCGGCATGCTACAACACTGCCATCTTACCCATTCTCATGCCAACACATGGCTATGCAAACTCATATCCAACAACATATGGATTTTCGAACTCACTTGCCTCAACTTTGCATGTATTATAACACTTATCGAAATTCTCATAAACATGCCATGTAACTACTTAATGCAAACATGCAACGAACACTCATCATATCAAAAGTTCAAACGTTTGCTTGCCTGGTTCGGAGTAGTCGGAGTCTAGCTTGGCGAAGTTCGCGGTTCCGTCACCTCCTCCGGTATCTACGGTATAAGAAAATACGTACTAACGTAAATACCGAGAGTGCACAAAAAAGTGTTCCAAATATTTTTCAAATAAATATGACAAAAAACTAGACAGAAAAATAAAGATGACAGAAAAACAATCAATCAAAAATCAGTTTTTGTTTAAAAGTTATAAAGGTTTTAATCCAGGGACTCATCTGTCATGAAACAGAAAGTTTCCATGGACCAACTTATGAAAACAGAAAACGCTTCGGCTAAAAAGCCGTCAACTGCAAAGGAAAACGTATTCTGCCCGAAGGCGTTTTCAGAAAACTATTTGAATAAAAAGAAAATACTGACGAGGGGTCCCACCCGTCAGGTTTGAAATTTCAAACGGGGGAGAAACAGAGCTCGTCGGCGCCCGAGAGTTGCGGTGGTCGCCGGCGGCAATCCATGGCGAGTTGGGAGGATCGGAGAGTACCTACGTGCTCAGTGTGTCCTTCCGCGTTGGTGGATGGTGGTGGTGGTCGTCTGTGAGCACCATGTCGACGGCGGTCCTTGCTCCGGCGGACGGCGGCTCGGGTGGAGTTGGATCTCATCGGGGAGGGCTGCGGAGGTCAAATTGAAGCCGGGGTTAGATCACTGGGTGCTCGGGGAGACTACCGACGAGGTTTGGGCGGCAGGGATGGCCTCACCGGAGTGGATCGAGCTGGTGGCCGAGGCGGATCGAGGCGGCCGGAGTTGGGGGAGGAGACCTCCTCGAGGTCCTCCTAGTGGCTTGGCGGGGTTACGGTGGGTGCAGTGGTGGTGCGTGCTCGAGGGCAGGCTCGGGACTCCATTTTATAGGCGATCCGAGGCGGTGGTCGAGAACGGGATCTCCGGCGATGGTTACGGGCGCAGTGCTTGGTCGGGGTGTTTAGGGGGTTGGGCATCAACGTGGAGGTCCACGGGCTCCGTTTAGAAGCTAACCCAGGTTGGATTTGGCACGCAAGGGTGGTTTCGACAGAACGGGGCGGCGCGGGCCCATCAGCGGCAGAGGGCGCGCCCTGTGCTTGCCGGGCCACGGCGACGGTGCTGCGGTGTGTGCTGGCATGGATGAGGCCACGCGGAGGGCTAGGGAGCGTTGGGCGGCGTAGAACGGCGAGCGTAGCCGGCATCGTTGGCCGCCACGGGTGGCTCTGCCACCGCAGAAGCTGCCGGCGTCGGCGATGCTCGCCGCCACCGACACCTGCGTCCGTCCAAGAGGGCGTGCGGTGCTCTGGTCAAGGAGAAGAGGCGGTGGGCAACGCTCCAGGTGCACGGGTGATCGATGACAAGCCACTGACGAAAAACGACACTAAAAATAACTATGAAACTCTAAATTTTATTGAAAGTGTACAGGAGCAGTGCCAGCCAAGTGTTTGATGAAATGATTCAAGCATGAGAAAAATTTATCTGGGGCTGTTCTTTGGTGTGGTGGTCTCTCAAAGCACCTGGGGGCTGCCTGAATTTTGGTGGAATTTTTGGAGAAAGGAGAATATGAATTTCACCAAAAATGATGAATCTGGTCCAAATTTGCAGAGGTTGAAACTTGAAAATTTTGAAAAGAGGAAGAGTGGATATTGATGGATCTAGGTTGGGGGTGCTAAGGACTATCCAGGGAAGTTGGTTTGAGATCAAAACTCAAAAGAAATCAGGTACTTCCTTTGTAAATCATCTCGGCTTAGAATAAATGATAGAATTGTTTTGGTGAATAAAATAAATGAATTAAAATCCAAAAATGGATTGAACTTGTTGGGACAGAATGTTTGGGTTGCCCCAAAGTGGAGGGAGGGGTTTTGGGAGAATTCACCACATGAGGCATGGTAAAACAATGGATGGTTTCAAACAAAAGAGTAGCTCCAAAACCCATAGGATTTCTTTTTTAAAAGAAAATAAATTCCAAAAAGATACTTGAGATGGGAAAAATCAGAAGAAAGGTTCTTAATAACCAAACACCAGGGTTGAAGAAGATACAAAAAACAAAATCCTTGCCATGGGGAAAAGTTTTGAGAGAGAGAGAGAGAGAGGTTTTAGGAAGGATTTAAATGACCTTCTTCAAATCAAGCAAGGTTTTTGTTGAAAATTTAAATAAAATTTTTTGGAGTGTCACATGAAAGCTCGCGAGGTTTTGGTTTCCTGAGGGGTCCGCTAGTCCACTTGAGAGGGCCTCGCGAGAAGCGAGCGCTAGTGATGGCGAGGTGCACGCACAATGCATGTATGCCGCTGCCAGCCCCCGCTCGCGAGGTGCTCGGAAGGGGGGAGATAGCGGACGCAAATCAAAAAACAAAGCACGAATCCAGAAACTCACGAAATCAACACGAACGAGAAAGGATGCCCCCAAACTATTGCCAATGGAAATACAACTTCACTTTCAAGATCAAAGGCTGCAAATTTGAGCTACAGAAAAGAGGTCAAAAGCAAATGGCCGCGTCCGGCACCTAGCTAGTCTTCTTGTCTTCCCACCAGCATGGAGCTAAGCGCTTTCACTGGCTGTGAGCATAGTCATTGGGGAACAATGTCGACGGCCAGCGCGGAGCATGGTGCTTCCACTAGGACATGGGCGGGAGCCCCCGAGGCCCGAGGGTGGCACTCCGGAGAATCCGAGGCATGTACAGCCCCACTAATTATTATGTGAGAGTGTCACGAGCGGAGACCTTCACAGGCGTGAGTCGCCAGGCAAGGGCCCCGCCTTGCGCCGCCCTCGACCACCGTTGGGGCGTCCGGAAACCAGGACGATGCCAAGGGGCAAAGGGGACGCTAGCGGCGCCCTCGGCGACCACGGGCCCTCTGCCGGGGGGAAGGCTCGCCAGTGCCTCCCCGACAGAGGACCTACCTCCGGGCGACGCCTTGCTCCGTGCGATGCGGGGAGGGGCCTTGCTCCTGGCTCCTTCCACGCAGCCCCCAGTGCGCTTCCCTTGGTGGAAGGGAGGCTGCCATGCTGGGGCCGTCGTCCACCGCTATGACCTGATTCACTTGTGTCCCATGGTTAGCGTAAGCCTGCTCCTAAGAGATTAGTGGTACCCTGCAGCTGTTGTCGCCGGCGGGGTCGGCGAGGCTCCCGAGTGGCTCCTAGTAGGCCTCAACTTCCAGCGTGTCCTCTTCCCAACCCGGCTCGAGGAATGAGCCGGGGTCATCCTCTGGCGTGCACTCCTCGTCCATCATGCGGGGCAAATAGGCCTCCGGAGCCGTCGTCCCGGAAACCCCGCCAAAGTGCCCCGCGCTCCACGCCATCGGGCCTGGCGCGTCGCCCCGAGGATGGAAGGGCAGCATCCTGCTGGGGCCGTAGGGGGCAACGCTTGCGACGGCGCCCACCGGGGGAGGCACGGGTGCGGCTGGGTGCCCGGCTCCACTGGTCGCGTTGCCGCCAATGAACCCTCCTGGTGCGCCTGGGAGGACACGGGCGCGGCGAGACCCACCGTGCGATCAGGCCACAACTTGGGGCGTAGGTAGGGAGCAGAAAGGCGGCGTACCCCTGGTCGCGGCGTCCAACAGCTCAGCGACGTGCTCCAGCAACGTATCCCGGCCGCTCTCTGCTAGTCGGCACCGCAGTAGCTCCCGCGCCACTATGAGTGCGGCCCTCCTGTTTGCTTGCTCCCGTCGGGTGTGCGGTGCCGTTGCTGCGGCGTAGCTCGAGGCCCTTGCGGCGGCCCGCGCATGCCGCGGGGTAAGGGTGGAGGGCGTCGGACCGCGCCACCCGCGCCCTATGGTGTTTGGCAGTGCGCGTGCCGCCTGGAGCCCGGAGTTGAGGTCTTCTTGGGCGGAGGATGCCGCCTGGACTGGCCAAGCTGCCCAGTGGTTGATGTTGGCCCTCGGGTCGCCGGACATCGACACCGCGGAATGTTGGCGGGTCTGTTGATGGGAGAGAGGCTTCGGCGCACCCCTACCTGGCGCGCCAAATGTCGGATTCCGGGTTGTGGCAAAACCCTCAAGGTTCGAACACTCGGGTGCGCATGAAGATCTCTCGCCCCCCTAGCTCGCTCATTCACCACGATCTCAAAGTTCGGCACGTCGAACTCGAAGAACATGGGAAACAGGAGTTTATACTGGTTCGGGCCACCGATGTGGTGTAATACCCTACTCCAGTGTGGTGTGGTGGATTGCCTTGTAGGCTGGGGATAAACAAGTACAAGAGAAGAACAGCCTTCTTGAGCTCGGTGAGCTTGTGTGGTAGAGGATGATCTGAATGATCTGTCCCTTGCTAAGGTGGTGGCTAGTCCTATTTATAGAGGCCCGGGTCCTCTCCCCAAATGTTAGGCGGAAAGGGATCCCACAACGGCCAATTTGAAGGGGGACAGCTAGTACAAGCTATCCTGACAAAAGGTGGTCTTCGCCTGCCAAAGGCTCTAGTGGTGACGCCGTCGTGGGCTCCGCGATGACCTCCATCCTGCTGCTCTTGGTCTCGTTGCACCGATATAGAAACCTTTGTCTGATGCCTCGGGACCCCTCGCCTGCGCTTGCCCCTTTAGCACCAAAGAGGCAACGGGTACTCTGTGCCCGCTGGCGCCCGCCTGGCCTTGGTCGTCAAGGCTCACGTCACGGGAACCTCACGAGGTGCCCCTTCGCCTTGATCTCTCTGCTCCTCGTGTGCCAGCCTAGCGAGGCTGCCATTGAGGAGGTCATGTGTCGTCCGCCTCACGAGGCTCGGCCCCTCGCGAGGGTCTTGAGTGTTTGCTGGTGAAGGTGGGATGTACCAGGCCGTTGCAGGAGCCACGCTGTGGGCCGCAGGCAGGCCAGTCTGGGGACCCCCGTTCCAAGAACGCTGACAGTATTCTCTTTCTTAGTCCTGAAGATATGCAAGAGGCAAAGAAATCTATGAAAGAACAGGTTATTAAAGTAGAAGATGTTAAGAATTTACCACCTATTGAAGAAATACATGGTCTTAATAACCCGACACAGGTAGTAAAGGTAAACTCTCTCTATAGATTTGATGTAGGTGATATTCCTCGAAATAAGTCTGCTAGCCAATGCTTGGATGAGTTTGATAATTTTATTGTTAAACAAGAAAAGTTCAATGGTTATGTTGGTAGATAATTGAAACATAATGCTTATATGATTGAACACTTGAGTGATTATATGTCTAGAGTTAAAGGTGGCCTTAAACATATTAGTAAACATGCTTCTATGGTTACCACTCAGGTAGAACAAGTGCTTAAAGCACAAGATAATTTGCTCAGTGAATTAAATAATAAGAAAAATGATAATGTTGTTAGAGTTATGACTAGAGGGGGTAGAATGACTCAGGAACCTTTGTATCCTGAGGGCCACCCTAAGAGGGTTGAGCAAGATTCTCAGAGAAATAATGTTGATACACCTGGTCCTTCTAAGAAGAATAAAAAAATGATATTGCATGCTTCTAGTGAACCTGTTGTTGACACACCTAAGAATCCCAATGATATTTCTATTTCTGATGCTGAAACACAATCTGGTAATGAACATGAACCTAGTGATAATGTTAGTGATGATGTCCATTTGATGCTCAACCTAGCAACAACAATGATGTAGAGATTGAACCTGATGTTGATCTTGACAACCCACAATCAAAGAATCAACATTATGATAAGAGACTTCGTTGCTAGGAAGCACGGTAAAGAAAGAGAACCATGGGTTAAGAAAACCATGCCTTTTCCTCCTAATCCATCCAAGAAAGAGGATGATGAGGACTTTGAGCACTTTGCTGAAATGGTTAGACCTATCTTTTTGCGCATGCCTTTGACTGATATGCTTAAAATAAATCCTTATGCTAAGTATACGAAAGATATTGTTACAAATAAAATAAAGATACCGGAAGCTGAAATTTCCACCATGCTTGCCAATTATACTTTTAAAGGTGGAATACCTAAGAAACTAGGAGATCCAGGAGTACCAACTATACCATGCTCCATTAAAAGAAACTATGTTAAAACTGCTTTATGTGATCTTGGAGCCGGTGTTAGTGTTATGCCTCTCTCTTTATATTGTAGACTTGATTTGAATAATTTTACACCTACTGAAATATCTTTGCAAATGGCCGATAAATCAACTGCTATACCTGTCGGTATTTGTGAGGATGTGCATGTTGTCGTTGCAGACGTTACTATTTTAAAGGACTTTGTTATTCTTGATATTCACGAGGACGATAGCATGTCGATTATCCTTGGTAGAACCTTTCTGAATACTGCAGGGGCTGTTATTGATTGCAACAAAGGCAATGTCACTTTTCATGTTAATGGTAATGAGCATACGGTACACTTTCCGAGGAAACAACCTCATGTCCACAGTATCAATTCTACTTGAAAAATTTCAACGATTACTATTGGAGGTTTTGAATTCCCTCTTCCTACTGTCAAGAAGAAATATGATATTCTTATTGTTGGGGACATGCATATCCCCGTTGAGGTAACCTAGTGTTATTCAAAAATTCTCCGGTTTCATGCGAGTCGGAAAGAGTTTGTTAACAAGACTTGATCAACCTTGTTAGTGGATTCCTTTTGATGAGCACGAGATGGATGAAGTTAGAAAGCACAACTCTCTGTACCCTCCTTTTACTTTCTGTTATTTAGATTAAATAATACAAAAATAGTATTTTCTATCTGTTTTCTGAATTATCCTTGCAATAAAAATACCCCTAAAATAAAAGTTCTCCAAATGTCCTGAAAATGAAATATGAATTTTTGTAGAATATTTAAGAATTTCTGGCATTGAGAACACATCAGGGGGGCCACCATTTGGCCACGAGGGCACAGGGCGCGCTCACCCCTTGGGGCGCGCCCCCTGCCTCGTGGGCCCCACGTGGACCCCCTCCACTTATTCCATCACCCACTCACTTCGTATTCCTCCAGAAAAATCCTCCCATGGCTCAAACCCGTGTTCTAGCTCATCTTGCTGCCATTTTCGATCTCTTTTCTCAAAGCTCCATTCACAAAACTGTTTTGAGGGATTGTTCTTCGGTATGTGACTCCTCCAAAGGTCCAATTAGTTTTTTTCTCGTGCTTTATTTATTGCAAATTTTTGCTGCTAAGGTGACCATGTTCTTGAGCTTGCATGTCAAATTTATATGGTCCAAAGTAGTTTTAATGCATGATATAGCCTCTAGGCACTTATGGGAGTAGTTGCTGTCAATCTTGTTGAGTTTGGTTCACTTCTATTTCGAGTCACTAAAATTTCAGAAATTTTTCAGAGAAAGAAAAATGCATAGGAAAATGTACCAAGGTGGTTCCTCAAGGAAGCAAGAACCAAGGCTTGCGATATGTGAGTCGGACGATGAACCATCGAGGGAAGCTCAACTGCGGCCTTGTGAATGGCCGTCAGAGGAGTTTATGGTCCAGGCAGGCATCAAGGATGAATTTGACGCGTATGTGCGTAATGCTGATCATGAGGACTTCGTGTCAGATAAGTGCCTATAGTACCACTACCTAACTGATTCCTTTGTGAGGAGGTTTAAATTTACATCCTCGTGCAATTCTCGCACACTGTTTTATTTGATCTTTATGATAAATCATATACCATGGACCTAGAAGATTTTAATACTGCTTGTAAACTCCCGCAGTGGAGCAATGTTAGTGAACCTCGCAAATCTGAATATAAAGACTTTCTTGCTACTATCACTGTGGGGGAATCTAGGGAAATCACACAAGCTACCATAGGGAGCATTCATTTCCCTTCCATACAATATTTTGCTCTCTTTATAGGTAAATGCATTAACGGTAAGGATGAGGCTTGTCACATATGCGTTCCAGATCTTAGTGTCCTCAAGAGTGCGGTATAAGGTGATAAACAATATAACTTGGGGGGCCATTGTTGCACGAAGGTTGCATGTTAACGGTACAAGTGGAGATTTGTTTGGTGGAATTTATGCAACTCCCGTAGCTAACTATCTTGGTGTACCCATACATGGAAATGATATGGAGTTGCCTCCTGCTTATCTAGATTATAGTGCTATGTGTCGTGGTTCTGAGTCTGACAGTAGAATGGGGGTAGGTATGGAGAGGCAAGATCCTAGCTATGGAGTGGTTGTATACGCAAGATGTTTATGAGTTCAGGCCCTTCTCGGAGGAAGTAACAGCCCTACGTCTCGGAGCCCGGAGGCGGTCGATCGTATTATGTACGTATGAGTTCTGAAGTGCGAACCCTTTATCTTGAGGAGGGGTGGCTTATATAGAGTTCGCTGCACCCTCCAGCCCTCAGTTATGCAGGGATTAAGGTACATAAAGATTGGGGGTTACTGGTAACGCCCCACATAAAATGCTATGATGACCATAAAGGCTACTTAATGACCGACCGTTGGTGTGCAGACTGGCTTTAGATCTTCTGGCGGTCGAGTGGTTGACTGATGGTCGAGTGTCTTCAGGTCCGTCGAGTGGAATCCTTCCAGGTCTACTGAAAGGTGTTTTCTTCAAGATATGTCCTTGGGGAGGGTATTTTGGACAGGTCCATGACCCTACCCTAGGTACATGACTTCATCAGTAGCCCCCGAAATGGATCGAGGTTTGAATGGGGAAGGAGTTGAGAACTCTTCCGACCCACTTTTCGTGCGATGAGCACATCCTGTTCTGGATCAATGAGCTTAGGTGACGGCTTCAACTTCTTTTTCAATCGCCTTGATCCATTCTTTATATCCGTCGAGTGTGTTTTTCGTACTTGGAGAACTTCGAATGACAGGACGGAGGAAATCTTCTGTCTGACGATTTGCTCTGTGGCGCGTGGATTTAGCGGGATTCGAATTTTTGGGAAACGAGCAGGGCGGAGGAAGCCGTAGTAATCGGACGGGATAAGGATGGGACGCCTCGATCCCCGCACCACCTTTTTCGCCACGTATCACGCGGCTGACTGTTGCGGGATTTGACAGGATCGCCCGGGCCTACCAGTCAGTCACTCGGAAGCAACCTCATATAAGGCCTCGGACGGGGGTTTTTGAACAGTGCATTCCCCTTCCCTCCTCCCTTCTCCAGATTCATCCGCCGCGTGCGATTCCACCTCTGCGTTGCTGCTCCATGCGCGTTTCGCCGATGACAATGGTGAAGGACAAGACGGCGGCTTTGGAGCGGGCGAAGAAGGTGACGGCGAAGGCGAAGGGAAGAGCGACCAGTCGGGGCGGATCCTCGTCGAGGGCCGGCTTGCCGCAGGGCTGGATCCAGGGCGACTGGATCCGCTCGACGATCAGCCAGAAGGATCTCGACGACATGGCCAATGAGGGACGGATCCCCCATGGATCAGCGTGTCTCCCGAGGAAGGAGTGGGAGCCACAACCTCTGGAGCGTGAGTGTGTTCTCTTGGCCACCCATGTCGCATCATGGGTTTTCTCTCGCCGCCTCACCCTTTCTTTTCGTGGATTTCTGAATTTCTTTGGGGCACAACTTCACCACTTCACTCCCAACTCCATCGTGTATCTCGCTGCTTTCGTGTCTTTGTGCGAGAATTTCTTGGGTTGCCGGCCTCATTGGGGTCTTTTCAAGCACATTTTCACTTGTCGCTCCCAGACGGTGAAAAAGGCCAATCCAAGTGACGAGAGAACTCAAGTGATTCAGATGTGTGGGGGTCTTGGGGTTCAAATGAGAGGAAAAAGCTCTTTTCCAGCCATGATCTTACCTGAGTCAGTCCGTGGATGGCAGTCGACTTGGTTCTATCCAAGGACCAGCCGGCCTTGAGCGATCGGCCGGACTCCCTCGTTTTTCCATGGACCGAGTGAGCAAGCCATCTTCTCTGAAGGTGATTCCAGAAGAGAGGGCGCGGGTGAAGGTGTTGGTCGAACGAGTTGTCCAGCTCATCCGAGACGGGGTGACTGGCATGGATCTCCTGGAGGTCTTCCTTCGACGACGCATCCAGCCGCTTCAAGCCCGAGACAATCCGATGTGGTTGTACTCCGGCACTAAGGACACCACTCGGATCCACCCGGAGGAGATCGAGGATGCCATGCTGGAAAGATGTCTTGGGGGCATCACAGGAAACAAGGACAACCCTCGAGGGCCCAGGAGGATCCCTCCACTCGACCAGTCCTACGAATTAGACAAGGTCCATTCCTGCATCTTTGATTGTGATCCTGCTTTCTCCATCTTGTTTGCTTAAATCAGTCGATTGAATTTTGTCTTGTTTGTCGTCTTCCAGGACACCACCGAGATGTATTCGATGCCCAACGGGGCGCAAAGACCGGTCGAGGAGGAGGAAGGGAGTGGAGGCGAAAGCCAGGAGGAATGGCAATCTGATGGTGAGGAGGACGAAGATGACGACAGCTCCGGCGAATAGGAGGAGGAGGAAGGGGAGGAATAAGTCGACCCTCCCCGCATGGAAAGACGATCCAAGCTCACCCGTGACCCCGCGGTCGAGGGTGGCAAGGCTATCGCGCCTGTCGGGCAGTCAACGAAACGTCCTCGGACGACCTCTTCGGCGCCAACTGAAAAAGCGCCGAAGCAACCCCGAGCGACGCCATCAAAGCCGACGAAGGCTTTGCCCAAGATGAAGATGGCCATCCCCACCATTTCCGGCACAAAGAACTTGTGTTTTCTTGTTCAGCATGGACATACTTTTGGTCGACTTGTTGACTGATCAACTGATTTCTGAAATCTGCAATGCTGCCACCTTCGAGACCTCAGCCAGGAACGAAGACCAGGAGATGGAAGATGCTATCACCTCTAACCTTGGTATGATCGCTGTAGTTTCACTTTTGGTCGATTGGATTTCTGTTTTTAACTCTGAATCTTTCTTGTAGTCCCTCCTCATGTCATTGATCTCCCTGATGATGATGATGAGGCGCCATTGAGGCGGACGAGAACTAAGAAGGCGCCTGCTGGCAAGACTGCTCAGGTTGCATCAGTGCCTGAGGCACTGGTTCATGAGGGTGGCAACATCACTCGGACTTCCGTGTCTTTCACTGTGCCGTTGACGAGTGTCCGGCCTTCATCGTCGACTGCTGATCCGCCCTCCCTTTTCTCCACACACCACGTCCCAGAGGACCAAGTGGGTGCTGCTAAGGAAGCTATACGCCAGGTGGGGATCATGATGGAGCAAGTGAAGGTGGTCCGGGAGGCTAGCCAGGCGGCCTATGATGCCAGCTCAGCTCTTCAGAGCAATGTCCGGGTTAGTTGATCATCACCACTTTTTCTGTTAGGATATGCTACCTGAAAAACTCTTCTTTCTAAAGATCTTCGTATCTGAACACCCACTGGGTGTGTCGATTGAATTTTTGGACCGGTGGGGGCACGCTGAGTGCACCCACCGGTGTAGTCCCGAGACTATGGTGGGCTGGCGGCAAATCGTAGTCTTTATACTTTGAATTTCTTTTTCAACTTCTTCACTCGGTCTAGTCAGACCATGTCGAATGGAATCTTGAAACCGGTGGGGGCACGCTGAGTGCACCCATTGGGTGTAGTCCCCGAGACTATGGTGGATCTTGGCGATCGGCAATCGTAGTCTGAAGAACTCTTTTTTTTATGATCCTGAGGCCGACTGCTGACAGTTAGCTGTGGTTTAGGGTCATAGCCTTTTTGTCTCTTTCGGTCGACTGATCGAACCGAGTCGGTAGGACTAGTGGGGGCACGCTAAGTGCACCCACTGGGTGTAGTCCCCAAGACTACTGTCGAATATTTCGATTCGGTTGTAGTCTTAGAAACACAATGATTTTTCTTAGTCACTCGGAAGTAACCTATCTTTGATGTCTGTCGATTGATTCTTCGCAGAAATCCTGCGAGCTTGTGGCTCGCTATATTGAATTGGAAAACAAACAGATCCAGCTCAACCTTGACTTGAAGCTTGCTCAGGAGAACTTGCAGAAGGCGAGAGACGAAGCAAAAGGTATGGCTGGTGAGAACTTGACGACTGTCTTTGTCTTTATGTCCCTTCCTAATTCTGATCTCACTGTCATTTTGCAGACAAAATGGAGGAGGCTCTGAAGAAGAAGGATCATGACCTTGCCGAGGCGCAGAAAACGGCTTTGAACAAAACCAAGCTCGCGGAAGAAAAGTTGTCTTTAGTCGGAAAACTTGAAGAAGAGAACACCAATCTGAAAGCTGCTCTCGATGCGGCCAACAAGGAGGTTAGTCGACTGAAGAACGACAAGATAGCTCTGAGCGACAAGGCTGGCAAACTGCCGGGGAAGAGGAACGATCTAGAGGCTTATCTGGGAGGGCTCGCCAAGAAGTTATTCCTCATGCTTGAAGGTAATTCCTCTTATCCGATTGACTTGTTATCACTGACTCATCATAGAACCATTATCTTGAACTCGAGTTGTGTTTGCAGAATTCTGTCAGAACTTCGAGGAAGAGACTAGTCGAGTGGAGACAAGCCTGGACCCCATTAACTCCCCCGTGAAGGATGAAGCCGCCATGAATGTGCTCTGACTGGAGTCTCGTGTCGCTGCTGTGGTGGACTACCTCACTCGACTGAAGGTTGCGGTGTCACGGATTGACTCGACACTCTGGCCCGGCGAAACACTTCAAAATGACCTCGAGTCTTTAATGACTCGATTGAATGACGTTCCAAGTCGAGTGCAGGAATGGAAAAAGTCTTCTGCCAGATGCGGTGCCGATGTTGCTCTGTCCCTGGTCCGCGTTCACTGCAAGAAGGCGCGAGAGGAAAAGCTGGCGTCCATCAAAGTTGCCAATACCAAGAAGTACGACTTCCGATCTTTCATGGAGACTTTCATTGGTGCTGCCACCCGGATCGCTGACGGGATTGACCTGGACCAGTTCGTCGCGCCTTCCAGTCCTCCGCCTGAGGAGTAAAAAACTTCCATGATTCGTCTTAAATTTGCCTCGGAATGCCGAGTGATCTTGTAACCGATAAACTTTAACAGGCTTGATGCCTGGGTACTTATGCATCCGTAGGATGTTATCCGAACTTTACTTATCGTCAAATATGCTTTCATTTGCCTTCGAGTGAACTTTGTTCTTCACTCGGAATATACTTCAGTGCTTGAGGTGCAGCTCTGAGGTGAAAAATCCAGTCGACCTACACTTCATTGTTCTTGCAGGTAGGGATGGAGTTCGGATTGTACTTATGGCGCAGCTCCGCAGGAGAAGGTAACAGTCGACCTACACCTCGTCGTCCTTGCGGATCGGGATGGAGCGCACGTTGTACTTGTGGCACAGCTCTGAAGAAGAAGGTAGCAGTCGACCTGCACCTCGTCGTCCTTGCGGATTGGGATGGAGCGCACGTTATACTTGTGGCGCAGCTCTGAAGGAGAAGGTAACAGTCGACCTGCACATCGTCGTCCTTGCGGATTGGAATGGATTTCGTACTTAGGCGAGTACTGGACTGCAGCTAAGCCCCCGAGTGGGAGGTTCGCTCTCCACTCGGTAGGATTTTTCAAATTTGGAGAGTACTGGACTGCTGCCAAGCCCCCGAGTGGGAGGTTTGCTCTCCACTCGGTAGGATTTTTCAAACTTAGGCGAGTACTTGGACTGCAGCTGAGCCCCCGAGTGGGAGGCTGGCTCACCACTCGGTAGGATTTTAAACACTTTGGCGAGTACTTGGACTGCAGCTAAGCCCCCGAGTGGGAGGCTGGCTCACCACGCGGTAGGATTTTCAGATACTTAGGCGAAACGGATTCAGCTTAAGCCCCCGAGTGGGAGGCTGGCTCTCCACTCGGCAGGGATTTTTTTTACAAACTTAGGCGAAACGGGTTCGCGGCTAAGCCACCCACTGGGGGAAATTTCTCATGTAAATGAAAATTAATAACAATCACTGGGAAAATTATAACATTCTTGTCTTTGATAAACAAACTACAGAGGTACTTTTATTACATCTCACCCATGTGAGTACTTAAATGTAAAAGGGGCGGAGCAGCTCCGCATTCCAAGCTCGAGGCTCATCAATGGGCGATCGACGTTGTAAAGATGGTATGCTCCATTGTGGAGAACTACGGTGATGATGAAGGGACCTTCCCAAGTGGGAGCGAGCTTGTGTGGTTTCTGTTGATCCACTCGGAGGACCAAGTCTCCTTCTTGAAAGGTTCGGCTCTTCACATTTCTAGCATGGAATCGACGCAAGTCCTTGCGATAGATGGTCGAGCGGATCAGGGCCATCTCTATCTCCTCTTCAAGGAGGTCGACTGCATCTTGCCGGGCTTGCTCCGCTTCATCTTCAGAGTAGAGTTCGACTCAGGGTGCATTGTGAAGCAGGTCACTCGGCAGAACTGCTTCAGCTCCATAGACCAGAAAGAATGGAGTTCTCCCAGTCGACCGATTAGGAGTGGTCCTCAATCCCCAAAGAACCGACGGAAGTTCGTCGACCCACGCTCCTGCTGCGTGCTCGAGATCGCGCATCAGTCGAGGTTTTATTTCTTTGAGAATTAGACCGTTTGCTTGTTCTGCTTGTCCATTCGACTGGGGGTGAGCAACTGAACAATAGTCGACTCGCGTGCCCTGAGAGGCGCAAAAGGCTTTGAACTTGTCGGAATCGAAGTTTGACCCATTGTCAGTGATGATGCTATGCGAAACTCCATATCTGAATATCAACTCTCCGATGAAATTGATAGCGATTACGCGACGAGGTTCTTGATAGGTTTAGCTTCGATCCACTTCAGAACTTGTCGACCGCCACTAGCAAGTGAGTGAAACCGCTTCGCCAGTTCTCGATGGTCCAATCATATCCAACCCCCAAACAAAGAAAGGGCCGTGAGTGGAATGGTCTTCAAGGCTCGAGGCGGGTTTGTGTGACATATTGGAATAGAACTGACACCCTTCACACTTGTCGACTATTTCCTTTGCCATTTCATTTGCTTTTGGCCAGTAAAATCCCGCTCGGTATGCTTTAGCCACAATGGTCTGAGAGGACACATGATGACCACAGGTCCCCGAGTGGATATCATCAAGAATTATCTGACCTTCTTCTGGTATTATGCACTTCTGGCCGACTCCAGTCGCGCTTTCTCTGTACAATTGTCCCTTGATCACAGTAAAGGCCTTGGATCGACGGACGATCTGTCGAGCCTCTTCTTCGTTCTCCGGGAGCTCTTTCCTTAGGATATACGCGATGTACGGCACTGTCCAGTCAGGAGTGATGACCACGACTTCCATGACCAGGTCGACCACAGCTAGGACTTCAACTTCAGTCGGATCGGTGGTACTTTTTGGCTGTGGGGTTTCTTCGGTGAAAGGATCCTCTTGAATTGACGGTGTGTGGATGTGTTCCAAAAACACATCACTGGGAATCGCTTCCCTCTTGGACCCTATTTTCGCCAAATCATCAGCAGCTTGATTTTTCAGTCGGGGTACATGATGAAGCTCTAACCCCTCAAACTTCTTCTCTAGCTTCCTCGCTGCATTGCAATAACCAGTCATGGCTGGACTTCTGACATCCCACTCCTTCATCACCTGATTAACCACTAGATCTGAGTCGCCATAAACCATGAGGCGATGGATGCCGAGTGAAATGGCCATACGCAACCCGTACAATAGTGCTTCATATTCTTCTTCATTGTTGGAAGAATCAAAGTGAATCTGGAGCACATATCTGAGCTTATCTCCTCGGGGGGAAACCAACACTACCCCAGCACCGGAACCATTCAGCATCTTGGAACCATTCAGCATCTTGGAACCATCAAATAACATGGTCCAGTGCTCCGAGTGAACTTGAGTCGGCAATTGCTGTTCGATTCACTCGGTGATGAAATCTGCTATTGCTTGGGACTTGATGGCTTTCTTTGCCTCAAACTTGATATCAAGGGAAGGAGTTCAATCGCCCATTTCGCCACTCGACCAGATTGCATCTCTCACAGTGTAATCTCGACAATGGGGCGTCACGATTTAATTTGTAATGGAATGGTCGAGAAGTAATGAGCAACCTTCTTCGTGGTCATGTAAATCCCATAAACAAGCTTCTGATAATGAGGGTATCTTTGCTTTGATGGGGTCAATACTTCAGAAAGATAATATACCGGGCGCTGAACTTTGAAGGCTTTTCCTTCTCTTCCCACTCGACCATAAGTACTGTACTGACGACTTTTCATGTGGCTGCGATGTAAAGCAGCAAAGGCTCTTTGCTGATTGGGGCAGCAAGCACCGGCTGGGTGGAGAGCAGAGCTTTTAGCTCTGCAAACGCTGCATCAGCTTCGGGAGTCCACTCGAACTTGTCTGACTTCTTCATCAGTCGGTAAAGAGGCAATGCCTTTTCACCGAGACGAGAGATGAATCGACTTAAAGCGGCCAAGCATCCAAAGAAGCTTCGGACATCGTGCACACGCAGTATGCGTTTCATTCGGAGTATAGTGCCAACTTTTTCTGGTTGGCATCGATTCCTCGCTCGAAACGAAAACCGAGTAACTTTCCGCCAGAACTCCGAATGTAAACTTTGATGGATTAAGCTTGATATCATACCTCCTGAGATTGGCAAATGTTTCAGCAAGGTCAGTCAACAGGTCGGAACCTTTCCGTGACTTGACCACAATATCATCCATGTATGCTTCCACATTCCAACTGATTTGAGTGAGCAAACACTTCTGAATCATCCTCATGAATGTGGCTCCGGCATTCTTGAGGCCGAATGGCATGGTGACATAACAGAAGCACCCGAATGGAGTCATGAAAGCTGTTTTGATCTCGTCGGGTCCATACAGACGGATCTGATGGTAACCGGAATAGGCGTCTAAGAAAGACAACCGCTCACATCCCGCAGTCGAGTCGACTATTTGGTCGATGCGGGGGAGGGGAAAATGATCTTTCGGGCAGGCCCGATGGATATGTTTGAAGTTGATGCACATGCGAAGTGACTTGTCCTTCTTAGGAACCATGACAACATTGGTGAGCCACTCGGAGTGGTAAATCTCTCGGATAAACTCTGCTGCTAAGAGCCGAGCCACCTCCTCGCCAATGGCCTTTCTCTCTCGGACGCGGACCGTCAAGATGTTCTTTGACAGGTTTGACTTTTGAGTCGACTCATAGACGATGCTCGGCCCGATCCCACAGGAACACCCGGCATGTCAGCAGGCTTCCATGCGAAGATGTCCCAGTTCTCACGGAGGAACTGTATGAGCGCTTCTTCCTATTTGGAGTCGGGTGTTGTTGAGATGTGAGTCGGAGCAGCATTGGGATCGGTCGGGTGAATGTGAATCGGTTTCGTCTCACCGGACGACTGAGATGCTGACTCCGTGGTGGGATTCTTGGCTTGCAACAAATCACTCGGGTCTGTAGTTTTCTGGTACACTTGCAGCCTTTCTGAAAACACTCTTCTGCTTTCTTCCGATTGCCAATGACAGTGATCACACCTTTGGGGACTGGCATCTTTAGTTTGAGGTATACATAACATGGTCGAGCCATGAAACGCGCATATGCCAGCCTCCCCAGAATAGCGTGATAAGCGCTCTGGAAATCCACGACCTCGAAGGTCAACTTTTCCTTACGAAAGTTCTTGTAATCACCAAAAACCACATCAAGAGCAATTTGGCTGAGTGACTCAGCCTTCTTTCCAGGAATGACTCCATGGAAGCTCATGTTGCTGGTGCTGATTCTGGACATCGGAATGCCCATCCCTTTCAACGTCTCTGCATACAGTATGTTCAGGCCACTGCCACCATCCATCAAAACTTTAGTTAGTCGAGTGCCTTCGACGACTGGGTCGACCACCAAAGCATGCCTCTCAGGGGTAGCTATGTGTGTTGGGTGATCAGACTGGTCGAAGGTGATGGCGGTCTGTGACCATTTCAGATAACTGGGTGTCGCAGGAGCGACCATGTTCACTTCCCGGTTGATAACTTTCAATCGACTTTTGCTTTCAACGTCAGCAAAAATCATCAGGGTGGAATTGACCTGGGGGTATCCACCGTCACTATCTTCCTTGTCCTCAACTTTTTCCGACTCCTTCTCCTTATCCTTGGGCTGCTTCCCCTGGAACTGCTGAATCAAGAGCCGACACTATTGAGTGGTATGCTTTGGGTAAATGAGTTTACCCTCTTCGTCTTTCTTCGTGTGAATGTGACACGACAAGTCCAATACATCATTTCCATCTTGGTCTTTCACCTTCTTGGGGTTCCAAGGTCCCTTGGATTTCCCTTTGAACTTTCCTGGAGTCACGGCCAAGGCTTCTCTAGGAGCAGCTGGCTCGGCTTTTCGCTTCGCCCGATCGAGTTCCTCCCCGGTTTCATTAGCGGCTGACTTGTACTTGCCACTCCGGAGCCGATCCTCTTCTTCACCATTGGCATACTTGGTGGCGATCTCCATCATTCGACTCAGGGTCATGTCTCCGGTCGACCGAATTTCAAGCTTAATTCTCTGTTCTTAACACCTTCCTTGAAGGCACAGACTGCCTGATGATCAGATACATTCTCTACTGTGTGATGCAAGGTGATCCATCTCTGGATGTAATCCTCAGAGTTTCATTAGACTTCTACACACACGACTGCAACTCTGTCAACCCTGCTGGCCGTTTGCAAGTTCCTTCAAATGTCCTGACAAACACTCGGGCAAGATCTTCCCAAGTGTAAATGTTGCTGGGTGCTAACTGATTCAACCATGCTCTGGCCGAGCCCTCCAACATAAGAGGCAGGTGTTTCATGGCCACTTCATCATTGCCGCCTAATCTGAACAACCACTCGGTAGTCCTCAAGCCAAGTATCTGGCTTGGACTCACTGGTGAACTTACTGACTCCAGTCGCCAACCTGAAGTTGGGAGGAATCACCGCGGCCCTGATGGCTCTGCTAAAACACTCTGGTCCTGGGACGTGTACTCTGCTGCTGGCGGGCACATTTTTGTCATGGCCTTCTCGGTGAGCTCTGTTCCTGTCGACCAAGCCTTGAACGATGATGGATCTCGCATCAAAGCCTGGTTCCCTGGGGTCGACTGGAATCCTTCGCCCAACACTGTGCTGGCGTTTGTCATCTTTCTGTCGAGGCACATATGACCCACCCCTTGGGGGAGGAGTGGGAACTCGACGCCGATCATCACGGTCGAATCGGTCCTCATACTGATCACGCCGGCCTCCATGTCCCTCACGCATCGGGGGCAATCTTGGGCTATGAGCCGACTGGACTGTATTAGCAGCGACGGATCTGCTGTGAATCCTATTCCGCGACGGCGATACACCTGAATTTTGATCTCCTGCTGCCCGGAGTAAATCTCTGATCTGTAGCAAGCCTCTGCCAGCCTCTGACTGGGAAGGCGGAATGGACTCTGCTATACGAGCTGCAGCTACTAGATTCTGAATTGGAGTTCGGTATACCTGACTCGGTTGTGGAAAGAGTTGACGTCGACTGGGCGACGGGACCTGTTGTTGCGCTCGTTCGTCGAGCACTCGCTGGACATTTTCCAGTCGAGTGCGCTCAGCCAAGTTGGCCAAACGTGCATCTTCTAAGGCACGGGCCTTGGGGGTTTCTCCAACGATAGGAGTATGAAGCGCATCCATGTTCCGGCGGCGAAGCTCCTCTCTCTGCAGCGAAGTGAGGGGCTCGGGTTGATACTCTTCGTGAACTCGCTGCTGCTCGCTTCGCCAACGCCTCCGTCGGCGCGGGGGAAACCAGGAGGTCTATGTGGTCCGTCGACCATCAGAACCTCCGCCGCTGGATCGCTGCTATCACACTCGGATGCAGTCTCTGCGGAGCCAGTCGATAGGTCGAACAGGCCGTAGAGGGATTCGTCGGGCTCGATTGTCGCGACTTGGGGAGTGGCCGACTGGCGGGCCACCGCGTGCCTCACCCACCGTTGAAGCCTCGACCAACCGGAGCGCTTGCGCTGGCGAGAGACTGGGAGGGAGGACGGCACAATAGCCGACCGATACTGGGTCGACGGCTACCGCAGGAGGACCCCGCGGATGCACGTGCGAAAATGCGTTGCCCCGCGGACGGGGAGTGCGTCGACGTCGAGTGGAGCCTCCTGCAACCAAGCGGAATCATCGGCGATGAACGTGAGCGCGCCGAGACGGATCTCGTGGCCCTCAACCAAAACTCCACCTGAAACCATGATGAATGGGATCGGAAAAACTGTAACTTCTCCAACAAGTTGCTAAGAAACCTGCCCCACGGTGGGCGCCAACTGCCGTGGTTCTAAGCCTGACAGTAGAATGGGGCGTAGGTATGGAGAGGCAAGATCCTAGCTATGGAGTAGTTGTATACGCAAGATGTTTATGAGTTCAGGACCTTCTCGGAGGAATTAACAGCCCTACGTCTCGGAGCCCGGAGGCGGTCGACTGTATTATGTGCGTATGAGTTACAGGGGTGCGAACCCTTTACACTGAGGAGGGGGTGGCTTATATAGAGTTCTCCAGACCCCTCCAGCCCTCAGTTATGCAGGGATTAAGGTACATAAACATTGGGGGTTACTGGTAACGCCCCACATAAAGTGCTATGATGACCATAAAGGCTACTTAATGACCGACTGTTAGTGTGCAGACTAGCTTTAGATCTTCTGGCGGTCGAGTGGTTGACTGATGGTCGAGTGTCTTCAGGTCCGTCGGGTGGAATCCTTCTAGGTCGACTGAAAGGTGTTTTCTTCAAGAGATGTCCTTGGGGAGGGTATTTTGGACAGGCCCATGACCCTACCCTAGGTACATGACTTCATCACTATGGTTTGCCATCAGTTTCTTGAGAGGAATGAATAGTTCATCCAGTACCGGCTAATCTTTGACAGACAGCGCACTGTCCATGTTGCCCTCCCTGCTCCTACTTTCTTTAACTTTCAGGCAAAAAGGAGATATGTTATCACTAGGGAGGAGGCGAACGAGTTTGAGAGGAGGACGGAGGCAGCTCGCCTCCAAGCTGCAGATCTTCAGGCAGTAGCTGCTGCATCTCAGTACGACCCCAGCTACGATTTGGATATCCGCCAGGCCAGAAGTGCCCATAAACCAACGTAGGCCAAAAGCCTAAGCTTGGCGGAGTACCTATTTCTCACCGACATTACATTCATGTTCACACACTCATTCTAGTTGTCAGTGCTCATACTTTTTCATTGTACTATCCATGCTAGTTTATTTTTCTTTCTAAGCCTTCTTCTTGTGTGTTTGAAAAGGCTTAAGAAAAACCAAAAAAAATAGTTGTAGCTTTTAGCTAGTTTACTTTACATGCCTTTAGTAGTAGTAACTAAAAGAAAACCCAAAAAGATTTCTTGTTCTTCTTTTGCTTGTTGGGAGCTTTCCCGTGTAAATAGTTTTATTTCTTTTCTTATTCTTTGGGGGTCGAGAGGAGAAGACCATGATGAAAATGTTGAGTGGCTCTCATATGCATTATTGTTGATTTAACCAAGAGCCCATATTACCTTGTCTTCTCCCTTGTATTGAATGCTTGCATATTCCAGCTTAGTCCAATGCACTTGCACTATTATTATTATCCACACCGTTCGGTTGTGCGAGTGAAAGGCAATAATGACGATATATGATGGACTGAGTGAGATGAGAGAAGCTGGTATGAACTCGACCTATCTTGTTTTTGTAAATATGATTAGTTCATCATTCCTGATTCAGCCTATTATGAATGAAACATGTTTGCAATGACAATTAGAGATTATAGTTGCTCATGCCATGCTTAATTAGCTAGGAGCTTATAATGGTTTACCTTGCGTGCCAACATGCTATGAATATGGTTGTGATGTGGTATGATAGGGTGGTATCCTCCTTTGAACGATTCGAGTGGCTTGACTTGGCACATGTTCACGCATGTAGTTGAAACAAAATCAACATAGTTTCCATGATATTTATGTCCACGGTGATTTATATCCTACTCATGCTTGCACTCATTATTGATTAATCTTAATGCATGTTCATGACTATTGTCGCTCTCTAGTTGGTCGCTTCCCAGTCTCTTTCTAGCCTCCACTTGTACTAAGCGGGAATACTCCTTGTGCATCCACTTCCATAAAACCCCAAAGTTATTCCATATGAGTCCACCATACCTTCCTATATGCGGTATTTACCTGCCGTTCCAAGTAAATTTGTATGTGCCAAACTCTAAACCTTCAAATGAAATCCCGTTTTGTATGCTCGAATAGCTCATGTATCAACTAGGGCTATCTATATCTTCCATGCTAGGTGGGTTATTCTCACGATGAGTGGACTCCGCTCATCGTTCACGAGAAAATGGCCGGTAACCGGGATGCCCAGTCCCATTCTCAAATCAAATCAAAATAATTGCAAACAAAACTCCCCCAGGATTGTTGTTAGTTGGACAGCACCCGTTGTTTCGAACAAGCCATGGATTGATGTTTGTTGGTGGTGGGGGAGTATAAAATTTACCATTCTATTTGGGAACCGCCTATAATGTGTGTAGCATGGAAGATATCGAGATCTCTTGGTTGTTATGTTGACAATGAAAGTATGCCACAGAAAATATTATTTATCTCTGTTTCAAAACTCGAGCTCTGGCACCTCTGCAAATCCCTGCTTCCCTCTGCGAAGGGCCTATCTATTTGCTTTTATGTTGTCATCATCCTCTTATTAAAAAGCACCAGTTGCAGAGCACCGCTGTCATTCGCATGCATTGCTATTAATTTACATTGAGTATGACTGTGACTGGATCTCTTTTACCATGAATTACAATGTCTAGTCAGTCCTTGATCTTCAGGGGTGCTCTGCATTTATGTTTTGCGGTCTTAGAAAGGGCTAGCGAGATACCATCTTATTATATCATGTTATGATTGTTTTGAGAAAGTGTTGTCATCCGAGATTTATTATTATTGCTCGCTAGTTGATTATGCCATTGATATGAGTAAACATGAGACCAAAATGTTGTTGTGAATATGGTTAGTTCATAATCCTTGCTGAAAACTTGAATGCTGGCTTTACATATTTGCAACAACAAGATCAAACAGAGTTTGTAAAAGTTTTTCTTTATCACTTTCAGTTTGTCAACTGAATTGCTTGAGGACAAGCAAAGGTTTAAGCTTGGGGGATTTGATACGTCTCCAACGTATCTACTTTTCCAAACACTTTTGCCCTTGCTTTGGATTCTAACTTGCATGATTTGAATGGAACTAACCCGGATTGACGTTGTTTTCAGCAGAACTGCCATGGTGATATTTTTGTGCAGAAGTAAAAGTTCTCGGATGTCCTGAAAATCCACAAAGACACGTTTTGGAATTAATGAAAAATACTGGCGAAAGAATCAGCATCAGGGGGCCCACACCCTGTCCATGTGGGTGTAGGGCATGCCCCCCTGGGGCACGCCCCCTACCTCATGGGCCCCTGGGACTCCACCGACCTCAACCCCAACTCCATAGATTCACTTTCGGGGAGAAAAAAATCGAAGAGAAGGATTCATCGCGTTTTATGATACAGAGCCGCCGCCAAGCCCTAATCTTCCTCGGGAGGGCTGATCTGTAGTCCGTTCGGGGCTCCGGAGACGGGAATCCGTCGCCAACGTCATCATCAACCATCCTCCATCACCAATTTCATGATGCTCACTGTCGTGCATGAGTAATCCCATCGTAGGTATCAGGACCCCGATCCTATGTCACACCGATCTAGCATGTAACACATCATATCACTTTGCGGCCTCACGCACGGTATTCCCACGGGTGCCACCTTACCTGGCCCGGGACCGTTTGCGCCTTTTGGCTCACGCATATGATAGTGTCGCTAGCATCCATATGATAGAGAACCCTGGCCGACATGACTAGTCGTGAACCCAAAGTGGCACTAACTTACGGGGACAGGCATACATGAATCAACATCGAGCATGTCGGTCAGTAGCGTGCGAATCCGGGTTGTAGCACTGGGCTAACAGGACTCTGGTAAACCGGGCTGTAGCAGGCTAGGCAGGACTCCGGATGTCACCGCGTGACATTTCCCCGAAGGGACCGACACAGGAACGAAGTGAATCACATGCCGGCCAGTCAAGTGTTTCGGAGCAGTAGTGCTGGACTAGCAGGACTCCGGTGAACCGGGCTGTAGCGAACTACTATGGCTAATGGAAGCACAAGACTACATTTCCCCTTAGAAGAGGCTACCAAGGATAAACAACTAGGTTGTCGGATCCGACACATACCAAGCATTTCGATCATACACACAATATGCTCGATATGTGTAAATACAACATGGCATCACAACAAAACTCTACGACTCAAAGTATTTATTCATTAGGCTCCGAGGAGCGAGATATTACAAACATGGGTCTCATGACCCAACATTCAGAGTATACAAGTCAAAACACATGCGGAAGCTTAACATGTCCGGAGTACGTACATCTAGAAATGAAAAAGGCCGAGAAGCCCGACTATCTACCAGATCTGCCGAGGGCACAAGATCATAGCCGAGGTATCAAGCTAAACATCAAGTCCACACGGAACTACTAGCGAGACCGACGTCTCTCGCAAAACATAAAATAGGCAAACGTGAGTACAAATGTACCCAACAAGACTTACATCAGAACTAGCTACATATGCATCAGTATCAACAAAGGGGGTGGTGGAGTTTGACTGCAGCAAGCCAGCTTTGACTCGGTGGCTATCCTAAACTACGATTGCAAGTAACTCTTTTGAGGTGGCGCACACGAGTCCACATATTCACCATATCAATACGCCACTATGGATCTGCTCCCGTCTCCCTACGAGAACGCCATCCATAGCACTCACGCTTATATTGCGCATTTTAGAGTATCCACTTTCACTTGTCTATGAACTGTACAGGCAACGCAGAAGTCCTTTATCGCAACACGGCTATTCGAATAGATGATGTTAACCCTGTAGGGGTGTACTTCTTCACACACACTCTCGCCACTTACCACCATGTACACGTCGTGTATCTCGGAAACCTTCAAGCGGAAGCCTGGCGAGGGAGTCGGCCACGACCTGACTAACCACACAAGTCTCTAGTCCAGGTTTATCGCCTATTCGGGTTCCATCCGCAAGGAAATCCGGCCGGGGTGTCGCTCACGGCACCAACGATGTGTGCAGGGTTCCCAAGCCCACCTCGACA
Source organism: Aegilops bicornis (assembly GCA_021605145.1). Classification (NCBI taxonomy): domain Eukaryota; kingdom Viridiplantae; phylum Streptophyta; class Magnoliopsida; order Poales; family Poaceae; genus Aegilops; species Aegilops bicornis. The sequence goes on along the minus strand of CM038674.1, from coordinate 287,586,834 downwards.
TATGATCTACGCTTGGTACACCGTGCCACGGTGCCTAGTCTGTCCCAAGCCCACCTGTACCGGGTGCCACTTGGTAGACTACTAACACTACCTACAAACACCAGAAACTAGTTGCAACTCCTGGACAGAGATCAGGTTGATTAATAATTCGAGAGGGGCACTTAAGCATTCCAATGCGTGGTAGTAACTATTCATGGATCACAAACACAGAACTCGGTTCCTGAGGACGGTTTCAATGAGACAACCCACCATGTACTCCTACATGGCCTCTCGCCGCTACCTTTACCAAATCGTGTTCACACACTTAGCTCTCAACAGCAGGACATGTTCACCACATTCCAATTCATTCCCGATGAATCAGGCCCGACTCAACTCTAAGCAATAGCAGGCATGAAAAACAAGCATGAATGAGTAGGCACATCAGGGCTCAAACAACTCCTACTCATGCTAGTGGGTTTCATCTATTTACTGTGGCAATGACAGGTCATGCAGAGGAAAGGGGTTCAAGTACCGCAGCATGTAATAGTTGAAACATTCTTGTCCTAATGCAGTAAAAGAGAGCAGGAGCGAGAGATTGGGATTGTATCGGAAGGAACAAGGGGGTTTTGCTTGCCTGGCACTTCTGAAGATAGTATAGCTCTTCATCGGTGTCATCGATCTCATCGTCGGAACATACGTCTATCGAGGGGGAAACAACCACCGGCAACAGAGAAGGAACACAATCAATGCAATGCACAATATGATGCATGATCATGACATGGCAAGATGTTGTGATTTGAGCTAATGCAACTAAAACCAGATTAAATGAAGTTGGTTTGAACCAAGGATTCAAATTCAACTCCATATGTGATATTTAAATGTCACTTATTTGATTTGACCTAATCAGCAGGCATAAGTTGTTCAAACATGCATGATAATACCACAAACAGATTCTTTGGATTTTTTTGATAATTTTTCATATATGATTTATTTCATTTGGAGTTATAGATTATTTTCTATGATTTTTACAAGTTTTAGACATTTTTTGGAATTTCTAATTATTTATAATTAAACTAATTCCAAAAAATGAATTGCTGCGTCAGCACTACATCAGCATGACGTAAGCGAGTCAACGGGGCAGCCTAGGTCAAACTGACCAGTGGGTCCCGCGTGTCAGTGATTAGACTAACTAACCTAATTAAATTTAACCCTAACTAACTTGGTTAGCCGGGCGGGGCTCGCATGTCAGTGAGCCAGGGGAGGTCAAACTTTTGGTCAGCTGGGTCAAACTCGCCGGAGTTGACCCGCGTGTCGTTGTTGGCGACGCCAGAGACGGCGGAGGGCGTCGGAAAAAGCTCCTCCGGTGACCAAATCGATGGCTGAGAGGCTCTACGTGATTCTGGAGCTCGTCCGCGTCTTATGGTGCACGCAGCAGCAGCTCAGGTGACCTAAATCGACGACGGTGGCAACTTGCACGGCGGCCGGAGTTCGGGCGTGCTCATAGGTAGCGCTATAGGGCACAGCAGGGCGAACCCGCGAGTGCTACGGGTTCCAGGAGATGCTCTGAACATGAAGACGCGCTCATACGCAAGCTCCAGTGGCTGCAGCGGCAGCGGTGACATGGCCGGCGGTGATGAGCCCTCGGGCTCGGTGGTGGAGCTAGCTAGGGCGCATAAACGGCAGAGGAAAGAGAGGGGGAGGACGCAGCAGCTCACAGGGAGGATGGTGAGAGGGTCAGCAGGCTCGGGGAAGGCTTGTCAGCGTCGGAATCCCGGCGGCGATCTCCTATGGCCGAGGAAGAAGATGAGGTCGAGTACGACACGTCGGGGATCTTCCGGTCGCGTGGGCCGATGAAGAGGACGAGGGAGGCATGGCAAAGCTCGGGGACCCGTCGGAGAGGCGAGGGGGTGGCTGTGGTAGCGTCGGACGGTAACGGCGGCGACGAGCTCCGCTCGGGCGTGTGTGGGGAGAGAGCAGAGGAGGGGAAGGGGTCCAGGGGAGAGGCGAGCGGTGCAGGGGGTGCGTGGCGTCCTCCGGGCGCGTTGAGTAGTAGCCAGGTAGGCAGGAAGGGAGGAGGTGGCCGGGCGCGCGGCGACCATGGGCCCAATCCTTCTGGCGCGAGCTGGAAGAAGACAAGGGGAGGAGGTGGGCTGGGCCAACAGTGTTGGGCTGGTTGGGCTGCACAGAAGCTGGGCCGGAGGTGAGGTTAGGTAAGTTTCTGTCTCTGTTTTATTTTCTTCTCTTTTATTTTTCTTTTATTCAATTTCCACTGAATTCAAATTCAAACAAATTGATAACAGTGCCAAACCCCCTGGATATTTTAATGATGGACTTCTCCACATATACATAAAATATCTCAGGTCATTTGAAAATATATTCATTATATATTATGAATATAGCTTCAAATCAAATAGCTATTGATTTAAATTCAAAGTCCCAAAAATAATTCCTTAAAAATGTTCTTAAATTTCAGTTTGATATATAGCTCTTGCCAAAATTCTCAAACATTGCAAAAGGACATCTTGGAAACAAAGAATGAGATTTCCAAGGTTCTTTGCCCTTCTTTTATTTAAGTTTTTTGAGGCTTCCACTTTCCTCAATTCCAAGTTTCAGAAATTAGACATGATGCTTGAGTGTTCTATCATGCAACTAATACAAGCAATATTCTGGGGCTGTGATAGTAGGCTTGCTGGACGGTGATGGGTTGGATGAGATTTACAATGTAATCGAGTTAGTTTTGTTAGGGTTTGATCCCTAGTATCCATTATGTTCTAAGATTGATGTTGCTATGACTTTGCTATGCTTAATGCTTGTCACTAGGGCCCGAGTGCCATGATTTCAGACCTGAACCTATTATGTTTTCATGAATATATGTGAGTTCTTGATCCTATCTTGCAAGTCAATAGTCACCTACTATGTGTTATGATCCGGCAACCCCGAAGTGTCAATAATCAGACCACCCCTGGTGATAACCATAGTTTGAGGAGTTCATGTATTTACTAAGTGTTAATGCTTTGGTCCGGTACTCTATTAAAAGGAGGCCTTAATATCCCTTAGTTTCCAATAGGACCCGGCTGCAACGGGAGGGTAGGACAAAATATGTCATGCAATTTCTTTTCCATAAGCGCGTATGACTATATTAATAATACATGCCTACATTACATTGATAAACTGGAGCTAGTTCTGTGTCACCCTATGTTATAACTGTTGCATGAGGAATCACATCCGACATAATTATCCATCATTGCTCCATTGCCTACGAGCTTTAAACATATTGATCTTTGCTTAGTTACTTTTCCTTTGCCACTGTTACGATTGCTACAAAAACTACTATTGTTACTTTTGCCACTGTTGCCGTTACTTCCATACTACTTTGCTACTAAATGTTTTGCTGCAGATATTAAGTCTTTCAGGTGTGGTTGAATTGACAACTCAACTGCTAATACTTGAGAATATTCTTTGGCTCCCCTTTGGTCGAATCAATAAATTTGGGTTGAATACTCTACCCTCGAAAACTGTTGCGATCCCCTATACTTGTGGGTTATCACACGTCGTCAACCTGATTGACGGCGTCAAGAGGGTGGAAGGCCAGCGCCGGGACTAGGTGCTCTGCTTCTTCTTGCCGCCGTTGATCCGTACCTGAAAACAATTCCACTTAAGTTAGAACGGCGGCAACTATCATTGTAATATAACTTGCTACGTTTTGAACTGAATGCATGCTATCTTCATTGTTTGATCCCCCTTTTGTATGGTACACACCCTATGCATTACAGGGAAAGTCTTGCCGGTGCGTGCACCCTGGCCGCGAGCGCTTTGAGGACGGATCCTTGGTAGCCTGCTGGGGGTTCCGCTGCCGGCAAGTACGCTGTGGGCCTCCTTTTATATGACCAAAGGGGCTGCCACAGTGGCATACAGGAGGTGTAAAGTAACTACAGTGTATGCAGGAGTTGTAAACCGCCACAGTACACATACTTATCTTGGTCATCCAAGGACAAACGCATTAAATGCGCTGCTTACGTGCCCTCTAGCTTTATCGGCGGTGGGAAGAGAGTCCGTCCCATCCGTTGCCACCCTGCCCTATCTCGACACGCGTCCATGCTGATGGGGCATGCAGTGCCAAGTAGGGCTGGCCAGCTGCTGTGCTGGAGAGGTGGCAGGGTCTTCACGAAGATCTGCATGTCACCACGCAGGTGCTTGCCAGGCTGGCAGGTCAGCCCCTGTACTGGAGTGGTGACTGGGCAGCTGAGTCTGGCCACGGTCTTGCCGATATCCCCGGCAAGGATCCTGTCCGGGCCTCGTGGGCATCCTCGACAGGGATCTTGCCGGGGCCTTGTGGGTGTCCTCGGCGGGGATTTTGTCAGCGTCTCGTTCTTTTGAACTCCACAAAGATCTGCACGCCACTACGCGTGTGCCCTTGGGTTCTGGTCTTCAACATTGTCGATGGTGTCAGAGCTCTCAACCACAAGGGTGGTGCCCGGCAAGGACCTTGCCAGGGTATCGCAAGCCGCCCCGGCAAGGCCTTTGCCAGGGATCCAACTCGTCCTTTGTTCTCTAACTTGGCTGTTTTCCTGCGTCTTGTATCTGTCTCCGCTCGTACTCTGCATGCCTTGCCGCAGAGATGGCTGTGACTGCCCGTGCACAAGTACGCGGGGCTAAAGGCCCCAAACTTTAGTACACCGACAAATACAAAAAAAGGACGGCATGATATAATTCACATATATGACGCTTGTCTAAACATCATGGCATTGCATAATTCACATACATAATGCCTTGCAACAAGATAGCATTGCATAATTCACATATATAATGTCTTGCAACAAGATGGCATTGCAAAATTCACATGCATGGTAATTAGACACTAAACAAGTGGCATTCACACAAAGCATGTCTAAACTAAGCAAATGACATGCCAATGCAAGACACCATATGCACGATATGAGCAATATAACCCTGCCAAGTTAGAGCATGCACCTCGGGGGGGGGGGGGCGAATAGGACTGGTCATCTGTCTTTGAATCCTCCTCTGAGGAGCAATCTGTAACCAGCAAGACATGCGCTTCGTCAGATAGCATTGTCTGCTATGAAGACCTTGTTTCCACCAGATTTTTCCTTACTGTGTTGAATGGCTGATGCACAGGAAGATTAATTGAATGTACTACAATTGTTGACGAATTTAATACGCAATAAAAAATGATGGCATGATATAATTGTCATATAAGATGACTGGCTAACCAGGGTGGCATTGCAAAATTCGCATATATGATGCGTGGCTAAACAAGATGGCATTGCATGAGTCACATATACGATAAAGAAAGTAAACAGATGGCATTCACACAAAGCATGTCCAAACTAAGCAGATGACATATTTGATGTATAAAGTAAGATGCAAGGCACCATATGCATGATATTACCAACATCAGCATGCCAAGTTTGAGCGAAGACCTCAAGGGGTAAATAGGAGTGGTCTTCTCCTTCTGAATCCCCCTTAGAAAAGTTATCTTCCTCTTGATTACAATCCAAGATGGGTGGAGGGGGGCTGCCATTGCGCCCACCATAGAGCAACGTCTGCATGAAATTTTATTGCCACGCAAGGCTCGTCTCTTTTGCTCTACAGGTTCAGTTCCATTGTGTACAATAACTGGCATGCATAGGAATAAAACAAAGTGAGATTATGTAAGGAGTGCACGCACAAATCTAGAGTGATGGTAGCAAACTGTAGATAGACCCAAAACCAATGATAGCAGGCAGATAATAGCTTTAGTTAAAAAATACAGATAATAGCTCATTTAATGTTTGTTTCCACCAAGCATGAAACTCATAGTAGACACCCGAGATTAACCAGATATTAGACAAATAGTATTGATTATTGCCCCAATATGTACCCCACAACCATTTAGAAACTCAAGTTTGAGCATTATGTTGGACCTAACTTGGAGTCTAATAGGTGAACGGGATGATAAAGTAGCATGTCATCATACTAAGCGATGCATAACGTAACCAGACAGGAAAGAGTGCGACCTCTCTTGCGGACCCATGTAGTCCTCAAGGTCGTCTGCTGAGTTGATGATGGTAATGCAGTTGTCGTGGCTGCCGGGGTGATGGGGAAGAAGGTCTGAGGCAGTGAAAGACAGTATGGAAGACGGATCCCTGTTGTGGTGAACCCTTCCGTCGTTGGAACAGCTGAGCTGGGGTGGAACACAGCACAGCAGGAGCGGGACAAACCACACAAGGTTTTCTTTGACACATATCTCGTAATGTAAGTAATCGTAAGGGCTTGTTTGAATTTGAGGATTCTAATAATGCAGGGATAGGAAATACACAGGAATAGGATAGGAATGCATGTGCAAAACATATAATTTAAAAACACAGGATTTCTACCAATCTAGATGTTTGGTTCACAAGAATTGGAAGATCACAGGATGCAAAGAAGCATGATGAGATTAAGTCAAACCACAAGAAAATGTACGGTTATAATGCTATTATGCTACTATCTCTTAGTCTTGTGCTTCATGAATAGGAATTTGAAAAGGAGGACAAGTGGGTATTAAAATTCCTAGGTTTTTCTTTCAAGGAGACACTAAAGGAACAAATCCTATAGTTTTCCTTTCCTCCATTCCTTTGAACCAAATGCATGAATAGTAGTACCATAGGAAACTTTCCAATTCCTATCTTTTTTCCTTCACTTTTCCTTTCAAGCACTCGCGAGTCTAGTAGGCAGGCTTGAGCAGGGAAAAGCCTACTCTCAAAAAATGTTTTTGTGCTAATTCTAATACTTTGGACCCAGGCCACTGTCCTACTAGCTCAACTCCCAGGCCCATCTACCAATGCACAGCTGAAACACGCAGAGATAAATAATGATGGCGTTCAAGAGAGTCCATCATGGATAGCTAAGTTGCCCGGTACCTCACTACTTGTCATATAGTAGGAGAAACTAATCGTATTCCACGTTACTACGTGTGCTCAGTGGACAATATATATAACATGTAGAGTAAAAAAGAGATGCAACAAGTGTACAACCTCTTCGGCGAAGCCATATAGATCCCAGCATGATTGGGTTGGTCGGTGAGGATGCTCCGGCTGATTGGCTTTCGGAGGAGGGGAAGATGATCTTAGGCGTCTGGAGAGATGGAGCCTGGGGTACTGCTCTGCTGTGATGGAGGGTTTCATCGTTGGAGCAGCTCCGGTGATGTGTACCACGGCGAGGCTGAAGCAGGACAAGAGAGACAACGTTAACCTGAGTGGAATTCTAATAGCATCTCCAATAGATGACGTAAAATACATAACCACAAAGTGCAACATGTAAAATACGTCAGCCGCTCATCTCTGAACTTAACTGTCGAAACTGAATTTAACTATCGAAACTGAATTTAACTGTCGAAACTGAATTTTCCTGTCGAAACTGAATTTTACTGTCCGGACGCACTAGTAGCAGAAAAGCAGTAGCAGTAGCAGCGCGTGCCAGAGTCGGGGCAGCTGGTCATGTAGCAGCATCTTGGGTAGTAGCTGTAGGGGCTCGAGGGAGAGAAGGATTTGCTGCTCGTGAAGCAGCAGCGCACACAAGAGTAGAGCAGCAGAAGAGCAAGAGCAAGAGCGAGAGCAACAGCGCAAGCAAGAGCAAGAGCGAGAGCAGCAACACGAGCAAGAGCAAAAGCAAGAGCAGACCAGGCAGGGGACCGAGAGCAAGAGCAAATTAGTAGCGCGAGCGAGAGCCCAAGCAACAGCTCCTACTGATGTGGACATCGTCGCTGAGGGAGCGACACCATGGAGGAAGTGGTCGATGCTGCTGCCGTGGATGGAGCCGCACCATGTCGGCTCAGGACCGAGCGCTGGCAGCACCGTGAGATCGAATCAAGAAGAAAATGTGGCGATTAGTGTAGAACCTCTTTGGTGGCGCTGATTAGGCCTTAGCTTCATCCGAGGAATCGGTGATGATGCTGCTCTTCTGGTGGTGCAGGTGAAGACGACGGTGTGGGAATGGAGGTGGCATGAAAGACGAGGGGAACGTCCGGGCAGCTCCTTAGAGGTGAAGGGGGGTGGCTGTGACGCCCCTGATTCAATCATACACTAATCATGCACGCAAACGTGTACGATCAAGATCAGGGACTCACGGGAAGATATCACAACACAACTCTAAAAACATAAATAAGTCATACAAGCATCATAATACAAGCCAGGGGCCTCAAGGGCTCAAATACAAGTACTCGATCATAGAAGAGTCAGCGGAAGCAACAATATCTGAGTACAGACATAAATTAAACAAGTTTGCCTTAAGAAGGCTAGCACAAACTGGGATACAGATCGAAATAGGCGCAGGCCTCCTGCCTGGGATCCTCCTAAACTACTCACAGTGGTCGTCGCCGGGCTGCACAGTAGTAGTAGGCACCTCCGGTGTAGTAGGAGTCGCCGTCGATGATGGCATCTGGCCCTGGCTCCGACATCTGGTTCACGACAACCAGGTAGAAGGGAAGGGGGAAAAGGGGGAGAAAAGCAACCGTGAGTACTCATCCAAAGTACTCGCAAGCAAGGAGCTACACTACATATGCATGGGTATATGTGTAAAGAGGAAATATCGATGGACTGAACTACAGAATGCCAGAATAAGAGGGGGATAGCTAGTCTTATCGAAGACTACGCTTCTGGTTGCCACCTCTTGCAGCATGTAGAAGAGAGTAGATTGAAGTCCTCCAAGTAGCATCGTATAGCATACCCCTACCCGGCGATCCTCTCCTCATAGCCCTGTTAGGGAGCGACCACCGGGTTGTATCTGGCACTTGGAAGGGTGTGTTTTATTAAGTATCCGGTTCTAGTTGTCATAAGGTCAAGGTACAACTCCAAGTCGTCTTGTTACCGAAGATCACGGCAATTCGAATAGATAAACTTCCCTACAGGGGTGCATCACATAACCCAACACGCTTGATCCCATTTGGCCGGACACACTTTTCTGGGTCATGCCCAGCCTCGGAAGATCAACACGTCACAACCCCACCTAGGCCCACAGAGAGGTCAGCACGCCGGTCTAAACCTAAGCGCACAGGGGTCTGGGCCCATCGCCCTTAGCACACCTGCATGTTGCGTGGGCGGCCGGAAGCAGACCTAGCCTAGAAGGCGTTCTAGTCCAATCTGGCGCCGCCACTCAGTCGCTGACGTCAAGAAGGCTTCGGCTGATACCACGACGCCGAGTGCCCATATCTTTCCCACGTAGTTGGTTAGTGCGTATAGACCAAATGGCCAGACTCAGATCAAATACCAAGATCTCGTTAAGCGTGTTAATGATGTAATTGCGGATGCCGACCAGGGCCAGGCCCACCTCTCTCCTAGGTGGTATCAACCTGCCCTGTTGCTCCGCCACAAAGTAATAGTCGGGGGCCGTCGGGAACCCAGGCCCACCTCTACCAGGATGGAGCCACCTGCCTTCACCCCATCTCCGAACAAAGATTACAAGTAATGTAACAGTATAAAGTATATAGCATATGCCCATGATCACCTCCCGAAGTGATCACGGCCCAGTAGTATAGCATGGCAGACGGACAATAGTGTAGGGCCACTGATGGAATACTAGCATTCTATACTAAGCATTTAGGATTGCAGGTAAGGGTAACAACTGTAGCAACAATGACAGGCTATGCAGCAGAATAGGATTAACTGAATGCAGTAACATGCTACGCTACTCTAATACAAGCAGTATAGAGAAGGAATAGGCGATATCTGGTTATCAAAGGGGGGGCTTGCCTGGCTTCTCTGGCAAGGAGTGGTCGTCAACACCATAGTCGAACTGGGGGTCGACGACAGTCTCGCGGTCTACCGGAAAGAAGTAACGAAGGGGGAACACAGTAAATAACAGAGCAATCAAAGCATCACAAAGTGTAACATGGCATTACGCGGTGCTAGAGTTGACCTAACATAGTAGTAGGTGTTACTGGCGAAGGGGGAAAACATCCGGGAAAGTATCCCCGGTGTTTTGCGTTTTCGGACAGATGAACCGGAGGGGGAAAGTTGCGTGTTTGCTATGCTAGGGATGTGTGGCGGATGAACGGGCTGCGTATCCGGATTCGTCTCATCGTTTTGAGCAACTTTCATGTACAAAGTTTTCCATCCGAGTTACGGATTATTTTATATTAATTTCCAAAGTTTTATTAATATTCTGGAATTATTTATTATTCCACATTAAATTAGAAAAAGCTATGTGTACCCAAGTGTGTACCCAGCAAAGGCTTACAGGTGGGTCCAATGGGTAGTTGACTGTTTGACCAGTCAAAGTTTGACTGGTCAACCGGGTGTGGGGGACCCACATGTCACTCGAACAGATCTTTCTTTTTTTAAAATATTTTTATATTACACAAGGTTTAGTTTATCTTTCTTCTAAGGGGTTTTCTGCTAAAATGGGGTTAGGATAATTAACCAGGGCGTTTTATTGCTCATGTGGGGGGTTATCCCAAGATCTAACAGGCCGCATATCTAGTAGGGAGCGCCGGCCGGGCTCGCAGAGACGGCGACCAGAGCGCGAGCCGACAAAGAAAGCGTGCATGGGCGCAGACGAGAGCCTCCCGGGGCTGCCAAGATTCGTGAGTGCAGCAATGGCTGTGAAGAAGCGAAGAAGGCTGGCGAATGACAGGAGCAATTCAGTAAGAAGCCGCAAGCGGCGCAGGAGAAGGAGCAGTGCCGCGGTGCGGCCATAGCGCCGGCAGCAGCAGAAGGGGCAGCACGGAGCACGGCCAGGAGTGGTGGGGGCGCGAACGGGGCGGCCGGGAGGCGCGGGAGCACGGCCACAGGCGGTGAGCACGCTGGGAGCAAAGCTCCGACTATGGCGAACACGGACGAGCACGGGAGCGGCGGTAAAACGATACAGATAGAAGGGATAAGCACAAGAATTGGTCGCGGGACTCACCCCGGTGCTCGTGGACGAGGTAGGGAGGTCGGGGAAGCTTGGGAGGTGGCGAATCCGACGATGAACGGCGACGACCGTGGCAGGGAAGACGGCTCGATCCACACGTAATGTGCAGCTCCGGTTGAACTGATGCATGGGGATGACAGAGTCGACAACGAGGAAGTCCCTGGACGACCTCCCGGTCGCCGAGGAGGCCAGTGGCCGCAGGGACGGCGACGGCGCGTTGACGACAGGTCGGACACAAGGTTCAGACGAGAAGCGCGAGTGGGAGAGGGGAATTTCGGGGCTAGGGTTCCAAAGGGGTCGCGGGGTTCCTCTTGTAGTTGTCCAGGGGGGAGCTGGATGCTCAACACGTGGAGATCCCCGGCCATGGACGTGCTCAGATCGTCCACGGGGTGTGCTGTGAACAGGAAGAAGTGGATGAGGTGAGTTGGGCTGTGCCTTGTACTATCCATGGTGGGCCAAGTGCACAGGAGACTTTCTTCTTTCTTTTCTTTTATGTTTTCTATTTCTGTTTTATTTCTAGTTCCTTTTATGTTTAGTTTTATAAAATATAAAAATAGTCTCTAAGTTAGCATTACTAAATATAACACTGCCACTACAATTTGGTTATCCAATAGAAAATAGTTTAACATTTTATAAATTATAAAAGGCTTTTAATAATTGTTCTCGTCATTGTTTTATTTATTTTAAAGCATTTAAGCATTTTATAACAATGTGGTTTCTTCACCATATTTACTTATGAATTATTTGGCACAGCCAGAACATTTTAGTTTCAATATTTAAAAATTGTTGTTGTTTTCCCTTAATTGAAATTTTAATTTGAACCGGTTCTGAACTAACGCAAGATTAGCAACAGTGATCGTGGTGATGTGGCATCATTAGCAGAGAATTACTGTAGCTTAATTATTCGGGCATCACAATTCTCCTCCACTACAAGAAATCTCGCCCCAAGATTTAAGAGGTGGAGAACGGAGAAAAGGTCTGGTTACGAAATTCTAAAAAATCTTCTCGGTCTTTGTTGCTCTTCTCAAAGAGGTCGATCCATAGCGTTGATGTCTCCATTCCTATGCATCGATGCATCATGATGAAGTTGTTGTTCTTCCTTCGGGATCTTCACCGTTCTTACGAAAGGATAAGAGGGGGAAAACTCTATAAGGACGGATTCTAACAAAATTGTGCATCGGACGGTTAGCTCAGGGGAAGAAGCATAAGTATCTCTCAAATTGAAACTTAAGAAGATATCGAGAGCAAAATAAGAAGGTCCCTGAGAAGTTTTGAGCGGATAGGCAATCGTTCGATGCTTGAAACAAAGTGTAAAAGGGGTCCAAAGCAATGGGAATAAGTTTTATGTCTGATACCAGAATTGATGATATCTCGGAAGGTGGCTCGTGAACTACATATGAGGCCCCCCGCGAGGAATAACTTTGGAAATAGGAGGGTGTACAGGAGAGTCAGGTTTCGATCCTGTGGAACTGTGGGTTATGGGCCCACCATGTGGGTTAAAAGTAGGAAGGGCGTTGACATCTTGCACAGTCATGTAAGCAAGGCATGTCAGAGGTTAGTCTGCCGGTTATGTCAACAACAACATCGGTACCAAGGGCGAGGTACGAAGAGAACCATTTTTCCTGCTCGTTGAACGAGGTGGACCAATAGGCAAAGTTCTCATCCATCGGTGGTTACTGGAATGTCATCAACAATAGTAACAGGGTTACACGAGACAGGATGGTACACCGAGGTGTTTACCTAAAGAGGGAATTACCACTGCTCAGTTAAGTAGATTACAAGAAAGTTTGAACAAAACAACGGAAAGGAAAATGTGCTTAAACACATATATCAGGGGTATATCCTTCCCAAAGTCAAGCAGAGGATGATATCCAAGACAGGATATAAAGTAGAAAACCCTTTAGATAAGAGGAGAGAAATTTCATGACATTACCCATACAACGGTGTTTGGATAATTTCAACAAGAAACATTTAGCATGGTGCTTCAAATGTTCTTATTGAAAATCGGAGTACCATAGACATGCTTTGAGATAGCACTGACGTGGTCTTCAAGGAAAGGTTAGATCTTGGATACACAAAGGATCCAACAGGATCAACTTATAGAATAAGTCTTACAATTTCCTCACGAAAGAATGATTAACCTTGCCAAAAAGGAAACTATAACAATAGGTCCATCGGCCAGGTGTGCTAGGCATGACATCACCTTACCGGGTCATATAAAGACTAGTGTTATAACTCTTGGAAATATGTCCCAACCATCATATCTGACCGAGATTCAGATCTGATTGGTGTCAGGATACCTTAGACTCAGGATGCCCGAAAAGAAAAGGTGCAACAACAGTTGACGCAAGAACATTTTAAGATTCTCGGGAAATGAACCTTGGAAGCAAGTTCCAAAACCAGACTTCAGCATTAAACCAAGGAGAGGATGAGGAGGTGGCTGATGGACTCAGCGACATATCATCGAGATTTCCAAAAGGATGGATTTCCACAGTTATGTGAACAAAGAGATAACATTTGCCAGATCAAATGATATAAGGAGATATGCTCGAGGAAAACATACCCAATTTAAACATTGGTTGAAAGGTGCACCCGAATATGGGCTGGGTTGCACGACCAACGTCGGAATGGTGATTCAATAATCAATAGCCTAAGAATGAACGGCCGACCATTAACTTCAAAGCAAGAGGGTTGCTAGAAGGGCAGAATCCAAACAGCACCGCTCACTTGTTGGTACCCCTGTTGGAATCAACACGAGGACCCAAGAAAGATTGGTGATGGCGAGAAGCATCACTTTAACAAGAATTCTTAAGAGGTGGGGCAATTCTCACAACATCCTTGACATAAAAGATGGCAATACGTCAAGGTAGAACATAATACAAGCTCGAAAGCAAGTTGCATCCATAACATGAACAAGTTTGTGATGAAAGTAAGGTAAGGATGTTGGCGATGGTAACTCAAATTACCAAGGGACGAGGATGACACTTGTCATCATGAATTCGATTGATATCCTGGAAGGAGCCAAAAATTGTTGATGATGATCACGACAATTGTTGTCGAGAGGCTCCACGGAGAAGCAATCAAACAACGACTGCATCAAGCAAAAGGACCGATGCAACAAAAGATTATTTGAACCACATATATGACACAAACGAAATCAAGTTTGTGGTTCTAGGTGAAACGATAAGACGAGGAAATCGACGTAAGCTTAGCTTATATTCGAAAGCTGTGCTCCGAGAATAAGGACCGGCTGGCACAGTTAAACTATAGCACGATAATGATATAGTTGATCAGGCTAGGAATGACTTGATCGGGTACAAAATCATACTTAAATAAGATTACTAAAAGTTGTTGAACCATAGTGCAGACTCGGTTCAGTTATCGGTGTCTTTGAGTGTTTAATAACTCAGAGCCCATGAAAAATTGTAATCAGTGATAATGTAGTACTTGATGAAGAACTCATAAGAAGTTATGCATTTCCAAGATAATCTCGAGATACCGGGGGGTAATACTACTTACGCATCAAAGTAAAGGTTGGACTGGGGTATTGATCCGTAGAAGACAAATATTTAAACTTGACCGAGAAATGGAATCAAAGAAGAACAATATGGTCGGAACCATAGCTGTAAGGGATCCAATTTAATGACACCGGAAGAATTACCCAAATGATTAAATATTTTGCAAGAAGCTTCCATGATAAGTTCCACATTGGGTCCATGGGCATGAACACAATGTTCAAGGTTGACTCCCACTTCTTTAATGCATAACCTTTCATTCACTTCTTGCCTTCAACGAAGTTGTGGTGTTGAAATTTTATCTGACATAACACCAGTAGAGTATGACCCGTAGTAGTTTCCGGGTTCACACAGATTATAAAAAGGCATATACTCAACCCATCGGGGCATCTTAGAAACATATGCCACAAACTTGAGGAGTAATTATCACCAGCTCGAAAGTAGAGCATGGTTAACAAACCAGAGGATACAATTTACCAAAGGCATTATATACCCGTGGAAAGGCTCACAAGGTTATTGAATATGAAGGACGGTGTCGGATGAAATCCAACAATGGATCGGGCGATCCACAATGGAGCTAATGTGAGTATCGGTACTCAATCAGAGGAAGAAAGAATGCACGGGCATCATATTATAGAACATCTGAATAATTCGATACTTAGATAACAAAGAAATTATGATTTCCAAAACAAAGGATCAGAAGCAGACACTCTGATCAAGGATGGATAAGTTGGCTAGACCAGAGGCACAATTGACGACAAATAGTTTGGTCGAGAACCAGCTCATGTTCAAAATGACGCCTGAGCCGGAAAGATAATTTAGAAGGGTTGATTGATGATTGTGTGCATTCGCACACATGTTGAATCAATAGGATCAAAATGACGGTGTCAAAAAATACTAGTGAATATTGCTAGTGATATGGGAGCATCCATAATGTAAGCATACAAGTATTTGCAGAGCAATAGTTTGAAGAGGAGGCTCAGAAGGTCGGATGGTATTTTAGAGTATCTTATGAAGCATACGAACAACTGGAGATTAACAGATACTCAATAAGTGCGAGGAATTTTCAATAGGGGTATTCATGTGGTAAAGAACTGCAAGGCAGTAAGCTTAAAGGATTTTCGGAACAACGGAGAGCAATTTAGGGCATCTTGTAATAACAAGAGCAACTGAGGATGAAGGTATGAACGAAAATTGTAGGTAGTTATCCATAAGGGTATATCGGTGGTAGGGGATTGTAAAGTCGATGGGCACAAGGGTCTCGGGAAAACCTCGGAGAGTATCTTCGGAATCTTCTGGTGCAGCAAGCGATCATCTGGAGTGAGGGGCTCTCCGGGAGAGAGTATTTTCGAGAACTTGAAGTTAGTCTTTTTACCAAAATCATTTAACCCGAATAGAAGAGAGATCAGAGTCCCAGAGTATAGACAAGGACTAAAAGATCCTAATACCACCCAATGGCGACGTGGGCCCGTAAGCCACACAGCCATGTTAGTAAAAGTTTTTCAATGACTAGAATCGACTTCGGCCAAGGAGTTGGAAAGGGGGATTCCTACAGGCAGTTGGCTATGATACCAACTTGTGACGCCCTCGATTCAATCATACACTAATCATGCACGCAAACGTGTACGATCAAGATCAGGGACTCACGGGAAGATATCACAACACAACTCTAAAAACATAAATAAGTCATACAAGCATCATAATACAAGCCAGGGGCCTCGAGGGCTCGAATACAAGTGCTCGATCATAGACGAGTCAGCGGTAGGAACAATATCTGAGTACAGACATAAGTTAAAGAAGTTTGCCTTAAGAAGGCTAGCACAAACTGGGATATAGATCGAAAGAGGCGCAGGCCTCCTGCCTGGGATCTTCCTAAACTACTCCCCGGTCGTCGAGGCTGCAGAGTAGTAGGCACCTCCGGTGTAGTAGGAGTCGTCCATCGACGGTAGCGTCGCTCTGAGCTCCGACATCTGGTTGCGACAACCGGTGTAGAAGGGAAGGGGAAAAGGGGAGAAAAGCAACCGTGAGTACTCATCCAAAGTACTCGCAAGCAAGGAGCTACACTACATATGCATGGGTATATGTGTAAAGAGGCAATATCGATGGACTGAACTGCAGAATGTAAAGAGGGAGATAGCTAGTCTTATCGAAGACTATGCTTCTGGCCGCCTCCGTCTTGCAGCATGTAGAAGAGAGTAGATTGAAGTCCTCCAAGTAGCATCGTATAGCATACCCCTACCCGGTGATCCTCTCCTCGTAGCCCTGTTAGAGAGCGACCACCGGGTTGTATCTGGCACTTGGAAGGGTGTGTTTTATTATGTATCCGGTTCTAGTTGTCATAAGGTCAAGGTACAACTCCAAGTCATCCTGTTACCGAAGATCACGGCTATTCGAATAGATAAAATTCCATGCAGGGGTGCACCACATAACCCAACACGCTTGATCCCATTTGGCCGGGCACACTTTCCTGGGTCATGCCCGGCCTCGGAAGATCAACACGTCGCAGCCCCACCTAAGCCAACAGAGAGGTCAGCACGCCGGTCTAAAACCTAAAGACAGGGGTCCGGGGCCCATCGCCTTAGCACACACTGCATGTTGCGTGGGCGGCCGGAAGGCAGACCTAGCCTAGAAGGCGCTCCAAATCCAATCCGACGCTGCCGCCGCCGACATCAAGAAGGCTTTGGTCGATACCACGACGCCGAAAGTGCCCATATCTTTCCCACGAGTTGGTTAGTGCGTATAGACCAAATGGCCGACTCAGATCAAATACCAAGATCTCGTTAAGCGTGTTAATGATTTAATCGCGGACGCCGACCAGGCTGTGCCCACCTCTCTCCTAGGTGGTCTCAACTCTGCCTGCTCCGCCCGCCATTAAAGTAACAGTCGGGGGCCGTCGGGAACCCAGGCCCACCTCTACCGGGATGGAGCCACCTGCCCCTTCAGCCCCCATCTCCGAACAGTACCATAAGTAATGTAACAGTATAAAGTATATAGCATATGCCCGTGGTCACCTCCCAATGTGATCACGGCCCAGTAGCATAGCATGGCAGACAGACAATAGTGTAGGGCCACTGATGGAATACTAGCATTCTATACTAAGCATTTAGGATTGCAGGTAAGGGTAACAACTGTAGCAACAATGACAGGCTATGCAGCAGAATAGGATTAACCGAAAGCAGTAACATGCTACGCTAATCTAATGCAAGCAGTATAGAGAAGGAATAGGCGATATCTGCTGATCAAAGGGGGGCTTGCCTGGTTGCTCTGGCAAGGAGTGGTCGCCAACTCCGTAGTCGAACTGGGGGTCGCCGACAGTCTCGGGGTCTACCGGAAAGAAGTAACGAAGGGGGAACACAATATATAACAGAGCAATCAAAGCATCACAAAGTGTAACATGGCATTACGCGGTGCTAGAGGTGACCTAACATAGTAGTAGGTGTTACTGGCGAAGGGGGAAAACATCCGAGAAAGTATCCCCGGTGTTTCGCGTTTTCGGACAAATGAACCGAAGGGGGAAAGTTGCATGTTTGCTATGCTAGGGATGTGTGGCATTTAACAAAGCTGCGTGATTCGATTCGACTCGCTGCTCGAGCAACTTTCATGTACAAAGTTTTTCCATCCGAGTTACAGATTATTTTATATTAATTTCCAAAGTTTTATTAATATTCTAGAATTATTTATTATTCCACATTAAATTAGAAAAAGCTATGTGTACCCAAGTGTGTACCCAGCAAAGGCTTACAGGTGGGTCCAATGGGTAGTTGACTGTTTGACCAATCAAAATTTGACTGGTCAACAGGGTGTGGGGGACCCACATGTCACTGGAACAGATCTTTCTTTTTTTAAAATATTTTTATATTACACTAGGTTTAGTTTATCTTTCTTCTAGGAGGTTTTCTGCTAAAATGCGGTTAGGATAATTAACCAGGGGGTTTTATTGCTAATGGGGGGGGGTTAGCCCAAGATCTAACAGGGCCGGCCTATCTAGTAGGGAGCCCACCGGCTGGGCTCGCAGAGACGGTGACCAGGAGTTGCGCAGCCGACAGCAGGAGTGCATGGGCGCAGACGGAGCGGGCCTCCCAAGGCGGGTGGCCAGATTCGGTGAGGGCAGCAATGACAGAAGTAGCAGCAGAAGGCTGGGCGGACAAGAGTAATTCAAGAAGCAGCCGCAAGCAATGCTGGAGAAGGAGCAAGAGTCAAGGTGCGCTACGCCGCCAGCAGCAGCAGAAGGGGCATCAGGGGGCGCGACCAGGAGTGGTGGGGGCACGAACGGGGCGGCCGGGAGGCGCGGGAGCACGTCCACGGGCGGTGAGCGCGCCGGAAGCAGAGCTCCGACTATGGCGAACATGGACGAGCACGGGAGCGGCGGTAAAACGATACAGATCGAAGGGATAAGCACGAGAATCGGTCGAGGGGCTCACCCGGTGCTCGTGGACGAGGTAGGGAGGTCGGGGAAGCTCGGGAGGCGGCGAATCCGACGACGAACGGCGACGGCCGTGGCAGGGAAGAAGGCTCGATCCATGCGTACGGTGCGGCTCCGGTTGAACTGATGCACGGGGATGACGGAGTCGACGATGAGGAAGTCCCTGGACGACCTCCCGGTCGCCGGGGAGGCCAGTGGCCGCAGGGACGGCGACGGCATGTTGACGACAGCTCGAACACGAGGTTCAGACGAGAAGCGCGAGTGGGAGAGGGGAATTTCGGGGCTACGGTTCCAGAGGGGTCGCGGGGTTCCTCTGGTAGGCGTCCAGGGGGGAGCTGGATGCTCAAAGACGTGGAGATCCCCGCCATGGACGTGTTTCAGATCGTCCACGGGTATGCTGTGAACAGGAAGAAGAGGATGAGGTGAGTTGGGCTGTGCCTTGTACTATCCATGGTGGGCCAAGTGCACAGGAGACTTTCTTCTTTCTTTTCTTTTATGTTTTCTATTTCTGTTTTATTTCTAGTTCCTTTGATGTTTAGTTTTATAAAATATAAAAATAGTCTCTAAGTTAGCATTACTAAATATAACACTGCCACTACAATTTGGTTATCCAATAGAAAATAGTTTAACATTTTATAAATTATAAAAGGCTTTTAATAATTGTTTTGCTGCTGTTTTATTTATTTTAAAGCATTTAAGCATTTTATAACAATGTGGTTTCTTCACCATATTTACTTATGAATTATTTGGCACAGCCAGAACATTTTAGTTTCAATATTTGAAAACTGTTGTTGTTTGCCCTTAATTCAAATTTGAATTTGAATTGGTTCTGAACTAACGCAAGATTAGCAACAGTGATCGTGGTGATGTGGCATCATTAGCAGAGAATTATCGTAGCTTAATTATCCGGGCGTCACAGTGGCTGAAGCGGCGGGACGACGATATCGACGATGGATCCTCATCAGGTGCGGTGGATGAGGGATGTTGAGGTGTTGCTGTGGATGACGTCGTCAGGGAAGAGGCTTCGGCTGGGTGGTGGACGGAGTAGGGTGTGGGGCTTCGCGGGTTTTCGCGGCCTCGGTGCATGAATGGGAGGGGGAGCCATGGCTTAGGGACGTGGTTGTCTTAAATGTGGGGTAAGTTACGAAAGTACCCCCACTGATTTGAGCTAGGCGGTTCTTTCGTTTCAGGGGTATCACGGGCATTTCGCGTGTCAGGATCTCGCAGGCGGTGGGAGTTTTCGCGCGCGTTGTAATTTTGGGATAGTAAGGCGCGGGTTGAGATGGAGGGAGTTTTCGGAGCACAACGAGACAAAGATATATCTTAAATATTCCGGGGTAACAAGGCGCGGGTTGAAGAGGCAGGAGTTTCGCAGCACGATAGACATAGATGCTAGCTTGAAATTTCAGCATAACAAGGCGCGGATTGAAATTTCGGGAGAACAAGCTTAACGTGTAAAAAACACAATTCGCACCACATCACTAGATAGAACTATGTCCCATTTTACTATATTACTAGAAATTCTTTCAAATACAACAACAAAAAAAGTAAAAAAAATCGGGACAACAAACATAACGTGTACAGTACCAAATCAATTAGCACTTCCCTCAATAATAATAAAACAATTTGTGTTGTCTAGCATATGGACTAAATTTTAGTACATTTTCCCTGTTTGAATGGGATTGTACTCGGGTTAGTTATACAACCATCTAAATATTATCTTCACAACACATGACATGAATATAGGAGTAGTAAATTCCAATATAAATACGAACTACATGTACATACGATCTCAAATTCAAATATATGTATCCATTTTATGTTGAATTCAAATCATAGTACATGTATGCTCTAGCTAGATGTTTGGAATCTAAACCATGTATGATACAACGTACAATGTGTTTAACACGCACAACACACACACACACAAACACCATTCAGACTAGTAAGGTACACATGCATTGCCCGCATGAGATTTGGCAACCAAATTATGAATAAACTAGAACAATGCCCGTGCATTGCTACGGGTAAACATAATTTTATGACATAACTTATTGTGTGAATGTGTTTCTTTTCATCAAGAGGTTGGCAACTGTGAAACAAAATTCTCTCTTATGCTCCATCATCATCCATGAGCTTTGTTCTAGTTCATACGACTCCCTGAAAAAGTCCACGTTGCCTCATGTCGCATATTATCACATCTAGTACTGCCCAGTTCGGCATTATAATTCATAATTCGAGTTCAATATGATTCAACAGAAGCCAATTGAAATACCATGTCATGTTCAACCCATATGAACTACACAATACAATTTGGATACAAAATATAGGAACAAATTAATATCGATCTACAAATTGACATATCTTCCCTGCAAGAGGAATCCCTCACCGTGATAATGAAGTCATAGAGGCAGCTGATGCGTTCCTATGTGCCAATTTTAGAGCCATAAGCGACCCTTCTAATAAATGTGAATGGAAGAGAAAATGGTTGATTATTTCTTACCTACGTTGCTACGGATGACAATTCTAGCAGATGAATCAAACAATGATCAAGTGAAATGGATAAAGTTAATGAAACCTTTAAGAGTGAAAACTATGATATAACCCTTGATATTTGCCTTTCCAGGTTGGTGTAGGTCGGACACACATTGTCCGGGGAGCACCACGAGGGTGGTTTGCTCGATGGGCAAGGCGTCAAGAGCTCGCTGTTGTAAAGCTTGAGCATGGCTGTGGAAATCTGCAGAGGGAAATGATTTCAGCAACATGATCTATCTGCAACAGCTGTAATAAGCACCTATGATTGTGGTTAGATCTTTAATTTCGTGCCATAGTTACCGATAGTGAGCCATACTTTGTAACCCATGAAGTACCTACTTGAAGCCGATCGCATAAAATCCAGGATCATGGGCGTTGTGAAGTACAACTTTGTTGTTGGTCAAGCAAAGCCACATGTCAAGATATATGTATTCTTCAGATTCAGATTTCACAAATACTATCAATCTTTTGAGATTTGATCATGCAAATAGTATCCAGATGCGTACTAAAACTAAAAAGATCCTGAAATCCTCTGACCAAAATCCCCAAGCATTACATCTTTTCATCATCCGCAATTCAAGATCATCCACGAAACAAACTCTTCTAAAGGATAAGAATTCATAAAACCAAAGCATCATATTTCTCATAGATCTGAAAGAAGAAAAAGAAAAGACCAACAAGTGCGAGAATGGAACGAGAGAATAAGCTCACCCGGACATGATGCCATTGAGCGCAGTAGTTGCATCTCCGGCTCGACCACCTTTCTTATTATTGTGGTGTGGCGCTCCATCTTCACCAGACGGTCCTGCTGCACAAGCCATCCGCGATCCAGACCGCCGCCGCCATCGCACGTGCTCCATCAACACCTTGTTCTTCTCATGTAATCTCTTGGTCGCTTGTCATGCAAAATTAGCATCGTGTTCTCCTCGAGCAAAGCACGCTCAATGGTGGCTTTTCCTGATCATACCCATGATCTATGTCGCCGCCATCATGTGATCTTCGGCGACATTGACGCAACTCTAGTGGTCCTCATGGTGCACCGAAGGCCAAGACAAGGCGACTTCGCCAAAGACGTCCATGGCCTTATTTGCGCGGTAGTCCTGCAAGGTGTCGCGTGGATGTCGTGGGCAGAGGTGGCCATGTATGCGTCGAGTCCTGTGGGTCGGCGTTTGGAGAGATGTGGCTGAGGGCGACATCGGCGGCTGTGGGGCCATGATTCCCGAGCGCCGCGCTTGGCGAGGTTGAGCTGCGCGTGAGGCTGAGTCATCGAGTGTTGTAAGGGCTGAGGAATTAAACTTTTTGTGAGATTAAAGGAGTGAGGGGATTCCGATCAGATCATGTGAAATGCAAAATTGGGAGGGTTGAGTGGATTGCGAGATTAAAGGGTTGAGAGGATCGCGAGAATAAAGGGGCGAGAGGATTGCGAGATCAATTTTTTGCCTTGGGAGGAAAGTGATCAGTATTTGCTGGTTCTTTTTATCGTCATTGATTAGCTTGCCAAAATCATGTGAAATAGGAAATAGGGAAGGTGGAGCGTACGTAAGGAGGGGTGGAAGAAAAGGTTGGACGAAAGATTTGACGTAAGAGGGGAGAGGGAACCTTACTTTTCTTTTAGATAGCAGAGATACCACAATATAGCATGTCAGCTTTGAGTCATATATGCATGATGTAGATGTCCGTTTAATTCTTATAGTTCATCTCATTCAAAATCATTTAGTTTTTTATAAAAAAGCTAATCTATTTTAAGATTCATGGAATTGTGTGTTGTAAAGCATAAAGTAAAAACAAATAATGGCAATTCATGTAAAAAAATTAGGGCAATTATGATATGGAAGATTCTAGAACAAAGGAGAAGTGCCTGTGTTTTGAGGTTTGTGCATTATGCTTAAGTTCAACTATGGAGTCTTCTAGATTATACATGTGGCAAAATCTGGTGGATTGTAGATGATATCCAATGGCCAGTAGTGCTTGGATTTGCCATCTGTGCACAGTCAGATTGGCTTCATCCAACGACTATATTTCAAAGTTATTCGCACACTATATAGGGGTATAGATATAGATATGTGATGCGAAAGCCACCCATCATCTCCAATTAGAACAGTGTGTCCACGCACGGATGCAATGTGGCCAAATGATGTCTGCCATCGGTATCTCAAATTCAAATCAGTCTGACCTTGTTCAATGTGTATACAGTATAGCATGCTCGTTTCCAAACCATGCTGCGCATATCTCGGTTATATTCATGCATGCATGGGTTTGAAACATCATGATCTCTTATTCAAATATTTGAATGCAACTTTACATTGATTATGACCTCACCTAGTCTTTTACACCCATACAGTCATCTTCTCTTTATAATTGTACCACTAACTTTCTCTCGTGCATGCATGCACACACACTACCACTCGGCATTATCCATCGCACACATGCAAGGGATGTTTGGTTTCTAACCACATCTTGCCACACTTTGCCAGACCTCACCTTAGGCAAGTTGGACCAAGTTAGGTGGGTGTTTGGTTCTAGTCACACCTCAGGCAAGAATTTTTCAATGATAAGTGAGTGCTACATGTCATAGACACAAAAAGTGTGGCAAGATTCCCTTAGGCAAGCCAAAGTGTGGCTAACGATTTGAGCAACTCAAGTTAGGCAAGTGTGGAAAGTGTGGCAAAAATAATGTGGCAGTATATGGCAAAGATAGTCACAATCCAAACAGCCCCGCAATCTTTTTCTTCAGGTAGGTCTCCCATGCATGCACACACACAGCTCCCCCTCTTCATCATTTCGGGAATTCTCTATCTCACGTGCATGCGCAACGATCGATGTTCCTCTATGTGTGTGTGTATATAGCTAGGTCTTTCCCAGTTTTCCACACAAACTGATTGATCTATATATCTAGTGAGGTCTCACCCTCTTTCCCACGAACACATCGATCAATCTATACCTCTCTATATATGATTACATAGCTAATACACCCACATTAATTATATAACCAACATCCCCCTCTCATCATCCATGCCTTCCGCTTCATCTCTCAGACGTGCGCACAGTGGCGAAGACAGGGGCAGCAAGGGCCCTACCCCCCCCCCCAAACATCACTATATATTGAGGCTAATATGAATGTGATTAGTATATCAATTGCTGGTAGAATGGTTTAAGTTGATGAATTGGCCCTCCTCGTAAAGGATTAGCAATGCTTGGCCCCCTAGCTCATTTATTGTTCATAGCTCCGCCACTGCGTGGAACCATGCACGTTCACGCCCCCTCTCTTTAAATATTGATCTCCCACTTGTGCACTCCTTCATAATCTCCCTCCACTTGGTCCCTCGCACCATCTTCCAGCCCCTCACCAGATTCTGCCACATGTACAATCTAGAAGACTCCATGGTTGAACTTAAGCATAATACACAAACCTCAAAACACAAGTGTTTCTCCTTAGTTCTAGAATCTTCCGTGTCATAACTGCCCAAACTTTTTTTCTAGTTGAATTGCCATTATTTGGTTTTACTTTATGCTTTACAACGCACAATTCCATGAATCATAAAATAGATTAATTCTTTTATAAAAACTAATTGATTTTGAATGAGATGAACTATAAGAATTAGATGAACGTATACATCATGCATATATGACTCACAGCTTACATGCTATAGTGTGGTATTTATTCATAATTTGGTTGCCAAATCTGATGCGTGCAATGCACGTCTACCTTACTAGTACTTCCAGTATGTGCAAAACACGTAAATTAGAATTCCAATGGAACGCTACACAGTGTCTCTCCCTTTTTCAGTTCATGAAGCCATGTGGCACATATGGAGGCATTGTCGCGATCTCCTTGTGTGGATTAATCACAGTGACGTGCTGCTGGTTCCAAAAGAATGTACTCGTCATCTCTCACACACACTGGTGGTACATGCACAAAGCAAAGATGTGAACGCACGTACTCAATCCCTTGCAGTGTCAGTGCAACAAACCCTGGGTCTGTTGCCCAACTGTGCACTGGCACAAGATCAAGATTGAATCACCAGCTTAAGTCAAAGATTGATGAACCAAGAGAGTTAGAGAACCAACATGCAGCATAGAGGAACCAAGATCGAGCCCGAGGAGCAAGATATCGGTAAGAGAAGGGCCTCCCTTGCCGGGCCGGCGAGCCCGGCAAGGGGCAAGACCACCACCATAAGCAAGCAATCAAGACTCCCCGGCAGAGCATGCCGGGGCTCGCGGGGGCATAACCACCCCACCAACCACTCAAACATGACTCACATCGTCGATCAGTGCGGTGTCGAGCCGCAAGGTGATTAAGTGGCAGCCATTCGCCACATGGCAGTCGTTTCCTATAGAAGAAACCCGCAGATGACACTCGTCCTGCAACATGTCAAGGGAACAGGTGCGGAGCTGGCAAGATAGCCCAGCAGGCCTTCCCGGGTGACCAGTGATGTGACACTAAGTGGCGCATTTAATGCACCCCGCCCACAGAGTTAGGTATGATAGCACTGTTCGCTATCATATCAGGGGATAATGACCATGTCGGTGTACTAGAGTAGGGGTACCCTAGTATCCCGAACTTCGCAGACGGACAGCAAAGACACTCAGCGGCAAGGCTTGCTCGGTCACCGCCAAGATCCTCCGTGGTTCCTTTGGAGCCATTCAAGAACAAAGTATTTAACCAAGAAGACAAGGTCCGGCAAGAGGAGCTTGCCGGAAGGCCACTCAAGGCACGCAGAAGACAAGACCGGCAAGAGGAGCTTGCCGGAAGGCTCGGAGAGCGACAAGCCTCCGGACGCCGACAAGGATTCAGCCGCTGCAAGGCACTTGCCACGGCAGCAACCTCTTCATCTCCGCTCCATCTCATCCACTAACGTGTCGCCATGGGACCATTCCATGCGGCGTGTCAAGAGGCTGTGCAGCCAGCGGGAGCAGCGATAAGCGGGCGACAAGCTTGCCATCGTATGAACGGTGGCGCTCCCGACGGTCCTGTTGCCTTGTTTAGGCGACAGGACGGCATTTAATGCTTTTGTCCCTTGCCGTCGTGGTTAGGTAGAGTACATCGTACCTGTTCAAGTAGGTGTACCAACTACTGTTTTTCCATTTGTACCCTCATCTACGTTGCCACCGTGGGAGACCCCTTGAGCATATAAAAGGAGGCCCATGCGAACGTAGAAGGGGTTCGCCCGGTCGGTTCGATTCCAACGTAACCGAGAGAACACTCACGCTTAGGTCTTGTAGCTCTCATCGCTCCCTAGCAAGAACACAATATAAATCAGGCAAGCAGCAGTAGGAGTATTATCTCTCCGGAGAGCTCCGAAGCTGGGTAAACTGCTCGTGTGCTTCGCCTCGATCCGCTCTTCATGCGATCTCCGCCCACTCCGAACCAGAAGGGGCCTGGTCCGCCGGCCCCATAGGTGTTCGTGGGTCCGATCAGCCTCCCCGACATCTTTGGCGCGCCAGGTAGGGGGCATCGAGGCTGTGTGAACCTGATCCGGCGTTCACGCGAGCAACATCTTCATCATCTTCAACATCTTCATCAACATGCCACCGAAGAAGAAGGCTTCGGCGGCAGCGGAGCCGTCCGCGTCGAACCCACCATCACCAGGGCAAACGGGTGGTGGAGCAGACCGGGCGGAAGAACGGGCGCCGGCGAAGGAGTTCGTGGACGCTGCCAAGTCCAAGGCGACAGGCCGCGCAAACCTCGCATCCGTGACATGTCACGCGCCCATCTCAGAGCGGGACCAACAGCGTCATGGTATTCACAATACCATACGCCGTTGGATCAAGACCGAGCTGGAGGATCTCGAGGCCCTCAAGACCAGCGCGTGCACGCCAACATGCCGGCACGAAGCGAGTATGGGCCGCTGGGCGGGATGCTGCTCCTTCTAACATAGTTAGAAGTCCGAGCATATCCCGCCTCGCACCGCTCACCATTGCCACCCACTACTCCAGCGAAGCTTCGCGAGCTCAATCGCTCTGGATTACCTCCAACGGCCGACAAGGTCGACGAGTGGAGGGCCACCATCTGAAGTCTCATCGGCCGCCAACGGCGACGCCCACGGCAACCGAAAAGTGCGTCGCTGGCAGTGAACGCCAAACGCGAGCCGGTGGCGACGAGACCGGTGGGGTGCAACCACCATGCACTCTCCGCCCGAAGGACAAGGTCGCCGATCGCGGATCCACCTCGGCAGCCGACTCCACTGCGTCGCCGGATCCACGAGCTCATCGCGATCGCTGCCAAGTGCTACACGATCGACAAGAAGAGGACGCCGAACTCGTGACGAGCGCCAAGAGAAGCGCCGACGTCAATCCGACAAGCGCCGGGCCCTCTGTTGACATGCACGCGCCAGAGGAACCAGCGACTTGCCATACGCGGTAGGTTGCCTGCATTCACTCGTGAGCTGCGGCACGCCCAAAGGCCCAAAGAAGAAAACTTCAAACCAGACGTCTCGAGAAGTACGACGGCAAGACGCATCTGTTGGAGTTCCTCAAAGGCATCTACACCATCGCGGTGCAGGCTGCCGGGGCGAGACGACAAGATCCTTGCCAACTACTTCCGCTGGTGCTCAAGCCCAACGTCAGTCCTGGCTCATGCACTTGCCGGACAACTCCATATCTTCTTGGCAGATCTATGCCATCAGTTTGTCGGCGCCTTTACGGGCGGCCACAAACCCCATGGCCAAGAAAGCGACCTTCATCTGCTCGCCCAGAAGTAAGGAGAGCCCCTGCGAAAGTATATCCAGAGATTCAGCCGTGTACAAGACAACATCCCAGATGTCCATCAGGTTGCTGGTGATCAGCTGCTCCATCGCATCGCGCGGAACCGCAGGATGCGGGAGGAGATGGCGATTTGCAAGATCAGAGACGTCAATGAGCTATACGCCCTGGCCGACAAGTGCGCATGTGCTGAGGAGGGGAGGAGACTCCCCGGAGAGAATACCGAAGCAGGAGGATCTGACAGTGAGGAGACCGCCCAAGAAAGAAGAGCCGGCGGGCAACAGGAAAAAGAAAGGCGAGACGCGTGCTAGTCGTCGAGCAGTCCGCAACGGAGGTGGCGACAAGAACGCCAAGGCTGGTAGCTCCGGCAAGGAGGTTGCACCTGGCACCAACCACCGACTGTGGCGGTCGCCGACAAGCGGTGACGGCTCCGCAAGCAAGATCGCAAGATCCACCGCACCAAGGGCCATGACCTCCAGAGCTGCAAGAAGGTCGAGCAGCTTGTCGAACAGCAGAAGGCTGAGTATGAGCAGCGCGACAAGGAGAAGGCCCAGGAAGGTGCTGGAGGAGCCAGCAAGAACGGCCGGGGAGGACGCCGCGGCAAGGCCAAGCAGCGGCAAGGAGACAGACCTCCCCGCGGCCGCGACAAGGATGAAGACGAAGACGACAATAAAGACATGGATGATGACGACGCCGATGAGCAGGAATTTCAGAAAGCCACGGAGGTCCTCTGCGTTGATGGAGGTGCTTCCCTGCATACTTCCCACCGCCAACTCAAGCAGTGGATGCGGGAGGTCAATGCAGCGGAACCATCCATAGAGTCACGCAAGCCTCTGAAGTGGTCCAGCACGCCTATCATCTTTTATATTGAGGACCACCCTGATCGCATAACTGCGGTCGGGTGCTTGCCGATGTTGGTCTCACCAACTATCCGCAACCTCAAGGTCACCAAGATGCTAGTTGACGGCGGGGCCGACTTGAACCTGATCTCCTCCGCGGTGCTCCAGAAGCTTCAGATCCCTGACAGCGAGCTCGAAGAGACTGGCACATTCCAAGGAATCAGTCCGGGAAGGAGCAAGCCGAAGGGGAAGATCACGTTGTCGGTTACATTTGGCAGCGAGCTGAACTTTAGGACTGAGAGGGTCACATTCGACGTTGCTGATTTCCCATTGCCTTACAATGGGATACTTGGTCGTCCAGCACTCGCCAAGTTCATGGCGGCCTCTCACTATGCCTACAACCTCCTGAAGATGCCAGGCCCGATAAGCGTCATCTCTGTCCATGGTGACAAGAAGGATGCTCTTATCTGCGCCGACAAGATCTACCGGGAAGCAGCAGCCGCGACAGATTGCAAGCCACTTGCCGCTGAAGCTCCCGGGGGGAAGAAGAAGACCAAGTCCGGCAAGAGCTCTGATGCCCACTCCGGCAAGCGCACCTCCTCGGAGTGCTGCGCTACCGTCGAGGACGCACTATCCAGCTCCACCGGCAAGTGCAAGAAGACGTTGGCAGCTCCGCCAAAGACCAAGAAGGTGTCCACCAAGGAGGACGGCACTAGTGGTACCTTCACCATCAGTGCCTCTCTCGACCCTAAATAGGAAGGCGCGCTCGTTGCTTTCCTGCGGGCGAACGTCGACGTGTTTGCGTGGCAACCGTCGACATCCCCGGTGTTCCCGTGAAAGTAATTGAGCACCGTCTTGCCGCTTGTCCTCATGCGCGACCCGGCCAAGCGTAGAGTCGAAGCAGGCAGTGGAGCGCCAAGAATTCATCGCAGAAGAAATCAAGAAACTGGAAGCAGCAGGCCTTGTCAGAGGAGTGCTCCATCCTACGTGGTTGGCCAATCTTGTAGTTGTGCGCAAGGCTAACGGGAAATGGAGGCTTTGTATCGACTTTACAGATGTCAATAAAGCTTGTCCCAAAGATCCATTTCCCTTGCCGCGCATGAACTAGATTGTTGACTCCACGGCCGGATGTGATTTGCTTTCATTTCTTGATGCATACTCAGGATATCATCAGATCTTCATGGCAGAAGAGGATGAGGAGAAAACCGCAATCATTACTCCATGTGGCACATACTGTTTCATACGGATGCCTTTCGGTTTGAAGAATGCTGGTTCAACGTTTGCAAGAGTAGTCCATGACGCTTTTGAGCCGCAAATGCACATAAATGTAGAAGCCTACATGGATGACATAGTGGTCAAGAGCAAGGACAAAGCAACTCTGGTTCAAGATTTGGATGAGACCTTTGCAAATCTGCAAGATCAACCTCAAGCTCAACCCCGAAGTGCGTGTTTGGAGTCCCTTCCGCAAGCTTCTCGGGTTCTTCGTGTCTCAGCGGGAATTGAAGCCAATCCCGACAAGATCAAGGCCAATCGAGCAGATTGAAGCACCAAAGCGCGTCAAGGATGTCACGAAGACTTGCGGTTGCGTGGCTGCTCTCGGCAGGTTTATCTCTAGGTTCTGCTGAACGCGCCTACGCCATTTTTCAAGATTTTGAAAAAGGCAGGTCCAATGAAATGGACTCCCGAAGCGGAGGTTGCGCTGCAGGACTTAAAGAGATACCTGTCCTCCACTCCAATACTTGTCGCACCTAAGCCGCAAGAGAAGTTGTTGCTATATATAGCGGCAACCAATCAAGTGGTTAGTGTTGCGTTAGTAGCGGAGAGGGAGGCGGACGACGAGCTAGCAACCACGGCGCATACACATCCGGCGACAAGGTGGGGCTTCACGGCAAGCTCTGGTCCCGATAAGGACGGATCTGCGCAGATGCATGAGCAGATGAGAAAAGGATGGTGCAGCGCCTTGATTTACTTTGTCGGTTCCCTTCTGCAGGGGCTAGATCAAGGTACTGGTGTGCGAAATTGCTTTTCGGCCTTCTCATGGCCTCGAGAAAGCTGCGCCATTACTTTCAGGCACATGAGA
Source organism: Aegilops bicornis (assembly GCA_021605145.1). Lineage (NCBI taxonomy): Eukaryota > Viridiplantae > Streptophyta > Magnoliopsida > Poales > Poaceae > Aegilops > Aegilops bicornis. The sequence goes on along the minus strand of CM038674.1, from coordinate 287,555,871 downwards.
TCACAGTTGTCACTCGCTTTCCGCTGAAGAGGATACTGCAGAATCTAGAGGCGACAGGCAGGATTGTCGAGTGGGCACTGGAACTGTCAAGCTTTGGCCTCAAATTTTAAAGCACTTCAACTATCCAAAGCAGAGCATTGGCGGAGTTCATAGCAGAATGGACGCCAACACCAGATGAAGAAATTCCAGAGACAAGCATTCTGGCCAAGGAAGCAAGCAAAGAGTGGCTGATGTACTTTGATGGTGCCTTCTCGCTGCAAAGCGCCCGGTGCGGCGTCTGCTTGTCGCACCCACCGGAGAGCACCTCAAGTACGTAGTCCAGATGCACTTTCCCAAGGAGCAAGCAACAAACAATACTGCAGAGTATGAAGGTTTGCTTGCCGGTCTCAGGATTGTAGTAGACCTTGGGATTAAGAAGCTTATTGTCAGGGGTGATTTGCAGCTTGTCGTCCGCCAAGTGAACAAAGATTATCAGAGTCCATTGATGGAAGCCTACGTTGATGAAGTGAGAAAGCTAGAAGAACACTTTGACGGCCTACAAATGGAACATGTTCCAAGAGCTCGTAATGATATTGTTGATGGTTCGTCAAAGTGCGCTGCACTTAAGTTGCCCGTGGAACCAGGGATTTTTGTGCTCAAGCTAACTCAACCAACCGTAACACCATCAACTGGACAGAACAAGAAGAGGAAGTTGATCTCTGGTGACTACTTTCCGGCAGAGCTTCCCGAAGCTGCCGCCAAGAAGGTCCCCAAGATCGACACCAACAGAGTTGAGGGGCAGTCTGCTCCGACAAGCCCCAGGGTTTGTTTCGTTGAAGCAGACGCTCCCGACAAGTTTTGCTCCGGCAAGCTTGCCGGGGAACGTCAAGCTCCGGCTGAGCCGCAGGTTCTTGCCGTGGAAGCTGATGTTCCCAGCGCAGAAGATGTGCCTTTAGTCCTTGTTGTCGAGCCGCAAGCTCCAAAGATGGGCGCAGCAGATTGTCCATTTCCTTGAGACGGAGAACTTCCAAGAGCAAGAAGAAGCGGAAAGAGTAGACCAGCAGTCAAGTATGTACCAGCTTTGTCGACAAAGACACTGCATGTATGAGACTCAACGGTGTGAAATTGAAGTGTATTTGCTGGGAAGATGGACAAAGCTGTTGGCGAGATACATGGAGGCATATGTGGTCACCACATTGGCGCCAGAGCACTTGCCGGCAAAGCGTTCCGGCAAGGTTTCTTTTGGCCGACAGCCCTCCAGGATGCAACTGCACAAGTAACCAAGTGTGAAGCATGCCAGTTCCATTCCAAACAGATACACTAGCCAGCTCAAGCTCTCCAGGCGATCCCTTTATCCTGGCCATTTTCGATGCAGGGGCTCGACATCCTCGGCCCCTTCCCCGAAGTTGTCGGGGCTTTGAGTACTTGTACGTCGTAATCGACAAGTTCACAAAGTGGCGGAAGTGGAAGCAAAGGAGGAAGGTGACAAAGACAGCAGTCAAGTTCTTTAGGTCGATTGTTTGCCGCTTGGAATCCCTAACAAGATCATCACCGATAACGGCACACAATTCTGAGTCGCACCTTCATGCAAGACGTCCCAAAATCTTGGCGCCAAGGTTCCGCTTTCGCTACATTGCTCATCCGAGAAGCAACGGTCAAGCGGAGAGGGCAATGCTTGAAGTGCTGCACGGGCTCAAGACCAGAACTTTCGGCTGTGCTGCACAAGTGCGGAAGAAATCGGATTGAGGAGCTACCGGTGGTTCTTTGGTCGATCAGACGACGCCAAATCGAGCCATCGCCGTACACCTTTTGCTCTAGTCTATGGAAGCGGAGAGAGTTCTCCCCACGGAACTCAGATACGGATCGCCTCGAGTGCTCGCTTATGATGAGCTTGAGCAAGAGCAGCTGCGACAAGATGACGCTATTGCTCCTTGAGGAGGACCGTCTTGAGACATTTAGCTGCTCGTTACCAGCAAGCTTTGCGTCGCTACCATAGCCGCAAAGTTAGTGCCGAAGCCTCGAGGAAGGTGACCTTGTTCTTGATGCGTTCGATCCGCCAAGAATTCAAACAAGTTGGCCTTGAAGTGGGAAGGCCCTTATCGGGTGAAACGAGTCACTAGGCCCGGCGCTGTCCGCTTTGAGACCGAAGATGGCATTCGGTGAGCAACTCCACGGAACATTGAGCATCTTCGTAAGTTTTACCCATAGAAGCGAGGTTGCGGAACCTGTTCCGGCAACCACCTTGTACAAGTCTTGCCGCTTATGCATGTAATCCTTTGTACAAAGCCGGGCGCAGACCCTGCGCATCGATAAAGCTCATGTGTTATGCATAACTTATCAAATTCATGCTTTCATCATTTTATTGCATGTTTTGGCTAACACTTTGTGCAGCACCCACACACAGTAAGCAATATCGAGCCGCTGGGCTCCATAACTTTATTTTCTCTTCTTTCTCTTTTCTCAAAGAAAGGAGGGCTCCCTCGCGCACAAGTTAACCAGGGGGGAAGGAGAAGATAATACTATGGACCAAGCGTTGCTCGAGGAAGTTTCGCCTTATCGGGAAGCAAGCAGCAGAAAAACTAAGTTGCCCAAGTTTGAGCAATCAGTTCTTAAATTTTTAAGTTATCTTCCTCGAACGATAGTACTTTGTATGGAAAACCTGTCTTGGCGGAGGAACCAACTTCATGGCTAGTCGCGCCCTTACTTTGTTTCGATTCCGCTAAACAACTTAAGTGAGCTGAAGCTAGTCGAGACAAGGTTGCTTGTCGGAGGCGGCACCGCCAAAGTGTGACGTTCACTTTTCAGCGCTTCAGCAAAGGTGCTGCCACCGACAAGTTCCCTAAATGCGTAGGGAAAACGCATTACAAAGGAAGGAATCAAGTAAAGGAAATAACATTGCAATCATCGCCTAAGATAGAGTTATATTACAAAATAGCTTGTCGCAGATCTAATAAATTGTTCTAAACATGATCAGAAGCGACAAGGGAAAGATAAAATTGGCGGCCTAGTCTACGCGGTCGCCATCAACCCGCTTGATCTTGCCCACCTTATCCACAATGGGTGCGACAAGGGCTTTGAGCGCCTCCACGTCGGCATCTGGCGGCAAGGATCTGAGGACGCGTTGAGGTTGAGGCCTGGATGGCGGAAGGCCACCTTCATCAACACCTTCTGGAGGGCTCCTGCACAGATCTGGCGCGATTCCTCGGCCAGCTGCTTTGGGATCTCTTCCCAGAGTCGCTGGAGACCCGTCACCACGCCCTTGAAGAATAAGCTAAGCTTGGCGCTGGGTTGGAGGTGCTCGTCGGAGGAGTATCCAAGGTCCACCATCCCCAGCTCCATCAACTCGTTGTGGATGGCGGCGGCAAGATATCCACGAGACCTTGGTCCGGTGATCCACACTCTCCTCAAGGCGCCTGGTGGCAACAAAGATTCGCCAAAGAGCCTCGTTGGCCTTGACCTTCTCCAACAGGCCCACCTCCCGCTCCTTGGCGCCGTCCAACGTTTGCATCAGGGTGGACAGCTTCAGCTCAAGATCTGCCTTGGAATCCTTGGTGGCGTCGAGCTCCTTGCTCCTCTCGGCGAGACGGCCCTGCAGCTTGCCAAGAGTGTAGGCGTCCTTCTCGCGCTCGTGCTTGAGTGCGGCAAGCTCCTCGCGGCTCTTCTGGAGACTGGCCTCCAGCTGCGTCACCTTCGTCTCCAACTCTTTCTTGGCGGCCTCGGCGGCTGTGGCAGCATCCTTCGCTTCCTTAAGAGCCCCGCCAAGTGACTCCTCATGGCGACAAGCTCTTCCTCGTGGCTGTCCAGGTTGACCTTCCACTGCGCTAGCTCGCTTTCCTGCGCGGACAGCTTCTCGGCGGCAAGCCGCTGCTCCTCCTCAGCTGCGGCCTTCTCAAGGATGAAGGCCGTGCGCTCCTCGGCAAGTCGCTCCCGCTCTTCTGCTATGTTCCGGAGAGTTTCTTGGTTGGCGCCCCGGAGCTCTTCTGCGCGCTTCTCCATGTCTGCTCCCGCCCTCGCGACAAGTGCTTCCCGGGACTCCAACTTGGCTTGTCGAGCGCGGTAGAGCGACAGCAGCTTCTTCAAGAATGCTCCTCCTCGAGACTTCGCTGCTGCTGCTTGGTGCGTCCACCAGCGTCAGCCCAGCGGAGGCGAGCAGCTCTCCGTCGAAGGTCTCTCCTTCGACCGGCGCCCTGGAGCTCGACTCCCATGGGAGCTTGATGAAGACGCCGTCGCCGGCCTTCAAGTAGGCGTCGGGCTGGGCTCTTCGAGCCCTGACGCTGCGGCGGGGAATCGGCGGTCGGTGTAGCGCTGGCGCTCCTGCGGCCCAGTGGCGTCGGTCTGTCGCCAGACCCTCGCCCGGCTTCTGGGCGGCAGCCTGGTGGCCTCTTCGGCCGCGGCAGCTCGTCTAACGCCGGCTTCTTCTCCCATGACGGCTTCGTCGGTGTTGCCTTGGCAGCGTCCTCCTCGCTGGCGACCTCGGTCTCCATCGGCTCTGCGTCGGACAAAGAAAGAACAGTCAAGCAAATGTTCAAAAAGAAAAACAGAAGAAAACAAGCCCAAGGGAAATTTTCCCGCAAGAGGATTACCTGCAATGGGATCTGCAGCCATGGTCTCAACCACTTGAGGATCAGCGGTGGCTGTCCCTTGCCGGAGTAGTCTCCCTTGCCGGAGGACGCTCCCTTGCCGGAGAATCCTCCCTTGGCGGCGTAGTCGAAGCAGATAGAATTTCGGGGGCGGCCTCCGGGCCCTCCTGAAGAGGCTGCTCTGCTCCTACACAAACCAACAGTCAGATATCAATGAAGAAGGAGAACCCACGCACAACTAACAGTAAGGAGAAAACCGCATACTTACTCTGGGGGCTATGCTGGGGGCTGCTCTGAGGAAGGGTTGCCGGGTCCGGCAAGGGGGTCTCAGACGCGCCTCCTGTTGCCACGGGTGGATCATCCTCAACGACGACCACCGGGGTCTTGGCCCTCTTCGACGCTCTCTGGGCCAGCGTCCTGAAAAGGAAAGAATTCAGAAAAGGGAGGGCAGAGCCCACAATAGAAGAAAAGTGCAAAGAAAGGGTACCCAGTTGGGGCTAGTTCCAAAGCGGTGGCGGGGAGTACCTTCGTGCGCGAATGCGCACGCGTCTCCGTCGACCAGAAGAGGTAGTAACCCTCCCTCAGCTCCTTTGCGTCGAAATGGGGGAAGATGGCCCGCTCCTTCGCAGCGCCATGAGCCGCTGCGCCTCGGCCGACTTCACGCCCTTCCCTTGTCGGCTTCGGAGCCATGGCGGAGGCGGTGGAGGACACCGACGGCGTTGATGGCGCTTGTGGCGAAAAGAGGCGGGCGCTGCTCTCTTCGCACTAGAGAAGAGGGGGGGACGGCGGTGGTTTTCGAGACGAGACAACAATGGCGAGGTGGGTGACCTGCCCTGCTTTCCCCTGCTTTATAAGGAGGGAGAGGGGCGGACGCCCGCTTTTCCTAATAAAGAAACCCCCACGATCTCTCCCACGACGCCACGACGTTAAGTGCGCGTGTGGGGGGACGTGAGGGTCGAGAGCAAGTTACGGCGAGATCAAGGCCGCGTGTCACCGTGCACTGTTTTTGGGCCTGGCCCGACAGCTCTCGGCACCGTGTGCGGCCCAGGCCCGGGGGCTCCTGTCGGTGTACTAGAGTAGGGGTACCCTAGTATCCCGAACTCGTGCCGCAGACGATTCTGCAGCACCACGGCAAGGCTTGCCTGGTCACCGCCAAGATCCTCCGTGGTTCCTTTGGAGCCATTCAAGAACATAGTATTTAACCAAGAAGACAAGGCCCCGCAAGAGGAGCTTGCCGGAAGGCCACTCAAGGCACGCAGAAGACAAGACCCGGCAAGAGGAGCTTGCCGGGAAGGCTCGAGAGCGACAAGCCTCCTGACGCGACCAGGATTCAGCCGCTGCAAGGGACTTGCCGCGACAGGCAACCTCTCTTCATCTCCGCTCCTGCTCATCCACTAACGTGTCGCCATGGGACCATTCCATGCGCGCGTGTCAAGAGGCTGTGCAGCCAGCGGGGAGCAGCGATAAGCGGCGCTGACAAGCTTGCCATCGTGGCGAACGGTGGCGCTCCTGACTGTCCCTGTTGCCTTTGTTTAGGGCGATGTGGACGGGCATTTAATGCTTTTGTCCCTTGCCGTCGTGGTTAGGTAGAGTACACCGTACCTTTGTTCAAGTAGGTGTACCAACTACTGTTTTTCCATTTGTACCCTCATCTACGTTGCCACCTGTGGGAGACCCCTTGAGCATATAAAAGGAGGCCCATGCGCAACGTAGAAGGGGTTCGGTTCGGTCGGTTCGATTCCAACGTAACCAGAGAACACTCACGCTAGGTCTTGTAGCTCTCATAGCTCCCTAGCAAGAACACAATATAAATCAGGCAAGCAGCAGTAGGAGTATTATCTCTCCGGAGAGCTCCGAAGCTGGGTAAACTGCTCGTGTGCTTCGCCTCGATCCGCTCTTCGTGCGATCTCCGCCCCCCTCCGAACCAAAAGGGGCCTGGTCCGCCGGCCCCATAGGTGTTCGTGGGTCCGATCAGCCTCCCCGACAGACCAATTTGCCACTGTGGTAACACCTCAATCTATAAAAGGACGCCAATGGCACTCGTAGGAAGGGTTGGAAAGTTGTGGAACCCATGCCACCATACGCGCGTAGTTGCTGCGGCCCCTAGGCAAACCCTGCCGGGCAAGTGTACTACACGCTACCACACTCATTCCACCATCAATCCACCAAAGCAGGAGTAGGTTCTTACGCCTCGTGGCGGCCCGAACTTGGGTAAATTGCTTGTGTGCTCTCTATTGCGCTGCCGCACGCTGTTCTGCTCTTTGCGCAACGCGTCCTGGGAACGGGGGTCCCCAGACTTGCCTGCTTGCGGCCCACAGCGTGGCTCCACTAGCAGACCTGTAGGGCCCACCTTCACTAGCGAACACTCAAGACCCTCGCGAGGGGCCAAGCCTCGTGAGGTGGACGACACAAGACCTCCTCGGGGGCGGCCTCACCCGGCCGGCTCGCGAGGGGCGAAGAGATCAATGCCAGGAACACCTCGCCAGGTTCCTGTGACGCAAGCCATAACGACTGGAGCCAGGTGGGCACCAGGTGGGCGCCAGCGCGCGCAGTGTCCTCGTTTCCTCTTTGGTGCTAAAGAGGTAAGCGCGGGCGAGGAGTCCCGAGGCGTCAGGCAAAGGTTTCCATATCGATGCTACAAGACCAAGACTAGCAGGACGGAGGTCACCCTGGAGCCCAAGATGGCGTCACCACCAGAGCCTTTGGCAGGCGAAGACCACCTTTAGTCAGGATAACTTGTACTAGTTGTCTCCCTTCGAGATTGGCTGTTGTTGGATCCCTTCCCGCTCAATATTTGTGGAGAGGACCAGGGCCTCTATAAATAGGACTAGCCACCACCATAGGAGGCATCTCATCTTGGATTGGAGCCATTCCATCCATAGCCACACACAAGCTCACCAAACACAAGAACACCTTTCCTCAGGAGGTTGTTCTTCCCTTGTAACTGTCCATCCCCAGCCCAAGAGGCAATCCACCACACACACTAGAGTAGGGTATTACACCACATCGATGGCCCGAACCAGTATAAACTCTTGTGTCTCTCGTTCTTTGGTGTTCGTCGAGCTAGGCCTTGCGATCGTTGCGAGAGCGATCTAAGGAGAGAGAGACCTTCGTGCGCACCCTAGTGTTCGAACCTCAAGGGACTCCCGGAACCCGAAATCTGACATTTGGCGCGCCAGGTAGGGGTGCGCCGAAGCTTTCCTTCCATCAATCCACGCTCCGCCACCGCAGTGCCTTGTTCCCATGGCCGGCGTTGCTCTTCCGGCTACAATGACGGATGCCCATTGTGGAGCCAGGGGGCTCAGAGCCTTTGCCCCTGCCTTGCGGCAGGTGCGGTGGCCGCCCAAGTTCAAGCCGAAGATGCCGCCGCGTTACAACGACGCGGCGGACCCGTCGGCCTTCCTGCTGGTGTATGAAGAGGCCGTTTTGAAGGCTGGGGGCAATGACAAGTTCATGGCCAACTGGCTCCCCATGGCTCTCGCTGGTGCACCGCGCGCCTGGTTGCTCAACCTCCCAGAATCCACTGTGGCATCCTGGGAGGAGCTACGTAGCCTCTTCGCTGCGCGCTTCGCGGCACCGGCGCCCCTCCCTGTTGCGGCCCTCCTCGGCGGCTTGCAAGCGCCACCCTCGGACCGTCACGCCAAGCCAATCTTTCGCCAGATCGGCGCCGCCTCCGCGTGGCAGGGGGCTCCCGCGGGTTGGGCGGCGCCCAAGGCCGACCTGACCTTGGACGCGGGGGATCAACTTGTCACCACCGTCGGCTCGGGCGTGCTCCCAATGCTTTGCGCGCCCACCATCTGCAGCGTAGCCCTCACCAAGACCCTCGTCGATGGTGGCGCCGGCCTCAAAATGCTCTCTGTGGAGGCTTTTAGCCTCCTTCACGTACCGCTCGAGCGGCTCCGCCCCAGCAAGCCCTTCTCCGGGGTCGGCGGCGGCTCCTCCAGTCCCCTGGGGCAGATCCATCTTCCCGTGACCTTTGGCACCCGCGACAACTACCGTACAGTGCTGATCGACTTCGACATCGCCCTCATTGGCCTTCCGTACAACGCCAACCTTGGGTACCCGGCTCTAGCTCAGTTTATGGCGGCGACCCATCCGCCTACAACCTCATGAAGATGCCCGGGAGCAAAGACGTCCTCACTATAGGTTGAGATACCAAGGAGGCTCTGATGGCGCTCAAGCTTGCCCTCAAGGTCGCCGCAACAGCGCGACCGGCCAACGAGGCCACCTCTGGAGTTAAGGAGACCGCGCCGGCCAAGAAGAAGCAGTTGTTCACTCGAGATCGGGCAGAAACCAAGCAGGTGCCGGTCGAGGAAGATGGGTCCTCTGGAGCCACCTTCACCATAGTTGCCAACCTCGACCCAGATCAAGAGGAGGCATTGGTAAAGTTCTTGGACGCAAACAAGGAAGTATTCTCCTGGGAGCCCAAACAGCTGGTAGGGGTCCCTAGAGGGGTGATCGAGCATCACTTGAAGGTGTGCACCAATGTGCACCCTGTGAAGCAGAAGGCGCAGCGACAGTCCACGGAGAAGCAGTCCTTCATCGTCTAGGAAACCCGCAAGCTGGAGGCAGCAGGTGTCATTCGCGAGGTTCGGTACCCCGAGTGGCGGCGAACCCCGTCGTTGTGCCAAAGAAAGGCGGGAAGGAGCTCATGTGTGTTGACTTCACCAACCTCAACAAAGCCTGCCCTCAAGATTTGTTCCCGCTTCCACGCATCGACCAGATCGTTGACTCCACCGCCAAGTGCGACCTGTTGTGCTTCCTGGATGCGTTTTCAGGCTATCACCAGATCAAGATGGCAGTAGAGGATGTGGAGAAGACGGCCTTCCTGACCCCTTGCGGGGTGTACTGCTACACTTGCATGCCGTTCGGGCTGCGGAACGCGGGTGCAACCTTCCAACGGCTGATGCACATCGCCCTGGGCCAGCAGCTCGGGAGGAACGCTGAAGCCTACAGTGACGACATTGTGGTGAAGTCTCGGGAGGCGAGAACTTTGATTCAGGACCTGGATGAGACCTTCGCGAGCCTGCGCCAGGTAGACTTGCGGCTCAACCCAGAAAAGTGTGTTTTGGTGTCCCCCCCGGCAAGCTGCTGGGCTTCCTCGTGTCCCACAGGGGGATCGAGGCCAACCCAGAGAAGGTCAAGGCGATTGAAGACATGAGCCCACCACAAACCCTCAAGGAGATGCAGAAGCTTGCCGGCTGCGTGACTTCGCTGGGACGCTTCATCTCCAAGCTGGGAGAGTGCGCCCTACCATTCTTAGCTGATGAAGAAGAAGGGCCCGTTCGAGTGGACCCCAGAGGCTGACCAAGCGTTTCAAGACCTGAAGAGATACCTGACCAGCCCTCCGGTGATGGTGGCGTCCGCCCTCTTGAGCCCTTGGTGCTCTACCTCGCCGCCACTCCTTACTCAGCCAGTGCGGCTCTGGTGGCGGTTCGGGAAGAGCGCCATGCCAAGGATACGTCGTGCCGAGCCATGACCCCGACCAGGGCGCCCTTGGGCCTGCAGAGGCCCCAATTGGCAACCAGGCTCCGGAAGTTTCATCGCCTCAGGAGGCGCCTCAACCTATGACAGACGCAGGCCCCGTCAACGTGCCAACCCTCGTCGAGCACCTAGTATATTTCGTCAGCACGGTAGATGCAAGGGCCCGATACCCCATGCCTCAGAAGCTCTTGCTCGCGCTTTTGGTGGCCTCGCGTAAGCTATGGCACTACTTTCAAGGTCACCCAATCAAGGTCGTCTCGGCCTACCCACTAGAGAGGGTACTCAGGAGCCCCAATGCAGCTGGAAGAGTCGCCTAGTGGAATATCGAGCTGCAGGCATTCTAGCTGGAGTTCAGCACAACCAGGGTCATCAAGGGAGTCGCGCTCGCCGACTTCGTGGGAGAATGGACGGACGCCCCGGAGCTTGAGGCAGGCGAGGATCGATCCGTCTCCTGGGAAGTGAAGCGCTAGATGGCTGCGTTATGTATTTCGATGGCGCATTCGCGCGTCAGGGCGCGGGGGCTGGAGCAGTACTCATCTCACCCACTCAGGACAAGCTCTACTACGCCATGCAGCTCTGCTTCCAGCAGGGCGAGAAGGTCTCCAACAACATAGCGGAGTACGAAGGCCTCATAGCTGGCCTCAAGGCTGCGGTGGCCCTAGGAGTGAAGCGCCTCACCATGAGGGGCGATTCGCAGCTTCTCGTCAACTTCTCCAACAAGGTATACGAGCCGAGGGATGCGCACATGGAGGCATACCTCGCGAAGGTACGCAAAATGGAAAAGCATTTCTTGGGCTAGAATTGTAGCACGTGCCCCGTGGCACCAACAAGGAGGCCGACGACATCGCCAAGAGAGCATCCAAGTGACTACCCCAAGAGCCTGGCGTCTTCGAGGAGCGGCTCTTCAAGCTGTCGGCAACACCACCACTTTCAAGGCCGGCTCCGCCTCGGGAGGAGCTCCCCCAACCACCTGCCTCGGGAGCCCCGAACTGCGGCCCAACCTCGGGAGCGTGCCTAGTCTTGGCGCTCGAGCCTCGGGAGGGGTGCTAGACCAAGGAGTTCAAGGAATACCTGACACAAGGGACGCTGGCCGAGAAAGAGGAGGACACGGAGCGCGTGGCCCAACAGGCCACGGTGTACTGCATCCAGGACGGTGAGTTATACAGGAAGCGGCCGAATGACGTTTCCCTGCGTTGTATCTCCAGGGAATAGGGGAAGGAGCTGCTAGCTGACATACACGGCGGAGACTGCGGGCACCACTCGTCGTCACGAACCCCCGTCGGCAAGGCGTTCCGCAGCGGGTTCTACTGGCCTACGGTGCGCAACGACACGACTGAGCTAGTGAAGTCCTGCGAGGCCTGTCAATTCCACGCTAAGCAGATCCATCAGCCAGCTCCGGGCCTCCAGACCAGTCCGCTCTCATGGCCATTTGCAGACTGGGGGCTGGATATCTTGGGCCCATTCCCTCGAGCGCCTGGGGGCTACCGCTACCTCTACGTCGCCATTGACGAGTTCACCAAGTGGGCGGAGGTAGAAGCCGTTCGCACCATCCCGGCCGGATCCGCGGTCAAGTTCATCAAGGGTCTCCTAAGCTGGTTTGGGGTCCCCAACCGCATCATCACCGACAATGGCTCGCAGTTCAGTAGCAATCTCTTCATGACATATTGTGCTAACCTTGGAACGCAGATCTGCTATGCTTCGGTGGCACACCCAGGAGCAATGGTCAGGCCGAACGCGCCAACGCGGAGGTCCCGAGAGGACTCAAGACCAGGACCTTCAAGAAGAAGCTCAAGGCATGCGACAGGGGCTGGCACGATGAGCTCAAGTCTGTGCTGTGGTCCATCCGCAGGCCACCAAGCCAACAGGTGAGACCCCGTTCTTCCTCGTCTACAGAGCAGAAGCGGTTCTCCCTCACGAGGTCAAGCATCGCTCCACGCGGGTCCTGGCGTTCGATGAGGCGTAACAAGACGCCATGCGGGGGATGGACCTCGTGCTGGGGTAGGAATGCCGCCGTGAAGCCACACTCCGGGTGGCAAGATACCAGCAGGCGCTGCGGTGGTATCACTGTCGTAGCGTCTGCTCCAGGACGCTCGAGGTGGGCGACCTCGTCCTAAGGCGGGTGCTCTCCAGGGATGGGCTGCACAAGCTCTCGCCCATGTGGGAGGGCCCATTTAGGGTCGCCCATGTCTCCAGGCCCGGCGCCGTGCGCCTGAAGACGCAGGGCGGGGTCCCTATCCAGAACGCCTGGAACATCCAGCACCTCCGGAAGTTCTACCCATGAAGAAAGGCCCAGCGCCAGTGAAGCAAGGCCCAATGCATGTGAAGGTCTCTACTCGTGACACTCTCACGTAATAATGAGTGGGGCTGTACACGCCCCAGAGTCTCGGGAGTGCCGCCCTCGGGCCTCAGGGGCTCCCTCCCACGTCCTAGTGGCAGCACTTAGCTGCTACCGGGTGAGAAGACAAGAAGACTAGACTAGGTGCCGGACGCGGCTTTTCATTTGCTTTCCGTAGTTGGCTTGCCCCTCTTTAATGAAAATTTACTTTCTGGTGTTCCCTTCCGGCTTGGTTCTGTCGCCTTTTGCCTCTGTTTCTGCCTTCGGTTCCTTGTTTTGACCTGTACTTTCTCTCGCATGCCTCGCGAGGGGGCTGGACAGGTGCCCTCGTGAGCATTTTTTCTGTTTTTCGTGAGGCACCCTCATTCGAGCTCGCAAGCTGGCGCACCTCTCTCAATCCGTGCCCCTTGGGTACCGCGACGTGAAGCGCTGGGTCATGGCCAGTGGCGCCTGCGACCAGGGCTCGTAAGAATAAGAGTGTCCTAACGAATTTTTGCAGTTCCTAGACGCCTCCCAGGCCAAGGAGGCCTCGCCAAGTACTGGGAAATGCGCGCCTCACGAGGCAAAAACTACTTCGAGCGTGCCAAGCTAAGTTATTTCTACGCGCCTACATGAAATGTTGATGCTGCAATGCGACACAGGAACAATAAACATAGCATAGAAACTTGGAAACCATGGTTCGTTGCACGCCCCTACGGGGCCCCATACTTGTCTTTCTCTTAATGCAGGAAGAAAAGAAAGAACGAAACAAATGTGGCGTGTGCCCCTGCAGCAGCTCGCGAGGATGGACCCATGGCGCTCTCCTGAGCTCAGCCGGACCCCTCCTCGCGCTTCACTAGCGCGCGGCCACGAGACGACCCGCTGCCACCCTCGAAGCAGGCGTGGCGGCTGGTCGTAGCCGCCGCTGCTGGAGCTGTCGCCGGAGGGAGAATCGCCACAGCTGGGCGAGCAGTGGCCAGCGCCGAAGGCAAGACCATCCTCACCCTCGTCACGACCGTCGCCAAGGCCAAGCACCTCGCCACCGTCGTTGTCCTCGGGACAGCACCTGACGTGGCGGCCGTCTTCTCCGAACACCCTCACGTAGAGGGTCGCGCTCCCGTCGTACTTGAAGTGGAGGGTGCACCGCCTACCTGTGGCGCTGCAAGGGCAAACGTCGCCACCGTGAGCGAGGCTGCGTTGCTCGCGACAGAGACCTCGACCGCGACCCATGAAGCCTTGCTGCAGCAGCCGTCTGCCTGCAGCCAGAGCCCGCCTAGACCCATGGCCGGCAGCTCGCCAGCGAAGAAGCGTGGGAGCTGAAGCCGGGTGCCGGCCGGGTTCTCAGACCACATGACGAACTCCGACAGCACCTCCGTCGAGTGGAAGCACCGCCGGGGAGGCCGTGCGACCATGGCACGCCTCCCTTCATTGACGGGGCTACCACGACCTGGGCAACTCCCACCACGTGAAGAGGCACCATCGCGGCCGCGAGGGGCCATGGCGGGGGTCGTTGTGTGCTTGTGGGGACGTCCGTGCCCCCTCTTGGGCGGCGGAGAGTCGGGCCCCTCCTGGCGGGCCTTCCCCTTCTCTATGGTCGAGAACATCTTCGCAGTCCCCATGGGAGTCGCTGGAGCAGGAAGAGATGAGCGACGGGGGATCCGCCCCTCCTCATTTATAGTGGGAGAAGGCCAACCGGCGATCCCCACGATCACAGGTAATGATGATTTTTCTCTGCATGCAGCAGGGACTTGTCAAGTCGGCTAGTTGCCGAGGCAGCATGGGGAAGCGGAGACGCCCACGTCCAATCAATCGCCACGCGTCAAGCGGGGCCGCAGGATGTTGGGGCCCGCGGTGCTCCGCACTTGCCCTTTGGCTTCGCCTCGAAGCCAAGTCTGAGCGTGCCTTGGGCCCGGGGGCTACTGTCGGCATCCAAGGAACGGAGGTCCCCAGACTTTCCTACCTGCGGCCCACAGCGTGGCTCCACTAGTGGCCCTGTATGGCCCACCTTCACCAGCAAATACTCAAGACCCTCGCGAGGGGCCAAGCCTCGCGAGGCGGACGACACAAGACCTCCTCGGGGGCAGCCTCACCAGGCCGGCTCGCGAGGGGCGGAGAGATCAAGGCTAGGAGCACCCCGCGAGGTTCCTGTGACGCAAGCCATGACGACTGGAGCCAGGCGGGTGCCAGGCGGGCGCCAGTGCATGAAGTGTCCTCGTTTCCTCTTTGGTGCTAAAGAGGCAAGTGCAGGCGAGGAGTCCCGAGGCGTCAGGCAAAGGTTTCCATATCGGTGCTACAAGACCAAGACCAGTAGGACGGCAGGACGGAGGTCACCATGGATCCCAAGACGGTGTCACCACCAGAGCCTTTGGCAGGCGAAAACCACCTTTAGTCAGGATAACTTGTACTAGTTGTCTCCCTTCGAATTTGGCCGTTGTTGGATCCCTTCCCGCTCAATATTTGGGGAGAGGACCAGGGCCTCTATAAATAGGACTAGCCACCACCATAGCAGGCATCTCATCTTGGATTGGAGCCATTCCATCCATAGCCACACACAAGCTCACCAAACACAAGAACACCTTTCCTCAGGAGGCTGTTCTTCCCTTGCAACTGTTCATCCCCAGCCCAAGAGGCAATCCACCACACCACACTGGAGTAGAGTATTACACCACATCGGTGGCCCGAACCAGTATAAACTCTTGTGTCTCTCGTTCTTTCGGGTTCATCAAGCTAGGCCTTGTGATCGTTGCGAGAGCGATCTAAGGAGAGAGAGACCTTCGTGCGCACCCTAGTGTTCGAACCTCAAGGGATTCCCGGAACCCGAAATCTGACATTTGGCGCCCAACCAGCAAGGGGCCACCCAGTCCCATAGGTGGCCGCGGATATCCCGCGACATCTTTGGCACGCCAGGTAGGGGGAGTGCTTGCGCGAACCTGAAAACGTGTGTAGCGCGTCATCTTCATCGCCATCTTCATCTTCGACGACTCCATCGAGCATGGCTCCTAAGAAGAAGAAGTCCGGCCCTTCGGCCCATCCGCCCACCTTGAAGGCTCCGCTGCCCGCGACCTCTAGTGCCTCGGAGGATGCGGGGGCGAGCGAGGACATGAACGCTACTAGGGGCGTGGTTGACAAGTGGCGCCATCGCCACTCCCCCTGCGGCCGACACGGGGGCTGAAGACGCCGGAGGAAGACAACATCAGCAACGCCTTGGAGTTCATGCTCTACAAGCTGCGGGCGAGGGGTTCACTCCGAGTGCACCCTTTCCCCCCACCGACGAGCACAGCCACAGCAATGGCGCTCGGTCCAGGGTGAACCATTGCCCTCCAGCCGCCCCCTCCGCGAGAGCGACCGCGGCCCTGCCTCCTCCCGGACGAGTCGACCAGACCGCTGCGCTCGACGGAGCTGCTGACCCTCGAGCACCGCCGCCGTGCGACCCCGCTACCCAGGTGGTCGTCCCACAGCAATGTGGACGTGGCACCCCCGCCGTCGCCTCCGCTGGCACCGTCAGGAGCCGGGCGATAGTGCGGTCGACGTCATCAACATTTAAGCCAAGCACATCCACGGAGGCTATGGCTCGAGTTCAGTTGCTACTGAGGTTTCCGCCAGCAGCCGAGCAGATGGATGAATGGCGTGCCACTATCCAGAGCCTGCTCGGTTTCTCCGAGGCTGGGGGATCACGGCGAGCTGGCCCGCCACGACCTCCCCAAGCGAAAACAACCGCCCGTACTGTTGGCCAAACAGAGGGGGCCATCTCCACCATGCAGTCCCCACCACGGCAACCGACGCGGGCACAGCTGAATCAGGACCCCAAAGATGTCTCAATGGCCTCTTCCGACCCTCGAGCACGTCCAGGCCAACGTCGAGCCTCGAAGGATAGGCGGTGGGGAGACGCGTTCGTTGTCATGGATCGGCGCCACGACGACCTCCGCCAGACCGACGGGCGCGGCGACCTCAATGTTGATGAGCCTGCACTCGGTGTTGCCGGGTGCCTACCTTTCGAGGTCGGCTGCCCTGCCTTTACACGAGAACTGCGGCAAGTCTGTTGGCCGTCCGTTCGCACGTTCAAGCCAGAGATACCCGAGAAATATGACGGGAGGCTGAACCCGGCAGAGTTCCTGAGCATCTACACCATCGCTATTCAGGCTGCCGGGGGAAGAGACGAGAAGGTGTTCACCAACTACTTCCCGTTGGCCTTCAAGTCGAATGTAAGGTCTTGGCTGATGCACCTGCCGGAGAACTCCATTTTGTCATGGGCAGATCTGTGCCATGAGTTCATCGGCGCTTTCACCGGTGGCTACCAAGAGCCCGGCAGGCCCAGCGACCTGCAGCTTCTCTAGCAGAAGGAAGAAGAAACCCTCCGTAAGTATTTACAGAGATTCAGTAAAGTTCATAGAAATATTCCAAATATTCATCTGGCAGCTGTTATA
This sequence comes from Aegilops bicornis, assembly GCA_021605145.1. Taxonomy (NCBI): domain Eukaryota; kingdom Viridiplantae; phylum Streptophyta; class Magnoliopsida; order Poales; family Poaceae; genus Aegilops; species Aegilops bicornis. Next base: position 287,539,090 of record CM038674.1, on the reverse strand, counting down.
GCAGCCTTCCAGTCCAATGTGCGCAACCCTTGCATTTGTTCTAAGATGAATGTGTGGTTGCCCAAGACTGTGAAGGAACTATACACACTGGTGGATAAGTGTGCTCGGATGGAGGAAGGAAGGAAGTTGCCCAGAGAGGAGGATTGCATCAATTTTGATTCAGAGGATGAAGATGAATCAACCAGTCAGAGAAAGGGCAAGAAGCTTCAGACACCCCGAGACTGACGCTTCAGGCGCCTTCCATGTTTTCGTTGTCGCCGTGTGTTTTATTTGTTTGTTGCATTTCATCATGGCATCATCCGCATTGCATCGGTACTCGTTGCCGTCATTGTTTTTAAAACTTGCATCCGCTTGTAGTTGTCGTGTCCCCTGCCTTCGTTGACTGTTCTGAGTCCCATCGGGTTTTCGCTTCCCTCTTGACCGTGACCGCCTAACCCCCTTTTGCGTACTTGTCTAAACTTCCCCGAACTCGATCCGGGCAGTTTTCACCCTTGGATTCGGATCATCCCAAAACATCCCTTAAATATCTTTGGTCTCTCAGTTGGACGCCTGATGCGGAGCATCCCTCGCTCATCCCCATGGACATGCCTACATCTCCCTCAACGCCACTAGGACCCATGACAAGAGCCCGAGCTAAGGCTATCGAAGATAAGGTGAATTCGCTCCTCTCAGAACTCCCTCTTCCTACTCACGAGACATGGCTACTACCTCATTCGGAGACTCTATGTGTAATCAAGTACATGGAGGTGAGCCAAGGATCAACTACTTGCAAGAGCCAAGACGGCGAGGACTCCAAGCATATTGAATAAGAAGAAGAGATGCTGCTGAAGGCACAGGCACCGGACGTCCGGAAACGGTCGGACGTCTGACGAGTCCCAGGACCCGGACGACCGGACTCTCCGGACGTCCGACACTTTGCCACCCGAACCAAATCTATGGACGACCGAAGACTCCGGACGTCCGACCGACGCACGACCGAACCGAATCTATGGACGACCGACAACTTCCGGACGTCCGGACCGTCACGAAGCTCCGGACGACCGACCCTCTCCGGACGTCCGACGCGCCCATGACAGAACTGACTCTACGGACGCTCGAGCCCGTCCGGACGTCCGGACAGTCCCGAGCCTCCGGACGTCCGACACATGTGTGTTGACTTCGTTTGGGCCGCAGCCCTTGTACCCCTTCGCCCCCTAGACTATATATACTCCTTCTTCCCCAACTTTCTAGGGTTAGATTTGGTTTAGCTCATGTTTGTGTGAGAGCCTTGCTCATCCACTTGGTTACTTCTCCTCGGAGCTTAGGACCTCTACGAAGAAGATCCCCCAAGCGGATTCAAGACCCCCTTCTAGGGTGGACCCCATCAAGACCTCCTCTCGGAGAAGAATGGCTACTCGTGTATCCTTACCTTTGTTGATTGTGGATCATATGTATCTCTTTGTGTTCGGTGATCTAACACTTGTGTGATTGATTCCTTGTTGGTTGAGTGATTTCTCTCTCGTTTCCTCCGTATTCCCTTTGTGCTTCGCGTGTTCTTCGTGATTCCCGTAGGATCCACTCCAAACGTGAAAGATCTTCCACATATGGTTACTCCCTACATCATCTTGGTATCATGAGCCACGTTGATCACGTTTTTGGAGCCCCTACCCCTCTTTTTCTAGCTTGATTTTGTTGTTTTCGTCCTAATTCCGAAAATTCCCCACCAAAAATAGCCCCAAATTTTTTTTGTGATTTGTTTGTGAGTTGATATTTTGTTGGATTTGGTCCATGGATTTCAGTTGCTACGTGTGGATCTAGCTTTTCCCTCCTTCCTCAACCTTTTCCATCCACCAAATCACTCGATTTCGACCTCACCATTTCGTTCTTCCCCGAAATCTCGCTGTTCTTCCCGAGCCCGATTTTTGCCCAGTCTTCGGACGACCGGAAACGGTCGGACGAGGTCCGGACGACCGTAAAGGTCCGGACGTCCGTAAAACCCTGACGAACCTGAACTTTGTCAGTTCGCCACCACCTCAGCCCAACCTTCCACCACATCTTCCAAAACCACATACACCCATCCTCCCCAATACGTCCCATGACGATTTTACCACATTTTGGTCCTTGAGATTTTGAGTTGTGGCTTCCGTATCCTCTTGTGTTTCGGCTATCTAGGTGCGGTTCGATTTCATCATCACCACGGCTCAACTTCGCAAGGGTCTCATCATCGCCAAGGACGGTAACCCGACGACATCTTTGTCATACCTTGCAATTGCATTGATACCCACATGGCCTTATTTTGGCGTAGCTTACCCATCGAGACTAGCCATTGAGTATTGCCGGCAACGTGAATTGTGCACATTAGTGATCATAGTCCATAGCATACATAACATACCACCGAGGTGCATATCTTGGGATCCATTTGTGTGTCACAAAGTTGTCATAGCATACACAATTGCTATCTTGGTCTGTGAAGTTTTGCATGAGAAAAGAGCTCAAAAGTGAAAGAGCCACCCAAGCTTTTAAGCAAAGAGGAAAGATAAGCAAAGAGCTTATGAGCAAGAACCATAGCATCATACTACATTAAGATTGTCATATTGGATCATCTTGGGTCATCGCTTTTGAAATACCATACATATAGCATACGTGGAATAGAGATAGTTGCATTTTTGCATAGTAGGTTGTGCACAAGTTCCGTATCCGCCTATTGTGCAATCGTGCTAGCGTCTCTCTAGTATTGTGCAACAAGAGCATTTCGTGGATTCCACATTTTGGCTCATTTTTGGTTTGCACAATCCCACTTATCTATTTGCGTGTGTGTTTCCGTGTACCACTAGTTGCTTGGTCTACTTGTTGCATTTGCAAATTTGTGTACCTTTTCCAACATTATTGACGCTCACTTACAATTGCATCAAATTTTGTGCCACCATCCTCACCAAGCTCCACCATAAGCTTTTATTTGTGTAGGTGTGAGAACCGACAAGGATTGGTACCAATAGTGCTATTTCATTGTCCGCATTTGAGTGAACTTGATTCATCATCAACATCGGTCAAAGGTACATTGGTATAAGTTCTTCTCCTTCTACCACTCACATTTTGGCTGGGAATGATGGATAGGCCAAGTACTTCTACCAACCCACTCTTCATCGAACAAGACGACGACATGTCATCATACGTCACCAAGAACCACCTCTTTGGTGCACAATGAGCGTTGCACCAAGAACAACAAGCAATGAGCGACCGCATCGACAATCTCACAACCGACTTGCGACTCTCCGAGCAACATACAAGAGACTACTTCGACAACAAGTTCGACGCTCACAAGCAAGAGAATGATGCAAGAATGGACGAGATCCGCGCCTTGATGAGAAACCAGCATCATTCCACTTCTTCATCATCAAGACGGAGCCGCTCGAGTCGACACTCCGACGACACCTTCTATGACTCAAGTACACCTACTTCGAACACTCTTCGTCGTGCCACACGTCAAGACCGTCATGCATCTCGCAACCCGCTACATGACAAGCATTCACAAGAGCAAGTTGTTGAGCAAGTACCTCGTCCTCAATCAAACCAAGACGCTTTTGCTCAAGCTCGATAACGACAACGACTACGGCGCCAAGAGGAAGAACGGTAGCGTCTACACCAAAAGGCGAACAAGGCGCCAAGGCTCAACGTCTTCAACAACAACAACGTGAAGCGCAAGCTCTTGAGGCATCGTGCCCTTCAAGAATCAAGTCGAGCCTTCACCAACCGCAATCATGAGCAGGCGCCAATCAAGAGGAAGCCCTTCGAGAAGAAATCCAAGAGAGGAACTACCAACCTCATGGACAACGTCAAGTTCCTCAAGCTCCTCCACAAGCTCGTCAAGCTCCACTTCAACCTCAAGTTCAACAAGAGCAAGTTGATCATGGTCTTCCTCCACGCCAAGAGCAACATGAAGACGATTGCAATCCACGTCAAGGGCGTCATCATCAACATCGCCAACAACACAATGAAGAGCAACGCTACGGCAAGCTAAAATTCACCATGCCCAAGTTCAATGGAAGCAATGACCCCGAAGACTACCTCTCATGGGCATTGAAGGTTGACAAAATCTTCCGGTTGTACAGCTACGATGAAGCGAAGAAAATCGCTATGGCATCACTTGAGTTCCAAGACTATGTGCTCATATGGTGGGAACAAATCATTGAGCGACGACAAGCAAGAGGTGAACCTCCAATCACCACTTGGGCTCAAATGAAGGATGTCATGCGAGCACGATTTGTGCCAACCTACTACAACCGCGACCTCTTCAAGAAACTCCAACTTCTCAAGCAAGGAACAAAGAGTGTTGAAGAATACTACAAGGAAATGGATATAGCCATGATTCGCGCCAATGTCAAGGAAGATGATGAGCAAACTATGGCACGTTTCTTGAATGGACTCAATCATCCCATCAAGAAGATCGCCGACTTCCAACCATACTCCACCCTCATCGAGCTAGTACATCAAGCTACAAAAGCGGAATGTCAAGTGCAAGATGACTTAAAGTACGCCAAGTACTCATCCAAGACCTACGGCTTCTCCAACAACCAAGCTTCAACACCTCCTCCAACATCTACATCAACCAAACCTTCTACAAACAATGACGACAAGTCGAGTTACAAGAGAAATTCGACAAGTTCAAGTCGTCCTCCTCCTACTACAAGCATCCTAAAGCCGCGTGCTTCATCATCTACTCCGACCGATGAGACCATGAAAACAAGTTCCTTCAAGTGTTTTACTTGCGGCGGCCGAGGCCACAAGTCTCTGAATGCACCAAAAAGCGCACCATGATCCTCAACGATGACGGCACATATGACTCAATGAGTGATGAGGAGATGGAAGCCCTTGAGCAAGTGGCCATGCACCGGCGAGTGAACAAAGATGAAGATGATCAAGTCTTTTGCGATGAGGATTCGAGCCCCGCTCTCGTTATCTCCAAGGTCTTGACTCTTCGACATCAACAAGAAGACGACCAAAGATGCCACATCTTCCACACGAAAGCCGGCATCAATGGAAGGTCCGTCAAGGTCATCATTGATGGAGGAAGTTGCCACAACTTGGCAAGTGAAGAACTATGTTCCAAACTTCATTTGGTCAAGAGGAAGCACCGCACCCTACAAGGTTCAATGGCTAAGTGATTAGGCACTATACGAGTCGAGCATACGGTCCAAGTCTCCTTCAAAATTGGTGCTTATGAAGACACATTGGAGTGTGATGTGGTCCCAATGACCGGTTGCCACCTACTTCTAGGTCGACCATGGCAATTCGACCGTGGCGTCATCCACAATGGGCGCACCAATCACTATAGCTTCAAGATGAAAGGGAAGGAATATGTGCTACGACCTATATCTCCTAGTCAAGTGATAGCCGACAAGCAAGCGACCCATCATAGAGACAAAAGTGAGAAAGTGATCCACCAAAAAGTGAGTGAGAGCCACAAGCCAAACTTGAGCGCCTCTTCGCCTAGAGAGAAAAAACTCATCCTATTTGCCACCAAAAGTGAGATGAGAGAACTGTGTGAGAACCCATATAGTGTGATGCACTTTGTCCTTGTGTGCAAGGATGGAGACCCAACAACTAACACCTCTCATGAGCTACCTTTAGTGTTTAAATCTCTTTTGCAGGAATTCCAAGATATTTTTCCCGATGAGCTGCCTCCGGGTCTACCTCCTCTTCGAGGCATTGAGCATCGAATCGACCTCATCCGGGCGCCTCTACCAAACAAAGCTCCATACCGAGTCAATCCCGAAGAAACCAAGGAGATTCAACGGCAAGTACAACAACTCATCGACAACGGTCATGTAAGTGAAAGCCTAAGCCCTTGTGCCGTTCCCGTTATACTTGTGCCTAAGCCCGATGGAAGTTTCCGCTTGTGTTCCGATTGTAGACCTATAATTGCTATTACCGTTCGCTATAGGCATCACATTCCTCGCTTAGATGATATGCTTGATGAACTTAGTGGAGCCAACTTTTTCTCAAAAATTGATCTAAAAAGTGGCTATTATCAAATCCGCATACACGAGGGTGATGAATGGAAAACTGCTTTCAAAACCAAATTTGGTTTATATGAGTGGTTAGTGATGCCTATGGGTCTTTCGGAGGCTCCGGTACTTTCGTGCGTCTTATGCATCATGTGCTTCGTCCTTACATTGGAGTCTTTGTTGTGGTTTACTTCGACGATATTCTTGTGTTTAGCAAAACAATGAAAGAACATCTTAATCATGTTAGGGCTGTTTTGCAAACCCTTCGCAAGGAAAGTCTTTGCGCAAACATGAAAAAATGCACATTTGGTGTTGACAAAGTGGTTTTCTTGGGTTTTGTAGTATCCTCAATGGGTGTCCATGTTGATGAATCTAAAATTGAAGCAATTAAAACTTGGCCCCAACCCACCAATTTGCAACAAGTGCGTAGCTTTCTTGGTCTTGCGGGTTTTTATTGTAGCTTTGTGAAAGATTTTAGCACAATTGCCGCTCCTTTGCATGCCTTGAGTAAGAAGAATACTCCCTTTGTTTGGGGAACTTTGCAATCAACCGCTTTTGATGAGCTCAAGTCTTTGCTTACTCATGCTCCGATTCTTGCTTTGCCCAATTTTGACAAGACTTTTGAGGTTCATTGTGATGCAAGTGGTACCGGAATTGGCGGATTTTTTATGCAAGAAAAACGAGCCATTGCTTATTTTAGTGAAAAACTCTCCGGTGCTCAACTTAATTATCCCATCTATGACAAAGAATTGCATGCTTTAGTGCGTGTGCTACATGTTTGGGAACATTACCTTAGACCTCATGAGTTTGTCATCCGTACCTATCATGAAACACTTAAGTACCTCAAAGGTCAAACTAAGTTGAACAAGCGTCATGCAAAATGGAGTGAATTTATTGAATCTTTTCCTTATGTGATCAAGTACATTAAGGGTAAAGAAAATGTAGTTCTTGGCGCACTTTCACGCATATGCATGCTTGTCACTCAACTTGAGTTGAATGTTATTGGGTTTGAGCACATCAAAGACTTGTATGCTAATGATCCATCTTTTGCTATTCCTTATGATAAGTGTTTGACGCATACTTCTTGGGAACAATATTACATCAAGGATGATTATCTTATGAGAGCTAACAAACTATGCATTCCGGAGTCTTCTCTTCGTTTGCTCCTTTTGCAAGAGGCTCATGGAGGCGGACTCATGGGACACTTTGGACGTGACAAGACATTCGCCACGCTCTCCAACAACTACTTTTGGCCCAAGATGTTCCGCGACGTCTCACTCTTCACCAACCGTTGCTCAACATGCCGCAAAGTAAGTCTAAAGCTCAATCCCGCGGTCTTTACATGCCCCTTCCTATTCCTTATCAACCTTGGGAAGACATTAGCATGGACTTTGTACTTGGTTTTCCTAGAACTCAAAATGGAAAGGATTCCGTTTTTGTTGTTGTGGATAGATTTTCTAAGATGGCACATTTCATTCCTTGCAACAAGATAGGCGATGCTTCACATGTTGCAAATCTCTTTTGTAGGGAAATCTTGCGACTCCATGGAGTACCAAAGACAATCGTCTCCGATCGTGACGTCAAGTTCTTGAGTTACTTTTGGAAGACCCTATGCGCCAAGCTCGGAATCAAGCTCTTGTTCTCATCGGCATACCATCCTCAGACCGACGGCCAAACGGAGGTGACGAACTGCACACTATCCACTCTACTTCGTGTCTTGATCAAGAAGAACATCAAGGAGTGGGAAGCATGTCTACCCATCGCCGAAATCGCCTACAACCGTGCAAGACATTCGACTACCGGCAAGTCCCCCTTCGAGGTCGTCTACGGCTTCAACCCATTGTCCCCATTGGACATTCTACCTCTTCCTCTACAAGAGCGCACCAACATGGATGCGAGTGCACGGGCAAGCTACATCAAGAAGATGCATGAGGATACAAGACAAACCATCGAGCGCCAAGTACAACGACTAGCGACCAACCTCAACGTCAACAAGCAACCCATGGTCTTCAACATTGGTGATCTAGTGTGGCTACACCTTCACAAGGAACGCTTCCCCAAAGAGCATAAGTCCAAGCTTCTTCCTAGAGCCGATGGACCTTTCAAGGTGCTATGCACGCTACAATGACAACGCAGCATTACAAGATCGACCTACCTCGAGACAAGTACAATGTGGCGACATCTTCAACGTCAAGGACCTCGCACCTTACCATGGAGATGAAGCTTTTGATCCGAGGTCGGATCTCTCCCAAGGGGGGGAGATGATGCGGAGCATCCTCGCTCATCCCCATGGGCGTGCCTACATCTCCCTCAACGCCACTAGGACCCATGACAAGAGCCCGAGCTAAGGCTATCGAAGATAAGGTGAATTCGCTCCTCTCGTAACTCCCTCTTCCTACTCACGAGACATGGCTACTACCTCATTCGGAGACTCTATGTGTAATCAGGTACATGGAGGTGAGCCAAGGATCAACTACTTGCAAGAGCCAAGGCGGCGAGGACTCCAAGCATATTGAAGAAGAAGAAGAGATGCTCTTGAAGGCAGTGCACCGGACGTCCGGAAGCGGTGGACGTCCGACGAGTCACAGACCGGACGACCGGACTCTCCGGACGTCCGGCACTTTGCCACCCGAACCAAAACTACGGACGACCGAAGCCTCCGGACGTCCGACCGACGCACGACCGAACCGAATCTACGGACGAACGACAACTTCCGGACGTCCGGACCGTCACGAAGCTCCGGACGACCGACCCTCTCCGGACGTTCGACGCGCCCACGACAGAACTGATTCTATGGACGCCCGAGCCCGTCCGGACGTCCGGACCGTCCCGAGCCTCCGGACGTCCGACGGCTGTGTGTTGACTTCGTTTGGGCCGCATCCCTTGTACCCCTTCGCCCCCTAGACTATATATATTCCTTCTTCCCCAACTTTCTAGGGTTAGCTTTGGTTTAGCTCATGTTTGTGTGAGAGCCTTGCTCATCCACTTGGTTACTTCTCCTCGAGCTCGGGACCCCTACGGAGAAGATCCCCCAAGCGGATTCAAGACCCCCTTCTAGGGTGGACCCCATCAAGACCTCCTCTCGGAGAAGAACGGCTACTCATGTATCCTTACCTTTGTTGATTGTGGATCATATGTATCTCTTTGTGTTTGGTGATCTAGCACTTGTGTGATTGATTCCTTGTTGGTTGAGTGATTTCTCTCTCGTTTCCTCCGTATTCCCCTTTGTGCTTTCGCGTGTTCTTCGTGATTCTCCGTAGGATCCACTCCAAACGTGAAAGATCGTCCACATAGGGTTCCGCCCTACATCAACGCCCATAGCCTATTTTTCTCGACCGTCTAATTTCGATCGGAGGGACTAGTTAGCCCATAACCAACCTATATAAACAATCTAACCCTACACCAACTCCCTAATTTTCCTCACCCCGCCGCCAAACCAGCTCCACCTCGGGATCCTCCCCGCAGTCACCTGCGCAGCCACTTCTCTCCTCGTTTTCAGCCACCACCCAGTTCACCCCAGACTCCAGATCCATCCATCCAAACCGTTGGATCGAAATCCAACGTCCAAGAGGTTCCCCCTGCAGCTCCCGCAGCCACAGCCTCCTCGATCTGATCTGGATCAGGAGAGGAGCACCCATCCCGCTCCTCGTCGCCCCGTCGCCGCCTCCCGATGCAGCTGCTTCCCCGAGCTCCCTCACATGGCGTCCATGGCGCCCGGGCTCTTCCTCAACCCCGCCATCTTCAGCCTCGTGACGTCCAAGTCGCCATTTGCCCCCTCGACATGGCCTCCTCTGCCGCCCTTGTTGCGAGTCGCCCGGATTCGTCGGACCCCTGCTTCATCCCCGTCGTCGTGTCGCCGACATGCTCCAGTGATCCGTAGGCCGTCGCCATGCCCTGCCTCTCCTTTCCTTCTCCTTTTCTTCTCTCTCTGACTTGTGTCGCGACGCCGCCGTTTTGCAGAGGCCAGCGCCGCCGCCTGGAGCTTCTCCGCCGTCGGAGACCTTCGCCTCGTCCGCATCACCGGCGCGTCTCCGCGGTCAGACCTCCCCAGGCCCTCATCGCCGGCCTCCCTTGCTTCTGCGTGTGGGAACGACAACGACCAGCGACAACTCCCCTCGCCCGTGCGTTGACCTCCAGCCCGCTCGATCCCCTGCTTCACGAAACGCGTCGCGGCCTCGATCTGTGGTTCTGGCGTCGACCGCTCCAACCGGCCCAACTGCGAGCTGGCCTGCCTCCCGCGCCAAGGCCCCTCAAACCCAACCCAGCCACCTCCTCCTCCACCGACTAGGCCGAGCCCATGGTGAGAACCAGCAGCCCCGCTAGCCCTTTGACCTGTTGCAGATTCGGCCCGTGTAATGTTTTTTCGTCTGGACGGATTTAGTAATTATTCCAGAGAACGCTGTTTTACAGAAAAGTCCCTAGTATTCATGCATCTAATAACTAATTAACCATGCATCATATGTAAATAAATTATATATGTAAAATGCTTAGAATTTCATCTAGTTTCATAATACCCAACTTACATCCATGTTTAAAATGTTTAAATTGTGGTTTGTATTTAGTTTGCATAAATATGTTGCTTAAATGGTTTAATTCATAACTAATTAACCGTAGCTCGTTTTAAATAAACTTTATATGTAAATGGGGTAGAAAAATACTTAGTTGAACATGGTACACTCATCTTGCATGTTTAACAACTCTAAAATATGGTTTAGGGCAGAAAGTACCAAATTCATAATATGCACATGGGAGTTTTCCGGAATTATTGTTTGTTGTTCCGGTCTCATTTAAACTTGCCTAAATAGTTAGTTTACTTATGTTTCACCTCTGGCCATGTTAAGTAACATTTAATATTGTTGGGTACATAAACGGGAGAGAACTAAATAATTAAATGTGGTGTTTCTTCAATATGCAACTCGTTGCATATTGAGTTGCATATTGAGCTCCACTTAATTTGTAGTGTTGTTTGTTGCACTTTGCCATGCCATGCTCATTAAACCGGACATGTATCATACTTGATTGTGCATCATGCCATTTTATGTGATTGTTGTTTACTATGTCGTTTGCTTCTTTCCGGTTGTGATTCTTCTTGATAGTTCCGGTTACGTTGCGATTGTGAGGATTCGTTCGTCTACATCCGTTTGTCTTCTTCATGGACTCGTTCTTCTTCCTTGCGGGATCCCAGGCAAGATGACTATTACCCTCGATATCACTTCTATCTTTGCTTGCTAGTTGTTCGTTCTATCGTTATGTCGCGCTACCTACCACTTGTTTATCATGCCTCCCGTATTACCATGTCAAGCCTCTAACCCACCTTCCTAGCAAACCGTTTTTTGGCTATGTTACCGCTTTTGCTCAGCCCCTCTTATAGCGTTGGTAGTTGCAGGTGAAGTTGAAGCTGGTTCCATGTTGGAACATGGATATGTTGGATATCACAATATCTCTTATTTAAATTAATGCATCTATATACTTGGTAAAGGGTGGAAGGCTCGGCCTTATGCCTTGTATTTTGTTCCACTCTTGCTGCCTTAGTTTTCGTCATACTGGTGTTATGTTCGTTGATTTTGCGTTCCTTACGCGGTTGGGGTTATGGGACCCCCTTGACAGTTCGCTTTGAATAAAATTCCTCCAGCAAGACCCAACCTTAGTTTACCATTTGCCTACCTACCACCTATACCTTTTCCTTCGGTTTTGTAGACTCAAGGGTCATCTTTATTTTAAACCCCCGGGCCAGTGCTCCTCTGAGTGTTGGTCCGAAATAGGCAGCCTGCGGGGCCACCTCGAGGAAACTTGAGGGCTGGTTTTCCTCTTAGCTTGTCCCATCCGGTGTGCCCTGAGAACGAGATACGTACGACTCCTATCGGGATTTGTCGGCACATCGGGCGGTCTTGCTGGTCTTGTTTTACCATTGTCGAAATGTCTTGTAACCGGGATTTCGAGTCTGATTGGGTTGTTCCGGGAGAAGGAATATCCTTCGTTGATCGTGAAAGATTGTGATGGCCTAAGTTGGGACACCCCTCCAGGGTATAAACTTTCGAAAGTCGTGTCCGCGGTTATGTGGCAAATGGAAATTTGTTTATGTCCGGTTGTAGAGAACTTGAGACATGACTTAATAAAAATGCATCAACCGCGTGTGTAGCCGTGATGGTCTTTTTCCGGCGGAGTCCGGGAAGTGAACACGGTTTGTGTTATGGTTGTACGTAAGTAGTTTCAGGATCACTTCTTCATCACTTCTAGCTTCTCAACCGTTGCGTTGCTTCTCTTCTCGCTCTTATTTGCCTATGTTAGCCGCCATATTTGCTTAGTGCTTGCTGCAACTCCACCTCATTACCTTATTTTACCCATAAGCTTAAATAGTCTTGATCTCGCGGGTTTTGAGATTGCTGAGTCCTCGTGACTCACAGATACTACCAAAACAGTTGCAGGTGCCGATGATGCCAGTGCAGGTGATGCTACCGAACTCAAGTGGGAGTTCGACGAGGACCTTGGTCGTTACTATGTTTAATTTCCTGATGATCAGTAGTGGAGTCCAGTTGGGACGATCGGGGATCTAGCATTTGGAGTTATCTTCTTTTCTTTTGGATTTGTCCGTAGTCGGACTATGTGTGTAGTCTGAATGATGTATGAATTATTTGTTCATTGTGTGAAGTGGCGATTGTAAGCCAACTCTATTTATCCCTTTCTTGTTCATTACATGGGATTGTGTGAAGATGACCCTTCTTGCGACAAAACTCCAATGCGGTTATGCCTCTAAGTCGTGCCTCGACACGTGGGAGATATAGCCGCATCGTGGGCTTTACAAGTTGGTAATCAGAGCCATCCCCGACTTAGGAGCCCCCTGCTTAATCGAATCGCTGACGTTGTTGAGTCTAGAACAAATTTTTTTTGAGTCTTAGGATTATATATATCGGAGAGTAGGATTAGTTTTACTCCTTAGTCCCTTCGTCGCTCTGGTGAGGTCTCCTGACGTAGATGTTTTGTCTTTCCTCTCCTCAAAATTTCACTAATTCTTTTAGGATCATGCGGGTATCTTGGGATCGTTCCGATATTCTTGTGACAAGAACATTGTTCTTGATGCCTCCTGACATTTAGGGGTTGTGGCAGTGTCCTGGGGAGTTGAGCTCCGAGGTGTTGTCGTCACAATTTTATCATTGCAGTTCTGGAATACCTGAGTTTCGCCGACATCGAAAATCTCTTTTATGCAGTTGTTGGTGAGATAACCTCGGCCTTGACCAGATCTTTGGGGCAGGAGTTCGGGAGTAGTGCCATAGCTTGTATAACAGATGCTTTTCGAAGGTTGAGGTACACAATTTCCAGAGTTTTCTTGGTTATATGTTGACGGATGGATACAACTGGATGTAGGGACTGTTAGTTTGGGTGAGGTATTGTGCTTCCCCTGTATCCCCAACACCATATTGCATAATCAGAAAGTTTCGGGAGTTTATAAGTGGGAATTCAGGTATCTCGTAGGATATCTTTCCAATAGACACATGATACGATATGGGATCTATCATATGTTTGTTTCCGGCTTATTCTGCAAGCCAAATGCTTTATTTTTTGTTTTGGTTTGTGGTATTCGAGTTGCTTCAATGCCAAGTGTTGATTCCATACCTTTTCCAAGCGGTGTTCTCATATTTCTATGGGAGTGCTAATCTTTTCGATCATCGAGGTTGTCATGTTATTTCTTTTCCAACCGGCGTGCTTCTCGTCAAGTGGATCCGATCATTTCAACATTCGCGAGATCAATACTAAGTTTTCTCAACGGTGTTTATTCCATCTGCCCCAAATTGCCTTTGTTTTCCCGCCCTCCCACCCTTTTCTTCAAGGACTCAGATTTCTTAATCAAATATCCTTTTATTGATGGCAAGTCTCTCCATTCTTTTCCGTTAATGTTCTTATCCGGTGATTCTCAGGAAGATGCTAAGAAAGCTACAAGATCATCATTCATCGTTCTTGTTTTTTCTTCTCCGGTGGATTCTTCAAGCCTTCGGTGTTGAGCATATTCCTTTCATTTGTCCAATGCTTTCTCATGCCGGTGCACCTCTTAATTATTCACCTCCCTCTATTTTTTTCTCCGGAGTGCTTAAGATTACCTCAGAAGATTCAAGTTTCTATTCTTAATCCTTTCTAGCTATCTCGAGGTTGTTATCTCTTTTGAGCCATTTAATTCTACCAGCGCAATCTTTCTTTTGAATCGTTTAATGGTGTATCTTTGAGTGGGCCCTAACCCACAGGTCTTTTCCCAGGATATTACCTTACTCTTCTAATTTTCCCGGAGCTATTCCCAAATTCTTTTCGAAGTTTGACGTAAGAATGAATTTCATCAGTCAGATGTTTTCCAAGATCGCTTTCAAAACATTGTCATCGTTGGTTCATCATTTCCATTCTTCATTGTTCCGGAGTGGCTCATCAATTGCCATGGTGGTTCTCATCATCATTTGAAGACCGAAGAAGAGTTTCTCTTCAATATTATCCGTTCTCTCAGATATGCGTGGTTCTAACTTGTTGCCAACCTCACATAATTATTTTCGATCGCGAGAATTCTTTTCACCCATCCGAGCAATTCAGGAGCCTTTTCAGTTTGATTCTTCGGAGCCCATCATCTCAGAATATTTATTCGTTTTCACCTTTCAACTCTCGCTCATCAATTCTCCTAAATTGTTGTTTCTCCATTCATCTCCAAATCTTACCGGTGCATCGCTCAAGTATTCTCTAATCAGCTTGTGATCTATTCATTCACTTGTATCTAAATTGTCTCAAGCATCTTCATTCATTTTCCAATTTTTCCTGGTGATGCGTTCATTTTCTTCATTCGTTCTTGTAATCCTTACGATGGTATGCCCAACATTCCTCTTCCGTTGTTATCATGCCACTTCATTCGTTCTTTCCAAATCTTATCGGTGGTTCGTGGAAGACCTTCCCAAGTTGTGCTATTTCCCTCTTCAATCTTTTCAAGAAGAATAAGTGGCATGCCAAATCCGTTGCTTGTCATCAATTTAAATTGGTGAAGGATATGCGTAATGTAATTCTTATTATTGTTTCATCCAAGTGATGTAGTTTCTTCTTTCCAGAGTTGTTCATCATGTCACATTTCTCAGTTCGAGATGCTTCATCTTTTCTTTTCCGGAGTTCCAAGTTTTCCGCATTATCTCGTCGCGAAGCTCCATCTAAATCATCGCAAGGCTTCACCTTATGTTCTGAACTTCTCTTTCTTTTTATCATCCTTTCATTATCGGAGTTCTTCATGGAGGCTCTACATGGTAGTTCGTCAAGGTTTCCTTTCATTCTTCAATTGTTCTTCAAGATTTCTTTCGGAGTTAAGATCCGTCAAGCTATACTCTAAAATAAACATGGTGTTCAACACATGTTTTGTTTTGTGAAGTCCAAGCATTCTTCATCATGCATTCTGAAGTACAATTCGTTCTACCTTATCATTTGAGGTGGTGTTATGTCATTATTGACAATTTGAGTTCATGTTTCATGATTCACATGTTGTCAAGAATGAGATGTTTTAAATCCACCAATCTCTTCGTTGGAGTTATCTTGTGTCATGTTTCACCTAAAGCCTTCCCTAAGGAATGTTGCTATTATGGTGCTTATCAATGATCCAAGTTTTCTCCTATCCTCTTGGTGAAAGAAGTTTTTCATCGCCTTGGTGCTCTCAGTCAAATCAATGGCTTCCTTTAGTGGCCGTTTGTCACCTCATAATGTTGAGAAATTTCCATAAGCCCACTACAGGCTTATTCTTTTTGTTGTTGGTTCTCCAACAACTCCGTTCAATCCCTCTTGTCAGGATGCTTTTCAGATTCAATTGTGGTAGAAGTTGTCTTTTTCTTCTCCGTTCTTTTCTTTCCAACGATCTAGCTTCTACTCTTTGTTCCAGAGGCGTTGTGTTGTTGCTCACTTCAGCCAATCATCTCGTTTTCTCAAGATCATGTTCTTTCCTTGCTTATCCATTTAACCGGAGTGGTTACATGTCCTTTCTTGTCGCTAGAGCTGTTCATTCATGTCTTTGCAACCCAAAGGTTTTGGCAATGTTCCTTGTTCCTCTTTTCTAACAGAGTGTTTTCAACTTTGTTCATCTTCGTTGTATTCTTTTCTCGAAATTGCTTAACCTCTCAAGGTTCTTTGGTATCACTTGTTTCTACAAGAAGTAACTTTGTTTTACCTCTTCCTCTTCCGATTCTCTTCGGTGCCATCCTAGATCTCGGGACGAGATCTCTTGTAAGTGGAGGAGTGTTGTGACGCCCCGAGACCGATGCTTCAAACGCCTTCTGTCGTGGATTTGTCACGACAGATGTCCTTAGTGTCAGGACTTAGTCGTGAGGCCAACGCATCTATATAGTAGCTTGAGAGGGGTTGATCGGGACGAGAGACGCGACACGCAACACAAGGATTTAGACAGCTTCGGGCCCCGGGAAACATCATCCGGAATAGCCCTACATGTTGTTTGTGGCTAGGTCTCATTATGCTCATGAGGGAGTCGCCGCATAAACCGGCTCTCCTCTTAGATGTGTCTAGCCCTAGAGATTATTTTCTTCTCCCTTGCCTGTAGCTTGTCCCTCTTTGGGGAGCCCTGCCCCTCCTTATATATGTTGAAGGGGCGGGTTACATGTGGAGTCCTATTAGGATTAGGACTAGTCTATCTCTAATACAAACCGGATACAAGTCCAGGTCTTAACTCCTTGTAAGGTAAATATTCTTCACGCCTTTCCTCTTAAACCGGCCCACCATAGCGTGATCCGGCCTTCCATAAACCGCCCGTTGGGCCACCGGGTCTTGTCGCTCCTCTGACCCGCCTGCCGAATTACCAATGAGTCGTGAACCGGCAGGTCCAAACGGGTCGCCGGTGAACCGCCAAGTGTCAGCGGGGTCTCAAGTAAACCGCCAAGTCCGGTCGGGTTATACTTCCGGCCGGTTTACACCGCGGGGTATATCCCCGACATTAGCCCCCAAGTTTAGCTTGGATTTATCCATGGTAAACTTATGCTGCAAAATAAACAAAAGAACCATATTGACAGGTTGTGCTCCGGGTTAAGAATTCTTATAAACCGGCACTTGATCATCCTTAATTCCTTGTCATTTCTTCCTTCTAAAAAATCCGAGTCAATAGACCAGTTTCATAATCAATTTGCTTGCAGAAGATATTTTGTAAATAAAGAATCCATTTGAATTGGCCTTGAATGCTCTGAATTGACAAAAATATTGGTCTTCAAATATTCAACTGATATTCAGCCGGTCTGAAGATGTAAAACTTGCCGGTTTAATATTACCAAAATTGTCGGGTTATAAAACTGATAATTCGGGTCATGATTGTTGCCAACGCCGGTTCATGATTGTTGCCAACACCAGTTCATGATTATTGATGATGCTGGGTTGCAGACACAGGGTCGTAATGATTGGTGACGCCGGGTCAATCCAGTTTGCTCAAAACAGAGACTTTGAAAATAGTTCTTCGATAATATATAATACCTGTAGCCCCCAAGTCTTGAGCAGAACAAAGTGGTGGCTTAAGACTTGCTTCAATATAAATACTGCCACTTAAGAAGAAATCCATGCTGTTCACCCCAGTCACTTAGTAAAAACTGAATACTCCATATTAGCCCCCAAGTGCCTGGTTGTCATGCTTGCATCAACCTGGGACTTGTAATTGTCTTATACTCATAAAAACTTCAACCAGTGTAGCCCCCAAGGGCCGGGTCATTATGCAATAATGAGCAGGGACATTTGTAAGTATAATCATATTGATTCGAGCAATGATGTGTAGCCCCCAAGGGCCGGCTCAGTAAGATAATATTGAGCTGGGACTTGATATATACTTCAATGAAAATAACATCATATGATGTAACCCCCATCATGGGTCTTGAATCCACGTCCACAAGGTTAAGAGCCTTGTGCTTTACCAACTGAGCAGTAGACCCTTCAATATAATGAATAAAAAGCTTTGTACCTTGAATTGTTGACAGGAGCAATTGGTAGCCCCCAGGGCCCGGCTCATTATGATGTGATGAGTCGGGTCTTCAATAAGGCCAAAAAAATGACTTTGCATTAGCCCCCAAGTGTCATGGTGCATGCTTGCAGCGACATGAGACTTGCATGTAATCTCAATTTGAATAATGTAGCCCCAAGTGCCGGGTCGTGGCTTTGCGGCGACTCGGGACTATCCCCTCCATTGTAGAGTAAATCATATCCATTGATAAAATAATAGCCATTCTTATTTGAGCGACTTTGAAAACCTCAATCATAATATTGGTTATTGATAACCATAATAAAAATCCAGCCATGTTGGCTATTAAAGATTTGAATAATATACCCAATGATTTATAAGCGCATGATTCCAATGGCGCAATTCAAATATATACTGACGACTTATAGTCCAAAGCCAGGCCGGGTTAATAAACACCGGATAATTTATCATCATAATGGCGACTTATAGTCCAAAGCCAGGCCGGTTTAATAAACACCAGCGATTTACCATCATGCTTTATTCAACCTGTTTCTGCATACAACAAGTTCTGATGTCCTGGCGGTTTACCGGGACGAATCATAATGCCCAACATATAACCCGGGTTTATAACCAAGGCTGCACTTAAGAATAATCAAATATGAAATATATCATACCTGTGACATTGAATCACATCGTTGGTTTACCAACTTTTCGTAGTAAGGGTGATAACCCAAATCTTGAGTATGATAACTCCCCTCATATTTTGCGGTTTGTAATAAAACCGTGCGGGTTGTAGTAAACACCGGATGATCATCTGGCGATTTATAGTCAATGCGGACGGATTAAGAAATGTCGGTTCATAATGGATTATGTGCTAACAGCTGATAACTGTAAGCCATGCCGGGTTAAGAAACACCGGGTTAATGAAATGACTTATAGTCAGGCCGAGTCAATGGACGCCGGTTTACCTTAAAACCTTATCAAAGGAGAAAAAACTTTGACAAAAAGCAAATGAAAAAACTTGTAGTCGAGGCTTTTCAAGGGCTGCCAGGCCCAAATTCGAGGCTTTTCATGGGCTGCCAGGCCGCTGAGTTAAACCATTTTGACAAAGCCTATTAAGATGGGCCTCAACTAACCATTCATCGCTTTTAACTTTGACAAGTTCAGGGTCTCAATGAGAGTAATCACAAGCGCTCGACGGGTCATGCCGTGATTACCGGATAGGAGTGGCTTACTTGATGAAGGCAGGTTAACCCGGGGTTTTAGGTGAATACACCAGGCTTCCAAGCCGTGGGTCGATACTCGGTTACAAGGGTCCTTTCAAACTCTTTGGTATTTTACACAAAGAGCCCCCAAGTAACTTTGTGAGCTGTGCTCAATGGGTGCCTATGTTTGAGTCATGCTTTGAGCAATAGAACTCTTTGGCCCCTTGGGTGTGAAGCTCCCAAGCTGTATTGTGGCATGATAGCCGGATTAATGGACAGAACTCCGCTTTGTCATGAAGCCCCATGTAACCAATAATATGATAAGCCAATAAGGCGGGATACCCATGTTTGAACCGTAGCGTCGAGGCAGCAGGTCCTCTTTGGCAACCTTTAACTTTTTGCAAGAGATAAATTCTTCTTGAACCGGGATTTGAACCGGATATTGAGAGCTTCAAAGCTTTGTGGGAGACATCTTTCCCTTGAACCGGATTTTAAACCGGAATCTTCATTTTCAGCTGGAAATTTTCTGACGGCCTTTAAACTCAGAACTTGCGAGAAGTTAATTCCTTTTTGAACCGGACATTCTTAAACCGGATTGGAGAGCTTCAGAGCTTTGTAGGAGAATATATATCTCTTGAACCTGATTGTAAACCGGACATTTGAGAGCATCAGTGAGACTGACTTCCCTTGAGACGGATTGTAAACCGGAATCCTTTTCGAGGACTGGAACTTCTTCATTGAGCTAGGATTTTGTAACCGCCATATACTTTCTAAGCCGGAAATTTTCTGACGGCCTTTCAATTTTCATGAATATAACAGTAGCCTCCGGGACCGGGTTATCCTTCCCTCCATCGTCCTGGGGTTCTCAAATTTGCTAAAACTGGCAAGATTTGCTGAGTCATGTCATCGTAGCCCCCGAGTATCAAAGGTGACTCGAGGAGTTGGATTGAAACTCTTATATTTAACTGTGATATAAACCGGCATAACTTGTATGTCGTTGGTGTTGATAGCACGATGTGAATCCACAGAAGGTTGAGGTGACTACGGCGGGTTATAAATGATCCCGTATGAGCCGTGTCAGCAACTCGGCCAATGGTTCCTTCCAACTGGCTAATTGAAGTTAACCAAACTGTAGTGGTGGTGACTTGTGTGCCTGCCCAGTGAGCCATCCATTGCCGACGGCGGTTTGATAGTATATGATAAGTTGCCTCCATTTTGTTGAAAGAAAAACCGGGCTACCCAAGCTGTGACTTGCTCATACTCAATAAATAGATCATGCAGACAGGTGCGGCTCGGTACGTTGATGTAGACCAGGCTGCGAAGATGGACAGCAAAGATGACCGCACCTTCAAAGACGGCACAGACAAATGAATCGGCTGCGGCATTGTAAACCGGCGTGGACGGGCGAATTATCCATGTCATATTGATGCAAAGCGGTCTGCAGAATGGCGGTTTGCACATATATTCATCGAGCTTGATGGCATGATAAAATACTTAGCGCATCTATAATGGCGGTATGAGTTATACATCCATGACATAGCCATAGCTTGCGGTGAACAATTGTCCTGCATAAACAATATTGCAGACCAAGGCAAAGGTAAACTTGTTCTTTGACAAAAATAATATGTGCTAAAAATATATTTTAGATGGATATCACCTGATGTGTCCAGGCCAAAAATAATCCGCCATGAATTTGATGATCACTAGGTGAAACTGAATCCCTCACGGGTGAATCGACCGCGGGAGCAAACAGATAAACCGGCCACGGCGTTTGTAAGCCGGTGCGGACGAGCAAGTTGTCCTCCACGTTGTAAGCCGGTGAGGACGCGTGAACCGGCTGCGAGGGCGGACGAGCGAGTCATCCGTGGCGTTGTAAGGTGGTGCTGACGGGCGAGCCGGTCGGCGCGTTGATGTAAACCGGACCGCAGGGGCGGCGGCTGTATATAACAACACTATAGGGCAGAGTGGTTGTTTTTGAATAATTAATAAATATTGATAAAAGTAAACTGGATGGAGATCACCTGATATGTTAACCGGAATTTATTCACCGCGGAGTTGATGATCACCACGGGCTAGTCAGCCGCGGGAGCAAACGAATGAACCAACTGCGGCGTTATAAGCCGGTGCAAACGAGCAAGCTGCCCTCTGTGTTGTAAGCCGGTGTGGACACGCGAGTCAATCACAGGCGCAATCCCGGCTTGTGGAAGTAGACCGGGGCGGTGACTTGCTCACGTATCCGTCTAGAAGCACGGCACGGGCAAGCACTAACGCAAAAATAATATTGGCGCACCCCCTTGCGACACCCTTTTTAACAAATAATGGTCTTGCGAAAAATACCATGCACCAGAGTAATCGTTCTCAAAAATTTAATATGTCTTGATAAAATACACGTAAAGGATAGCACCTGGTATTTTTGCGGATGTCAAGCGTTGGACAATGCATAGTGCTGCTTTTTTTTACAACAGAGTTGATTGGTTCTGTGTCTTCTAGTGCCTGAGCTCTCCACATAACGCGGCCGGTACTTTTTGAGCCGGAATTTCTGGAACCAGAACTTCTTGATAATCCGGCCGGAACCTTTGATAATCCGGAACTTTTGAATCGGAACCTCTTGATAATCCGGCCGAAACTTTTAATAATCCGGAACTTTTGAACCGGAACCTCTTGATAATCCGGCCAGAACTTTTCTGTAGCCTAAGTCGGAACTCTTTGATGACTCGGATGGAACCTTTCGGCGATTCTGCTGGAACCCTTTGGCGATTCGGACCGAACTTTTCGTCCGAGGCGATCGGAACTCTTTGGTGATTCAACAGAACCTTTTGTCGAGACGGTCGGAACATTTCAATGAACCGCCCAAACTTTCCAAGAGCCGACGGAACCTTTTGATGAGCCTGATGGAACTTTTGGCGAGCGGCCAGGAACTCTCCGACGAGCCAGTCAGAACTTTTCAATCAGCTGGGCGAAACTTTTCAATTTCTGGAATAGTGCCCTCCAAGAATTCATCACCACCGCGCGCAGGCCCCACGGTGGGCGCCAACTGTCGTGCATTTGTCACGGCAGATGTCCTTAGTGTCAGGACTTAGTCGTGAGGCCAACGCATCTATGTAGTAGCTTGAGAGGGGTTGATCGGGACGAGAGACGCGACACACAACACAAGGATTTAGACAGCTTCGGGCCCCGGGAAACATCATCCGGAATAGCCCTACATGCTGTTTGTGGCTAGGTCTCATTATGCTCATGAGGGAGTCGCTGCATAAACCGGCTCTCCTCTTAGATGTGTCTAGCCCTAGAGATTATTTTCTTCTCCCTTGCTGGTAGCTTGTCCCTCTTTGGGGAGGCCTGTCCCTCCTTATATATGTTGAAGGGGCGGGTTACGTGTGGAGTCTTATTAGGATTAGGACTAGTCTATCTCTAATACAAACCGGATACAAGTCCAGGTCTTAACTCCTTGTAAGGTAAATATTCTTCACGCCTTTCCTCTTAAACCGGCCCACCATAGCGTGATCCGGCCTTCCATAAACCGCCCGTTGGGCCACCGGGTCTTGTCGCTCCTCTGACCCGCTGCCGGATTACCAATGAGTCGTGAACCGGCAGGTCCAGACGGGTCGCCGGTGAACCGCCAAGTGTCAGCGGGGTCTCCAGTAAACCGCCAAGTCCGGCCGGGATATACTTCCGGCCGGTTTACACCGCGGGGTATATCCCCGACACCTTCCATGTTTTCGTTGTCGCCGTGTGTTTTATTTGTGTAACGCCCTGAGTCCGATGCTCCAGATGCCTTCCTTTATTTTAGTTGTTGACGTGTGTTTATTATGTTTGTTGCGTTATCATAATTATTTTTGCATATTTCATTCCTATATGTTTATGCCATGCTCATGTTGAGTGCTTTGTCATATCTTTGCTTGTTGCACCATGCTCATCTCACTTGTTATGTTGCATTGTGCCATTGTCACATTTTGCTTCTTGCATCATGTTCATATTTAATTGTATTGTATTGTGCCATATTTGTTCGTTTGCCATGTTCATCTCACCTTGTTATATGCTTCATGTTTTTTATGTGCCTCTTGTCATTTTATTGCATTGTATCATGATCATCATGCCTTGGCTTGCATATTCAAGTTTTGCTGTGTGATCTTGGGTGAACCCCTCTTCTTCTTATCTCCACCTCTCCTTTTTGCACCATGTACACACCAGCAACCGTTCATCAAGTTCACCCAAGTTTCTATCCCATCCAAGCATCTCCTTTTCCCTTTCTTTCAATTATTTCTCCAGTGGCATTTTCTGCTCCAGATTAATGCTCACTATATTTCTATATTCCCTACGCCATGCCAAGACCACCTCCTCCAGTTTTCAAGTCTTTTGGAAGTGTTTTGGTTGGGCTAAGGATTTATTCAAGCTTGAATTATTTTCAAACTTGTTTGAATTTGCAGTCTCTAAAAATTGCCAGAGCATTTTATTTAATTTGTGCATATTACCAGCTCTCCAGGAATATGTTTTTCCCTTCCTAATTCAACTCCTACCCCTGGCCATTTCCCTCTTCTATTCTGCGGATTGTTTATTTGCAGAAAGAATTTAAAGCAGGAACAGGCCGTACCTGGGCACTGCACTTGGGCCTCCTCCTTCCTGGAGCCCAGCCCGGCCTTGACGTGCCCTGCCTCTCCTCTCATTGGTAAATCCTACGTGGATCATCTAGGTGACCCCACCTGGCGGTCTCTCTCTTCCTCACCTTTCTCCTTCCTCTCGTTTCCTCCTCTCCTCACGGTAAAAAACCCCAGGTCGAGCGCACATGGCCACGAGGGCAGCCCCGACCACGCACCTCCCCCCTATAAAGCCACCCCTCGGTGTCCTAGGGTTTCCCCTTCTCCCTCTCGATTTCCTCCTCCGCCGCCAGTCAGGAGGGCAGCTCCTCCCCGCTCCATCTCCTCCCTGCAATCACCATGGCCGGCCCAAGCAAGAGCTCATCACCGGAGTAGGAGCATCGCCGGCCTCCCCTCCGTCGACCCCGAGAACCGCAGCGCCTCCCCAAGTCCGTTCTGACACCGATCCAAGCCCGAGGACGCCTTCCCCGACGTCCTCTTCTTCCCCTTTGTCTTCTTCTTCCCGGATCAGAGCTTTCGCCAAGTCCCTCTACTTCCCCTGTGTCCTCTACATCACGCCCGGAGACAGCGCGCGCGCCGCGAGGGTCTTCTTCCCCGATGTCTTCTTCTTCGACTACAAGCAGGCCAGGAGCTAGTCAGTCCCAAGGCCGACGCGATCGTCTTCCTCTACGACCTCTTCTTCCCCTGCGTTCTCTGCTTCACGGACACCGGCGATCTGTGGGTCCCCAAGCCGTCTTCACTGCTTGTCCGACCGCCCTACCAACAAATTCGAGCCCCTCGTGAGCTCCTCTCGCAAACCCCTCCTTTTCCCTTTCAAATTCGTGCATGTAGGCATAGCTCTGGTCGAGATTGTGCACGACCACCATGAACGAGTTCGTGGAGTTTCTGTTGTTTTCTTTTGCGAGCCCGTGGTCTGTTCCTGCGCGAGCACACCCGCACCCTCGCTTTGTTGCTCTACCACATGCACCTTGGCACGTTTCCGCACCCCCGCCGGCCCTCCGCAACCACAGCAAGGGTTGCTGCTGGCTCCCGTCGCTGGCGAGTCCCCGTGCGCACGCTTCAGTTTTGGTCCTGGTCGCGATGAGCACATGCATTATCTTCTGTCGATCCCCCTTTGCATCACGAACACATAGCTAGCCCAGTGGCTAGCGCAGCCAGTATCCATCCAAGGGGTCTGGGGTTCGAGTCCCAGCAGCCCCAATTTTTGCTCTGTTTCCTTTTATTTTTCTGCACACACACACTCAGCTGCTTGGCCAAATCTCCTCCTGGGCCGCTGCACTGTGTTGCATTCGGCTCGCGTAGTTTGTTTTTCCTTCTCTGTGGTTTTAGTATTTTCCAAGCGCATGCATAATTACATTACTGCCACTGTTTTGCAATATTAATAACTAAAGATCCATGCATCCAAATGAAACATATCATATATGCATCTTGCTCAGTTTTTCATGTCCTTTAACAATATGCAACTTTCATCCCTGTTAAAACTGATTAAAATTGTTGTTTGCATTAATTTGCATAAATGACATGTTAAAATAGTTTATTTCATAACTTAATAACCGTAACTCCAAATTCAATGTTCTTTATATGTAAATAGGCTAGAAAAATGCATAGATTAACTTGGTGCACTTTGTTTTGCTGTTTAACAACTTTAAAATTATGTTATAGGAAGAACAGTACCAAATTCGAATATTGCATATGAGGATTTTCCGGAATTGTTGTTTGTAATTTCCGGCCTCATTTAAAATGCCTAGATAGGTAGTTTTGTTGTGCATAAACTCTTGCCAGGTTAACAACATTTAATCTTGTCATGCATCATGCTTGGTTGTGCATCACGCCATGTATATGTGTAGTGTGTTTACCTTGTTGTTTGCTTCTTTCCAGTTGTGCTCCTTCTTGTTAGTTCCTGTTTCATTGCGATCGTGAGGATTCGTTCGTCTAGCTTGGTTCGTCTTCGTGGCTTCATCTTCTTCATGGACTCGTTCTTCTTCCTAGCGGGATTTCAGGCAAGATGACCGTCACCTTGGATCTCATGACTATCATTGCTATGCTAGTTGCTTCGTTCTATCGCTATGCCGCGTTACCTACCACTTGCGTATCAAGCCTCCCAAATTGCCATGAACCTCTAACCTTTGTCGCCCTTCCTAGCAAACCGCTGTTTGGCTATTTTACCGCTCTTGCTCAGCCCCTCTTATAGCGTTGCTAGTTGCAGGTGAAGATGAAGATTGTTCCATGTTGGAACATGGATATGTTGGGATATCACAATATCTCTTATTTAATTAATGCATCTATATACTTGGTAAAGGGTGGAAGGCTCGGCCTTATGCCTTGTGTTTTGTTCCACTCTTGCCGCCCTAGTTTCTGTCATACCGGTGTTATGTTCCTTGGTTTTGTGTTCCTTACGCGGTTGGGTGATTTATGGGACCCCTTGACAGTTCGCTTTGAATAAAACTCTTCTAACAAGGCCCAACATTGGTTTTACCATTTGCCTCACCTATGCCCTTTTTTCCCTTGGGTTTCCGGAGCCCGAGGGTCATCTTTATTTTAGCCCCCTGGGCCAGTGCTCCTCTGAGTGCTGGTCCAAACCGAGCGATGTCCGGCGCCCCCTGGGCAATCAGGGTCTATGCCAACACGATGTCTTGCTCATCCGGTGTGCCCTGAGAACGAGATATGTGTAGCTCCTATCGGGATTTGTCGACACATCGGGCGGCTTTGCTGGTCTTGTTTTACCATTGTCGAAATGTCTTGTAACCGGGATTCCAAGACTGATCGGGTCTTCCAAGGAGAAGGAATATCCTTCGTTGATCGCGAGAGCTTATCATGGGCTAAGTTGGGACACCCCTGCAAGGTTTTAAACTTTCGAGAGCCGTGCCCGCGGTTATGTGGCAGATGGGAATTTGTTAATATCCGGTTGTAGTAAACTTGAAGTAAACTCTTATAAAATACACCAACCGTGTGCCTAACCGTGATCGTCTCTTTTCGGGGTTGTTCGAGAGGAGAACACGGTTTCTGGGTTATGTTTGACGTAAGTAGGAGTTCAGGATCACTTCTTGATCATTACTAGTTGACGACCGCTTGCTTTGCTTCTCTTATCGCTCTTATTTGCGTAAGTTAGCCACCATACATGCTTAGTCGCTGCTGCAACCTCACCACCTTACCCCTTCCTAACCCATTTAGCTTTGCTAGTCTTGATACCCATGGTAATGGGATTCTTTGAGTCCTCGTGGCTCACAGATTACTACAACACCCGCCAGGTACAGGTTTGCGATGATCATGACGCGAGAGCGATGTTTACTTGTTTTGGAGTTCTTCTTCTTCTTCGTTGATCTTGGGTTAGGTTCCTGGTCGGCAGCCTGGGCTAGCAGGGTGGATGTCGTTTGAGTTTCTGTTTATGTTTCATCCGTAGTCGGATGTTGTTCTCATGTATATTGATGTATTCTTGCGGCATTTGTATGTCTTGGATGTATCCCCACTATTATGTAATGTTGTTGTAATGATATCCACCTTGCAAAAGCGTCTTCAAGATGCGCTTCTATCCTTGGTGGGACCTTCGAGTTCCTTTAGGATAGGGCCGCATCTTGGGCTTGACAATTTGTTTGTTGCATTTCATCATGGCATCATCCACATTGCATCGGCACTCCTTGCCGTCATTGGTCTTAAAACTTGGATCCGCTCGTAGTTGCCATGTCCCCTGCCATCGTTAACTGTTCCGATTCCCATCGGGTTTTCGCTTCCCTCTTGACCGTGACTGCCTAACCCCCTTTTGCGTGCGTGTCAGAAACTTCCCCGAACTTGACCCGAGCAGTTGTCACCGTTGGATTCGGATCATCCCCAAACATGCCTAAAATATCTTCGGTCTCTCAGTTGGACGCCCATAGCCTATTTTTCTCGACCGTCTGATTTCGATCGGAGGGACTAGTTAGCCCCTAACCTAATCCCCTACCTATATAAACAATCTAACTCTAGAACAACTCCCTCATTTTCCTCACCCCGTCGCCAAACCAGCTTCACCTCGGGATCCTCCCCGCAGTCACCTGCGCTGCCACTTCTCTCCTTGTTTTCAGCCACCACCCAGTTCACCCCAGACTCCAGATCCATCCATCCGAACCGTTGGATCGAAATCCAACGTCCAAGAGGTGCCCCCTACAGCTCCCGCAGCCACAACTTCCTCGATCTGATCTGGATCAGCAGAGGAGCACCCGTCCCGCTCCTCGTCGCCCTGTCGACCCGTCGCCGCCTCCCGATGCAGCTGCTTCCCCGAGCTCCCTCACATGGCGTCCATGGCGCCCGGGCTCTTCTTCAACCCCGCCATCTTCAGCCTCGTGACGTCCAAGTCGCCATTTGCCCCCTCGACATGGCCTCCTCTGCCGCCCTTGTTGCGAGTCTCCCGGATTCGTCGGACCCCTGCTTCATCCCCATCATCGTGTCGCCGACATGCTCCAGTGATCCGTGCGCTGTCGCCATGCCCTGCCTCTCCTTTCCTTCTCCTTTTCTTCTCTCTCTGACCTGTGTCACGCCGCCGCCGTTTTGCAGAGGCCAGCGCCGCCGCCTGGAGCTTCTCCGCGGTCGGAGACCTTCGCCTCGTCTGCATCACCGGCGCGTCTCCGCGGCCAGACCTCCCCAGGCCCACATCGTCGGCCTCCCTTGCTTCTGCGTGTGGGAACAACAACGAACAGCGACAACTCCCCTCGCCCGTGCGTTGACCTCCAGCCCGCTTGATCCCCTACTTCACGAAACGCATCGTGGCCTCGATCTGTGGTTCTGGCGTCGACCGCTCCAACCGGCTCAACTGCGAGCTGGCCTGCCTCCCGCGCCAAGGCCCCTCAAACCCAGCCCAGCTACCTCCTCCTCCACCGACTAGGCCGAGCCCATGGTGAGCAACCAGCAGCCCCGCTAGCCCTTTGACCTGCTGCAGATTCGGCCCGTGTAATGTTTTTTCGTCTGGACGGATTTAGTAATTATTCCAGAGAACGCCGTTTTACAGAAAAGTCCCTAGTGTTCATGCATCTAATAACTAATTAACCATGCATCATATGTAAATAAATGATATATGTAAAATGCTTAGAATTTCATCTAGTTTCATAATACCCAACTTGCATCCATGTTTAAAATGTTTAAATTGTGGTTTGTATTTATGTTGCTTAAATGGTTTAATTCATAACTAATTAACCGTAGCTCGTTTTTAAATAAACTTTATATGTAAATGGGGTAGAAAAATGCCTAGTTTAACATGGTACACTCATCTTGCATGTTTAACAACTCTAAAATATGGTTTAGGGCAGAACAGTACCAAATTCATAATATGCACATGGGAGTTTTCCGGAATTATTGTTTGTTGTTCCGGCCTCATTTAAACTTGCCTAAATAGTTAGTTTACTTACGCTTCACCTCTGGCCATGTTAAGCAACATTTAATATTGTTGGGTACATAAACGGGAGAGAACTAAATAATTAAATGTGGTGTTTCTTCAATATGCAACTCGTTGCATATTGAGTTGCATATTGAGCTCCACTTAATTTGTAGTGTTGTTTGTTGCACTTTGCCATGCCATGCTCATTAAACCGGACATGCATCATACTTGATTGTGCATCATGCCATGTTTATGTGATTGTTGTTTACTATGTCGTTTGCTTCTTTCCGGTTGCGCTTCTCGTTGATAGTTCCGGTTGCATTGAGATTGTGCGGATTCGTTCGTCTACATCCGTTTGTCTTCTTCATGGACTCGTTCTTCTTCCTTGCGGGATCCCAGGCAAGATGACCATTACCCTCGATATCACTTCTATCTTTGCTTGCTAGTTGTTCGTTCTATCGCTATGTCACGCTACCTACCACTTGTTTATCATGCCTCCCATATTACCATGTCAAGCCTCTAACCCACCTTCCTAGCAAACCGTTTTTTGGCTATGTTACCGCTTTTGCTCAGCCCCTCTTATAGCGTTGGTAGTTGCAGGTGAAGTTGAAGCTGGTTCCATGTTGGAACATGGATATGTTGGGATATCACAATATCTCTTATTTAAATTAATGCATCTATATACTTGGTAAATGGTGGAAGGCTCGGCCTTATGCCTGATGTTTTGTTCCACACTTGTTGCCTTAGTTTTCGTCATACCGGTGTTATGTTCGTTGATTTTGCGTTCCTTATGCGGTTGGGGTTATGTGACCCCTTGACAATTTGCTTTGAATAAAACTCCTCCAGTAAGGCCCAACCTTGGTTTTACCATTTGCCTACCTACCACCTATACCTTTCCCTTGGGTTCTGCAGACTCAAGAGTCATCGTTATTTTAAACCCCCCCCCCTCCTCCGGGCCAGTGCTCCTCTGAGTGTTGGTCCGAAACGGGCAGCCTGCGGGGCCACCTCGGGGAAACTTGAGGGCTGGTTTTGCTCGTAGCTTGTCCCATCCGGTGTGCCCTGAGAACGAGATACGTGCGACTCTTATCGGGATTTATCGGCACATCGGGCGGTCTTGCTGGTCTTGTTTTACCATTGTCGAAATGTTCTGTAACCGGGATTTCGAGTCTGATCGGGTTGTTCCGGGAGAAGGAATATCCTTTGTTGATCATGAGAGCTTATGATGGGCTAAGTTGGGACACCCTTGCAGGGTATAAACTTTCGAAAGCCAAGCCCGCGGTTATGTGGCAGATGGGAATTTGTTAATGTCCGGTTGTAGAGAACTTGACACATGACTTAATTAAAATGCATCAACCGCGTGTGTAGCCGTGATAGTCTCTTTCCGGCGGAGTCGGGAAGTGAACACGGTTTGTGTTATCGTTGTACGTAAGTAGTTTCAGGATCACTTCTTCGTCACTTCTAGCTTCTCGACCATTGCGTTGCTTCTCTTCTCGCTCTTATTTGCGTATGTTAGCCACCATATTTTCTTAGTGCTTGCTGCAACTCCACCTCATTACCTTATCCTACCCATAAGCTTAAATATTCTTGATCTCGTGGGTTTTGAGATTGCCGAATCCTTGTGACTCACAAATACTACCAAAACAGTTGCAGGTGCCGATGATGCCAGTGCAGGAGATGCTACCGAACTCAAGTGGGAGTTCGACGAGGACCTTGGTCATTACTATGTTTAATTTCCTAATGATCAGTATTGGAGCCCAGTTGGGACGATCGGGGATCTAGCATTTCGGGTTATCTTCTTTTCTTTTTGATTTGTCCGTGGTCGGACTATGTGTGTACTCTGAATGATGTATGAATTATTTGTTCATTGTGTGAAGTGGCGATTGTAAGCCAACTCTATTTATCCCTTTCTTGTTCATTACATGGGATTTTGTGAAGATGACCCTTCTTGCGACAAAACCACAATGCGGTTATGCCTCTAAGTCGTGCCTCGACACGTGGGAGATATAGCCGCATCGTGGGTGTTACATGAAGGGAATGAAGAGGAAACCAGTGAGCAGGAATTTCATAAGGCCACTGACGCCCTATGTATTGATGGAGGTGCATCTTTGCACACCTCTCATCACCAACTCAAGCGATGGGCACAAGAGGTCAATGTTGTGGAACCAACGCCAGAGGCCCGGAAGCCGCTCAAGTGGTCCCACACGCCCATCATCTTTGATGAGGAGGATCACCCTGGCCGCACCATAGAGGTAGGGTGTTTGCCATTGTTGGTCTCCCCAACAATTTGCAACCTCAAGGTCACAAAGATGTTAGTGGATGGCGGGGCGGGGTTGAATCTGATTTCCCCAGCAGTCATCAACAAGCTTCAGATAGGAGAAGAAGAGCTAGAAGTCACTAGCACGTTTCAAGGAGTTAATCCCGGCAGGAGCCATCCCAAGGGAAAGATTACGTTGCCGGTGACGTTCGGGGGAGAACTGAACTATAAGACTGAGAAGATTGTGTTTGATGTGGTTGATCTCCCCCTGCCGTACAATGGGATTCTGGGACGGCGCGGCCCTGGCTAAGTTCATGGCAACATCACACTATGCTTATAACACTTTGAAGATGCATGGGCCACTGGGAGTCATCACTATCCCGTCAGATGAGAAGGATGCAATTATTTGCGTGGACAAGATATACCGGGATGCAGTCGCAGCAGAGGCTGTGGCAGCAGCAGCTCCCACCAAGGAAAGCAAAGGAACGAAGAGGGATTGTAGGACCTCCGGCATGGAGTTCGGGAAGCGTGCCCCCTCTAAGTGCACGACACCCGTAGATGACGTGCCGGAGTGTTCCAACAGCAAGAAATCCAAGGGTACCGCACCCCAAGTGAAGAAGGTCCCGGCAGGGCTGGCTGGCATTGATGGTACTTTTACTATCAGCGCCACCCTAGATGACAAATAGGAAAGTGCGCTCGTTGCCTTCCTTCAGGCGAATATCGATGTGCTTGCCTGGCAACCATCTGATATCCCCGGTGTTCCCAGGGAGGTAATCAAGCACCACCTTGGTGTCTTCCCACATGCTCGGCCTGTCAAGCGGAAATTCCGGAAGTAGGCCTTGGAGCGGCAACAATTCATTGCCGAGGAAATCAAGAAACTAGAGGGTGCTGGCTTGGTCAGAGGAGTACTGCACCCTACATGGTTAGCAAGTCCAGTGGTGGTCCAGAAGGTGAATGGGAAATGGAGGCTTTGCATTGATTTCACAGATCTCAACAAGGCTTGCCCGAAGGACCAATTTCCCTTGCCGTGCATCGACCAGATCGTGGATTCCACTTCAGGTTGTGATTTTCTCTCCTTTCTGGATGCATACTCCGGATACCACCAGATCTTCATGTCCAAAGAGGATGAGGAGAATACATCGTTCATCACTCCGCGTGTACGTACTGCTTTGTCCGCATGCCTTCTGGATTAAAGAGTGATGGGTACACTTTTACAAGAGCAGTCCAGATTGGTTTTGAGCCACAATTGGACAGAAATATAGAATCCTATATGGATGACATCGTGGTCAAAACCAAGGATAAGTCCACCCTTATCCAGGATTTGGAGGAGACATTTGCTAATCTACGCAAGATCAACTTGAAGCTTAATCCGGAGAAGTGTGTACTTGGTGTTCCCTCCGCCAAGCTACTTGGATTCTTCGTGTCCCATCGGGGGATCGAAGCCCTCCCCGACAAGAACAAGGCCATTGAGCAGATCCAAGCTGTCGGATGTGGGGTTCCGGCAAACCCTAAGGTTCGAACACTGGGGTGCATGCGAAGTCTTTCTTTCGTACCGATCTACGCTCAAGCTCGCTAAGATCTTGCGGACGAACTCGCCGAACTCACAACACAGAAGGAGACACGAGGTTTATACTGGTTCGGGCCACCGTTGTGGTGTAATACCCTACTCCAGTGTGGTGGTGGATGGATTGCCTCTTGGGCTGATGATGAACAGTACAAGGGAAGAACAACCTCCTGAGGTTGAGGTGTTCTTGTGGCTAGGCTCTCGATCGGATTGGATCAAGCTAAGATCAGATCAGATCAGATGCCCCTACTGTGGTGGCTAGCTCTACTTATATAGGCCCTAGTCCTCTTCCCAAATATTGAGCGGGAAGGGAGCCAACAACGGCGGGCAAATTTGAAGGGGGACAGCTAGTACAAGCTATCCTGACAAAAGCGGTCTTTGCCTGCAAAAAGCACTGGGATGACGCCGTCTTGGGCTCCACGATGACCTCCGCCTTGCCGTCCTCCTTGTCTTGGTCTTGTTGCACCAATATGGCAACCTTTGCCTGATGCCTCGGTACTCTTCGTCTGCGCTTGCCTCCTTAGCACCAAAGAGGAAATGGGACGCTGCGCGCACTGGCGCCCGCCTGGCACCCGCCTGGCGCCGTTCGTCATGGCTTACGTGACGAGTGCCTCGTGAGGTTTGCCTCGCCTTGATATTTCCGCTCCTCATGAGCCTGCCTGGCTAGGCCACTCCAGAGGGAGTCTTGCATCGTCCGCCTCGCGAGGCTTGGACCCTCGCGAAGGTCTTGGATGCCTTGTTGATGAAGGTGGGCCGTACGGCCTGCTGCCTAGCCACGCTGTGGGCCGTAGGGAGGCAAGTCTGGGGACCCCCGTTCCCAGAACGCCGACAGTAGCCCCCTGGCCCAAGGCGTGCTCGTGCTTGGCTTTGCGGCGAAGCCAAGGGTCAAGTTCGGAGCGCCGCGGGCCCCAAAAGCCTGCGGCCTCGGTTGACGCGTGGCGGTTGATTGGACGTGGGCGTCTCCGCTTCCCCATGCTGCCTCGGCAACTACACGACATGACGAGTCCCTGCGACATGCAAGGAAAGCCATCATTACCTGCGATCATGGGATATGCCAGTTGGCCTTCTCTCGCTATAAATGGGGAGGGGGGCGGAGCCCCCGTTGCCCATCTTCTCCTCGCTCGCTTGCTTCGTCCTCCTCGCTCTCCTGCTGGCAGCAATGGCGCCCATTAGAAGGTTTTCGGCCGAAGAGAAAGGGAAAGCTCCCCATGACAATTGAGAGCCACTTCCACCGAAGAAACGAGCGATCCACCGCCGTGACAAAGCGGCGTTGCAAGTGGCGACGAGGCCTTGGTGCGAGCGGCCTCCACCGGGGTTCCCGCTCCCCTTGTACGCCCGAGCCGTCGGCTCAGGAGGACGGAGTGGCGAGCAGCACCGCCCGCGCCGCGTCCAGGGTCGTCGTGCCACGGCGCCACGCGTCGTCGCCCCTGGGGTGCACGCCGCTGACTCCTCGCGCGAGTTGGTGCTGTGGGCGCCGATGCCTCCAAGCTCCTAGATCCGCTTCCCGCGGTTCTTCTCCGACGTGATGCCGCTGAGGGGGTCGCTCGAGCTCTGGCTGCAAAACGCCGACTGCAGTGCCCCGGCGATCGGAGCGGAGACCGAGGCAGTTCCCACCGGCAAGATCTTCATGACCCCTGGCTGGGGCGAGATCGCGCGGGTTTTCCGTGCGTGGGGGGCCCTTGCGATCCACTTCGAGTACGACAGCGCCTCCACACTCTTCTTCAAGGTCTTCGACGCGGAGGGCCGCCGCTTGGAATGCTGCCCTGGAGGGGAGCGTCAGGTCGACGTGCATCCCGCCCGCGAGCACTCCAGCAGCAGCGGCAGTTCGTGGGAATCCGGCAGCTCTCCCGAGCTTTACGAGACTCCGGAGATGAGCGACGGCAGCTACGTCCCTCCGAGCTCTCGCCGTGCTCGGAGCAGGGCCGCGGCGTCCGGTAGCCGCCGCCGCTGATCTGGATGGGGTTGGCGCCGGCCTCCCGTGGACCACTGTTGATGATGGCGTCTGCCTCGGGAGGGTGTAGATAGGATTCCTCTTAGCAATAGCTTTTGTTCCCCGCGAGAGATCGCGAATCACCCCGTGGGGGCATGTAAGGGTCTGTAATGTCTTTCTTGTTCATCTTCCTTGTTATAAGAATTTGGTGAACGCATGTCCTGTTAAGGCTCGGTCCCTCCCTTTCTTTCCTCGAGATAGCTTGTTGCTCTACGCTGACAGATCCTAGTCCCAAGGCGGCTACAGCCGTCGCTGGTATGCCAGGTCGCGTGCCGTGGTCAAGGCCAGGAGGTGCGTGGCCCGAGGTCCAGTAAGAGCCCTTGAGGCGCGATGCTCAGGAGGTCCCCCTTAGCGCTCAAACGGCCATGGTAAGGAGGGAAAGGGAGTTGACGTGTCTGCAATGGTGTTGTGGCAAGGAGTGAGCAACCATTAGGCCTAAACACTTAGCCAATCTGGGTGCAAGACTTATCTTGTTGATTTCGTGGCGACTCGCGACGTTGCGCTAGGGTTGTGATCCAACTTGTGCGGCATAGACAGGTTGGCCCGTACGAGTTTCCCTTCCCCATGCTCTCCTTCGTGCTCTACGTCCTCAGGTCCCGGCCCTTGAGCGAGCTCAGCCGTCGCTGGTATGCCAAGTCGCGATGCCGTGGTCAAGGCAAGGGGGTGAGGGCTGGAGAGCCAGTAGGAGCTCCTGAGTCGTGATTCTCAGGACCCCCCTTTTAACGCGCAAGCGGATCGCACGAAGAAAAGGAGACTCGCGGTACCATCTGCTATCCTTCCCTCGGGACTCCTATGAACAGGCACAAGAAGGAGCATGGTTGATCATTACAGCTGTTAGCTCATCGCTGGTTGCTCTGGGTGAGGTGAAGGCACCGAGGGCCTGGTGATGTGACGTGTGCGGCGCGTGCCGCGAGCCAGAGCTCGGCCACTCGGATTTGTCGGACGTGGCAGGGACGGACCCATGCACCAGCGCCGTGCCTGTGTGAAGGCTCCGGGGGAGGCGATGATGGCAGGCGATAGCCGTTGGCAGGTTAAGCATAAAAGGCATATTGACTTGGATAAATGCAGGAAGGTACATGTGTAGGATCGAAAGTATGTCTAGAGGGGGGGGGGG
Organism: Aegilops bicornis; assembly: GCA_021605145.1. Lineage (NCBI taxonomy): Eukaryota > Viridiplantae > Streptophyta > Magnoliopsida > Poales > Poaceae > Aegilops > Aegilops bicornis. The sequence goes on along the minus strand of CM038674.1, from coordinate 287,503,096 downwards.
TGATTAGACTACTTGACCAAATAAAAACTTATCCTTTTCCCAACTTTAGTCTTTGGCAGATTTTAGCTAACTTAGCACAAGTCAAGCAATCTTAACACAATTCAAGCAAGCATGCAAAGAGTATATGAGCAGCGGAAAGTAAAGCATGCAACTTGCAAGAATGTAAAGGGAAGGGTTTGGAGAATTCAAACGCAATTGGAGACATGGATGTTTTTGTCGTGGTTCCGATAGGTGGTGCTATCGTACATCCACGTTGATGGAGACTTCAACCCACGAAGGGTAACGGTTGTGCGAGTACACGGAGGGCTCACCCACGAAGGGTCCACGAAGAAGCAACCTTGTCTATCCCACCATGGCCGTCGCCCACGAAGGACTTGCCTCACTAGCGATAGATCTTCACGAAGTAGGCGATCTCCTTGCCCTTACAAACTCCTTGGTTCAACTCCACAATCTTGTCGAAGGCTCCCAAGTGACACCTAGCCAATCTAGGATACACCACTCTCCAAGAAGTAACAAATGGTGTGTTGATGATGAACTCCTTGCTCTTGTGCTTCAAATAATAGTCTCCCCAACACTCAACTCTCTCTCTCTCTCAGGATTTGGATTTGGTGGAAAGAAGATTTGAGTGGAAAGCAACTTGGGGAAGGCTAGATATCAAGATTCATATGGTAGGAATGGAATATCTTGGTCACAACACAAGTGTAGGTGGTTCTCTCACAGAAAATGTGTATTGGAAGTGTAGGTTCATTCTGATGGCTCTCTCCACGAATGAAGAGGAGGTGGAGGGGTATATATAGCCTCCACACAAAAACTAACCGTTACACATAACTTGCCAAACTCGGTGGGACCGAATTGATAAACTCGGTCAGACCGATTCAGCAAATCTAGTGACCGTTAGGATTTTCGGTGGAACTGACATGCAACTCGGTAGGACCGATATGGTTAGGGTTAGGGCATAACATAATCTCAGTGAGACCGATTACACAAACTCAGTGGGACCGATTTTGGTAATAAGCTAACTAGAGAGTTGGTCAGGAAAACTCGGTGGGACTGATTCGCTCATTTCGGTGAGACCGAAATATTACAAAAGGGAAACAGAGAGTTTACATTGCAATCTCGGTGGGACCGATCGCTCATCTCGGTAGGAACGAAATGTTACGAAGGGAAACAGAGAGATTACAATCCCATCTCGGTGAGACCAAGATCCCTATTGGTGAGACTGATTTGCCTAGGGTTTGTGGCAGTGGCTATGACATCTAAACTCGGTGGCGCCGGATAGAAAAAATCGATGGGGCCGAGTTAGACTTTTGGTTTAGGTCATATGTGGATGTGGGAAAGTAGTTGAGGGTTTTGGAGCATATCACTAAGCACTATGATGCAAGAACCTCATTAAACAACACATCATCCCTCCTTGATAGTATTGGCTTTTTCTATAGACTCAATGTGATCTTGGATCACTAAAACATAAAATGTAGAGACTTGAGCTTTGAGCTTGAGCCAATCCTTTTATCCTTAGTATTTCGAGGGGTCCACTTTTCTCATCCATGCCATGCCATTCATTGAGCTTTTCCTGAAATATTTATCTTGGAATAATGTTAGCTCAGTGAGCTATATGTTGTTAGGAATTACCAAAACCACCTAGGGATAGTTGCACTTTCAACATGCCACTAGGCCTGGCCCGAGTGGCTTGGGGATGATGCAGCCTGAGCGGCGCCCCCAACAAGGTAAGCTAAAGACTTAAACAAGAGGGATACATGCCACAGGGATGGACCCACGTGACCTGGGAATGATGCAGCCCGAGGGGCGCTCCCAGCTTAAACGAACTTGGAAGATGTCACCTGGTTCTGTAGACGAAGTAGAGTTGATGTAGCTAAAGCAACGCGTTGAAGGGACGACTCCTCATGAGCCACTGGGACCCTGAGCCTCGGGAGGCTCTGGGGGCTCAGGGGGTTCCCTGAAGAGCGTCTCCATCTCCTCCTGAACGGCGCAGATCCTGGCCTCCTGAGACGCCAGGACCTGCCGCAAGTTGCGTCCATGGGCCGACGCCATGCTTGGCAAGCCGAAGGGCATGCGAACGTAGCTGTGTGGTGGGCCCTCACAGCGGCCCACACGTGATGGCCAAAAGCGCTCCTAAGATGCAGCCCTGTTGAGCCCTGGGACATCGACGCAGAGACGCAGCCCGGCATCCTCGCCCGGATGAGGTGCTGCGCCCTGTGTTCGGTTGTGGCCACGCATGGCACTTGCTTCTTGCAACTCTTGGGTTGTCTTGGTGATGAATTCCTGGGTGATGGGCACTCCTTGCCCTGTGTTCTCCTAAGGGAAACGTGCCATGAAGCACGCCTCCTAGTGGTGCCCAAGCGCCTCCCTCGTGAGGTTGGCAAGGTCTGAGGCCCTCCAGAAGAGAGCCCCCGAGCCCTGCCCGAGGAGGGCGCCGGGCGCGCCTTCCTATGCGATGGAGGGAGGCGCCCCTGGGACGGGCGCTGATCCGGACGAGGCTCCTGATGCGATGCCACCTCCTTGCGGTCCTGAGTGATGCATCAACTTCTTCTTGGGGACGGTCTCCGGAGGGCCTTCACTTCTGCTGTTGGGGTCGTCGATTGCTGCGGCTTGAAAGGCGCGCTCAAGAGAGCACACCGCATCCCTCTCTTCACACAGGACCGTGATGATTCCTCCGCTTCCTGGCATCTTGAGAATGTTGTAGCCGTGATGAATGACCGCCATGAACTTGGTCAGGGCTGGATACCCGAGGATGATGTTGTACATCAGGCGGATGTGTGCGACGTCGAAGTCGATGAGCTCGGTGCGGTAGTTGTCGCGCTTGCCGAAGGTGATGGGCAGTCGGACTTTCCCTATCGGTGTGGTGGAACCATCAGTCACTCCTGAGAAAGGCTTGGTCGGCTGGAGCTGCTCATAGGGCACTTGAAGGTTGTCGAACGTATCGACGGACAGGACGTTAAGCCTTGTGCCGCCATCGATGAGAGTCTTGGTGACTTGCACATTGCTGATGACCAGGGAGAATAGCATAGGGAGTGCGCCTGCGGTGGCCGCGCACTTGAGCTGGTCTGCCGAGTTGAAGGTGATGGTACATTGGGACCACTTGAGTGGGCGCGTGGCCTCGAGCTTGGGGAGCACAGCGTTCACCTCACGAGCGAACTGTTTGAAGATGCGCCGAGAGGCTGGGGCTTGCGCACCGCCCAAGATGCAAGCGATCGCACGCAGCTCCTGGAAGCCCCCAGCCCCCTTGTCCTGGTGGTGGTCGTCATTCCTTCTCGATGGCGGCAGCGGGGGAAGACCGGTGTTGCCCTGGGGCGATCCTCACGAGGCGGGTCTCTCCAGGCGCCCTCACGAGGTTGGTCCTGCCAGCGGTCCTCACGAGGCCGGTCGCGCCACTCCTGGCGCGGGCCACGGTCTTCCCAGCATCCACCTCCATGTCCTCCTCCACGGCCGTAGCCCCGGTCATTGCGCTCGGGGGGTCGACTGTAGCGTCCTTCTCGTATGGCCCTGAGCTATTGGCAGTCGCTGGTGTTGTGGGTGTTCAGGTTGTGGAAGGCGCAGAACGGCCGATTGTTCTTGGACGACTCAGGCTGGTCTCTGCCTCTCTTGGTGTCGGGCTCCGCTGCGAGCACCACTGCCTCCTTGCGCTTCACGTCCTTGGCCTTGGTCTTCTTCTCCTCTGCTGCTGCAGCTGGTAGTTCGAGGAGAGAGAGTCGCCCCTCCTCAGCTCTTGCGCACTTGGTCGCCAGGTTGAACAACTCTTGAGAAGTGCCGAGCTCCTCGTGGATAGCCAGCTCTTCCTTCATCTTGACGTCACGGACACCGTCCGAGAACGCGGAGATGATGGCCTCATCCGCGACCTTGGGGATCTTGAGGCGGGTGTTGTTGAAGCGCTGGATGTACTTCCAGAGAGTTTCTCCTGGCTATTGCTTGATGCGGCGCAGGTCGCCCACCGCCCGGTGGGCGGTCGCGAGTGCCCTGGAAGTTGGCGATGGAGCGGTCACGCATCTCGTCCCAGGAGGAGATCGAGCCGTGCTGCAGGTTCAGGGGCCAGGAGCGGGCCCCGTCCTTGAGAGCCATGGGGAACCAGTTCGCCATGACTTCCCATCGCCGTTTGCCGCTTTGATGCTTAGCTCGTAGAGCTGCAGGTACTCCACGGGGTCTGCGGTGCCGTCGTAGCAAGGAGGCAGGTCTGGCTTGAACTTGCCTGGCCAGGCGACGCTACGTAGCTCGGGGGTGAAGGCGCTGCAGCCGGCTGTGGTTGCTGGGGCCTGCTTTGGGGGTGGTGCTTGGTCTTGACGGGGTTCGCGCTGCGCTGCTGCAGGCGGTGCGCGGTCTTGACGAGGTGGCGCGGGGAGCGCGGGTGCGGCCTCTCGCGGCCGAGGGATTTCTTGGCAGCTTCTTTCTTCGCGCGCGTGCACCGGGCACGGTGGATCACGCCGCGGAGGTGCATGCCTTGGTGCCAAGGCACTGTCTTGGGGTCGAGGTGGTGGAGGCACGCCATGAGCTCTACCCTCCGCGGCTGGTTGAGGGGGAGGCAGAGAGTTGGACAGCGCTGGAGAGCCCCCTGCAGCGCGGACGAGCTCGGCGACGCGGTCGAGCCACTCCTTGTAGACATCATCTACAGGCCGATAGCGAAGGAGCTCGTTCACCGCGATGAGAGCGACCCATGCCTCCATGGGAGCGCGGTGTGCGCGGGACGAAGAACCAGCACGGGTGAGCGACGGAGTAGCGGTGCGGCCATCTTGCCGCACAGGAGGATGCAGCTAGGACGCCTGATTCTCATTCCCCGCCGGGCCGGTGGCAGCGTTGGCGACGGGAGACGGAGAATGACGAGGTGGCCCGCCTACAGGAGCCGTCTGAGCGACGTGGGCGGAGAGGGCAGCCCGACGCTCAGCTCGAAAGACGGCGAAGGCCCGCCATGGAAACGACGGGCGGCGAGCAACGAATCGATGGAAGAGAAACCACGGCGCACCCCTACCTGGCGCGCCAAATGTTGGATGTGGGGTTCCGGCAAACCCTTAAGGTTCGAACACTGGGGTGCGCGCGAAGTCTTTCCCTCCTACCGATCTACGCTCAAGCTCGCTAAGATCTTGCGGAAGAACTCGCCGAACTCACAACACAGAAAGAGACACGAGGTTTATACTGGTACGAGCCACCGTTGTGGTGTAATAGCCTACTCCAGTGTGGTGGTGGATGGATTGCCTCTTGGGCTGATGATGAACAGTACAAGGGAAGAACAACCTCCTGAGGTTGAGGTGTTCTTATGGCTAGGCTCTCGATCGGATTGGATCAAGCTAAGATCAGATCAGATCAGATGCCCCTACTGTGGTGGCTAGCTCTACTTATATAGGCCCTAGTCCTCTTCCCAAATATTGAGCGGGAAGGGAGCCAACAACGGCGGGCAAATTTGAAGGGGGACAGCTAATACAAGCTATCCTGACAAAAGCGGTCTTCGCGTGCGAAAAGCACTGGGATGACGCCGTCTTGGGCTCCACGATGACCTCCGCCTTGCCGCCCTCCTGGTCTTGGTCTTGTTGCACCAATATGGCAACCTTTGTCTGATGCCTTGGTACTCTTCGTCTACACTTGCCTCCTTAGCACCAAAGAGGAAATGGGACGCTGCGCGCACTGGCGCCCGCCTGGCACCCGCCTGGCGCCGTTCGTCATGGCTTACGTGACGAGTGCCTCGTGAGGTTTGCCCCGCCTTGATATCTCCGCTCCTCATGAGCCTGCCTGGATAGGCCACTCCAGAGGAAGTCTTGCATCGTCCGCCTCGCGAGGCTTGGACCCTCGCGAAGGTCTTGGATGCCTTGTTGATGAAGGTGGGCCGTACGGCCCGCTGCCTAGCCACGCTGTGGGCCGCAGGCAGGCAAGTCTGGCGACCCCCGTTCCCAGAACGCCGACACAAGCACCAAGGATAGTTAAAGATGTAAGGTGCTTGATGGGATGCGTTGCCGCGCTAAGCAGATTCATTTCCAAGTCTGTCGAGCGTGCCCTGCCGTTCTTTAAAATTTTGAAGAAAGTAGGGCCTATTAAGTGGACCCCAGAAGCAGATGCAACACTGTAGGAATTCAAGGCCTACCTATCGTCTGTGCCTACCTTGGTTTCACCCAAACCCCAAGAGCCATTATTGCTCTACTTGGCGGCAACCAACCAAGTGGTCAGTGCAGCCTTGGAAGCACAGCGAGAAGTGGATAAGGCAGAAAGTGGCCAGATCACGGCAGAGTCAGAAAAGGATCAGAATAGCAATGAGCACGACAACGAGGGCAAGCCAAGGATGCGGCAAGGAAGAAAGTGGTGCAGGGCCCAGTGTACTTCGTCAGCTCCTCGTTACAAGGGGCTAGATCGAGGTACTCTGGCGTGCAAAAGTTGATCTTTGGCCTTATCATGGCCTCAAGGAAACTGTGCCACTACTTCCAAGCCCATGAGATCACGGTTGTCACTCATTTCCTGTTGCAAAGGATACTTCAAAACCCTGAGGCCACCAGCAGAATAGTGGAGTAGGCTTTGGAGTTATCCAGTTTTGGTTTGAAGTTTGAGAGCACGTCAACTATTCAGAGTAGGGCACTGGCAGAGTTTATTGCAGAATGGACGCCAACCCCTGATGAGGAAATGAAAGAAACAGCTCTCCCCGGCAAGGAATCACCCCAAGAATGGATTATGTATTTTGATGGTGCTTTTTCCCTACAAGGTGTGGGGGCTGGCGTACTTCTAGTTGCTCCCTCCGAGGAGCACTTGAAGTAAATCGTCCAAATGCACTTTGCCTGGAAAGAACCACCAACAATACAGCTAAGTATGAAGGGCTCCTTGTTGGGCTCAGGATTGCAGCAGAATTGGGAATTAAGAAGCTGATCATCCGAGGAGATTCACGGATTGTGGGGAGACAAGTCAACAAGGATTATCAAAGCCCATTGATGGAAGCATACGTCAAGGTAGTGAGGAGACTGGAGGAGCACTTTGATGGGTTACAAACAGAGCACGTACCCCGTGCAGAAAACAACATAGCTGATCACCTATCAAAGTGTGCTGCGCAGAAGCTTCCTATGGAACCAGAAACTTTTTTTCTCCATCTCTCTCAGCCCTCACCAGCCACAATGGCTTGGAAAAGGAGAAAGTTGGACTACGGTAAGCCTCTCCCGGTCGAGCCGTCCGTTTTTGGCAGAGACCCTGCCGGAAACAGCTCCTCACAGCCTGCCGAACCACCCCCTCCAGCCGGGCCTATGGACCCTGCGAACGAGGCTGGTGCTCCCGCAGCAGAGGAGGTGCCGCTAGTCCTCGTTGCCGAGCACCAGGCTCCAACTTGGGCGAGGCACATTGTCCGCTTCCTCCAAACCGGAGAACTCCCTGGCAACTAAGATGAAGCTAAAAAAGTAGCCCGGAGGGCCAGTATGTATCAGTTTTTCGATGACACTCTGTACTGAAGGAGGCCCAACGGTGTGAAATTGAAGTGTGTTTGCCGGGAGGATGGAAAGGAACTGCTGGCTGAGATTCACAGAGGAATGTGCGGCTCACACATTGGATCAAGGGCATTAGTTTGGAAAGTGTTTCGGCAAGGATTCTATTGGCCCACAGCCCTCCAAGATGCAGTTGAGCTCGTCACGACATGTGAAGCCTGCTAGTTCCATTCCAAGAGAACACACCTGCCTGCCCAAGCCCTTCAGACAATCCCTCTATCATGGCCATTTTCGGTCTGGGGGCTAGATATCCTCGGCCCCTTCCCCCGATCAATCGAGAGCTTTGAATTCTTGTTCGTTGCCATCAACAAGTTCACAAAGTGGCCGGAAGTGACTGCCATGAGAAAGGTGACTGCTCAGTCAGCTATCAAGTTCTTGACAGAATTGGTGTGTCGTTTCGGAGTTCCGGCAAGGATCATCACTGACAACGGTACCCAGTTCACGAGCCACGCCTTCATGCAATATGTTCATGCCCACTGATGCAAGACCTCATTCGCTTCTGTGGCACACCCCCGGAGCAATGGCCAAGCTGAGAGGGCAAACGCTGAAATGCTTCATGGACTCAAGACAAGAACTTTCGATACGATGCAGAAGCACGGTAGACAGTGGATCGAGGACCTGCCGGTAGTTCTCTGGTCCCTCAAAACGACCCCTAACCGAGCTACCGATAGACTTGCTTCTCCCTGGTTTACGGGGCAGAAGTAGTTATCCCCACGAAACTCATTTACGGGTCCCCTCGAGTGCTTTCCTATGATGAAGTAGCATAAGATCAGCACCGGCGTGAAGACGCTGTGCTACTTGAGGAGAATCGTCTCCGGGCTGCTACGCGTGCTGCACGCTACCAGCAAGCCCTGCGTCGCTATCATAGCCGCAGGGTTCATGCCCAGTGTTTTGAGGAAGGTGACCTTATCCTTAGGCGCGTTCAGTCCGTCAAGGGTACAAACAAGCCAGCACCAAAGTGGGAAGGCCCTTATCGGGTGGTACGAGTCACCAGACTTGGTGCAGTCCGTCTGGAGACCTGGGATGGCACTCAGTTGCAAAACTAATGGAATATTGAGCATATCCGTAAGTACTACCCATAAGGCACGAGGTTGCCGGGCACTGCCCGACAGCCACCCTTTTGTACAGGCCTTGCCTCAGCTGCATGTAACCCCTTGTACAAAGCCGGGGCGATGAACCCGTGCAAGAGAAAACCGAGGATGGCACACCGTTGCAAAACTCATGGAACATTGAGCATCTCCGTAAGTTCTACCCGTAAGGCGCAGAGGCTGTCGGGCCCTGCCCGGCAGCCACCCACTGTACATGGCATTGCCGAAGTTGCATGTAACCCCTTGTACAAGCCGGGGCGATGACCCCATGGAAGATAAAATAAAGAAGCGCTATAGGGGGGCCCCAACTAAGATTGCATGCATGCACGAGCACACCCAGATCACTGCATAAGCATTTCATGAGCATTTGCATATGCATATAGATAGGATTGCATTCTGCATTCATTCTCATCTACATGGAGTTGCAGGTCCCCGCCGTGAACTTGACCTCGACAAAGGATGAGAAGATTGCACGGCGCAGCGATCCCCGGCAAGCCAAACAGATAAGTTTACCTCTTGCCCATTAGTGTTCTATAAAGCTTTGACTTTGCATGAGAAAACCTCGCCTCTCTCTTGAAACTAGTGCTCCATCCATGACTCGAACGTTGCTTCAGTCAGGATGGTCGTAGTAGCCTTTGGTAAAAAGGAGCTAGCGAGGGGCTAGCCCCTCTGTCTGTTCCCTCGTAGACGTAGCTCTCCGGTAGACAAAGAGGGCGCCGGCAGGATATCCTGCCGGGAAAAACTCGTTTATTTTTATTAAAGAGGCACTGCACCTCTGCATGGACATATACATGAACGGGTTCCCGGCAAGGTTCATCTTTTTCATTCATATGCTAACACAAGTACAAGCATTACAGAACACAAATATGGACTCGAGATATTACATTATTTGAATTAAAATTTAGCAATTGCCTGCCAGTTTAAGATTGAAAAAAGATAAAAACCAAATAACCCCTCTTTTCCTTTCTCTGCTCCTCTTCCCCAGGATACTAGAGCAAGAGGGGAAGGAGAATAAAAGGGGCATTTGGGAGAGGGCGGCGACGAAAGGACCAGCGGAGCGGTCGTCCACCGCGGTCCGCAGGTGGCGTGCACCCAGGAGCTGTGCAAGGTGACGAGCAAGGACCGTCGCCCCTCCCCGAACGAAAGTAATAGGGGGAGAAAAGGGGGAAGGGGCAGAGACGGTAGCGGCATCACCCGCAATGGTCATGCAACACTACCATCGCCTCGGCGGACCGGAAGGTGTGCCTCTCGTAGACAACAGCCCCAAGACCTCCGGGAGGGGCAATGCTGGGACTACCAATGATCTCCAGCTCCGCCTCCCGGCCGAGCCTTGAAGAGACCAACAGATTCACCATGTCAAGGACCAGGCTCACTCCCCAAGCGCTAGCACCAACATGGGGAAACAATTGCCCCAAACATGAGCCCGGGGGCTGGCCCCAGGCTCTTCTCTTCGGCATCACCGGTGGAAGCAGAGAACGAGGAAAGAAGAGGAGTGCAGAGATGGACGACTCCGCCCCCTCCACCCCTCCCTTTTATAGACCGAGCGGGGGAGGGCAGCTGCTCCATCAATGGGTGACCACCGCCCTCCTCTGCCAACTCAAGGCTGGCAGACCTTCTCCACGATGCTCTCCCGCACCACACGCCTCTGTTACCTACCCCGAGCAATGCATGCAACATATGTGGCCAAGGATAAGGGCGCGCCATGGGAAGAGTAAATTGGCAGTTTCTACCCCGTGCGTTAAAGTCATTCACGGGCCATCACTTGAGCGGCCCCACCATTATTAGCTTTACACCATGCGCAGGGAACCCGTAAACTGGCCCGAAATCAAGACTAATGAAGCAGCAAAGGAAACCTTAAGGGGCCACCCCTTCAGCGATCCTGCCTATGCACTTATTAGGCCCTACCCCGACGATGCTCAGCAGCGCGTTCGGGGCAGGCCCGGGGGCTTCTGTCGGTGCAACAAACCCTGGGTCTATTGCCCAGTGTGCACAAGCACAAGAACAAGATTGAAGCACCAGCTTAAATCAAAGATTGAAGAACAAAGAGATTTGGAGAACAAACATGCATCCCAGAGGAACCAAGATCAAGCCAGAGGAGTAAGATATCTGCAAGAGAAGGGCCTCCCTTGCCGGGCAGGCGAGCCTGGCAAGGGGCAAGACCACTACCAGAAGCAAGCAATCAAGACTCCCTGGTAGAGCCTGCCGGAGCTCGCAGGGGCATAACTACCCCACCAACCACTCAAACACGACTCACGTCGTCGATTAGTGCGGTGTCGAGCCGCAAGGTGATTAAGTGGCAGCCATTCACCACATGGCAACCGTTTCCTATAGAAGAAACCTGCAGATGCCACCCGTCCTGCGACATGTCAAGGGAACATGTGTGGAGCTGGCAAGATAGCCCGGCAGGCCTTGCCGGGCGACCAGTGATGTGACACTAAGCAGCGCATTTAATGCACCCTGTCAGCCCGCAGAGTTAGGTATGATAGCACTGCTCGCTATCATATCAGGGGATAATGACCACTTTGCCACAGTGGTAACCCCTTACTCTATAATAGGAGGCCCATGGCACTCGTAGGAAGGGTTGGAAAGTTGAGGAACCCAAGCCACCATACGCGCATAGTCGTTGCGGCCCCTAGGAAAACCCTGCCAGGCAAGTGTACTACACGCTACCACACTCATTCCACCATCAATCCACCAAAGCAGGAGTAGGGTCTTACGCCTCACGGCGGCCCGAACCTGGGTAAATTGCTTGTGTGCTCTCTGCAGTGCTGCCGCACGCTGTTATGCTCTTTGCGCAACGCGATGTCCCCTCACCGAACTAGCAAGGGGCAACCCGGTCCCATAGGTGGCCGTGGATATCCCTCGACACGCACACACACACACACGGGTACACGGTGGGATGCATTTTTGTATGAAGATCCACCCCATGTGATAATTTGACACGTGTAAAGTCCTTCACATCGTTGATGGTCAATTAATACAGCGCATGCAAATTGAGTGGACGTGAGGGAGGAAGTAGTTGAGAAAGACATTACTACGCCACTGCGTGCATGCGAGTAGTTAAATCATGGGTTGCTACTTCCATTTGTCTCCTTCGTATTTTGTGCCAGTTTTGACCATATTTTTAAGTAACAAAATATTTATGCATGTCATAAAAAGTGGCACAGAAAAAGGGGCCAATAAACCAGGACGCAGGCAGCATGATCAATTTTTGCATGGGCTATGTTGGTGGCCTTTGTATCTAAATATGGACGGAGTGGAGTAGTACTATCTTTATCTTAGCCTCGTCGGGCTCTCCCAGCGCCTAGGCTCGCCTCCCCGTCTCGCCCATCGGATCCCGTGGGATACCCTCTCGCTGTGGCCCACAACACTGCCGCCTTTGAGCGAAACCCACATGTGTTTTAGAGGGGATCCATTTCTCTGGAATCACAGATCGGTGGCGCCGGAGGACATGCCAGGGCTGCATTTCAGGTGTTGGGCAGCAACGGCAAATTGAATCGAGGAAGCATCACATCGATTGGAGAGAAGTTCGAAGGAGCTGCGCCTGGTGTAGCACAAGGCGGAGGCGCGACATGCATCGGCTTGGTCTGACATGTATGACCAGTTACATCACTGACTTGTGCGACCGCATTTGAGCAGTAGTACATGAAATTTGCGTTCCAGGAAACTCATCGATACCCGTTTCAGGCCTCCAAACCAAAACCATCTATTAATCTTTAGCTTGTTCCCATCACATTCCAAAGTGTATAGTATAATTAAGTGCAAACCTGCTCACACCTAGTACACGTATCAAACTTGAACATGTTCCCACTATGCAGGTTTTAGTACTAGTGGTAGTACTAGGTTATAAAAAGGGCAACTAGTACCTAGCCAAAAATCCTCTACCTCTTCCTCCTCATAAGTCTTTCTTGTTCGTCTGTCCTTATCATGGCCGTTTTGCAGAGCTCTAGGTCGAGAACTACTCGTAACAAGGGAGCGGCAACCAAGGCCGTGAAAAAAGAGGGCTCGCCGCCTGGCAGAGACCTCGAAAGATCTCTCACGGAAAGGCGAGGGCTCCCAGGAGCGCCCTAGCCACGGAGGCGAGGGATCATAAGAGCACCCTAGCCGCGGAGGCGAACATGCCGAGTTGGCGGCGCTGGAATCGTTATCCCTCGACAACATGCCCGATCAGCTCAATAAGCAGGAGGAGTTCATCGATGGCTTGGTGGAGGTGCTGAAGGAGAGCCTCAGCGACATGCCCGTTGAGCTCAATGAGCAGAGGAGTTGACCGCCGGCTTCGTGATGCTGCTGAAGAAGAGCATTGCCTCGGATAAGAAGGCGACCAACAAAATCCTGCAACTTCAGGAGGACAAGGCGAAGCTCCGCCATGAGCTCGACCTGCTGAAGGAGGAGAACCCTGGCTGGAAGAAGCTGCATGAGAAGAGTAGTTCCTCGATGTAGATGCTGCAGACCCTCGTCATGGAATAGAAGGAGGAGTTGGCAAAGCTCCACATCGAGCACCCGGTTGCTGTCAAGGTACGTAATGCGGCCGTGGAATGGATGATGAAGGTTCACATTGAGAAATCCCGCATCATGGATAGAATGAAGAAGATGGCGGAGGAGATGCGCGAGGACATGGAGGTCGTGGAGATGATGAAGAAGCAGTTACGACTCCGTGGCCAGCAACCCTTCATGCAGTTGAGAGAAGCACCCTAGAAGTGTGTGCGTGTTCCTTCTTTTGGGGGGGGGGGGTAATCTTCCTTCTTCTTTTGCTCGTGTGTTTCTTCTTTTGCTTCGGGTGTTCCTCCGCATGTGTTATGTTCTCTGTGAGGCATGACTAGAACAATGCTAACTATGAGCGGCGCCGTGGGATCGATGACTAGCAAATTAGATCATTTTTTATCTCCATATCGCACTGGGCTGCCGTGTTTCGTGCTCCTCCGTCGTACTAGAATTCCTGTGGAAAACTTGAGTATACCGCACGGTTCTTTGCTCCTCCTCAGGTCGCCGGCAACATTTATACGAGCAGTAAAATCACAAGGCCCCGCCTTCTAGCAGTAATAAGCCGTCAAATCACAAAGGCCCCCGCCTCTTGTGAAACCGACCAAGCGAGACTGCCCCGCCCTCTAGCCTTTTAAATGTATACGTTTGTACAATAGTAGTGTCGTTGGATTGCGCCATGGAGCAAAACTAACAAGATGAAATTAAAGAAAAAAGGTGGTACATATAGAGAGCGCTCAACGCCAAATTATGCATATAGTACTATTAAAAAAGCTAGGGTTTATGGTCTATTAAAGAAATTTGCATACCGATTTAATTCTTGGGGTTTTATTATTTATGTGACTAGTTGTGTCTCACTACTCAGTTTTGCCATTAGAAGTTACAACTACTCAAAAATGCCATCGATCCGTGAGATGCTTGCTCAAAAATGCCATCGTTCCGTCAGATGTTCGCTCAAAAATGCCGTTAGACATTGTTATTTTCATGTCAAACCCATTGACCATGTTATATGAGAAAAATAAGCCTAGACCCACATGTCGATTATCTCTATCTCACAATGATAACTGTGGCCCCGCTTGTCAGGAGTAACCAGGTGAATAATTTTACAGGAAAATAAGAACGTTGTTGGGATCAAGTAGGCCCCACACTTTAATGTACTGTAGTGAGATAGAGGGAGAGCTGGCATGTTGGTCCATAGGTATTTATGTCATTATAACATGTCAAAAGAGATTTGAGTCACAATAATGCTGTCCAGCACAACACACCCCTCAAATAAAACTAAGCACCCTGAAATTCTTTGACAACTAAACTGCTGGCTATATGATGTTGGCCATATATATTGTACGTAGATAATGTGAAGAAACGAGTGGTAGTACTACCAACTACAAGATGAACTATAATAAATACTAGTATGTACATACTGAAGAGTTAAAGTAACGCGAAGGAACATAACATAGTTCTGCTGGGGGCTCAGCACAACACACCCCTCAAATACAACTAAGCACCCTAAAATTAAACTAAGCAACTAATCCGGTAGACACTACATTAGAACCACCATGAGCAACGACACTGCCACCTTACTCAGACTCCTCGTTCACGTGCTCGACTTCATCCTTGTCCCTCTTCCTCTTGGCCGATACTTCTTTGCTTGAACCGCACACTTGGCTCTTCATCTTCATCCAACCCTTGTAGATATTGAAACAAGGGTAGGCATCCATTGCCGCATACTAGATGTGGTCTATATCTAGTACATTCCACTGCCATGCATGATGATGAAACGTGGGCGGAGGTTTCTTTAGTTTACCATACGAAGGATGAACCATGGCTCCTGCCAGGGTCAGCATTGAAGGCTGACGGGAGGACACCAACCCATCCTTCTGGAGGTCGAGGGGCTCGCCTACAACGAGGCCTATCTGATCCAGGAATGTTTTGTCGTTCGTAAAGTCTACAGAAACGAATTTGACTACGCAGCCTGCGAGGAAGTTCTTAAATTCCTCGCACTCAATGTCGGCATGGCATATGTGGTAGACCAAGCACAAGTCATGCAAGCAAACCTGGATCACGGCGGGCTTCAGCTTCTCTTCCTCCTTTAGATTCTTCTTTTTGTCCAGGACTGTGGTGTACTCAACATCTAGCCCAGTGACCCACTCATCATTTGACTTTTCGAACATGCGTCTGAAGCGAGCAAGGCATCCTTTCACCGTCACGGTAGAACGGGTGTAGATGACGTCGAACTCATCGCCGGTGATGGTTCCAACCTTGTACTCACCGCTGATCATGGAGATTTGGGACGCCATGGATTTGGGAGGAGGGTTAGGATTAGTGGAACTGCTGTAATGTGAAAGGATGGGACGACTAGGAGCGAACTGCCGTAAAGTTAAAGGACGGCCGGGGATGAGTAGGAGCGAACTGCTAGTGGTTTTCCGATTGTAAAAATGCTGAGTGGGACGTGCGAACGGCAGGGTCGTGGCTTGCACGGTGGATAAATGGATTCATGCACAGTACTATGGGGGCCCAATTAGATGTCATGTCTACTAGATGCCCAATTAAATGGCTTCATGCATCTGCGTGTTCGCATGTCAAGCGTTGGGAAAATTATAGGTGATACGAAGCTTTCCATGCTCCCATGATACGGGCTTCCGAGAGCCCTTGGATCTGAGATCGAACGGTTGCATCATGTGATTCCAGACCTATGGGTGAATATCCTGTCCTGGAGGGTTATTCTGCAAATTTTCAGCAACTTAGCATGTGATCGTTCAATCTCAGATCCAAGGGCTGTCAGCAGCCCGTATCATGGTCACGCCTACCACGACTGTGGCCTCGCTTGCGCGGTCGTGCCCTTGGAGATTTCAGACGGCTATAAATGACCGTTTGTTTGCCTACTTTGCATGCATGAAACTACTTCCTCCGTCTAGGTGCGTTAGGCTATCTGATGTTGGCATGTCATACATAGCATCACTTAGTCACTCATACAACAAGGTTAGCTGTAAGGTTGGCTATAAGAGTAAAAAAATACTTCTCTCTATCTCTTTATTTGTACTCCCTCCATTGCAGTTTACAAGTCCTACGCGTATACCTAGGTTGTCAATTTTATCACCGTAATATAAACTATATAACACAAAAATTATACTATTTGGAAATAGAACATCTAAAGTATATGAAGGTTGGTCAAATTGACGACCTAGGGGTACGCGCACACCTTGTAAACTGAGAGAGAGGGAGTAGTATTTATTGCATTTGCCAAAAGGAGTAAGGAGTATAGTACTTGGCACCTGTATACCATGGAGGTGGTCAAGAATCGGGTGACTCACGCCGGTCGTAGCGCCGCAGTTAAAATGATAATGGCAAGTCAAATCACAGGGCCCCACCTGTCTAGCAGTAACTAGCCGTCAAATCACACAGCCCTATGTTTGCAGCAGCTACTCCCTCATCTTCTCGCCTCTTTGTCGAACCGACTAGGCGGAACTGCCTCGCCTACCGTGCGGGAAAAGCTCCGCCCTCGACTTTTAAATATAATTTTGTATCCATGGACTGCGCCATGGAGCAAAGCCTCAAGAAAACAGCGGTACACATGTATACAACATGCCCGTCGCGTTCACGTCGCACCCCAGATGGTCAGCCGGTCTGGCACGCCGCTCTCTGAATGGAACGCGTGTCATATTGCGTTTGCACACACATGTGGGACCGCAATTGAGAACCGACCATAGGCACAATTCCCGGCCCCGCAAGTCGGCTGAGTTAATAGAAGAGAGAGACGAGGATAGTACTGGAGCAGTGTTGTACAGATGTCGGTGCCTGGACAGTCCCTGCATGACACGGAAGATCAGTTTGTCCATGCATGTGACCAAACTCCAGCAGACGGCTGGATTGGCTATCGTCTACATATCATGCCGGCTGTATTGTATAGGGTTGAAATTCGGATGAGAAATAAAAAAAAGGTTTCTTGCCATCTCGCAATATTAGGTGTCATGTGCTTCGGATCACTGTGAGCGTTAAACAGCGACAACTGAGTTCCTCCAAGGTGCTGGCCATAGGTGGCACATGCAAGAAGACTATCGGCTGCCATCTAGGTCAAGCCGGCTGTTTTAATTAGGACATATATCGATGGACCCCTTTTCTACGAGTTTACTGTTAATTTGAGCTTTGATCCTCGTCTAGTTTGTCCGTCGGGATTCATGTTGTCTCCTTCGGTCAGTGAGGTTATGGTTTCTTGTCATGTGGCATTTTTTCGTGTTATATGTTCATCTAGTGCTTCAGATCAAAATGATGACAACTGCACCTCCGGGGCACGTGCATGAAGACTTGTCGATAGTCATTGACGAGGTCAAGCCGGCTTTGGTAGATAAAAGAAAGCTACTCCACTATATAGGCAGGAGCCTCCGCGCTTGCTTGCTAGTGTTGCTCTCTTCACACTGTCTCGTCATCTCCAGATCTAAACATGATAGTGGTGGCCACACTCTTTCTTTGCTCACCGCTGGTCACAGATCCAGCCGGATCCTCTCTGCCGGGGAAGGTGAGAAGGTGCAATGTTCATGCGGTCGTCCTAGGCGACGACTCTTACCCACTGTCGGCGCGTCTCGATCAGCGTGCCTTGTCGTTCTCTCCCACGCAGCACCGGCTAGGGAGGGCCTACGACCCCTTCTTCCTCAACGTCATAGTGTGGGCAGATCCAGCCTCCCGCCGCCCACCTAGCGACATCCTGGTGACCCTCAGGTATAACTTCTTCGAAACCGGCCTTGCTCTACTTCCCCAGCTCCTGACGTCGCTGCATTTGTATATTTTACTATTTCTTAGGCCCCCTTGTAGATAGGATCGATCGGCTGTTCGAAAGCCACCTAAATTTTTACTGTTAATAGGTAAAACTAGTTCATGCAGTCGAATCTAGCACTACTTGGTTCAAACAGGGAAGAAAGGGGGTGGGCGGTGGGGCAAGATTTGTTACCTGAATCTAGGACTTGGTGGAAAGAGAAAATAATGGGGGCGAAAAGTAGCAGATACTGGCTATCCAACTAGTCTCTTTGTCTAATAGGGAAATAAAGGGAAACGCAGTACAAACTCAATATAAACCAATCTATTGGTTGAAAAAGGAAAGAAAGTGGGGACTGGGGGACAAGTCAACAGAGTATGTCTAGCACTAGATTTGCTAGCCTCACACAGTATAAGGTGGCTATTCCGAACAAAAATGGGACCAACCTAGATATCCTGTTTTGATGTTTGTTGCCCCGAGCCCCTCTTATGTAATGCCACTGGTAAAATGTACCAGTCGTACTGTTAAAAGTAAGGACATGGTAAACCAATGTTGTTTTCAATGTAATATGAATCAATGGCGCTGTTTTTCATGTCCTGCAAAATTTCCCATTAATATAAGTTGTTTCTTTTCATTAGAAAAGCAACTATCCTGGTCCGCCTACTCTCCCGTGCCCAAATACCAACTCTTTAGCAGCTGTTAATGTAATGTTGCTGGTAAAATTAAGCAATGGTGCCATTAAAGTAATGTCGCATTTAACAGTTGTTATAGTTAATCCTAATGCCCACACTAATATCTAGCAATGCTGCTGCTTTCGAAATTGCTACTGTCCTTGTAGGATCGCCATTCAGATAAGGAACATGCTTCTTTTCATTTGATGTATGTTTCATCACTTGTTAGTCACCCTCCTTTCCACCTTTTTGTGCAAACAAAGATATACATTTCACACTTGATCTTAGTTGAACTGCACAAATGATATCCAAATTATCGTTGAACATTCCACGAGCTTCACGACCAACCTTGATGTTGCTCAATTTTATTGCAACTAATGAAGAAGAAGCTGCTAGCTCATCGGACATTGCTTCATTTTAGGTGAACTACACAAAAAGGTACCATGAATTGAATCTTCCATGTTGGTGGCTGGTGTCATCCCTTCTACGATGGCGTTGACTACAGATATGGTTCCCATCATGAGGTATGTTCCTTTTTGGTCTGACCGTTTTCCAAATATCCTGCATGTTGAGTCCGGTCTTGTGCTACTGTTTTGGCACTGCCATGATAAAGCAGTAATGTTATTAATCTGCACCTTAATCTAGTGGCACTATTAACTTGAGGCAATGTTTTGGCACCGCTAGTGCCACTGATTTTTTTATATCGAAATAGAGGGTTTCCTACGATTTCATTAAAGAAACCCAACCATAGAGAACCATTATCCGACAACATCTCAGTGTAAACGGGCAGTTATGCAACTACTATTAGAACTGATTGAGTACTAGCATGAGACAAATTCGCCACATAAGCTAGGCAGGTGGGGGGACGCAACACCAGCTCAACCAAGTTTGGATTACAACCCAAATGCTACCACAGAAACATCAGGGGGGGAAATAGGGACTGAAAGAGTCAGCTTCAGCATCCCAGTCTAAGCACCCCCAACCTCCATCCTTGTGACGCATGTTACACCTCGCTTGCCACCTGCTCGACCCTAGTGCCACGGATAAAATGAATTAATAATACAGTTAAAATAGAGCGAGCGTCCTCTCTATCATTTCATTTCCAATGTAGATAAAGAAAGTTCTTATCTTTGTTAGTATATGTTTGATCAACTAGTCCCATTGTTAATGTTGAAGTGTTTCTGCAAACTGGGGTGCTTAATTTTAGTTGACCTGCACAAAAATAGAGATTGGAATGTCTCAAGGCCCCTCCTTGTACTACCGCTGTACACTGATGTTCATCCATGGAAGAAGGTGTATCGGGGAGAATTGGGTCGATTTCCAGTATGAAGCCTACCGTATGAGGCGTCGCAGGGCCCATCTCGCCCTCGCAGGATGGCATACTATGATACTATCGCAATATTTTCTTCTATTTATTAGTGTATGTTTCATAAACTAGTGCCATTATAATCTAATCACGCTTTTTCATTATCCGTGTAAACAGGGTTATTCAGCTGCATTTTGGTGGAACTGCACAAATGTACGGATGAAACCGGCATATATGCAGAGTGCGAGGTGCCCCAAGTAAAAATTGCCGACACCAACCATGCTCCATCTAAGAATTGGCATCCACCACCACTAGTGGCATGTGTGGCGCTCTCTGTGGACGAATCTTTCTCGGCAGTAAATCCTCTAGCCAAATACTAGTAGCTTATATTGGCACTTTTCTAGGGAGTACTCTTTTCTGAAAGAAGCACCAATCTATTTTTCTTTATTTGTACACAGTGTCACAACTTTGTTTTTGGTCCAGAGCTATTTTTAGGGTGATTGGCGTAGTACTCGAAGACTGATTGTAAGCATGATTTTCATTAGCCGTCACACTGATTGTTAGCATGAGCAGATGGAAGATTTGGTTAGTGCGAAGCTTACCTTAAACCCTACCGCCGCCGTTGAAACGAGGCGAGCGTCGAGGGAACCATGGAAAACAGTGGGGAAGCGACGTCGCACCGTCCGGCCTCCTCTTGCGGTGGGAGAACGAATACTCCTATGGCTCCGGCTGGCTCTGCACCCTCACACGAATGGCACATCGTACTTGATCGATTCGTTATCCTCTGGATGCTCGACCTTCGACCTGTACGCCCACCACCTCCGCCTAACTTTCATATCGAGGGGGTGGTTTTGCAATGGAGAAGAGGGAGAGGCGAGACGGTGGTCCTGCAATGGAGAAGAGGGAGAGGCGAGATGGTGGTCTTGCAATGGAGAAGAGGGAGAGGCGAGACAGTGGTTTTGCAATGGAGAAGATCGAGACGAGAGGGGGTGGTTTTGCAATGGAGAAGAGGGAGAGGCGAGACGGTGGTTTTGGAATGGAGATGATGGAGAGGAGAGGAGGTGGTTTTGCAATGCAGAAGAGGGAGAGGGGCATGAGACAGCGATTTAGGATTGGACGAGAGGGTCGGCGCGCTATGACTGGACCAAAATCAAAATCATTTTACCCTTCAATTAAGAAAGCGACCCCACATTAACTAGTCTCCCTTCTATTATGGATCATAATTGACCATGATTTTCACAAATAAAATATATGTTATACGTTGCAAAAATAAAATAATTTGAAAGTACATTCAGATACGAACCAAACGATACAACTTTTTATGACATGCATTCACATTTTGCTTGTCAAATACAGTACATGGTCAAAATTTGGCCCAAAATATACAAAACAAAAAAATACTTCCAAGACCGCTGCTCCTCTCCTCTTAAACCACCGCCGCTCCTCTCCTGTTCCAATCTAAATCCAGCGCTGCTCCTCTCCTCTTCCATTTCAAAACCACCGCCCCTCCTCTCCTGTTCCAATCAAAAACCAGCGCCGCTCATCTCCTATTCTAATCCAAAACCAGCTCCGCTCCTCTCCTCTTCCATTCAAAACCACCACCGGCGAGTGAAGGTATTGTGTAGAAGTAGATCGATGGAGGAGTACAACCGATACGTGTAGATCGATGGAGGAGTACAACCAATACGCTAGGATGTTGGAGATATAGTCTTGGTTTGACAACAGGGACCAACTAGCAGCGACGGCGACATCCATGGCCAAATATCTGCAACAAAGCAAAAAGGCAGTGATACTCCCGAAGGGAGTCGTGCGGGAGTACATAGAGCTGCTCCTCTAGGCCATGGAGCAAACAGATTCACCGAATCCGATCATGAGGCAGCAGTGGTGGGAGTATCAATCCAAGATGGAGCATCCACCAGAGATTGAAGGATCGAGCATCTATAGGGTGCCGTTTGTGAGGGTGTCGTGCTAGAGCAAGCCGGTGGAGTCTTCGTCGACCGAACCCAACTATAAGAGGAGAAGAGAAGTTGGCCCGACGATGCTTCCCCCATCCTCTCCCTCGTCGTTCACATCGTCTCACGGGGCGTCTGTCTGCCACCGAGGAATAGGAGGGGACTGCCCCCCAACCCAATAGTATGGCAGGTTGTGAATTCTCAGGAGGAGCTTAGGGTTGTCAGTATTTGGAGGTTGTGAATTGTGTTTTGTGTTGTGTATTTTCAGAGTACTTTCAGATATGAATGTCTTTTGATCGGATTTTGAGTATTGAGCATATGAAGTATTTTATGAATTCTAAAGATCTATTTTAGCACTTAAAAAATGTAGTTTCATATAAAAGTGCAGACAATGTGATTCTTAGAGAATAAACTGTAAGTTTCAGTTTTAGATAAGAAAATGCAAGTTTCAGAGGCAGAGCATTGATTAACACACCCTTTTCAAACAGGGATAACATCATGTTGAAAGTTTTATTCATGGTCGAAAATGGAACTACCAGCCAGTTAACATCATGTTGATCAACATTCATGCATAGCACATATTCATATGATGGAGAGTCAAAAAGATATGCTATTTTCAAAATGCCCACACAATGTCGAGTGTGCAAGAAACAGAGAAAATGAGGGATGAAGTTTTGGCAAGTGTTGGATGTGGTGTGCGTAGATGACAATGGGGTCCCACATGTCAATAATGGCAGAAGTAAAAAAATTGGAGATATTTTCACTACATTAGGTGGAATCAAACCCGGGCGGAACGGTGGTCGGGTAGTGTCACTTGGTCACTGGACTAGTTCAGCAGTTTAGGTAGAAATAAGGCACAACATCTACCATAACTGTTGCATGCCTTCCCCGGCTCCGGTGGTTTGTTCTCGTCCTCCACCTTTGTGCACTCGCCGCGGCGCCGCTGTCTGCCGTTGTGAACATGCTGAACAAGCGAGACGAATCTGGAGAGGACTGTACGTGGAGAGGCGGACAGTCGGGACCCACCAGGTCTATGGCCGTACGCAAGCAAGTGCCTCATTGAAAAATACTTCCTCCTAATGATATACTAACTGTTGGGGAACGTTGCAAAAAATTAAAATTTTTCTACGGTTTCACCAAGATCCATCTATGAGTTCTACTAAGCAACGAGTCAAGAGAGAGAGTTTGCATCTACATACCACTTGTAGATCGAGTACGGAAGCGTTCGAGGGAGTGGTGATGATGAAGACGTTCCCAACGTGATTCCGATCACCGATGACCAAGTGCTGAACGGACAGCACCTCCGCGTTCAACACACGTACGGGACGATGGCGTCTCCTTCGTCTTGATCCAGCAAGGAGGAAGGAGAGGTTGTGGAAGACAACTCCAATGGCAGCACGACGGCGTGATGCAGATGGAGTGGCTGTTCTCCGGCAGGGCTTCGCCAAGCTTATGCGGAGGAGGAGAGGTGTTGGGGAGGGGAGGGGCTGCGCCTTCAATTGTGTGTGCAGCCCTCCCCCACCTCTTCTATTTATAGGAGGAGAGGGCAAAGGGGGGCCGGCCATCTAGGGGAAACCCTAGATGGGGGTGGCGGCCAAAGGGAGGAGGGAGGGTGGCTTGCCCCCAAGCTAGGGGCGCCCCTTTAGGGTTTCCTCCCCATGCCCCAGCCACATGGGCCTAGGTGGGAGGTGCGCCCAGCCCACCAGGGGCTGGCTCCCTCTCCCACTTAGCCCATGTGGCCCCCCGAGGGGTGGCCCCTCCCGTGGACCTCCGGAACTCTCCCGTGGCCCCGGTACATTACCGATATACCCCGAAACTTTCCGAGTCCGTTTAACCACTTTCCATATATAAATCTTTACCTCCGGACCATTCCGTAACTCCTCGTGACGTCCGGGATCTCATCCGGACTCAACAACATTCGGTAATCACATACAAGTCTTCCTATTAACCCTAGCGTCCACCGAACCTTAAGTGTGTAGACCCTACGGGTTCGGGAGACATCTTGAACATGACCGAGACGCTCTCCGGTCAATAACCAACAGCGGGATCTGGATACCCATGTTGGTTCCCACACGCCTCCTCGATGTTGTCATCGGATGAACCACGATGTCGAGGGTTCAAGCAACCTCGTATGCTATTCCCTTTGTCGACGGTATGTTACTTGCCCGAGACTTCGATCGTCGGTATCCCAATACCTCGTATAGTCTCGTTATCGGCAAGTCACTTTACTCGTGCCGTAATGCATGATCCCGTGACCGGACACTTGATCACTTTGAGCTCATTATGATGATGCATTACCGAGTGGGCCCGATGATACCTCTCCGTCATACGGAGTGACAAATCCCTGTCTCGATCCGTGTCAACCCAATGAGACACTTTCGGAGATACCTGTAATGCACCTTTATAGTCACCCGATTACGCCAGGACGCTTTGGTACACCCAAAGCATTCCTACGGTATCCGGGAGTTACACGATCTCACGGTCTAAGGAAGAGATACTTGACATTGGAAAAGCTCTAGCAAAACGAACTACACGATCTTTGTGCTATGCTTAGGATTGGGTCTTGTCCATCACGTCATTCTCCTAATGACGTGATCCCGTTGTCAATGACATCGATGTCCATAGTCGTGAAACCATGACTATCCGTCGACCAACGAGCTAGTCAACTAGAGGCTCACTAGGGACGTATTGTGGTCTATGTATTCACACGTGTATTACGATTTCTGGATAATACAGTTATAGCATGAATAAAAG
Organism: Aegilops bicornis; assembly: GCA_021605145.1. Classification (NCBI taxonomy): domain Eukaryota; kingdom Viridiplantae; phylum Streptophyta; class Magnoliopsida; order Poales; family Poaceae; genus Aegilops; species Aegilops bicornis. The sequence continues at coordinate 287,478,648 of CM038674.1, read as the reverse complement.
ACAATTATCATGAACAAGGAAATATAATAATAATGCTTTTATTATTGCCTCTAGGGCATATTTCCAACACTAACATTGGGGCCCACGGGTTTGTCAACATAGTTACATTTTGTTTTGAGGTGCTTCAACATAGTTACTAAAGGAGATAAATTTACAACGAAGTCGGGGAGCTGGCAGGTATCATTTACTATCAGTGGGCTAGCAAGTATCAGCTGGGTTGTGGGATGCGCCGTCTAGTCTTTCTTCTTTAACATGCGCAGCCCACGACATGCCAGTTTGTATTTTCTTGAGGGTCGTCATGTATCAACCGGCCTATGGACCTCCCATCCTAGGTTTTATTTTTCCTAAAACATCCGCAGCCCAACTTATGTATTTTGTTTGAAGAAAACACAGAGGTCTGTTCTATTTTTCTATATAAGAATAGGAACGCCAGATCCAACTTATGTTTCCCTTCTAATGATATTTTATATATATTTATATTATTTTATATGTTATTATATATTATTTTTATTGTCATCATATATTATTGTTAGGGACAATTCCACTTCTCACTACAAAAAAAATACACTTCCGTGATGATACGTGTTTGTCACAGTAGGTAGCGTTTTTTTTTCATGAATGTACATCCATGATAAATTTATGACAGAATCAAGATAGTCATACCTATGCTGTCATAGAAGTGTTCCATGACATTACCAAAATTATCATCACGAAAGTGTCCACTTCCATGACGATAAATCGCGCGTCACAGAAGTGCTTTCGTCAAGGGTGACCGACACATGGCATCCAATCAGAACGAACGCTGTTAAGCTATCGGGTCAGGTTTTGGATCCGATAACCCATTAACAGCCCGACCAATGGGGATTTTCCACGTGTAAAATCATCATTGGCCGGAGGAAACACGGTGTCGGCTCATCGCCGGGACAGATGTCATCCACTCATTGGATGAAGGCGCCTATGATATGTCGACACGTGGCACGGCCCAACAGAGGCCCATTCCTGTGAAAAGGCCGGCCTGTTTGACTTGGTCAAAAGGTGGCGGGCCGGCCCATGGAAAGCCTGTTAACGGCATGTTCGCATATAGCCCATTTACAGCCCGCTAACCCAAGGCCCGTTACGCCCTATTCGAATTAGTCCCAGTAGCGTCATCTGGGCCATCCAATATGATTCCAGCCCGTTTTCGCCGGCCCATGTATGGCCCATGACGTCTTTTCAGCCCATATGAGGCCCTATGTAACTCTTGGCCTATTAATGGCCCGTGGTGAACCGCCCGTAAAGAACAGTGTATCACTTTACACCCATTAACGGCCCATGGTGAAACTGGCCCGTAAAGAATAGTGTATCACTTTATACCCATTAACGGCCCGTTATTCCGTTGGGCCGTTTCCAGCCCATGTTATCTTTCGGCCTTCTCAGAGCCCATTTATTCTTGGGCTATTTTCCAACATTCGTTTACTTATGGCCCGTTACTGTCATTTTCTGCTTGTGGGCCAAATTCAGCCCGTGGTTACAGTCGGCCCGTTTGTGGTCCGTTAATACGTTGGGACGTTTTCATAGCGTCATCAAATACGGCCTATTAACGATGGCCCGTTATGGTCGGCCCATGAACGGACGATTCCAACTCTAGCCCGTTTACAGCCAGAATGCGGTCTGTTTGGCCCATGTTTGGCGAATCGATCATACGACCCGTATAAGGCCCATTGATGATACGGCCCGTAGAAGGCCCATTTTTTCTACGGCCCGTAGAAGGCCCATTGTTTCTATAGCCCGTAGAAGGCCCACTATTTCTACGGCCCGTAGAAGGCCCACTATTTATACGACCCGTAGAAGGCCCACTGTTTCTACGGCCCGTAGGAGGCCCAGTGTCACTACATTAAATATTAGCCCATGGTTATTGTGGCCTAGTTTTAAAAAATAGGTTATTGCAGCCACTAGCAAACCGCAGAAAAAGAACTGCACTGACTACAAGCAAACAAATAAACAAGACAACAAGGAAATAAATAAGCAAGCAACTTACACTAGGCTATCACGGCTATTACACATATTACATCCATCGGGCATCAACGTTACGCCACGGTGCAAATATAGGGAACACAACAGCATATAAACGCCAAGAAAGAAAACAAGTCCAGAACTCGAAACCACTTCGTAAGAGATCAAGAAACGATATCCTCGGTACCCATAATGTCGGCAAAATGCTTAGCAAGCTTATTAACTTTCTCTTGTTTGGCGCTTAAGTCCTCCAGTAGCTTCTTTGTTGCACCAGAAAGTATGCATCTGAATTCTGCAGGGACTTCCTTAGTCCTTCGGCTTCCTGTCGCATAACATCTGATCGATGTCTTTCAACTTGAAGTTGAGACTCAAGAAGTCGAACTGATTCAGGTAACGAGTTCGAAGGGCTGGTACCAGCATTGGTAGCCAGTAACTCGAACACTACATCAAGACCGGACTTTGGGGATGTCTCACTGTCTTCAATATAGTTTTTATCAGGTTTCTTGAAGACCAACAGGGATGTCTCACTATCTTGAACCTTATCTGCATTACTTCCTTTACCATTGCATAACAAGGTACTCTTCTCCAATATTTTATCCCTGTTCTAAAAGAGAAACAAACAAACACATCTCATGTTTACAATGTAGTATATGAAACTCATTTTGGTAAACACGTTCAGTAGTAAGGTGGACAGGATAACAACATGAAACAAACATATATCTATGTAGTATGGTCAGTGTATGGTCTATATCATTCTAGTTTATGTTGCCAAATCAAGATAGATACAGTTCGAATCATATCTATTTAAGACAAAGCAGCATAGATGAATATAAGTGTGGGAAACTACACAGCAATAACACCACTTGTAATGTGCATGGCATGAGAACATAACTGTTTATTCAATTGAAACTGAAATCAACATAGAGCAAGTTACAACAGCAAACAGCCAAACACGTTGAAGAAACAGGTTTAAAACATACCTATTGCGCCATTGGAGTTTCAATTGCATCCTTCAAATTTGAAATTAGTTGGTATCAGTAAATACAGTGATGCAAGAGCAAAGTAGTATGAACCGTAGCTACGGAACCTGACCTGAGAACAGTTCTTCTTCTGCTTTAAGCGTTGACTTCGGGTTCGGAGAGGTGGTCCTCGTGATTTGGGCACTGCAGTTGCCTTACTAACTGCTCGTGTTTGGGTGCTCTGTGGTGGAGAGGTGCTGTGTCAATGGGAACTGGGTGTCTATCTGCTGGGGTTGGGATTAGAAGGGGTGTAGATGGTTCTCTGTCCAACTGGGTAGGGGTACAATCTGCATGAGTGTGGGTTATGTGTGGTGGGGCTGGTTCTTGGGCAAGTACAACCATGGTTCTATCTGCATCGACAGGTAGCACGATCTTTTCTGAAGACCGTGTATTTACTCCCACAGATACTGCCATCACTCCCTCCAATTGAAATGACTGATAAACAAGAAAAGTAATTGAATGTACAGACATTGTAAGATAGACAGGTGCAATGGATAGTAGGGAAGAAAACAGGGCATGAAATAATTCACATTTATGTTGTCTAAGCAAATGTAACGGCAGGACATAATTTCACATATATGATGGCTAATTAAACAGGTAGCATGACACAATTTCACATGTATGATGGCTAACTAAACAGGATAGAATGACATACTTCAAAATATGATGACTATGTAAACAGGATGACATGATATAACTATACGATGTGTCTATTAAAGTGGTTGGCATGCCATAAATCACAAACATGTCGTCGATGGAAACATGATGGCATGATATAATTCACGGATAGAATGACATAATTTAAAATATGATGACTATGTAAACAGGATGAGATGATATAACTATATTATGTCTTTAGAAAATGGGTTGGCATGCCATAATTCAGATACATGTTGTCTATGTAAACATCATGGCATGACATAATTCAAATATATGATTTATATACTAAGGAAGTGAGCAGAGGGCAATCGCATATATGATGTGTCAACTAAGGAGATGTCATTCAATATTGTATATATGATGTAAAAACTAAGCATTGCAATACAACATATGCATTATATGAGTAATATAACCCTGCCAAGTTTGAGCATACACCTCAGGGGGATAATAGGACTGGTCAGCTGCCTCTGAATCCTCCTCTGAAGAGCTATCTCAGAATCAAAGAAGATATCTGTTTCAGAGGTAGCATTGTTCCGCTCTGAAGACCTTGTTTTCACTCCAGATTTCTCCATCACCAATTCAAATGGCTAATGCACAGGAAGAGCAGATGAATATACAAACATTGTCGACAAAAGCAATGAGAAATACAAAAAAAGGACGGCATGATATAATTCACATATATGACGCTTGCCTAAATAGCATGGCATTGCATAATTCACATACATAATGCCTTGCAATAATATAACATTGCATAATTCACATATATAATGTCTTGCAACAAGATGGCATTGCATAATTCACATATATGGTAATTAGACACTAAACAGGTGGCATTCACACAAAGCATGTATAAACTAAGCAAATGACATAGCAATGTAAGATACCATACGCACGATATGAGAAACATAACCCTACCAAGTTAGGGCATGCACCTCGGAGGGGGGGGGATATGACTGGTCATCTGCCTCTGAATCCTCCTCTGAGGAGCTATCGGTAACCAGCAAGACATGCGCTTCGTCAGATAGCATTGTCTGCTCTGAAGACCTTGTTTCCACTCCAGATTTTTCCATGACCATGCCGAATGGCTGATGCACAGGAAGAGTAATTGAATGTACTAAAATTGTTGACAAATTTAACACGTAATAAAAAAATGATGGCATCATATAATTCACATATAAGATGACTGGCTAACCAGGGTGGCATTGCAAAATTCACATATATGATGCCTGGCTAGACAAGATGGCATTGCATGATTCCCATATACGATAAAGAAACTAAAGAGATGGCATTGACACAAAGCATGTCTAAACTAAGCAGATGACATCTTTAATGTATACAGTAAGTAATGCAAGGCACCATATGCATGATATTACCAACATTAGCATGCCAAGTTAGAGCGAAGACCTCATGGGGTAAATAGGAGTGGTCTTCTCCTTCTGAATCCCCCTCAGAACAGTTATCTTCCTCTTGATTACGATCCGAAATTGGTGGAGGGGGGCTTCCTTTGCGCCCACCATGGAACGACGTCTGCATGAAATTTTATTGCCATGCAAGGCTCGTCTCTTTTGCTCTACATGATCAGTTCCATTGTGTACAATAACTGGCATGCATAGGAATAAAACATAGTGAGATTATGTAAGGAGTGCATGCACAAATCCAGAGTGATGGTAGCAAACTGTGAATAGACCCAAAACCAATGATAGCAGGTAGATAATAGCTTTAGTTAAAAAATACAGATAATGGCTCCTTTAATGTTTGTTTGCACCCAACATGAAACTCATAGTAGACACTGGACATTAACCAGATAGTGGACATATAGTACTGATTGCTGCCCCAATATGTACCTCACAACCATTTTAAAACTCAAGTTTCAGCATTAGTTTGGACCTGACTCGGAGTCTAATAGGTGAACACGACGATAATGTAGCATGTCATCATATTAAGCGATGGATAACGTAAGCAGACACGGAAGAGTGCGACCTCTCTTGCGGACCCGTAGTCCTCAAGGTCATCTGCCTTTCGATTGATGATGGTAATGCACGGTTGTCGTGGCTGCGGCGGCGGGGAAGAAGATCTAAGGCGGCGAAAAGACACCGAGAGGCGGATCCCTGCTGTGGTGAACCCTTCCGTTGTTGGAGCAGCTGAGTTGGGGTGGAACACAGCGCCGCAGGAGCAGGACAAACCACACAAGGGTTTCTTTGACACATATCTGTAATAGAAGTAATTGAGGAAGGGCTTGTTTGAATTTGAGGATTCTAACAATGCAGGGATAGGAAATACACAGGAATAGGATAGGAATGCACGTGCAAAATAGAGAATTTTAAAACACAGGATTTCTGCCAATCTGGGTGTTTGATTCACAACAACTGGAAGATCACAGGATGCAAAAAGCATGGTGAGATTAAGTCAAACCACAAGAAAATGTACGGTTATAATCTTTTATGGTACTATCTCTTAGTATTGTGCTTGATGAATAGGAATATGAAAAGGAGGAGAAGTGGAAATTAGAATTCCTACGGTTTTTCTTTCAAGGAGACACTAAAGGAACAAATCCTACAATTTTCCTTTGCTCCATTCCTTTGCGCAAAATTCATGAAAAGTAGTACCATAGGAAACTTTCCAATTCCGATGTTTTTCATTCACTTTTCCTTTCAAGCACTGGCGATTCTAGTAGGCAGGCTTGAGCAAGGAAAATCCTACACTAAAGAAATGTTTTTGTGCTACTTCTATTACTTTGGACCCAGGCCACTTCCATACTAGCTCAACTCCTAGGCCCATCGAAAATGCACAGCTCAAACGCGCAAAGATAAATAATGATGGCGTTCAAGAGAGTCCATCACGGATAGCTAAGTTGCCTGGTACCTCACTGCTTGTCATATAGTAGGATAAAATAATCGTATTTCCCGTTACTACGAGTGCTCGGTGGACAATATATATAACATGTAGAGTAAAAAAGAGATGCAACAAGTGTACAACCTCTTTGGCGAAGCCATGTCGATCTCAGCGTGATTGGGTTGGCCGGTGTGGATGCTCCGGCTGACTTGGATGTCGGATGAGGGGAAGAAGATCTTAGGCATCTGGAGATGGAGCCCGAGGTACTGCTCCGCTGTGATGAAGGGTTTCGTCGTTGGAGCAGCTCCGGTGAGTTGTACGACGCCGAGGCTGAAGCAGGCCAAGAAAGACAACGAACAACATTAACCTGAGTGGAATTCTAATAGCATCTCCAATACATGACGTAAAATAGATAACCACAAAGTGCTAGATGTAAAATACATCAGCCGCTCATCTTTGAACTTAAGCGTCAAAACTGAATTTAACTGTCAAACCGAACTTAAGCCGAAATCTTGAACTTAATCGTCGAAACTGAATTTTTCTCGTCGAAACTGAATTTTGCCGGCCGAAACCGAACGCACTAGCAAGGTGAGGCTACACGTCGGTCGATCGACTTTTTCATCTCTGGTCGATCGATTTTGCTGCCGTTGGATACGAAATCAAGGGCTGCGGTTCATCTTCAACCTCCACCCTGAGCCACCACCACCGGCCAAACAGACCCCTCGCCGCCCATGACGGTGGTGCGCCGCCCGCCCAAAACACTCCCTACCGCGGTCCGTCGCTGCCCGACCATCCCTCTAGGCCCCCGTGCCGAAGCTTTTTCTCCGGCGATCCCCACGCCACCGCCCGCTAACGCGCCACCGCCGCCACCACCGCCCCATCCTGAACCCTAAGATAGATAGTGGGGTACCTCTCCGTGAGCCCCCCCCTCCCCGCGGCTGGTTCTTCCTTCACCCAGCGAGCCCACACCACACCCTGAAAATTGGTGACCCAAAAGTCGATTCACCGATCAAGTGTAGCTAAATCGGAGCAGCATCGCAAGCAAGAGCAAGAGCGAGAGCAGCAGCGCGAGCAAGAGCAATAGCAATAGTAGACCAGGCAAGGGACCAAGAGCAAGATCGGAGCAGCAGCGCGAGTGAGAGCTAAAGCAGCAGCAGCTCCTACTAATGTGGACGTCGCCGCCGAGGGAGCGACACCGTGGAGGATGTGGCCGGCGATGGCGCCGTGGATGGAACCGCACCGTGTCGGCTCGGGACCGAGTGCCGGCAGCACCTTGAGATCGAATCAAGAAGAAAATGCGGCGATTAGTGTACAACCTCTTTGGTGGCGCCGATTAGGCCGCAGCTTCATCCGAGGAAACGGTGATGATGATGCTCTTCCGGTGGTGCAGGTGAAGATGGCGGTGTGGGAATGGAGGTGGCGCGAAAGACGAGGGGAACGTCGGGGCAGCTCCTTGGAGGTGGAGGACGGGGTGGCTGAACCGGCGGGACGATGAGATCGACGATGGATCCTCATCCGGTACGGTGGATGAGGGACGTCGAGGTGTTGCTGTGGACGACATCGTCGGGGAAGAGGCTCCGGCTGGGTGGCGGACGGAGCAGGGTGTGGTGTTTGGTCGCGGGTTTTCGCGGCCTCAGTGTCTGAATGGGTGGGCGGATGGGATGGCAGTGGGGAACCATGGCTTAGAGACGCGCTTGTCCGAAATGTGGGGTAAGTTATGAAAGTACCCCCACTGATTTGAGGCGGTTCTTTCGGTTCAGGGGTACCACGGGCATTAGGCGTGTCGGGATTTCACAGGAGGTGGGAGTTTTCGCGCGCGTTGTAATTTCGGAATAGCAAGGCGCGGGTTGAGTTGGAGGGAGTTGTCGGAGCACAACGAGACAAAGGTATATCTTAAATATTTCAGGCTAACAAGGCGCGGGTTGAAGAGGCGGGAGTTTCGCAGCACGATAGACAGAGACGCTAGCTTGAATTTTCGGCATAACAAGGCGCGGCTTGAAATTTCGGAAGAACAAGCTTAACATGTACCCGAAAAAAAGACAATTTGCACCTCAACACGCACAACACACACACAAACACCATTTAGACTAGAGTAAGGTACACGTGCATTGCCCGCATGAGATTTGGCAACCAAATTATGAATAAATACCACATTATAGCATGCAAGCTTTGAGTCATATATGCATGATGTAGATGTTCGTTTAATTCTTATAGTTCATTTGATTCAAAATCATCTAGTTTTTATAAGAAAGCTAATCTATTTTAAGATTCATGGAATTGCGTCAGAAGACATAAAGTAAAAACAAATAGTGGCAAATCATGTAGAAAATCATTTGGGAAATTCTGATACGGAAGATTCTAGAACAAATAAGAAGTGCTTGTGTTTTGATGTTTGTGCATTATGCTTAAGTTCAACCACGGAGTCTTCTAGATTATACATGTGGCGAAATCTGGTGGAATCTAGATGATATCCAACGGCCAGTAGTGCTCAAATTTGCCATCTTTGGACCATCGGATTCGCCTCATCCAACGACCATCTTTCAAAGTTAAAGTTACCCGCACACAATATATATATAGGGGTATAGATATAGATATGTGATGCGAAAGCCTCCCATCATCTCCAATTAGAATAGTGTGTCCATGCACGGATGCGACGCGGCCAAATGATGTCTGCCATCGGTATCTCAAATTCAAATCAGTCTGGCCTTGTTCAATGTGTATACATTACAACATGCTCGTTTCCAAACCACACCATGCAGATCTCCGTTATATTCATGCATGCATGGGTTTCAAACATCAGGATCTCTTATTCAAATATTTGAATTCAACTTTACATTGATTATGACCTCACCTATTCTTTTACACCCACACAGTAGTCTTCTCTTTATAATTGTACCACTAACTTTCTCTCGTGCATGCATGCACACACACACTACCAGTCGACATTATCCATCGCATGCATGCAATCTTTTTCTTCAGGTCGGTCTCCCATGAAGGCACACACCCACACACATCCCCCTATCCATCATATCGGGCATTCTTTATCTCTCACGCGTGCATGCGCAACGATTGATGTTCCTCTATGTATGTGTGTATATAGCTAGGTCTTTCATAGTTTTCCACACAAACCGATCAATCGATATATCCAGTGAGGTCTCACCCTCTTTCCCATGTCCACATCGATCAATCTATACCTCTCTATATAGGATTAACATATATAGCTAATACACCCACATTAATTATATATCCAACGTCCCCCTCTCATCATCCATGCCTTCCGCTTCATCTCTCAGACGCGTGCACAATGGCGAAGACAGGGGGCAGTAAGGGCCCTGCCCCCTCCCCCCGACATCACTATATATCGAGGCTAATATGAATGTGATCATTAGACAATTTCTGCTAAAAATGGTTCAAGTTCATGAATTGAATCTCCTCATAAAGGATTAGCAATGCTTGGCCCCCTAGCTCATTTATTTTTCATGGCTCCGCCACTGCGCGCAACAGCGCACGTGTTCGCCTCCTCTCTCTAAATATCGATCTCGCACTTGTGCATTCCTTCATAGTCTCCCTCCACTGCCCCTCGCACCATCTTCTAGCCCCCACGGATTTTGCCACATGTACAATCTAGCAGACTCCATGGTTGAACTTAAGCATAATGCACAAACATCAAAACAATAGTGGTTCTCTTTTGTTCTAGAATCTTCCGTATCATAACTGCCCAAACTTTTTTTCTAGTTGAATTGCCATTATTTGTTTTTACTTTATGCTTTACAATGCACAATTCCATGAATCATAAAATAGACTAAGGGCTTCTTTGATTCAAAGGATTCTCAAAGGAATTTTGGAGGATTCTAATCATTAGGAATTTTTCCTATCTTGGTTGTTTGATTCAGAGGATTGTAAACCATAGGAATTTTTCCATATGATTCATTTGCACTAGATTTCATAGGAAACATCCCATTCACTCAAACCTCTTTGAAAGAATTCTGCATTTTTTCTATGCACAATCAAACACTCGTACAATCCTGTAGGATTCAAGACGACATTCCACTATAAACCCATGTTTTTCCTATTCCCGCGTTCTTAGCTTTTTTATAAAAACTAATTGATTTTGAATGAGAGGAACTATAAGAATTAAACGAAGGGCTACATCAGGAATATATGACTCAGAGCTTACATGCTATAGTGTGGTATTTATTCATAATTTGGTTGCAAAATCTGATGCGTGCAATGCACGTGTACCTTAGTAGTACTCCGAGTATGTGCAAAACACGTAAATAGAATACCAATGGCACGCTACACAGTGTCTCTCTTACAGTTCATGAAGCCACGTGGCACATGTGGAGGCGTTGTCGCGACCTCCTTGCGTGGATTGATCACAGTGACGTGTTGCTGGTTCTAGAAGAATGTACTCGTCCTCCCTGATCCATACTGGCGGTACATGCACGAAGCAAAGATGTGCACGCACGCCACACACGCACTCATTCCCTCGCACGCACACGCGGGTACACGGGCGGACGCAATTTTGTACCAATATCCACCCCATGTGATAATTTGACGCATGTAAAGTCGTTCACTTCATTGATGGTCAATTAATACAACAGATGCAAATTGAGTGGACGCGAGGCGGAAGAAAGACATTATTACTCCACTGCGGCGCATGCAGTAGTTAAATCGTTGGTTGCTAGTAGTACTTCCATTGGTCTCCTTCAGATTTTGTGCCAATTTTGACAAGAATATAATATTTACGCATTTGAGCAGTGTAGTACTTGAAATTTATGTTCCGCTAAACTCATCGGGAGCCGTTTCGAGCCTCGAAACCAAAACCATCAGTTAATCTTTACCTTGTTCCCATCACATTCGAAAGCCTGCTCACACCTACTAGTACGTACCAAACCTAAACGTGTTCTCACTATGCAGGTATTAGTACTAGTGCTAGTACTTAGGTTATAAAAAGGGAACTACCTAACCGAAAATTACTCTACCTTTCCTCCTCATAAGTGCTTCTTCTTCGTAAAATCGTTGCCATGGCCGGTGAGCAGAGCTCTAGGTCGAGAACTACTCGTAACAAGGGAGCGGCAACCAAGGCTGCGGAAAAAAAAGAGGGCTCGCCGCCATGCAGAGACCTCGAAAGATCTCTCACGGGCAGGCGATGGCTCCCAGGAGCACCCTAGATGCGGAGGCGAACATGTCGAGCCGGGGGAGCTGGAGTCGTTATCCCTCAATGGCATGCCCAATAAGCTCAATAAGCAGAAGGAGTTCATCCAAGGCTTGATGGAGTTGTTGAAGGAGAGCCTCGATGACATGCCCGCTAAGCTCAATCAGCAGGGGGAGTTGACCGCCGGCTTGGTGATGCTGCTGAAGAAGAGCATTGCCTCGGAGAACAAGGCAACCGGCGAAATCCTGCGACTTCAGGAGGACAAGGCGAAGCTCTGCCACGAGATCGACATGTTGAAGGAGAAGAACACCGGCTGGAAGAAGCTGCATGAGAATAGTAGTTCCTCGATGAAGATGCTGCAGGCCCTCATCATGGAAATGAAGGAGGAGTTGGCGAAGCTCCGCATCGAGCACCCTACTGCTGTCAAGGTACGTAATGCGGCCGTGGAACAGATGATAAAGGCTCGCGTCGAGAAATCCCGCGTCATGGACAGAATGAAGAAGATGGCGGAGGAGACGCGCAAGGAGATGGAGGTCGTGGAGGCGATGAAGAAGCAGTTACGACTCCGCGGCGAATTAGATCATTTGGGGTGATAATCTTCCTTCTTCTTTTGCTCCTATGTTTCATCTTTTGCTTCGGGTGTTTCACGCCAAGACGTGTCACGTTCTCTGTGAGGCATGAATAGAACAATGGTTTTTTTGAGGGAATGAATAGAACAATGCTAACAATGAGATGACTAGCAAATTAGATCATTTTTTATCGCCATATGGCACTGGGCTGCCGTGTTTCGTGCTCCTCCATCGTAGTACTACTCCAGTGGAAAACTTGAGTATACCACACGGTTCTTTGCTCCTCCTCAATCAGGTCGTCGGCGCATTTATATGAGCAGTCAAATCATAAGGCCCCGCCTTCCAGCAGTAATGAGCCGTCAAATCACAAAGGCCCTCGCCTCTCGTGAAACCGACCAAGCTAGACTGCCCCGCCCTCTAGCCTTTTGAAAAATGTATACTTTTGTACAGCAGTAGCATCGATGGATTGCGCCATGGAGCAAAACTTGAAATTAAAAAAAAGGTGGTACATATAGAGAGCGCTCATCGCCAAATTATGCATATAGTACTATTAAAAAGGCTAGTCACAATAATGGTGTCCAAAGACAACCCACCCTCAAATAAAACTAAGAGGGTGCTTGGATACGCTTTTAGTCCCATGACTAAGAGTAGTGGGACTAAAACATGCTAGCCTCACCCATGCTTGGATCCAAATACTAAAAGGCTAAAATCAAGTTAATGAGCATTTATTATCCTCCAAACCCTCCAATCTAGAACTCGCCTGTGTTAAAGGAGAGCAGTTAAATGAGTAGAGAGAGGACTAATCCACATTTTAGTAGGGGTACCCTGACTAAAAAAAATTATTCTCAAGACTAGTTTTAGCCCCTCTTTAGTGAGGGGTGCTTGGAACTTTAGCCTCTTAAAGAGACTATTTTTAGTCAGACTAAAATAAGTCCCTTGGATCCAAGCACCCTCTAAGCATCCTGGAATTCTTCGACAAAACTAAGCACCCTGAATTATTTGACAACTAAACTGCTGGCTATATGATGTTGGCCATATATATTGTACGTATATAATGTGAAGAAACGAGTGGTAGTACTATACCAACAAAAAGATGAAATGTAAGAAATACTAGTATGTACGTACTGAAGAGTTAAAGTAACGAGAAGAAACATAACATAGTTATTGGGGCTCAAAGACAACACACCCCTCAAATTAAATTAAGCACACCTGAAATTAAACTTTGCAAATATTCCGGTAGACACTCCATTAGAACCACCATGAGCAATGACACTGCCACCTTACTCGGAGTCCTCGTCCACGTCCTCGACTTCGTCCTTGTCCCTCTTCCTCTTGGCCGATACTTCTTTGCTTGAAGCGCACACTTGGCTGTTGTAGATATTGAAGCAAAGGTAGCCATCCATTTCAGCATAGTGGATGTGGTCTATATCTAGTACATTCCGCTGCCATGCACGACGATGAAACGTGTATGGAGGTTTCTCCAGCCGTCTGACGAAGGATGAACCATGGCTCCTGCCAGGTCAAGATTGAAGGTCGACGAGGGACACCAGCCAATTCTTCTAGAGGTCGAAGGTGTTGCCTACAACGAGGCCTATCCGACACAGGACTTCTTTGTCATTACCGAAGTCTACAGTAACGAATTTGAATAGGTTGCTCTCGAGGAAGTCCTTAAAATGCTGGCACTCAACATCGGCATGGCATATGTGGTAGACCAAGCATAAGTCATGCACGCAAACCTGGATCACGGCGGGCTTCTTCCTATGTTCGTCCTTTAGATCCTTCTCTCGTCCCAGGACTGTGGTGTACTCAACATCTAGCCCAGCGACCCACTCATCATCTCGAGTCTTGAACATGCGTCAAGCGAGAAAGGCATCCTTTCACCGTCGCGGAAGAACGGGTGTAGATGACGTCGAACTCATCGCCGGTGATGGTTCTAACCTTGTACTCACTGCCGATATGGAGATTTGGGACGCCATGGATTTGGGAGGAGCATTAGGATTTGTGGAACTACCGTAATGTGAATGGACGGGACAACTAGGAGCGAGCCGCCGTAGTATTGAAGGACGTGCGGGGACGAGTAGGTGTGAACTGCCAGCGTGCGAATGGCAGGGTAGTGGCTTTCCATTCTCCCATGATACGGGCTTCCGAGAGCCCTTGGATCTGAGATCAAACGGTTGCATGGCGTGATTCTAGACCTATGGGTGAATATCCTATCCTGGAGGGTTATTCTACAAATTTTTAGCAACTTAGCATGCGACCATTTGATCTCAGATCCAAGGGCTGCCAGCAGCCCGTATCATGGTCGCGCCTACCACGACCGTCGCGTCGCTCGCGCCCTTGGAGATTTAACACGGTGTGTTAGGCTATCTGATGTTGGCATGTCATACATAGTCATCACTTAGTCACTCATACTACAACAAGGTTGGGTATAAGTGTATTTTTTTACTCCTCTCTATCTCTTTTTCAGATTTTCTCCGTCTCCCATAATATAAGAATGTTTTTGACACTAGTGTAGTGCCAAAAGCGTTCTTATATTATGGGACACTGAGTACTAGTATTTATTGCATTTGCCAAGGAGTGACCTCTTCCAATGAAATGGTGTTGCTAAGTTTGCTTCATTTAATTAGCTATAGAATCAAAATTATCTTTTCACCCGGTACACGCGCTTAGCACCGTTTCTTCCTTGGGTCACCAAACTAGTCTCTCTCTTCTTGATTAACTTGCCACATCATACTTTATGCGTATGTGGCAAGCTTAAGCACCTGTAGGAGCAAGTAAAAGTAAGTACAGTAGTGCGCTTTACATGGCATTTTTGCATATGTGGAGGAAAGAGAGGCAAGGAAAAAGTGGAGAAGTGGGCTCTCATTCAAGAGCCAACCTCTACTACATGGTGGAGCATTGGGAGAGGCATCTGTATGGAGGTGGTCAGGAATCAAGAGACTCACGCCGGTCGTAGCGCCGCAGTTAAAATGATAATGGCAAGTCAAATCACGGGGCCCCACCTGTCCAAAGATAACTTCATTGTCAAATCACACAGCCCTACGTTTGCAGCAGCCTACTCTCGCCTTCTCGCGTCTCTATCGAACCGACTAGGCGGAATCGCCCGCCGCCTACCGCGCAGAAAAGCCCCGCCTCGACTTTTAAGTAGTATACAGTATACTAATTTTGTATCCATGGATTGCACCCGCTACCGGAGCAAAGCGCCTAGAAAACGGGCGGTACACATGTACGGCGTATACAAGACGCCTGCCGCTTCGCTGCCGCACCGTGACGGTTTGGTCGGTCTGGCACGCTGCTCTCCAAATGGAACGCGCTTCATATTGCGTTTGCACACACATGTGGGACGACAATTGAGAACCGACCATAGGCACAGTCCCCGGCCCCGCAAGTCGGGTGACTTAATAGAAGAGGGAGACGAGCGATAATACCAGAGAAGTGTTGTACTACGATGGTGCCTGGACGATCCCTGCAAGACACGGAAGATCAGTTCATCCATGCATGTGGCCAGACTCCAACAGACACGCCTGGATTGGCTATCGTCTACATATCGTGCAGGCTGTGTTGTACATGGTTGTAGTTGTGGTGAGAAATCTAAAAAAAAGGTTTCTTGTCATCTCGCAAAATTAGGTGTCATGTGCTTCGGATCACTGCGAGGGTTAAACAGCGACAACTGAGTTGGGCTAGTCATTGGGGGCACATGCATGAACAGTGACTACTCGGCTTCCATCTAGGTCAAGCCGGCTATGTTAATTAGGACATCTATCGACGGACCCCTTTTCTACGAGTTTATCTTTAATTTGAGCTTTGTTCCTCGTCTAGTTTGTCCGTCGGGATTCATGTTGTCTCCTTTGAGCAGTGAGGTTGTGATTTCTTGTCATGTGGCATTTTTTCGTGTTATATGTTATAATCCGGCGCTTCAGATCAAATTGACGACAACTGCGCCTCCGGGCCACGTGCATGAAGACTTCTCGACGGTCATTGACGAGGTCAAGCCGGCTCGGGTAGACAAAAGAAAACTAGTACTACTCCACTATATAGGCATGAGCCTCCGCGCTTGCTTGCTAGTGTTGCTCTCTTCACACTGTCTCGGCCTCTCCAGATCTAAACATGACAGCGGTGGCCACTCTCTCTCTCTCTCTCTCTCTCTCTCTCTCTCTCTCTCTCTCTGCTCACCGCTGGTCACAGATCCAGTCGGATCCTCTCCACCAGGGAAGGTGAGAAGGTGCAACGTTCACGCGGTCGTCCTCGGCGACGGCTCTTACCCACTGCTGGGCGTGTCCCGATCAGCCTGGCTTTCCGATCTCTCCCAAGCACCGGTGGCGAGGGAGGGCCTCCGACCCCTTCTTCCTCGCAGCCGTAGAGTGGGCAGATCCGGCCTCCCGTCGCCCACCAAGCAACATCCCGGCCATCAGGTATAACTTCCTTCGAAACCGGCCTTGCTCTACTTCCCGAGCTCCTGACTTCGCTGCATTTGTATCTTTTACTATTTCTCAGGCCCCCTCGTAGATAGGATCGATCGGCTGTTCGAAAACCACCTAATTTTTTTACGTTTAAGAGGTAAAACTAGTTCATGCACTCGAATCTACTACTACTTGGTTCAAACAAGGAAGAAAGGGGGTGGGGGTGGGGGAGGATTTGTTACCTGAATCTAGGACTTGGTCGAAAGAGGAAATAATGGGGGCGAAAAGTAGCAGAGACTGGCTATCCAACTGGTCTCTAGGTCTAATAGGGAAATAAAGGGAAACGCAGTACAAACTCAATATAAACCCAATCTATTGGTTGAAAAAGGAAAGAAAGTGGGGACTGGGGGACAAGTCAACAGAGTAAGTCCAGCACTAGATTTGCTAGCCTCACAAAGTATAAGGTGGCTATACCGAACAAAAAATGGGACCAACCCGGATATCCTGCTACGATGTTTGTTGCCCGAGCCACTCTTATGTAATGTCCTTTGGTAAAATGTAGCGATGACCGTTAAAAGTAAGGACACGTTAAACCAATGTTGTTTTCAATGTAATGCCTCCAAAGAATATGAATCAATGGCACTTCTTTACATGTCTTGCTAAAATTTCCCATTAAGATAAGTTGGTTCTTTTTGTTAGAAATGCAACTGTCCTGGTCCGCCTACTCTCCCGTGCCCAAAGTAATGTCGTTTTTAACGGTTGTCATAGTTAATCCTAATGCCCACACTAATATATAGCAATGCCAGTGCTTTAGAAATTGCTACTGTCCTTGTAGGATTGCCATTTAGATAAGGAACATGCTTCTTTTCATTTGATGCATGTTTCATCACTTGTTAGTCACCCTCCTTTCCACCTTTTTTGTGCAAACAAAGATATACATTTCACGCTCGATCTTAGTTGAACTGCACAAATGATATCCAAATTATAGTTGAGCATTCCAGGAGCTTCACAACCAACCTTGATGTTGCTCAATTTTATTGCAAGTAATGAAGAAGAAGCTCTGTGGGTTTCGTTTTCTGATGGAAATGGAACCGGGGCTGGAGCCCTTTTCTTAAAAAAATGAAGAAGCTGCTAGTTCACGGGACATTGCTTCATTTTAGGTGAACTGCACCAAAAGGTCCCATGAATTTAATCATCCATGTTGGTGACTGAAAGAGCCAACTTCAGCATCCCAGTCTAAGCACCCCCCGCCTCCATCCTTGCGACACACGGTACACCCTGCTTTGCCACACCGTCGACCCTAGTGTCACTGATAAAATGAAGTAATAATACAGTTAAAATAGAGCGAGTGTCATCTCTATCATTTCATTTCCAATGTAGATAAAGAAAGTGCTTCTCTTTGTTAATGTATGTTCATCAACTAGTCCCATTGTTAATGTTTAAGCGTTTCTGCAAACTGGGGTGCTTAATTTTAGTTGATATGTACAAAAATAGAGATTTGAATGTCTCAAGGCGCCTCCTTGTACTACCGTTGTACACTAATGTTCATCACTGGCAGAAGGTGTATCTGGGAGACTTGGGACGATGTCCAGTATGAGGCGTACCGTATGAGGCATCACAGGGCCCATCTCGCTCTCGCAGCATGGCATACTATGATACTATCGCAATATTTTCTTCTACATATTTTGTGTGTTTCATCGACTAGTGCCACTATAATGTAATCACGCTTTTTCATTATCTATGCAAACAGGGTTATTCAGCTGCATTTTGGTGGAACTGCACAAATGTACGTATGGAACCGGCATATATGCAGAGTGCGAGGTGTGCCAAGTAAAAATTACCGACACCAACCATGCTGCATGCACGCATTGGCATCCACCACCTCCAGTGGGATGTGTGGCGCTCTCTGTGGACGGATCTTTCTCGACAGCAAATCATCTAACCAAATACTAGTAGCTTATATTGGCAGTTTTCTAGGGAGTACTCTTTTCTGAAAGAAGCACCAATCTATTTTTCTTTATTTGTACACTGTGTCACAACTTTGACCCAAAGGTCCAGAGCTATTTTAGGGTGATTGGCATATTACTTGGAGACTGATTGTAAGCATGATTTTCATTAGCTGTCACACTGATTGTAAGCATGAGCAGGTGGAAGATTAGGTTAGTGCGAAGCTTACCTTAAACCCAACCGCCGCTGTTGAAACAAGGCGAGTGTCGAGGGAACCGTGGAGAACAACGGGGAAGCGACGTCGCGCCATCCGGCCTCCTCTTGCGGTGGGAGAACGAATACTCCTATGGCTCCGGCTGGCTCTGCACCCTCACGAATGGCACACCATACTCGATCGATTCGTTATCCTCTGGGTGCTCGACCTTCGACCTATACGCCCACCACCTCCGCCTGACTGTCTCCTTGGGCGAATCTGTCTGCTCCATCGCCCAGGGGAGATACTCGATGAACTCAGAGGACTGCGGCGTGAGTGCCGCCGAGGAGTACATGTACATCGCCGCCCTCATCGCCGCCCTCATCGCTGCCGTCTCGCTCTTTCGCATACATTGCCACATGGCTGCACCGTCCTC
This sequence comes from Aegilops bicornis, assembly GCA_021605145.1. Taxonomy (NCBI): domain Eukaryota; kingdom Viridiplantae; phylum Streptophyta; class Magnoliopsida; order Poales; family Poaceae; genus Aegilops; species Aegilops bicornis. The sequence goes on along the minus strand of CM038674.1, from coordinate 287,459,442 downwards.
GAAATCTCCCACTCATTGTCAAACCAACTAAGGACCTCCTTCAACCTGGCTAACTTTGCCTTGTCGCCGCCGGCGATCTTCCTGATTCGCTGCTGCATCCTCTCCATAGATGTCCTTCTGAGTGGTCCGGTGCTAGCTTTGGAAGATGGGAGGAGAGACGGTGGTCTTGCAATAGAGAAGAGGGAGAGGCGAGACGGTGGTTTTGGAATGGAGATGATGGAGAGGAGAGGAGGTGGTTTTGCAATGGAGAAGATCGGAAGAGGGAGAGGCGAGACGGTGGTTTTGGAATGGAGATGATGGAGATGAGAGGGGGTGGTTTAGAAATGGAGAAGAGGGAGAGGCCAGATGGTGGTTTTGGAATGGAGATGATGGAGAGGAGAGGAGGTGGTTTTGCAATGGAGAAGAGGGAGAGGAGCGCACGGCAGCGATTTAGGATTGGACGAGAGGGCCGACATCATCAGGATCGGATCAAAATCAAAATCAATTTACCCTTCAATTAAGAAAGCGACCCCACATTAACTAGTCTCCCTTTTATTCTCGGGTCATAATTGACCATGATTTTCGCACATAAAATATATGTTATACGTTGCAAAAATAATATAATTTGAAAGTACATTCAGATACGAACCAAACAATACAATTTTTGGTGACGTGCATTCACATTTTGCTTGTCAAATACAGTACATGGTCAAACTTTGACCCAAAATACGCAAAACAGCAAAAAAAATACTTCCAAGACCAGCGCTGCTCTTCCACTCTTCTCCTCTTAAACCACCGCCGCTCCTCTCCTGTTCCAATCTAAATGCAGCGCCGCTCCTCTCCTCTTCCATTTCAAAACCAACGCCCCTCCTCTCATGTTCCAGTCTAAAACCAGCGTCGCTGCTCTCCCGTTATAATCCAAAACCAGCGCTGCTCCTCTCCTCTTCCATTCAAAAACCACCATCGGCGAGTGAAGGTGCTGTGGAGAAGTAGATCGATGGAGGAGTACAACCGATATGTGAGGATCGCAGACGGCGACCCTGTGAAGCTAGCTAGGATGTTGGAGATACAGTCTTGGTTTGACCACAAGGACCAACTAGCGGCGATGGCGACATCCATGGCCAAATATCTGCAATAGAGCGAAAAGGCGGCGATACTCCCAGAGGGAGTCGCGCCGGAGTACATAGAGCTGCTCCTCTGGGCCATGGAGCAAACAGATTCACCGAATCCGATCGTGAGGGAGCGGTGGTGGGAGTATCGATCCCAGATGGAGCATCCACCAGAGATTGAAGGATCGAGCATCTACAGGGTGCCGTTTGTGAGGGTGTCCTGCTAGAGCGAGCCGGTGGAGTCTTCGTCGACCGAACCCAACTGCAAGAGGAGAAAAGCAGTTGGCCCGACGACGCTTCCCCGCCATCGTCTCCTCGCTGCTCACATCATCTCACGGGCGGCTGTCTGCCGCCGAGGAATAGGAGGGGGCTGCCCCCCAGCCCAATAGTCGGGCAGGTTGTGAATTGTCAGGAGGAGCTTAGGTTTGTCAGTATTCACAGGTTGCGAATTGTGTTTTGTGTTGTGTATTTTGAGAGTACTTTCAGATATGAATGTCTTTTGAATTTCAGATTTGCAGTATTGAGCATATGAAGTATTTTATGAATTCTAGAGATCTATTTTTAGCACTTAAAGAAATTTAGTTTCATAGGAGTATAAAAGTGCGAACAATGTGATTCTCAGAGAAGAAGCTGCAAATTTCAGTTTCAGATAAGAAATCGCAAGTTCGGGCCAGATAAGAAACTGCAACTTTCAGAGGCGAGCATTTATATTAACACAGCCTTTTCAAACAGGGTTAACATCATGTTGGAAGTTTTATTCATGGTCGAAAATGGAACTACCAGCCAGTTAACATCATGCTGATCAACATTCATGCATAGCACATCTTCATATGATGCACAGTCAAAATGCCCACACAATGTTGAGTGTGTGAAACAGAGAAAACGAGGGACGAAGTTTTGGCAAGTGTTGGACGTGGTTTTGGGCTGCCCCATCTAGGCTTTCATTTTTAACATGCGCAGCCCACGACCTCGGATGGGAGGTCCATAGGCCTGTTTGTATTTTCTTAGGGCCGTCATGTATCGACCGACCTATGGACCTCCCGTCCGAGGTTTTATTTTGGCAGCCCAATTTATGTATTTTTTTTGAAGAAAACGCAGAGGTCTGTTCTATTTTTCTATATAAGAATAGGAACGCCAGGTCCAACTTATGTTTCCCTTCTAACTATATTATATATATTTAAGTTATTTTATATGTTATTATATATTATTTTTATCGTCGACATATATTTAACAGATACTTACATATGTAAGAAAACAATATCCCACATCTTATTGACTTATAAAAATAATTTCTTAACAAATAAAATCCCGGATTGTTTTGGCATGAAAATCCTAGTGATTGTGTACAAAAGCTTGGTAAGATTTAAGGACGAATGTAATAATATCACTTATTATTTAAATATATTTATAACAAAATGCTCAGCCCTTTTTATTTTTGATAACATTGCTGGCCCAACCCAACATTGTAATTAGAATCAGCCCAAGAAAATCGTGTATTTCGAGAAAGTGCAAATGGCCTGTAATTTTTAGGAAATAAAATAAATGGGCCGCATGGACGCTACATTATTTGTTCACCTAGCCCAGCTAATGGACTGTAATTCAGAAAAAAGAGTTCAAATTGACTGTAAATTCTACCCCGCAGAAAAAAGACTGTAAATTCTGAAAAAATGGGTTGAATACGTGCCACATTTTTGGAGGCTGAAATGTGGGACAGTAGGTCGAAGCCAACGCAAGTCGTTGTCAATTTAGTCAACAAATGATTCTGACATGTTAGCTGTTGGATTTACATCCAACAACCGACATCCATCTTCAATCTCTCGTCTTCTTCCTCCAGCGCCGCCGGGACCACCTCCCGCCTCCTGCTGCTAGAGCTCTACTTAGCATGCTTCGCTATGAAGCGCTACTCCACCGTTGGTCAGGCCATCTCTCCACCCCTCCACACCTCCTGTCCTTCTGCACCGACTGCCGAACCACACCGCACTAGAACCAGTTAACCCTCGTACACCTCTCCATCTGCGACTCTACTCCCGCGTCTTCCCATCTCCGGCTCGTTGCTGTCCGGGGCCTCGCCGTCGTCCACCACCTTGGATGCGCTCGGCGCGGCGTGGTCAACGTGGTCAACGAACGACACCATCGGAAGTAGGCTGTGCGTGGAGAGGCTGATACCGGGTCCACGGCCGCACACAAGGAAATGCCTCCTTATTACGCGCAAAATAATGATTCCTCCACCTGACATCTGGGGCCCACTGGAAGGGCCTCTGTATTCCGCAAAAATAATGTGCCCCCCACTGACATGTCGGACCCACCAGCTATCTTCGCACGCAAGGAAGTGCCTCCTTATTACGCACAAAAAAATGAATACCCCCCACCGGTGGAACCCAAAGATAGTGGGAGGCTAACTTGTGGGCCTACCAAGTTGACAGGGACGGAGGGCTTTGTCAACTTAGTCAATATGAACGATTCTAGCTCCTGTTACCGTATGATGTTCATCCAACGGCCGTAGTGCTTCTTCAACCTCTGGTCTTCTTGCTCCAGCCGCCCAAACCAACATCGGTCGTGTCGCGTGCTCCTGCCTCCCGTGGCCGGCTGTGATAACACGGAGGCCTCACCCGCCCCTACTACTCCCACCGCTGGCCAGGCCATCCCTCTACTCACCCACACCCCCTGTTATTCTGCGGCGACAGCAACCTCACACCGTAGCCGAACTAGTGAACCCTCGTACTCCTCTTCGCGTGGGCATCCACTGCTGCGTCTTCCCCGGATCTGATTCGTCCCCTTCCTAGTCCTCGTCGTCGTCCACCGCCGTGGTGCTCTCGGTGCGGCGTGGTCAACGTGGTCAAGGAACGACTTCCATCGGACGTGGATCATGCGTGGAGAGGCCGACAAATGGGTCCACGGCAGCAAGGAAGTGCCTCCTTATTACGCCGCAAAATAATGATTCCTCCACCGACAATGGGGACCCACCGGACGGGCCACCGGATTTCGTGAAAAAATGTTTCCCGATCGCTGGGACCCACTGACTACATGTTCGCACGCATAAGGAAGTGCGTCCGGGCAAAAAAAATGATTCGCCCCCCTGACTGCTGGGACCCACCAGCTACATCTTCGCACGCAAGGAAGTGCGTCCGGGCAAAAAAATGATTCACCCCCTGACTTTTGGGACCCACCAGCTACATCTTCGCACGCAAGGAAGTGCCTGACAGTCGGGACCCACCTGGTCGAAGCGTACGTAGCATTGTCATTCCGGTCGCGAACGTGTACGTACATATATACTGGTGGATGTAGAGGCGCGCACGTGTTTTAGTAGAGGCGCGTACGCGTCGTAGTAGAGGCGCGCACGTAGCATTTACACGTACGTACAACGGCCAGGGTGCAAGAAAGAAAATACGGCCACGTATGTGTACATATGGGTGGGGTCTTGAACGCCTACTCACGCATACGTACAGCCAGGGCTCGTGTACATGGCTGGGTCGGAACGGAGAAACAACGTCGTCGTCGTGTTCATGGGGAGGCAACGGAATGCGTCGTGTTCATGGGGAGGCAACGGAATGCGTCGTGTTCATCTAGAGGCAACGGAACGCGTGGGAGCCAACCGGCTGGGTCGGAACGGAATGCGTGGTCGTGTTCATCGGGAGGGCTTGGACGGATCCTACGTTCGGAACGGGGTCCTGTTGATCGGGAGGGGTGCAGCGTATCGCAAAACGGAGGAAACAGACCTCCTACGGTCGAAACCGGGGTCCTGTTGATCGGGAGGGGTGTGGCGTACCGCAAAACGGAGGAAATGGACCTCCTACGGTCGAAACGGGGGTCCTGTTGATCGGGAGGGGTGTGGTGTACCGCAAAAGCGGAGAAAGCGGACCTCCTACGGTAAACGAGGTCCTGTTGATCGGGAGGGTGTGGCGTGCCGCCAAAGCGGACGAAAACGGACCTCCTACGGCCGAGGCAGGGGTCCTGTTCATCGGGAGGGTGTGGCGTGCCGCAAAAGCAGGACTCCACGGGATACTATTCATCTCCACCGTCAACCTCCTCCGGCCTCCACGGGCTACCGTCGACCTCCTCCGGCCTCCACGGGCTCCTGTTCATCCAGCCTCCACCGCGCTACTCCACCGGCTCTTGCTCAACCACCCCTCCACGGGCACCCCTCCACCGTCTCATCGCTCATCCATCCCTCCACACCACGGGGTCCTATTCAACCAGAGGCAATGCCACCACTCACTGTTCATCCAACCCACCCCCCCTCCCGCAACGCTCACTGTTCATCCAATCGATCAGCTTCAGTTAGCAGCAGTAGCGAAGGAATCGCTCGATTGGGTTTAGTTAACAGCCATCGATCGATCGTTCGGGTTCAAGAACGCCAGAGTTCGCAGTGCAATCGCCGGGTTCGATTAGAGCCCAATGCCTCGCGACACGCTGCAGTACGTGTCTGAGAAATGCGCATCGCTCGGCCCCCGACCTCCCACCGTAACCGGGAACTCCGCAAAATTTTCCTCCTCCTCGCTTCTACCACGGTTTTTTCCGTCATGGACGGCCCAAAGAATGTCATGCAGCTGCATCTCCGGCCCGCCCAGGACGAAAAGCCCATTTTCTGTCATGATTTTTTGTCATAGAAATAGGAGCCGACCACATCTATGACGATACCGGGTTTTGTCACAATTATCGTCATAGAAGTGCCATATGTATGACAGAAAAATTTTTCGTTCGGCCCAAAATGTCACGGATGTGTCTTTTTTTGTAGTGTCTGCCCCTAACTGGAACCCACTGCTCAAACTTGCCCCTAGTTTCAATGTGTGCTCAAATTTTCCCCTCTGCCGTTAATTGCCCTTATAGAAATGCCCTTCTGCGCCGTTACCGTCCAAGTCAAATAGCTTTGACCATCTAAAAAAATAGCAAAAGAATCAAAAAAATCTGAAATTTTGTGGAATTGAAGCTACTCATGTGCGCAAGGTGCGTGCAAATTTTTGTGCTATTTAGACATACCAGGAGCTCGTGGCAAAGGAAAACAATAAATCTGTACATCTTTGAATAGTAAATTCAAAAAAATACCAAGAAAATTCAAAAACATATGAATTTTTTTGGAATCAAAGATGCTCGGGTACACAAGGTGTATGTAAAATTTTGTTATCAAATGACATGCGAGGAGCTCTTGCAAAGAAAACCAAAATAGTATATTTTTTGCAAGTTTTTTCTGAGACAAATTTTGTATTTTTTTTCTCCACGAGCTCCTAGAATGTCCAAACACAACAAAAATTTGCACACACCTTCCGCACCTAAGCATCTTGGATGCCACAAAAATTCAGATTTTTTTGATCTTTCTTGCTATTTTTTGAATTTACGGTTGACACGCGTACATATTTATTGTTTTTCCTTCACCACGAGCTCCTAGAATGCCCAAACAACATGAAAATTTACACGCACCTTGCGAACCTGAGTACCTTCGATCCCATAAAATTTCAGATTTTTTTGACTTTTTTTTGCTATTTTTTCGAGATGGTCAAAGTTGTTTGACCAGACGGTAACGGCACAGAAGGACATTTCTATAAGGGCAACTAACGGTAGAGGGGCAAATTTGAGCACACATTAAAATTAGGGGAAAATTTGAGTAGTGGGTTCCAGTTAGGGAACAATTTCATTTCTGCCCCTAACTGGAACCCACTACTCAAATTTGCCCCTCTGTGATTAGTTGCCCTTATAGAAATGCCCTTCTGCGCCGTTACCATTCGGTCAAACAACTTTGACCATCTCAAAAAAATAGCAAAAAAACAAAAAAATCTGAAACTTTGTGGAATTGAAGCTACTCATGTGCGCAAGGTGCATGCAAATTTCGGTGCTATTTAGACATACCAGGAGCTCGTCATATATAAGATTCCACAAAATGTAGGTGCTATTTAGACATACCAGGAGCTCGTCATACCAGGAGCCCGTCAAATATACCAGGAGCTCGTCATATATATGATGACAATAACAATAACAAAACAGGTGACCATATATAAGAAAACAATATCCCACATCTTATTATCTTATAAAAATATTTTTTTAACAATAAAATCCTAGATTTTTTTTACATTAAGGCAACGAAAATCCTGGTGATTATGTACAAAATTTTGGTAAGATTTAAGGACCAATGTAATAATAAAGCACTTATTATTTAAATATATTTATAACAAAATGCTCAGCCCCTATTTATTTTTTTATAACATTGTTGCCCCAACCCAACATTATAATTAGAACCAGCCGAGCAAAATCGTGTATTTCGAGAAAGTGTAAATGGGCTATAAGTTTTTAGGAAAAAATAAATGGGCCGCATGGACGCTACATTATTTGTTCAGCGAGCCAGCAAATTCGTGTATTTCGAGAAAGTGAAAATGGGTCGTGGTTTAAAAAATGGGCCGCATGGACGCTTCATTATTTGTTCACCCAACCCAGCAAATGGACTGTAATTCTCAGGAAAAAAAAGATCAAATGGACTGTAAATTCTGAAAAAATGGGTTGAATATGTGCCACATTTTTTGAGGCTGAAATATGGGCCAATAGGACGAAGCCAACGCAAGTCGTTGTTAACTTAGTCAACAAATGATTCTGACATTGATAGCCCTTGGATTTACATCCAACAACCGGCATCCATCTTCAATCTCTCGTCTTCTTCCTCCTGCTCCCACCTCCTCCTGCTAGGAGCTGTACTTAGCACGCTTCGCTATGAAGCGCTACCCACCGCCGTCCAGGCCATCCCTGCACCCCTCCACACCTCATGTTCTTCTCCACCGACTGCCGAACTATGTTGCACCAGAACTAGTTAACCCTCGTACACCTCTACGTATGCGACTCCACTCCCACGTCTTCCCATGTCCGGCTCGTTGTTGTCCGGGGCCTCGCCGTCGCCCACCACCTTGGATGCGCTCGGCGCGGCATGGTCAACGCACAAAAAAAATGAATACTCCCCCGTCTATCTGGGACCCACCATAGTTGGAGGCTGACTTGTGGGCCTACTGACACGGAGGGAGGGCTTTGTAAACTTAGTCAATACGAACGATTCTAGCTCTTGTGACCGTACGATGTCCATCCAATGGCCATAGTGCTTCTTCAACCTCTGGTCTTCTTGCTCCAGCCACCCAAACCAGCGCCGGTCGTAGCGCCTGCTCCTGCCTCCCGTGGTCGGCTCTGCTGCCGTGTACCCTACTCCAACCTCTGGCCAGGCCATCCCTCTACTCACCCACAACCCCTGTTATTTTGCGGCGACGACATCCTCACACCGTAGCCGAACCAGTCAACCCTCGTACTCCTCTCCGCGTGGGCATCCACTATCGCATCATCCCCGGCTCCGTGTCGTCCCCTTCCTAGGCCTCGCTGTTGTCCACTGCCTTGGTGCTCTCAGCGCGCCGTTATCAATGTGGTCAAGGAATGATTTCCATCGAAAGAGTACTGTACGCGGAGAGGATGACAGCTAGGTCCACGGCCGCAACAAGGAAGTGCCTCCTTATTACACGCAAAATAATAATTCCTCCACATGACAGCAAGGACCCACCGGCCGGGCCACTATATTTTGCAAAAAAAAAACGTTTCCCCCCTGACTGCTGGGACCCACCAGCTACATCTTCGCACTCAAGGAAGTGCGTCCATATTCTGAGCAAAAGATGATTCTCCTCGATACCGGGACCCACCAAAGAATAACTTCGCACACAAGGAAGTGCCTCCTTATCCTCCCTGACAGTCGGGACCCAGTTGGTCGAAGCATACCTAGCGTTGTCATTATGGTCACGAACATGTACGTACATACTGGTCGTTCAGTCTATCTGTAGGCTGCATTGATGAACCGTGGCCGAGTAAGGAAGGGCACAAGTTATAGTAGAGGCACGGATGTAGAACGTCACGTAGTCCCGTTAATATCATGTACACATACGTACAACAAGGGTGCAAAAAAGTAAATACAGCCATGTACATACATACAGGCGGTGTCGTGGACTTGGAACGACAGATGTACTAGCAAAAAGACTTAGTCATGGAGCCATCGTAACTAGGTTAGCTTAAAGGGGTTAATCGGGACAATGGACATAGATAGTTTATACTGCTTCGGCCCCTTGCGGTGAAGGTAAAGGCCTACTCTAGTTTGGGGTTGTATTGCTTGGGTTTCGATTACCAGGGAGCGATTATGCTTGACCTAGTTCTTGATCTATGGTTTCTTGCCCTTAACCCACCGCCGGTCGTCCCTTTATATACATAGGTTGACACTCGATGGCTTATAGAGTCCCGGCCGGCTCATATACAACGTGTCCTGCTCGGTGACTAACTATTCTTGCCTTACAATACAAGTTATACATCTGGCGGTTCATCCCCTTGGGCCTGAAGCTGCCTCTGGTTCTTGGGTCGTGATGGCTTGTATGAGCCGCCATCTTCATTGATAAGTCGCCAGTGGTATGACCCGGCCCCTCCTGGGTGGTTCATACCCATTAGTTATATCCCCTACATTAGGCCCCAGGTTGATTTGAACTTGTTCATATCAATCTTGAATACCCGACTTGTCAAAATCTTGCATCGCTTGTTTGATAAACCTTGTTGTAACCCGCCATGATGTCATTTCACATTAATTTCGCATGAGGCCTAGAACATCTTAACTGATCCTTATCTTAATGAACATCCTGAAAATTGAGGCGTCCCTATAGCCACATGATGATTTCGGCCTCCTCGATTCCCACGCATGCCTTGTATCCACCCCCTTATAAATAGGGACATGGGTCTTTATCATTTTCCCCCTTGTTTCCTTGTCTTCATCTTCCTCCTTCACACAGACGCACCTGCGCTCGAGCTCCGCCGCCATCGAACTCTGTCTGCTGCATCAGCTCAGGCCGCTGCATCACCCTGACCGGACCAGAAAATGCCAGCGCGCAACCTCATCAGCAATCGTAAGTTTTCATCTCCCTCAACTTCAGATCTGCATTAGGGTTCCCTTGTTCATTGGTGTTCTTCACCGTTCTTCGTGTTCTTCAACTGAAGCAACATTCAATCTGCATAGGCCATGAACTTTACGCGGTAGTAGTTTAGCATTCATTTTTAACATCAAAACACCTCCTCTCCATAGAAAATCCCATCGGAGTACACAAACTTTTCTGCTGCCGCCACCTTAGGTTTTAGAATTTTCTGTCTTTTCTGAACCGTTGTAGATCCAAAGTTATATCTTAAGTCTGTGAAATCTATTTGTCCATCACTTAGCAAAATTTTCGCTGATAGATTTGAAACACCACAACTGCCATGGGGCATATATCATAAACCATGATCCACCATATAACCCTAGGCCTTGTTTAAACCACCATCATACGCTTCATAACTTGGATGACCTGGCAATACTTCTCCGGTTTAACCATGCTCACTTACAATTTGGTTCTTCATAATATACTTACCACTTTAACTCTGTTTGGCTTAACAGCAGAATCCTTAATCCAGTAGGTACCATCAGTCCCATTTTAAGCCATCAATATGAATATCTGTGTACTTCAATGTTCATTCTCTGGCTTAATATTTTAGCCTATTTACAACATTTTACCTTTGGATCAATGGTCCGACTTAGTAGCATGATATTAAGCCGGTAATATGTCTTTCTTTTAGGCCTTTTTCCTCCAAAATGGTCAAGACTGTCACCGCCTGCAATTGGGTCATTTCCCGGGTCACCGAAGAAGACCTGAATGAATATGTTCAGACTGTCATCCTAGCCAAAAAAGATGTCATCCATTGGAGGGTTCCAGGCAACGAAACTTGTCCTCAGCCCAAAGACGGTGAAGTCATTGTCTTTACTGATCACATAGACCAGAGCTTCAGTCCTCCCAGCTCAAAATTCTTCTGCGATGTGCTGCGGTTTTCAAGCTCCACCCACAAGATATCGGACCCAACTGCGTTTCAAACATCTGCAACTTCCAATTATTCTGCGAGGTGTACCTTTAACAAGAGCCCATCGTAGAACTATTCAGAGAGTTCTATTACTTAAACCGGCAGAACGAGTTCATAGACGGGCCCAACCTGGAGCTAGGTGGTATTTCTATACAACACCGGAAAGAAGCCACCATCCCATCTGCCTCTCTTCCCAGTCATCCGAAAGACTGGAACCAGACTTGGTTCTATTGCCAAGATACTTCGCTAGAAGGGGAAAATCCCTTGCCGGGTTACCGCGCTAGACGGCTTAGTAACATACATCATTTCTCAGACCACATTAGCACAGTAGAATGGAAGAAGTACATGCCGGTTTTTTCTAAGATCCAGGCCTTGATGGCAAATGGCTTAACCGGAATTGATCTAGTTCGATGTTGGGTCGCCTGGAGAGTCTTGCCTCTAAGCTGCCGGCCCGGCTTAATGTGTGAATATACCGGCGAGTTATCAGACCCTCAATGCCACTGTCAGATTGAAATGACTGACAAAGACATCAACAATATGACCAAAACTCTGTTGAATGAGAGCTTGGAAGATTGCAGTCAAGTCGCATTAAATCCTTCTGCGTTCTGAATAAGCCTCAAGCTGTAAGCTCTGAATGCAGTTCATATTTGAACCATGTTTTCATCTGTATTGCTTGTTCATACTCATTCAATTTTTATAGGCCGGTTCACCTTTCTGGACCAAGAAGCTACATGATAAGCCGGTCAAGAAGACCCGGACGAAGCGCAAGGCTATCAAAAAGCCTGCCAAGAAGAAGACCAAAACCACCTAGTTATTTAACTTGGATGATAATGATGATGTTGAGTCAGAGGTAGAACTTGATTCCCTTGGCTCATTTTTTGTACATCTTATTGACAATGACCATTATCAGGATGATGTGGAGGCCAGCCGTGCAGATGACGAAGAGGTAATTACTCTTTCCTCCGGCTCAGAACCTTTGCCAACACAGAAAACCCGACAAGCAAGCCGGAAAGTAAGATTTTCTCACCCATTAGTTCACTTGGATCCCAACATTCTTTTGAAGAAGCAGCAACATGAAGCTCGCCACACAACCCAGAACAGTGGTGGTGGAGTTTTATCCTCCGGTTTATCGAACACCCCAGCACCTCGCAAACGTCGACCGGAGGTTTCAAATATTACTTACTTATCTTATCCCAAAGCAGGTCTTTTTCGATAATTTATTAACTCGTCAGATTCAAACTATCAGGGAACATCTCATTCCTCCTTCGGCGACTCAATGGGAACTCAAATCCCAGTCTTCAAGACTGTGCCTTGGTAAGGGTGTATTCCGTCGTTCAAAACTTCATGGCCGATTGATATGCTGACATCTTTGTATTTCTTATTTGCAATGGTACGGCCAAGCCCAGCAAGAAGGCAAAACTGAACAAGCCGGCTGAAGATTCCAACCTTTCTGAGCCGGAAAAACAAATGCCAGAAGCCTCTCATCCAACTGCTGAGGCTACCATTGATGAGCCGCCACCAGAAGATCACAACGTCACCATAGATCATATGGACGTTGAACCAGTCATCCCTAAGCCGCCAAGCCCCATCAAGCCCACTTAAGAGAAAACTGACAATGTCGTCATCACTGGGCTTGGTTATACAGCACCGGGTAACCCTACTGCCTTATCCAAACACAACGCAAAGGAAGAATTTTCTGCTGCTGATAAAGGAAAGTGGAAGGTAGACTTGGTAAGCTACGCTCAGTTCGGCGCCCAAGAGATCCACTCCGGTTATTTGAACCGTCTGTATACCAGCCGTGATTTTGAAGCCGGCTTGGTCAACTTAATGAAGGAGCGCTATGAGGTAATCCAGCAAAATCCTCCTCATAAATATATCTCTATCAGCCGCCAAGTCTATAGAATATGATAGAATTGAATATACTGTAGACTTTCAAATAGTCACAAATAGATGAACATCATCACTAGTAGCCCCCAAGGGCCGGCTTAACTATCAAGTTAAGCCGGGACTTCAATTAGCAGTAATCAATTTTGCATCTGTAGCCCCCAATGGCCGGTTTAACCAGTATGAATAAACCGGGACTTATCGCCATGGCTGAGACCATTATCCCAATATGTAGCCTTTATAAACCGGATCATATCATTTTGTTCGGGTCATCAGATAATTTTTTCTTGAAAAGAACAATAGGCATTACCCCCCAAGTGCCAAGGAAAGTACTTGTATTGTGCTTGGGACTTTAAAAAATAATCATGATCATAATACCTTCCATGTTTGTTCATATCGCAGGCTAAACTAACTAACAAGGATTCCCAAATCAACGATCTGAGGGCCAATATTAAAACTCAACAATCTGAGACATCCAAGGCTAAGTCAGAACTGAAGACTGCATTGGAGAACCTTGAGCAGTTGAAACAGAACTTCAACACTTATAAAGCCGGCTTGGAGACTGAGAAGGCGGCTCTATTAAAGAGAGCAGAAGATGCCGAGGCAACTCTTAAACCGGTGACTGATGAATTGTCCGGCTTAAAGCAGCAGATCAATAGCATGACTTCAGCCATCTTCGGTAAGTAGTAAAATGAACTTCTTTACACCAGCAAGCATATCATAATCATCTGCTGGTTTATCAATAACTTTACTGATGCAGGCCCCCGAAGCGTCAAGTTGGGCTCTGATATGCGCATCAAGCTAAAGGCTGTCTACACTCTTGTAGAACAGTTATATACTGGTGCTCAACAGACAATTGTTGCTGCTATCCACAAAACATCTGCCCACCCTCATTAAGGAAACATTAGAGAGGCTATCAGTGCTAGCCCAGAGAATTGACGAGCTAAAGCGAGCATCAGCCAGAGCCGGCACCCTGACTTCCTTAAGCCGGGCAAAGGCGTGGCAAGCAGATCTTGATCCAGAAGACTTAGCCAATGGTTGTCCTAGTGTAAAAGAGGACGGTTCTCCTTCAGCTCTGATGACTTTGCAGAAATAGCAAGAGCAATGCGTCCATTAGCAAGAAAACTAGCTGAGGAGACCAATCTATCTCAATACCATGCAGCTTATGATGCTGAGAACAAGAAGATGAAGGCGCTGGTTCATCAAGAGGTGGATCTCATTCCACCAACGCGTAAGCACACCTTCGCCCCTGACATTGATCAATCCAATCTTATTGATGATGAAGCTGTGTTCAGAGCTTTGACTGGTATCAACTGGTATACGCTTGACTTCCAGCCAATGGATAATCAAGGAGCTGAAGAAGAAGAAGCGCAGGATGATCCGGAGGCTTCAACTCACCAAGACTCATAAGCCGACTTACCAGTCATAGTGTTTTGATGCTATGCCCGAAAAACACTTGTCCTTTCAAGCCGTCAGATGCCTTGCAATAGGCTAGTTAAACAATTCTGATCTGTCACGCTATCGTGTGTGTTTATCTGCATAACACTACCGACCCATCATTAAAGATCCGCCACTTATGCTTTATAATATTATCAACTATGCAGGTCAGACTTATCACTTTTCTTGCACATAAACAGATCGCAAGTGCCCTGGCGGTTTACCCCAGGGCGGGTCACAATACCCCATATAAAAACCACTAATGACTAAATAGTCCATAACCAGGGCCGGTTTATCAAAGCCTCAGATAGTAATAACAAAATAAATATCGTACTTGTGATATTTATGCATATTGTCGGCTTATCATGCCAGTAAGGGTAACAGCCCGAAAGATAGAGCACAACGCCTTGTTCGATTTAGTCATGCCGCCGGCTCATCACGCCGTATGCAGCAAGGTGCAAAATCCCAAAGCTTAGAGCCAGAAATCGAAGCACAAAAATCATCATATACTGGCGACTTAAAGTCCAAAGCCAGGCCGGGTTAATAAACTCCAGATAGATTCATATATGAACCATAAGGCATCATGGCCCTAATTAGTTTTCAACCATGTATCAACATGGCATAAAAGAGGAACCTCAAAAAGTGTTCAAATCAAATATAAATAAAATAAAACAAAAACAAGGCGTTCATAGGCTGCCAAGCCTCCAGTTCTAGCGTTATTCAAGGGCCACATAGCCGCTGAGTTAAACTTTAATTCAAACCTCGTAAGCCGGACCTCACATGACCAATCGATGTTTTAACTTTGACAAATTCAGGGTCTTTAAAAGATTGATTGTCAAGAGTACGGTGAGTCATTCCAGGATTACCTGGTCGGAGTGGCGGGCAAACAAAGGTAGGATAACTCGGATTTTTTGGTGAATACACCTGGCGTCCAAGCCTATTACAAGGGTCATCAAAGCTCTGTTCAGTAACAAGAAGCCCCAAGTAATATTTCATTCCAGGCATATAATCCGGATCAGTAGGGTAGTCATAGGTATGCTCAACGAGCAGGAAGCCCCCAAGTATTTTGTAATCATGGCGTACAAGCCGGATCAAGAGGGTAGTCATAGCTATGCTCAATAAGCAGGAAGCCCCCAAGTGATCATATGAAGTAACAATAAAGACTCACATTCTCAGAAATGAACGACAGAGGCCCTGAATTATCAGGGATGCTGGCTTTATTATATTCATCATAATATATACATGGATAGAAATATGTACCTCACAAGGGCCAATGGCTCGAGTGTAATAAGGCCGAAGATGAGCAATATTCCACGGTCAGCGGGTTTCCTCCTCCGACGTGCGTGAGTCCTTGTGGTCTCGAACATCAATAAGGTAGTATGATCCGTTGTTCAAATTTTTGCTGACCACAAGGGGTCCTTCCCAAGGTGGGGATAGCTTGTGCATATCAGTTTGATCTTGGACAAGCCGGAGCACCAAATCTCCTTCTTGTAAGGTTCTGGTTTTAACCCGGATGCTGTGATAACAATGCAGATCCTGCTGGTAAATCGTCGAACGAGCCGCCGCATGGTCACGCTCCTCATCCAAAAAGCCAAGATCATCCTGACGTGCTTTTTTATTACCAGCTTCAACATAAGCCGCCACACGGGGCGTATCATGACGGATTTCACTAGGGAGAACCGCCTATGCTCCGTAAACCAAGAAGAAAGGCATGTAACCCGTAGATCTGTTGGGGGTAGTATTGATGCTCCATAACACTAAGGGCAATTCCTCCTACCACCAACCCGGCGTCCTCTGCAAAGGGACCATAATCCGGGGCTTGATGCCTCTCAAAATTTCTTGATTGGCTCTTTCAGCTTGGCCATTGGACTGCGGGTGAGCCACTGACGACACATCAAGTCGCATATGCTCTCGTTGACAGAATTCTTTCATGGCACCTTTGGACAGATTAGTGTCATTATCAGTTATAATGTTGTGGGGATAACCAAAACGGAAAATCACCTTTTTGATGAATTGAACCGTTGTCACCACGTCACACTTACTGACCGGCTCTACCTCAACCCACTTTGTAAATTTTTCAACTGCCACAAAAATGTGGGTCTTTTTTTACTTGGACCGTTTGAAAGGTCCAACCATATCAAGCCCCCAGACCGCAAACGACCAAGTTATTGGAATCATCCTCAATTCTTGAGCCGGCACATGAGCTCTTCTAGAAAATTTCTAACAACCATGACATTTACTGACCAAATCCTCCGCATCAAAATGAGCCGTCAGCCAATAAAACCCATGATGAAAAGCCTTGGCTGCGAGAGATTTAGAGCCGGCATGATGACCACAATCTCCTTCATGAATCTCTTGTAGAATCTCACGGCCCTCCTCAGGAGAAACACAATGTTGAAACACCCATGTGACACTGCAGCAGTGCAATTCTCCATTGACAATAGTCATTGACATAGACCGCCGGGTTATCTGCCTGGCCAAAGTTTCATATTCAGGTAACTCGCCCCGAGCCATATAAGCCAAATATGGAACTGTCCAATCAGGAATATCATGAAGAACCGCCACCAATTGTACCTTCCACTACATGAATCAAGCACTTTGCCATCTGCCATGGTTGACGGCAAAGGCATGCCTGGCAGACGGCAAAGGTCTTTGTCGTCCGCCAGCAAACGGCAACATGTCCGGCTGAATAGGCTACGGCGAAGGGCTCTTTGTCGCCTGCTGGCGGACGACAAAGATGAAATGGTCTTTGTCATCTGCTAGCAGACGGCAAAGGACCTCGACGGCACACGTCATATCTTATGGCCGTTAGGGGGTTAATGGTGCGCTTTGTCGTCTGCTAGCGGACGACAAAGACCATTTCATCTTTGTCGTCAGCCAGCGGACGGCAAAGTAACCAAATAGGCCAGCCCCCAGGTTGCACAGGTAGCTGCCACGTGGCGGCTTTGCCATCCGCTAGCTTACGGCAAAGCTCTTTGCTGTTTGCCAGCGGACGACAAAGAGCATGTATAGCCCCTGTTTTTTTCTATTTTTTCTTAAATTCATCCAATTTCAACACACAAGTTAGAACACACAAATTTCACAGAAGACACATCCAACACACAAGTTTCATCATATATACATACATAACCAACACATAGTTCCATCCATACATATTACAATAATTTCACATTGTTCATCCAACACCTATATATCCATCCATATAACAAGTTCCGCATTGTTCATCGATACAAAATAAAAGCAGAAAGGGAAAAGAAGCGCTCCATCCATGCAAGCTTCCATGAAGTAAATGAAATCTGCAAAATGGAACAAAGTTAGAAGAAGAAGACTAGAAGAAGAAGGAGAAGAAGACTAGAAGAAGAAGTAAGCATACTTAGGTAAAATGGAGCTAACCTAGCTAATTATGCCATTTTTGAGTGAACTAAGCATATTATGCCATTTTTGATATAAAGCAGCTAAGTATAGGTCTTTATTGAGCTAACCTCGGTAACTAAGTATATTAGAGCTAACTTAGAGCTAACTTAGGTCATTTTGGAGGAGAAGAAGAAGAAGAAGACTAGAAGAAGAACAAGGTTTTTACCCTTTTCCTTCTCATTCTTCTTCTTTTATTCTTTCTTTCTTCTTCTATTCTTTCTTTTTCTCCTCTTCCTTGTTTTTCTTCTTCTTATTCCTTATTTGTGTCATTTTAGAGCTTACATATGTAATTATGCCATTTTTTAGCTAACTAAGCTTATTATGTCAATTTGGAGGAAAATAAGGTAAGTATAGGTCATTTTTGTGCTAACATAAGTAATTATGCCATTTTAGCTAACATAGGTAAAATGGATCATTTTGGAGCTAACCTAGCTAAAATGGATCATATTGGAGGTAACCTAGGTAAACTTTGTCATTTTGGAGCTAACCTAGGTAAAATGGATTATATTGGAGCTAACCTAGGTTAAATGTGTCATTTTGCAGCTAACTTAACTAATTATGCCATTTTTGAGTTAACTAAGCATAAATATGCCATTTTTTACACAAGTAAGCCAAGTGTATGTCATTATTGAGCAAACCTAGGTAACTAAGCATATTAGAGATAACTTAGCATATTAGAAAACAACATCAACAACACTTAATTAATTTCGTAGGTTAGTTGGCGATGGCAATTGGCACCTTTCAAAACTAGGGATTTTTAGACATGAAAGTAAACTGAAAATGTTGAAAAATAGAGCATAGTAATCTAAAAAATACACTCAAAATTAATTAAGTGTTCTGAAATCAATAAAACAACAACTTATAAGAAATAACCCCAAGTTATTCGTCTCGCCTGCTTTCATTTAGCTTATATCTGCTAGTGCCCCTGGATTCCATCATCATTCACAATCAGCCCGTGTTGTGTTGTGACGTGTTGTTGCCCTAGTGGGCAGTTCCCCATTAGCATGCCACTTCTATCCATACTTTTCTAGCAAAATCAGAAGCGGATTCATCACACACAAATCCTCTTTACATGATATTACTAGTATAAAAGGAAGAGGGAGATCGAATTCTTTGGACCAAATTATCTGGCTTCCGAGGGACTGACTCATCACTGTATTATTATAGAGCTGGGCTCAACAGTGTTTAACTACCAAAGAGTAGTCGTTCAGTTCATTTTATCAAAAAAAAGTAGTTCAGTTCATGGTCGTGCTAAGCTGTGGAGGTGGCTGGCTCATTACTATGATTGATTGGTCGATGAAGGAAGGGATAATATGAAGATGCTGGAGACAGCTAGCAGGACGAGCTCCGGAACTGACCACTCTATCCGTGTCTACCAACTAACAATAACACGAACAAGCTGACCACTCTGTTCATAATACAACAATTCAATTCAGATAAATTAAGCCTACACATTATTTGCCCTATCTTAACATGTATCTAAACTACTAGCCCTGCTAATTAACAACCACCGACTAATCAAGAAACCAAACCTCTCTCAATCATCATCATCGTCATCCACTAATCAACAATGGGCAGCAAAAAATAAACCAAGGAAAAAAACATTATCATCACACGCACAACACATCTTGCAGAGAAGAACAGAGAAGCCATGATTGGCCCCCTCTATAAGGGGCACTCCAAACCCGAGCCAAAGCATGCCGTTCTCCGGCTTGACGACGAGGCCTGGCGAGGGAGTGCTGGCGCGCGCCATGACCTGATCAGCAATTCCCGCGGCGTGCGCCACCGGCCGGAACCCGGCCATGGCGAAGCTAAACCTAAACCTAAACCTAAACCTAAAACTAAACTAAAACCTAAACAGAGAGAGAGAAGAGGGAGGCAAGAGGGAGGGGTGGTGCACCGCGGTGTTGGGGACGGTCGGGGTCGGGGGAGGGGCCGGACGGGGGGTCGACGGTGACGGCAGTGGTCAAGGCCCGGAGGGGCCGGAGCTCTGGCCAAGTGGTCGACGATGGGACTCGGGTGGCAAGGCAGAGGCGTGGCGTCAGAGAGGCGAGGTAGAGGCCTCGGGCAAGGACGTGGGGCGGAGCTCGGGCGGCGGGGGGTCGGGGCGGGGGGCGAGGCGAGGAGGAGGTGGTGATGGGGCGGGGCGGAGCTCGGGGCGCGGGGGTGGGAGGTTGGGGCGGCGGCGGGGGCGGGAGGTCGGGGTGGGGGCGGCGACGCGGGTGAGGTGAGGGCTGGGAGAGAGAGAGAGGGGGGAGGGTGAGGTGAGGTGGGGCACGTGGGGTGGGGCCGGGAGGAAACGGACGTTAAAACGGACATATTCTTTGTCGTCTGCTGGCTGACGGCAAAGAATCTTTGCCATCTGTTGGCTGGCGGCAAAGAATCTTTGTTGTCGGCGAGCTGACGGCAAAGAAACTAGCCGTTAGGTCGCTCTTACAGTCCGCCACCCGCCATCTTTGCCGTCTGCGAGCAGACGGGAAAGATTCTATGCCGTCAGATGGCTCACGGCAAACATCTTCTTTGTTGTCCGCTCTTTCTTTGCCGTCAGCTAGCCGAGGGCAAAGAGATAGCTGCTACGTCTCGAGCTTGCGTTGGATTTCCCCGAAGAGGACAGGATGATGCAGCACAGTAGCGTAAGTATTTCCCTCAGTTTTTGAGAACCAAGGTATCAATCCAGTAGGAGACTACGCGCAAATCCCTCGTGACTGCAAGAACGATAGCTACTCGCAACCAACGCTTAGGGGTTGTCAATCCCTTCACGGTCACTTATTTAGAGTGAGATCTGATAGAGATAATATTTTTGGTATTTTTGGTATAAAGATGCAAAGTAAAAAGTAAAAGCAAAGCAAGTAAATAAAGTGATGGAGATTGATATGATGAGAATAGACCCGGGGCCATAGGTTTCACTAGTGGCTTCTCTCAAGAGCATAAGTATTCTACGGTGGGTGAACAAATTCTTGTTGAGCAATTGATGTAATTGAGCATAGTTATGAGGTTATCCAGGCAATGATCATGTATATAGGCATCACGTCCGTGACAAGTAGACCAAACGATTCTCGCATCTACTACTATTACTCCACTCATCGACCGCTATCCAGGATGCATCTAGAGTATTAAGTTAAAAACAGAGTAACGCCTTAAGCAAGATGACATGATGTAGAGGAATAAATTCATGCAATATGATAAATACCCCATCTTGTTATCCTCGATGGCAACAATACAATACGTGCCTTGCAACCCCTTCATCACTAGGTAAGGACACCGCAAGATTGAACCCAAAGCTAAGCACTTCTCCCATTACAAGAACTACCAATCTAGTTGGCCAAACCAAACGGATAATTCAAGAGACTTGCAAAGATAACTTAATCATACATAAAAGAATTCAGAGAAGAATCAAATATTTTCCATAGATAAGCTGGATCATAAACCCACAATTCATCGGTCTCAACAAACACACCGCAAAAAGAAGATTACATCGAATAGATCTCCACGAGAGAGGGGGAGAACATTGTATTGACATCCAAAAAGAGAGAAGAAGCCATCTAGCTACTAACTATGGACCAAAAGGTCTGAAGTAAACTACTCACACTTCATCGGAGGGGCTATGGTGTTGATGTAGAAGCCCTCCGTGGTGGATGCCCCCTCCGGCGGAGCTCCGGAACAGGCCCCAAGATGGGATCTCGTGGATACGGGGAGTTACGGTGGTGGAATTAGGTTTTTGGCTGCTCTCGTGATCTGTTGGGGGTACGTAGGTATATATAGGAGGAAGGAGTACGTCGGTGGAGCGTCAGGGGGCCCACGAGGCAGGGGGGCGCGCCCAGGGGGGAGGGGCCCTCCACCCTCGTGACCGCCTCTGGCACTCCTTGGAGTAGGGTCCAAGTCTCCTGGATCACGTTCGGTGAGAAAATCACGTTCCCGAAGGTTTCATTCCGTTTGGACTCCGTTTGATATTCCGTTTCTTCGAAACACTCAAATAGGCAAAAAACAGCAATTCTGGGCTGGGCCTCCGGTTAATAGGTTAGTCCCAAAAATAATATAAAAGTGGAAAATAAAGCCCAATATAGTCCAAAACAATAGATAAAGTAGCATGGAGCAATCAAAAATTATAGATACGTCGGAGACGTATCGTGCAGCCAACCAAGCTTAATTCCCGCCGTCCTCGAGTAGGTAAATGATAAAAAGAGAATTTTTGATGCGGAGTGATACTTTGGCATAATTTCAATGTAAATCTTCTTAATTGTGATATGAATATTCAGATCCGAAAGATTCAAGACAAAAGTTCATATTGACATAAAAATAATAATACTTCAAGCACACTAATCAAAATAATTATGTCATCTCAAAATAACATGGCCAAAGAAAGTTCATCCCTACAAAATCATATAGTTAGGCTATGCTTCATTTTTGTCATACAAAGATGTTCCCAACTTCTATACCCCCGATGACAAGCCAAGCAATTGTTTCATACTTAAATAATCTCAAACTTTTTCAACCTTCACGCAATACATGAGTGTGAGCCATGGATATAGCACTATGGGTGGAATAGAATATGTTGATGGGGATTGTGTGGAGAAGACAAAAAAAAGTCTCACATTGACGAGGCTAATCAACGGGCTATGGAGATGCCCATCAATTGATGTCAACATGAGGAGTAGGGATTGCCATGCAACGGATGCACTAGAGCTATGAATGCTCAACAAAAGAAAACTAGTGGGTGTGCATCCAACTTGCTTGCTCATGAAGACCTAGGGCATTTGAGGAAGCCCATCGTAGGAATATACTAGCCAAGTTCTATAATGAAAAATTCCCACTAGTATATGAAAGTGATAACTTATGAGACTCACTATATGAAAAACATGGTGCTACTTTGAAGCACAATATATGAGACTCACTACATGAAGAACGAGGTGCTACTTTGAAGCACAAAATATGAGAATCATTACATGAAGAACATGGTGCTATTTTGAAGCACAAGTGTGGAAAAAAGAGATAGTAGCATTGCCCTTTTTTTTGGGCCTTTCTTTTTTTGGCCTTTCTCTTTTTTGGGGCAATGCTCTAATAATGATGATCATCACACTTCTATTGATTACAACATGAGGATTACAACTCGAAACTAGAACAAGGTATGACTCTATATGAATGCCTCCGGTGATGTCTTTGGGATGGTGCAATGAATCAAGAGTGACATGTATGAAAATAATGCATGGTGGCTTTGCCACAAATACGATGTCAACTACATGATCATGCAATGGCAATATTACAAAAGTAAAGTATGTCATGATGATGATGGTGGAAGTTGCATGGCAATATATCTCGGAATGGCTATGGAAATGCCATAATAGGTAGGTATGGTGGCTGTTTTGAGGAAGATATAAGGAGGTTTATGTGTGATAGAGCGTATCGTATCACGGGGTTTGGATGCACCGTGAAATTTGCGCCAACTCTCAATGTGAGAAAGGGCAATGCACTGCATCAAGAGGCTAGCAATGGTGGAAAGGTAAAAGTGCGTATAATCCATGGACTCAACATTAGTCAAAAGAACTCATATACTTATTGCAAAAATTTAGAAGTAATCAAAAATTCAAGTACTACGCGCATGCTCCTAGGGGGATAGATTGGTAGGAAAAGACCATCGCCATTCCCCGACCGCCACTCATAAGGATGCACAAGCCAGGTACACTTCATGTTTCAAATTTGTTACACAACTTTAACCATACGTGCATGCTACGGGACTTACAAACTTCAACACAAGCATTTCTCAAATTCACAACTACTCAACCAGCATGACTTTGATATTATTACCTCCATATCTCAAAACAATTATCAAGCATCAAACTTATCTTAGTATTCAACGCACTCAAAAGAAAGTTTCACATATCTTGAACACCAAGTATATTAACATTAAGCAAATTACCATGCTATTAATGACTCTCAAAATAATCTAAGTGAAGCATGAGAGATCAAGTTTCTTTAAAACAAATCCACAACCGTGCTCTAAAAGATCTAAGTGAAGCACTAGAGCAAAAATTATCACGCTCAAAAAGATATAAGTGATGCACTATGAGCAAACTATCAAGCTCAAAAGATATAAGTGAAGCACATAGAGTATTCTATCAAATTTCAATTCATATATGGCTCTATCAAAAGGTGTGTACAGCAAGGATGATTGTGGTAACTAACAAGCAAAGACTCAAATAATACAAGATGCTCCAAGCAAAACACATATCATGTTGGTGAATAAAAATATAGCTCCAAGTAAATTACTGATGGAAGTGGATTTAAAGAGGGATGCCTTCCGGGCATCCCCAAGATTTGACTTTTTGGTGTCCTTGGATTATCTTGGAGGTGCCATGGGAATCCCCAAGCTTAGGCTCTTGCCACTCCTTGTTCCATAATCCATCAAAAGAATTCACCCAAAACTTGAAAACTTCACAACACAAAACTCAATAGAAATCTCGTGAGCTCCGTTAGAGAAAGAAAACAAAAGACTACTTTAAGGTACTGTAATAAACTCATTATTTATTTATATTGGTGTTAAACCTACTGTATTCCAACTTCTCTATGGATTATAAACTATTTTACTAGCCATAGATTCATCAAAATAAGCAAACAACACACGCAAAACAGAATCTGTCAAAAACAGAACAGTCTGTAGTAATCTGTAACTAACGCAAACTTCTGGAACCAAACAAATTCTACCAAAATTAGAAGACCTGGAAAATTTGTTTATTGATCAGCATCAATTGGAATCACTATTTTATCATGTTCTGGTGATTTTTAACAATTCGGGCACTGAGCACAAAGATTCTGGAAATTACAGCAAGATCAAATAACTATCATCCAAGAAGATCCAATAGGTCCAACTTGGCACAAACACTAATTAAAAGATAAAATCACATCTAAACAGAGTCTAGATGGATTATTTATTCCTAAACATAACCAAAACAAAAACACAAAATAAAATTGGGTTGCCTCCCAACAAGCGCTATCGTTTAACGCCCCTAGCTAGGCATAAAAGCAAAGATAGATCTAGGTATTGCCATCTTTGGTAGGCAATCCATAAGTGGATCTCATGATAGATTCATATGGTAATTTTATTTTCTTTCTAGGAAAGTGTTCCATGCCTTTCTTTAATGGAAATTGGAATCTAATATTATATTCCTTCATATCAATAATTGCACCAATCGTTCTAAGGAAAAGTCTACCAAGAATAATAGGACATGAAGGATTGCAATCTATATCAAGAACAATAAAACCTACGGGCACATAATTCCTATTTGCAACAATAAGAACATTATTAATTCTTCCCATAGGCTTTTTAATAGTGGAATCCGCAAGATGCAAGTTTAGAGACCAATCATCAAAATCACGGAAATCTAGCAAATCACACAAAGTTTTGGGAATAGTAGAGACACTAGCACCCAAATCACACAAAGCATGAAACTCATAATTTTTATTTTTAATTTTAATAGTAGGTTCCCACTCATCATGGAGTTTCCTAGGGATAGAAATTTTCAACTCAAGCTTTTCTTCATAAGATTGCATTAAGGCATCAACAATGTGTTCGGTAAAAGCCTTATTTTGACTATAAGCATGAGGAGAATTTAACACGGATTGCAACAAGGAAATACAATCAATTAAAGAGCAATTTTCATAATTAAATTCCTTGAGATCCAAAATAGTGGGTTTAGCAATATATCGATTTTTATTTCTTTCAATCCCACTTTTATCAATTTCATCATTAAGATCTAAAAACTCCGAATTTCTTAGAATGCCTTCTAGGTAAAGGAAGATCATATTCAGTTTCATCAAGATTCATATTGCAAAACAAAGATTTAATAGGGGACGTATCAATAACTTTTAGATCTTCATCTTGATTTTCATAGAAATTAGAAGAACATGCTTTAATAAAGGCATCTTTGGAAGCACACATCCTAGCGGTTCTTTCTTTGCACTCATCAATGGAAATTCTCATAGCTTTGAGAGACTCATTGATATCATGCTTAGGAGGAATAGATCTAATCTTTAAAGAATCAACATCAAGAGAAATTCTATCAACGGTCCTAGCCAAATCATCAACTTTAAGCAATCTCTCTTCAAGCAAAGCATTAAAATTCTTTTGTGAATTCATAAAATCTTTAACACTACTCTCAAATTCAGAGGGCATCTTATTAAAATTTCCATAAGAGTTGTTGTAGGAATTTCCATAATTATTAGAAGGATTACTAGGATAAGGCCTAGGATTAAAATTCCCTCTATAATGCTGCGTTGTTTCCAAAACTATTCCTACCAACAAAATTCACATCCATAGATTCATTATTATTCTCAATCAAGGTAGATAAAGGCATATTATTGGGATCAAGAAACACTCTTAGCAAATAAATTCATAAGTTCATCCATCTTTCCACTCAAAACATTGATTTCTTCTATAGCATGCACCTTTTTATTAGTAGATCTTTCAAGATGCCATTGAGAATAATTAACCATAATATTATCTAGGAGTTTAGTAGCATCTCCTAAAGTGATTTCCATAATAGTGCCTCCCGCGGCCGAATCTAAAAGATTTCTAGAAGCAAAATTCAATCCAGCATAATTTTTTTGTATAATCATCCATAAGTTCAAACCATGAGTAGGACAATTACATAGCATTAATTTCATTCTCTCCCAAGCTTGTGCAACATGTTCATGATCAAGTTTCTTAAAATTCATAATATCGTTCCTAAGAGAGATAATCTTAGCGGGAGGAAAATACTTAGAGATAAAAGCATCTTTGCACTTGTTCCAAGAGTCAATACTATTTTTAGGCAAAGATGAAAACCACACTTTAGCACGATCTCTAAGCAAAAAAGGAAATAGCTTCAATTTAACGACATCATTATCGACATCTTTTTTCTTTTGCATATCACATAAATCGACGAAGCCATTCAGATGAGTAGCGACATCTTCACTAGGAAGGCCGCCGAATTGATCTTTCATAACAAGATTCAACAAAGCAGTATTTATTTCACAAGATTCAGTATTGGCAAGAGGAGCAATCGGAGAGCTAAGGAAATCATTATTATTGGTATTGGTGAAATCACACAATTTGGTAGCATCTTGAGCCATCGCGACGAACAAGCAAACTAACACACGAGCAAACAAAAGGCAAAGGGAAAAGGCAAAGGGAAAAGAGGAGGAGATTGGGAAAGAGAGGGCGAATAAAACGGCAAGGGTGAAGTGGGGGAGAGGAAAACGAGAGGCAAATAGCAAATAATGTAATGCAAGAGATAGGGATTGTGATGGGTACTTGGTATGTTGACTTTATGTAAGCCTCCCGACAACGGCGCCAGAAATTCTTCTTGCTACGCCTCGAGCTTGTGTTGGATTTCCCGAAGAGGAGAGGATGATGCAGCACAAGAGCGTAAGTATTTCCTCAGCTTTTGAGAACCAAGGTATCAATCCAAGAGGAGACTACGCGCAAGTCCCTCGTGACTGCACAAAGCGATAGCTACTCGCAACCAACGCTTAGGGGTTGTCAATCCCTTCACGGTCACTTACGAGAGTGAGATCTGATAGAGATAATATTTTTGGTATTTTGGTATAAAGATGCAAAGTAAAAAGTAAAAGCAAAGCAAGTAAATAAAGTGATGGAGATTGATATGATGAGAATAGACCCGGGGGCCATAGATTTCACTAGTGGCTTCTCTCAAGAGCATAAGTATTCTACGGTGGGTGAACAAACTACTGTTGAGCAATTGACAGAATTGAGCATAGTTATGAGGTTATCCAGCAATGATCATGTATATAGGCATCACATCCGTGACAAGTAGACCGAAACGATTCTGCATCTACTACTATTACTCCACTCATCAACCGCTATCCGGCATGCATCTAGAGTATTAAGTTAAAAATAGAGTAACGCCTTAAGCAAGATGACATGATGTAGAGGAATAAATTCATGCAATATGCTAAATACCCCATCTTGTTATCCTCGATGGCAACAATACAATACGTGCCTTGCAACCCCTTCATCACTAGGTAAGGACACCGCAAGATTGAACCCAAAGCTAAGCACTTATCCCATTGCAAGAACTACCAATCTAGTTGGCCAAACCAAACGGATAATTCGAAGAGACTTGCAAAGATAACTTAATCATACATAAAAGAATTCAGAGAAGAATCAAATATTTTCCGTAGATAAGCTGGATCATAAACCCACAATTCATCGGTCTCAACAAACACACCGCAAAAAGAAGATTACATCGAATAGATCTCCACAGGAGAGGGGGAGAACATTGTATTGACATCCAAAAAGAGAGAAGAAGCCATCTAGCTACTAACTATGGACCCGAAGGTCTAAAGTAAACTACTCACACTTCATCAGAGGGGCTATGGTGTTGATGTAGAAGCCCTCCATGGTGGATGCCCCCTCCGGCGGAGCTCCAGAACAGGCCCCAAGATGGGATCTCGTGGATACAGGAAGTTACGGCGGTGGAATTAGGTTTTTGGCTGCTCTCGTGATCTGTTGGGGGTACGTAGGTATATATAGGAGGAAGGAGTACGTCGGTGGAGCGTCAGGGGGCCCACGAGTGGGGCGAGCCTGTGGGAGGGGCTCGCCTCACCCTCGTGACCGCCTGCACTCCTTGGAGTAGGGTCCAAGTCTCTGGATCACGTTAGGTGAGAAAATCACGTTCGAAGGTTTCATTCCGCTTTGGACTCCGTTTGATATTCCGCTTTCTTGAAACACCGAAATAGGCAAAAACAACAATTCGGGCTGGGCCTCCAGTTAATAGGTTAGTCCCAAAAATAATATAAAAGTGGAAAATAAAGCCCATTATAGTCCAAAACAATAGATAAAGTAGCATGGAGCAATCAAAAATTATAGATACGTTGGAGACGTATCAATAGCTGACGGCAAAGATCCTGATTCCAGTAGTGTTCGGGTCAGGAATAGCAAGATCTTCCTCTGTAGGCAACTTGAATGAATGGTTATGCAGAATATCAAGGAAAACATTAGGTGGCACTGTCTTACGCTGGGACCCTAACCGGCTCAAAGCATCAGCCGCCTCATTTTTCCTGCGATCAACATGTTCCACTTGATAACCTTTGAAATGACCTGCGATAGCAACAACCTCGCGGTGGTAAGCCGCCATGAGTGGGTCTTTAGAATCCCAAGTGCGTGAAACTTGCTGAGCCACCAAATCCGAGTCACCGAAACACCTCACCCGGCTTAGATTCATCTCTTTAGCCATCTGAAGACCATGAAGTAAGGCTTCATACTCAGCTGCATGGTTAGTACAAGGGAACATCAACCTTAAAACATAACAAAATTTATCACCTCGTGGGGAAGTCAAAATAACTCCAGCCCCCGGGCCTTCCAACTGCCTGGATCCATCAAAGTGAATAGTCCAATATGTGATATCCGGCTTCTCCTTAGGCATCTACAGCTCTGTACAATCATTGATAAAATCCACAAGTGCTTGAGACTTGATGGTTGTGCGAGGCATGTATTTCAAACCACGGGGTCCAAGCTCAATAGCCCACTTGGCTACCCGACCTGTGGCTTCTCTGTTTTGAATAATATTCCCTAAAGGAGCAGAACTAACAGTGATGGGATGACCCAGAAAATATTGCTTGAGCTTTTGACTAGCCATGAACACCCCATATAACATCTTCTGCAAATGCGGATACCTCTGCTTGGACTCAATGAGCACCTCACTGATGTAATAAACCGGCCGCTGAACCGGCTATGCCTTGCTTGATTCCTACCTCTCCACAACAATTGCCATGCTAACAGCCCGGCTATTGGCAGCCACATATAACAACAAGGGCTCTTTATCAATGGGAGGAGGGCTCTTTATCAATGGGAGGAGCAAGGATCGGCGGCTCAGCTAACTATTTCTTCAAGTCTTCAAACGCCTGATCAGCAGCATCACTCCAGACAAAGTGATATGTTTTCTTCATATTTTGGTACAAAGGGATAGCCTTTTCTCCCAACTGGCTTATGAACCGGCTTAAGGCCGCAATACGACCCGCCAGACGCTGAACATCATTGATACACGCCGGTTTAGCCAAGGAAGTAATAGCCTTGATCTTTTCCGGGTTAGCCTCAATGCCTCTTTCAGAAACCAACAAACCTAAGAGCTTGTCTGCTGGTACGCCAAAGACACATTTGGCCGGGTTAAGCATCATATTGTAAACCAGGAGATTGTCAAAGGTCTCTTTTAAATCATCTATCAAGGTCTCTTTCTTCCTTGATTTCACCACAATATCATCCACATAAGCATGAACATTGCGCCCAATCTGATCATGGAGGAAATTCTGCACACATAGCTGGTAAGTCGCATGGGCACTCTTGAGCCCAAAAGGCATAGACACATAACAGAAGGCTCCAAAAGGAGTGATGAAGGCTGTCTTCTCCTGGTCCTTAGCTGCCATCTTGATATGATGATATCAAGAATAAGCATCCAAAAAACTCAAACTCTCACAACCCACTATAGCATCAATAATCTGATCAATATGAGGGAGAGCAAAATGATCATCCGGGCAGGCCTTATTAAGATCTATATAATCCACGCACATGCACCAAGTGCCATTCTTGTTAAGTACCAGCACCGGATTAGCCAACCATTTAGGATGAAAAACTTCAACAATGAACCCAGCTGCCAAGAGCCGGGCCACTTCTTCTCCAATGGCCTTACGCATCTCTTCATTAAAGCAACGAAGGAATTGCTTGACCGGCGTAAACTTCGGCTCAATATTGAGAGTGTGCTCAGCGAGTTCCCTCGGTACACCTGGCATATCAGAAGGCTTCCATGCTGAAAGCACAAGTGCTCCCTGAGTGGTTTTGGTAATTAATGTCAACATATCTCTTGTTGGACTAATGCTTCTACCCAGTATGTTTCAGATAAGTTCATCAATGGAGTGGCATGGACCAGAGGATGTGGAACCTCTTCAAGTTGTTGAGGACAAAGGATTGGCTCAAGCTCAAAGCTCAGGACTCCACATTTTCCATTTTAGTGATCCAAGATCTCATTGAGTCCTTAGGAAAGCCAATACTATTAAGAGGGGATGAGGTGTTGCTTAATGGCTTGCTTGCTCAAAGTGCTTAGTGATATTCTCCAAAGCCCTCAACCACTTTCTCACATCCACATATGTCCCAAACCAAAAGTCAAACTCGGCCCCACCGAATCTTTCTATCCGGCGCCAACGAGTTCTCTTGACATAGCCACTACCAGAAACCCTAATCAATTCGGTCTCGCCGATAGGGATCTCAGTCTCACCAAGATGGGATTGCAAACTCTCTGTTACCTATTTGCAATAATTTCGGTCTCACCAAAATATGAAATCGGTCTCACCGAGATTGCAATGCAAACTCTCTGTTTCCCTTTCGTAACGTTTCGGTCTAACCGAGATGAGTGAATCGGTCCCACCGAGTTTGCCTGACCAACTCTGTGTTTGTCTATTACCAAAATCGGTCTCATCGAGTTTGTGTAATCGGTCTCACCAAGATTACGTTATGCCCTAACCCTAACGAAATCGGCCTCACCGAGTTGACGTGTCGGTCCCACCGAAAACCCTAACGGTCACATTATGAACTAAATCGGTCTAACCGAGTTTAACGATTCGGTCCCACCAAGTTTGGTAAATTGTGTGTAACGGTTAGATTTTGTGTGGAGGCTATATATACCCATCCACCCACTCTTCATTCATGGAGAGAGCCATCAGAACATGCCTACACTTCCAAGAT
The DNA here is from genome assembly GCA_021605145.1 of Aegilops bicornis. Classification (NCBI taxonomy): domain Eukaryota; kingdom Viridiplantae; phylum Streptophyta; class Magnoliopsida; order Poales; family Poaceae; genus Aegilops; species Aegilops bicornis. The sequence continues at coordinate 287,428,017 of CM038674.1, read as the reverse complement.
ACATTTTCTGCGAGAGAACCACCTACACTTGTGTTGAGGTCAAGATATTCCATTCCAACCACATAAATCTTGATCTCTAGCCTTCCCCAAGTTGCTTTCCACTCAAATCATCTTTCCACCAAATCCAAATCCTGTGTGAGAGAGAGAGAGAGTTGAGTATTGGGGAGACTATCATTTGAAGCACAAGAGAAGGGAGTTCTTCATCAACACACCATTTGTTACTTCTTGGAGGGTGGTGTCTCCTAGATTGGCTACGTGTCACTTGGGAGCCTCCATCAAGATTTTGGAGTTGAACCAAGGAGTTTGTAAGGGCAAGGAGATCGCCTACTTCGTGAAGATCTACCCAAGTGAGGCAAGTCCTTCGTGGGCGACGACCATGGTGGGATAGACAAGGTTGCTTCCCAGTGGACCCTTCGTGGGTGGAGCCCTCTTTGGACTCGCGCAACCTTACCCTTCGTGGGTTGAAGTCTCCATCAACGTGGATGTATAGCACCACCTATTGGAACCACGGATAAAAAATCTCCGTGTCTCCAAATTGCGTTTGCACACTCCAATCCCATCCCTTTACATTCTTGCAACTTGCATGCTTTACTTTCCGCTACTCATATACTCTTGTCATTCTTGCTTGATATGTTTTGTGAATGTTTAAACTTGTGCCAAAACTCCACATCAACTTAAGGAAACTAAAAACTGCAACTTTTCTTCTTAGAGTCTATTCACCCCCCTCTAGACACCTCTTCTCGATCCTTTCAATTGGTATCCGAGCTCTGGTCTCCATTGCCTTGGTTTAATCACCATTGGAGGAAGATGGATGTGTCTACATTTGGGAGTCTTAGACATAGAGTGCCTATTCTTGATGGAGAGTTCTTTCATGAATGGAAAAATGAGATGCTTGAGATTTTCAATGAATATCATTTGAACAAGTACATTACTAGCCCTTGTGCACCTCATGTTGATCCTTTGCATCATACCCTTGATGAGTCTATTGACATGATCCGCAACCTTAGAACTGTTAATCTTATCACTAGAGGATTGCCTAGAAACTTGATTGGACGTTTGCCTACTCTTGAGTGTGCCTACACTATATGGAGATTTCTTGAGGAAATATTTCCAAACTTTTCATTGCAAAACTTAGATGAAATTCTCCATAAGTCTATTGCCTTGAGTAAGATGAGTACTAGTGATCCTAAATTTGATGATTGCCTATTTGAGCTTCGTGACCTCATGCGTGCCAAAGGAGATGTTGGAATTATTAGCAATATCATTTCCAAAGCTATTAGAATTCATAAACATGACCATTGTGATGATCATTTATCTAATGAATTACCCTCTCTAGGAGTTGATCAATCACAAGACGATGTTGAACATGGATACTATGATGAGGATGATGATAGTGACTATGATCTTGATGATGCGATGAGACACTTTGGTCTTATGGCTAACCTTCACAGCTACATGGCCGGAGGAAAGGAATGGGTCCTTGATAGTGGATGTACTGACCATATGACCGGAGACAAGGATATATTTCGTGAGCTTGTTGAAAACAACGGTCCTCGGAAGTATGTCACCTTTGGTGATAACTCAAAGGGTAAGGTGGTTGGCCTCGGTAAGGTGGCCATCTCACATGATAGCTCCATACAAAACGTCATGCTCGTAGAATCTCTTGGGTACAATTTACTTTCAGTATCTAGACTGGCTGATGTCGGTTTCAATGTCCTATTCACTGAAGTAGATTACCAAGTGTTTCGGAGAGACAATCATAAAATGGTCTTTACTGGTATACGTAGAGGTGATCTTTACATTGTCGATTTCACTAAAAAGGCTCAACCTAGAACTTGCTTATTTGCTAAATCTTCCAAAGGCTGGCTATGGCATAGAAGGTTAGGTCATGTGGGCATGCGAAATCTTGATAAGCTTATTAATGGTGATCATATCCTTGGAGTAAAGATGTTATGTTTGACAAGGATAGACTTTGTAGTGCTTGTCAGGCAGGAAAACAAGTTGGAGGGAGTCACCCCGTGAAGAACATCATGACCACGAGAAGACCGCTCGAGCTACTTCACATGGATCTCTTTGGTCCCAATGCTTACAAGAGTCTCGGTGGTAACTCATTTGGTCTAGTCATAGTTGATGATTTTTCAAGATTTATGTGGGTGTTCTTTCTAGATGATAAGTCGCAGGTCCAAAAGATCTTCAAAAGCTTCGGTAGGAAGGCCCAAAGTCAATTTGAAGTGAATGTCAAGAAGGTTCGGAGCGACAATGGAATGGAGTTCAAGAACGCAAATGGGGATACCTTTCTTGATTTAAGAGGGATTTCACACGAGTTCTCAAGACGCATACACACCTCAACAGAATGGATTTGTTGAGAGGAATAACTGTACTCTTATTGAGATGGCAAGAACGATGCTTAATGAGTACAAGACTCCAAAACACTTTTGGGATGAAGCGGTTGAGACAGCTTGTCATGCAACAAATCGCTTGTATCTTCACAAGCTACTCAGCAAGACGGCATACGAGCTCCTCACCGGTAACAAACCCCAAGTTGGATACTTTCGAGTATTCGGCTCAAAGTGCTACATTCTTGATAAGCATCGTCGTTCTAAATTTTCTCCTAAATCTCATGAAGTTTTCCTACTTGGTTATGGCTCAAACTCTCACACTTACCGTGTCTACAACAATTTCACCCGAAAGATTGAAGAAACAGTAGATGTGAAGTTTGATGAATCTAACGGCTTGCAAGTAGAGCAATTGCCAATTGATGCAGGAGACAAAGACCCTTCGGAAGCAATCCAAGACTTGTATATTGGCAAGGTTCGTCCTATGGAGGTGAAGGAAAGTACCTCGTCTGTCCAAGTGGAAGCTTCTACCTCACGACAAGGTGAACCAAGAGTTGACACGGAAGCATCCACAAGTGGGACACACCAAGATGAAGAAAACGAGGAAGTACACCAATATGAACATCAACAACCTCCCTCTCCACCACGGCAAGAGAACGACAACGTCAACAATGAAGAAGGCCAAGAAGAAGGACAAGATGAAGAAGATGTTCCACCCCGATCAAAGCAAAAGCTCCCACGAGTTCGAGCAAGAGTTGCCAAAGACCATTCACGAGAAAATCTACAATGATATCCAACCGGGAGAATCACTCGCTCTAAAACTCGTTTGGCTAATTTTTGTGAACATTATTCATTCATCTCTAGCATTGAACCTATGAAGGTTGAAGAAGCATTGGAAGATCCGGATTAGATAAACGCTATGCATGAAGAGCTACACAACTTTGAGAGAAATCAAGTGTGCACATTGGTTGAAAAGCCCGACAACAACCACAACATCATCGGTACCAAATGGGTGTTTCGCAACAAGCAAGATGAAGATGGACAAGTAGTTCGCAACAAAGCACGTCTCGTAGCCCAAGGCTACACTCAAGTCAAAGGTATGGACTATGGTGAGACATATGCCCCCGTTGCTAGACTTGAGTCCATTCACATCTTACTCTCTTATGCTAATCATCATGATATCACCTTGTACCAAATGGACATTAAAAGTGCTTTTCTAAATGGTGAAATTGAGGAGGAAGTTTATGTTAAGCAACCTCCCAGCTTTCTCAATCCTAAGAAACCTAATCATTTTTACAAACTTCACAAAGCTCTTTATGGTCTTAAACAAGCTCCTAGAGCATGGTATAAATGCTTGACCAAGTTCCTTATTGAAAAAGACTTTGAAATTGGAAAAATAGATTCTACTCTTTTTACTAAAAGGGTTAATGGAGAACTATTTGTGTGCCAAATTTATGTCGATGATATTATATTTGGTCTGACTAACCCTCATTTTAGTGAGAAGTTTGGAAAGCTAATGTCGAGAAGTTTGAGATGTCTATGATGAGTGAACTCAAATTCTTTCTCGGTTTGCAAATCAAGCAAACTAAGGAAGGTACCTTTGTCTCTCAAACAAAGTACACCAAGGACTTATTCAAGAAGTTCATTATGCAAGAATGCAAAGGTATGACTACACCCATGCCTACTAGTGGACATCTTGATTTGACCAAAGATGGTGAACCCGTTGATCAAAAGGTTTACCGCTCCATGATTGGTTCATTATTATATCTTTGTGCCTCTCATCCAGATATTATGCTAAGTGTGTGCATGTGTGCATGTGTGCATGATATCAAGCGACCCCCAAAGAATGTCATCTTAAGGCTGTGAAAAGGATAGTGAAATACTTAATACACACACCAAATTTTGGCATTTGGTATCCTAAGAGGTCTTCTTTCGATCTTGTTGGTTACTCCGACTCGGACTGTGCCGGAGACAAGGTTGATAGAAAGTCCACTTTGGGTACTTGTCAATTTCTTGGTAGAACTCTTGTGTCTTGGTCCTCCAAGAAACAAAACTCGGTATCCTTATCCACCACCGAAGCGGAATACATTGCTGCTGGTTCATGTTGTGCTCAATTACTTTGGATGACCCAAACTCTTAAAGATTATGGGATATATGTGAAACATGTTCCATTGCTTTGTGACAATGAAAGTGCTATCAAGATTGCGCACAATCCCGTGCAACATTCTCGAACTAAGCATATTGAAGTTCGTCATCATTTCATTCAAGATCACGTTGCCAAAGGGGACATTGATCTTAAGCATGTTCGCATCGATAAGCAATTGGCGGATATATTCACCAAACCGCTTGATGAGAAAGTCTTTTTCTGTTTGAGAGGTGAATTGAACATTATTGATGCTTCAAACTTGGAGTAGGAACTCCATTTGGATACATGCAAGGCATGAGTCCTTTACTAATCCTTGATATTTCTTTCATGTTGCTATTTATACGTCTTTGATATATTTGCACCCTTGCATGCTATCTAACCCTTGTAGGTACTTGGATGAATCTAAATCTATGATATTGCAACTCACTCACATCTTGAGCAATTTCTACATCACCAAGTCTCTACAAAATGGTGGTTGAAGACAAGGAAGCACGGAACTCTTCAAACATATCCTTTGACAAATTCTATGTTAAAATTTATGATTGTCATTTTGGATACACAAGTGCTCTTCCTTGCAAGATTAACCCATATAGGTAGATGAACTCAAATTCCAAGTGGTGCTCCCAATTCTTGATAAGCTACATCAACCTTGAGCAACCCACACACGTTCAACTACATGATCAAGATCATCACCACCACCCAAGGTATGTTATTCCATCTTAGAGATGCTTTGCTCCAAGTCATGGGTCAAAGCAACTCAACAAGATGTGAATACATCAAGATTCTTAAACGAAAAATGGTAACCCCATTTTGAGCTTAAAAGATGAGTATGACCAATGATCAAGTGACGTCACTTGACTCCTAAGTCAATATACTCTAACATATGTGACTTTGTCACCGACCAATTCTAGAGGAAGTTTTCTTGTTTTTCTCCGTGCCTCTTGCATTTGTCTCATGCATATTTGTTTCTCCTCTCAAAAAAAACTTCATCTAGATCTTTTCTTTTCTTTTTCTTTGTTCTGTTCTGCATTCCCTGCATCCAATTCATTCCAAATCTTCCAGCTAATTCCTTGCAAATCCTTGTGAGACCTAAATTGTCTAGTGAGCTGAGGTGACAAGTGTTTTCACTGTGATGGACTCGGTCACGCCGGTTTTTTTTCTTTGGTCCAACCGAATTCCTTTTGGTGCAACCGTAGCACACAACTCGGAGCTATCGATTTCACTGCAGAAAAGACAACTTGCCACTTGTTCCTGCATTCTTTTTGCTCTAGCTCCTCTCAATGATTCTTGTCCTCTACCAGCATCACATTCGACTTTCTGCTTTGCTCTGTGACTCAAGGACAAAACCCATTTGTAACAAAATCCAGAAAAGCCCTTCTTGGAAATTGATGTCAAAGGGGGAGAGAGAGATCACATCAAAGCTTAATCATTTTTATAAGGGGAGAGAATGCTCAGGGAGAGAGTATAGAAACCCCAGATGCTTGGTGTTCAAGAGGAGAGAAGTCACATGTCTTTAAGAGGGGAAAGACATGTTCATATTTGATTGTTTGCATTAGCTCTGTTTCTTGTCTTTGCTCTGTTTTTCTGTTCCCTATCTTCTCCCAGTATCCCATGCTAGATTAAGGGGGAGCAAGACATCTGAGGGAAGGAAATTCTTGAATTCTTTGCACACCTTTACCCTTGGGGACATGTCTATATCCAATAGAGTACTCAGTACTCACTCTCTACATGTCATCCCAGTGTTGGTACTCTTGTGGTTCCTGTTGTTTGCTCTGGCTAGTAAGTGTATCTGTGTTATCTAACCTTGTTTACTCAGGTTCATTCCTTCCTAAGCCAACTCAAGACCACAAGGTAAGTATATGCATCACAGTCATGTGCATGAGGATTTCTTGCTGATGTACATACTGTTTGCAAGAAAGACTCATGAGCATGAAGGTACATTTCCCATATTTACATCATTTGCTCTGATGCATATAGCCAAGATACATGTAACTCATTGCTTGCTCTGTCATGATTATGCACTCACATGCTCTTATGTTCCATATTCACATGATTGCATACATATAGGGGGAGCCTATGCATGTTACATGTCCTTACAAAGCTTTACTTGTTATTCCCTATATCTTTATCTAAAGCTTTGATGAATGTTGTCATCAATTACCAAAAAGGGGGAGATTGAAAGCACAAGTGCTCCCTGGGTGATTTTGGTAATTAATGTCAACATATCTCTTGTTGGACTAATGCTTCTACCTAGTATGTTCCAGATAAGTTCAACAATGGAGTGGCATGGACTAGAGGATGTGGAACCTCTTCAAGTTGCTGAGGACAAAGGATTGGCTCAAGCTCAAAGCTCAGGACTCCACATTTTCCATTTTAGTGATCCAAGATCACATTGAGTCCTTAGGAAAGCCAATACTATTAAGAGGGGATGAGGTGTTGCTTAATGGCTTGCTTACTCAAAGTGCTTAGTGATATGCTCCAAAGCCCTCAACCACTTTCTCACATCCACATATGTCCCAAACCAAAAGTCAAACTCGGCCCCACCGAATCTTTCTATACGGCGCCACCGAGTTCTCTTGACGTAGCCACTGCTAGAAACCCTAATCAATTCGGTCTCACCGATAGGGATCTCGGTCTCACCGAGATGGGATTGCAAACTCTCTGTTACCTATTTGTAATAATTTCGGTCTCACTGAAATATGCAATCAGTCTCACCGAGATTGCAATGCAAACTCTCTGTTTCCCTTTCATAACATTTCATTCTAACCGAGATGAGCGAATCGGTCCCACCGAGTTTTCCTGACCAACTCTCTGTTTGTCTATTACCAAAATCAGTCTCACCGAGTTTGTGTAATCGATCTCACCGAGATTACATTATGCCCTAACCCTAATGAAATCGGCCTCACCGAGTTGACGTGTCGGTCCCACCGAAAACCCTAACGGTCACATTATGAACTAAATCGGTCTGACCGAGTTTAACGATTAGGTCCCACCGAGTTTGCTAAATTGTGTGTAACGGTTAGATTTTGTGTGGAGGCTATATATACCCCTCCACCCACTCTTCTTTCGTGGAGAGAGCCATCAGAACATGCCTACACTTCCAACATACATTTTCTGAGAGAGAACCACCTACACTTGTGTTGAGGTCAAGATATTCCATTCCAACCACATAAATATTGATCTCTAGCCTTCCCCAAGTTGCTTTCCACTCAAATCATATTTCCACCAAATCCAAATCCTGTGAGAGAGAGTTGAGTGTTGGGGAGACTATCATTCGAAGCACAAGAGCAAGGAGTTCATCATCAACACACCATTTGTTACTTCTTGGAGAGTGGTGTCTCCTAGATTGGCTAGGTGTCACTTGGGAACCTTCGTCAAGATTGTGGAGTTGAACCAAGGAGTTTGTAAGGGCAAGGAGATCGCCTACTTCGTGAAAATCTACCCAAGTGAGGCAAGTCCTTCGTGGGCGACGGCGATGGTGGGATAGACAAGGTTGCTTCTTCGTGGACCCTTCGTGGGTGGAGCCCTCCGTGGACTCGCGCAACCGTTACTCTTCGTGGGTTGAAGTCTCCATCAACGTGGATGTACGATAGCACCACCTATTGGAACCACGGATAAAAAATCTCCGTGTCTCCAAATTGCGTTTGCACACTCCAATCCCATCCCTTTACATTCTTGCAACTTGCATGCTTTACTTTTCGTTGCTCATATACTCTTGTCATGCTTGCTTGATATGTATTGTGAATGTTTAAACTTGTGCCAAAACTCCACATCAACTTAAGGAAACTAAAAACTGCAACTTTTCTTCTTAGAGTCTATTCACCCCCCCCCCCCCCTCTAGACACCTCTTCTCGATCCTTTCACATGCAAAGATGTCCCGATTCTCACGAATGAACTCGATGAGCGCACTTTCCTATTTTGGATCCACATTAGCACTGATGCTAAACTACTTGGATGAATCGCCAGGAACAAAGTCGACCAGCTTAGTGTTGTCCGCCGATTTAAACTTCAACAGGGGGTCATGCTCTGTGGTTGGCTTCTTCAAAGGTGTCATATCCGCCAGGTCAACATTATCTTTGTAAAACTTCAACTCTTCGGTTGCACAAACAGACTCAGCATAAGCAGCATCGCCTTCTTCACACTCCAAGGCTATCTTCCGGTTCCCATGTACTGTGATGGTACCCTTATGACCTGGCATCTTAAGCTGCAGATAAACATAACAGGGCCTTGCCATGCACTTAGCATATGCCGGCCGCCCAAACAAAGCATGATAAGGGCCCTTAATCTTGACCACCTCAAAGGTCAAAGTCTCAACTCTGGAATCATGATCATCACCCAAAGCCACTTCCAAAGCGATCTTGCCCACTGGATATGCTGACTTACCAGGCACCACACCATGAAAAACAGTGTTGGACGACTTAAGATCCTTGTCAGTGAAACTCATACGACGAAATGTTCATAGTAAAGGATATTGATGCTGCTACCCCCATCCATGAGCACCTTAGTAAACTTCTAACCTCCAACCCGAGGCACAACCACCAAAGCCAACTGACCCAGATTATGAACCTGGGGCGGATGATCCTCACGGCTCAAACGAATAGGATGTTCAGACCATCTCAAGAAACGGGGAACCGCCGGCTCAACTGCGTTCACCGCCCTTTTATGAATCTTCTGATCTAGTTTGCATAAACTCGTGGTCAAGACATGATATTGTCCACTATTCAACTGCTTCGGATTACTCTGGTAACCAGATTGCTGATGTTGATTCCCTTGGCGGTATTGATTGAAACCACCTTGATTGCACCTGGAAACTGGAATTTGAGCCACCACCACCAAAGCCAGGCCCATGAGAGCCGGGTCCTGAACCGCCATTCGGCCCATGATTATTCTGGAAAAAAATGGAATTCCTATACTCCCTCATGATGAAGCAGTCCTTCGGCCCACCAAGTTGATTGGTCGGCTTCTCGTGCGTACCGTGCTTTGGGCAAGGCTGATTCATCATCACCTCCAAGTTGAACTTCGGCCCACCAAGCCGGGGCGGCTTTCCCTTCTTGCGCTGATTATTGTTCTGTGTATTGGTGTTAGCCACAAAATCCAAACCGCCCTTAGCCTTGCGCTTACTGTTGCCACCCTGACCCGTCGTTTTATGTTGTTGTCCCTTCGCACTTCCACTCTTCTTCCCCTTACCCGTCTTCTCATCATCAGATTCGATGTCTTTGGTACAATCGGAGTCGGCGTATTTGACGAGAGCCGCCAAGGGCTCCCCCATGTCATTGCAGTGGCGTTTAAGCCGCCCCAATTTCTGCTTAAGGGGGAGAAAACGACAATTCTTCTCCAACATCAGGACTGCTGAACCGACACTGATACTGTCCGATGAATGTATAATAGCTGAAATTTGGCGCACCCAATTGGTTGTTGACAAGCCTTCACCTTGGACACAAGAATCCAAATCCAGGATCAACATAGGCTGCTTGCACGTGTCTTTAATTTTTTTTGGATGAAACGAGCTTTCAACTCTGCCCATGATCTAATTGTAACGCTCCGAGACCGATGCTCGAGTTGCCTTCCATTTATTTTTAGTTGTTGTTGTGTGTTTATTATGTTTGTTGTGTTATCATAATTGTTTTGCATATTTCATTCCTTTATGTTTATGCCATGATCATGTTGAGTACCTTGCCATATTTTCTCTTCTTGCATCATGATCATCATTGGTTATGTTGCATTGCCATGCCCATCTCATTGTCACATTGCATTATGTTGTTGCCATGTTCATCTTGTGCATTGCCCCCTATATATGTTGTGTGTTTCTCTAGTTGATGTGTGTGCATCACCCCTTGCCATCTCTCTCTCTCTCTCTCTCTCTCTCAATCTATGGCCTTGCACCATCACCTCCTCCTCCTTCCTTCTTCTTTCTTTCACTTTGGCAAGTGACATTTTTTCCTCCTCCATAAATGTTCATTTATTTCCTGGCGATCTTACTCCATGCATTATACCTCTATGTCAAATATCATACTTTTTGGAGTTGTTTTGGTTGGGTTCAAAAATGGCTCAAGTTTGAATTTACTTCAAACTTGTATTGTTTTTCTACCTCTAAAAATTGCCAGAACAATTTATTCAAAGAGCACCTATTTCCAGGAGTAGAGGGATATATTTATATCTCGCATATTCCTTCCCCAACACCCTTGACCTTTTCCCTTTTCTTTCCTGTGGATTATATAATTGCAGAAAGATTTTAAGAGAGAAAAGAAAAGAGGCCTCCCAGCCGCATCACACTTGGGCCACCTGCTCCCAAAGAAACCCGCAATGACCTTAGAGCCTCCCGGTAAATTTCGGCGTTGCATCCTCGCGACCCCACCTGCCAGCCTCCCCCTTCGCTCCTTTTCTTCCTCCTCTGCCAGGCGCTCCCTCTCACAGTAAAACTTCAGGAACCAGGGCACATGGCCACCGTGGCTATCACGGCGCTCGCGCCCCCTCCTATTTAACCCCGCAGCCTCCGCCCTAGGGTTCCCCCGATCTCCCTCTTTTCCCCATCCCCGCCGCCACCCGGTAAGCCACGCCAATCCATCCGATCCATCGCCCCCAACGCATCCCGAGCGCACCGAAGGACCAGCCATGTCGCCGTCGTGAACTCCTTCGTCTTCTTCCTCACCGTTCGTGTCCGGCAAGTCCGTCGACGTCCTCTTCGCCCGCTGCTACATCTACGTCACATAAGGAGTCGCCATGTCCCGCGCCTGGCATCTTCCTCTGCTTCCTTCTTCCTCGGACAGGAACCGCGTCGGGTTCAGAGCTCGTCCGTGTCGCCGATGGCTCGTCTACATCGATGTATCCGTGTCCTAGGGTGAGATAGGTATGTGCAACTCCAACCCTACTCTTTTCCATCGCGATTAGATCGCCGGAGTCATCGCTAGATCCATGCCATCTTCGTGTTCTCGGTGCCCCGACGAGTTCTGAATTTTTGTTGTGTAGTTTCAGTAGTCGCCGCGGTTCCTCGCGCTTCGCCCCGCTCTGGATCCTCTCTTGCACAGCGCAGGCACCTCCTCTGCAAATACCGCACGTCCGTCGCTGTAGCACCTAGGTCGCTATGCATCGCCGCCGTGGCCGTGGCTGAGTGCCTTGACCTGCAAGGCCGGCCCTGTTTTCTCTATATTTATTTCGTCTGGGTTCAGACTTCGGACCCCTTCGAGAAATAGGCATTTTCAGTGGAGTCCTTTTCATCACCGACACCCTGGCGTGTTGCTCTGCTCCACACACGCACACACCCACGCACGCGAGTGCACGCGCAAGGGCCTCGCCTTGCCCCGACAGATCCGCCGATCGCATCCTCAGACGCTTATGGATAAGGTGCTCGAGCTCCTCACACCCATGCGCCCTTCCTGCATAGCACACACATCTTGCACGCATCCTGTAGCTGAACCCTCGTCAGTTTCCGCACCCCCGCCGGTCCTCTGTGACCACCGCAGTTGTTGCTGTTGGCTCCCCTCGCCGGCGAGTCCTTTTCATCACCGACACCCTGGCGTGTTGCTCTGCTCCACACACGCACACACCCACGCACGCGAGTGCAGGCGCAAGGGCCTCGCCTTGCCCCGATTGCATCTGCCGACTGCATCCTGTACGCCATGGATGAGGTGCTCGAGCTCCTCGCACCCATGCGCCCTTCCGGCATAGCACACACATCTTGCGTGCATCCTGTAGCTGAACCCTCGTCAGTTTCCGCACCCCCGCCAGTCCTCTGTGACCACCGCAGTTGTTGCTGTTGGCTCCCCTCGCCGCCGAGTCCCCGTGCGCATGCTTGAGTTTTGGTCCTGGTCGCGATGCGCAGAGGGTTTAAGTATCTGTCGACTTCCCTTTGATAACAAACACATAGCTAGCCCAGTGGCTAGCGCGGCCACTATTCATTTGAGGGGTCTGGGGTTCGATTCCCAGGCGCCTCTGTTTTCCTGTTATTTTGCACACATCCACAGCTGCTTGGGCCAAATCCTCCTGGGCCACTGCCACTGTTTCAGATTCGGCCCGATGTTATATTTTTTTCCAGTCTGTGATTTTGTCATATCTAGTGCCTGCATATTTTCAGAACTGCCATTGTTTTTCATTGCTCATATTTAAATATGCATGCATCCAAATTAAACAAACTATATATATAAAATGCTTAGAATTTTGTCTAGTTTCACAATATCCAACTTTCATCCATGTTAAAATGGTTTATTTCATAACTAAATAACCGTAGCTCGGAATTAAATCTTCTTTATATGTAAATGGGGTAGAATAATGCATAGATTAACTTGCTACATTTTATTTTGCTGTTTAACAACATTAAAATTGTGTATAGGGCAGAACAGTACCAAATCCAAAATATGGACATGAGGATTTTCCGGAATTGTTGTTTGTGTTTCCGGCCTCATTTAAACTTGCCTAAATAGGTAGTTTGCATATGCTTCACCTCTTGCTATGTTAACAACATTTAATCTTGACATGCATCATACTTGGTTGTGCATCATGTCATGGTATGCTTGTTTGTTTACTATGTTGTTTGCTTCTTTCCGGTATTGATTCTTCTTGATAGTTCCAGTAATGTTGCGATTGTGAGGATCCGTTCGACTACGTTGGGTCATCTACTTCATGGACTCGTTCTTCTTCCTAGCGGGATTTCAGGCAAGATGACCGTCACCTTGGATCTCACTACTATCATTGCTATGCTAGTTGCTTCGTTCTATCGTTTTGCCGCGTTACCTACCACTTGCTTATCAAGCCTCCCAAATTGCCATGAACCTCTAACTTTTGTCAACCTTCCTAGCAAACCGTTGTTTGGCTATGTTACCGCTTTTGCTCAGCCCCTCTTATAGCATTGCTAGTTGCAGGTGAAGATGAAGATTGCTCCATGTTGGATTATGTTTATGTTGGGATATCACAATATCTCTTATATTATTAATGCATCTATATACTTGGTAAAGGGTGGAAGACTCGGCCTTATGCCCGGTGTTTTATTCCACTCTTGCCGCCCTAGTTTCCGTCATATCGGTATTATGTTCCCGGATTTTGCGTCCCTAACGCGGTTGGGTTATTTATGGGACCCCCTTGACAGTTCGCTTTGAATAAGACTCCTCCAGCAAGGCCCAACATTGGTTTTACCATTTGCCTCACCTATGCCCTTTTTCCCTTGGGTTTCCGGCGCCCGCGGGTCATCTTTATTTTAGCCCCCCCCCCCCCCCCGGGCCAGTGCTCCTTCGAGTGTTGGTCCGAACCGAGAAACCTGCGGGGCCACCACGAGGAAACTCGAGGACTGGTTTTACTCGTAGCTTGACTTATCCGGTGTGCCCTGAGAACGAGGTACGTGCGACTCCTATCGGGATTTGTCGGCACATCGGGCGGCTTTGCTGGTCTTGTTTTACCATTGTCGAAATGTCTTGTAACCAGGATTCCGGGATGATCGGGTCTTCCGGAGAAGGAATATCCTTCGTTGATCGCGAGAGCTTATCATGGGCTAAGTTGGGACACCCCTGCAGGGTTTGAACTTTCGAAAGCCGTGCCCGCGGTTATGTGGTAGATGGGAATTTGTTAATGTCTGGTTGTAGTAAACTTGAAGTAAACTCTTCTAAAATACACCAACCGTGTGCGTAACCGTGATGGTCTCTTTTCGGGGTTGTTCGAGAGGAGAACACGTTTTCTGGGTTATGTTTGACGTAAGTAGGAGTTTCAGGATCACTTCTTGATCATTACTAGTTGACGACCAGTTGCTTTGCTTCTCTTCTCGCTCTTATTTGCGTAAGTTAGCCACCATACATGCTTAGTCGCTGCTACAACCTCACCACTTTACCCCTTCCTTACCCATTAAGCTTTGCTAGTCTTGATACCCATGGTAATGGGATTCTTTGAGTCCTCGTGGCTCACATATTACTACACCAACGATTCTTGGTGTACAGGTTATGCGATGGTCATGGCCGAGAGCGATGTTTATTTGTGTTGGAGTTCTTCTTACGCTTCTTCTTCGTTGAGGGATAGGTTCCGGTCGGCCTTTGGACTAGCGGTGGTGGATGTCGTTTGAGTTTCTGTTTATGTTTCATCCGTAGCCGGATGTTGTTCTCATGTATATTGATGTATTCTTGCGACATTTGTATGTCTTGGATCTATCCCCACTAGTATGTAATGGTTTGATGTAATGATATCCACCTTGCAAAAGCGTCTTCAAGATGCGCTTCTATCCTTGGTGGGACCTTCGAGTTCCTTTAGGATAGGGTCGCATCTTGGGCGTGACACTAATGGAGTTAGTGGGCAATCCTTTTAACCAAGTACGAGCCGGTCCATCCAACATCATGGTGAAATACTTAGCACACGCAGCATCACTAACATCCCGCATCTCCATGGCCATCTCATAGCTCTCGATCCAAGCCTCAGGGGGCTGATCCGCCATGTAATTAGGCACCTTGCGAGGCCCCTTTGAAATCCTTATTGAAATGCTCGTTACGCAAAGCCGGCACTAAACATGGCACACCCAAGGTTCTAGAAGTCACTCCTGCTTCCACTGATGCTTATAGATAAACCGGAGATTGTTGTTGAGCTGCCAGCTCAGCCTCCCGACGTGCTCTACCCTGATCTACCAAGGTCTGAGCATCAACACCAACGCGCGCCGGGTCATGCCCACGAGGCTGGTTATGGCGCTGTTCACTGCTTGAAACTTCTGGCGAGTCAATATGCCGGCAATAACTCTGGCTTGGTCGAGGGGTTGAGCGAATCCTTTAACGACTTTATGAATAAGCCGCCTGCTGATCCAGCTCCGTTTGAAGAAGTTCTCCAGCCCTCCGTGTCTCTATTGCAGCCGGCGACTCGCCTTCGACTGGTAGAGCCGCCAATCGCGTTGCCGCAACAATCATATTATCCAAAGGGTTAGAATAATGACCCGGCGGTGTTGGTATGTGCTGAGGCAGAGTATTATTCAAGCGAGGCGGATCCATCGCATGCGGCTGAGCCGACGCTCCAGTCACAGGTGCTTCGACCGCTCAGCTCACCATTGGCGGGTCACTGGTCCCTCCACCAGGCGTGTTGAAGAGGTTCCTTGCATCATAAATCAGGGGTAAACAACTCTGGTGCCTCCTTCTCATGATTTCGTTTGAAGCATTTTGATCCAAGGTGAGTCGGAAAGAGCCTGTCTGAATTCGTTGTGCTGGGCGTCCAAAGCAGCTCGTTCATAACCATCCTAGCGTTCTCAGCTACCAGCTCTTCCTTGGCTTGAGCTATCTCATCTCGTAGCTTCATCACATCCACCTTGTGCTGCTCCTGGTTGTCCGGGGTCACCTCCACCCCCATCAAAGTCGCCAAAGCCTCCAATAGCTCTGTCAGAGCTTGAGCCGGCGGGCGTGCAGCGATACTAGCTCCAGCCGGCGCCGCAGCAGTTGAGCTAGAGGTCATAGCCGTGGCGGTTATCGAACCGAGTGCCGGCTGTGTACCGGTCGTGAAGATCGCAACCCTGTTTAGCGGCTCATGGGGGTCCGGAATACTGTCGCCAACGGAACAGCCCCCAAGCCTGCCGTCTTGCACTTGATACATTGAATTAGTCTCACCTGTGGACGATTCACCATCAGAGTAGATGGCCGTCTCACCACCAGACACAGATCCTTCCTCAAATTCTGCCCCATGGATGAAACCAACAAAGGCATGCTTCACGGTGGGCTAAACCTGGGTGGGTCGTGCATGCTGAGCCGTCTTGATGATGTCGGTGCAGGTGTCCGTCTTAGGGCCTGGTTCGCCGATCTTGCTGATGAAGACATGAATTCCGCCGAAGGGGACCCGGTACCCGTACTCAATTGAGCCGGCCTTGGGGCCCTAGCCTACATCCCTGATGTAGAGCTTGCCGCGACGACTCTTGGTCATCTGGCCCATAGCGTATCCCTTGATCCCTTCGAAGATGCCCTTCAAGAACTCGAAACCACTATGCGCTGGCCCCACGGTGGGCGCCAACTGTCATGGACTTGGCACGGCAGATGTCCAAGCAAAAGAACTTAGTCGTGGAGCCATCGCACTTAGGTTAGCTTAAAGGGGTTAATCAGGACAAAGGACACAAAGAGTTTATACTGGTTCGGCCCCTTGCGGTGAAGGTAAAGGCCTACTCCAGTTTGGGGTTGTATTGCTCGGATTTCAATTACCAGGGAGCGAATAAGCTTGACCTAGTTCTCGATCTATGGTTTCTTGCCCTTAACCCGCCCCGGGTCATCCCTTTATATACATAGGTTGACACCCAGCGGCTTACAGAGTCCCGGACGGCTCATATACAACGTGTCCGGCTCGGTGACTAACTATTCTTTCCTTACAATACAAGTTATACATGTGGCGGTTCATCCCCTTGGGCCTCAAGCCGCCTCTGGTTCTTGGGCCGTCAATGGGCTTGTATGAGCTACCATCTTCATTGATAAGTCACCAGTGGTATGACCCGCCCCTCCTGGGCGGTTCATACCCAGTAGTTATATCCCCAACATGCAGGGTCTCGAACGCCTACTCGCGCATACGTACGGCCAGGGCTCGTGTACATGGAGAGGCAGCGGAGAGCAGTGACAGTGCCCTGTTCATCGGCAGCCAACCGGCTAGGTCGGAATGGAGAAACTGTGTCATCGTCTTCATCGGAAGGCAACGGAATGCGTCATGTTCATCGGGAGCCAACCGACTTGGACGGAACAACCGGAACGAGGCCTGCCATACCGCAGAATGGAGGAAATGTCCTTGTGTTCGACCGCCTACGGTCGAAACGGGATCCTGTTCACCAGGAGGGGTCTGGCGTACCGCAAAACAGAGGGAACGAACTTCTCTTCAACCTCCGACAGTCGAAACGGGGTCCTGTTGATCGGGAGGGGTGTGGCGTACCGCAAAACGGAGGAAACAGACTTCTCTTCGACCTCCTACGATCAAAACGGGGGGCCTGTTCATCGGGAGGAGTGTGGTGTACCGCAAAACGGGACTCCACGGGCTACTGTTCATCCACGGTCTACTGCCTCGCTCCAGCCTCCACGGGCTACTGTTCATCCACCGTCGACCTCCTCCAGACTCCACCTGCGACTGTTCATCCACGGCGTCCCCCTCCTGCCTCCACCAGCTATTGTTTATCCACATGCTCCTGTTCATCCAGCCTCCACCGGCTACTGTTCAACCAGATCTCTCCACAGGGTCCTATTCAACCACCCCACCACGGGCTACTGTTCATCCAGCCCTCCACCGTCTCCTGTTCAACCAGCCCTCCACCGGCTCCTGTTCATCCAGCCCTCCATGAGGTCCTGTTCATCCACCCCCAACCGGCTCGATCGGGGTCATGTTCATCCAGCGACAACTGCCTCTACTACCACGGGGTCCTGTTCATCCAACCCCCATCGGGAACTTTTCATCAAACCCCCAACAACGCTCACTGTTCATCAAGAGGCAGCAGGTTCGATCGACTTCAGTTAGCAGCAGTAGCGAAGGAATCGCTTGATCGGGTTTAGTTAATAGCCAGGGATCGGTCGATCGCTCGGGTTCAGCAATGCATAGCCTGCAGTGCAATCGCTCGGGTTTAGTAGGCGAATCCCTCGCTCGGGTTCAGTTAGAGCCCAACGCCTCGCACCCACGCGCGTACGTGTACGAGAGAAAGGCGCAATCCCTCCGTGCATCCCTCGCCCCTGACCACCCACCGTAATCAGGAACTCCCTGATATTTTCCTCGCCCTCGCTTCTACCATGGTTTTTTTCCATCATGGATGGCCCAAAGAATGTCATGCAGCTGCATCTCCCGCCCGCCCAGGACGAGAAGTCCATTTTCTGTCATGATTTTTGGTCATAGAAGTAGGAGCTCACCACATCTTGATGATATCGAGTTTTGTCACAATTATCGTCATAGAAGTGTCATAAGCATGACAGGAAAAAAATTCATTCGGCCGAAAATGTCATGGATGTGTCTTTTTTTTGTAGTGTTAGTAGCTGATGTCGGTGTTCTGGGAATGGGGGTACCCAGACCTGCCTGCCTGCGGCCCATGGCGTGGCTCCATCAACGGCCTGGTACGGCCCAGCTTCAGCAGCAAGAACTCAAGACCCTCGCGAGGGGCCAAGCCTCATGTGGCGGACGACACCAAGACCTCCTTGGGGGCAGTCTCACTAGGCTGGCTCCCGAGGAGCGGAGATATCCATGCAGTTGATACCTCGCGAGGTTCGCTTGACGTGAGCCATGACGACTGAGGCCAGACGGGTGCCAGCGGGCACAGTGTACCAGTTTCCTCTTTGGTTCTAAGGAGGTGAGCGCAGGCGCGGGGTCCCGAGACATCAGGCAAAGTTTCCATATCGGTGCAACAAGACCAAGACCAGCAGGACGGCAGGACGGAGGTCATCGCGGAGCCCACAACAGCGTCACCACCAGAGCCTTTGGCAGGCGAAGACTACTTTTGTCAGGATAGCTTGTACTGGTTGTCCCCCTTCAAACTTGGCCATTGTGGGATCCCTTCCCGCCTAACATTTGACAAGAGGACCGAGGCCACTATAAATAGGACCTAGCCACCACCGTAGCAAGGGGGGATCATTCAGACCATCCTCACACCCACCAGCTCATCAAGCTCAAGAACACCTCACCTCCTGAGGCTGTTCATTCCACTGTACTAGTTCATCCTCAGCCTCTCGAGGCAATCCACCCACAAACTGGCGTAGGGTATTACACAACAAGGTGGCCCAAACCAGTATAAACCCCGGTGTTTCTTGCTCTTTGGGTTCGTCGAGATAGGCCATGGGATCGTTCAGCGAGTGAGTTGGGGAGAGAGTGTTCTTCGTGCGCGCCCTAGAGTTCGAGCCTCTCAAGGGTTTGCCGGAACCCGTGATCCGACAGCTACGGCTTCATTCTATTGGGGCGGTTCAGTTTGGTCATCATGATGATCTTCGGGGATTTCAGTGTGGGCCTTAGGGGTTACGAAGGTCTGATCCTCCGTCTCATGAATCTCTGGGGCTGTTCAAGACTCGCCAACTTTTCTTTTCTTGGCTTTGGCTTTGGCCCTGCAATCAAAGTCGACATATTAAAAAACATACAATAGTAATAATGATAAGCCATCAACAGTTGATAAAAATATTTACCCTAGATTTATGATCAAATCCAGCAGCTGAGTGGCGGACGAGTCTCCAGAAGACGGCGGCGACTCCTAATAATTGGAATCAGAAGGATTAAGAGGTTGCCTAATAAGGCCGGCTCGGGGAAGATAAGAAGTTGGACAGTGTGGCACCTCATTGTGTCGCTTGCGAGTGGATGGTTCATTGGTGTAGCCGGCTAGCAGCTCTCCCGAGCCGCTCCGAGTTTCGCGCCTTGACTCAGGCTGGGTTTTCTTCAAAATAAATTTTGGGTCTAAATGAGCGCCTGGATGAGCAAATCTTACTTTCCTAATGACCCGCCTTGTTTTCTTGGAGATAAGGATTCTTAGCCGAAAGAGATGGAAATTACCTCAGCATCATCATCCCGTCATGTTGCAGCATCACCCTGAGAATAAGAAGCATCAGGGAGTTCAATAAAAGACATCCAAGGGAGTCAAGTTCTACCCCTAACTGATTGTCAGCTGCTGGTGAATCGCCTCTTGCTACCGGCTCATTCACAGTAGCAACTTTATTCCTTCTTTGAGCCGGTGCAGTTTTAGTCTTGGTCGCTTAGGTTTTCCTCTTCTTACTCCAAAATGGGGAGTTGGCCTGCATAGTTGAACAAGCTTAATAAGTGAAATACCGAATAAGTAAAGGTTGGTAAGCCAGACAAAAAATTATACTCATCGGAGGAGCCGGGTTAAGGTTGAAGAATGGTTGCAACCCCGTCTTGTTGCAGTTCTCTTGAGGCTCCCCAAGCAGTTTGTTTACAATTTTGTTTAGTTCATCAGCTTCTAAGTTATCAGAACTATACCGTTCAACGTCTGTTGAGTCGCTTGAGTAATTGCACATTAATCCAGGCATGTGGCTCGAGGACATGATTCTCCAAGTAACCCAGCACCAGGTTAAGTCAACTCTCGTTAAGCCATTGGCCAATAAGGCCAAGAGTTTCCAATATACAGGGGCGGATTAAGCATGCACTTCTGGGATAATCCGGCTTGCGAGGTCAAAGTCAATGGGAAGACGGTCAGATCTGTAACCTGGTAGGGGTTCTCATTAGCTGGAGTTGTGTTTTTTCAATAAAACAAAGTCCCAATCCATCCTTTAGGATGACTTGGTTGTCGGCATTCTGGGAACGGGGGTCCCCAGACTTGCCTTTCTGCGGCCCACGGCGTGGCTGTGCTAGTAGGCATGTACGGCCCATCTTCATCAACAAGGCATTCAAGACCCTCACGAGGCGGATGACGCAAGACCTCCTCAGGATCGGCCTCACCAGGTTGCCTCGCGAGGAGCGAAGAGATCAAGGAAGGGCAAACCTCGCGAGGTTCTCGTGACGTGAGCCATGATGATCAAGAACAGGTGGGCGCCAGGCGGGCGCCAGCGCGCGCAGCGTCAATGTTTCGTCTTTAGTGCTAAGGGGCAAGCGCAGGCGCAGAGTACCGAGGCATCAAGCAAAGGTTTCCATATCGGTGCAACGAGACCAAGACCAGCAGGACGGCAAGACGGGGGTCACCATGGAGCCCAAGACGGCGTCACCACCAGAGCCTTTTGCAGGCGAAGACCGCTTTTGTCAGGATAAGTTGTACTAGTTGTCCCCTTTCAAATTGGCCGTTGTTGGCTCCCTTCCCGCTGGGAAGAGGACCATGGCCTATATAAGTAGAACTAGCCACCACCATAGGGGATAACTCATTCAGACGTATCTCACCTAATCCTTAGCCACACACCGAGCACAAGAACACCTCAACCTCAGGAGGCTAATCTTCCCCTTGAACTGTTCATCATCAGCCCAAGAGGCAATCCACCACCACCACACTGGAATAGGGTATTACACCACAACGGTGGCCCGAACAAGTATAAATATTGTGTCCCTTGTGTTGTGAGTTCGTCGAGTTTGTTCTTGAGATCTTAGCTAGTTAGGACGTGGATCGGCAGGGAGGAAATCTTCGCGCGCACCCCAGTGTTCAAACCTTGAGGTTGTTGCCGGAACCCGTGATCCGACATTTGGTGCGCCGTAGCCCTCCCTCCGCTAATCTACGCTCTGCCGCCACCGCGCTCCGCCCTCATGGCAGGCGCCCCGCCACCGACTCCGACGGCCGGCGCTGACGGCGGGGCCAGGGGGCTCCGAGCCTTGGCCCCCGCCTTACGGCAAGTCCAGTGGCCACCCAAGTTCAAGCCGGAGATCTTTGCCGGCGCTCTGACAGTAAGGCGGACCCGTCGGCTTTCCTGGCACATCTGAGCAGGCCGTCCTCGAGGCCGGGGGCGACGGCAAGGTCATGGCCAACTGGTTTCCCATGGCCCTCGCCGGTGCGCCGCGCGCCTGGCTGCTCAACCTCCTCGGATCCACGGTGGCATCTTGGGAGGAGTTGCGCAACCTCTTCACTGCACGCTACGCGGCGCCAGCACACCACGCGTTCGCGGCCCTGCTAGGCGGCTCTCAAGCGCCACCTTAGATCGCCATATCAAGCCATTCCTTCGCCAGATCGGCGCCGCTTCCAAGCGCTCGAGGGCTCCGCCGGGCTGGGCTGCGCGTGAGGCCGACCTCACCTTCAACTCAGAAGACCACCCAGTCACCACCGCCAGCTCGGGCAGGCTTCTGATGCTCTGCATGCCCACCATCTGCAACGTGGCCGTCACCAAGACCCTCGTTGACGGCGGCGCCGGCCTCAACCTGCTCTCCGTGGAGGCCTTCAGCCTTCTCCACGTACCGCTCGAGCGGCTCAGCCTCAGCAAGCCTTTCTCAGGAGTTGGTGGTGGCGCCACCCACTTCCTGGGGCAGATCCGCCTCCCCGTCACCTTCGGCACGCGCAACAACTACCGCACCGAGCTGGTCGACTTCGACATCACCCGCATCAGCCTCTCGTACAACGCCACCTCGGGTACCCAGCTCTGGCCCAATTCATGGCAGCGACACATCCGTCCTACAACCTCATGAAGATGCCTGGAAGCAAGGGCGTCCTCACCATCAAGGGGGACGCCAAGGAAGCCTTGGCAGCACTCAAGCTTGCCCTCAAGACCGCCGCGGCGGCGCAGCCCGCCGATGCAGGCACCTCCGAGCACGAGGGAGCCGCACCAACCAAGAAGAAGCAGTTGTTCACCCAAGACAAGGCGGAAACCAAGCAAGTGCTGATCGATGAGGACGTGACCTTAGGAGCCTCCTTTACCATAGGTGTCGGGCTCGACCCAAGCCAAGAAGAAGCATTGGTGAAATTCTTGCGCGCAAACAAGGATATATTTGCATGGGAGCCCAATCAGCTGGTGGGGGTCCCGAGAGAGGTGATCCAGCATCACTTAAGGGTATGCCCCAATGTGCGCCATGTCAAGCAACGGGCGAGACGGCAGTCCACGGAGAAGCAGGCCTTCATCGTCCAGGAGACCCGCAAGTTGGAGGCAGCGGGTGCCATTCGCGAGGTTCGATACCCCGAATGGCTGGCGAACCCCGTCATAGTGCCGAAGAAAGGCGGGAAGGAGCGAATGTGCATCGACTTCACCAACCTCAACAAGGCGTGCCCTCAAGATCCGTTCCCTCTCCTGCGCATCGACCAGATCGTCGACTCCACCGCCGAGTGCGACATGTTGTGCTTCATGGATGCGTTCTCAGGATATCACAAAATCAAGATGGAGGTAGAAGATGTAGAGAAGACAGCCTTCCTGACCCCGTGTGGGGTGTACTGCTACACCTGCATGCCCTTCGGACTACGCAACGCAGGCGCGACCTTTCAGCGGTTGATGCACATCGCCTTAGGGCTGCAGCTCGGGAGAAACACAGAGGCCTACGTTGACTACATTATGGTAAAGTCTCGGGAGGCAAGAACCTTAATCCAAGATCTGGAGGAGACCTTCGCGAGCCTGTGCCAGGTGAACTTGCGACTTAACCCGGAGAAGTGTGTGTTCGGTGTGCCTTCCGGCAAGCTGCTGGGATTCCTCGTGTCCCACAGAGGGATCGAGGCGAACCCGAAGAAGATCAAGGCCATTGAGGATATGAGCCCACCGCAAACCCTCAAGGAAATGCAGAAGCTGGTTGGTCGGGTAACTGCGTTGGGACGCTTCATCTCCAAGCTGGGAGAGCGCGCCCTACCCTTCTTCAAGATGATGAAGAAGAAGGGCCCATTTGAGTGGACCCCGGAGGCCGACCGAGCTTTACAAGACCTCAAGAGATACCTGACCAGCCCTCCGGTGATGGTGGCGCCACGACCTCTCGAGCCTCTAGTACTTTATCTTGCCGCCACCCCGTACTCCGCCAGCGCGGCGCTGGTGGCGGTTCGGGAGGAGCACCAAGCCAAGGGCGCGCCAAGCCAAGATACGCCGCCAACCGGGATGACACAAGATCAGGAAGGCGCAGCAAGAGCCGTGGCGGCATCAACAGAAGACCAAGCTCGACAGGACGACATCACAGAGATTCCCGCAAGCGATCAGGCACCAGGAGCTCCACCACCTCAGGAGACGTCCCAGCTTCCGCAACACACGAGCCTCACCAACGCGCCAGCCCTCGTCGAGCACCCGGTGTATTTCGTCAGCACGGTGTTGCGGGATGCAAGGGCACGATACCCCATGCCCCAAAATCTTCTTCTCGCACTCTTGGTGGCCTCGCGCAAGTTGCGGCACTACTTCCAGGGCCACCCCATCAAGGTCGTCTTAGCCTACCCATTGGAGAGAGTGCTCAGGAGCCCCAACTCTGCTGGAAGGGTCGCTGAGTGGAACATCGAGCTGCATGCATTCCAGTTGGAGTTCAGCACTACCAGGGTCATCAAGGGAGCAGCGCTCGCTGATTTCGTGACAGAATGGACGGATGCCCCGACGCTGGAAGTAGGCGAGGACCGGTCCACCTCGCCGGGGAGTGAGGCGCCCGACGGCTGGGTCATGTATTTCGATGGGGCCTTCGCACACCAATGTGCGGGGGCTGGAGCAGTACTCGTCTCACCCACCCAAGACAAGATCTACTACGTTGTACAGCTCTGCTTCCAGCTGGGCGAGAAGGTCTCCAACAACATCGTAGAATATGAAGGCCTCATAGCTGGCCTGAAGGCCGCGGCAGCTCTGGGGGTGAAGCGCCTCACCGTTAGGGGCGACTCACAGCTCTTCGTCAACTTCTCCAACAAAGTATACAAGCCAAAGGACGAGCACATGGAAGCATACCTCGCGGAAGTGCGTAAGATGGAGAAGCAGTTCCTGGGCCTGGAGTTGCAGCACGTGCCTCGTGGCACCAACAAGCAAGCTGACGACATTGCCAAGAGGGCGTCCAAGCGGCAGCCCCAAGAGCCTGGCGTCTTCGAGGAGCGGCTCTTCAAGCCATCAGCAGCGCCACCACTTTCAAGGACAGCTCAGCCTCGGGAGGAGCTCCCACAGCCGCCTACCACAGGAGCCCCAGCCAGTGGCCCGACTTCGGGAGCATGCCTACTCTTGGCGCTCGAGCCCCAAGAGGGATGCTGGACCAAGGAATTCAGGTACTATCTGATGCAAGGGGCACTGCTAGAGAAGGAGGAGGACGCACAGCGCGTGGCCCGGCAGACCACGACATACTGCATCCAAGACGGTGAGTTGTACAGGAGGCGGACCACTGATGTTTCACTGTGTTGCATTTTCAGAGACCAGTGGAAGGAGTTGCTATCTGACATACACGGTGGGGACTGCGGGCACCACTTGTCATCACGGACCCTCGTCGGCAAGGTATTCCACAGCGGATTATACTGGCCCACAGCGCTCAATGACACGGCCGAGCTGGTGAAGTCCTGTGAAGCCTGCCAGTTCCAAGCCAACCAGATCCATCAGCCGGCTCAGGGCCTCCAGACCATCCCGCTCACATGGTCGTTCCCGGTTTGGGGGCTGGACATCTTGGGCCCGTTCCCTCGAGCGCCTGGGGGCTACCGCTACCTCTACGTCGTCATCGACAAGTTCACCAAGTGGGCGGAAGTCGAAGCCGTCCGCACGATCCCAGCTAGCTCCGCAGTCAAGTTCATCAAGGGCCTCATGAGCCGCTTCGGGGTTCCCAACCGCATTATCACATATAATGGCTCGCAATTCATTAGTAACCTCTTCAAAACATATTGTGATAACCTCGTAACGCAGATCTGCTACGCTTCGGTGGCACACCCCAGGAGCAATGGTCAGGCCGAACGTGCCAATGGAGAGGTCCTGAGGGGCCTCAAGACCAAGACCTTCAAGAAGAAGCTCGAGGCCTGCGGCAGGGGCTGGCACGATGAGCTCCAGTCCATGTTGTGGTCCATCCGCACCACCGCCACCAAGCCAACGGGCGAGACCCCGTTCTTCCTTGTCTACGGAGCCGAAGCGGTCCTCCCTCACGAGGTCAAGCATCGCTCCGCACGGGTCCTGGCGTTTGTTGAAACGCAGTAGGACGCCACGCGGGGGATGGACCTCGTGCTGGGGGAGGAACGTCGCCAAGAAGCTACAATGAGGGCGGCAAGGTACCAGCAGGCACTGCGGCGATACCACTGCCGCAACATCCGCTTCAGGACGCTCGAGGCGGGCGACCTCGTCCTGAGGTGGGTCCTCTCCAGGGAAGGGCCTGCACAAGCTCTCACCTATGTGGGAGGGCCCGTTCAGGGTCGTCCATGTCTCCAGGCCTGGCGCCGCGTGCCTGGAGACGCAGGACGGGGTACCCACCCAGAACGCGAACATCCAGCACATCCGGAAGTTCTACCCATGAAGCAAGGCCTAGTGCCTGTGAAGAAAGGCCCAGTGCCTGTGAAGAAGGCCTGGTGCCTGTGCAGAATCGCCGCCCGTGACACTCTCATGTAATAATGAGTGGGGTTGTACACGCCCCGGAGTCTCAGCAGTGCCGCCCTCGGGCTTCGGGGGCCGCCCCCACGCCTCGAAAAATATGTCCACATGTTTAGAAATAGAGGTGTCGATAAAATAAAATGCAGACATGAGGGCATCATGATCATATAACAACATATATTGTCATGTAATCTCTTATGCTAAAGTAACAATTCATTCACAAGGTAGAGCATGAATCAGAAACTTCATTGAAAACTAACAAACTATGATCTCAGTCATTGAAGCAATTGCAATTCGGTAGGACTTGTACCGTTTTCTAAATGACTCTTAAACTGTTCAAAATTAGAAAAAACTTTCAACATAAAAAAGCAGCGCATTTTCATAAGCTTTTCAACGCCATATCATTTGTCTCAATTGGGTTAGCCGTTTAGAAATGACATTGAAAATACGAACTCGTCTGTTCAGATTACGAAATTTTACGTTTTTCCAAATTTCTCTTTAACCATAGGGAATTAGAGAAAACTTTCAACTTGTGGAAGGAGCGGTTTGGCAGCAGCTTTCCAACGCCATATTATTTGCCTCATTCCGATAAATAGTTTAGAAATACGATCGAAAATACGATTCACGTTTTTTGTGTGAAGAAAAAACGATTTTCAAAACTGCTCTTAAACCGCTTACATTTTGACAAAAATTTTAAGTTGGGTCATGATACTGGTGTCCATAGCTTTTCAACAGTATATAGCAAGCCCCGTTTGGGCAATGTTGGCGGAAGTTCAACCTAGTTTAGAGGGAAGTTAAACATACTACTAGCGGGCAGGTCAGGTTGTGATCAGAATATTCTGATCACGGGATGAGAATAATATTCTGATCACGGGATGAGAATAATATTCTGATCACAACCTGAACTGCCTGAGTAACGCGCGTGACCTTCTCTGTGAACTAGGTTGAACTTCCCGCAACATTGCCCAAATAGGGCTTTCTTTATATTGTTGGAAAGCTATGGACACCAATATCATGACCCAACTTAAATTTTTGACAAAATATAAGCGGTTTAAGAGCAGTTTTCAAATCCGTTTTTTCTTCGCACAAAAAACGTGAATCGTATTTTCGTTCGCATTTCTAAACCATTTATCGGAATGAGGCATATAATGTGGCGTTGGAAAGCAGCTGCAAAACTGCTCCTTCCACATGTTGAAAGTTTTTTCTAATTCCCTATGGTTAAAGAGTAATTTGAAAAAACATAAAATTTTGTAAACCAAAGAGCTGAGTTCGTTTTTTCGATGTCATTCCTAAACGGCTAATCCAATGGAGGCATATGATATGGCTTTGGAAAGCTTATGAAAATGCGCTAATTTTTTATCTTGAAAGTTTTTTTCTAAGTTTGAATGGTTTAAGAGTAATTTAGAAAATGGTCCAAGTCCTACCGAATTCGTATGTTCGAGCTAATTTTTTAACCATGCGTCCGAATGCAGCAAATGATATGGCGTTGGAAATCTTGAACAAATACGAAACTTTTTTGTATGTATTGTTTCTCCCAATTCTTTACGGTTTTAAGTCAGTTTCGAAAATGGCGAAAAACGTATTTTCGTCGTAATTTTTACGAACTTTATCAGAATTGGGAAAATAATATACCATTGAAAAGCTACGGAAAATGCGAAACTTTTTCATGTTAATGGTTTTCTCTGGTTCCTAGCCGTTTTTAAGTAATTCCAAAAACGGTGGGATCATTCGCTCGCTGCCTCTACATGAAAGCAGATTCTTCAAAATGCACCGCGTGAAGAACTGAACTTCTCGGTGCGTGTACCGAACTTCACTCTTTTTCACGTGATTTTTTGCTCGTAGATCTTCATCCATCGGTCGTAGCTCTCCATCCCACTCACCGGAATTGAGCGGTGATATATCGATGGAAAGCTGCTGTAAACACGCAACTTTCCCCTGTTGATCATTTTTTCATACTCGCGACGATTTTAAAAGTTTTTCATCCAAAATTCATTCAGCGTAGTAGTTGAACTTCCTGTAGTTTTCACGTTGAACTTCTGTGACGTATTTTTGTTTGTAATTTTCTCATCCATTCGCCAGTGTTACACAAATAATATTCCTTTTGTACAAACGTCTCTCACAATAATTTTTTTAACTTTCTCCGACCGAGGACTTGAACTTACACAAATGATATTCCTGTCGTTTTGAGGTAAATTAGAAAATGGCGAGATCATGATTTCTGCGTTCATCGTGAACGGAAATGCACTGCGTGAAGTAGTTGAACTTCTGGGGCATGTCTGTTTGAACTTCACACTGTTTTTGACGTGCTGTTTTTTGCACTGCGTGAAGTAGTTGAACTTCTTGGGCATGTCTGTTTGAACTTCACTCTGTTTCACTTTATGGTATTTTTATATGAAATACACACCATGTAGTACGTGAACTTCCGGTTGTTATCACTTTGAACTTCTCTCTGGTTTTAGACAATTATTTTAAAACACAAAAAACAACAAAATTTTAATGTATTTTTGGACATATAAATACACGGTGAACCTCTCTCACAAGAATTTTTTGAACTTTTCCTTGCCGAGCACTAGAACTTCTAGCAACCATTTTTTTGTTTATGAGTTGTTTTTAAAAGTGCAAAAAATGGCTTTATGTTTTTTATTTTTTGAACAGGCAAATCCTAGGTTTTAATAAACTTCAAACTTCTTTGTTATTCCGACTTGAACTTCACCTTTTTATATTCGATCCTAGTAAAGAATAGTATTCAATTTTTATACGAAAAAATCGAACGTGGAAATAATAGGTGAACCTCTCTCGCAAGAATTTTTGAACCTCTCCGGATAGAGCACTTGAATTTCTTTCAACAAACATTTTAAGCTTTTATTTTTCTATACTTTTATTCTCACCTGAAATGCATTCCTTGAAGTACTTGAACTTCTCGTTGTTTTCACTATGAACTTCTGTCACATTTTTGTGTGTACGTCGAATTACATGCAATTGAAGGCCGGTCGTCATTTTTTGCCATTTTAAAACATGTAATTGAAGGTCTGATGTCCCGCAATATAAATTTTGAACCATGCATGGAGGTGCACTTGAACTTCTTGCAACAAATCTGAGTTTTTTTTATATACTTTGAACTTCTCTGTTATTTTAATTTCAACTTCTTAGTCATATTCTTAGAAAGGAACTATGTTTTTAAATAAGCATCAAACAGTTTTTTTTTGTAAATTGAACGTCATAGTTTTATTTTTCTTAGAAACGGTAATATTTGAGTTTCTCGTATACATCAAACTACCCCTCTTTTTTAATTTGAACTTTGTTATTTTTATTCTTTAGTAACAAGGAAAATATGAGTTTTTTTAATAAATATCAAACTTCTCTATTTCTGTAATTTGGACTTCTTGGTTTATTTCTTTCAGTGACGGCAAAATCCTAGTTTTGTAATAAATATTGAACAGGTCCGTTATTTAAATTTGAACTTCTAGAGTTTTTTTAGAAATGGTGATAATATTGTTTTTTACGATATTTTGAACTGCTCTATGGTTCAAATTTGAACTTTTTATTTTTTATTAGAAATGGTGAAATATCCGGCTCTCTTATTTTTGTACTGTTGTGTTATTTTTGTCTGAACTTCTTATGTTCTTCCCATCAACAGATTCAGATTTTCCATTTGTTATACATCGAACTATTGCATTACTTTATTTTGAACCTGTTGTTTCCATTCTTAAATAATGAGGAAAATCATAGTTTCTATAATCATCGTACTTCTCCATCTTTTTAACTTGGACTTCTTGGTTTTATTTCTTAGTAACAAGAAAAATCCTACTTTGTAATGAACATGAAACCACTCCATTATTTTAATATTTAAATTACGTGTGTTTTAAACAAGGAAAACACTTTTTTAGTTTTTAAACTTTTTTCTATTATATTAATTTGAGCCTCTTGGATTTTTTTTAAACGAAGAAAATTCTTTTTAAATAATTTTTTTAATTGCTCTTTTTAAAATTTGGTCTTTTTCTTTTTTACTTTTCTAATAGGGTAAAAAATTAGTTTTCTGAAGAAACTTCGAACGATCTATTATTTTAATCTCAACACATTTGTTTTTATTTTTAGTAACAGGTTTTTTATTTGACTTTTCATTTCTTTTTTGAACTTCATTGTTTTATTCCTGGACTCCCATGTTATCACTTATTGAACTGCATCATGTTTTTTAACTTATAGATTTTTACATCAAAGACATACTGAATGTCATATTATTTTTTCCATGAACTCTCGTGGTTTATACGAATTAAATGAAATTAAAAAATTATAAAATTAAATGGGCCCGATTCCCTATAGGCATAAGAACAAAAAAAAAGAACATCAAATCAGATGAATACCTAACCAAAATTTGTGTCTATAATTTTCTAGCTTTGTACAAAAGTTATATTCTCGTTTTCGGGCGTAAACACGAACACTTATGGTGCACACGAGCTGGCTAATAACTATGAAACTCTCTTCATTTTTTGTGTGCACAGCACGCATGTGCACTAGTTTATGCATGCACCCGCACGCACACACCAGTACACCACTAGTACAATGCAGGCACTCACCACTAGCACACAGACATAAAAGAACTATAGGCAGCCACATATTTTTAAATGAAAAAATAGTACGTGCAAAATTTTTATTGCATGGAGAAATACATGCATGCACATCTCTGTATAGGAGCATTTGAACAAACATGTAGTAGTCCTTAGCACATCACAAATCTCAAAGATCCAAAAGTGCATGTGGACGGCAAAGGCAAAAACGGCTGGAACCAACCCGGGCACAAGCCAACAACACTGGCAATAGGGCGTTGCTGGCACGAACGGCACACACACAGGACACGCCACCACCTCAACGGCCAGATCGCCCACTGCATGTTTCTCCATGGCAAGAAATCTTGCATGAGCTTACAGCATACATGTGAAATTTTGACGTAGTGCCCATGTTAAAGGGTCCATCAGTTGCATTCATTTTCCCCGTCTGAAACTGGCAATGTTCAAGTCGTTATGTCCAAAATCTGCAACAGCCGCTTGAATTGGTACAGATTTTAGAAAACATAGCATGTTAGTTATGACAGGGGGCCGGGATCATAATCACTAGCCAAATGACATCGTGGATATTTTATCAGCTATCAAGCCGGCCGGTATCACGCGAATATTTGCTGCAACCAAGTCTGAATTGGGTGGCATTTCTCAGTCTGAAGCTAGTTACCTGGCGTGAAGGGGAACTTGCCGGGGAGGAAGGGGCGGAGCATGCCCTTCTGGATCTTCCAGTCAATGGGGTTGATGCTGGCCGCCTCCATCTTCAGCAGCACCTCGCCTTTCTTTGGCGACGGCACCGGCACCTCCACATGCTGCGAGTGAAATTCACCATGGAGTTGGTCAGTCAGTTCCATCGGTGAACACATCGAAGAAGAGATGATTTTCAGTTCAGTTGTGCACAAGGAGAGATCGTACCTTGAGGCCTTCAGCTCCATCGCCATACTTGTCGTACTGCACGGCTCTCATCGTCCTCAGGGCCGCCATGGCAGCGCCATGTCCCGCATGAGAGGAGAAACAAAGAAGGACGATGGAGAGAGACACGTACGGCTGGTGGGCGGTGTGGTGTGTAATGCGGTGATGCTGATTCACAAAAGCAAACCAAAAACAGTATCCCTCGTCTTCGCAGACCCCGGACTGCCGTCGATCCTCGTTGATGCATTTTTGGAGTTAAAATGAAAAGAAAACCAACCTGTGAAACTGAAACTAATGGACCAAAAACAACAGTTTTTTGCGCCTGCATATATAGTTGAACTTCAGACATCAAAATCTCTTAGAGAATAGGAATCGACGATTTGATCTAGATACTATACAACTACAGGGAACAACATTGACCAATTCCACCTAGAATGTTACATAATCCCGTACTGTAATTTCAAGCATTATAAACTCACAAGATGCCTACAATTCTCAGTTTGTGCCGAACCTAGGAGTCGAGCAGATCACCACACAGGACTAGTTAGAGGAGTGTAAGTGAAGCAACCTATTTCTTCAGAAAATCAACAAACTAAACTTCAGAAAATCAAAAAACTGAACTTCGCAGGACCCTGCAAAATATACACGGTTATAATCAACTTTAAAAACTTCAGAGAATCAACAAACTGAACTTCTAGAGGGCCAGATGCTGACCTTTCTCTTTTTAGCGTCGTGGGTGACCTGTAATTGAAGGTCGAGGATTAAGGGCACCACCTCAACGAGTTCCGGCAGCCGGTGCAGGCCATCCATGGAGGAGGGGCAAGCTGCAGCGAGGAGGGACCGCGCCGGCCACGGAGGTGGAGGCCCGTCGGCCGCGGGGAAGGAGCACGCCGGCTGCGGGGAGGGAGGGCGCTGGCCGCGGAAGAGGATGGCTGCCGACCAAGGCTGGGAGAGCGCTGGTCGCGGAGGAGGGGCGCCGACGACGCGGGTCGTGGGGGTGGTGATGGCACGCTTTTGTTATCGGGGCCTGGTGGCGTTGAAGGTTGGAGGTTGATGCTCTGGCGGCGGCACCATTGGTGGTCTGGGCTCGGCGGCGGCGCGCTTGAAAGTCGGAACTCCGGCGGCGGCGCGGTTGGTGGTCCGGACTCCGGCGGCGGCGCGGTTGGTGACCCTGCTCCACGGCGGCGCAGCTGGAGGTCGGCACGGGGGCGGCTGCGGCCAGGGGGATGGCGGTGCGGGGGTGGCGGCGGCCAGGTGAATGGCGGCACGGGGCGGTGGAGTACGGTGGGTGGGTGGCCTGGTGCGGCGACGGAGGTGGATCGGGGCTGGGGAGAAAGATGCGGGGGTAGGGGCAGTTTCTTGTTTTTTTTGCCACAAGGTGGGGCAGTTCCTGGTTTCGATGAAAGAATGTCGGGAACAACTCATCGCGCCTATATAGGGTCGTGATCCGAATAACTATTTTGATCCCAGGATCAGAATAGTGCTACTATATATATAGTGCTTGTCAAAAGAAAAAGTGTAAAAAGGAAAGGTGATGATCACCATGGCTCTTGTAAGGGTAGAAGATAAAAGTAGAAGATAGGCCCTTCGCAGAGGGAAGCAGAGGTTGTCATGCGCTGTCGGCGTTCTGGGAACAGGGGTCCCCAGACTTGCCTGCCTGCGGCCTGCGGCGTGGCTCAAAGGAGGCCCAGGACAGCCCATCTTCATCAACACAAACTCAAGACCCTCGCGAGGGGCCAAGCCTCACGGGGCGGATGACCAGGAGCTTCCTCAGGCACGGCCTCGTCGGTGGCTCACGAGGAGACGGAGAGTTCAAGGCGGTACCTCGCGAGGTGCCCGTGTATAAGCCATGACGACCAAGGGCGCCCGATGAGGCGCCCGGCCATGGCGTCCTCCTTTTCTCTTTCGTGCAAAGGGAGCAAGCGCAGGCGAGAGCATCAAGCAAAGGCATCAATTTCGGTGCAACAAGACCAAGACCAGCCCCAACGGCTGGAATGCAGTCATCATGGAGCCCAAGCAGGCGTCATCACCAGAGCCTTTGGTGGCGAGGACCAACTTTAGTCGAGGATAAGTGTACCATTGTTCCCCTTCAAAATGGACAATTGTAGGCGCCCTTCCGGTCGATATTTGGGAAGAGGCCCAGGGCCTTCGCCTATATAATTAGAGCTAGCCACCATAGGAGTGGACACACTGAGGGACGATCGGATAGAGGCAGATCCGGCACTTGGAATCCAGAGAGAGAGAGAGAGACCCGATCCTCAAGCTAGAGCGACGGGATACCACTTAGCAGTTCATCACACCCACCAAGAGAGACCCTCGCGAGGTTGTTCTTCCTGTCTTATTCTTCATCGGCCCTGCAGGCAATCCACCACACCACAAACTAGAGTAGGGTATTACACCACAACGGTGGCCCGAACTAGTATAAATCTCGTGTCTCTTGTGCTTTGTTCTTGCAAGTAGTTTAGGTTCCTGCGATTCGGCCGAGGTACGAGGCGGTGGAGGGTTGGATCTCCGCGCACCCGAGTTCGAACCTCAAGGGTCTGCGGAACCCGAAATCAAACATTTGGCGCGCCCGGTAAAGTGCGCGGAATCTGCCTTTAAATCGCCTCGTCCTTCCCCGACCACCGCAACCATGTCTGACGCTCGTCGGGCCCGCGCCGAGCACCGAGCCGCCCTCGCCTCCCAAGTCGCCCAGACGGCCCCCATCGGCGGGCGTCCTCGTCGTTCCCCGTCACTTGTTGTCAACGCCGCCACCGGCCCGGCGGGGAACGAGCAGCAAGCGTCGTCCCGGCACCCGTCCATGAGGCGGGACGGCCGCACCGCCATGCCTTCGCTCACCCCCGATGGTTCGTCATCACGAGCGCCTCGCGCGGCCATGGAGGCCCGAGTTGCGCTTATCGCGTAACGAAGCTCCTGCATTGCCGACGACAGCGTCACGAAGAATGGCTCGACTGCGTCGCCGAGCTCGTCCGTGCTGGAGGCGACCCGCCGTCCGTCCTCGGCCAGATCGCACCCGCTTCGCTGGCGATGAAACTCCGGGCGCCTCACCGCCTCCTCCTCAAGACGGCGCCACAGCCCCCAAGGCACCTTGACCTGGGCGGAACCCGTTCCGCCAGCGCCGGCGCGGCAAGAGCAGAGCTGCCAAGAAGTTCTCGCCGCAAGAAGCTGCCCGGCGCTCCCGCTCCAAAGACGTCAAGACCTGCGCTGCCCCGGCCAAGGCGCAGTGAGGCTCTGCAAGACCAAGCTCTGCCGTCCGAGGCCCCAAGCGGCCACGGCTGGCTGCCGCTGCCTTTCACCACCGGCATGCGGCGTCGCGTGGCCCGCCAAGTTCAAGCAGACCTACCTCCACGCTTCTGACGGCACGGTGACCCCACGGAGTTCCTCTAGCTCTGAGCTGGGCATCGAGGTCGCCAACGGGCATGAAAAGGTCATGGCGAACTGGTTTCCCATGGCGCTCAAGGGCGGAGCCCGCACAGCTCTGAATCGGCCCCGAGCACGATCTCTTCCTGGGCCGAGATGCGCACCCGCTTCATCGCCAACTTCAAGGTACTGCGACCGGCCACCCGCCGTGGCGAGCGACATGCCGGATCAAGCAGCCTGTGGGAAACCTCGCAAAGTACATCGGCGCTTCAACGGTAGCAGCGCCTCAAGATCCCTGTGGTAACGGAGGAGGCCATCATCTCTCCCTTCTCCGACGGCGTGCGCGACGTCAAGATGAAGGAGGAGCTGGCGATGCATGAAGATCTGTGCACCTCCCTGGAGCTGTTCAACTTGGCGACCAAGTGCGCCAGGGCCGAGGAGGGGCGCCTCTCCCTCCTCGAGCTGCCTGCCACGGATCCTGAAGAGAAGAAATCCAAGGCCAAGGACGTGAAGCGCAAGGGGGCTGCCGTGCTCGTGGCCGAACCAGACACCAAGCGAGGCAGAGATCAGCCCGAGTCCTCTAAGGGCAGCCGGTACTGCGTGTACCACGACCTCCACACCCACAACACCAACGAATGTCAAGAGCTCTGGACCGTGCGCGGAGGAAGGGTGGGCAGACGCCCCGAGCGCAGCGATCGGGGCTACGGCCGAGGAGGAGGAAGGAATGCAGGACGCTGGGAAGACCGCGGCCCGCGCCAAGGGTGGCGCGACCAACCTCGCGAGGACCGCTGGCAAGACCCCCTCGCGAGGGGGGCTGGAGGATCGGCCTCGTGAGGATCGTCCGCAAGGGAACGCATGAGCCTCCCTCCACGCCGCCGCCACCAAGGAGAGTCGAAGACCGTCATCGACGAGGGGGCTGGGGCTTCAGGAAGCGCGTGCGATCGCTGCATCTGTCGCGGAGCTCAAGCCCTAGCCTCTCACCGCATCTTCAAGCAGTTCGCCCGTGAAGTGAATGCAGTCCTCCCAAGCTCGAGTCCACGCGCCCTCTCGGGTGGTCGGCGTGCGCCATCACGTTCGGCTCGGCGGATCGGCTCAAGTCGCTGACCACAGTAGGAGTTCTTCGATGCTTTGCTCCCCAATCATCGACAATGTGCTAGTCACCAAGACCCTCATCGACGGCGGAGCAGGGCTCAACGTCCCGTCCGTTGAGACATTCAACAATCTCCAAGTGCCTTCTGATCGGCTCCGACCAACCAAGCCTTTCTCCGGAGTCACCGACGGCTCCACGGTCCCGATCGGGCAGGTCCGCCTTCCTGTCACCTTCGGGGCCCGCGACAACTACCACACCGAGCTCATCAACTTCGACGTCGCCCACATTCGCCTACCGTACAACGCCATCCTCGGGTACCCAGCGTTGGCCAAATTCATGGCCGTAACCCACGATGGCTACAACATCCTCAAGATGCCAGGAAGCGGCGGAGTCATCATGGTGCCCTGTGAAGAGAGAGATGCGATGTGCTCCTGGAGCGAAGCTTTTCAGGCCGCATCATTGGAAGACCCAGACCACAGCAGCAGGATGCCTCCCGAAGCAGCACCCAAGAAGAAGAAGACATCGACCGGCCCGGCTCTTCAAGAGACAGGCCCCTCAGGGCCCGCACCGGGCCAGGGGGAGCCTCCTTCCATCGCATAGGAAAGCATGCCCGGCACCCTCCTCAGGCAGGGCTCGGGGGCTCTCCCCTGGAGGGCCGCCGACCTCGCCAAGGTCTCGAGGGAGGCGCTTGGGCACCACATGGAGGCGTGTTTCGAAGCACGTTTCCCGCAAGTAGGAGCAAGACCAGGAGGACAGGACCCTCAAGAGTTCATCAGCAAGGCCATTCAGGAGTTACAAGAGTCAAGGGTCATGAGGGGCAGCCGCCGCCTACCCGCTATGGCCCCCCATCCAGGCGAGGATGGTGGGATGCGCGTCTGCATCGACATACCAGGGCTCAACCGAGCCGCATCTCAAGAGCGCCTCTGGCCCTCGCGAGTGGGACGTTGCGAGGGTCCACCCCGTACACATGCCTTGTGGCCTGCCAAACGCGGCTGCTGCGCACCAGCGTCTCATGAGGACCATCCTGGAGGCTCAAGAGGTCAGGCACGCCGCAACCCTGGTGGAGATGGAGATGGCCCATGAGGAGCCGCCGGCGCCTCCGGAGCCTCCCGAGGCCCCCGGGCACGGGGGCTCGTG
Source organism: Aegilops bicornis (assembly GCA_021605145.1). Classification (NCBI taxonomy): domain Eukaryota; kingdom Viridiplantae; phylum Streptophyta; class Magnoliopsida; order Poales; family Poaceae; genus Aegilops; species Aegilops bicornis. The sequence continues at coordinate 287,390,695 of CM038674.1, read as the reverse complement.
AGGATCGGCTCCGCAGCCCACCGAGTCTGCTACATCAACAACCCTTCATCCCCAACATCACGGTGACATCTTTAAGTTTTATTTCCGGTAGGGAGCGCCTTGAGCGCATTATTCCTGTGCCGTGGGTCCGTCCCTGCGACATGTATCCCTTTTATTTCATGTCTTTAGCTTATCCTGTTGGGGGCGCCCCTCGGGCCGCACCATCCCCAAGCCGCTCGGGCCAGTCCCAGCGGCATGTATCCTACATGCGTTTTCCTTAGGATTATGCTCTCGTTCCACCATGCTTGTTATTTGGTGCCTTCTCCTGGGTGGCGAAATCTTGCACGTTAAAGGAGGGGGGTGCCTGAGCATCGCGACTCAGGGCTCCTACCGGCTCTCCGACCCTCACCCTCTGGTCTTGTCCATGGCATCGCGACCTGGCTTGCCAGCGACGGCTGAGACCAGCCCGAGAGCCGGACCCGAGGCGTGAGTTTCGTCATCCAACCCGACTTAGCAGCGTTAAAGGGGGTGCACGAGCATCGCAACTCGAGGGCTCCTCACGGCTCTCCGGACCTCACCCTCTGGTCTTGTCCATGGCATCGCGACCTGGCTTGCCAGCGACGGTAGAGACCAGCCCGAGAGCCGGGACCCGAGGACGTAGAGTTTCTCCATCCAACCCAGCTTGCGCATTAAAGGGGGGGGGGTGCCTGAGCATCGCGACTCAGGGCTCCTACCGGCTCTCCGGCCCTCACCTCTGGTCTTGTCCATGGCATCGCGACCTGGCTTGCCAGCGATGGTAGAGACCATCCCGAGAGCCGGGACCCGAGGACGTAGAGTTGCTGCGTCCAACCCAAATTTTGCGCCAGAAAGGGGGTGCCTGAGCATCGCGACTCGGGGCTCCTACGGCTCTCCGACCCTCACCCTCTGGTCTTGTCCATGGCATCGCGACCGGCTTGCGGCTGATGGTAGAGACCAGCCCGAGAGCCGGGACCCGAGGACGTAGAGTTGATGCGTCGACCGGTTTATGCGTTAAAGGGGGTGCTGAGCATCGCGACTCGGGGCTCCTACGGCTCTCCGGCCCTCACCCTCTGGTCTTGTCCATGGCATCGCGACTGGCTTGCCAATGACGGTGAGACCAGCCCGAGAGCCGGGACCCGAGGGCGTGAGTTGCGTCATCTAACCCGGCTTGCAGCGTTAAAGGGGGGTGCACGAGCATCGCGACTCAGGCGCCTCTGGCTCTCCGGCCCTCACCCTCTGGTCTTGTCCATGGCATCGCGACTGGCTTGCCAGCCGACGGCCGAGACCAGCCCGAGAGCCGCGACCGAGACGTGAGCACCGACATCTCGCCAAATTTGCAGGAACACACTCGAAGATAAGGCCCGAGCCAGGCGCAACCCGCCTTGAGGTAGGGCCTCGTGGAGTCCAGCTGGCTCACGGGTGCCCCACACCTCGCGAGGCCTCTCGCGCCTCTCCAAAGCAACTAGCTTGGGACTAACAATCGCCACGGCGAGAGCTCTTGTTCCTTTTGTGGTGAACCTGCAGGTCCCTCCAAGGAGCACGAAAGCTTGACCTCGCCACGCAATCTCTCGCCCGGCCAAGGCACGGACCGCGCCGCACCAGGAAGCATTGTCACGACCCTCGAGATTAGTCACCCTCCGGACACACTAGTCGTCGCTACACCATCCCCACACTCCATGCACCTCCCTGTTAGCACCGTCGCTCTCCTTTCTCACCGAATGATGGCTGCTTGGCGCCAAGGGGACCCCCGAGCATCGCGACTCGGAGGCTCTTACGGACCTCGGGCCGCTCACCTCCGCCTTGACCACGGCATCGCGACTGGCATACTAGCGGCCAGGTGAAGCCGCCTTGGGGCTGGGACACAGCCGGTGTGAGCACCAAGCCCTCACGAGGTGCGGAAGGAAGAAACTGAGCTAGAACGGAATGAGCATCCCGCATTGCCTCATAATAAGGACCATATTGACAAACGAAGCTACAAATATCTTACAAGCCACGCGGGGTACATTCTTGGCTCCTCGCAGGAACAAAAGACGCGAATCCTAAGGAGTCCTATCTACAGGGACCACCGCGACAGATGCCATCATCAACAGTGGGCCACCCGGTCCGGAGCCAACCCCATCCAGATCAGGGGCAGCGACGACCTGACGAGCTCGCCCTGCTCCGGGAGCGGCACAGGCTCGGGGGCTCGTAGCTGTCGTCGCTCGTCTCCGGCGTCGCGAAGAGCTCAGCGGAGTCGCTGGATCCTCCGGTGCCTTCGTCGCCTGAGAAGCTGCCAAGGGAGTGGTCGGTCGGCCTCCGTCTCACCACAGCAGGGCCCCGACCGCCCCTCCCGGGGCAGCACTCGATCAGCGACCCTCAGCGTCGAAGAGCTTGAAGGATATCACCAAGCGCCGTCGTACTCAGTGGATCGTGAGGGCGCCCTCGTCCTGCAGACCGGGCGACCTTGTCCCAGCCTCGAGTCATGAAGACCTCGCCGGGCAACTCTGCGACCTCTTCCCGGTCATGGGTGCTGCAGCCCGGCGTCTTTGCAGCTGAGTCCTAGGGGCTCCCCCTACCGGACGGCGGAGGCGAACAAAGAAGGAAGGCGAACCCAAGACTTAGGAGGCGCGGCGACGCGAAGCACGAACTCCCAGCAGGAGCCCTCGGCGTGGACTCCAGGAGGGAAGACGCACACCTTCGTGACCCGCCGGCGTCGGCGGCGCGCCGCTCGTGGCGCCCGGCGCCACCTCCTTCAGGGCCACCAATTTGCGCGTACAAGGGATGAGGAAACCCTGGTGGCGGCCGCACGCACGGTCTGCAGGCGCCTCCTCGCAAGGCTCCTGCCCTGACACCAGAGGGCAAGCCGCTTCTTTGGGGGGAGCGGGTTAGGATCCTCTTGAGGAGCCTTTCCCTTCTCTTCCCTGGAGAACCGGCAGATCGGAGCCATGGCAGCCAGACGAGACAAGGAAGAGGAGAAGTAGAAGGATAGACTGGAAGGGCGCACGCCGTTCCGAACTTATAGCCGGCGGAGGCCAACCGTCGGCCTCCACGATCACCGGTCATCATGCCCAGCTCTGCATGCAGGGACCTGTCGAATCCGGGCGGTTACCAAGGCGTCGTGGGGGAGCAGGCTCCCACGTCCAATCAACCGCCACGTCGCCCAAGGCCGCAGAGGCTGTTAGGGCCCTTGACGCTCGCCTTGCCCTTTCGCCTCTGCTCGGCCAAGTTCGGGCGCCCGTGGGCCGGGGCTCTTGTCGGCGTTAGGAGCAGGGGTCCCCAGACTTGCCTTCTTGCGGCCTACGGTGTGGCTCAAAGGAGGCCCAGGACAGCCCATCTTCAACAACACAAACTCAAGACCCTCGCGAGGGGCCAAGCCTCATGAGGCGGGCTGACCAGGAGCTTCCTCGAGCACGGCCTCGTCAGGCAGCTCACGAGGAGGCGGAGAGTTCAAGGCGGTACCTCGCGAGGTGCCCGTGACGCAAGCCATGACGACCAAGGGCGCGATCGAGCGCCCGGCCAGACGTCCTCCTTTTCTCTTTCGTGCAAAGGGAGCAAGCGCAGGCGAGAGCATCAAGCAAAGGCATCAATTTCGGTGCAACAAGACCAAGACCAGCCCCAACGGCTGGAATGCAGTCATCATGGAGCCCAAGCAGGCGTCATCACCAGAGCCTTTGGTAGGCGAGGACCAACTTTAGTCAGGATAAGTGTACCCGCTGTTCCCCTTCAAAATGGACAATTGTAGGCGCCCTTCCCGGTCAATATTTGGGAAGAGGCCCAGGGCCTTCGCCTATATAATTAGAGCTAGCCACCATAGGAGTGGACACACTGAGGGACGATCGGATAGAGGCAGATCCGGCACTTGGAATCCAGAGAGAGAGAGAGAGACCCGATCCTCAAGCTAGAGCGACGGGATACCACTTAGCAGTTCATCACACCCACCAAGAACAGACCCTCGCGAGGATGTTCTTCCTATCTTATTCTTCATCAGCCCAAGAGGCAATCCACCACACCACAAACTAGAGTAGGGTATTACACCACAACGGTGGCCCGAACTAGTATAAATCTCGTGTCTCTTGTGCTGTTCTTGCGAGTAGTTTAGGTTCCTGCGATTCGGCGAGGTACGAGACGGTGGAGGGTTGGATCTCCGTGCGCACCCCAGAGTTCGAACCTCAAGGGTCTGCCGGAACCCGAAATCCGACATGCGCTTTTATGGTTGGATGTACAAAATCTTGATGCAAAAGAACGTCACTTTATATTGCCGCTTGTGATAAAGGACTTTATTATGTAATCCATCGCTTTTATTTCTTCCATGTCACAAGTTCGTATAAAGCATATTTTCTTAACACTAATAGATCATACATATTTAGGGAGCAATTTTTATTGCTTGCACCGATGACAACTTACTTGAAGGATCTTACTCAATCCATATGTAGGTATGGTGGACTCTCATGGCAAAACTGGTTTAAGGGATGTTTGGAAGCACAAGTAGTATCTCCACTTGGTTCAAAGAATTTGGCTAGCATGAGAGGGAAAGGCAATCCCAACATGTTGGATGATCCATGACAATATAACTTCTATTCTGATATAAGAAAACATAACCCATTATGTTGTCTTCCTTGTCCAATATCAACTTTTTATCATGTCATATTTTAATGAGTGCTCACAATTACAAAAGATGTCCAAGGTAGTATATTTATATGTGAAGCCTCTCTTTCTTTATTACTTCCTATTAATTGCAACAATGGCCAAAACTATGTTGGTCAACTCTCAACAACTTTTACTCATCATACTCTTCATATGTGAAGTCATTACTCTCCATAAGATCAACATATGAACTTTTTATTCCTTTATTTTATTTAATTCGCTCAAGATCATAGCAAGAAAGCAAGTCCCTCAACTCAAAACTACTATTTATTATATATAACTCGGACTCGACTACATAGAGGGAACATAAAGCAAAACTCAAAGCTAGATCATACGAAAAAATTTATTCTACTAGATCAAGATATAACCAAAAGGATCAAACTAAGAAAAACGATAAAGGTAAAAGTGTGACGGTGATACAATACCGGGGCACCTCCCCCAAGCTTGGCAGTTGCCAAGGGGAGTGCCCTTACCCATGTATTTATGTTTCCTTCTTCAGAGGTGATGATGATGGAGTTGTTGATGAAGTAGCGCCACACTTCGAGCGAAGGAGAAACTCCAATCTATGAATGATGCTTTGGAGGGTAATGATATGCTCTTGCAACAGAATATTCTCATGGGTAAGATATTTGTTTTGCACACGAACTAATTCAATGATCTTGAAAGCTTCAATTTCAATAGGGGTAAGATGACTGTAGTAAGGTTGAAGGATGTCTTCTTCTTCTACTGCCGGAGCTTGATCTTCCATGTCCTTCTTGATCTTATCACCCTCGTTGATTTCCCCAAGTTCTTCTCTCTTCATCTGTATCTTCATTAGCCAAGCATCGTCGCCCGCATTGTTGGAGGAGGGGGACGACATGATGCCTGGCCTTGAAAACTCTGGCAGAAAACAGCTCAAAACAAAATCAGGGGATATTGCCGTGGTACGGTGGTCAAAACCTTTGGGAGATTATATAATGAATTTTTAATGACCAAAAGAAGTATTGTTCAAGAAAACGGAGTCCGGAGGGCACACGAGGTGGCCACAAGGTAGGGGGCGCGCCCTCCACCCTTGTGGTCTCCTCGTGTCTCTTTCAGACTACTTTCAATTTTCCTAATTTTTTAAATATTCCAAAACAGAGAAAAATTATCATTGGAAATGTTTTGGAGTCGGTTTACTTACCGTACCACATACCTATTCCTTTTCGGAGTCTGAAACGTTCTGGAAAGTGTCCCTTATGTACTGCTCCGGCGCTCCGGTGTCAATTATATTGGTCTCAACATTTATGGGAGTACCTGAGATATAATGTTTGATTCTTTTACCGTTTACCTCCTTAGATTTGTGCCTTCAGTGTTGATGATTTTGATGGCACCGGAGCGATAGACCTCCTCGATAATGTAAGGACCTTCCCATTTAGAGAGAAGTTTTCCTGCAAAAAAATCTTAAACGAGAGTTGTATAGCCAAACATGATCACCACAGTAAACTCACGCTTTTGTATCCTCTTGTCATGCCATATTTTAACTTTTTCTTTAAACAACTTGGCATTCTCATAGGCTTGGGTTCTCCATTCATCAAGCGAGCTAATGTCAAATAATCTCTTCTCACTGGCAAGTTTGAAGTCATAATTGAGCTCTTTAATAGCCCAATATGCCTTATGTTCTAGTTCAAGAGGTAAGTGACATGCTTTTCCATAAACCATTTTAAACGGAGACATACCCATAGGGTTTTCATAAGCAGTTCTATAAGCCCACAATGCATCATCAAGTTTCTTAGACCAATTCTTTCTAGATCTATTAACAATCTTTTGCAAAATCAATTTAATCTCTCTATTGCTTAATTCTACTTGACCACTAGACCGAGGATGATAAGGAGATGCAATGCTATGGTTCACATCATATTTAGCGAGAATTTCATGGAAAGCACCATGAATAAAATGTGAACCACCATCAGTCATTAAATATCTAGGGACTCCAAACCTCGGAAAAATAACTTCTTTAAGCATCTTAATAGAAGTGTTATGATCGGCACTACTAGTTGGAATAGCTTTGATAAGTCTCCGACGTATCTATAATTTTTTTATTGTTCCATGTTGTTATATTATCATTCTTGGAGTTTTTATAATCATTGTATAGTCATTCTATATAAACTTTTGGTACTAACCTATTGACATAGTGCCAAGTGCCAGTTGTTGTTTTCTACATGTTTTTTTACATCGCAGGAAATCAATATCAAACGGAGTCCAAACGCAGTGAATATTTTTGTGTATTTTTTTGGACCAAAAGACATCTAGTGGGCCCGAGAAGTGCCTGGTGGTGCTCCGAGGGGACCACAACCCACCAAGGCGCGCCAGGAGGCCCAGGGGCGCCCTGGTGGATTGTGCCCACCTCGGGTGCCCCCTGAACCGAATCTTTGCTCTATAAATACCCCAATATTCTAGAAACCCTAGGGGAGTCGATGAAAATAAATTCCAGCCGCCGCAGAGTCCAGAACCACCAGATCCAATCTAGACACCATCACAGAGTGGTTTACCACTTCCATTGGTGCCTCTCCGATGATGCGTGAGTAGTTCTTTGTAGACCTTCGGGTCCGTAGTTAGTAGCTAGATGGATTCCTCTCTCTCTCTCTCTCTCTCTCTCTCTCTCTCTCTTTTGATTCTCAATACAATGATCTCTTGGAGATCCATATGATGTAGCACTTTTTGTGGTGTGTTTGTTGGGATCGGAAGAACTTTGAGTTTATGACTAGATCTATCTTTTTATCCATGAAAGTTATTTGAGTTTCTTTGATCTCCTATATGCATTATTTTTTATAGCCTCGTATTTCTTCTGCGATATTAGGGTTTTGTTTGGCCAACTTGATCTATTTATCTTGCAATGGGAAGAGGTGCTTTGTAGTGGGTTTGATCGTACGGTGCTTAATCCCGATGACAGAAGGGGAACCGACACGTATGTATCGTTGCTACTAAGGATAAAATGATGGGGTCTATTTCTACATAAATAGATCTTGTCTACATCATGTCATCGTTCTTATTGCATTACTCCGTTTCTCCATGAACTTAATACACTAGATGCAAGCTGGATAGCGGTCGATGTGTGGAGTAATAGTAGTAGATGTAGGCAGGAGTCGGTTACTAATCTTGGACGTGATGCCTATATAATGATCATTTCCTGGATATTGTCATGATTATTTCAAGTTCTATCAATTGCCCAACAGTAATTTGTTTACCCACTGTTTGCTATTTTTCTCGAGAGAAGCCACTAGTGAAATCTATGGCCCTCGGGTCTCTTCTTCATTATATTTGCCATTGCGATTTATTTTCCTTTGCTTTTATTTGCGGATCTATTAAACCCAAAAATACCGAAATACCTTGCTGCAGTTTATTCTTATTTATTTTATCTCGCATTCCCGCGATCCAATCTATCATATTTTTATCACGCTCGTTTGCCAATTTCTGGCGCCGCTACCCGAAAGGTATTGACAACCCCTTTAATACGTCAGGTTGCGAGTATTTGTTATTTGTGTGCAGGTGCTATATACTCAATGTTGCTTGGTTCTCCAACTAGTTCGATAACCTTGGTATCATCACTGAGGGAAATACCTACCGTCGCTGTGCTGCATCATCCCTCTTTGGGGAAATATCGACGTAGCTTCAAGCCGCATCAAAAGGAATTTCTGGCGCCGTTGCCGGGGACGATCTTCAACATCTACCAGGTTCCTAATCACAAATCTCATCTCCTCGCAATTTACATTATTTGTCATTTTCCTCTCGTTTTCCTCTGCCCCACTTCACAAAAAATTGCCATTCTATCCGCCCTCTTTTTCGGTCACCCTTTTCTTGTCGGATATGTTTTTGAGTAAAATATTGTTGCGTAGTCACCATGACTCATGAGAACACCAAGTTGTGTGATTTCTCAAATACCAACAACAATGATTTTATTGGCACTCCTATTGCTCCCGCCACTAGTGCGGAATCTTGTGATATTAATACTACTTTGTTGAATCTTGTTATGAAAGATCAATTTTTCGGTACTCCTAATGAGGATGCCGCGTCCCATCTTAACACATTTGTGGAATTATGCGATATGAAAAAGAAAAAAGATGTGGACAATGATATTGTGAATATGAAATTATTTCCGTTTTCTTTGCGTGATTCCGCAAAAATTTGGTTTTCTTCTTTGCCTCGCAATAGTATCGATTCTTGGAATAAGTTCAAAGATCCTTTTATCACTAAGTATTTTCCGCCCGCAAAAATAATTTCCTTTAGAACCCAGACATGAATTTCAAGCAACTTGAATATGAGCATGTTGCATAATCTTGGGAAAGGATGAAAATGATGCTAAGGAATTTCCCAACTCATGGGTTAAATCTTTGGATGATCACACAAAAAATTTATGAGGGGTTAATTTTGTTTCTTGTAATCTTTTAGATTCCGCCGCGGGTGGTAATTTGATGGAAATTACTTTGGGTGAAGCCACCAAATTGCATGATAATATCATGGCAAATTATTCACAGTGGCATACCGAAAGAGCCCCTACTAGTAAAAAAGTTAATTCGGATGAAGACATTTCTTCTTTGAGTGAAAAGGTTGATGTTGGGGATATAACTACTGAGTGTGAACCGCCCCGGGAGGGCCGGTTCACGCTCGTTCATGATCCAGGCCCATGTGGACGCCTGGAGCCCAGAGGCGAATTAAGGTCCATGTATGTAAACCGCCTTAGCGTTATAGCTTGTGTTGTAAGACAGGAAAGGAGAGATCAAGCGGACTCTTGTATGAGCCGGATTGGGACTCTCATAAACCGGCCAGGCGTCCATCCGTGTATATAAGGGGACGACCCGGCGAAGTTAGGGACAGAGATTTGAGGCTAAGGCAAAGCTATTGCTCCCTAGTCGCGAAACCATATCAATCACATCACAACCGGGGCGTAGGTTTTTACCTTCATTGAAGGGGCGAACCAGTATAATTCCCGTGTCTTGTGTCCGCTTTAACCTCTCTAGGTAAACCCGCACGATGGCCCTACGACTAAGTCCTTTCATGAGGACATCTGCCGTGACAAGTCCACGACGGTTGGCGCCCACCGTGGGGCTATCGCACGATGGTTTGATGATCTTAGAGGGCAAGTTCGAAGGACTTCGAAGGCTATCTGATGGGCGGATGACTAAGAGTCGTCGCGGCAAGCTCTACATCGACGATCGCGGACTGGGGCCCGAGGCGGCTCGGTTGAAATCTGGTACGGGTCCCCTTTGGCGGCATACACGTGTTTATCGGCAAGATCGGCGAGCGAGCTGGGCGGACTTCTGACCGACCTCGTCGAGAGCGGCTCAGCAGGCGAAGAAGAGTCCTGCCTGGCTAAACCGGCGGTCAAGCATGTTTTTCGTGGGAGTCGTCCACGGAGACTACGAGACGGATCAGCATCTGGTGACGAAATGGCTGTTGTCTACTGGCAACGAATCGTCGGGCCGGAGAAACTGAGTCTCTATACCAGCTACGAGATGGCGGATCGGGGTTGTTCCGACGGAGAGTATTCCGGACCCTTCGATCTACCCCACGGGTTGGGATCTTCATGGCGATGCAGCGGCGGCGCTTCACTCTTCGACCATGGCGCCCCGGTCGCCGGTTCAACAGCGGTGATGGCAGCCGGGAAGGAGGCCTGTCGCCCGCCGGCTCAAGTTTTGTCGAGCTCTTGACGCGTTAGCTGTGCTCTTGGCGGAAGCTAATCCGCGGATCGGGACCTACTGGCGGAGATTGCAAAGGTGAGGGAACAGATCACCAATGCTAAAGCGGACTGGCAGCCGCGGACGAAAGGATGGCAGTGAACGGGCCGCTTTGGATGCGTGAGCTTATAGGCTCGAAATTTGGACGAGGCGCGTCACGAAGTCATGAAAAGGAAGTACAGTCCCGTTTACCTTCCGTTTTCGAGGAAGGAGCTTTTCAATACCCGAGGCGAGGACGATAATCCGCCGCCATTGGTAAGCGGCCGGAAGCTGGGGACGGCCGCTTTTGATTCAGCCCGTATGATAGATCTATCTCGCCATCATAAGTGCGCCCCGGACCGTGCAGAACACCTCCGGTCACTACTCCAACCCGATGGATAACCTCGTGGCGGCTGCGGCGCGGTTGGAGGCGATTCCAATTGAAGGCGATTCACCGCGGCGGTGGAGACACGCCGGGTTAAGGAGCTCCTCGGGGCGGCCTTGGCTCGGCAGAAGCGTACTCGTCTGATCGAGACCGGATCCCTCCACCCCGCCCGGCCGGAGCTACGGTACCGACGCGTCGATGAACCGGCCGTGTCGAGCAATGCGCGGCGTGGTCCGCCTCGCGGCAACAATCCCAGCGGCTTTGAAGATGCTCAAGTGGTAGTGGACCGCGCCCGGCACGCGTGGGGAGGCCGAGTTAGTAGCTGGCGGAGGATCATCCGCCCGCCCGGTTCGACCGACCACCTTGAACCAGGGGTCACGTCCGGCTCTTTGGGGTGCCTTGCCTTGTCCCCGCTTTGCGCCAGCGTCACGATTGCCCAAGGACTTCAAGGGGCCACGCAAGGTGCCGAATTATCTGCCGACTTGGCTCCGTGAGGCGTGGATAGAAAGCTACTGAGATGGCCATGGAGATCTTTGGGCGTGGATGAAGCCGCATGTGCGAAGTACTTCACAATGATCTTTGGAAGGTACGGCCGGACTTGGTTAAAAAACTTGCCGCCTAACTCCATCAGCTCGTGGACCCGATTCGCGGACCCGGTTCATCCAAAATTTCAAAGACACCGTAAGCAGCCCATGTCGGTGGTGGATCTGGCAGCTTGTGTCCAGCGGAGGAGAGTCTACAACCCATTGGGTGCGCCCGCGTTTGGAAGTTTTACATTCTTGAGACCGGATCAACCCTGATTCCGCGATCTTGACCTTGGAAGCCAATTGCGGTTCGAGCCATTGAAATTGAAGCTGGGTCGCATGAAGCGTTTTGCCATGACATGGGCACTCTAATGGGCGTGTTGGTAAAATACGCTGATTACGATAGTACCAAGGATCCCGAATCTGATAATGATGAAGTGGGGAAGGGAAAAGCGAGCAGCAGCTCGTGGTCCAGCAGCACCATTTGGCGTGCAATGGAGGAACAAGCGCCAGCGAATGGCAACACGGGTTTCGTAGCCAAACACCAATGCGCAGGACAAGGGTCGTGGCGCGAGGCGGCGATCAAACCGGGCGGTCACAATCCGGATCGTTTGAACTTCATATTAAATCAACCTTGTCCGGCACGGACGAAGGAGGTACCGTGAACCACCTTTGGAAGGATTGTTATATTATGCGGGGAGTTTAAAAACTCCAACTCTTTCCGGTATGATCAAGGGACCAGCGGCGGTTCCGGATCCGCTCAAGATTACGATGGAGGAAATTCGGCCGGGATTCGGTGGTAATCCAGGCGGGCAAGGCAATCGAGAATAATCAAGGTAATCGAGCAGTCGAGAACCAAGGGGCTACAATCAACGGCAGCAGCAATCGGGTTATCGAGCAACCCAAAGCGGTTGAATGGGGGCGATACCACGTCTTTACCACCGATTTGGACCGACGGGACCGAAAACTTCGTGAGGCGGTCGGTGTTGTTGAACCGGCTGCGCCGCATTACACCTACGCTGGTCCGAGCAGCCCGATTGTGTGGAAGCAGAGGATCATCCTCCCGGGTTTACAATCCGAATTGATTATTGGTGGTGGCACCCGGTAGGAGGGCACAAGTTTACCAAGGTTCTTATGGATGGAGGAAGCAGCATCAACATCACGTACTACGAGACTTTCCGGCGTATGGGGTTAGCAGATAGGCATCTTAGGCCGTCCAAAGACGGTGTTCCACGGAGTGGTGCACAGTAAGTCAGCGTGCCGGTCGATAAGATAGTTACGGAGGTGACCTTTGGGGACGAACATGACTCGAGCAGAAGCGTTGGCGTTTGAGGTGGTAAAAATTCAAAGCCCTTACCACGCCCTCTTTGGGCGGCCGGCTTATGCTAAATTTATGGCACGGCCCTGTTATGTTTACTTACATTTGAAAATGCGGGTCACAAAGGAACGATAACGGTTCATGGGAGCCGCCGGATCGCTCTAGAGTGCGAGGAAGGTGATGCGACTTCTGCGAGTCGGTTTGTGCCACGGAAGAGTTAAAGTATTATAAAGATAATGTTGATCCGGCGGATATGACCCCTTTGAAGAAGCCAACTCTGAGCATGATCCGGACTTGAAGTTCAAATCGGCGGTGAGGCGAAGCTTGTTGATTTTGTGCCCGGCGATTCATCCAAACAGTTCACCATCGGTGCCAACTTTGGATCCGAAATAGGAAAGCGGCGCTCATCGAGTTCATCCGTGAGAATCGGGACATTTTTGCATGGAAGCCGTCGACATGCGAGGTGTACCGAGGGAGCTCGTGAGCACAATCTTAATGTTGACGAAATCTGAGACCGGTAAAACAGTTTCTTCGGGGTTTAATGAGGAAAGGCGCAAGGCCATCGGAGAAGAAGTTGCTAGGCTATTGGCACCAGGGTTTATCATCGAAGTCTTTCATCCAGAGTGGCTCGCCAACCCGGTTACGGTCCTTAAAAGAATGGCACTTGGCGCATGTCGTAGATTACAGATCTTAACAAAGCTTGTCCGGCAGATCCTTTCGCCCTCCCGCATTGATCGATTATTGATGCGACGGCGGGTTGTGAGCGTTTGAGCTTTACGGATGCGTATTCGGTTATCATCGATTAAGATGGCGGTTAAGGACCAGGAGAAAGCGGCGTTTATCACCTTTTGGAGCCTACGCTATGTGTCCATGCCTTTTGGGCTCAAGCGCCCGGGCAACTTATCGGCGTTGCGTCTGAAATTGTTTGCATAAACAGATCGGCCGTAATGTGCACGCTTACGTGGATAATATCGTGGTGAAATCAAGGCGAAGGAAACATTGATTGAGGATTTAAGGAAACCTTCGACAACTTGCGGGTGTACAAGATGATGCTCAACCACCAAGTGCGTCTTTCGTGTTCAATGAGCAAATTGTTGGGTTTTCTCGTGTCTAACGGGGATTGAGGCTAATCCGGAGAAAATTACAGCTATCACCTCCTTAGCCAAGCCAAAATGCATCAACGATGTCCAACGCTTAGCAGGCGGATTCTTGCGCTAAGCGGTTTATCGATCGCCCTAGGAGAAGGCCATCCCTTTGTACCAGATCTTTGAAGAAGACGGATCAATTAAATGCAGAGTTCGAGTTCTTGATGAGGCATTGGAGGACTTAAAGCGGCGGTGGCCAACCCTTTGTTCTTGCTGCCCCTATTGACGAGGGAGCCGCTCTGTTATATGTTGCTTGCCAATGCTAGGGCGGTGAGTGTAGCCATTGTGGTGGAAGCGCAAGGAGGCGGGGAAGGAGTATCCGGTTCAGCGACCGATTTACTACATCGATGAGGTTCTCATTGAATCTAAGCAAAGATATCCACATTGGCGAGAAGCTGGTATATGGGGTTTTTATGGCAAGCGGAAGCTGAAGCAATATTTCCAAGGGCACCCCATCACGGTGGTCGATTCGGCTCCTTTAGGCGATATCATCTTGAACCGGAAGCAAGCGGCGGATTGCTAAGTGGGCTATAGAGCTTGGGCATACGGTTTAAAGTATGTGCCGGGACGGCTATAAAGTCTCGAGCACTTGTGGATTTCATTAATGATTGGACGGAGTTGCAAGCACCGGAAGAGAAGCCGGATCACACCTATTGGACCATCCATTTTGATGGATCCGAGCAATTGGAGGCTCGAAATTTGGAGTCGTATTAACTTCCCCACGAGGTGATAAGTTACATTATGTTCTCCGCCTAATGTTCCCTTGTACTAACAATGCAGCTGAGTATGAGGCTTTGCTCCATGGCCTCCGGATGGCGGAGAAATGAACCTCGGTAGGGTTAAATGCTTTGGTGATTCGGACTTAGTGGCCCAAAGAGGTATCCGGCACTTGGGACTCCAAAGATCCACTCATGGCTGCATATCGTCGGGAAGTGGGCGTTGTTGCGGGACATTTAAAGAGTACCAGGTGGACCATGTGGATCGCTTAAGAACGAGGCGGTACCGATGCTTTGAGCCGGCCGGGGTCCCAGCCAGAAACCGTCCCGCCTTAACGCTTTTCCTTGACGTCTTTGCATAAGCCGTCGGTTAAGCTACTGATGAAATTGATTTGGCTATCCACGATCCGGAGGCTCAATTGGTGGCGGCCTTGCACATCATTCCGGATTGACGCTCCCTTATTTGGCGTACATGAATCGGGCGAGATTCTGGGAGGATGAGGCGTTGGCGGCGAGATAGTTCGGCGGTCTAAGTCTATGACCATTGTTAATGGCGAAGTTGCACCGTCATGGCGTGTCGAGGCGTTTCAGCGTTGTGTGTCCCCTGAAGAGGGCCGTGAGATATTGCGAGAGATTCATCAAGGGGATTGTGGTCACCACGCGGTTCAAAATCCACGGTGGCCAAAGCGTTCCGCCATGGCTTCTATTGGTTGACCGCCCATCTTGATGCGGAGGATCTGGTCGAGACGGTGTGATGGTTGCCAAAAGTTCTCGAGGCGTGCTCATGTGCGGCCAAGAATTGAGGATGATTCCAATTACTTGGCCGTTTGCGACTTGGGGGCTGGATATGGTTGGACCTTTCAAGCGATCCAAGGACAAAAGACCCACCTGTTGGTAGCGGTGGATAAATTTACCAAGTGGGTCGAGGCGAGCACTGTTAGCAAGTGTGATGCGGCCACGGCGGTTCAGTTCATCAAGCGAGTGATTTTCGGTTTGGGTTTCCATACGGTATCATCACGGACAATGGCACCAATTTGTCCAAAGGAGCTATGAAGGAATTTTGTGAGCAGGAGCACATCCGGCGATGTTTCTTCCGTAGCCCACCCGCAATCCAATGGTCAAGCGGAGCAGGCTAATCAGGAAATTTTGAAAGGCATCAAACCCGGCTTATGGTCCCTTTAGAAAGGACGCCGGGTGTTGGGTGGAAGAGCTACCATCGGTGATATGGAGTATAAATACTACCCCCAACCGATCCACGGATACACGCCGTTCTTTATGGTCTATGGAGCGGAGGCGGTCCTTCGATGATATCCGTCCACGACTCGCCCGAGTAGCAGCTTATGTTGAGGCAGAATAGCGAGGCAGCACGGCAAGATGATTTGGATCATTTGACGAAGAAGCGCGCGATATGGCAGCAGCTCGCTCGGCGGTCTACGAGGACCTTCGTCGGTATCACGACGGCGGGTTAAAACAGTAACCTTTCGTGAAGGAGACTTGGTGCTGCGGCTCATTCAAGATCGTAAAGATATGCACAAGCTATCCCCACCTTGGGAAGGGCCTTTTGTGGTCGATGAAGGCTCTATACAACGGGTCCTACTATCCGATTGATGTTCGAGAGCGAAAAAGACTCACGCACGTCGAGGAGGAGGAGACCAACAGGCCATGGAACATAGCTCATCTTCGCCTTATTATACTTGAGCCATTGGCTCCACTTATGTACATATCAAGGCGATGTATATATTATGAATAAAAGCAATAAACCGGATCCTCGGCTAAAGCGGGGTATCTGCTCTGCATAAAGGACCGGTTTGGGTACATGGAGATGATGTAAATGAAAGCGGCCTCGGTTTAACCCTTGGCCTTGTTTTTAGAAATTTTTGTCATTTGGGGGCTTGGTCGGTGTAGAACCAATGCAACACCTCTTGGCGCGAAAGCCACCAGATCATTTGGGGGCATGGTCACGTCTGAACCAGTCCACACCTCTTGGTCGGCCTAAGGCCATAGAATCACTTGGGGCTTTGGTCGAACCCGAACCATCGCAATGCCATTTGATCGGCGTCATGCCACGATTTGATTGGGGACTGGCTGACTTGAACCACCGCTACACCGTATAGGGGGCTTGGTCATGTCCGACCATGGTAGCGCCATCTGATCCGCTCGATCTGCAGCCTTTCCTTGCAAAGTGATTTCCCTCATTGGTTTTGCTTCCATGGGGTCTTTATGCCTGTCATTTGGTTTTTGTTGGCCTTCTTAAACCGACAAAATTCTTTAAACCGGATTTATGTTCCGCATTCAATACCTTTTTTTAAAGTTGGCGATTTTTTTTGTTCCGGTTTGATTTTGCTGTTAACATCCCATTATGGAGTAATAGGGGGCTTATCATGCCCGACACGATCTACACGGTAAATCGGTTTTATACGCAGAAGGACTGTTCTCCTGTGATAGTGATGGTTTATAAGGCCTTCACTTCGGGTTTGACTAAAGCCAACTGTGTGCCTAATACTGGCAGGTATGTTCGTATCACATAGCTTTGATCATATACCTCGGTATTATCTCATATCAATATATTGTTATCAGTTTGGCTAGCGGCGTAAACCGCCAAGGCGGTTTAAGAACTTGTGATTGCTGCAAAATATGTTGCAGGATTTACTACGAAAGCCAACGGGTCCCGTCTTGCCATGCAAAAGTTTACTGATGAGATTGTACCGCATTGTTCAAAGAAAGACACTTGCTATCCTATTACAAAGCCTTTTGAGGCCCGGCGTTTCACGCCGGGTTATGCCTTGAAAATTTGAATATGTCGCCCGGCTTGGCGGATTACGCCGCTTCACCGGGTTGGCGCGAGGTGGAGGGCACGGCGCTGGCGTCGGTTCAGCTTCCTCTTCTTCTTCACCCAAAGCCGGAAGTCATTGGTAGACCGGTCAATCCGGGTTAAGGCACGAAGACAGCTTCTTCACTTATCAGCTCAGCGGATCAACGTCGGGCGGCGTGTGCTTACGGATTGGAGGAATCAGGCTCTGCACTTCCGGGATGACAAAATCCACCCGCTTTGTTGTTTGCGTCATAAAAGATCGGTGAACTTCAGATTGGCTTCAGCGGCCGGTTGACTTCGCCAATGACGCATTTCCTTTGTAATCCTTTCGGGCATCGTTATCGAAGGCTTCGCCGTTCTCTTGAGCGCTTGGGAAAACCTTTAGCTATGTCACCGGATCAAGATCCGCTTATCCATGCCTTTGGCACGAGTCGAGCGAGGCGCCCGCCCGGGCTGCGGATCGCTTCATCTCTTCAAGCTGTCCCGGAATCATGGACAGCCGGTCCAGCATCTCTCTGATCAGGGACGGCGCCGTGTTGTCGTATGAAGTGGCGCATATGGCCCGTTGGGCGCCGGTATATAGCTGTTCAATCAGGTGTACGAAGCCTTGAGCTTTTTTCGCACGCCGAGCCGGATGAGCAATACGCTTGCCTACACCAGGTTTAGACAGCCCAAGTTAAACCGGCGGAAGCGTTAACGAGCATATTCGGTATAAATTTACTTACCAAAGACGGCAGAGGTCATGGCATGCACTTGGCGTTTGAGTCGATAAGCTCTTGATCCACGGTTTAAGGGCCGCCTCCGCTTCCTCCGCCCGTTTTATTAAACCGCTTTCTCGGTGTCCCGATTGACCCGCTTCGGATTTGTACCACTCCTTCAGCTGCTCCATGGTGGTCGAGGCGGTCTTTAGCTCATCCTTGGTTTTGGTGGCTTCGCTATTTGGGTTTCAGATTGGTTCGGAGGTCCTTGAGTTGCTGACTTCTTTGGTGTATTTCATTACGATGACAAATAAAGCATGTTAGTGGTTTCATTATACAAGTCCCAAGCTTAATACAAGTATTCAACTTGGCACTTGGGGGCTAATGGCTAGTTGATCTCAATTTGCTAAGGAGATTTAACTTAAGTCCCGTTTAACTTTGCAAAATTAAACCGACCCTTTGGGGCTACTATGCAGTGAAAAGATGAGAAAGGTCAAATTATTACCTCATAGCGGTCCTTCATGCGATTTACTAGACCGGCTTCAAGGTCACGGCTTGTGTAAAGCCGGTTGTAGCCGGAATGAAGTTCTTGGGCGGAGAAATTGTCGTAGCAGACATGTCAGTCTTCCCTTGTCTTTGCCGATAGTAGTGGAACTTTCTTTGATGCTATGCTTGGCTAAAGCGACCGGTTGGCTAGGAGCGGTGTAGCGATTACTGTCACAAGAATATCGTCATTTTCAGCGGTCTTGTTTGGGCTTGATGTCATCTTGCTTTGGCTCGGCGGTTCAACGGTCATGATCCGCTCGGTGGGCGGGTTTAGTGGAGCGGCTGTGAGGTTTCCACTTGGACCTCCGGTTCAACTTCTGGCGGGTCAGGTATCATCCTTGTACAACTCGCCGAGCTTTCCTTGGCGGCTTCGGATTTTCATGTGGCTGTTACGAGGTTTTTTCCGGATCACCATCCGGAGTAGGATCAAGAGTTTTCGCTTTCTTGCTCAAACGAGCCTTGGTGCTGCAATATTCAGAGTTGGATCAAGACAAATTGACCAAATTAATAGGGAATCGAATTGTGACAAGAATTACATACCTGCGCGATGTTCAGCGGAGGCGGTTGTGTGGTGGATGAACCGCCAGACGAGTTGGAAGAGGCCCGATAATTGAGTCGACGGATTGAGAGAACATCGGAAGAAACCTTTTAAGGGATAACGCTTTTCAGGAGAGCAAGTCACCTCCGGACGACGCTTCCGGATTGGGGTGTCTGTAAACCGCCGAGGTAACCTGTTGACCATCGTGCCGGGTTGTACGGCGCTCTTCGATCTGCTGTGTCTTCAAGAAAAGATTTGGATTCAAATAAGCACAGAATGGTATTTTTCACTTTACGGGCGATTTAATTCTCTTAACAGCGCAAGCTCAGATTCGGAAGAAAGAAGGATTACCTCAACAGGATCGGCATGATCGGCTTCAAAGATCATCACAGGAAGAAAAAGTGTCGGTAAAAAGAAGGTAAAGAGGCCAAGCATATGCAAGAAGAAATACAAAGCGGAAAGCCGGTTTATGGCGGCTCCTCGTAAATGTCAAAGTTTTACCTCGGCTTCGATTCTTCGTCCTCCGTGATTCGGAGGAATCGATGGTCTTTTTCTTGCCAGTTTTCTTAGTGGCCTTGGACTTTGCACGTGGACCGGACCGGTGCAGTGCGTTTCGGAAGGAGCTTTCAGCCTGGGAAGCAGCAAGCATTAGCATATGTCAACAGTATTACGAGCCTGAAAGACAGTAAGAAGAGCTTACCGCCGGCGGTTTGTTGGCGGCGCAAAATGGAGCCAACCCGGTGAGGCTGCAGACGGAGATTGGCTCATCGAGCATCTTCTTGACGATCTCGGTGGTCTCCCGTTCGGTTATGGGTAGCTCGTGGCGCCTTTGAGGATCTTTGAGGCTGCCGGTGTACTCGTGCATCAATCCGGGCCGGCTGCTCGGCAACACGCCCCAAGAGACCCAAAGAACGCACAAGATCCACGCCGGTTAAGCCATTGGCCATTAGAGCCCGGAGCTTGATTATTTGTGGCGCGAAGTTTTTCCGTTCATGGCGGTTAAGCGTGAAGGCGATGGATGATGGTTCTTTGAGCCGGTGAGGACGGTAACCCGGCAAGGGGTTTTCGTTGGCGGTAGCGGTGTTACGGCAGTAGAACCAAGTTTGGTTCCAATCCTTTGGATGGCTGTGGTGCTTGGCGTGAGGGAAATCGGCTTCCTTCCTCTTACGAATTGAAACGCCGCCCAGCTCCGTGTTGGGACCATCGAAAATTCTGCGACGGTTCAAATGGAAAAAATCCGGAACAACTCCACAGACGGTTCTTCTTGAAGATAGACTTCACGAAGACTTGAAAGTTGCATATGTTCAAACGAAATTGGGCCGATATCCTGCGGATGGAGTTGCAAACTGGCAAGGACGTCCGGAAAAACTTTGAACCGGGCGGGCAGAACCCCGGTCTAGGTGCTGCATAAACACAATTACTTCCCCGCTTTCGCGGCTCGGGAGAAACTTCGCCGCCCTCGGAACACGCCAATGGAGGACGTCTTTTGGAGCCAAACCGCCAGGTGGTGACGTAGCCGTTGAGCTGCGTCTCAGTGATTTTGGACCGGACCCAGTTGCAAGCAGCAAATTGAGGAGCCATTCCGGAAGATTAAGGCTGCGAAAGAAAGGAAAACGGTTCACCATTGAACAGGTCAGGAGTTACAGATAATGATAAACCGGCAATCCAAGAACCGGAAATTCCGGCTTAACTAAGGACTAATGGAGTGACGGATTAGATATCAGATAGTTAAACCGCCAGAGGAGGCAGAGCTGAAAAAGTTGCTAAGTATAGACGAAACAGGTTTCCCATGCAAAAGGAAATAATCTAGATCTACGGGGTTGATGAAGGAAAATTTCTGCGACCTATGCAGACCTCCTACAGCCTTGAGGAAGGTTCGGGCATGTTAAAGCGAAGGATCTGAACAAAGGGGAAGATGCCTAGAGTCGGGTAAACGGCGTAAAGCAGCCGTTTGCATATGAGGAGCGGTACGGGTGAGCCGCACGGCCATGGTGGAACTGGTATGAAGAATCGGCATGAACGCCACGAGCTATGAGACGAACCGAGTTTCCAGATGAGATCTAGGGTTTAAAGAAAACCTTACGATGAGCGGGAACCACGGAGGAGCGCTAAAACTCTGGTAAGATCGAGGTTGATGCCCGGCGGGAAGCGTCGGTCGAAGGTTGAGGGCGACGGCAAGAGCTTCGTGGTCGGGCGGTCGCGAGGAAGAAGAAGAGAGGAAGAAGAAGAAGAGAATGGCCCGACCGGTCTATTTATAAGGGACCGGAGCAATCAATAGCGAGAATCGAGGAGTCAAAAGCGGCGGAAGGTGCAGGCCGCCTCGATTTCGGAATGGCATTAAATGCAGGGAATCTTACTGTTTGGATTTCTTTATTAAGGATGATGTCGGACGCTCGACACGCGAATCGGAAGATGACATCACGGCCCGGTTCAAGCGGTGGCGGTTCTGAAAGGAGGAAAGAGATCAAGAGTTTCTTGAGGGTGTGAAGATTAACATGAACCGGTTCAAGTCAATCTGGGGCCTAATGTTGGGGATATAACTATCGAGTGTGAACCGCCCGAGGGCCGGTTCACGCTTCGTTCATGATCCGAGCCCATGTGGACGCTGGAGCCTGTGAGGCGAATTAAGGTCCATGTATGTAAACCGCCTTAAGCGTTATAGCTTGTGTTGTAAGACAGAAAGGAGAGATCAAGCCGGACTCTTGTATGAGCCGGATTGGGACTTCAGTAAACCGACAAGGCGTCCATCCGTGTATATAAGGGGACGACCGGCGCGAGTTAGGGACAGAGATTTCGAGGCTAAGGCAAAGCTATTGCTCCCTAGTCGCCAAACCATATCAATCACATCACAACCGGACGTAGGCTTTTACCTTCATTGAAGGGGCGAACCAGTATAATTCCCGTGTCTTGTGTCCGCTTTAACCTCTCTAGGTAAACCCGTACGATGGCCCTACGACTAAGTCCTTTCATGAGGACATCTGCCGTGACAAGTCCACGACAGTTGATGCTCTTATGAAATTGGTTGCTAGTAAAGGTGCTCCTATTGATTTCAATGGTATTCCTTTGTCTACTTTGATTGAGCAAAACAGAGATGCCGTAGATGTGAATTTTATCTCTTGAAATAATTTCAACAACAATGCTTATAGAGGTAATTTAATCCTAGGCCTTTTCCTAGTAATTCCTCTAATAATTATGGTAATTCCTATGGCAATCAATCTTATAATAATAATAGGAACACCTCTGATCTTGAGAATAATATTAAATAATTTATCAATACTCAAAAAGTTTTCAATGCTACAATGGAAGAAAAGTTGAATAAGATTGATGATTTGTGAAGTGTTGATAGAATTTCTCATGATGTAGAAAATCTCAAGACGAAATTTTTTGTGCCTAAGGTTGAGAAATCAATTAAAGCTCTTTATGTTTCCATGGATGGAAGTAAGAAAAGAACCGCTATGCTTACAGCTAAAAGAGAATTTTTAGAAAAAGCTTTTTTCTAGTGATTGCTTTCATAAAAGTGATGACGATCTTAAAATGATTGATGTTTCTTATATTGATTCCTTGTTTAGTAAAATTAAGATTGATGAAAAAGGGACTGGAGAATATTCAACTTTAGTTAGAAGGCGTCCCGATAATTCGGAGGGTGAAAATCTTGTTGAGAAAATTGATGAAAGTGGGTTTGAAGAGGTCAAAACTTTAACTAGTGATGTGCCCACTCTTTTGGATTACAAAGACTTTAATTATGATAGTTGCTCTTTGATTGATTGTATTTCTTTGTTGCAATCCATGATAAATTCACCCCATGCTTATGAACAAAATAAAGCCTTTACTAAACATATTGTTGATGCTATGATGAAAGCTTTAGAAGAAAAGTTGGAATTAGAAGTTTTAATTCCTAGAAAATTACATGATTAATGGGAACCTACTATCAAAGTCAAGATTAAAAATTATGAGTGTTTTGCTTTGCGTGACTTGGGTGCTAGTGTTTCTACAATTCCGAAATCTTTACGTGATGTGCTTGGTCTTACCGATATTGAAGAATGTTCTTTGAATTTACACTTGGCGGATTCTACAATTAAAAAGCCTATGGGAAGAATTAATAATGTTCTAATTATTGCAAATAGGAATTATGTGCCCATAGATTTTATTGTTCTTGATATTGATTGTAATCCGTCTTGTCCAATTATTCTTGGTAGACCATTTTTACGCACTATCAATGTCGTGATTTATATGAAAGAAGGCAATATTAAGTTCCAATTTCCACTAAGGAAGGGTATGGAACACTTACCTAGAACAAGAATTATTCCACAACATGAATCAATCATGAGAGTATCTTATGGATCTCGAAACAAAGATGACAAAACTTAGATCCTTGCTTTATGCCTAGCTAAGGGCGTAAAACGATAGCGCTTGTTGGGTGGCAACCTAATGAATAAAATTTATTTTTGCTTTTTGCTTTCTGTTCATGAGTGTTAGCACAATTATGCTACAGTTATGATTGTGTTTTTTGTGTTTTAGTTAGTGTTTGTGCCAAGTAAAACCTTCATGATCTTCTTGGGTGGTAGTTGTTTGATCTTGCTGAAAAACAGAAACTTTTGCGCTGACGAAAACAATTCTCATTTTTAACCAGAGCGTGATCGAATACCAATTATTTTTGCAGAAGATTAATATACAAATTTCTCAGGTTTTCCTAATTTCTCAAGATTTTTTGGAGTTTCGGAAGTATTCAAAATTTCCAGATTACTACAGACTGTTCTGTTTTCTTTGCGTTGTGTGCTTGTTTTGATGATTCTATGGTTTTATTTGATGAGTTTTTGCCATAGAAAAGTTGGAATACAGTAGAAATAATGCAAGAATAAAATATGAATTGGTTTTCTACAATACTTATAGTAGTGATTTGCTTTCCTATGCTAACGGATCTCATGAAGGTTTTGTTGAGTTTTGTGTGATTGAAGTTTTCAAGTTTTGGGTTATCTTATGATGGATGAAGGAGTAAGGAGTAAGAAGAGACTAAGCTTGGGGATGCCCAAGGCATCCCAAGTTATTATCCAAAGAGAAGCAAGCAACTAATCTTGGGGATGCCCCGAGTGGCATCCCCTCTTTCTTCTAACGACCATCGGTATTTTACTCGAAGCTATATATTTATTCTTCACATACTATGTGTTTTACTTGGAGCGTCTTGCATGATATGAGTCTTTGATATTTTTTGTTTTTTGTTTTTGGTATTGATTCCTTGCTGGACACACCTATTTGAGAGACCAAAATTATGCCATGACTTTCTAGAATTGCTCTTTATGCTTCACTTAAATATTTATGAGCTATGGACTTGCTCTAGTGCCGCACTTATATCTTTTTGAGCATGGTGAGCTTTAGTATTTTTAAGAAATGCTCTCTTGCTTCACTTAGATTTATTTGAGAGTTAGTAAAATTTTCAAGAAATTATCTCTTGTTTCACTTAAATTAATTTGAGAGAAAGAAAATTTATGCTCATGATCTTCACTTATATTTGTAGGAGCTTATCAAAATCAACACATGAAAATTAGTTCGAAAGTGATAGATATCCCAGAAGGATATAATAAAAACTTTCATGAAGATCATTGGAAAAAATAAACTTGATTCTTAGTAATAGTTTTGAGATATGATGATGTGATATGTGAGTCACGTTGACGAGTAATTATGCTTTAGTAAGAATATTGGTGTTAAGGTTTGTGATTCCCTATGCAAGAACCAAAGTAAATAGTTATGCAATGAAATTATATCCTACTTGTGGTGCATTATTCGGTGTTAATTATGCTTAATGCTTGCTTATGAGATTATTCATTTCTTGGTTGCTCGCTTATCAATCTTTTTGCTAGCCTTCATTTTGCACTAAGTATGATCACTACTTGTGCATCCAAAACCCTTTAAACCAGTTTTGCCACATGAGTCCACTATACCTACCTATATGTGGTATTCTTTTGCCGTTCTAAGCAAATTTGTATGTGCCATCTCTAATGTTCAAAATAATTTTCTCTTTTGTGTGCTCGTACAGCTCGCGAGGCAGTGAAGGGTGGCTAATATTTTCCATGCTAGATGTGTTATTCACTTGTCATTGCACGAGAGTAAGGCAAACGTATTAGGGATGCCCAGTCCCGAAATGAAAATTGAATTTACATTATGTTGTCAGATAATAAATTCCTTGGAAAGTGTTGGAATGGAAGGCACCCGCGGATACGGTTAGCCATGGAAAGTGAAAGTATGGTGGAAAAAGGAGTAAACTTTAATTTCTATTTGGGAACCGCCTATGATATATCTAGCATGGAAAGTTTTGGGAACTCTTAAGTCGTTTTTGTTAGTGGGAAAAGTATGCCTCTCAAAATGTTTTTAACTCTAAATTTTCGCTTTGAGCTCTGGCACCTCTACAAATCCTTACTTCCCTCTGCGAAGGGCCTTTCTTTTACTTTATGCAGTTTTTATTTTTATTTGAGTCTCCATCTTCCTTATAAAGCACCAACTAGGGGGCACTATGATCGTACTTGAGCATTGGGTGTAGTTAATATGCGAGTGTGTTTCCTGAATGGATCAATGATTGAGGATGATGGGCTAGGGATAACTTATTTTAGTGTTTTTTGAAAGACATGGTTGCTTATTGATATGCTTGAGTATTTAAGTCTCATGTCAAAACTAGACTATTGCTTTGAACAATATAAAAGTCAAAATGTCCATGCTACAAAGAAAAGAATATGAGATGACCTGTTAGGCAACATTCCACATCAAAAATTCTGTTTTTATCATTTACCTACTCGAGGACGAGCAGGAATTAAGCTTGGGGATGCTGATACGTCTCCAACGTATCTACAATTTTTTATTATTCTGAGTTGTTATATATCATTCTTGGATGTTTTATAGTAATTTTATATCATTTTTTGGTACTAACCTATTGACATAGTGCCAAGTGCCAGTTGCTGTTTTCTGCATGTTTTTTACATCACAGGAAATCAATACCAAACGGAGTCCAAACGCAGTGAAACTTTTTGTGGATTTTTTTGGACCAGAAGACATCCAGTGGGCCGGAGAAGCGCCTAGGGGGTGCTCCGAGGGGAGCACAACCCACTAGGGCGCGCCAGGAGGCCCACGACGCCCTGGTGGGTTGTGCCCACCTCGGGTGCCCCCTGAACCGACTCTTTGCTCTATAAATACCCCAATATTCTTGAAACCCTAGGGGAGTCGGCGAAAATCAATTGCATCCGCCGCAGAGACCAGAACCACCAGATCCAATCCAGACACCATCACAGAGGGGTTCACCACTTCCATTGGTGCCTCTCCGATGATGCATGAATAGTTCTTTGTAGACCTTCGTGTCTGTAGTTAGTACCTAGATGGCTTCTGATACGTCTCCAATGTATCTATAATTTTTTATTGTTCCATGCTATTATATTATCCATCTAGGATGTTTTATATGCATTTATATGATTTTTGGGACTAACCTATTGACTTAGAGCCCAGTGCCAGTTTCTATTTTTTTCTTGTTTTTAAGTATCGCAGAAAAGGAAAACCAAACGGAGTCCAATTGACCTGAAACTTGATGGAGCTTATTTTTGGACCAGAAGAAGGCCATGGAGTAAAAGAGTTGGGCCAAAAGAGTCCTGGGCTGCCCACGAGGGGGGAGGCGCGCCCACCCCCCTGGGCGCCCCCCCTGCCTCGTGGACAGCCCGGAGAACCCCCTGACTTGTTCCCAACGCCAAAACCTCTCATATATACATAAACCCCCAGAACATAACCTAGATCGGGAGTTCCGCCACCGCAAGCCTCTGTGGCCACCGAAAACCAATCTAGACCCGTTCCGGCACCATGCCGGAGGGGGGGAATCCCTCTCGGGTGGCCATCTTCATCATCCCGGCGCTCTCCATGATGAGGAGGGAGTAGTTCACCCTCGGGGCTAAGGGTATGTACCAGTAGCTATGTGTTTGATCTCTCTCTCTCTCTCTCTCTCTCTCTCTCTCTCTCTCTCGTTTCTTGATTCGGCACAGTCTTGATGTATCGCGAGCTTTGCTATTATACTTGGATCTTATGATGTTTCTCCCCCTCTACTCTCTTGTAATGGATTGAGTTTTCCCTTTGAAGTTATCTTATCGGTTTGAGTCTTTAAGGATTTGAGAACACTTGATGTATGTCTTGCATGTGCTTATCTGTGGTGACAATGGGATATCACGTGATCTAATTGATGTATGTTTTGGTGATCAACTTGCAGGTTCCATGACATCGTGAACTTATGCACAGGGGTTGGCACACATTTTCGTCTTGACTCTCCGGTAGAAACTTTGGGGCACTCTTTGAAGTACTTTGTGTTGGTTTGAATAGATGAATCTGAGATTGTGTGATGCATATCGTATAATCATACCCATGGATACTTGAGGTGACATTGGAGTATCTAGGTGACATTAGGGTTTTCGTTGATACGTGTCTTAAGGTGTTATTCTAGTACGAACTCTTGAATAGATCGATCCGAAAGAATGACTTTGAGGTGGTTTCGTACCCTACAATAATCTCTTCGTTTGTTCTCTGCTATTAGTGACTTTGGAGTGACTCTTTGTTGCATGTTGAGGGATAGTTATATGATCCAGTTATGTTATTATTGTTGAGAGAACTTGCACTAGTGAAAGTAGAACCTTAGTCCTTGTTACCTAGCATTGCAATACCGTTTACGCTCACTTTTACCACTTGTTACCTTGCTGTTTTTATATTTTCAGATTACAAAAACCTATATCTACCATCCATATTGCACTTGTATCACCATCTCTTCGCCGAACTAGTGCACCAATACAATTTAATTGTATTGTGTGTGTTGGGGTCACAAGAGACTCTTTGTTATTTGGTTGCAGGGTTGTTTGAGAGAGACTGTCGGTGTACTAGAGTAGGGGTACCCTAGTATCCCGAACTCGTGCCGCAGGCGATTCTGACACCAGCAGCAAGGCTTGCTGGTCACCGCCAAGATCCTCCGTGGTTCCTTTGGAGCCATTCAAGAACAAAGTATTTAACCAAGAATACAAGGCCCGGCAAGAGGAGCTTGCGGAAGGCCACTCAAGGCACGCAGAAGACGAGACCCGGCAAGAGGAGCTTGCCGGGAAGGCTCGGAGAGCGACAAGCCTCCGGGACGCGACAAGGATTCAGCCGCGGCAAGGCACTTGCCGCGGCAGTAACCTCTCTTCATCTCCGCTCGGCTCATCCACTAACGTGTCGCCATGGGACCATTCCATGCGCAGCGTGTTAAGAAGCTATGCAGCCGTGAGGAGCAGCGATAAGCGGCTGACAAGCTTGCCATCGTGGCAGCGGTGGCGCTCTGACGGTCCCTGTTGCACTGTTTAGGCGACAGGGACGGGCATTTAATGCTTTTGTCCCTTGCCGTCAGAGTTAGGTAGAGTACACTGTACACTGTTCAAGTAGGTGTACCAACTACTGTTTTTCCATTTGTACCCTCATCTACGTTGCCACCTGTCGGAGCCCCTTTGTGCATATAAAAGGAGGCGCATGC
This sequence comes from Aegilops bicornis, assembly GCA_021605145.1. Classification (NCBI taxonomy): domain Eukaryota; kingdom Viridiplantae; phylum Streptophyta; class Magnoliopsida; order Poales; family Poaceae; genus Aegilops; species Aegilops bicornis. The sequence continues at coordinate 287,362,210 of CM038674.1, read as the reverse complement.
GCAACGTAGAAAGGGGTTGGTCAGTCAGGAGTTCGATTCCAACGTAACCAGAGAACACTCACGCTAGGTCTTGTAGCTCTCATCGCTCCCTAGCAAGAACACAATATAAATCAGACAAGCAGCAGTAGGAGTATTATCTCTCCGGAGAGCTCGAAGCTGGGTAAACTGCTTTCGTGTGCTTAGCCTCGATCCGCTCTTCGTGCGATCTCCGCCCCCTCGAACCAAAGGGGCCTGGTCCGCGGCCCCATAGGTGTTCGTGGGTCCGATCGACCTCCCGACATCTTTGGCGCGCCCGGGTAGGGGCGTCGAGGTTGTGTGAACCTGATCCGGCATTCACACGAGCAACATCTTCATCATATTCAACATCTTCATCAACATGCCACCGAAGAAGAAGGCTTCGGCGGCAGCGGAGCCGTCCGCGTCGAACCCACCATCACCAGGGCAAACGGGTGGTGAAGCAGACGCTGGCGGAAGAACGGGCACCGGCGAAGGAGTTCGTGACGCTGCCAAGTCCAAGGACAGGGCCGCGCAAACCTCGGCATCCGTACATGTCCCGCGCCCATCTCAGGAGCCGCGGGACCAACAGCGTCATGGTATTCACAATACCATACGCTCGTTGGATCAAGACCGAGCTGGAGGATCTCGAGGCCCTCAAGACCAGCGTGCACGCCAACATGCTCGGCGAGAATGCAGTCGCTGGGCGGGATGCTGCTCCTCCTAACATAGTTACAAGTCCGAGCATATCCCGCTCCTCGCACCGTTCACCACTGCCACCCACAACTCCAGCAGAAGCTCTGGCGAGAGCTCAACTGCTCCTCGACTACCCTCCAACGGCCGACAAGGTCGACGAGTGGAGGGCCACCATACAGAGTCTCATCGGCTTCCCCAACGGCGATGCTCATGACAACCGAAAGTGCGTCGGCCGCGGCAGAACGCCAAACGCGAGCGGTGGCGGCAGAGACCGGTGGGGTGCAACCACCATGCACTCTCCACCCGAAGGCCAAGATCGCCGACTCGCCGGATCCACCTCGGCAGCGACTCCACTACGTCGTCGGATCCACGAGCTCACCGCGATCGGCGCCAAGTGCTACGATCGGCGGCAAAGAGGGCGCTCGAACTGCGCATCAGCGCCCGAAGAGAAGCGCGACGTCAATCCGACAAGCGCGCCGGGCCCTTTGTTGACATGCACGCGCCAGAGGAACCAGGCGACTTGCCGTACGCGGTAGGTTGCCCTGCGTTCACTCGTGAGCTGCGGCAAGTCCAGTGGCCCAGCAAGAAGAACTTCAAGCCAGACGCACGGAGAAATGCGGCGGCAAGACGCATCCGTCGGAGTTCCTCGGCATCTACACCATCGCGGTGCAGGCTGCCGGGGGGCGAGACGACAAGATCCTTGCCAACTACTTCCCGCTGGTACTCAAGCCCAACGTCAGGTCCTGGCTCATGCACTTGCCGGACAACTCCATATCTTCTTGGGCAGACCTATGCCATCAGTTTGTCGGCGCCTTTACAGGCGGCCACAAACCCCATGGCCAAGAAAGCGACCTTCATCTGCTCGCCCAGAAGGAAGGAGAGCCCCTGCACAAGTATATTCAGAGATTCAGCCATGTGCAGCACAACATCCCAGATGTCCACCCCGCCGCGGTGATCAGCGCGTTCCATCAGAACGTGCGAAACCGCAGGATGCAGGAGGAGATGGCGATGTGCAAGATCAGAGACGTCAGTGAGCTACTCATACTGGCCGACAAGTGCACACGTCTTTGAGGAGGAGGAGACTCCCGGAGAGAATACAAAGCAGGAGGATCGGCGGTGAGGAGACCGCCCGGCAAAGAAGAGCCGGCGGGCAACAGGAAAAAGAAAGGCGAGGCGTGCTAGTCGTCGAGCGGTCCGGCAGCGGAGGTGGCGACAAGAACGCCAAGGCTGGTAGCTCCGGCAAGGAGGTTGCAGCGGCACCAACCACCGACTGTGGCGGCCGCCGACAAGCGAGCAGCTCCGGCAAGCAAGCGATCTTGCAAGATCCACCACACCAAGGGCCATGACCTCAGAGCTGCAAGAAGGTAGAGCAGCTTGTCGAGCAACGTAAAGCTGAATCTGGCGACGCAACAAGGAGAAGGCTCAAGAAGGTCTTTGGAGGAGCCAAGAAACGTCCCGGCCGGGGAGGGCGCCGCGGCAAGGCCAAGCAGCGGCAAGGAGACAGGCCTCCCCGCGGCCGCGACAAGGATGAAGATGACGGCAACGATGAAGACATGGATGATGACGACGCCGATGAGCAGGAGTTTCAGAAAGCCACGGAGGTCCTCTGCGTTGACGGAGGTGCTTCCCTGCATACTTCCCACCGCCAACTCAAGCAGTGGATGCGGGAGGTCAATGCAGCGGAACCATCCGTAGAGTCATGCAAGCCTCTGAAATGGTCCAGCACGCCTATCATCTTTGATATTGAGGATCACCCTGATCGCGTAACTGCGGTCGGGTGCTTGCCAATGTTGGTCTCACCAGCTATCCGCAACCTCAAGGTCACCAAGATGCTAGTTGACGGCGGGGCCGGCCTAAACCTGATCTCCTCGCGGTGCTCCGAAGCTTGGATCCTGACGACAATGAGCTCGAAGAGATCGGCACATTCCAAGGAATCAATCCGGGAAGGAGCAAGCGAAGGGGAAGATCACGTTGCGGTAACATTTGGCAGCGAGCTGAACTTTAGGACTGAGAGGGACACATTCGACGTTGCTGATTTCCCATTGCCTTACAATGGGATACTTGGCCGTCCAGCACTCGCCAAGTTCATGGCGGCCTCTCATTATGCATACAACTTACTCAAGATGCCAGGCCCGATAAGCATCATCTCTGTCCATGGCGACAAGAAGGATGCTCTTATCTGTGCCGACAAGATCTACCGGGAAGCAGCAGCTGCAACAGAAAGCAAAACACTTGCCGCTGAAGCTCCCGGAGGGAAGAAGACCAAGTCCGGCAAGAACTCTGATGCCCACTCCGGCAAGCGCACCTCTTCGGAGTGCTGCGTTACTGTCGAGGACGCACCATCGAGCTCCACCGGCAAGTGCAAGAAAGGCGATGGGAGCTCCGCCAAAGACCAAGAAGGTGTCCGCCAAGGAGGACGTGACTGGTGGTACCTTCACCATCGGTGCCTCTCTCGACCCTAAATAGGAAGGCGGCGCTTGTTGCTTTCTGGGCTTAACGTCGACGTGTTTGCATGGCAACCGTCTGACATCCCCGGTGTTCCCAGGAAAGTAATTGAGCATCGTCTTGCCGTTTGTCCTCATGCGCGGCCCGTCGAGTAGAAAGTCAGGAAACAAGCAGTGGAGCGCCAAGAATTCATCGCAGAAGAGATCAAGAAACTGGAAGCAGCAGGCCTTGTCAGAGGAGTGATCCATCCTACGTGGTTGGCCAATCTTGTAGTTGTGCGCAAGGCTAACGGGAAATGGAGGCTTTGTATCGACTTTACAGATGTCAATAAGGCTTGTCCCAAAGATCCATTTCCCTTGCCGCGCATCGACCAGATTGTTGACTCCACGGCCGGATGTGATTTGCTTTCATTTCTTGATGCATACTCAGGATATCATCAGATCTTCATGGCGTAAGAAGATGAGGAGAAGACCGCATTCATCACCCCATGTGGCACATACTTTGTTTTGTACGGATGCCCTTCGGGTTAAAGAATGCTTTGGTTCAACGCTTGCAAGGGTAGTTCATGATGCTTTTGAGCCGCAAATGCATGTAAATGTAGAAGCCTACATGGATGACATAGTGGTCAAGAGCAAGGACAAAGCAACTCTGGTTCAAGATTTGGATGAGACCTTTGCGAATCTGCGCAAGATCAACCTCAAGCTCAACCCCGAGAAGTGCATGTTTGGAGTCCCTTCCGGCAAGCTTCTCGGGTTCCTCGTGTCTCAGCGGGGAATTGAAGCCAATCCCGACAAGATCAAGGCCATTGAGCAGATTGAAGCACCCAAGCGCGTCAAGGATGTACGAAGACTTGCCGGTTGCGTGGCTGCTCTCAGCAGGTTTATCTCTAGGTCTCCTGAACGCGCCCTGCCGTTTTTCAAGATTTTGAAAAAGGCAGGTCCAATGAAATGGACTCCCGAAGCGGAGGCTGCTGCGCAGACTTAAAGAGGTACATGTCCTCCACTCCAATACTTGTCGCACCTAAGCCACAAGAGAAGTTGCTGCTATATATAGCGGCAACCAATCAAGTGGTTAGTGCTGCGTTAGTAGCTGAGAGGGAGGCGGACGATGAGCCGGCAACCACGGCAGACACATCCAGCGACAAGCAGGGGGCTTCGCTGGCAAGCTCTGGTCCCGACAAGGACGGATCTGCTTGTGAGACGCATGAGCAGATGAGAAAAGGATGGTGCAGCGCCTTGATTTACTTTGCCGATTCCCTTCTGCGAGGGGCTAGATCAAGGTACTCTGGTGTGCGAGAAATTGCTCGGCCTTCTCATGGCCTCGAGAAAGCTGCGCCATTACTTTCGTGCACATGAGATCACGGTTGTCACTCGCTTTCGGCTGAAGAGGATCTTGCAAAATCCGAAGCGGCAGGCAGGATTGTCGAGTGCGCCTCGGAACTGTCAAGCTTTGGCCTCAAGTTTGAAAGCACTTCAACTATCCAAAGCAGAGCATTGGCAGAGTTCATAGCAGAATGTACGCCAACACCAGATGAAGAAATTCCAGAGACGAGCATTCCCGTCAAGGAAGCGAGCAAAGAGTGGCTGATGTACTTTGATGGTGCCTTCTCGCTGCAAAGGCGCCCGGTGCAGCGTCTTGCTTGTCGCACTCAGGAGAGCACCTCAAGTCACGTAGTCGGATGCACTTTCCCAAGGAGCAAGCAACAAACAATACCGCAGAGTATGAAGGTTTGCTTGCCGGTCTCGAGATCATGATGGACCTTGGGATCAAGAAGCTCATTGTCAGGGGTGACTCACAACTTGTCGTCCGCCAAGTGAACAAAGACTATCAGAGTCCGTTGATGGAAGCCTACGTTGATGAAGTGAGAAAGCTAGAAGAACACTTTGACGGCCTACAAATGGAACATGTTCCAAGAGCTCAGAATGATATTGGCGATGGTGCATCAAAGTGCGCTGCACTTAAGTTGCACTGTGGAACCAGGGATTTTTGTGCTCAAGCTAACTCAACCAACCGTAACACCATCAAGCTGCAGAACAAGAAGAGGAAGTTGATCTCTGGTGACTACTTTCCGTGAGCTTCCGAAGCCGCCGCCAAGAAGGTCCCCAAGATCGACACCAACAGAGTTGAGGGCAGTCTGCTCCGACAAGCCCCGAGGTTTGTTTACGTTGAAGCGGGCGCTCCCGACAAGTTTTACTCCGGCAAGCTTGCCGGGGCGTCAAGCTCGGCTGAGCCGCGAGTTCTTCTTGCCGTGGAAGCTGATGTTCCGCAGCAGCAGATGTGCCTTTAGTCCTTGTTGTCGAGCCGCAAGCTCCAGCATGGGCGCAGCAGATTGTCCATTTCCTTCAGACAGGAGAACTTCCCGAAGAGCAAGAAGAAGCGGAAAGAGTAGACCGGCAGTCAAGTATGTACCAGTTTGTCGACATCACACTGTACAGAAGGAGACTCAATGGTGTGAAATTGAAGTGTATTTGCTGGGAAGATGGACAAAAGCTGTTGGCAGAGATACATGGAGGCATATGTGGTCACCACATTGGCGCCAGAGCACTTGCCGGCAAGGTTTCTTTTGGCCGACAGCCCTCCAGGATGCAACTGCACAAGTAACCAAGTGTGAAGCGTGCCAGTTCCATTCCAAGCAGATACACCAGCCAGCTCAAGCTCTCCAGACGATCCCTTTATCTTGGCCATTTTCGATGCAGGGGCTCGACATCCTCGGCCCCTTCCCCGATTTGTCGGGGCCTTTGAGTACTTATGCGTCATGATCGACAAGTTCACAAAGTGGTCGGAAGTGGAAGCGGTGAGGAAGGTGACAACACGATCGTGATCAAGTTCTTTAGGTCGATTGTTTGCCGTTTCGGAATCCCTAACAGGATCATCACCGATAACGGCACACAATTTACGAGTCGCACCTTCATGCAGTACGTCCAAAATCTTGGCGCCAAGGTCTGCTTCGCTTACATTTGCTCATCCAGAAGCAACGGTCAGCGGAGAGGGCAAATCTTGAAGTCTTTGCGCGGGCTCAAGACCAGAACTTTCGACAGTGCTGCACAAGTGTGGAAGAAAGCTGGATTGAGGAGCTGCCGGTGGTTCTTTGGTCGATCAGACGACGCCAAATCGAGCCACCGGCGGACACCTTTTGCTCTAGTCTATGGAGCAGAGGCAGTTCTCCCCACGGAACTCGTATACGGGTCACCTCTAGTGCTCGCTTATGATGATCTTGAGCAAGAGCAGCTGCGACAAGATGACGCACTGCTCCTTGAGGAGGACCGTCTTCCGGCCGCTGTACGAGCTGCTCGATACCAGCAAGCTTTGCGTCGCTACCATAGCCGCAAACTTAGTGCTAGAAGTCTCGAGGAAGGCGACCTTGTTCTTCGGGGCGTTCAGTCCGCCAAGAATTCCAACAAGTTGACACCGAAGTGGGAAGGCCCTTACCGGGTGAAACAAGTCACTAGGCCTGGCGCTGTCCGCCTTGAGACCGAAGATGGTATTCCGGTGAGCAACTCCTGGAACATTGAGCATCTTCGTAAGTTTTACCCGTAGGGCGTTGTTTGCGGAACCTGTTCCGCAACCACCTTTTGTACAAGTCTTGCCGCTGATGCATGTAATCCTTTGTACAAAGCGAGCGCAGACCCGTGCATCGATAAAGCTCATGTGTTGCGTACAACTTGTCAAATTCATGCTTTCATCATTTTATTGCATGTTTTGGCTAACACTTTGTGCAGCACCCACACCCGTAAGCAATATCGAGCATTGGGCTCCATAACTTTATTTTCTCTTCTTTCTCTTTTCTCAAAGAAAGGAAGGTTCCCTCGCGCACAAGTTAACCAGGGGGAAGGAGAAGATAATACTATGGACCAAGCGTTGCTCGAGGAAGTTTCATATATCGGGAAGCAAGCGACAGAAAAGCTAAGTTGCCCAAGTTTGAGCAATCAGTTCTTAAATTTTTAAGTTATTTTCCTTGAGCGATAGTACTTTGTATGGAAAACACGTGCGCGAGAGGAACCAACTCGCATGACTAGTCGCCCTTACTTTGTTTCGAGTCCGCTCAACAACTTAAGTGAGCTGCGGACTTAGTCGCGACAAGGTTGCTTGTCGGGCGGCACCGCCCGAGCTCTTGACGTTCACTTTTCGGCGCTGTGACAAAGGTGCTGCACCGACAAGTTCCCTAACAGCGTGAGGGCAAAACGCATACAAATGAAGGAATCAAGTAAAGGAAATAACATTGCAATCATCGCCTAAGATAGAGTTATATTACAAAATAGCTTGTCATGAGATCTAATAAATTGTTCTAAACATGATCGCGGCGACAAGGGAAAGATAAAATTGGCGGCCTAGTCTACGCGGTCGCCATCAACCCGCTTGATCTTGCCCACCTTGTCCACAATGGGTGTGACAAGGGCTTTGAGCGCATCCACATCGGCATCTGGCGGCAAGGATCTGAGGACGCCGTTGAGGTTGAGGCCTGGATTGCGGAAGGCCACCTTCATCAACACCTTCTGGAGGGCTCCTGCACAGATCTGGCGCGATTCCTCGGCCAGCTGCTTTGGGATCTCTTCCCGAGCAGCTGGAGACCCGTCCACCACGCCTTTGAAGAATAAGCTAAGCTTGGCGCTGGGTTGGAGGTGCTGCGTCGGAGGTATCCGAGATCCACCATCCCAGCTCCATCGGCTCGTTGTGGATGGCGGCAGCGATATCCACGAGACCTTCGGTCGATGCTCCACACTCTCCCTCAAGGCGCTGGGTGGCGGCAGCATTCGCCCGTGACTCCTCGTTGGCCTTGATCTTCTCCAACAGGCCCACCTCCCGCTCCTTGGCGCCGTCCGGCTCTGCATCGAGTGGTCGGCTTCAGCTCAAGATCTGCCTTGGAATCCTTGGCGGCGTCGAGCTCCTTGCTCCCTATCGGCGAGGCAGCCTGCAGCTTCGCCGAGTGTAGGCGTCCTTCTCGCGCTCGTGCTTGAGCGCGGCAAGCTCCGCCCGCTCTTGCAGGCCCGACCTCCAGCTGCGTCACCTTCGTCTCCAACTCTTTCTTGGCGGCCTCGGCGGCTGCGGCAGCATCCTTCGCTTCCTTAAGAGCCCCGCCAAGTGACTCCTCGCGCACGACAAGCTCTTCCTCGTGGCTGTCCAGGTTGACCTTCCGCTGCGCCAGCTCGCTTTCCTGCGCGGACAGCTTCTCGGCGGCAAGCCGCTGTTCCTCCTCAGCTGCAGCCTTCTCGAGGATGAAGGCCGTGCGCTCCTCGGCAGTTGCTCCCGCTCCTCCGCCAAGGATCGGAGAGCTTCTGGTTGCGGCCCCAGGCTCCTCTGCAGCTTCTCCATGTCTGCTCCCGCCCTCGCGACAAGTGCTTCCGGGACTCCAACTTGGCTTGTCGGGCGCGGTAGAGCGACAATGAGCTTCTTCGGCCAGCTGCTCCTCCTCGAACTTCGCCTTCTGCTTTGCTTGGCGCGTCCACCGGCGTCGGCCAATGAGGCGAGCAGCTCTCCGTCGAAGGTCTCTCCTTCGACCGGCGCCTGAGCTCGACTCCCATGGGAGTTTGATGAAGACGCCGTCGCCCGGCCTTCAAGTAAGCGCCGGGCTGGGGCTCTTTGAGCTGCTGCACAGCGGCCGGGGAAGTCGTGATCGGTGTGGCGCTGGCGCTCCTGCGGCCCAGGGCCGTCGGTCACGATAGCAGACCCCTCGCCCGACTTCTGCGGCGTAGCCTTCGATGGCCTCCTCGCCCGGCTGTTTCGTCGGCGCCGACCTCTTCTTCCACGACAAGCCCGTCGGTGTTGCAGCGTCCTCCTCGCCGGCGACCTTAGTCTCCATCGGCTCTGTGGCGGACAAAGAAAGAACGATCAAGCAAATATTCAAAGAAAAGCGAGAAGGAAACAAGCCCAAGGGAAATTTTTCGCAAGAGGATTACCTGCAATGGGATCTGCAGCCATGGTCTCGACCCTTTGGAGGATCACTGGTGCTGTCCCTTGCGGAGTAGTCTCCCTTGCGGAGGACGCTCCCTTCTTGGGAGAATCATCCCTTGGCGGCGTAGTCGAAGCAGATAGAATTTCGGGGCGGCCTCGGGGCCCTCTGATGAGGCTGCTCTGCTCCTACACAAACCAACGATCGAGATATCAATGAAGAAGGAGCACCCATGCACACCTATGATGAGGAGAAAACCGCATACTTACTGCTGGGGGCTGTCTTTGGGGGCTGCTCTGAGAAGGTTGCAGGTCCGGCAAGGGGTCTCAGAACCGCCTCCTGTTGCCACGGGTGGATCATCCTCAGCAGCGACCACCGGGGTCTTGGCTCTCTTCGATGCTCTGGGCCAGCGTCACGAAAAGGAAAGAGTTGAGCGAAGCAAATCAGATTCAAGATGAAGCAATAAAATTGAAGAAATACAAGCACAATATTGAAGCTTACTCTTCTTCTTCCTCGTCGAGCTGAGCGGAGAGATCAAACTCGGCTCGCCTCCAATGACGAGGCGGAGAGTGGGCTCTCTTGGCCGCTTGGCGGAGGTGTCGGCGGTGGCACAGGAGGATCCGCCCGATTATCGCGGCAGTGTGGGGTGCTCCGCTGCTTGTCGCTTCGCCGCTTGATAAGCGGCGTCCTTGTGGCGCTGCGGCTTGTGGGCCGTCTGCCGCCCGTCTCATCTCGGCCTTGCGGAGACGCGTCTTTAAGCGGAGCCGGGGAGCTCCGTCTGCGGCAAGCCGCTGGATGGTGGGGAAGAAGCGCCCTCGGCTGGTTCGCTCGACTCGGCCTCGGGTTCGGCAAGCTCTTCCTCACCGGCGAACTCCCTTCGCTCGGCAAGGCTTGCCGCCTCTGCTGCATCTGCCTCCTCCACGGTGTACCCGAAGACGCCCGCGGCAGCAGCTGCTGCCGCCTCCTCCAACCGTGTGGCAATGCGCACCCTCTCTTCGTCGGTGGTGTCGGGTGAGCCTCTTACGCTTTCGTCGGGCGGATCGGCACTTCTTCCAAGCTGTCGAAGAACGCGCCGCGATGTCGTCGGAAGGCTCTTGCCAGGTTGGAGCGATCCCATGAGAATCGCTGGCGGCATCATTGCACGGATGCGGTCGGCGAAGAGTTGTTGCACAATGGGGCGACCCCCTCGGCAACCTAAACCACTCGGGGTGATCGGGGTCATTCTTGAACAGCTCTAGCAGCATCGCATCCAACTCCGGGGCAGTGAAATTCCGGTTGAGGCCAGGCGCAGCCTCATGATGTCCATCACTGCGTTTTGGAACTCCCAAGCAGGTCTCCTCCTCTCTGCAAGGGAGCAATGTGGCGGCGAAGGAAATCTGCGCCAACTGCGCCTCTGATGAGTCCGGCAAGCACGAGGCGCAAGATCCGGAGTCACGAGCAATCTTCAACCTAGCATCTTCCGGCCAAGTTGCTCCAATCGTTGCCGCGCACTATTGGGGCTTGGCGCAGGGCAGTGAAGGGCTGCGGGTTCTCCTCAACGATCCAACACCAATTGGCTCTCCACTCCTCCCATTTGCTGCGGAGCTCTCCTTCCAGATAGGCCTCCTTCTTGCCGACCCTAGAGACCCAAGCAATCCCTCCGTCAAGCGGCTCCCCTCTCTCAACGCGGGGCATGAAGAAGTGGCGGAAGAGGGCTACGTTTGGGTGGATCCCGACAAAGTTTTCGCAAAGGTGTGCGAAAACTGCCATGGTCAGAACGGCGTTGGGGTGAAATCAAGGAGGCGGAACCCGTAGGTGTTCATAATGTCGCAGAAGAATTCAGAAAAGGGCGGGCAGAGCCCACAATAGAAGAAAAGCGCAAAGAAAGGGTACCCAGTTGGGGCTAGTTCCGAAGCGGTGGCGGGGAGTACCTTCGTGCGCGGATGCGCACGCGTCTCCGTCGACCAGAAGAGGTAGTAACCCTCCCTCAGCTCCTTTGCGTCGAGCTGGGGTGGGGGGGGGGGGGAAGATGGCCCGCTCCTTTCGCAGCACCGTGAGCCGCTGCGCCTCGGCCGACTTCACGCCCTTCCCCTTGTCGGCTTTCGGAGCCATGGCGGAGGCGGTGGAGGAGACCGACGGCGTTGATGGCGCTGTGGCGAAAGGTGGCGGAGCGCTGCTCTCTTCGCACTAGAGGAGAGGGGGGGAGCGGCGGTGGTTTTCAAGACAAGACAGCAATGGCGAGGTGGGCGACCTGCCCCTGTTTCCCTGTTTATAAGGAGGGAGAGGGGGACGTTCGCTTTTCCTAATAAAGAAACCCCCACGATCTCTCCCACGACGCCACGCTCGGCGCGTCTTTGTTCGTGGGGGCGTGGTGGAGTCGAGCAAGTTACAGGCGTGATCAAGGCCGCGTGTGACCGATGCCTTTGTTTTGGGCACAGCCCAACAGCGTTCGGCACCGTGTGTGGCCCGAGCCGGGGGCTCTGTCGGTGTACTAGAGTAGGGGTACCCTAGTATCCCGAACTTCGTGCCTGAGGCGATTCTGACCCCTGCGGCAAGGCTTGCACAGTCCTTGCCAAGATCCTCCGTGGTTCCTTTGGAGCCATTCAAGAACAAAGTATTTAACCAAGAAGACAAGGTCCGGCAAGAGGAGCTTGCGGAAGGCCACTCAAGGCACGCAGAAGACCAGACCCGGCAAGAGGAGCTTGCGGGAAGGCTCGAAGGCGACAAGCCTCCGGACGCGACAAAGGATTCAGCAGCGGCAAGGCACTTGCAGCGGCAGCAACCTCTCTCTTCATCTACGCTTCAGCTCATCCACTAACGATGTCGCCATGGGACCATTCCATGCGTGCGTGTCAAGAAATTTGTGCAGCCGGTGAGGAAGCAGCGATAAGCGGCCGACAAGCTTGCCATCGTGGCAAGAGGTGGCGCTCTGACGGTCCCTGTTGCCTTTGTTTAGGTGATGAGGACGGGCATTTAATGCTTTGTCCCTTGCCGTCGAGTTAGGTAGAGTACATCGTACCTTTGTTCAAGTAGGCGTACCAACTACTGTTTTTCCATTTGTACCCTCATCTACGTTGCCACCGTCGGAGCCCTTTGTGCATATAAAAGGAGGCCCATGCATAGCGTAGAAAGGGTTGGTCGATCGAGTTCGATTCCAACGTAACGAGAGAACACTCACGCTAGGTCTTGTAGCTCTCATCGCTCCCTAGCAAGAACACAATATAAATCGGACAAGCGGCGGTAGGGAGTATTATCTCTCAGGAGAGCTCCGAAGCTGGGTAAACTGCTCGTGTGCTTCGCCTCGATCCGCTCTTCGTGCGATCTCCGTCCCCCTCCGAACCAAAAGGGGCCTGGTCCGCCGGCCCCATAGGTGTTTGTGGGTCCGATCAGCCTCCCCGACAGAGACCATCTTCATCCTATGCCTCCCACGGATTGATAAACCTTAGGTCATCCACTTGAAGGTGCTACTGTCCTACAAACCTCTGCACTTGGAGGCCCAACAACGTCTACAAGAAGAAGGTTGTGTAGTAGACACCAGCTTCCTCCCTCTCGGTTGATTATCAATACAATGGTCTCTTGGAGATCCGTATGATGTAACTCTTCTTGCGGTGTGTTTGTTGGGATCGGATGAGCTTTGAGTTTACGATTAGATCTATCTTTTTATCCATGAAAGTTATTTGTGTTTCTTTGATCTCTTATATGAATTATTGCTTATAGCCTCGTATTTCTTCTCTGATATTTGGGTTTTGTTTGGCCAACTTAATCTATTTATCTTGCAATGGGAAGAGGTGCTTTGTAGTGGGTTCGATCTTACGGTGCTTGATCCTAGTGACAGAAGGGGAACCGACGCGTATGTATGGTAGCTATTAAGGATAAAACGATGGTGTCTATTTCTACATAAATAGATCTTGTCTACATCATGTCATCATTCTTATTTCATTACTCCATTTCTCCATGACCTTAATACACTAGATGCATGCTGGATAGCGGTCGATGTGTGGAGTAATAGTAGTAGATGCAGGTAGGAGTCGGTCTACTAATCTTGGACGTGATGCCTATATAATGATCATTGCCTGAATATTGTCATGATTATTTGAAGTTTTATCAATTGCCCAACAGTAATTTGTTTACCCACCGTTTTCTATTTTTCTCGAGAGAAGCCACTAGTGAAATCTACGGCCCCCGGGTCTCTTCTTCATTATATTTCCCTTTGCGATCTATTTTCCTTTGCTTTTATTTTCAGATCTATTAAATCGAAAAATACAAAAATACCTTGCCGCAATTTGTTATTATTTATTTTATCTCGCGTTGCCGCGATCCAATCTATCATATTTTTATCACGTCTATTTGCCAATTTCTGGCGCCGCTACCCGAAAGGGATTCACAACCCCTTTAATACACCGGGTTGCGAGTATTTCTTGTTTTATCACTCGTTTAGTCTATAAAAGAAAACTACAAAAATTGGAATCGAGAGTGCCTCATATGCTAAACTACAAAAAATGGAATTGAGAGTGCCTCATATGCTTCATCTTTTTAATATCTTTCGTGAAAATGATGGGAAGGAAATTGTGCTCAAGTACTAGAAGAAGAATTACATAGAATGCTTGGCATAAAATATGTGAATGATGAGCATGATTGCAAGGTTGTTAGTATGAATTCTTCGAATACCCATGATGCTAATGATATGCAAAGCCACTAGCTTGGGGACGCTATGTTTGATGAAGATGATATGTTTAGTCCCCCAAGTTTTGATAAGAATATTTATTATGATGAAATCATGCCTCCTATTTATGATGATTATATTGATGAAAGTGGGTTGGGAAAAGTGTCAACTTTAGGAAGTAATGATACCACTATTTTGGATGATGTTGAATATTATTGTGATAATTATGAAAGTGGATTTGGAGAGGTCCTGGTTTTATTTAGTGATGAATCCACTATTTCGGAAGAGGTTCCAATTGATTATGAGAACAATGTTGCTATCTATGATGATTATTGTGATGACTTGTATGCTATTAAGAATAATGATAACCATGAAACTTGTCATCATGATTTTCGTTTTCAATTGGATTATGCCTCACATGATAATTATTTTGTTGAGTGTGCTCCCACTATTATTCATGAGAAGAATTTTGCTTATGTGTAGAGTAGTAAATTTTCTATGCTTGTAGATGTCGGTGTACAAAAGTAGGGGCTCTCCTTTTGACCCCTTTACTTTTGCACGGGCAGTCAGAGCCACGTGCCACGACCACACTTAGCAAGGTAGAGGAGGGAAGCCGGAGAGTAGCCAAAGCACAAGACACCAAGGCAACGCCAAGACCAGAAACACAGGAGGGCAAGAGGGCGAGGAAGACTCCCTCGGCAAGATCCTTGCTGAGGCAGCTGAGGGAGTCCTGGATTAGGGGGTCTCCGGACAGCCGGACTATATCCTTTGGCCGGACTGTTGGACTATGAAAATACAAGATTGAAGACTTCGTCCCGTGTCCGGATGGGACTCTCCTTGGCGTGGAAGGCAAGCTTGGCGATACGGATATGTAGATTTCCTCCCTTGTAACTGACTCTGTGTAACCCTAGCCCCCTCCGGTGTCTAAACCGGAGGGTTTAGTCCGTAGGATATACAACAATCATACAATAGGCTAGCTTCTAGAGTTTAGTCTCTATGATCTCGTGGTAGATCGACTCTTGTAATACTCACATTCATCAAGATCAATCAAGCAGGAAGTAGGGTATTACCTCCATAGAGAGGGCCCGAACCTGGGTAAACATCGTGTCCCTTGCCTCCTTTTACCATCGATCCTAGACACACAGTTCTGGACCCCCTACCCGAGATCCGCCGGTTTTGACACCGACATTGGTGCTTTCATTGAGAGTTCCGCTGTGTGATCGGCAAAAGGATCAATGGCTCGTCAGCAGATCAACTGCGACGTCGACTTCTTCGTCACCAGCTCAACCGGTCACCTCGGCTCGACCGAATACTGTGCCCTGCCTCTGATCGTCATGTTCGGACAAGGGCCTTCATCAGCATCAATTCCGATCTCTATCAAGATCATGGAGGAATCATCCATGGCGCTTAGGGGCTCAACGTCAACATTGCCCTCGGGCGACCGCGCTGTTTTTCTAGACAACGAACTTGTATCCGCCACCACCGCCTCCTCGAGTGTCGCTTCAACGATTTCTTCGATGGAATTGTGCGCAATTGAGTCTACAACGACCCTGGAAAATTTCGTCGAGTTCCGATGGAGGAATCTCCGGCAATCTCCGATATACCGGAGCCGCATTGAATCTGGACGAGAATCCAGACGATTTTGGAGCGTGGTGCCGAGCATCTAGCTCGGACGTCCTTTGGAAGATCCAACCGTTGATTGGCTGTGGAATTCCTATATCTACCACCTGTCAAACATTCAGCTTGATCCGACCGTCCAAACTCTGGGAACCTCCCGATTAGGGCATCACTTTTCATATCTGTTTCCTACGCGAATACGGATCCGACCCGAATTCATGTTTCTTTATGAACGTGATATTTGACAACCTTTTTAAAAGGAATTTTCTTCTAAGGTATTGCACATTGTTTTTAACACGCGCCCATAAAATTTTAATCCTCCTCTGAGGTAATCTTCGGCATCACGCTGGTGTCAAACCAGTCCTGCAATATAGCTCCACGGCTGCCGACCTGCGCTAGACATGTCGTTGCTTTTTGAGCCGAGTTCAACTTCTTCGGATACTCACCTCGGCGAGCCGAACAAGAGTTCGGAATTGCCAAAGATAAAACATCACCGCCGCACAGATTACACGGAGCGGGCACACCGGCATCGCCGCATGGCCACTTCAGCAAGCCAGTATGACCACGTCACAAGTTACGACCTGCATCGGCATGGCCGTACTGTTGCTTCATCGAGCCAATGTCCACCAACGCCGAACTACTTCAACAACTCGGCTGACATGGCAGCTGCAATATCTCCTCATCGACCTGCTCCGTCTCCTCGGTCGGACCGGGGGCTTCGTCATCCCTTCATCAGCACACTCCGGCAACTTCGGCGACACCGGTGACCAACCGTCATCAATTTGGACCGGGGCTTTGCCTCGGCGAGTCAACCTTTACCAGCGTCGCCATGCCATCGCTTCATCGCCCATCAGGCAATGGGTATGCGGATCGAGTCCCAATTTTGGGAGTCGCTTTTCTTCGGACTACTACAACAAATAAACCAGGTGCTATTAATCCTAACAATTTTTGCTTGTTGGGTTTATTTTTTTAAGGAATTATTACTCTGGTTTGTTCCATCATCTGTACACAGGTCTATCAAATGGCGGCCACATTAAAAACGGTCGCGTGGTGGTTCGGTCAGTTTCCATACATAGTTCGGTGAACGCCGCATCCGGAGCCCGGACCGCCTCGCAAATTCAGGCTTTGTCATCACTGCGTCCGATGCCTGCATCGACATTGGCTTCAGCACCAGGCCACATCTCTTTAAATAAATTATTTTTGCACAAAACAATTACGCAAGGATTATATATATTATTATTATTTCCTGGACCACACTATTTTACATGTGCAGGTAATGGACTTTGACTGCGTCGCGTGGTCTCTTCGGCGTCACTCTGCCGGCCTACATTGGCCGTGCTACGTCGCCACTTCGGATTGCCGAGCTCTTCGCTCCGCCACCTCGAGACCGGCTTGGGGGTTGGGACCTTCTCCCGCATCAAGCTAGGACCGCGTCATCAACACCGAGCACATTAACCAGCTAAGTCGCTTTCATGCTCAAAAACTTTCAGGTTTAAATTTTGTTCGGTCCGACCAAGCATTATACCTTTTTTGACAAAAGGTTGTTTGCGAAAAACTTCCTTGTCCAAACTTTTTTGTGACACACAAATTCAGTTACTCCATTTACTTGGGGGCTTCCTTTATGAAGCCTTCCCTCTTGCAAATGATTATACTTGTATGGCTTCGTTCCTTGTTCGTGGATTATGCCACAATATGCACCATATTGACCTAAGTGATTTGCAAGCTGGGTTGCCTTGCTCCTGTGTTTACCCCTACGTTCCTGATTTTTCGCCTAGGGAGTAAAGGGAGCACCTCTGCGATTGTCACGATCGGTTCATCCGAGCCGGACCTCAGACTAGGTGAAGCCGAAAGCTAGCGCTCTTACTGTTTTCAATTATGGTCGGCACACAACGGAACTCATGAGTACAAAAAATCTATCGCACAAGTCTCATAGTAACAATGAGCACCGAAGAAAGGTATCGGTGGGGGTACTATTTTCTTCGAAGATGCTTCTTACACTTCGTCGGTAATATAGCATAAGTTCCATGAGCACGCTTTGTCTGTTACAGCCTTATGGCCTGATTGCATGGTTTTCGGAAACACCGTCGATATTCTCAACAGGTGGAGTACATAACACTTTTCGGTCCTTGACCGAAGAGGGAGAAGCCGACGGTCGGTTAAGACGCGTATAAAGGTCGGGTGAACACAGATATGATATAAGTACTTTGGTACATACAATCATTATACATAAAATTCTTTTACCCAAGTCACTTGGGGGCTCTTAAATTAGTATGAGCTGTTTTTCTTCTTGGTCGTTGCAAAGTCTTTTTTCTATCACTCCTTTCTCGATGCAAGTTTGTGGTCAATGGCCGGATAGCCTTGCTTCTCTCTAAATCCGCTCGAGTGCAGTTTGCTAAACTAGCCTCGGAGAAGCACGTCGCCTTCGGGATAAGGAGGTTGAGGCCATAGGCTGACCTGCTTGGAGTCTTGATATATGATGTGTCATGTTAAAGCACGACAGAAGCACCTTTTTTTTACAGTCCAATTTTCGGATTGGCACCGAACACTTGATCTAGTTCGGACATTAAACTTTTGAATAAGTTTTTTGGCTTTTCGAGCCTATGGCACTTTCAAACTATTTGTGCGTTTCCAGCATTAGTCTCACAGTGCAACGCCGGACACCTTTAGGCATTCGGCAAAAATTCTCGGATATTGCTATATATGCATCAGTTTCGAATTGTGTCTTCGGACAATAGTTGGGTTGCTCAGCTCATGTGCTTGCCTCCTACGTTCCGCTTTGTTCGGCTAGGTGTGAAAAGCACGAACCACTGCGATTGTGCTTCCAGCTCGCATGGTCAAGCACCTTAGTGGAGAAAGCTGAAAACTGACTGTCACAATAGGCGTAAACTGGTCAGCGATTCGATGACTATGTTAAATAACGGGCCGTTCATAACATTGGCCGAAGTGTTTACGGCTTGACCTTGGATGTCGCCGAACAGTAACCGGGGGCTCATAGCTAGCTTCCCCAGTTTAAAGCTCCTATGACTAGTGAAAGTTATAAAGCCCGCATATCTGATTGCTTCGTTTCTGCTAACACAACCGCCTCCGGGCACCGAGACGTCGCCTAAGGGTTGTTTTGTTAGTGCGGAAACACCCTGCGTAGTATCTACCAAGGGGTAGAAGCCGACGATGGGCCACTGAAAGTGCAACTATCCCTAGGTGGTTTTGGTAATTCATAACAACATATAGCTCATTGAGCTAATGCTATTCCAAGACTATTATTTCAGGAAAGCTCAATGAATTGCATGGCATGGATGATGAAAGTGGATCCCTCAAAATACTAAGGATAAAGGATTGGCTCAAGCTCAAAAGCTCAAGACTCTTCATTTTACATTTTAGTGATCCAAGATCACATTGAGTCTATAGGAAAAGCCAATACTATCAAGAAGGGATGATGTGTTGCTTAATGAGCCTTTTGCTTCATGTGCTTAGTGATATGCTCCAAAACCCTCAACTACTTTCCCACATCCACAAATGACCTAAACCTAAAGCCAAAATCGGTCACACCGATTCTTTCTATTCGGCGCCACCGATTCCAAAAGTCATAGCCACTGCCACAAACCCTAAGCAAATCGGTCTTACCGATAGGGATCTCGGTCTCACCGAGATGGGGTTGCAATCTCTCTGTTTCCCTTCGTAACGTTTCGGTCTAACCGAAGTGAGTGATCGGTCCCACCGAGATTGCAATGTAAACTCTCTGTTTCCTTTTTGTAACATTTCGGTCTCACCGAAAAGAGCAAATCGGTCCCACCGAGTTTACCTGACCAACTCTCTGGTTAGCTAAATACCATAATCGGTCTCACCGAGTTTGTGTAATCGGTCTCACCGAGATTACGTTATGCCCTAACCCTAACCATATCGGTCTCACCGAGATGCATGCCAGTCCCACCGGAAATCACTAACGGTCACTAGGTTTACTGAATCGGTCTGACCGAGTTTAACTATTCGGTCCCACCGAGTTTGGTAGATTGTGTGTAACGGTTAGATTTTGTGTGGAGGCTATATATACCCCTCCACTTCCTCTTCATTCGTGGAGAGAGCCATCAGACTGAACCTACACTTCCAACTTATCATTTCTGAGAGAGAACCACCTACTCATGTGTTGAGGCCAAGATATTCCATTCCTACCATATGAATCTTGATCTCTAGCCTTCCCCAAGTTGCTTTCCACTCAAACCCTCTATCCACCAGATCCAAATCCTATGAGAGAGAGTTGAGTGTTGGGGAGACAATCATTTGAAGCACAAGAGCAAGGAGTTCATCATCAACACACCATTTGTTACTTCTTGGAGAGTGGTGTCTCCTAGATTGGCTAGGTGTCACTTGGGAGCCTCCGACAAGATTGTGGAGTTGAACCAAGGAGTTTGTAAGGGCAAGGAGATGGCCTACTTCGTGAAGATCTACCGCTAGTGAGGCAAGTCCTTCGTGGGCGACGGCCATGGTGGGATAGAAAAGGTTGCTACTTCATGGACCCTTCATGGGTGGAGCCCTCCGTAGACTCGCGCAACCGTTACCCTTCGTGGGTTGAAGTCTCCACCAACGTGGAAGTACGATAGCACCACCTATCGGAACCACGAGAAAAACATCCGTGTCTCCAATTGCGTTTGAATCCTTTAAACCCTTCCCTTTACTTTCTTGCAAGTTGCATGCTTTAATTTCCGCTGCCAATATACTCTTTGCATGCTTGCTTGAATTGTGTGATGATTGCTTGACTTGTCCTAAAATAGCTAAAATCTGCCAAACTATAAAATTGGGAAAAGGTTAAGTTTTTATTGGTCAAGTAGTCTAATCACCCCCCCTCTAGACATACTTCAAGGTCCTACAAGTGGTATCAGAGCTTTGATCTCCATTTTCTTTGATTTCCATAGCTTTTGGTGGTCATAGCCTTGGTTTCACAACCTAGGAGAGTATGGCGTCTAGCGAGGGAAATTATCACCGTAGAGGTCCTTACTTTGATGGTACTAATTTTGCTAGTTGGAAGCATAAGATGAAAATGCATATTCTTGGACATAACCCCGCCGTTTGGGCAATTATTTGTATTGCCTTGCAAGGTGAATTTTTCGATGGGAGAGAACCGAACCGTGAAGCTAATGCGGAAGAATTGAAGATGCTACAATACAACGCTCAAGCATGTGACATCATTTTCAACGGATTGTGCCCCGAAGAATTCAACAAAATCAGCCGTCTTGAGAATGCAAAGGAAATTTGGGATACTTTGATTGACATGCACGAAGGTACCGAATCCGTCAAGGAATCCAAGTTGGATGTGCTCCAAATTCAGCTTGACAAGTTCAAAATGAAGGATGGTGAAGGTGTCGCTGAAATGTACTCTAGGCTTGCTCTTATCACAAATGAGATTGCCGGCTTAGGGAGTGAAGAGATGACCGACAAATTCATCATCAAGAAGATCCTAAGAGCATTGGATGGAAAGTATGATACCGTGTGCACATTGATCCAAATGATGCCAAACTACAAAGATCTCAAGCCAAAGGAAGTCATTGGAAGGATTGTTGCTCATGAGATGTCACTCAAGGACAAGGAGGAACTTCACAACATGTCAAGTGGTGCTTACAAAGCCTCAAGTGAAGCCCCCACATCATCAAGTGAGAAACCAACCTTCAATGAAGAATTGAGCTTAATGGTGAAGAACTTCAACAAATTCTACAAAAGTAGAAGCAAAGAAAGAAGCTCCAAGTCAAGATCTTACAATGAAAAAAGATCTTCTAGTCGAGAGCGCAATTGCTACAATTGTGGGAGACCCGGACACTACTCCAATGAGTGTACGGCACCCTACAAAAGAAGAGAAGATTCTCCAAGAAGAAGGAGCAAAAGAGAAGAATCACCACCGAGAGAGGAGGAGTAGAGATGATCGTTATGAACGAAGACCCTCACGGAGAAGCAAGGATTCGGAAAGGAAGGACAAGTCATCAAGGAGCTACACAAAGCGAAGACATCAAGCTCATGTTGGTGAATGGGTTTCCGGCTCCGACTCGAACAATCACTCAGAGAAGCTATCACTCGACTCGAATATACTCAAGATGAAGGTGTTGCCGGTCTAGCACTTGTGTCAACCAACTCCTACGACATATTTGATTCACCAAATGAAGGAATTGGAAGATGCTTCATGGCCAAAGGTCCTAAGGTAACACATTATGTTGATTTTAATAGTGATGAAGATGACTTGCTAGGTAATGACGATTTACTTGTTGACAACTCTAGTGATGAATACTATGATGAAACATCAATTAATCATGCTAATCAAACGAATGACAATGATAAGGAGAAAATTGAGCTTCTAACTAAAGAACTAAACACTCTTAAGTTGGCTCATGAAACTATCTTGAAGATCATAGAGAACTTTTAAGGGCTCATGAGAAGTTCACGCTTTGAAAAGCTCAATCTTGAGCAAGAGCATGAGTTCTTAAAGGCAATCAATGATGATCTCCGCAAGAAAAGTTCTTCTTACATTGCCAAGCGTTTGCTCTTATCTACTTACATGCCTCAAGTCAAGTCTAGTAACAAGTACACGAAGATACTTCCTCTAGTAGTAACAATAATAATGTCAAATACAATATTGTTGCTTCTAGTAGTTCTCTTGATTCCACTAATGATTCTCTTAGCCAAGTTACACTTGAGCAAGAAAATAGTTTATTGAAGGGAATTATAGAGAAAGGTGTTTACAAGAGCCTTGCCGGGAGTAAGCAATTCGAGGAAATTGTATGCAAGCAAGGAAGGCACCGGAAGAATCAAGGTGTTGGTTTTGAACGAAAGTTTAACGCCAATGGAGTTGAGTGGGAAGAAGATCAATACCCCAAGACAAAGTTCATTCCTCAACAAGAGAAGTATGATCCTACTTCCTTCAAGGGGACACAAGCTCAAGATGATCTTCCACCACAAGACCACAAGAACAAAGGCAAGGACAAGCTTCAAGAAGAGATTGATGCATTTGAAGGAGCACCTAAAGCCTCATTCGAGTGGGTCCCCAAGACTACGTCAAGTTCTACTTCATCAAGTACAACTACAACTCCAAGGATTCCCATCAAGATGATGTGGATCGAAGAAGAAGAACTAGAGAGTTCTTGAGGGTGACTCCGCCAACATTCTTCACTCATATCATTTTGGCAAGAACAAGTGCAATCAACTTTCACATCTTGCACTAGTTCAAGGAGTCACATACCCTCATGTTGGTAAGGCAAGGGACAAGGTAACCAAATGTTTTCATGGACATCATCTTGTGTGTGCATCACTATCTGTCTATGGATATTCTTGTTTGTTCCTTGTGGGACTAAGCCGTGTAGGCAAGTTGAAAGTGCAACTCACTCCAAAGGATTGCTCCAAATGATCTACATCAACATTGAGCATCTACATCTTCAAAACCTACATGAAGTCATCATCGACAAAACCCAAAGTTAGTTCATCCCTCTAAGGGGGATCTCACATCTAGGGGAGCTTAACTCTAAGAATTGAGTCAAAGCAACTCTAATGGTGTGAACACATTAATGCATTATGTAAAAGTGGTAACCCCACTTGAGCTTAAGCGATGAGTATGACCTATGATCAAATGTTCTCATTTGACTCCTAAGTCAATATACTCATATATAGATGACCTAGTCATCGCCAATTGTTTGATAGATGCTAAAATTGGTTGTGCATGCTTTGCCACATATTTCATTTGCCATCTTATTGTGTGAGCATGTTGGTGCATATTTTACTCATTCAAGGACATCCACTTGTTGTTTTGCTTGATTGGTTTCTTTTCTTTGTGCCAAGTGGATGGACAAGAATGCCTAAGAACCTTCTTTAGCTATCTATGCTTTTCTCGTCTCAAACTCTATTCATGCTACATCACAAAATTTGATCAAGTCAGATTCAAACCACTACGTGTGAGGAGCACTTTCGGAGTCCACGATTAGTCATAGACTTAAACTTCCAAAACCTCTTAGTGATTCTCGGTCTGACCGATCCTACCATTTCGGTCCTACCGAGATCATCAAGTTGATCTGAGTTTTCAATCTCGGTGCAACCAATTTGAACTTTTCGATCTCACCGATTTGCTGTAACTGAACACAGTTATGCATCTCGGTGACACCGAGTTGTTCCACTAGGTCACACCGACAGGGTCGGGCTATATATAGTCACGGGAAATTTTTTGGAAATTTCTCCGAAACCCTTCACCCGCGCATCAGCTCGCTCTGCCATCATGGTCTCCGGATCGTCTCCTCGCCGCCAGCAGCCTCCTGTCGCTGGTCTTCGCCGCCGTCAACTGATTTCATCCCCGTCGTTGCCGCCGTAGCAAGTCCACCACCAAGTTAGGGTATGGACTTGATCTTTGTGCTATCCACGTATGATTCCTAGCACATTGTTTCCATATTGAATCTTGCCACGATTGCAACTCATCTATCCAACCAAAGTAGTTCATAGATTAGATGTGATTCAGATTTTTAGGTTTAGGTTTCCGCCGAAACCATCTCGGACCCACCGAGTTGAAAAACTCGGTCTCACCGATTTGGCATATGCCATTGCACAAGTGACTCTCGGTCTGACCGATATTTACTAATCGGTGCAACCGATTTGAAAATTCTGTGAAACCCTAGCAGTCTCGGTGCCACCGAACTGAAACTCGGTCCAACCGAGATCATCAGTTTAGGTTCCAAAACTGCTTCGGTATCACCGAGTTTGAAAATCGGTGGATCCGAAATGCTTTCTATGGAAAACTAAAACTGAACTTCTGAGTCATTCTTTTGCAAAAACCTTTGCATTTTGTGATGCTCATCTTTTCTATCTCATCTATAAACTCTTCACAGGGTCAGCAGTCAGCTCTTGCAGTATGTCTTATCAAAGTGACAGCCAGAACATGTCAGAAGAGCAGATAAACTTGAGTGAGGGCACTAGTCCCTCAACTTCAGATGAAGGGAGCAGAAGTACTCCTAGCAATTTGCCTAAGGCTGCTACTAGGCAAAGGAGGAAAAGAACTTCAGATTCAGAGGATGAAGATTACAAAGCTGAGGAAGATGAGGCTACTTCCAAGAAAGAAGTGCTCAAGAAGGAAAGGGTCATGAAGATCAAAAGGCTTGCAGGAAGACAACCAATGTCTAAGGCCAGAACATCAACTCAACTTCACGAAAATCCTGATCCCAAAGGGCCGATTCTTTGAAAGCAAGAAGAGGAAGGAAAGGGTCAAGATGACCAAGGCCGAGTAATTGGGAAGCCTTCCATGATGGAAGAAGAGGAAGAGCCCATCGCACCAAAGACCAAAGGCACCAAAGCTAATGGGTGATGCTATTAGATCGAGGGCTGCCACATCTAAGCCCAAGGAAGCACCCAAAGCTGCCCCCAAGGCCAAGTTCACCAAAGAGGAATACTAGGAGTATTCCAATTCTTGAGAAGAACAAGGCCCCAGTGCACGAGGTTGATGAGGAAGATGAAGAAGGACGGGTTACGAGGAAGCTCAAGCCAAAGATACCAGACCACAATGATGCCCATCCTGTGGCTGAGAACATGAGAATCAGGAAAGACTCAGGGCTGAGGAAATGGAGAATGGAAGATCCATATGCTTCAAGGAGAAGAACAGCTGTTGATTACAGGTTCCACACCAAGGAACAGCAGGAGTTTTATGAGACCATTCTGTTGGACAAGAAGCCCATTGTCTGTGACATGAGGTGGGGCGACTGGAATTTCATGAAGGAGAATGAAGAGCACTATCCTGGAGTGCAAGACAGCTTTGTGAGCTGTGGAGTTGCATATTTTTTTGGCAAAAGCTCACAAATTGGAATGATGAACTTATCATGCAATTCTACTCCACATCACATTTTTACCCAGATGGGAGAATTGTTTGGATGTCTGAAGGTACAAGGTACCAGTCAACTGTTGAGGAGTGGGCAAAGCGGATAAATGCCCCAGAGGAGAATGAGGATGACCTAGACATTTATGCCAAGAAGAAAAAGGATCACAATTCAATGGCTCACATGTACAAGGAAATTCCAAACAAGGCATTAGCAACTCACAAGTTTGGATCAGTTCACTATCTGTCGGGGTTGCCAACTATAAATTGGATTACGAGGCACACTTTGTTGCCCAAGTCCGGTGACCATAACATGATCAGAGGGCATGCCATCAACATGTTGCATGTGTTTGATGTGCCACGAAGTTTAAAGTCACGAGCACGATCATTGAAACTATCAAGAGGACTGCAATGATCGTAAGAGGAGTTGTGGATATGCACCTCGATTCAAGAACCGATAAACTCAAAGATGGGCACAGGAAAATATCAGTTGGATAAGGAACACTTTCCACTTTATCCAGACATTGAGGACAATGAGGTTGTCATGAATGAAGATGATCCACAATCAGTTCAAGCTCAGGAGAAGAAGGAGAAGGCAAAGAGGGAGAAGGCTGCCAAGATGCCAACTCAAGAGGAGGCATCTGAGTATTTCTTGAAGAACAAGCAGGAGCACCTTGGTTACTTGATAGCATCAACTCTGAGGATTGAGAAGGGATTGGCCACCCTAACTCAAAACCAGGAGAGCCTGGAGAGGATCATAGAACAAAAGTTCTATAACTTAGATGTGAAGGTAACTAAGATTCAGACTGCAGTGGAGGAACTACAAGAGGACATGCAGGAGAGGAAGGGCAAGACTACAACCAATGTGTTTGCCAGAGTGCCTAGAGCCCAGAGGTCATCACCGTGTCGATTTACGACACAAGAGCAACTTCATCTGCACCAGCTACAGCCTCGGTGCCACCAGCTCCAAAGACTCTTCATCGCCTCCAGGCTCCATCTACATCAAGCTGAAGTCTTCGTCCAAGGAGCCATCTCTACACCACCACCGGAAGATCAAGCACGAGAGTCGATCTAGCACTATGCATTTTCTATGAACTTTTTGTTAACTTGTTGCCAAAGGGGGAGAAAAATGTATAGATCATAGGCTTCGAGAGAGAGAGTGTTGCTTCTGTTCTCTCTTGCTTTATTTGGTGGTTTTTCAAACTTTGTTTGCTTTTGGTTGAGATACTATGCTTGTGAAACATTGATGATCATGTGTTTGATCATAAGCTACACTTATGCATGCTTGATTTTATCCTATCCATCTTATGTGATCACTCACTTTGCTTGGTGATGAGTGCATGTATTCGTTGTTTATTATTTTGAGCGCTCCACCAAGATGTATGTGACATGGAAGAGTAACCCATGAGCCTAATTCATTGTGCATTTGCAGTCCAAAAAAAATCTAAAACTATGCACAAATTTAGGGGGAGCTCTTGCTTATCACATACTTCTCAAAGCGACGATGTTATTTAAATTTTATTATCATTTGTCGAAGCTTTGATCTATATGTTGTCATCAATTACATAAAAGGGGGAGATTGAAAGTGCAACTATCCCTAGGTGGTTTTGGTAATTCATAACAACATATAGCTCATTGAGCTAATGCTATTCCAAGACTATTATTTCAGGAAAGCTCAATGAATGGCATGGCATGGATGATGAAAGTGGATCCCTCAAAATACTAAGGAGAAAGGATTGGCTCAAGCTCAAAAGCTCAAGACTCTTCATTTTACATTTTAGTGATCCAAGATCACATTGAGTCTATAGGAAAAGCCAATACTATCAAGAAGGGATGAGGTGTTGCTTAATGAGCCTTTTGCTTCATGTGCTTAGTGATATGCTCCAAAACCCTCAACTACTTTCCCACATCCACAAATGACCTAAACCTAAAGCCAAAATCGGTCACACCGATTCTTTCTATCGGCGCCACCGATTCCAAAAGTCATAGCCACTGCCACAAACCCTAAGCAAATCGGTCTTACCGATAGGGATCTCGGTCTCACCAAGATGGGGTTGCAATCTCTCTGTTTCCCTTTGTAACGTTTCGATCTAACCGAAGTGAGCGATCGGTCCCACCGAGATTGCAATGTAAACTCTCTGTTTCCTTTTTGTAACATTTCGGTCTCACCGAAAAGAGCAAATCGGTCCCACCGAAGTTTACGACCAACTCCTGGTTAACTAATTACCAAAATCGGTCTCACCGAAGTTTGTATGTCGGTCTCACCGAGATTACGTTATGCCCTAACCCTAACCATATCGGTCTCACCGAGATGCATGTCGATCCACGAAAATCACTAACGGTCACTAGGTTTACTGAATCGGTCTGACCGAGTTTAATTATTCGGTCCCACCGAGTTTGGTAGATTGTGTGTAACGGTTAGATTTTGTGTGGATGCTATATATACCCCTCCACCTCCTCTTCATTCGTGGAGAGAGCCATCAGACTGAACCTACCCTTCCAACTTACCATTTCTGAGAGAGAACCACCTACTCATGTGTTGAGGCCAAGATATTCCATTCCTACCCTATGAATCTTGATCTCTAGCCTTTCCCAAGTTGCTTTCCACTCAAACCCTCTTTCCACCAGATCCAAATCCTATGAGAGAGAGTTGAGTGTTGGGGAGTGTCGGTGTCAAAACCGGCGGATCTCGGGTAGGGGGTCCCGAACTGTGCATCTAGGCGGATGGTAACAGGAGACAAGGGACACGATGTTTTTACCCAGGTTCGGGCCCTCTCGATGGAGGTAATACCCTACTCCTGCTTGATTAATATTGATGATATGGGTAGTACAAGAGTAGATCTACCACGAGATCAAGGAGGCTAAACCCTAGAAGCTAGTCTATGGTATGATTGTTGTTACGTCCTCACGGACTAAAACCCTCCGGTTTATATAGACACCGGATAGGTTAGGGTTACAGTCGGTTACAATGGTAGGAGATCTACATATCCGTATCACCAAGCTTGCCTTCCACGCCAAGGAAAGTCCCATCCGGACACGGGATGAAGTCTTCAATCTTGTATCTTCATAGTCTTGGAGTCCGGCCGATGATGATAGTTCGGCTATCCGGACACCCCCTAGTCCGGAACTCCCTCGGGGAGACTATCATTTGAAGCACAAGAGCAAGGAGTTCATCATCAACACACCATTTGTTACTTCTTGGAGAGTGGTGTCTCCTAGATTGGCTAGGTGTCACTTGGGAGCCTCCGGCAAGATTGTGGAGTTGAACCAAGGAGTTTCTAAGGGCAAGGAGATCGCCTACTTCGTGAAGATCTACCGCTAGTGAGGCAAGTCCTTCGTGGGCGACGACCATGGTGGGATAGACAAGGTTGCTACTTCGTGGACCCTTCGTGGGTGGAGCCCTCTGTGGACTCGCGCAACCGTTACCCTTCGTGGGTTGAAGTCTCCACCAACGTGGAAGTACGATAGCACCACCTATCGGAACCACGAGAAAAACATCCGTGTCTCCAATTGCGTTTGAATCCTTTAAACCCTTCCCTTTACTTTCTTGAAAGTTGCATGCTTTAATTTCCGCTGCCAATATACTCTTTGCATGCTTGCTTGAATTGTGTGATGATTGCTTGACTTGTCCTAAAATAGCTAAAATCTGCCAAACTATAAAATTGGGAAAAGGTTAAGTTTGTATTGGTCAAGTAGTCTAATCACCCCCCTCTAGACATACTTCAAGGTCCTACAGCCACTTTCAACTGATAAACGGTCATAATGGAGTCAAAATAATGATATAAAGTACTTGGATACATAGAATCATTACACATAATCCATGATTTTACTCTGGATATCGATCCTTAATTCGCCCACCCGTGCCCACATTAAGGCTCGGGGCTACTGGGCTTTGCGCTCATTATTTATAAATATTAAAGGGGCACATCGATCCCCTGATCTGGTGTTGCCACCCGACCAGTGTCTCTGGGGGCCAATGCATTGCCTATTTCAATGCAGAAAATTTCAACTGCCAAGTGTTCGGCTTGACCGAACTATGGGCAAACTTGTCTTCGGATAACAATAATAGGTACCATATGGACCTATCCGGCATCAAGCTAGTATACTGCGGTGACTTCTCACGACCCTCTCTCAGGGGCCCGTTTGCCGATCACTATTATCTCTAATATATTACAATGCGTTTTTATTCCTATGTATGCTGCCGAGCTAGGACTTGATCCTCAGGCTGATTTCGCGCATCCACCTGAGTCTCAGGGGCTACTGGGAACAATGGTTTTATGCTTTCCTTCAGGTGCGTCTCGGGTTTTAGACTGATACACGCCTTGAGGATACTGGGTATACATCGGCAGACAATAAACTACACCAGTTAAAAATATTCACAAAAATCAGCCCGCGGTCGGGGTGGTGCACCACCTCGGAGGCAGTCCGGCATAAAGCTCAGACGCCAGCAGCTAGCTCCATAAAGGGCATTTCCGGCATTAAGCTCGGCTAAACTCCTTCAACTTTTTTGGACCAAGATGATCTACGACATCTTGGATATAGTCCAGCGTTGGAGCTCGGATACATTTGGGCGCTAGAGCTTGAGTGCGCAAGAACGGACGAACTAGGGGGAAGAAGGCCTAGGTGAAAAGGGTGAATCCTTGTCCCTTTATAAGGGCGGAAGAGGCGATGCGCCTCCCCATTCGCCTGGTAAAATCGCTTACTCACCAAGCGCCGTAATTGATGGCGCGGTTGGGTTACCCACACCCGTATTGATGAGAATCCCGTGATAAGGGGACACGATCTCTGCTTCGACAAGGCGTGCCAAGGAAACCGCCTCGCGATATGTGCGGTGGCTGGTTGTGAAAAACGGTTCGAATAAAGACCAGGCCGTGGCGTGATGTCATGCGGCAAAATGCGCCAGCAGATTAGATTTGTGGAAATATTATTTTCTCTCTACGGTGGTATGTGGAACTTGTTTTGCAGAGCCGGACACTGTCCTGGTGTTCAAAATCTTCAATGGAGTATTCGGAAGAGGAACCCGCCTTGCAATGCCGAAGACAAATCTGCGTGCCGGACTCATCGTCGTTGAAGCCTGGTTCAGGGGCTACTGACGGAGTCCTGGATTAGGGGGTCTCCGGACAGCCAGACTGTTGGACTATGAAGATACAAGATTGAAGACTTCGTCCTATGTCCGGATGGGACTCTCCTTGGCGTGGAAGGCAAGCTTGGCGATACGGATATGTAGGTCTCCTCCCTTGTAACCAACTCTGTGTAACCCTAGCCCCCTCCAGTGTCTATATAAACCGAAGGGTTTAGTCCGTAGGATATACAACAATCATACCATAGGCTAGCTTCTAGGGTTTAGTCTCTACGATTCGTGATAGATCGACTCTTGTAATACTCACATTCATCAAGATCAATCAAGCAGGAAGTAGGGTATAACCTCCATAGAGAGGGCCCAAACCTGGGTAAACATCGTGTCCCTTGCCTCGTGTTACCATCGATCCTAGACGCACAGTTCGGGACCCCCTACCCGAGATCCGCCGGTTTTGACACCGACAGCAGCCTCCGCAGTCCCGGCAAGAGCCTTGCCGAGGCAGCCTGCCTGATGCCAGCGGAGCAAGCCACCCTTGAGCCCACGGGTTCCAACCCAACCAACTACATTGGAACCAAGGCTCGGGAGGCGCCTCTGTGGTGGCATGCAGATCTTCGTCAAGATCATAAACATGTGAAATCAGATGAGGACCAGAAGAGGGCGACCCTCAGAAGGATCCTGGCCGCGGAAATCCACAAGACCCCCCAGCAAGCGCCTTGCCGGGAACGACTGCAACGCCACGGCAAGACCCTTGCCGGGCCCCCGGCAAGACCCTTGCTATCGTGGAATTGTCACGACAGATGTCCTAGTGTGAGGACTTAGTTGTGAGGCCTACACATCTATGTAGTAGCTTGAGAGGGGTTGAGCGGAATTGAGAGACGCAGCACAAGACAGGGATTTGACAGCTTCGGGCCCCGGGAAACATCATCCGGTAATAGCCCTACATGCTGTTTGAGGCTAGGTCTCATTATGCTCATGGGAGAGTCGCCGTAAACCGACTCTCCTAGTTGTGTCTAACCCTAGAGATTATTGCTTTTTCTTGCTTGTAGCTTGTCCCTCTTTGGGGAGCCCTGCCCCTCCTTATGTAAGTTGGAGGGGCGGGTTACATGTAGAGTCCAATTAGGATAAGGACTAATCTATCTCTAATACAAACCAGATACAAGTCCGGGTCTTGACTCCTTGTAAGGGAAATATTCTTCATGATTTTCCTCTTAAACCGGTCCACCATAGCGTGATCCGGCCTTCCATAAACCGCCCGTTGGGCCACCTGGTCTGGTCGCTCCTTCTGACCTGCCTGCCGGATTAACAATGAATCATAAACCGCCAGGTCCAAACGGGTCGCCAGTGAACCGCCAAGTCCGGCCGGGTTACATTTCCGGCCGGTTTACACCGCGGGGTATATCCCCGACACTTGCCGAGGGCATCAGCGGGGCCACTGCCAGGCCCGCACCAGCCAAGACTCCACCGTCGTCCCCAAGCAGCTGCTAGCTCAACCAGCTGGGCAGACACCTGCGTGGCGACGGGGGGCCTCTACACCGACTCAGCAAGCACCTACGTGGTGGCATGCTGATATTCGTGAAGGCCCTGCAACCGCGCCACCTCAGCTGCCTGCCTGCTTACATGGCACCGCACGCATCGCTGGCCCAGGCACGTGTCGAAGCGAGGCAGAGCGGCGACGGGCGGGACGGGCCTCGTTCCCGTCCCCGATAAAGCTAATGGACACCTAAGTAGAAAATTTAATGCGCTTTGTCCCGTAACGCCGGGTGATAAGCTCGCACACTGTACACCTTTCCACCTCCTGCGTGCCACTGTGGCAATCCCTTTTTCCTATAAAAGGAGGCCCAAGGCGACTAGGAGAATGATTCGGCTCTTTTGGGCAAGTTGCATCCCGTAGCTAGCTCAAGAACACAAGAACACTTAATACATCCACCAAAGCAGGACTAGGGTATTGCGCATCCTCGCGGCCCGAACCTGGGTAAACGACCCATGTGCTTCCTGTCAGACCTGCTCTTTGCACAACCTCGCGCCCGACGACCGTAGAAGGGATCCCAGTGACCCCACAGGTGTCGTTCCCAACGACAGTAGATCATGAAAAGAATGCTTTATGTGATGGTTATATTGTTGAATTCATTCATGATGCTACTGAAAATTATTATGAGGGAGGAACATATGCTTGTAGGAATTGCAAGAATATCAAGTTTCCTCTCTATGTGCTTAAAGTTTTGAAGTTATGCTTGTTTTGCCTTCCTATGCTAGTTGATTATTGTTCCCATAAGTTGTTTGCTCACAAAATCCCTATGCATAGGAAGTGGGTTAGACTTAAATGTGCTATTCATATTCTTCATGATGCTCTCTTTATGTTTTAATTCTTATCTTTTATGTGAGCATCATTGAAATCATCATGCCTAGCTAGGGTTGTTAAGCATTAGCGCTTGTTGAGAGGCAACCCAATTTTATTTTTGTTCTTTAATTTTTGCTCCTGATTAGTAATAAATAATCCATCTAGCTTATGTTTAGTTGTGGTTTTATGTTTTAATTAGTGTTTGTGCCAAGTAGAACCTTTGGGAAGACTTGGGTGAAGTCTTTGTGATCTTGTTGTAAGAAACAGAAACTTTAGCGCTCACGAGATTAGCTACAACTTTTTACTGGAGAGTGCTATTAGGTAGATTATTTTTTCATATATTAATAGATAAATTACTCAGGTCCACCAATTTAGTTCCGAATTTTTGGAGTTACAGAAGTATTCAAATGATACAAATTACTACAGACTGTTCTGTTTTTGACAGATTCTGTTTTTTATGTGTTGTTTGCTTATTTTGATGAATCTATGAGTAGTATCGGAGGGCATGAACCATAGAGAAGTTGGAATACAGTAGATATTACACCAATATGAATTTAAAATGAGTTCACAACAATACCTAAGTGGTGATTTATTTTCTTATACTATCAGAGCTTACGAGTTTTCTGTTGAGTTTTGTGTTGTGAAGTTTCCAAGTTTTGGGTAAAGATTTGATGGACTATGGAATAAGGAGTGGCAAGAGCCTAAGCTTGGGGATTCCCAAGGCACCCCAAGGTAATATTCAAGGACAACCAAAAGCCTAAGCTTGGGGATGCCCCGGAAGGCATCCCTCTTTAAATCTTCGTTCATCGGTAACTTTACTTGCAGCTATATTTTTATTCGCCACATGATATGTGTTTTGCTTGGAGCGTCATTTTATTTTATTTTTTTTGCTTGCTGTTTGAATAAAATACAAAGTTCTGAAATTCTTAAATGTTAGAGGGTCTTCACATAGTTACATAATTATTCAACTACTCATTGATCTTCACTTATATCTTTTGGAGTAGTTCGTCATTTGCTCTAGTGCTTCACTTATATCTTTTTAGAGCACGTTTATTTTGAAGAAATTGTTGAACTCTCATGCTTCACTTATATCATTTTGAGAGTCTCTAAACAGCATGGTAGTTTGCTTTGGTTATGAAACTAGTCCTAATATGATAGGCATCCAAAGATGGATATAATAAAAACTTTCATATAAAGTGCATTGAATACTAAGAGAAGTTTGATACTTGATAGTTGTTTTGAGATATAAAGGTGGTGATATTAGAGTCGTGCTAGTTGGGTAATTATGAAATTGAGAAATACCTGTGTTGAGGTTGGCAAGTCCCGTAGCATGCATGTATGGTAAACGTTGTGTGACAAATTTGAAGCATGGAGTGTTCTTTGATTGCTTTCCTTATGAGTGGCGGTCGGGGACGAGCGATGGTCTTTTCCTACCAGTCTATCCCCCTAGGGGCATGCGTAGTAGTACTTTGCTTTGAGGGCTAATAAACTTTTGCAATAAGTATATGAGTTCTTTATGACTAATGTGAGTCCATGGATATTACGCACTCTCACCCTTCCATCATTGCTAGCCTCTTCGGTACCGTGCATTGCCCTTTCTCACCTTGAGAGTTGGTGCAAACTTCGTTGGTGCATCCAAACCCCGTGATACAATATGCTCTATCACACATAAACCTCCTTATATCTTCCTCAAAACAACCACCATACCTACCTATTATGGCATATCCATAGCCATTTCGAGATGTATTGCCATGCAACTTTCCATCGTTCCGTTTATTATGACACGCATCATCACTGTCATATTGCCTTGCATGATCATGTAGTTGACATCGTATTTGTGGCAAAGCCACCATGCTAATTTTTTCATACATGTCACTCTTGATTCATTGCATATCCCGATACACCGCCAGAGGCATTCACATAGAGTCATATTTTGTTCTAAGTATCGAGTTGTAATTCTTGAGTTGTAAGTAAATAAAAGTGTGATGATCATCACTATTAGAGCATTGTCCCATGTGAGGAAAGGATGATGGAGACTATGATTCCCCCACAAGTCGGGATGAGACTCCGGACGAAAGAAAAAAAAGAAAAAAAAGAGGACAAAAGAAACAAAAAGAGATAAGGCCCAAATAAAAAATAAAAAAATAAAAAAATGAGAGAAAAAGATAGAAGGGACAATGCTACTATCCTTTTTCCGCACTTGTGCTTCAAAGTAGCACCATGATCTTCATGATAGAGAGTCTCTTATTTTTTCACTTTCATATACTAGTGGGAATTTTTCATTATAACTTGGCTTGTATATTCCAATGATGGGCTTCCTCAAAATGCCCTAGGTCTTCGTGAGCAAGCAAGTTGGGCCTTTTACCCACTTAGTTTCTTTTGATGAGCTTTCATATATTTATAGCTCTAGTGCATCCGTTGCATGGCAATCCCTACTCCTTGCATTGGCATAAATTGATGGGCATCTCCCTAGCCCGTTGATTAGCCACGTCAATGTGAGACCTTCTCCTTTTTTGTCTTCTCCACATAACCCCTATCATCATACTCTATTCCACTCATAGTGCTATGTCCATGGCTTGCGCTCATGTATTGCGTGAGGGTTGAAAAGGATGAAGCGCGTTAAAAAGTATGAACCAATTGCTCGGCTTGTCATCAGGGTTGTGCATGATGGGAGCATTTTGTGTGACGAAAATGAAACATGGCCAAACTATATGATTTTTTAGGGATAAGCTTTCTTTGGCTATGTTATTTTGATAAGACATAATTGCTTGGTTAGTATGCTTGAAGTATTATTATTTTTATGTCAATATTAAACTTTTGTCTTGAATCTTATGGATCTGAATATTCTTGCCACAATAAAGAAGATTACATTGATAATATGTTAGGTAGCATTCCACATCAAAAATTATGTTTTTATCATTTACCTACTCGAGGACGAGCAGGAATTAAGCTTGGGGATGCTTGATACGTCCCAACGTATCTATAATTTTTTATTGTTCCATGCTATTATATTATCCATCTAGGATGTTTTATATGCATTTATATGCTATTTTATATGATTTCTGGGACTAACCTATTAACCTAGAGCCCAGTGCAGGTTTACATTTTTCTTGTTTTTGAGTATCGCAGAAAAGGAAAACCAAACGGAGTCCAATTGACCTGAAACTTGACGGAGCTTATTTTTGGACCAGAAGAAGGCCATGGAGTAAAAGAGTTGGGCCAGAAGAGTCCCGGGCTGCCCACAAGGGTGGGAGGCGCGCCCACCCCCCTGGGCGCGCCCCCTTGCCTCGTGGACAGCCCGGAGACCCCCCTAACTTGTTCCTGACGCCAAAATCTCTTACATATACAGAAACCCCCAGAACATAATCTAGATCGGGAGTTCCGCCGCCGCAAGCCTCTGTAGCCACCGAAAACCAATCTAGACCCATTCCGGCACCCTGCCAGAGGGGGGAATCCCACTCCGGTGGCCATCTTCATCATCCCGACACTCTCCATGACGAGGACAGAGTAGTTCACCCTCGGGGCTGAGGGTATGCACCAGTAGCTATGTGTTTGATCTCTCTCTCTCTCTCTCTCTCTCGTTTTCTTGATTCGGCACGATCTGGATGTATCGCGAGCTTTGCTATTATAGTTGGATCTTATGATGTTTCTCCCCCTCTACTCTCTTGTAATGGATTGAGTTTTCCCTTTGAAGTTATCTTATCGGATTGAGTCTTTAAGGATTTGAGAACACTTGATGTATGTCTTGCATGTGCTTATCTGTGGTGACAATGGGATATCACGTGATCTACTTGATGTATCTTTTGGTGATCAACTTGCAGGTTCCGTGACATCGTGAACTTATGCATAGGGGTTGGCACACATTTTCGTCTTGACTCTCCGGTAGAAACTTTGGGGCACTCTTTGAAGTACTTTGTGTTGTTTTGAATAGATGAATCTGAGATTGTGTGATGCATATCGTATAATCATACCCATGGATACTTGAGGTGACATTGGAGTATCTAGGTGACATTAGGGTTTTGGTTGATATGTGTCTTAAGGTGCTATTCTAGTATGATCTCTTGAATAGATCGATCCGAAAGAATAACTTTGAGGTGGTTTTGTACCCTACAATAATCTCTTCGTTTGTTCTCCGCTATTAGTGACTTTGGAGTGACTCTTTGTTGCATGTTGAGGGATAGTTATATGATCCAGTTATGTTATTATTGTTGAGAGAACTTGCACTAGTGAAAGTATGAACCCTAGTCCTTGTTTACTAGCATTGCAATACCGTTTACGCTCACTTTTACCACTTGTTACCTTGCTGTTTTTATATTTTCAGATTACAAAAGCCTATATCTACCATCCATATTGCACTTGTATCAACATCTCTTCGCTGAACTAGTGCACCTATACAATTTAATTGTATTGGGTGTGTTGGGGACACAAGAGACTCTTTGTTATTTGGTTGCAGGGTTGTTTGAGAGAGACCATGTTCATCCTACGCCTCCCACGGATTGATAAACCTTAGGTCATCCACATGAGGGAAATTTGCTATTGTGCTACAAACCTCTGCACTTGGAGGCCCAACAACGTCTACAAGAAAAATGTTGTGTAGTAGACATCAGCTTCCTCTCTCTCGGTTGATTCTCAATACAATGGTCTCTTGGAGATCCATATGATGTAACTCTTTTTGCGGTGTGTTTGCTGGGATTGGATGAGCTTTGAGTTTACGATTAGATCTATCTTTTTATCCATGAAAGTTATTTGTGTTTCTTTGATCTCTTATATGAATTATTGCTTATAGCCTTGTATTTCTTCTCCGATATTTGGGTTTTGTTTGGCCAACTTGATCTATTTATCTTGCAATTGGAAGAGGTGCTTTGTAGTGGGTTCGATCTTACGGTGCTTGATCCCAGTGACAGAAGGGGAACCGACACGTATGTATGGTTGCTACTAAGGATAAAATGATGGGGTCTATTTCTACATAAATAGATCTTGTCTACATCATGTCATCATTCTTATTGCATTACTCCATTTCTCCATGACCTTAATAGACTAGATGCATGCTGGATAGCGGTCGATGTGTGGAGTAATAGTAGTAGATGCAGGCAGGAGTCGGTCTACTAATCTTGGATGTGATGCCTGTATAATGATCATTGCCTGGATATCGTCATGATTATTTGAAGTTCTATCAATTGCCCAACAGTAATTTGTTTACCCACCGTTTGCTATTTTTCTCGAGAGAAGCCACTAGTGAAATCTACGGCCCCCGGGTCTCTTCTTCATTATATTTCCCTTTGCGATCTATGTTCCTTTGCTTTTATTTTCAGATCTATTAAATCCAACAATACAAAAATACCTTGCCGCAATTTATTCTTATTTATTTTATCTCGCGTTTCCACGATCCAATCTATCATATTTTTATCACGTCCATTTGCCAATTTCTGGTGCCGCTACCCGAAAGGGATTGACAACCCCTTTAATACATCGGGTTGCGAGTATTTGTTATTTGTGTGTAGGTATTGTTTACGTAGTGTTGCTTGGTTCTCCTACTGGTTCGATAACCTTGGTCTCATGATCGAGGGAAATACCTACCGCCGCTGTGCTGCATCATCCCTTCCTCTTTGGGGAAGTACCGACGTAGCTTCAAGCCGCATCAAGCTTCTACCCACTTAGTGACGTAATCAGCAGCAACTAAAATATGTGTATACCCATTAGAGGAAGGAAAAGGTCCCATATAATCAAAGCCCCAAACATCAAATGGTTCAATAACAAGTGAATAATTCATCAGCATTTCTTGACGTCTACTAATATTGCCAATTCTTTGGCAATCATCACAAGACAAGAAAAACTTAAGAGCATCCTTGACGAGTGTAGGCCAATAAAAACCAGATTGCAATACCTTATGTGCAGTTCTATCTCCAGCGTGGTGTCCTCCGTAAGACTTGGAGTGGCACTTGCGTAGGATCTGTCCCTGTTCATGCTCAGGTACACAATGTCTAATAACACCATCTACTCCTTTATAAAGGTGTGTGTCATCCCAAAAGTAATGTCTTAAATCATAGAAAAACTTTTTCTTTTGCTGGTATGTGAAACTAGGTGGTATAAATTTAGCAACAATGTAATTAGCATAATCAGCATACCATGGAGTATTACAAGAAGCATTTATGACAGCTAATTGTTCATTAGGAAACCTATCATCAATAGGCAGTGGGTCATCAAGAACATTTTCTAACATAGACAAGTTGTCTATAACGGGATTCTCAGCTCCATTTCTATCAATAATATGCAAATCAAATTCTTGTAGCAAGAGAACCCATCTAATAAGTCTAGGCTTAGCATCTTTCTTTTAGATAAGATATTTAATAGCAGCACGATCAGTGTGAACAGTTACTTTGGAATAAACAATATAAGATCTAAACTTGTCACAAGCAAATACAACTGCTAAAAATTCTTTTTCAGTAGTAGCATAATTTCTCTGGGCACTGCCTAGAGTTTTACTAGCATAATGAATAACATTCAATTTCTTATCAACTCTTACCCCTAGAACAGCACCAACAGCATAATCACTGGCATCGCACATAATTTCAAAGGGTAAATTCCAATCAGGTGGTTGAACAATAGGTGCAGAAATCAAGGCTTTCTTAAGTATTTAAAATGCTTCTACACAATGATCATCAAAAACAAAAGGAACATCTTTTTGAAGATATTAGTGCGAGGCCTAGAAATATTAGAGAAGTCTTTAATAAGCCACCAGCATGACCAAGAAAGCTTATTATACCTTTGATATCTTTAGGACACGGCATCTTTTCAATAGCATCTACTTTAGCTTTATCAACTTCAATACCTCTTTCAGAAATTTTATGCCCCAAGACAATACCTTCATTAACCATAAAGTGGCACTTCTCCCAATTCAACGCAATATTAGTTTCTTCACATCTCTGCAAAACTCGATAAAGGTTGCTTAAGCAATCATCAAAAGAAGTTCCGTAAACAGAGAAATCATCCATGAAAACCTCAACATTCTTTTCACAAAAATCAAAGAATATAGCAGTCATACATCTTTGAAAGGTAGCAGGTGTATTGCATAAACCAAAAGGCATACGTCTATAAGCAAAGGTACCAAAAGAGCAAGTAAAAGTGGTCTTCTCCTGATCATCTTTTGACGTAGATATTTGAGAAAAACCAGAATAACCATCTAGAAAGCAAAAATGTGTATGTTTGGATAGTCTTTCTAGCATTTGATAAATAAAAGGTAGAGGGTAATGATCTTTTCTAGTAGCTTTGTTTAATTTGCGGAAATCAATTACCATTCTATAACCTGTAACAATCCTTTGCGGAATCAATTCATTCTTATCATTAAGAACAATAGTAATACCTCCCTTCTTAGGGACACAATGAACGGGACTTACCCATCTACTATCAGCAATAGGATAAATTATACCTACCTCCAGAAGCTTTAGTATTTCATTTCTTACCACTTCTTTCATCTTAGGATTCATCCTTCGTTGGTGATCAAAAACTAGTTTAGCATCATGCTCCAAATTAATTTTGTGTTGACATAGAGTGGGACTAATGCCCTAAAGATCATCAACAATATATCCAATAGTTGCATGGTGCTTCTTCAAAGTTTTAAATAATTTCTTTTCTTCATGCTCTGAAAGGTTAGCACTAATAATAACATGATATATCTTCTTTTCATCGAGATAAGCATATTTCAAAGTATCAGGTAATTGTTTAAGCTCAAACACGGGATCACCCTTGGGTGGAGGAGGATCCCCAAGGATTTCAACAGGCAAATTGTGTTTCAAAACAGGCCCTTGATTAAAGAATATTTCATCTATTTCCCTTCTTTCATTCATAAACATATCATTTTCATGGTCTAGCAAATATTGTTCTAAAGGATCAGTAGGAGGCACGACAATAGAAGCAAGGCCAATAATTTCATCCTTAATAGGAAATTCTTTATCATGGTGTTGTCTACGAAATTTAGAGAAATTAAAATCATGAGACATATCCCCTAAACCAACAGTAACAATATCTTTCTCGCAGTCTATCTTAGCATTAACAGTATTCAAGAAAGGTCTACCAAATATAATGGGACAAAAATCATCTTGTGGGGAACCAAGAACAAGAAAATCAGCAGGGTATTTAATTTTCCCACACAAGACTTCAACATCTCTTACAATCCCAATTGGTGATATAGTATCTCTATTGGCAAGCTTAATAGTAACATCAATATCTTCTATCTCAGCAGGTGCAATATCATTCATAATTTCTTGGTACAAGGTATAAGGAATTGCACTCACACTAGCACCCACATCACATAAGACATGATAACAATGATCTCCAATTTTAACAGAAACAACAGGCATGCCAACAACAGGTTTATGTTCATCTTTAGTATCAGGTTTAGCAATTCTGGCAGCTTTATCACAGAAATAAATAACATGCCCATCAATATTATCGACCAAGAGATCTTTAACCATAGAAATACTAGGTTCAACTTTAATTTGTTCAGGGGGTGTAGGTGTTCTAGTATAACTCTTATGAACCACAGTTGAAGCTTTAGCATGATCCTTTGTTCTAACAGGAAAAAGTGGTTTCTCCATATAAGCAGTAGGAACAAGAGGATCAACATTATAAGTAATAGTTTCTTCTTCAACTTTAATAGGTTCTACTACTTTAACTTCAATGGGGGGATGATATTTAAACCACTGCTCCTTAGGTAGATCAACATGAGTAGCAAAAGATTCACAGAAATAAGCTACTATCTCATAGTCAAGTCCATGTTTAGTGCTAAAATCACGAAAAGCATTGGTATTCATAAAAGATTTAACACAATCAATCTTAAGGTTTATACCAGACTCCTTGTCTTCATCGAGTTCCCAATCTTTAGAGTTGTGTTTAATTATTTCCAATGAATCCCATTTGAATTGAATATCCTTCTTCATAAAAGAACCAGTACAAGAAGTATCGAGCATGGATCGATCATTATGAGAAAGCCGAGCATAAATTTTTTGAATAATAATTTCTCTTGAGAGCTCATGATTGGGCATGAATATAACATTGACTTATGCCTCCCCCAAGCTTGAGTGATACTTTCTCCTTCACGAGGCCAAAAATTATGTATATAACCCAATCACGATGAACCAGATGCATAGGATAAAACTTCTGATGAAATTCCAATTTCAATCGGTGGTAGTTCCATGATCCGATATCATCACATAGCATATACCATGTCAATGCCTTTCCCTTCAAAGATAAAGGGAAGACCTTCTTATTGACAACATCCTCGGGCATACCTACAAGTAAATAATCAACAAACTTCATCCACATAGTATCAGGATCTAATGTTCCATCTCCTGCATAAGGATTAGCTAGCAGTTTCTCTATCATACCCGAAGGAATTTCATAATAAATATTTTCAGTAGGTGCAGTAGGTTGAGGAGCAACTCTTTGCTCTTCCGGTCGAGGTGAAGATACCTCGAACAAGCCCCTCAAAGGATTACTTTCCATAGTAACAAGTGACAGTAAATTTCCGCACACTATATAAATGTTTCCGTACCAAAGGCGCTTCACTCCCCGGCAATGGAACTAGAAAAGATTCTTGATGACCCACAAGTATAGGGGATCTATCGTAGTCCTTTTGATAAGTAAGAGTGTCCAACCCAACGAGGAGC
Organism: Aegilops bicornis; assembly: GCA_021605145.1. NCBI lineage: Eukaryota > Viridiplantae > Streptophyta > Magnoliopsida > Poales > Poaceae > Aegilops > Aegilops bicornis. The sequence goes on along the minus strand of CM038674.1, from coordinate 287,320,026 downwards.
AGAAGGAAATGACAAGCTGTTTTCAGCAAGGTATTCTCTGCAAGCACTGAAATTATTGGTAACAGATAGTTGTGTGATAAGATAATTCATAACGAGTAACAAGTAACAAAAGTAAACCATGTGCAGCAAGGTGGCCCAATCCTTTTTGTAGCAAAGGACAAGCCTGGACGAACTCCTATATAAAGCAAAGCGCTCCCAAGGACACATGGGAATTGTTGTCAAGTTAGTTTTCATCATGCTCATATGTGGGTGGACCGGTGCTTGGGTGTTGTCCTTCCTTGTACAAGCCTCCCACTTATGATTAACCCCTCTCGCAAGCATACGCAACTATGAAATAAGAATTAAGATAAATCTAACCATAGCATGAAACATATGGATCCAAATCAGCCCCTTACGAAGCAACGCATAAACTAGGGTTTAAGCTTCTATCACTCTAGCAACCCAACATCTACTTATTACTTCCCAATGCCTTCCCCTAGGCCCAAATCATGGTGACGTGTCATGTAGTCGACGTTCACATAACACCACTAGAGGAAAGACAACATACATCTCATCAAAATATCGAACGAATACCAAATTCACATGATTACTTATAATAAGACTTCTCCCATGTCCTCGGGAACAAACGTAACTACTCACAAAGCATATTCATGTTCATAATCAGAGGAGTATTAATTATCATTAAGGATTTGAACATATGATCTTCCACCGAATATACCAAATAGCATCAACTACAAGGATTAACACTAGCAACCCACACGTACCAATCTGAGGTTTTGAGACAGTGATGGTGCTGGTGAAGATGTTGATGTAGATTGACCCCCTCTTGATGAGAGGATCGTTGGTGATGACGATGGCTTCGATTTCCCCCTCCCGGAGGGATGTTTCCCTAGCAGAACAGCATCGTTAGAGCCCTAGATTGGTTCTGCCGAAGTTCCGCCTCGAGACGATGACGCTTCGTCTTGAAAGCTTCCTTCTGTTTTTTCAGGTCAAAACACATCATGTAGCAAAAGATGGGCGTCGGGGGACTGCCATGTGGCCCACAAGACTGGAGGGCGCGCCCTCCACCCACGTGGATGGCAGGTGGCCCCCCTCTGGTGCTTTCTTCGCCCAATATTTCTTATTATTCCAAATATATTCTCCGTGAAGTTTCAGGACTTTTGGCGTTGTGCAGAATAGGTCTCTAATATTTGCACCTTTTCCAGTCCAGAATTCTAGCTCCCAGCATTCTCCCTCTTCATGTAAACCTTATAAAATAAGAGAGAAAAGGCATAAGTATTTCGATATAATGTGTAATAACAGCCCATAATGCAATAAATATCAATATAAAAGCATGATGCAAAATGGACGTATCATTGCGCCACTCGCGTCGCCATGATGCAGTTACATATGGCACGATGGAGTTACACGCTGCAAATTAGAACTGCCATCCGGGCGTGCGGATATTCTAGGCCGTCCGGCTTCCCCATTAATTCCCGTGACCATTTTAACATTAGTCTCTTCAACCTTTCGATCGCGCTTCAGAACACAACAAGCACACCCACAACGACACATACGGAGAGGATATCTAGCGGCACTTCAATGGAGTTCGGTGAGCATAAAGTGGAGACCCACACGAGGGAGACAGATCTCTCGGTTGTCTACACCATTGACCCGGCCGTGGTGGAGGACTACATCAACACCATGGAGCAGTTGCTTGCGCAAAACAAGTAGAAGGTGGTCGACATCAACCTCTAGTAATCCTGATAAAGATCAGAAGGTTTTCGTTGCCCAGTTGTGCGTGCGCCATCATGTCCTCATCTACCACTACTGGATGGCCACAGAGCCTTGCGACAGTTTCGCCAGGTTTGTCAACAGCACCGACTACAAGTTCGCTATGGTGGAATCCTTTGATGATGTAAAAGCGCTCAAGGTTACGAGCTTGGCCTGCAAGAACCTTGTCGAAATCCGTGACCACTACAGGGTCTGGGGCAGCACGAAGAAAAACTCCCTGGCTGAACTCGCCTCGGCCATCATCAACCCCTACTATGAAAAGATGAAGCAGGATGCCAACCGAACACGTCCCGTATCCTAGCATGAGGCTTGGATGCAGCAACTAGATGAACCTCACCTCAGGTTCGCGGCCAAGACCGTGTACACATGCTACGAGATGCACAGGCGGATCGTTGACACGAGGAAGTGCCTCCTTCCCGAAATCGATGAAGCCGGATCAAGCCACCAGCAGAGCAGTGGCGGCAAGCGTTACAAGAAGTAGATGATGATCAGATGATCATTTATCCTAGTTAATTATGCATGCAATATATAGTTTACTTTGGTGTGCGGAAATGTCATGTGTGTAGTAGCAACTGATACGTCTCCAACGTATCTACTTTTCCTAACGCTTTTCCTCTTGATTTGGACTCTAATTTGCATGATTTGAATTAAACTAACCCCGGACTGACATTGTTTTCAACAGAACTACCATGGTGTTCTTTTTGTGCAGAAATAAAAGTTCTCGAAATGGAACGAAACTTTGTGAGGATTTCTTATACAATAAAAGAGAATTTTGGAGCCAAGAACTATCGGAGAGGGGCACTTGGGTGGGCACAACCCACCAGGGCGGGCCTGCCCCCCAGGCGCGCCCACGTGGCTTGTCCCCACCTGGTGGCCCCGTAGACCCTGAAACCAACGCTATAAAATCCTATTTTTCCAGAAAAACGAGGGCGGATGAATTATCGCATTCCACGAGATGGAGCCGCTGTCGTCTCCTGTTCTTCATCGGGAGGCCAGATCTAGAGTCCGTTTGGGGCTCCCGGGAGGGGGATCTTCGATCTTCGTCATCACCAACCCTTCTCCATCGCCAATTCCATGATGCTCCCCACCGGGAGTGAGTAACTCCTTCGTAGTCTCGCTGGTCGGTGAGGAGTTGGACGAGATTCATCATGTAATCTAGTTAGTTTTGTTAGGGCTTGATCCCTAGTATCCATTATGTTCTGAGATTGTTGTTGCTATGACTTTGCCATGCTTAATGCTTGTCACTTTGGGCCCGGGTGCCATGATTTCAGATCTAACCGTTTATGTTATCACCATTATATCTATGTTCTAGATCCGACCTTGCAAGTTATAGTCACCTACTACGTGTTATGATCCAGCAACCCCAGAGTGACAATAGTCGGGACCACTCCCGCTGATGTCGTAGTTTGAGGAGTTCATGTATTCACCGTGTGTTAATGCTTTGTTCCGGTTCTCTATTAAAAGGAGGTCTTAATATCCCATAGTTTCCAATAGGACTCCACTACCACGGGAGGGTAGGACAAAAGATGTCATGCAAGTTCTTTCCATAAGCACGTATGACTATTTACGGAATACATGCCTACATTATATTTATGAACTGGAGCTAGTGTCGTATCGCCCTAGGTTATGACTGTCACATGATGAATATCATCCAAAAAATCGCCTATCCAATGCTTATGAGTTTCTCTTATATTATTTCTGCTAAGTTACTACTGCTGCTGTCACTATTGCACTTGCTATAACATCACTGCTATCACTATTACCGTTACTATTGCTCATGTTACTATTATCAAAACTATCATACTACTTTGCTACTGATCACTTTGCTACAGATAATTAATCTCTAGGTGTGGTTGAATTGACAACTCAGCTGCTAATACTTACAAATATTCTTTGGCTGCCCTTGTGTCGAATCTCTAAATTTGGGTTGAATACTCTACCCTCGAAAACTGTTGTGATCCCCTATACTTGTGAGTTATCAAGACCTTTTTCTGGCGCCGTTGCCGGGGAGCATAGCTATATTTGTTGAGTCACTTGGGATTATTATCAATTTATCACTATGAATAATCTGAAGGATGATAAGACTAAGATTTATCCCTCTAAGATGAGGGGAGGTAAGGAACTGCCATCTAGCTCTACTTTAGATTCACCTTCTGTTATAAGTAAACTTGCAACACCACCACATGATCTTAATCCTGATATGTCGCAAGTTATTGATGATGCTATTTCTGCTATGAATGATACTTATGATGATGCTAGTACCTTGATTGGTAATGATGATGTGCCACTAGGTGAATTTCTTGATGAACAAATTGCTAGAGTAAGACAACATGATGTTGTTGAAACTAATGATGAGCTTGAAATTGGAAATCTTGAAACACCTACTGTCGGCATTCTGAGAACGGGGGTACCCATGCTTGCCTGCCTGCGGCCCGTGGCGTGACTCCATCGACGGTCTGGTATGGCCCAACTTCAGCATCAATAACTCAAGACCCTCGCGAGGGGCAAAGCCTCGCGAGGCGGACGACACCAAGACCTCCACGAGGGGTGGCCTCCCCTGGCTGGCTCCTGAGGAGCGGCGATTTCTATGAAAGCCTCAGCTCGGATGTTCATATGACGTGAGCCATGATGACCAAGGCCAGGCGGGCGCCAACGGGCGCAGTGTACCAGTTTCCTCTTTGGTGCTAAAGAGGCAAGCGCAGGCGTAGAGTCCCGAGGAATCAGCCAAAGGTTTCCATTCCGGTGCAATCAGACCAAGACCGCCAGGACGGCAGGAAGGAGGTAATCGCCGAGCCCACCACGGTATCACGACTAGAGGCTTTTGCAGGCGAAGACTACTTTTGTTAGGATAACATGTACTAGTTGTCTCCCTTCGAATTTGGCCATTGTGGGATCCCTTCCCGCCTACATTTGGGAAGAGGACCAAGGCCACTATAAATAGGACCTAGCCACCACCGTAGAAGGGGACGGGATCATTCAGATCATCCTCTCCCTCACCAGCTCACTTGAGCCCAACAACACTCCTCCTCCTGAGGTTGTTCTCCCACTATACCAGTTCATCACCAGCCCCTCGAGGCCAATCCACCACAAAGCAGGAGTAGGGTTTTACACCACAAGGTGGCCCGAACCTGGGTAAATTGTTGTCTCGTTTCCTTCCTGATCATCGAGCTAGGCCGTGGGATAAGCGAGTAGGCAGACTGGGGAGGTTGAGTTCTTCCCACGCACCCCAGAGTTCGAACCTCTCAAGGGTCTGCGGAACCTGAAATCTGACATTTTGGCGCGCCAGGTAGGGGTGCGTCGGAGCCTCTCTTCTTCCTCCAGTTGATTCGCCACCGCTCCACCGCTTCCATGGCTGATGCTCGTCGAGCTCGCGCTGAGCACCGGGCCGCCCTCACCACCCGCGTCGCTCAGACTGCACCGGCGGGCGACGGCTACCCTCGCTGTCCCCGTCCCCAGTGGCAAAAGCCACCATCGGCCCCGCAGGCCACGAGCAGCAGGCTTCGTCGCTGCATCCTTCCGTGCGGCGAGATGGGCACACCACCACCCCGTCGCAGACTCTGGCTGCCTCGTCTTCTCATGCTCGTCGCGGGCCAGCGAACACGCAGGCTACGTTGCTCATGGCATGCGAGCTCCTGCGCTACCGCCCCATCGACGACCTCTGTGAGGACTAGCTAGACTGCATCGCTGAGCTGGTCAGCACCGCCGGAGATTCTCCTGCACTGTCTCACTTGCTACTTCACCCCGCCGCCCGCTCGGGTGACGTGGCCCATGGAGAGCCTCCTTCGCCTCCCAGGTAGGACGCCATCATCGAGCCAAGGCGTGAGGCTCCACGGCGCGACCCGCCGCGCAAGGACCGGCGTGCTATGAAGAAAGCTGCCAGGTGGTGCAGCGGCCGCAAGGAGGAGCGCATGCGCTCCCAGCACCGCCACGTCAAGAACGCGCGCCACTCGTGGTGGTGGTGCGCGCGCGCCAATATCAGGCTCCACCTCCACAGCGAGCTCCTGTGACCACAGCTGGATGCCGTCCGTTCACTCTGAAGCTATGCAACATCGTCTGGCCAGGGAAGTTCAAGCCCGACCTGCCTCCACTCTACGGTGGGCTCCCGACCCGGCCGAGTTCCTACAGCTCTACGAGTTGAGCATCGAGACGGCCAATGGTGATGAGAATGTTATGGCATACTGGTTTCCCATGGCCCTCAAGGACAGCGCGCGCGCTCATGGCTCCTAAACCTCCCAGCGGGATCAATCTCCTCCTGGGACGAAATGCGAGAGCGTTTCGTTGCCAACTTCCAGGGCACTCTCGACCGCCCACTGGCTACGGGTGACCTGCGGCGCATCAAGCAGCAGCCATGAGAGAACTTGCAGAAGTACATCCAACACTTCAACAATGTTCGCTTGAAGATATCCAAGGTGTTGGACGAGGCCATCATCCCAGCATTCACCGATGGCATATGCGATGTCAAGATGAAGGACGAGCTCGCCATACACGAGGACCTGTGCAGAGCTCCGGAGATGTTCAACAAGGCAACCAAGTGTGCGAGAGCTGAGGAGGGGAGGCTCTCTCTTCTCGAGCTCCCCGACACAGACCCAGAAGACAAGAAGGCCAAGGCCAAGGACGTGAAGCGCAAGGGAGCGACCATGCTCGCGGCTGAACTAGAGATGAAGCGCGGCTGCGACCACCTGGACTCATCCAAGGGCAGCCGCCCATTCTGCGTCTTCCGCAACGTGCACAACCACAAGACCAACGACTGCCAGGAGCTCAGGGCCATCCGCGACGGGTGCCTCGGTCGTCGCCCCAAGTGCAGCGATCGAGGTTACAACCGCATAGGAGGCCGAGGTGGAAGACGCTACGACGGCCGCGATCCTCGTCACGAGTGGCGCGACTAGCCTCGAGAGGACCGCTGGTAGGGCCAGCCTCGCGAGGGTGCCTGGAGAGATCAGCCTCGCGAGGACCACCCTCAGGGCAACGCTGGCCTCCCTCCACTGCCACCCCCACCAAGAAGGTATGATGACCACCACCAGGACGAGGGGGCTGGGGGCTTCCAAGAGCCCCGTGCCATTGCTTGCATCCTAGGTGGTGCTCAGGACCCAACCTCCCATCGAATCTTCAAACAGTTTGCACGCGAGGTGAACACAGCCCTCCCCTAGCTCGAGGCAATGCGACCACTCAGGTGGTCCAAGTACAACATCACCTTCAGCTCTTTCGACCAGCTCAAGTGCGCGGCAACTGCCGGCGCCCTCCCAATGCTCTGCTCGCCTACCGTTAGTAATGTGCTCGTCACCAAGACATTCATTGATGGCGGTGTGGGGCTCAATGTCCTCTCCATCAAGACATTTGACCGACTCCAGGTGCCCAACGACCAGTTGCAGCCTACCAAGCCATTTTCAGGAGTGACCGACGGCTCCACCACTCCGATAGGGCAGGTCTGCCTCCCTGTCACCTTCGGCACTCACGACAACTACATCACTGAGCTCATCAACTTCGACGTCGCCCACATTCACCTTCCGTACAACACCATCCTCGGCTACCTGACCCTGGCCAAGTTCATGGTTGTGTCCCACCATGGCTACAACGTCCTCAAGATGCCAGGAAGCTGTGGCATCATCACGGTCGCCTGCAAGGAGAAGGATGCGGTGTGCTCTCTCGAGCGCGCCTACCAGGCTGCGACGGTCGAGGACCCAGACAACAAAGGCGCCGTCTACCCTCCGGAGGCTGTCCCCAAGAAAAAGAAGCAGCTCTGCCAAGGACCTCAGGAGGGAGGAGCGTCCAGCGGAGCCACCTCAAGCCTTGCGCCCACTAACGGGGCGCCTCCCTCTCTTGCATAGGAAGGCGTGCCCAGCGCCCCTCTCAGGCTGGGCTCGGGGGCTCTCGTTTGGAGGGCCTCAGATTTGGCCAATGTCATGAAGGAGGCGCTCGGGCACCACCTGGAGGCGTGCTTCAACGCATGCTTCCGCCAAGAAAGCACAGGACTCGAGGCACCGTGCGCTTAGGAGTTCATCACCAAGGCAACCGAGGAGCATAGGGAGGCAAGAGCCATGCGAGGCGGCCGTCGCCCACCACCCGACGTGGCTCCCTGCCCCATCGAGGACAGTGAGCTGCGCGCCTGCGTGAACATCCCTAGGCTCAATAGGGCCGCATCTCAGGAGCTCTTCTGGCCGTCCCGCGTCGGCCGGTGCGAGGCCCCCCTCAAAGCTATGTTCATATGCCCTTCGGCTTGCTGAACAGGGCTGTCGTGCATCAGCGCCGCATGCAGAGCATCCTGGCAGCTCAGGAGGCCAGGCACCTGCCGATCCTGGCGAAGACGGCGATTGATCCTCGCGAGCCCCCCGGACCTCTAGAGCCTCCCAGGTTCAGGACCTGGGTGGCTCATGAGGAGCGACTTCTGCAGCACGCGTCTTCGACTACTCTAACATCTCTTCAGCAATGGTGCCAGGTGACATCTTTTTGTTCGTTCAGTTGGGGGCTCCCCTCGGGCAGCATCATCCCCAAGCCACATGGGTCCGTCCCTGTGGCATGTATCCTTCTTGCATCTATCAAAACTGGCTTTTACCTTCTTCCATGAGTTGCTTTATGATTACCACCAGCTTGCCTGATGCTTTGTTTGCCCTACACGGCCTCCCCGCGTTGCTGACCCGTCTCTTGCTCATCTCGCAATAGGGGCTATACACACTGGTACGACGCTTGTGCTCGGGTTCGTCCCCGCAATGCCGATAAATCTGATAGATCAAGCTCTAGCTCGCGGCCAACCCCGCGATGCCACCTCACAAGGTCCTCAGTGCCTTCACCTTTGTGGGGACCCCGACTCATAAGTCGAGATCACCGAATGCACATGTACAGTGATCCCAGAGATCAATGCTCACTGAACACACAGAAGCTGAATAACAAGAGTCTTACATCCATACATACCGTCTTACACGAATCATGACCATTATGGTCAAGTCTTACATTGATAAAGCCTTAAGGGCTGAACATCAAATGAAACACAAGCAGTGGAAATCTTCGTCGATAAGTAGAACCCATGCCATCTGCCTTAACCCTACAGGCATTCTGACCGTGGAAACGCCCTAATTCGTGACATGTTCGTCTCCAAAGAACTCTTCTTCGAACTCCGGTTCTTCCATGCCTGGCCAATTAAATAACCAGTGGCAAGCCAATGAGTACTTTGAATGTAATCGCAAGCAACCCATGTTTTGGTTCCAGATATAACAATGCATGATATAGGTAAATTTTTGCAGAAAGCTAGTTTTGAGTGCAATAACATGTTCAACAACTTGTAAGACATGCATCAGGAGAATTCAAGTAACCATGAGGATAGGTTACAGATATCAACATAAATAGAGTGGGCATCAACCCAACTCAATCATGGCAAGTCCCTTGACTTGACCCAAGTAGTTCTCCCCAATTATCCAAACACACACACTGGTTTGTGAAGCTCTGGACGTAGTTTAAGCAGCACCGCCCAACTGTCCTTGACCATGGACACGACTATTCGAATAGTTTTACACTCTGCAGAGGTTGCACAGTTTACCCACTAGATCCGGGGAACTTCCGTGTCATCCACGACCCGCGGTACCTCAAGTACCCGGGGTAAGCACCCGATCACTATCTTTCCCTAGACGACACTAGCAAGGAGTCCACTCGTTGTTCCCTATCCTCATGATGTACATCATACGAGACTCACTCGAGATTGTAACATCCGAGAGGGGACACAACGGTGTATCCGGTGCCCTGTGAAAACAGTCATGGCCGCCCTACACGCACGACCCGTCCGAGAGAGAGCACCAACTCTCCCCCGCCACACTAGTAATGCGGGCTCCAAGCTAGTATCGGCCTAGGTAATCAATAATGCCCTTTCCCATACAAGGGTAGAGTGGTTGCGCATGTAAGGTTGGGACAGTCGACAAATCTTAAATCTAATCCGTTGTTGAAAACCACACACACTTGCCTCGGTACACCACTTCGTCATCAAGTGGTTACCCATCTCATCATCTCCCTCGGGCGTAAGTGGCACCCGCCGGGGTTTTCGAAAAGTCCTTTGAAAATACTTTGTCTCCTTCACCATGCATATACCCGTTCCTTTTTGCATAGCACTACTTTAGCATCCTATCTACCCCCACCGGCATAACCCTCATAAGAAGGTAGGGTCACGCACAATGCAAGTATCAACAGGGAAGTAATGGTGGCAAGCCACCCCATGTGGTCACCACAATATCATGTCTCTGATGCAAGCAATAAAAGTGCTATATGGCATGCATAAAAAGGTTCCATAGACATGGTCAAAGGCTGCTTGCCTTGTTTGGCTTGGTCTTCAAGTTCTTCAAATCCTTCTCCTTCTTCTTCTTTAGCAACTTCGTCTAATACGGGATCTAATCGTCGCAAGAAAAATAACGAGAAAATAAGGCAATAGTAAAACAGAAAACCAAAGTGCTCAGAAAAATGTCAACTTATTTTTGACAAATACTAGGGGGAAATCTAAGAAGGGGAAAATTACTAGTTATGGATTTGGAGTTGTAGCATAGGAGAAATGGATTTTCAGAGGGGAATATAATTGGTCAGATTTGAATTTAAATTTGAACAGTGCAGAAAAGTTTGATGGATATTTATGAAAGTTACACCATTAAATAGGTGGGATTTTTAGAAGAATTTGGGAACTGGAATTATTTCATTTGGACAAATATTTAAATCTGTGGGATTTTTGGAAACTCCACAGAAAAAGAAAAAGAAAAGTGGCACTATGCAACTGGGCCAGAAAGGCCTCAGTGCAGCTGGCCCAGAGGGAACTCAGCCCGCACGAGGCTGCCACGTCGAAGGCGTAAAGGAAAAATACGCCTTCAGCAGACGCATTTAATCGGGTACGCGCGCTGCGGCGCTGCTTTAAACTCGACGGGTGGGACCCACGCCAGACGTGAGGCTGACGGACGGGCCCCACGGCCGTCGTCGTCAATCCCGGGTCAGAGAGGGCGGCGAGCTCACCGGCGACGATGCGGGGCACGACGGGGTCGGGCGAAGGCATGGCTGGACTCAGCGTCGTGTCGCCGTTCGGGTGGAGATGGTGGACGTCACCGGAGTTGCCTGGTTCGTCGGCGATGAGGAGGCACGGCGGAGGAGCTTCGGGCGGTGGTGGATCCGGCCGTTTCTGGCTGCAAAAGAGGCGGGAAGAGAGGGGGAATGGTCAGTGAGCCACGGCGGTTCCAGATCGAGGAAGAGGAGCGGTGGAGAGGGCCTGTACCCTGAGATCGACGGTGACCCGAGGCGGCGAAGCTCCGGTCGATCCCGAGCACAGAAGCCCCTTGAGGGTGTTTGGGTGGTGCGGGCATGTTCTTGGGGGTGTGAGGAGGAGGCGGATGCCACTGGAGCGGCCCGGGGCGGGCTTATATAGCCGCGTGATGGTCCACCGTGGACTGTGCACCGGCGAGCCTGCTGTTGCCGCCACGGGTCACAGGGGCCTGCTTGAGTGTGTCCGGGTGCTCATGTGGTTGGTCCAGTGAGTGGGTGAAGGAAGAGTGCAGGAGGAGGGCTGTGGGCACTGCACGCGGTGAGCGTGCAGCCACCGGTGCGCCGGGCGGCCGAAGGCTGCAAGGCGAAGCTGGGGCAAGAGGAGGCAGAAGGAGGAGGGGGACAGAGGCGTAGCGTGTCACAGACGTCGAGGCGCATCGTCGGGCGCGCTGGGAAGGCCCGAGGTTGCCGGGAGTGGTTGGCAGGGGGCGGCTACAAGGGAGCAAGATCAGAAGCGTGCTCCAGAGCATGCATATGGCCGGCATGGCCATTTTTTTAGCGCTCTGGGCTTGGCCTCTAGTGTCTGGGGGCTCTAGGGGGAGTAAAGAACTGGGTAGGGGCATTGGATGCCCTGGGTGGCCACTGGAGGGAGGAGGGATGTGAGGAAGAGAGGGAAAGGGGCTGTCCAGAGGGGTAAATGGGGTGGTTTCACCTCTCAATCATTGAGCTGAGGTGCAGCCATTGTTACTGGAGGTAGAGGGGGACTTGGAGGGGCTGTGGTAAAAAGTGGAGGCCATGGAGAAGAGTGGAAGAGGTCAAAGTAGTTGTTTTAGTAAAATGGCAGAAGGTGTTTGTTGCTGGTTTGGGCAAGAAGATGAACTCCTCTTGTCATAAGGCTTGACAGGTCAAATGGCATGAGAAAATAAGGGGTTTCACCAATATTGAGTTCATTTGGGCAAAGTTGCCAATGCAACTTTTGTAAACCCTAGAAATTAGCAGAAATGAACTTGTGTAGATCTAGTTGAGCAAATCACTTCTCGTTGATGCACCACTTGGTGTAGTGGCCTCATTTGATCATGTGAACATGCTCACAAAAGTTGGGGTCAAGGAGTGAAAGTTGGTAGTACAAAGTTGTTCAAATTTGATTCTGGTCAGAGAGGGTTTTGTGACATTCTGATCAATATAACATTTTCTCCAACTTGTGCCATTTGGTCTAGATGAATGATTAGACCATTTGAGCATGTACACAAGATTTGAGAGCATTTGGACCTGTTTGGCAATGTAAAGTTGCTCAAACTTCAAAATGGAAAGAAATGGTTTTGAGGGGATTTCATGGGGTTATGCTATTCTCCATGACATGGTACTTGTCAAGATCATCAAACATGTCATAAGTGACATGCTATAATTTTCTTGGAATCTTTGGAGAGTATTTCCTTTGTAAATATTTCAAAAGCTTGAAATATCCAGAAAGGGTTTTTGAGGGATTTGACCAACATTTTGAACATGACCATGTGTTGAAACTCTTATATATGGACAATATATGTCCTATGAGTTTCCCTAAATTTTGTCAAATATTTTTGAAGCAATAAAATAATTTTTCCCTATTAAAGACCATTTCTGGCCTTAAGGAAAAGCTTTTAAATAAAATAGGAAAATAACTTTTAAAATTATATTTGTGTGGTTTATGGAAGTCCTATATCTAATAGGTTTCAAATATACCTCTTGAAATATTTTTCATACCCCAAATCAAGTACTTGTAGTGCAAACCTCAATCCAGGGGTTTTTGGAAAAACTAATTTTTGAAAATACTATTTGGCCAAATTATTTTTGTAAGAAAATACTATATTGCTCTATACACATGGCATGACCATTGGGAAGAAACTTGGGGCAAGGAGATGAGGTATAGAATGTGGAGTTGTGTTGACTTTAAAGAGCACTTGAAAACACGGAGAGAAAACCAACTCAAAAAAAGTCAAATAATGCAAAAGTTTTTGTCGAACCACATTTTATCATGATTTATCATCTGAAGTGTTGTACCATGAAAATCAGGGTGTGACAACCTTCTTGCGGAATGATTGGCGGCAGGACAGCGAGTGTGGTCATGCGTCATATCCTCCTCCTTAGACTAACTCGCAAGGACCTCCAGAGCTTAACTATGGGCAGGCCCTGCTGGCCGCCCCTTTTTCACGCAATTCGCTTGCACATTAAAGGAGGGACTCCTGAGCACTGCACCTTAGGAGTTCCTATTGGCTCTCCAGCCCTCACCCCTGGCCTTGACCACGACATCGTGACCTGGCATACCAGCGGCGGCGAGCACCAAGATGAGTGAGGAAAGGGGGAGGCCGGAGTGACCTGTACCCAGAGGCACCACACCTAAGGCATGATCGGACGCAACATAAGGAAGTTGACATAGATTCACTAAGATAAGTCGCCCATACATATCAGCATGAACCCCACGACCCAATCTCTCGATCCTGGCAACCTCGCTCGGGCAACGTCGCTTCCCTTTCCGGCCTTCAGGGAGCTGCTTGCATGCTAAAGGGGACCCCTTGAGCATCACGCCCCAGGAGCTCTCACTGGACCTCGGGCCGCTCACCTCATGGCCTTGACCACGGCATCGCGACCTGGCATACTAGCGACGGCTGAGGCCTGCCTGGGGACTGGGTCCTGTCGGCATAGAGCGCCAAGCTACCGCGAGAACAGAAAGGGGGGGAACCGTGCTGGGGTGAGATATGCAATTTTGACGTTATACTAGGGAGGATAGTATCAAAGCAAAAGAACAACCATTTTTTACACGCCCCCATGGGGCCCGTCACAATTCCGCGCAGGGAAACAAAAGAAGATCCCAAAGGACCCCGGCCGCTAGGTATCACCGACAACGCCGAGCGGAAGCCGCGGCCGCGCTCCGGGTACGGCGAGAGCTCGATGGCACGTAGCTGTCATCGCTGGACTCCGGGTACTCGCTAGGCTTGTGGGAGTCGCTGGATTCCATGGAGTTGTCGCTGCTGCTGGAGGAACCACTGGCAAGGCCAGGAGCGAGCCAGATGCCCGCGGCCGCACCACGCGAACTGCTCCCCCCAGGGCAGCACTCCAGGCGCCGGCCGTCCTTGTCGAAGACCTTGAAGAACAACATGGAGGCACCGTCGTACTCAAAGTGGATGGCGAGGGCCCCCTCTGATCGATAGGCATAGACGACCTCGCCCCATCCCCAAGTCATGAAGATGCCACCGGGGGGAACGAGCTCGACCTTTGGCCCCGTGGCTAGGCCGTAGCACCCGACGTGTTGAAGCCACAGCTCAAGCGGCCCCTCGACAGCATCTCCTCGGCGAAGAACCTCGAGAACCGGATCCACGTGCCGGCGGCATTGCCGCCCATATCATGAGCTCACGCGAGGTGCCCTCGGCGTGAGTTCGCAGGCTGACTGGCTGCTCGGCCTCGGCCTGCCCACCGCGATCCTGGACCCCGCGGCGTTGGGCATTGCCGCCAAGCCCAGGGCCCTGCGCGCGGGCGTACAGAGGAATCGGGAAGCCAAGCGGAGGCCGCTCGTACCAAGGCCGCGTCACCGCTTGTCCTGCGCGGCGTCGCGAGGGCGGCTAAACCTCTTCTTCAGCGGAACTGGTTCAGGCTCCTCCTCAGGAGCTTTCCCCTTCTCCGCCGCGGAGAACCTCATGATTGGCGCCATGGATGCTACAGCAAGACGGAAAAGAAGAAGGAGCGGGAGGCAAGAAGACAGAGATGAGCAAGGGAGGCTCTGTCCCTCCGCTCATTTATAGCCAGAGGGAGGCCAACCGCCAGCCTCCATGATCCCCCGCAATGATCGATTTTCTCTGCATGTAGCAGAGTATCATCAAGTCAGGAATAGTTGCCAAGGTGGCGTTGGGAAGCGGAGACGCCCATGTCCCATCAAGCACCACGCGTCGATCGAGAACGCGGGCGGTTAGGGCCTGTGGCGCTCCACACTTGCCCTTTGGCTTCGCCTTGAAGCCAAGTTCGAGCGCCGCTTTGGGCCTCAGGGCTATCAGAGATGCTTCCGGGAACGGGGGTACCCAGACTTGCCTACCTGCGGCCCACGGCGTGGCTCCATTGACGACCTGGTACGGCCCCATTTCAGCATCAATAACTCAAGACCCTCGCGAGGGGCCAAGGCTCACGAGGCGGACGACACCAAGACCTCCACGAGGGCCGGCCTACCTAGGCTGGCTCCTGAGGAGCGGAGATTTGTATGCAAGCCTCACCTCGCGAGGTTCAGATGACGTGAGCCATGACGACCAAGGCCAGGCGGGCTCCAGCAGGCGCAGTGTACCAGTTTCCTCTTTGGTGCGAAAGAGGCAAGCGCAGGTGCGGAGTCCCGAGGAATCAGCGAAAGGTTTCCATTCCGGTGCAACGAGACCAAGACCGCTAGGACGGCAGGACGGAGGTCATCTTTGAGCCCACAACGGCGTCATGACCAGAGGCTTTTGCAGGCGAAGAATACTTTTTTGGGGATAACATAGTACTAGTTGTCTCCCTTCGAATTTGGCTGTTGTGGGATCCCTTCCCGCCTACATTTGGGAAGAGGACCAAGGCCACTATAAATAGGACCTAACCACCACCGTAGAAGGGGACGGGATCATTCAGATCATCCTCTCCCTTACCAGCTCACTTGAGCCCAAGAACACTCCTCCTCCTGAGGTTGTTTTCCCACTGTACCAGTTCATCACCAGCCCCTCGAGGCCAATCCACCACAAAGCAGGAGTAGGGTTTTACACTACAAGGTGCCCTGAACCTGGGTAAACTGTTGTGTCTCCTTTCCTTCCTGTTCATCGAGCTAGGCCATGAGATAAGCGAGTAGGCAGACTGGGGAGGTTGGGTTCTTTGCACGCACCCAGAGTTTGAACCTCTCAAGGGTCTGCGGAACCCAAAATCCAACACCTACTAGAACTAGCCCTCCTAGATATGAATTGCCTAAGGTACCGGAAGGTTATGTTATGAATGAGGAGACAACTAGAGACATTCTTGCTTGTAAGGATAGAGATGATCTAGAGAAATTATTATGCAAATATAAAGAAAAATCTCTGAATGCTAGAATGCAATATTATCCTATGTTTGCTACTTCACCTATCTTTATTGATGATAAGGATTATGAATTCTTTGTCGACCCAGAGTTAATTACTTTGGTTGAATTTGATCCTTTCCATGGTTATGACATTGTAACTGTTGTGGCACATCTTACTAAGTTGAATGACATAGCCACCCATTTTACTCATGATGAGAAAACTCGCTATTACTATATTCTCAAATTATTTCCGTTCTCATTAAAGGGTGATGCTAAAGCTTGGTACAGTACTCTTGCTTCTGGTTGTGTGTGTAGTCCCCAGGATATGATTTATTACTTCTCTGAAAATATTTCCTTGCTCATAAGAAACAAGCTGCCTTACAGGAAATATTTAACTTTGTGCGCATTAAAGAAGAGAGACTCCCACAAGCTTGGGGGAGGCTTTGCCAGTTACTCAATGCTTTGTCTGATCATCCTCTTAAGAAAAATGAAATACTTGATATATTCTATAATGGACTAACCGATGCTTCTAGGGATTTCATAGATAGTTGTGCTAGTTTTGTTTTCAGGGAACGAACTATTGGGAAAGCTGAAGAATTATTGAATAACATACTGAAAATTATGATGATTGGACTCTTCCTGAACCACCGCCTAAACCCACTCCGAAGAAGAGGGATATATTATATCTCAGTCCTGAAGATATGCAAGAGGCAAAGAAATCTATGAAGGAAAAAGGTATTAAAGCCGAGGATGCCAAAAATTTACCTCCTATTGAAGAAATACATGGGCTTGATACACCACCACCATCTAAGGTGGTAGAGGTAAATTCTCTAATGAAATTTAATGATAATGATAATCCTCACAATATTCACCCTAGCCAATGCCTTTATGAGTTTGAAAATTACATTAGAAAACAAGATCACTTGAACGCAAATGTTATGAAACAATTGGAATACAATTCTGATATGATTGCTTGCTTGAGTGACTTGTTATTTAGAATCTTGAAAGATGTTAGAGGTGTGGTAAAGCATGCTTCTATTGTTCAAACCCAGTTAGAACAAGTTGCTAAATCTCAAAGAGAGTTGCTAGATGAAATGAATAAAAATATAAGTGACTTTATTATTAGAGTAGCAACTAGAGGAGGTAAAATGACTCAGGAACCACTTTATCCTGAGGGACACCCGAAAAGAACTGAACAAGACTCTCAAAGAGTTAAGACTGATGCACGTAGTCCTTTTAAAAAGAAAAAGAAGAAGAAAAATGAAAGGACTTTACATGCCTCTAGCGAACCTGAAGTAGAAAAACCTCCTGATAATGATAATGAAATTTCTATCTCTGATGCTGAAACACAGTCTGGTTATGAAGACTCACCTTCTGATAATGAAAAGGATAATGATGAGGTTCATGAAGACACTCAACAAATAGTAAGGACCGGACAATGATGTTGAGATAGAACTTGCAGTTGATCTTGATGACCCACAACCCAAGAATAAAAGATATGATAAAAGAGACTTTGTTGCTAGAAAACACGGTAAAGAAAGAGAACTGTGGGTTCAAAAAGCTATGCCCTTTCCACGTAAGTCAATTAAAAAGAAAGATGATGAAGAATTTGAAAGATTTGCTGAAATGCTGAGGCCAGTCTTTTTGCGTACCCGCTTGACTGATATCTTGAAAATGCCTCCTTATGCAAAATACATGAAAGACATCATCACCAATAAGAGAAAAATACCGGAACCTGAAATCTCCACCATGCTTGCTAATTATACTTTTAAAGATGGAGTACCTATGAAACTTGGAGATCCGAGAATACCAACTATACCTTGCTCCATCAAAAGAAATTATGTGAAAACAGCTTTATGTGAATTGGGAGCTGGTGTTACTGTTATGCCTTTCTCTTTATATAAAAGACTTGATTTGAATAAACTCACACCTACTGAAATATATTTGCAAACGGCCCAAATCAACTACCATTCCTACCGGTATCTATGAGGATGTGCCCGTTGTTGTTGCTAATGTTACTATTTTGACTGACTTTGTTATACTTGAGATGCCCGAGGACGACAACATGTCGATTATCCTTGGTAGACCCTTCTTGAATACTGCAGGGGCTGTTATTGATTGCAATAAAAGCAAGGTCACCTTTCATATCAATGGTAATGAGCATACAGTGCACATTCTGAAGAAACAATTCCAAGTGAATGGTATTAATGTTATTGAAAAATCTTCGATGATCACTATTGGAAGTTTTCAACTACCTCTACCTAGTGTTAAAAACAAATAGGAAATGCTTATTGTTGGGGACATTCATATCCCCATTGTGGTAACTTAGTGATTTATGGAAGTTCTTCGGTTTCATGCTAATCGAAAGTGCTTGTTAATAAGACTTGATCAACCTTATTAATGGATCATTTTTGAGAGGTATGAAGTTGATAAATTTAGTAAGCACTATCTTCTATTGCTACCTTTTGTTTTCTGTTTTTATTAGTTAAATAAAATAAAATGCCATGTTTTGTGTGTTTTCCGAATTTCTCGTGCAATAAAAAATGACCCAAAAATAGAAGTTCTCAGAATGCCCTGAAAATTTAATACGATTTTTTTCTGAATACTTAAGAATTTTTTGTGCAAATAACAACAGAGGGAGGTGCACAAGGTGGGCACAACCCACCTGGGCGTCCCAGGACCCTCAGGCGCGCCCTGGTGGGTTGTGGTCCCCACGTGGGCCACCTCACTTATCTCTTCATCCCACATCACCACCTACCTCGAGAAAAAAATCAGCATTGCTCTCTCTCTCTCTCTTTCTCTCTCTCTCTCTCTCTCTCTCTCGTGTTCTTGCTCTCAAACCCGTGGAATTCGATCTCTTTGCTCGGAGCTCCATTTCGAAACTGTTTCGGGGGATTGTTGCTTGGTATGTGACTCCTCCATTTGTCCAATTAGTTTTTATTTTAGTGGTTTATATTTTGAATAATTAGCTACTCTTGGTGCTGCTGTAGATGTGCTTGCATGTTGAACTCTTAGAGTTCTAAATAGTTTGAATGCTTGCTGTGGCCTCTATGTATCCCTATGAGTAGTTGCTATCAATCTTGCAAAGTTTTGTTGACAAATTTTTGTCACCCAAAATTTTCAGAAAATTGTATGCGAATATGATGAACCTCTTTGGAAGGAGGTCTTCAAAGAGGAGATCCTTGGAGGCATCTTCTAGTGACAGTTCCGCGTCGGTCTTATGTTGAACCAAGTGAAATTTCCATACGAGATGCCGTCGCCAAAACATGCTTGTGGTCATGCGACGACTATATGGTGCGTGTGGCCATTAAGGAGGAATTTGAGCAATATGTTCACAATGCCGGTCTCGGTCCCAACATTTCAGATAAGTGCAATCAACACCACGCCCTCACTAAATCATTTGTCAAAGGATTTAAATTCCATCCCCGTGAGTCTAGGGTGTCTTTTAAACTGTATGAAAATCCATTTACCATATCACTAGAGAGTTTTGCTAATCACTGTAAAATCCCATTCTGGGGTTCGCTTGACGAACCACCAAGGTCTGAGTTCCAAGCATTTTTGTCGCCTTTGCTACGGTGAGGCGAGGGGAGTGACTCAAGGTAGAATAAAGAGCATTCGGTTTCCCGCAATTCAGAACTTTGCATTATTTAATGGAAAATGTATAATAGCAAACAAGATTGTAGTACACTTTGTGCTCCAGACTTGAGCCTCATATGCACTGCTCTCACCAGTGACAGAAGTTATAATCTTGGAGCGATTGTTGCACGCAGGCTGCAACATAACGTTAATAGTGGCTATTTCTATGGTGGAATTTATGGCACACGTTTAGCAAGATTGCTGGGTGTTTCACCTTTTCCCTATGACCCTATTCTACCCACGCAGTATTTATATTTTGATGCTCTAAAACACCACAAGATCCTTAAAGGTGAACCCCATAATTTCACTTACAAACTTCTGTTTAACCAAGATTCTGCTGTGCACACATATTTGCCTGCGCCTAATCTTTTTGATTGTCACAGCAAGGGAAGATATTTTGTTCTTGAGAGTGAGGCCCGAGCTCACAACGCGGCGTTTGTGGCGGCACGGCAGGCCGAAGCATCCGCACCTAGGGATGGCAACGGGGCCCCATACCCACCAAACCCGTGGGGATTTCATCTATTAGGGGGTGGGGATGGGCGAAAAACATCCCCATGGGGATATTTACCAAACTAATTTATTCCCCATAGGGTACAACGGGGATGGGGATGATATCCTATTCCCCAGACCCAATACCCATCGGGGACACGGTTAGTAACCATGACACTGTGGTCAACCTTGAAATATTCACAAAAACTTGTAAAACAAAAAAGCTCAAAAAACCTTAAACCTATCTCACATCCTCACGCCACCGCCACCACGACTCAAGAAGTCAATACGACCTAGATAGGCATTAGCGGGACAAGGACAACACCATGTATGTATGTTGATTATAGGGTGTCATATTATGTATATGGGTATTTGTTTATGGGGATGGGGACCCTAATGGGGCCCCTGCTCCTCAAAGGGGGCATGGGTATGGGGAAATTTCATCCCCAGTCATGTAAACGGGGATGTGGATGGGATGATAGGGAATAGATGGGGATGGGGATGTTGTAGGTATCCCCATAGGGGATTGTTCCCATTGCCATCCCTATCCGCACCAAGAGCCTCCGTGAGCTACCACTCCAACTATTATCCAGGCTACTGACTGATTACCAAGTTAGGCCAAAAGCCTAAGCTTGGGGGAGTACGTATTCCCACCGAAATTAAATTCATGTTCACACATCTCATTCCAGTTGTTAGTGTCCATACTTTTTCATTGCATTATCCATGTTAAATTTATTTTCTCACTTTCTTCTTGTGTGTTTGAAAAACCTTGAGAAAATACAAAAATATTTCCTACTTCTTTTTTATTTTTCTTTCTAGAGTAGTTAGTTGTAGCATTAAAAAGAACACCCAGAAAGATATCCTTGTCCTTCTTTTGCTTGTTGGGAGCTTTCCCGTATAAATAATTTTTCTTGTTTTCACTTTTCACTTTTATTTGCTTGTTCAAGAAAACCAAAAACTCCAAAAATATTTCATTGTGTTTCTCTGAATTTCTTTTCTTTTCATTTGAGTCATACCGAGGAGAAGACCACGATGAAAATGTTGAGTGGCTCTCATATGCATAATTGTTGATCTAACAAAGAGCCCATATTACACTGGTGCGCGTCGGTCCTAAACAAACGGTTTAAAACCCCTTTCCGCGACGGCATTTGGAACCGTCGCCAAGTGAGTGTGTGCGATAGGGTGTCCTTCCCGCAAGACCCAGAAATCGTCGGGGATAGGCCCTCCTGGGACCCAGGCTGGGGCCGTGCGCGATCGGGCGAGGCATCAAAACCCAATCATTTCCGTAGGTATGTACATCCCACACGGTGAATCCCAGAAATCATTTCCGTAGGTATGTACATCCCACACGGTGAATCCTAGAAATCATTTCAGAGGGTATGTACATCCCACACGATGAATCCCGTAAAAACATTTCCGTCGTATGTATATCACACATAGTCAATCCAAGGAATACGCTTCCGTTCTTATGTACATCCCACGGTCAATCCAGGAAAACGCTTCCGCTCGGATGTACATCCCACACGGTTTTATGTATACGCTCGTGTGTGAAAGGTGTAAATATCACACATGCTCTGCCTTGGTTAACTGTTTGCTTTCATTAACTACATCACACATGATTTGATGCAGAAAACTGTGTGGCATTGGGTTATCCATCACAAGCGCTTTTACTGCTAGAACCGTTTGCAAAGGTCCATGACCGTCTGTTCTATTTTTATTTTTGCCTGTAATTTATTATTCTAATTGGAAATTTTGAAATACGAAACATGCAATTCAAAATTCTCAGCACAATGGTTCAACAACGAATTCATAAATAAAATTGCCAGTACAATATGTTCAGTAATTACAGGATTATGCAGCAATTAACTACGATGAACCGCAGTATTTAAAGGCAGTAAAGGTGAAGAGACAAGTGTAAATCATTTTGACTACCGACGGTGTTGAAGAAGCGGAATGCCCATAATGTGCCTTCCTGCAAGCCATAGGCACGAACCACTTTTGTCCAACTCCTTGTGACGATCGCCCACCCATCCTTCACCGCTTTCAGGAAGACTTCTAGAGCATTATCTTGGTAGCATGAATTATATACTTTAACCTTAGTTGCCTCCACTCCGGTCATGTAGTTTGCATGGTAATCATCAGTAAATAGCTTTGGAAACCACTGAAAAGAGAAAAATATCGATAATCGAGGTCTAATAGAGTAACTTGTTGTAAGGGGGAAAAGGCAACACATTACTTACCATCCTAAAGTTCACTATTGTCTTCGACGAAGTGTAAATAAAGAGCTTAATTCCAATCACCCGTTTCTTTCGCCTAACAATCTTTCTTAGTTTCCTCACTTGACACTTGTTCATGAATATCTCATTGCCCCATACGCAAAACGGACCGAAGCGTGGATCAGTACCCCTCATATATGTACCTACAAGCAACCAGTAAATGTTACAAGCTAAACAGAGATTGCACAAATGATGTAAAATACAACTACCTATGTTCCTAAATACAAGTATATTTTTTTGAGATTTCAATATGAACTACATACTGATGTATATAGAATTACAGATATAGTTTAGATTAGAATCTAGATTCACTCATTTTGCTCCTTGTGTAGTCTATATTGGAATCTCTAAAAATACTTATATTTAGGAATAGATGGTGTATAAGACATGGGATGCAGCTAACCTCGACGGCAAACAACAGCATCGCCCATTATAGCCCTGTGTAAGTACATGGAAAGCCAATGTTAACTACAACAGGGTTAACATCCACCAAGCAAATGGTAATAAAACGGCAGCATCTATAGTGATATCTTCATTTCAAAAGAGTAGCACGGTAGCAAAGGGGCGGATTAAAAAATGGATACAACTGTTAATTGCAACAGGCTTAACAACATCCTAATTCATGTTTTGTAAGCTTGTAGCCAGTGATATACAACTCTTTAAAAATGGATACAACTGTTAATTGCAACAGGCTTAATGGCCATTGAAACCGGTACTGATAAAAATGCAATTGGCAGAGTTAAACATCATAGGGCAGGTGCTGCCAGAGCAAATAATGGCCCAGTTGTCTATAAAAAGGTAGGGAAAATAGCTCAAATGTGTTAGGCATGTCTACTACAATATGCTTAATACATCGATAATACAAAACATAGCCATTAATTGCAACTGGTATTGGTAAGATTAAACTGGTGGGTACATACTTGGTAAGTCCTGAGAGGTAGTTGCTGGGCCACTTCATCTTGGCCAGAGCCCGCCCAAAGTTAGCGGCGGCGGAGGCGCGCTGTTCCTCCAGGTCGAAGCGAGGATCGGCGCCACTGGCATGTGTACCTACAAGCAACCAGTAAATGGTAGAAGTTAAACTGCAATTGCACCAATGATGTGAAATAATGTAAGACATGGGATGCAGCTAACCTTGACGGCAAACAACAGCATCGGCTGTTATGACCCTGCGTAAGTACATGGACAAGCATGTTAAGTACAATAGGGTTAGCATCCACCAAAAATAGCAAATGGGGCAACATCTCTAGTATATCTTCATTGCGGAGAGTAGCATGGTAGAAAATGGACAGATTAAAAAATGGATACAACTGTTAATTACAACAGGCTTAACAACATCCTAAGTCATGTTTTGTAAGTTTGTATCCATTGAAATGCAACTGTTTAAAAATGGATTCAACTGTTAATTGCAACAGGCTTAATAGACATTGAAACCGGTACTGATAAAAATTCAATTGGCATAATTAAACATCACAAGGCAGGTGCTGCCAGAGCAGAGAATGGCCCAGATGCCTATAAAAAGGTAGGGATAGTAGCAAAAACGTGTTAGGCATGTTTACTAGAACATGCTTAATACATCGACCGTACAGAACATAGCCATTAATTACAACTGGTATTGGTAAGATTGAACTGGTGAGTACATACTTGGTAAGTCCTAAGAGGTAGTTGCTGGGGCACTTCATCTTGGCCAGAGCTTGCCCAAAGTCAGAGACGGCGGAGGCGAGCTGTTCCTCCGGGTCGAAGCGTGCAGTGCCACTGACATGCGTACCTACAGGAAACCAGTAAATGGGTAGAAGTTAAACTACAATTGCACAAATTATGTGAAATACTGTAAGACATGGGATGCAGCTCACCTCGATGGCAAACAAAAGCATCGGCCGTTATGACCCTGCGTAAGTACATGGACAGGCATGTTAAGTGCAACAGGGTTAGCATCCACTAAAATTAGCAAATGGGCAGCATCTCTAGTGATATCCTGAGTCATGTATTGTAAGTTTGTTGCTGGCATTGGTGAAATTGAGCTGGACACGGTAATATTTGAACATCACACAATGTGTAGTACTGAAATAAACAAGGAACGAACATGCTTAATACATCAACTGTACAAATCATAGCCATTTGCAAGTGGTATTGGTAAGATTTAGTTGGTCAGGTCTTACCTGTTAAGTCATGGGGGGTAGTCGCTGGGGGACTTCATCTGGGCCAGAGCCTGCACCATGTCGGCGGCGGTGGTGGAGGCGAGGTGTTCCTCCGGGTCAACAAGCACAGCGGCCATCGCGCCATTGACCGCCATCAGCTCCTGACGGGGGGATTTGGAGGCATGAGGATGTTTCGCAGGTGCCATTTAAGCAATCAGACTGGGGACGTGATAGAGATCGTTGGGTTACCTGACTGGATCCGAGCAGAACGTAGATGTGGTTGAAGCTGTGGTTGCGGCGGCTGCGGTTTGAGATGCCGGTAGGGGGAGGCGCGAGGGAGGGGGATACTGAGGGGAAGGGGATGTGGTTGGAGGAATAAATTCTGAAATTGCGCGCCTAATGAAAATTTCAGTGCAAAATTTGAAACTTGGGCGGGGGAAACACACAACACACACGAAGCGCGTAAAATACTCATTTGTGAGAAAAAGAAAGTTGGCATATCCCGTCTCCAAAAAAATGTACACGTGTACTTGATTTTTTCGGTCAATGGTACGCCTGGTTTATTAGGAAATATCGCACAGGTAACTGACTTATGGGTCATTAACGCAAAAAAACGCAGACGGGTACGACATAGAAACCGTGTGTTTTGTGATCTTCTAATGATTAACGCAAAAAAATGCACACGGGCACACATGCTAATCAACGTCAAAGCCCTCAAAGGATGCTCTTACCGACATTGTACGCTAATACTACAAACTTAAAGTACTACTGGTAATTTTCTCTAATACTACAAAATTAAACTACTTCTCACATGCTGCCATCAGGGCATGCTGGCCAGACGTCGGTGTTCTCCTTCCCGGCCTTGTAGGCGGCAGCCCACCGTGCTTCGATCTCCGCTAAGCTCTCCTCACCATGGCGTGCGGCCTCTTTTTTCTTGCGGCAGCGGGACTCTCTTTTCTTGACTGCTTTCTACCTTTTCCAAGACCTTTCAGGCGGCTTTGGCCGCCTCTAGATCCACCACCCATTCGGCCATGGCAGCCTCAAAGTCCGCCCATATAACTGTCTGGCCGCCGGCGGCGATGAACTCGGCACAGCGAGACGCCATTGCTTCCTTACCATGTGCGATGTCGCAAGCGGCGAGGAATGCGGCGCGACGGGATGCCATCGCTTCCTTACCAGTTACTGTGTGCCGTGGTGCCATGGATGATGCCTGGAGAGAGCTCTGGGCTGGAGCGGCCGGGCAGCCGTACAATGCGGTGGTATTAAAGAGCTCAACCACAAACGACAACAGAAATTTGGCTTCCCTTACAATTTTTCTCGTTCATTATCGCACACGGTTCATCTCCGTCGCTTTCAGAAATAGTGTGCGCTGAGCCTATTGTGTGTTGCGTTATGATTGGCCAGAACCCCGGCCACGCGGATCGTGCATGTGCACCGTTGGATGCGCCGCGATCGAACGGTAAGCCACGTCCCTCACATCACACCCGTGCACCTGTAGCTGGATTGGATTTATATGCGCTAAATGCCTAGAAAATGCACATAATCCCCTAAATATGGTAAATGAGCCCGAAAAAATGCCAAATTTGAACACGGTGATTTGCAGGGTGTATGTTCGTCATAGAAAAAACTCGAGGGCAAAGAACGAAGAAAATTTGGATTCCCCTTCAATCTTGAGGATTTCCCTTTCGAAAGCATGGAACTTGTCGGATTTTGGATTCCGGCAAAACCCTTAATGTTCAAACACTGGGATGCGCGCGAAGATCTCCCCCTACCTAATCACGCCCTCAACCTCGCCACGATCTCAAAGGCTAGCTCGACGAACTCGCAACACAAGCGACACAAGATTTATACTGGTTCGGGCCACTGCCAGGTGTAATACCCTACTCCAGTGTGGTGTGGTGGATTGCCTCTTGGGCTGAGGATGAATAGTACAAGGGAAGAACAGCCTCCTGAGGAGAGGTGTTCTTGTGCTTAGTGGGTGTAAGGATGGGATTGATCTAGTCCCAGATGAGATGAGTTCTACTATGGTGGCTAGTCCTATTTATAGAGGCCCTGGTCCTCTCCCCAAATATTGAGCAGGAAGGGATCCAACAACGGCCAAGTTCGAAGGGGGACAGCTAGTACAAGCTATCCTGACTAAAGGTGGTCTTCGCCTGCCAAAGCCTCTGGTGGTGACGCTGTCTTGGGCTCCACGGTGACCTTCGTCCTGCCATCCTGCTGGTCTTGGTCTCCTTGGACCGGTAAGGAAACCTTTGGCTGATGCCTCAGTACTCATCGCATGTGCTTGCCTCCTTAGCACCAAAGGGGAAACAAGGACACTGTGCGTGCTGGTGCCTGCTTGGTCTTGGTCGTCATGGCTGATGTCGTAGGAACCTCACGAGGTTTGCCTTACCTTGATCTCTCCACCCCTCGCGAGCCAGCCTGGTGAGGCCGCTCCCGAGGAGGTCTCGTGTCGTCCGCCTCGCGAGGCTTGGCCCCTCGCGAGGGTCTTGAGTGCTTGTTGGTGGAGACAGGCCATACTGGGCCGCGAGTGGAGCCACGCCGCGGGCCGCAGGCAGGCAAGCCTAGGGACCCCCGTTCCCAGAACACCGACAGTAGCCCCCGGGCCCAAGGCGCGCCCGGACTTGGCTTCGGAGCGAAGCCAAAGGGCAAGTGCGGAGCGCCACGGGCCCCAACAGCCTATGGCCTTGGTCGAGCGTGGCGATTGATTGGATGCGGGCGTCTCCGCTTCCCCACGCTACCTCGGCAACTGCCCTACTTGACGAGTCCCTACTACATGCAAGGAAAAACCATCATTACCTGTGATCGTCGGGGGCGCTGGTTGGCCTTCTCCTGCTATAAATGAGGAGGGGAGCAGAGCCCCCGTCGCCCATCTCTTCTTGCTCTTCTCGCTCCTCCTCCCTTGCTCCATTGCTAGTAGCGACTCCATGGCGCCAACCCAAAGATTCTCGGCCGCGGAGAAAGGAAAAACTCCCCGCGACGAGCCCGGGCCGCTTCCGCCGAAGAAGAGGCCGGTCCACCGCGGTGAAGTAGTCGTGCGGCAGGAGGTGATGAGGCCTTGGTACGAGCGGCCATATCCTGGGTACCCGCTACCTCTATCTGCCCAAGCCGAGGGCTTGGGAGGACGAGGCGGCGAGCAGCGTCGCCCACGGCGCGGCCGCGGTTGCCGCGCAATAGTGGCGCACACCGTCGCCCCAGGGGCCCATGCCGTGGACTCCTCACGCGAACTCGTGCTGTGGGCAGCAATGCCTCCGTGCTCCTGGATCCGCTTCCCCCAATTCTTCTCCGCTGAGATGCCGCCGAGGGGGCCCCTCAAGCTATGGCTGAGCACCCCGATTGCGACGCCCCGGCGACCGGAGCGGAAGTGGAAGTCGTCTCCCCGGGCAAGATCTTCATGACTCGCGGCTGGGGCAAGGTCGCCAGGGTTTTCCACGCAGAAGGCGCCCTGGCGATCCACTTCAGGTACAACGGCGCCTCCACCATGTTCTTCAAGATCTTCGACGCGGAAGGCCGTCGCCTAGAGTGTTGCCCTGGAGAGGGCCGCCTGAACGGTGTCGCGGCAGGAGCTGGGCCTGCCGCCCACCTTGCCAGCGACTCATCCAATAGCAGTGGTGCCGCTTGGGAGTCCAGCGGTTCTCCCGAGCCTTATGAGACTCCGGAGATGAGCGGCGATAGCTACGTGTCCCTGGGCTCCCGCCGGGCTCGAAGCAAGGCCGCAGCCTCCGACCGTCGCCGTCGCTGATCTGGATGGGGTTGGCGCCGGCCTCCCATGGCCCACTGTTAATGATGGTGTCGGCTCCGCTGACGCGTGTAGATAGGGCTCCTTGAATTTTCTCTCTTTTGTTCCCTGCGAGGAATCGAATCGAACCCGTGGGGGCTTGTAAAGAGCTTGTAATGTCTTTGGTTGGCATTATCCTTATTATGAAATTGTGCGAGTGTGTGTCCTGCTTCGGCTTAGTCTCCCCTTTCTACCCTCGCGACGGCTTGGTGCTCTACGCTGACAGGTCCCGATCCCCAGGCAGGCCGCAGCCGTCGCTGGTATGCCAGGTCGCGATGCCGTGGTCAAGTCCAGGAGGTGAGCGGCCCGAGGTCCAGTAAGAGCTCCTGAGACGCGATGCTTAGGAGGTCTCCTTTAGCGCGCAAGCGGCCATCAAGAGGTAAGAAAGGGAGGCGATGTTGCCGCGGCAGGGCTGCAGCAAGTAATGATCCCGTGTCGTAGCGATTGGTTGATCGGAGCGCGAAACTTATCTTGGCAGCCCGGAGTCGTTTCCTTGCGTTACACCAGACTTGTGCGCTGGCGGCCGTGGCGCAGCTAGGTTAGGCCCGTGCGTGCTTCCCTTCCTCTCCACGCTCTCCTTTGTGCTCTACGTCCTCAGGTCCCGGCCCTCGAGCGAGCTCAGCCGCCGCTGGTATGCCAGGTCGCGATGCCGTGGTCAAGGCCAGGGGGTGAGGGCTGGAGAGCCAGTAGGAGCTCCTGAGTCGCGATGCTCAGGAGCCCCCCTTTTAACGCGTAAGCGAATCACATGGGAGAAGAAGGAGCCCGCGGTACCGCCCGCTGTTGTCCTCAGGAGGTTCCTGCAAGTCAGCGCAAGGACGGGCACAGATTGCCATTATGATTTTCGGTTTGTCGCTTGTAGCTCCGTAAGATAATGAAGGCACTGAGGGCCTGGTGAGGTGACCCGCGCGGGGCGTGCTGCGGGCCAGAGCTCGACCGCTCATATTTATCGACGTTGCAGGGACGGATCCAAGCACGAGCGCCGTGCCAGTGTGAACAACTCTCGTTGTAGGTGACAATCAAGCAGGTGATAATCGCAGATAGGCTAAGCATGAAAAGCAAACTAGCTCAGGTAAATGCAAGAACAATACACGCCACTGGGTCAGGCTCGAGCGGCTTGGGGATGATGCAGCCCGAGGGGCGCCCCTAGCAAAGTAAGCTAAAGATGTAAAGGGATACATGCCCCAGGGACAAACCCATGCGGCCTGGGAATGATGCAGCCCGAGGGGCGCTCCCAGCTAAATAAACTTGGAAAATGTCACCTAGTTCTTTTGTCGAAGGAATGATGGCGCAGCTGAAGATGCATAGCGAAGGGGCTGCTCCTCACGAGACACCGGGGACCTGAGCCTCAGGAGGCTATGGGGGTCTAGGCGGTTCCTTGAGGACCGTCTCCGTCTCTGCCAGGACCGCGTGGTGCCTGGCCTCCTGAGCCACCAGGACGCTCCGCAGGTTTTGCTGGAAGGCGGACGCCACGCTCGGCAGGCCAAAGGGCATGCGAACATAGCTGTGAGGTCGGCCCTCGCAGCGTCCCATGCGCGAAGGCCAGAAAAGCTGCTGAGACGCGACCCTATTGAGCCCTGGGACGTCGATGCAGACGCGCAGCCCGCCATCCTCGCCCGGATGGGGAGCTGCGCCAGGTGAGCGGCGATTGCCGCGCATGGCTCTTGCATCCTGTAGTTCCTGAGCCGTCTTGGTGATGAACTCCTGAACGCCGGGCGCTCCTTGCCCGGTATCCTCCTGAGGGAAACATGCTGCGAAGCACGCCTCCACGTGGTGCCCGAATGCCTCCCTCATGATGTTGGAAAGGTCTGAGGCCCTCCAGAAGAGAGCCCCCGAGCCCTGCCCAAGGAGGGCACCGGGTGCGCCTTCCTATGCAAGGGAGGGAGGCGCCCCAGGCGCGGGCGCTGATCCTGATGTGGCTCCACTTGCGGTGCCGCTCTCCTGAGGCCCAGTGTAGAGTAGCTGATTCTTCTTCTTGGGGACGACCTCAGGAGGGTACTGTGCTGCATTGCTGTTGTGGTCTTCGATTGACGCTGCTTGGAAGGCACGCTCGAGGGAGCACACCGCATCTCTCTCCTCGCAGGGGACTGTGATGATACCGCCGCTTCCTGGCATCTTGAGGACATTGTAGCCGTGGTGTGTCACTGCCATGAACTTGGCCAGGGCCGGGTACCCGAGGATGGCATTGTATGGCAGACGGATGTGGGCGACATCGAAGTCGATGAGCTTGGTGCGGTAGTTGTTGCGCTGTCCGAAGGTGACAGGGAGGCGGACCTGCCCAATCAGCATGGGGGAACCGCCGGTCACTCCTGAGAAAGGCTTGGTAGGCTAAAGCTGATCATAGGGCACTTGAAGGCTGTCAAATGTCTCGACGGACAGGACGTTGAGCCCTGCGCCGCCGTCGATGAGTATCTTGGTAACTTGCACATTGCTGATGACGGGTGAGCAAAGCATCCGGAGAGCACCAGCGGTGACCGCGCACTTGAGCTGATCTATCAAACTGAAAGTGATGGCACACTTGGGCCACCTAAGCGGGCGTGTGGCCTCAAGCCTAGGGAGGACTGTGTTCACCTCGCGAACAAACTGCTTGAAGATTTGCTGAGAGGCTGGGGCTTGAGCTCCACACAGGATGCAGGCGATAGCCCGCGGCTCCTGGAAGCCCCCAGCCCCCTCATCCTGGTGGTGGTCGTCGTTCCTTATTGGTGGTGGCGGTAGCGGAGGAAGCCCAACATTGCCCTGAGGATGGTCCTCACGAGGCTGATCCCTCCACGCGCCCTTGCAAGGCTGGTCCTGCCAGCGGTCCTCACGAGGCCGGTCACCCCACTCCTGGCGAGGGCCACGTTCGTCCCAGCGTCCTCCGCCATGTCCTCCTCCTCGGTCGTAGCCCCGGTCGTTGTGCTCGGGGCGTCGACCGAGGCGTCCATCTCGAATGGCCCTGAGCTCTTAACAATCGTTAGTGTTGTAGTTGTGAATGTTGTGGAAGGCGCAGAACGGCCAGCTGCTCTTGGATGACTCAGGCTGGTCGCGGCCGAGCTTCGTGTCTGGCTCCACTTCAAGTACGGCCACTCCCTTACGCTTCACGTCCTTGGCCTTGGCTTTCTTCTCCTCCAGGTCGGCAGCTGGGAGCTCGACGAGGGAAAGGCGCCCTTCCTCAGCCCTCGCGCACTTGGTCGCCAGATTGAACAATTCCAGGGATGTGCACAACTCCTCGTGGATGGCGAGCTCCTCCTTCATCTTGGTGTCGCGGACGCTATCATAAAACACGGAGATGATGGCCTCGTCCGTCACCTTGGGGATCTTGAGGCGAACGTTGTTGAAGCGCTGGATGTACTTCTGGAGGGTCTCCTCTGGCTGCTGCTTGACACGGTGCAGGTCACTCGCGCCCGGAGGGCGGTCGCGAGTGCCCTGGAAGTTGGCGACGAAGCGGTCACGCATCTCATTCCAGGAGGAGATGGAGCCTGGAGGCAGGTTCAGGAGCCATGAGCAGGCGCCCTCCTTGAGGGCCATGGGGAACCAGTTCACCATGACTTTTTCATCGCTGTTGGCCACCTCGATGCTCAGCTCGTAGAGCTGCAGGAACTCCGCGGGGTCGGGGGTGCCGTCGTAGCGTGGCGGCAGGTCTGGCTTGAACTAGCCCGGCCATGCGATGCTACGCAGCTCAGGAGTGAAGGTGCGGCAGCCCGCGGTGGCCACCAGGACCCTTTGCTGATGTGGAGCCTGCCCTTGATGCCCGTGCACCACCATCGCAGGTGGCGCATGGTCTTGTCATAATGGTGCTGGGAGCGCGGGAGTGTTTTCTTGTGGACGAGGAACTTCTTGGCAGTTTCCTTTTTCGCGCACGGGCACCCGACGCGGTGGGTCGCGCCAGGGGGGGGGGGGCGTGCGCCTTGGCGCCAGGATGCCATCTTGGTGCAGAGATGGTGGCGGTGGCGCTCCATGGGCCACATCACCCGCAGTTGGCGGAGGGAGAGGCAGCAGGAGGGACGGTGCGAGGGAGCCCCCTGCGGCGCTGACGAGCTCGGCGATGCGGTCCAGCCATTCTTCGTAGAGGTCGTCGATGGGGCGGCAGCGCAGGAGTTCGCGTGCCATGCACAGTGCGGCCTGCGCGTCCGTGGGAGCACGACGAGCGTGAGACAACGAGCCGGCCGGGTCAGCGACGGAGTGGAGGTGCGGCCGTCCCGCCGCACGGAGGGGTGCAGTGAGGACGCTTGCTTCTTGTTCCCCGCCGGGCCGGTGACGGCGTTGGCGGCAGGCGACGGAGAACAACGGGGAGGCCCGCTGACGGGAGCCGTCTGAAAGGCGCGGGCGGCGAGGGTGGCCCGGCGCTCAAGCGAGCTCGGCGAGCGTCCGCCATGGAGATGATGAAGCGATGGGACGCGGATCAACGGAAGGAAAGCTTCGGCGCACCCCTACCTGGCGCGCAAAATGTTTGATTTCGGGTTCCGGCAAAACCCTTAAGGTTCAAATACTGGGGTGCGCGCTAAGATCTCCCCCTACCTAATCACGCCCTCAACCTCGCCACAATCTCAAAGTCTAGCTTGACGAACTCCCAACACAAGAGACACAAGATTTATACTGGTTCGGGCCACCGTTGTGGTGTAATACCCTACTCTAGTGTGGTATGGTGGATTGCCTCTTGGGCTGAGGATGAACAGTACAAGGGAAGAACAGCCTCCTGAGGAGAGGTGTTCTTGTGCTCGGTGGGTGTAAGGATGGGATGGATCTAGTCCCTGATGAGATGTGTTCTACTGTGGTGGCTAGTCCTATTTATAAGGCCCTAGTCCTCTCCCCAAATATTGAGTGGGAAGGGATCCAACAACAGTCAAATTCAAAGGGGGACAGGTAGTACAAGCTATCCTGACTAAAGGTGGTCTTCGCCTGCCAAAGGCTCTGGTGGTGACGCCGTCTTGGGCTCCACGGTGACCTCCGTCCTGCCGTCCTGCTGGTCTTGATATCGTTGCACTGATAAGGAAACCTTTTCCTGATGCCTCGGTACTCATTGCCTGCTCTTGCCTCCTTAGCACCAAAGGGGAAACGAGGACACTATGTCTTGGCGCTCACTTTAGTCTTGGTCGTCATGGCTGACGTCGTAGGAACCTCGCGAGGTTCGCCTTGCCTTGACCTCTCCGCCCCTCGCGAGCCAGCCTGGTGAGGCCGCTCCCGAGGAGGTCTCGCGTCGTCCGCCTCGTGAGGCTTGACCCCTCGCGAGGGTCTTGTCAGATCACAGGTTCCGGCAAAACCCTCAAGGTTCGAACACTGGGGTGCGCACGAAGATTTCCTCCCTACCGATCCACGTCCTAACTAGCTAAGATCTCAAGAATGAACTCGACGAACTCACAACACAAGGGACACAAGATTTATACTGGTTGGGGCCACTGTTGTGGTGTAATACCCTACTCTAGTGTGGTGGTGATGGATTTCCTCTTGGGCTGATGATGAACAGTACAAGGGGAAGAATAGCCTCCTGAGGTTGAGGTGTTCTTGTGCTCGGTGTGTGGCTAAGGATTAGGCGAGATGCCTCTAAATGAGTTGTCCCCTATGGTGGTGGCTAGTTCTACTTATATAGGCCCTGGTCCTCTCCCCAAATATTGAGCGGGAAGGGAGCCAACAGCGGCCAATTTGAAAGGGGACAGCTAGTACAGCTTATCCTGACAAAAGCGGTCTTCGCCTGCAAAAGGCTCTGGTGGTGACGCCATCTTGGGATCCATGGTGACCTCCGTCTTGCCGTCCTGCTGGTCTTGGTCTCGTTGCACCGATATGGAAACATTTGCTTGATGCCTCGGTACTCTACGATGGCGCTTGCCCCCTTAGCACTAAAGAGGAAACAAGGACGCTGCACGCGCTGGCGCCCGCCTTGCGCCAGCCTGATCTTGATCGTCATGGTTCACATCATGAGAACCTCGCGAGGTTTGCCCTGCCTTGATTTCTCTGCTCCTCGTGAGGCAACCTGGTGAGGCCGCTCCTAAAGAGGTCTTGCAGTGTCCGCCTCGTGAGGCTTGGCCCCTCGTGAGGGTCTTGAGTGCCTTGTTGATGAATATGGGCCGTACAGGCCTGCTAGCACAGCCACACCATGGGCCGCAGACAGGCAAGTCTGGGGACCCCCGTTCCCAGAACGCCGACAGAAGCCCCCGGGCCCAAGGCGTGTTCGGGCTTGGCTTCGAGGCGAAGCCAAAGGTAAAGTATGGAGAGTCGCGAGCCCCAAAAGCTTGTGGCCTTGGTCGACACGTGGCGGTTGATTGGACGTGGGCGTCTCCTCTTCCCCACGCTGCCTTGGCAACTGCCCAACTTGACAAATCCCTGCGACATGCAAGGAAAACCATCATTACCTGTGATCGTGGGGGCGCTGGTTGGCCTTCTCCTAATATAAATGAGGAAGGGGGCGGAGCCCCCGTCGCCCATTTCTCCCCATCCTATTTACTTCTTCCTCCTTGACCCTCTGCTAGTAGCAATGGCGCCCATCCGAAGGTTTTCCGCTGTGGAGAAGGGAAAGACTCCCCTCGACGTGCCAACGCAACTCCCGCCGAAGAAGAGGCCGGTTCACCGCCGCGACGCATCGGCAACGCAGGTGGTGGTGAGGCCCTAGTGTGAGTGGCCTCCTCCAGGGTATCCTCTACCCTTGTATGCCCAAGCCGGGGGCTCGGGAGGAAGGAGCAATGAGCGGCGCCGCCCGCGGTGCGACCGCGGCCACCGCGCGATGGCGACACGCGTCGTCCCCCCTGGAACCCACGCTGCAGACTCCTCCCGCGAGCTCGTGCTGTGGGCGGCGATGCCCCCAAGCTCTTGGATCCGCTTCCCGCGGTTTTTCTCTGACATGATGCCACCGAGGGGACCCCTCGAGCTCTGGTTGCAGCATGCCGACTGCGACGCTCCGGCGACCGGTACAGATTCGAAGCGGTCTCCCCCGGCAAGATCTTCATGACCTGCGGCTGGGGCGAGGTCGCGCGGGTTTGCCGTGCGGAGGGCGCCCTCGCAATCCACTTCGAGTATGACGGTGCTTCCACGCTGTTCTTCAAGGTCTTCGAGGCGGAGGGCCGCCGCTTGGAGTGTTGCCCCGGAGGGGAGCGCCAGGATGATGCGCGCTCCGCTCGCGGCCACTCCAGCAGCAGCGACTCTTGGGAGTCCAGCGGTTCTCCTGAGCTCTATGAGACCCCGGAGACGAGCGACGACATCTACATGCCCCCAAGCTCTCGCCGCGCCCGAAGCAAGGTTGCAGCGTCCGGCCGCCGCCGTCATTGATCTGGATGGGGTTGGCGCCGGCCTCCCGTGACCCACTATTGATGATGGCGTCAGTGTCGGATCACGGGTTCCGGCAAAACCCTCAAGGTTCGAACACTGGGGTGCGCGCAGAGATTTCCTCTCTACCGATCTACACCCTAGCTCGCTAAGATCTCGCGGACGAACTCGACGAACTCACAACACAAAGACACGAGGTTTATACTGGTTCGGGCCACCGTTGTGGTGTAATACCCTACTCCAGTGTGGTGGTGGTGGATTGCCTCTTGGGCTAATGACGACCAGTACAATGGCAAGAACAGCCTCCTGAGGTTGAGGTGCTCTTATGCTTTTTGAACTTGTGTGGGTGAGATGCCTCTCAATGAGCTATCCGATGCCCTCTACTGTGGTGGCTAGTTCTACTTATATAGGCCCTAGTCCTCTCCCCAAATATTGAGCGGGAAGGGAGAAAACAACGGCCAATTTGAAAGGGGACAACTAGTACAGCTTATCCTGACAAAAGCGGTCTTCGCCTGCAAAAGGCTCTGGTGCTGATGCTGTCTTGGGCTCCATGCTGACCTCCGTCCTGCCGTCCTACTAGTCTTGGTCTCGTTGCACTGATATGGTACCTTTGGCTTGATGCCTCGGTACTCCGTGCCTGCCCTTTCCTCCTTAGCACCAAAGAGGAAACAAGGACGCTACACGCACTGGCGGCCGCCTGATCTTGATCGTCATGGCTCACGTCACAAGAGCCTCGCGAGGTTTGCCGCTGTCAGGACCCCGATTCCAAATCACATCGACCTAGCCGGTAACACCTCATATCACTTTGCGGCCTCACGCACGGTATTCCCACGGGTGTCGCCTTACCATGGCCCGGGACCGTTTGCGTCTTTTGGCTCACGTATATGGCGATGTCGCTAGCATCCATATGATAAAGAACCCGGCCGACATGGCTAGTCGTGAACCAAAAGCGGCACTAACCTATGGGGACAGGCATACATGAATCACAACGAGCATGTCGGTCATCAACGATAGATTCGGGCTGTAGCACTTTGGGCTATGAGGACTACGGTGAACCGGGTATGTAAAGCTAGGCAGGACTCCGAATAACACCGCGACATTTCCCGAAGGAACAGGACATAGGAACGATGTGAAACACATGTCGGCCAGATCAAGTGTCCAAGCAGTAGTCTTTGGGCTAGCAGGACTCCGGTGAACCGGGCTGTAGCGGACTACTATCGCTCGGAAGCACGAGACTACATTTCCCCATATGAGAGGCTGCCAAGGATAAACAACTAGTTTGTCGAATCCCACTCATACCAAGCATTTCAATCATACATGCAATATGCCCGATATGAGTAAATACAACAAGGCATCACAACAAAACTCTACAACTCAAAGTACTTTATTTAGAAGGCTCCAAGGAGCCATACATAACATATCCATACAGGTAGGGGTCACATGACCCAACATTCAAGTCATACAACATACAAGCACATGCGGAAGCAAACTAGTCTGAGTACAGACTATAAAAAGAAAGAAGGCTTGTTGAAGCCTTTCTATCTGATGGCCCTTCACAAGCCTTGGATCACCACACAGGTGGCTAGTTCACTCGTCGATGTCAAGGTCTACATAGAACCCATCGGAAGGGGCGGTGTTGTCGCGAAAAAAACATTAATTAAGCAAACATGAGTACGGAGGTACTCAAAGCAAGTCTTACCACATAATCCTATCATACATGCACATTCTCAAGAAGGTGGTGGAGTTATTTGCAAAGAAGCCAGCTTTGACTCTTGGCTAAGCTATCCTCGTGACACCACTTGAAAAGCATTTGTCGCATTACAGGTCCACTAATCACCATCACAATACTCCACCGTGGATCCTCTCTCGTCATTCCACGAGAGGGCCATCCTAGATACTCACACTTATCTTGAGGCTTTTAGTAGTATCCATTTACTTGTCTATGAACTGATATAGGTAACCCAGAATTCCTTCTCCGTGGACACGGCTATTCGAATAGATCATATTAACCTGCAGGGTGTACTTCTTCACACACTCTCACCACTTACCGCCGTTTACACGACATGTACTCGGCAACCTTCAAACGGAAGCCCAACGTGGGTGTCGGCCACAGCCTACCTAAACACACAAGTCCCAAGTCCAGGTTTATCGCCTATTCGGGTTCCATCCGCAGGGAGTCCGGCCGAGGTTTCCCATACGGCCCGTGAACGATGTGCAGGGGTTCCCGAGACACCAAACGGGCGAATCGGCACACCATTTTGCGGTTTACCGCAACACAACCCACCCCTACGGCCAAGGCGCGTGCCCCAAAGATGCTACAAACACCGAAACTACTTTGCAATTCCCGGATGAGGACAAGAGTGGTTAAGAAGCCGAGAGGGTCAATTAAGGATCCCAATGCGTGGTAGTAACTGTTTCATGGATCACAAACACAGATCTCAGTTCTTAGGGACGGCTTCAATGAAACAACCCACCATGTACTCCTACATGGCCTCTCATCGATACCTTTACCAAAACGTGTTCAACACTTTCACTCTTGAACCCAACACAACCTTTCACTCCAGTTCATCATCCCGATGAACCAGACCAGACACAACTCTAAGCATAGCAAGCATAGCATGGTAGGAATCATAAACATGGCTCAATCAACTCCTACACATACTAGTGGGTTTCATCTGAATTCTCGTGGCAATGACAGGTCATGCAAAGGAAGTGGGTTCAACTACCGCATCACACAACAGTTTGAATCGCGTTGTCTTAATGCAGTAAAACAAGAGCAGAAGCGAGAACATGGGTTTGTATCGGAATGATCAATGGGTTGCTTGCCTGATGGAGTGGTGGTAGGATCCGCCCTTGAGACGGATAGTCGGGATTATCCTGAGGCGAGAACCTATCACGAAAGACATACCGAAAATAAACACACATGGCAATATGCAACAATATGATGCATGCTATGACATGGCAATATGGATGTGTGTTGGCCTAATGCAAATTTGAAACAAAAGGATGAACTCATTTGAATCAAAGATTCAAATGCTAGCTCATTTAAAATAGTCCTAAAGGTGTAATATCTTATTCTGCTTAAACAGCAAGGTTAACTTGTTTTATCATGCATGAAACCTGTACCAATGGATAGAATGGATTTTTACGATAATTTTCATATATAGATCTTTGCATTTGAGATTCTGATTAAAA
Source organism: Aegilops bicornis (assembly GCA_021605145.1). Lineage (NCBI taxonomy): Eukaryota > Viridiplantae > Streptophyta > Magnoliopsida > Poales > Poaceae > Aegilops > Aegilops bicornis. The sequence continues at coordinate 287,281,263 of CM038674.1, read as the reverse complement.
AGTTATGAATATTTGAAGTTTGAATTACATTCTGGAATTTCCTATATTAGAATAAATCCGATAATTGATTTATTGCGTCGACCATGCGCCAAGATGACGCCGTGGTCAGCAATGACGTCCGTGTCAAACCTGACTATGGGTCGAGGGTGTCAGGTAATTAGTTTACTTAAAGTTTAATTAAAACTAAACCTATTTAGTTAGCGGTGGCTGGCCCACACATCATTGACTCATCGAGAGTCAACTAGGGCCCACCGTGGTCAAAGTCCACGTCGGCTGCACGGCGTCTAGCCGCCAGCGACGCGGGCGGCGGAAGTGCGTTGGCCATTCCGGCGACCAAACGAGCCATGAGGAGGGTGGCTATGGGTAGGCTGAGGTTGAGCCGCAGCTCTTGGTGGAGTGGGTTGGGGTCGGGCGGCGGAATCAGCTGGCTGACGACCTAAGCGGCCAGCCCGGAGTTCGGCCGAAGGCGAACTCAAGGCTAGAGGGGTCAGTGAGGTGCGGGGAGTGCACGGTTAGACTCTATGCGACGTGGTGAGTGTGATGGACACCAAGAGGTGGCCGGAGGGTGACCGGGAGCACGTCGGCAACGAGCTCCGCGGCGGCGGGTGCGGTTGAGCTCCGGGAGGTCACTACACAGCTCGGGAGCAAGAAAGGAAGGGAGGGGGAGATGGCTAAGCTCACAGGGAACTCGGAGGAGCACTCGGTGCGGTCGGGGACGGGCCGGAGCGGCGACGGCGTTGAAGGGGATCTCCGGCGACGGTGGACTCGGGCGAGGTAGGTCTGCAGTCGGCTCGGGCTACTCGAGCACGCTGAGGCTCGGCTAGCTTCACGAAGATGAGGCGGCGGAGCTCCTGGACACGGTGAGGAGGAGCACGGACGGCGGGGGAGCACGCCCACGGGCGATGGTGCGGGCGGCGGTGGCGTCTGCCATGGCGAGGCCTTGAGAGAGGAGCCGGGAGGAGCGGAGGTGTCCGGGGTTCGGGAGAGAGGAGAAGCAGTCCACGTCGCGGGCCGGGCGAGGGGAGCGGCGAGGCGGCGATCAGGTGCGTGGCACCCATGCGGTGCTTCGCCGCCGAAAGCATTTAATCGCCGCTCAGTTGAAAGCCATGTGCTGTTGGCCGCTGGGCTGAGCAGCAGTGGGGTAGGTGGCGCCAGGTAAGTGTTTCCTTCCTGTTTTTCTTTTTCTATTTTTCTGCAACTTTGTGGAGTTTTTAAAAATACTAAACAGTTCCAAAATTCACCAAACTGCTCCTGATCCATTGTTGGAATATTTCCAACATGAAACATTTTAGTTTGGCAATATTTGGGCATTTGAAATATTTTATATAATTTGAAATGCTCAAACTCAAATAGATTTAATTCAAAGACCTTTGGATGACCTAGAAAATGGTGCACCACTTTTGGCGGAGGCTCGAACCAAAGCAAAGATGATGAACATTTTGAAGGGCATTTCGGGTTCATTGAAATAATTTTTAGTAAACCCTAGTTGAATTAAGAGGGGTTACTGGGGTTTCTGTCTTCCCCATTTCAAATTCAAATGAAATTTAAACATGATGCACACACTAATGCATGGTCTAAGCGGGATGTGACAACTCACCCCCACTCAAAAGAATCTCTTCGAGATTTAGGATCTATTGTGAAAAAGGTGGGATACTCAAGTCGAAGGCGATCCTCCCTTTCCCAAGTTGCTTCTTGCTCGGAATGGTTTGACCATTGAACCTTTAGAAACTTGATATTCGGCGTCGAGGTGGTACGCTCGGCTTGATCAAGAAATCTGAACGGGATATTCTCGATAGGTGAGGTTATCTTGGAGATCAAGCGTTTACGTGGTCCACTCCACGGATAGGATCCGAGAAGCAACGCTGAGTTGGGAAGCGTGGAAGACATCATGGACTCTGGAAAGATGCGGAGGTAGTTCAATTGGTAGGCAACTTCTCCTCGTTTGGCAAGAATGCGAAAGGGTCCAATGTAACGAGGAGCCAACTTGCCTTTGATACCGAATCGATGGGTTCCCTTCAAAGGAGTAACCCGAAGGTAAGCCTTCGCCAATTTCATAAGCCATAGGCTTATGCTTGCGATCATATTGGCTCTTTTTGACGAGATTGGGCTGTTTTCAATTTCTCACGAATAACGAACCTGCTCTTACGCTTCACGAATCATATCCGGGCCAAGAGTTGTCTCTCCCGGTTTCGACTGCGATTAAGGCGTTCGACATTTCCGTCCATAAAGAACTTGAAAGGAGCTTTGCCCAAGCTAGCTTGATAGCTATTGTTATAAGCGAACTTCGGCGAATGGAAGGCATTTCTCCCAATTCATGCCGAAAGAGATGTGAAGCTCGAAGCATATCCTCTAGGATTTGATTGACTCGTTCTACTTGATTGAGGATGGAATGCGGTGCTAAAAGAGAGACGAGTTCCCATAGCATTTTGGAAACTTTCCCAAAATCTAGAGGTGAAGAGACTTCCAGTCGAAAGTTAATCTCCAATGGAACACCATGAAGAGACACTATTCGAGAGATGTACAAATCAGCTAGCTGGCTAGCGGTTATACTCTCACGAGCGGGTAGGAAGTGGGCTACTTTGGAAAGGCGATCGGCGACAACGAAGATAGCATTATTCCCTCTCTTGGTCCTTGGAAACCGGTAATGAAATCCATACCGATTTTATCCCATTTCCATTCGTGAATTTCCAAAGGTTGAAGGGTACCAGCAGGCCGTTGATGCTCGCCTTAACTTTCGACGACAGGGCGCCGTAATTAGCAATGTATTGAGCGATTTCTCTCTTCATCCTAGTCCACCAAAACCTCTGGCGTAGGTCTTGATACATTTTAGTACTACCGGGATGAATGGTGAGAGGAGAGTCATGAGCTTCCTTAAGGATCAGTTGCCATAGCTGTTGTTTCTTAGGAACCACCAAGCGGTTCTCAAAGAAGACAACACCTCGTTCATCTATGGAGAAACACTTAGCAGCTCCGCTAGCAATGTTCTCCTTGATCCGAGATATTCCTCTATCATACCGCTGAGCAGCTATGATTCGATCCGTAAGGTTAGGTTTCGCCACTGTGGTGGAAAGGAATCCTCGAGGAACAATGTGAAGATTAAGCTTACGAAATTCCTCGTGGAGAAATGGTTGACTTTGTTGTAACATCGATTGTTACAATAAGATTTGCGACTTAGTCGTCGACCATGACATTGGCTTTGCACAGGGTGTAGGATATTCCTAAGTCGTAATCTGTAATCAACTTCGACCCAACGTCTTTGCACGAGATTCAAATCCGATTGGGTGAAGATATATTTTAGACTTTGGTGATCGGTGTAAATTTACATAGCGATTACCAAGAAGGTAATGTCGCCAGGTTTTGAGTGCATGAACCACTTTCGCAAGCTCTAGATCGTGTGTGGGATAATTATCCTCATGTGGACGCAATCGTCGGGAAGCGTAGGCAATCACATGACGATCTTGCATGAGTATGCAACCTAGTCCTTGTCGCGAGGCATCGTAATAGATAATAAAGTCCTTAGAAAATCTGGTGGAACAAATGCGGAGCAGATGTCGAGCGTCTTTTCAGTTCTGAAAGCTGAACTCGCCTTGTGGTGTCCATTCGAACTTCTTATCTTTCTTGAGGAGTTCGGTTAGAGGTTTAGCAACTTTAGAGAAATTCTCGTGAAGCGACGGCAATAGCTCGCTAAACCGAGAAAACTCCGAACTTGCTTGACCGATTCAGGTGGAGTCCAGTCAAGGACGGCTTGAACTCACTCGGGATTGACAACAATGCCCTTACCAGAGATTACATGGCCTAGGTAGGTCACTTCTGGTAGCCAGAATTCACACTTGGAGAATTTGGCATAAAGGCGGTGCTCTCGAAGTTTCATCAACACTAGCCTTAGATGTTCGGTATGTTCTTCCTCATTCTTGGAGTAGATGAGTATATCATCGAGGTATACCAATGCCTAATTTATCCAAATACTCCATGAAGATTGAGTTCATTAACCGAGAAAAGGTGGCTGGAGCATTGGTTAATCCGAAGGACATGACGGTGTACTTTCGTATTGGCCATAACGGGTAACAAAGGCCGTTTAGGAATGTCCCGTTCTTGATTTTGATTTGATGGTAGCCCAATCTCAAATCCATCTTGGAAAAAGGCGAGGATCCAAATGAGCTGATCATACAGTGTCGTTGATCCCGGGAGGCGGATACTTGTTCTTGATAGTGACCAAATTGACAGTCGGTAATCCACAACCATCCGATCCGTACCATCCTTCTTCTTGATGAAGAGGGGCAGGGCAAGCCCATGGAGATGAACTAGGACGGATGAAACCCTTTTGCAAGGACTCATCGAGTTGCTTCTTAAGTTCGGCTAGTTCTAGGGGTGCCATCTTATAAGGTCTTCTAGAAATTTGGACGGTTCCGGGAACAAGATCTATCACGAACTCGACATCTCTGTCAGGTGGAGCACCTGGCAGTTCTTCTGGAAAGACATCCGGAAAATCACGGACTACCGGAATATCTTCGAGTGCGGAAGGGGATTGGCATTTAAGGAGTAAAGGCTGGCGCTTGGACACTCGGGTTAAAACATTAACCGTCTTGCCCGAAGGATGAGTGAGTTGAACAGTTCTAGTAGAGCAATCAATCTTAGCATAATGGGATGACATCCAGTCCATACCCAAGATGATGTTTATGTCCAAGGACTTGAGAGCTATTAGGGAAGCAAGAAAGACTAATCTGTCGACAAGAATTTCATTCCCATGACTTATTCTAGAGGTTTGCCATCTAGAACCAGGGGTCTGAATTTCCATGGAGGTGTGCATGTCACGAGAATGTGGTGTTGTGCAATCGAGCATAGCTCTCGAAATAAATGAATGAGATGCTCCAGTATCAAAAAGAACGATTCTTGCGGATGACAATTAACAAGGAGCGCATCGAGAACGGCGTTGGGATCCTCATAGGTTTCCTCGGTTGAGACATAGTTGGCGTGGCCACGGTGGCCATTTGGTTTAGCATGGAGCACCTTTCCTGCTGGCTTACCACGGCCAACAGATTTTCCGATCTGACTGGGGTTGTTCTGGGGACACTCAGGATGTAGTGGCCCGTCTCCCAACACTTGAAGCAAGTTATCATATTGGGACGTGCGGCAGCATTAGCAGCGGGGCCTCCATAAGTCTTGGGCGGAGCGTACTGCTGGTTGGGGCGAGGCGCCTCAAAGGATGGCCTCGGGTTGAACCTGAGTGGCAGAGCAGTATTTGGAATCCAAACCCGGCGCTTCTGAGATCCAGAGCCGGATGAAGATCCAGAGTCACGGATATGCTTGCGTGAAGCTTCAAAATCAGACCGCCTGCCGCAATCGATAGCCTTATTGACTAACCCGGAAGGAGGTGCACTCATGCGAGACGGAGATCACGACGAAGCTGGGGCTAAGTCCCTTGCGGAACCTTGCACGCTTCTTGGCATCGGTAGAAACTTCTTGGGAGCATAACGCGCTAATTTCCCAAACTCACGGTACGTAAGTATCCCTTTGTCGACCTACCTTGGGTGAAATTGCGAATTCCTCCATTTTGCTATCCATGAGACCTTATGGGATGTGATGCTCACGGATAGCGGGACTATATTCAGCCCAAGTAGTAATTTGTCCAAGCTGGACGCATAGCCTCATAATTCTCCCACCAAAGGCTAGCGGGGCCTTTGAGGTGATAAGCGACAAAAGTAACCTTATCGCCTTCAGCCACGTTAGCGTAAGCAGCGACTTGCGGTTGATCTTTGCGAAGCCAATCATCCGCGTCGAGAGGCTCAACGGAATATTTGAACTTCGGTGGATCTGACTTGGCGAAGTCATTGAGTGACAAGAATCATTTCTTAGGCTGGCGTGCGGTGTTTTGCTCAATCCGCTCCAAGAGGGCGATTGGTCTCACGCTTATTGCGTTACGCTTCCGGCATAACCTCGGCCAAAGATGGCGGTTGAGGCAGATTTGCATTTCCAGCTGGCTTTAACCGCACTGCCGAGCGGCAGGATTGTTCTAGTGTTGACCATCCACGGGAACAAAACAATGGTTTAAACCAGGATGGCAGAATTTAGCAAGAAAGTGCGGAATGCAATGGATAACCGCGGAATCTTGAGAGATGTTCATCGGTATGACATGGTAATATAAAACTGCCATATATATACCAGCGGTCATACACACCATACATAGTTTAGTACAAGCCCGACGGAGTACAACTATCGTGAAAGGCGTTACATCTCATCGGAAGCATTCCAACTCCTATACATTATTTTTCTACACTACGGAATGATACACACTAAGTCATATTCCATAAGTCACGCAGACGGCGGAAATACAACTATTACAATACTAGGGATACTACTACTACTCGAACTGACTCCGTAGTAGTCCTCATAGAAGTCACCACCCAAGCACGGAAGTGGAACATGATCATCCGGAAGCAGGCGATCCTGTGGAGCTTGCGGACCAAAGGGGCTCGGATGTGGGCGTGGTCCAACAAGCGGCGGCAGACGAGGTCCACGAGGAGGAGTGATGCCTCCTACCTCACGCCACTCCATAAAGTCTGGCAGACCAGCCCATACTTGGGTACAAGTCCCTCATGTCCATGTATCCGGCTTGCACGGGCAGTGCAAACCGAGTCGAGTAGCCCGGTGATCGGCACGGGCATTAAAGAGCTCCATACGCAAAGGCCCGGTTTCCACGGTCCTTGTCTTCCGGCATCTCCGTGGTGGTGCGAAGAAGTGAGTTCTCATGGGATGCATCGCTGTACATACCTCAGAAGGTAACCATGCGCCCCGGGGAGGGATCTTTGGCATGTAGCGGAAATCGGTGTTGCCTGACAAGGCAATTCTGGCTCGAATAATAGTCATCATTGAATAGGCTGCATCTTGCACGGACATCCCAATAGTGATCCCAAGTCCATAAGAACGATTGGAGCGGTTCAGCAGCTCGGGATAAGATGGATAAATCCTGACCGTGCACGAGATATTGGCTTTGATTAAAATCCTAAACTGCTCCTCGACGGTATATTCAGGATACCATCGGTAACCGGTCTCGACCATCACCGAACCAACATTGCCGTGTGACCACACACATCAATGCAACGGGTCGACGAACCACTTGGTTACGGGGACGGGTGGCCATCTGAAAAGCACAGCCACAATGCAAAGACATTAGAATTTCTAGGAAAAATCAGGCAGCATAACATACGTAAATGCTCAAAAAAACAGATTTGAGACATTCATAATCAGATTGCAAAGCCACACAACAACATCATATCAAGGTTACGGTTCAACCGGTAGCATACCAAAATAATAGAAACTGAGGCGAGGATGTAACCAACAATCCTATAAGTTACTACGGATTAGTAACACGTGAACACGATAGAGAGAAGAGAGCCTAGTCCTATACCCACGTAGAATGAGAAGAGGATGACTCGGATCGAGGGCATAAGGTAAAGGAGTAAAAGAGCCTTACGTTCCCTCCCACAATCAATTCCCCTACATATAACTAAAGCATTTCTAGACTCAACATCGACCAGTTTGGCTTAGCGAACCTACAGGCAGCCTGCTTCCGATGCCAGCGTTGTCGAGGACCCGATTCCAAATCACATCGACCTAGCCGATAACACCTCATATCACTTTGCGGCCTCACGCGACGGTATTCCCACAGGTGTCGCCTTACCATGGCCCGGGACCGTTTGCGTCTTTTGGCTCACGTATATAGCGATGTCGCTAGCATCCATATGATAAAGAACCCGGGCCGACATGGCTAGTCGTGAACCCAAAGCGGCACTAACCTATGGGGACAGGCATACATGAATCACATCGAGCATGTCGGTCATCAACGTACAGATTCGGGCTGTAGCACTTTGGGCTATGAGGACTCCGGTGAACCGGCTGTAGCGAGCTAGGCGGGACTCGAATAACACCGTCGACATTTCCCGAAGGAACGGACATAGAACGATGTGAAACACATGTCGGCCGATCAAGTGTCCAAGCGGTAGTCTTTGGGCTAGCAGGACTCGTGTGAACCGGGCTGTAGCGGACTACTATCGCTCGGAAGCACGAGACTACATTTCCCCATATGAGAGGCTGCCAAGGATAAACAACTAGTTTGTCGGATCCCACTCATACCAAGCATTTCAATCATACACATAATATGCCCGATATGAGTAAATACAACAAGGCATCACAACAAAACTCTACAACTCAAAGTACTTTATTTAGAAGGCTCGAGGAGCCATACATGCTATATCCATACAGGTAGGGGTCACATGACCCAACACTCAAGTCATACAACATACAAGCACATGCGGAAGCAAACTAGTCTGAGTACAGGACTATAAAAAGAAAAGAAGGCTTGTTGAAGCCTTTCTATCTCTGATGGCCCTTCACAAGCCTTGGATCACCACAGGGTGGCTAGTTCACTTTCGTCGATGTCAAGGTCTACATAGAACCCATCGGAAGGGCGGTGTTGTCGTCTGAAAAAACATTAATTAAGCAAACATGAGTACGTAGGTACTCGGCCAAGTCTTACCACAGAATCCTATCATACATGCACATTCTCAAGAAGGTGGTGGAGTTATTTGCAAGACAAGCCAGCCTTTGACTCTTGGCTAAGCTATCCCACGTGACACCACTTGAAAAGCATTTGTCGCTTTAATGAGTCCACTAATCACCATCACAATACTCCACCGTGGATCCTCTCTCGTCATCCCACGAGAGGGCCATCCTTGATACTCACACTTATCTTGAGGCTTTTAGTAGTATCCATTTACTTGTCTATGAACCGATATAGGTAACCCAGAAGTCCTTCTCCGTGGACACGACTATTCGAATAGATCATATTAACCTGCAGGGTGTACTTCTTCACACACACTCTCACCACTTACCGCCGTTTACACGACATGTACTCTAAGCAACCTTCAAACGGAAGCCCAACGTGGGTGTCGGCCACAGCCTACCTAAACACACAAGTCCCAAGTCCAGTTTATCGCCTATTCGGGTTCCATCCGCGGGGAGTCGGCCGAGGTTTCCCACTCTGCCCCGAACGATGTGTACAGGGTTCCCGAGACACCAAGCAGGCGAATCGGTACATCAGACCCACGGTGCCTACCGCAACACAAACCACCCCTACGGTCAGCGTTATGCGGCGGCCCCAAAGATGCTACAAACACCAGAAACTACTTTGCAATTCCCGGACTGAGGACAAGAGTGGTTAAGAAGCCGAGAGGGTCAATTAAGGATCCCAATGCGTGGTAGTAACTGTTTCATGGATCACAAACACAGATCTCAGTTCTTAGGGACGGCTTCAATGAAACAACCCACCATGTACTCCTACATGGCCTCTCATCGATACCTTTACCAAAACGTGTTCAACACTTTCACTCTTGAACCCGACACAACCTTTCACTCCAGTTCATCATCCCGATGAACCGCACGGACACAACTCTAAGCATAGCAAGCATAGCATGGTAGGAATCATAAACATGGCTCAATCAACTCCTACACATACTAGTGGGTTTCATCTGAATTCTCGTGGCAATGACAGTCATGCAAAGGAAGTGGGTTCAACTACCGCAAAGACACAACAGCTTTGAATCGCGTTGTCTTAATGCGATAAAACAAGAGCGAAGCGAGAACATGGGTTTGTATCGGAATGATCAATGGGTTGCTTGCACGATGGAGTGGTGGTAGGATACCGCCTTCGCAGACGGATAGTCGGGATTATCCTGAGGCGTAACCTATCACGAAAGACATACCGAAAATAAACACACATGGCAATATGCAACAATATGATGCATGCTATGACATGGCAATATGGATGTGTGTTGGCCTAATGCAAATTTGAAACAAAGGATGAACTCATTTGAATCAAAGATTCAAATGCTAGCTCATTTAAAATAGTCCTAAAGGTGTAATATCTTATTCTGCTTAAACAGCAAGGTTAACTTGTTTTTATCATGCATGAAACCTGTACCAATGGATAGAATGGATTTTCTGATAATTTTTCATATATAGATCTTTGCATTTGGAGTTACTGATTAAAAGTTATGAATATTTGAAGTTTGAATTACATTACAGAATTTCCTATATTAGAATAAATCCGAAGAATTGATTTATTGCGTCGACCATGCGTCGACATGACGTCGTGGTCAGCAATGACGTCGAGTCAAACCTGACTATGGGTCGAGGGTGTCAGGGTAATTAGTTTACTTAAAGTTTAATTAAAACTAAACCTATTTAGTTAGCAGGGCTGGGCCCCACCTGTCATTGACTCATCAGAGTCAACTAGGGCCCACCGTGGTCAAAGTCCACGTCGGCTGCACCGGCGTCTAGCCGCCGGCGAGCCAGCGGCGGAAGTGCGTTGGCCATTCAGCGACCAAACGAGCATGCAGAGGGTGGCTATGGGTATTTGGGTTGAGCCGCAGCTCTTGGTGGAGTGGGTTGGGGTCAGGCGGCGGAATCGGCGCGGCGACGACCTAGGCGGCCGCCGGAGTTCGGCCGAAGGCGAACTCGAGGCTAGAGGGGTCGGTGAGGTGCGGGGAGTGCACGGTTAGACTCTATGCGACGTGGTGAGTGTGATGGACACCAAGAGGTGGACGGAGGGTGACCGGAGCACGTCGGCTGACGAGCTCCCATGGGCGGTGGGTGCGGTTGAGCTCCGGAGGTCACTACACAGCTTCGGGAGCAAGAAAGGAAGGGAGGGGGAGATGGCTAAGCTCACAGGGAACTCGGAGGAGCACTCGGTGCGGTCGGGGACGGGCCGGAGCGGCGACGGCGTTGAAGGGGATCTCCGGCGACGGTGGACTCGGGCGAGGTCGGTGCGGTCGGCTCGGGCTACTCGAGCACGCGGGGCTCGGCTAGCTCGACGAAGATGAGGCGGTGGAGCTCCTGGACACGGTGAGGAGGAGCACGGACGGCGGGGAGCACGTCTACGGCGATGGTGCGGCGGCGGTGGCGTCGGCCATGGCGGGAGCGCGAGAGAGGAGCCGGGAGGAGCGGAGGTGTCCGGGGTTCGGGGAGAGAGGGAGAAGCAGTCCACGTCGCTGGGCTGGGCGAGGGAGCGGCGAGGCGGCGATCAGTGCGTGGCACCCATGCGGTGCTTCGCCGATGAGCACCTAACTGCCTGCTGGCCGAGCCATGGAGCTCATTGGCCAGGCTGTTCTGGGCTGGGCAGCGGTCTTGTGAGTAGGTGGCGCCAGGAGTAAGTGTTTCCTTCCTGTTTTTCTTTTTCTATTTTTCTGCAACTTTGTGGAGTTTTTAAAATACTAAAACAGTTCCAAAATTCACCAAACTGCTCCTGGTCCATTGTTGGAATATTTCCAGCATGAAACATTTTAGTTTGGCAATATTTGGGCATTTGAAATATTTTATATAATTTGAAATGCTCAAACTCAAATAGATTTAATTCAAAGACCTTTGGATGCCTAGAAAATGGTGCACCACTTTTGGCAGAGGCTCTGAACCAAAGCAAAGATGATGAACATTTTGAAGGGCATTTCAGGTTCATTGAAATAATTTTTAGTAAACCCTAGTTGAATTAAGAGGGGTTCTGGGGGTTTCCTGTCTTCCCCATTTCAAATTCAAATGAAATTTAAACATGATGAACACACTAATGCATGGTCTAACTGGGATGTGACAGCCTTGCCTTGATTTCTCCGCTCCTCGCGAGGCAGCCCGGTGAGGCCGCTCCTGCGGAGGTCTTGCGTCGTCCGCCTCACGAGGCTTGGCCCCTCGCGAGGGTCTTGAATGTCTCATTGATGAAGATGGGCCGTACAGGCCTGCTAGCATAGCCACGTCGTGGGCCGCAGGCAGGCAAGTCTGGGGACCCCCATTCCCAGAACGCCGACAGTAGCCCCCGGGCCCATGGCGCGCTCGGGCTTGGCTTCAAGGCGAAGCCAAAGGTCAATTGTAGAGCACCGCAGGCCCCAAAAGCCTGCGGCCTCGGTTGATGCATGGCGGTCGATTGGACGTGGGCGTCTCCGCTCCTCCAGGCCGCCTTGAAATTCGCCTGGCTATGCGGACCCCGCAACCTACAGAGTTATTCTTCCATCGCCCACGCCTTGCTTCCCCAATCCCTCTGCTTTCTCGAGACTCTGCTCCTCCTCTCCAATCTGACCTGCATTTTGCTTGTTTTGTCGCCATGGCGCCGAAACAAGAAGACAAGGGGACATCCAGTCTTCGCCAAGCGCGCCTCCGGCCGTCCAGCCTGCGGTTGGCCGATCCTTGGTGCTCAACAACGAGGCCATGGACAAGGTGCGTCCAATGCTCGCCTCCAGCTTCAACGAGTGGGGGGAGACGGTAGCCTGGCCTGCATCTCGCACTTGCATTGCCCGGGCATCCACCGAGGTCCCAATCTTCATCGATGCCCTTTGGGCTGGACTGATTCCTCCTTTCTCCCTCTTCTTCAACGCGGTGCTTGAGCATTATCAGATCCACATGCTGCATCTCGATTCTCAATCCGTGACTCTCCTTTCCGCCTTTGCCTTTGTGTGTGAAGCCATGGTGGGCATCTGAAAGCACAAGTGCTCCCTCGGTGGTTTTGGTAATTAATGTCAACATATCTCTTGTTGGACTAACACTTTTATCTAGTATGTTTCAGACAAGTTCAACAATGGAGTGGCATGGACTAGAGGATGTGGAACCCCTTCAAGATGCTAAGGACAAAGGATTGTCTCAAGCTTCAAGATCAAGACTCTACATTTTCTATTTTAGTGATCCAAGATCACATTGAGTCTATAGGAAAAGCCAATACTATCAAGAGGGGATGAGGTGTTTCTTAATGGCTTGCTTGCTCAAAGTGCTTAGTGATATGCTCCAAAGCCCTCAACTACTTTCCCACATCCACATATGTCCTAAACCCAAAGTCTAACTCGGCCCACCGATTCTTTCTATCTGGCGCCACCGAGTTCAGATATCTTAGCCACTGCCACAAACCCTAGGCAAATCGGTCTCACAGATAGGGATCTCGGTCTCACTGAGATGGGATTGTTATCTCACTGTGTATGTCCATTACCAAAATCAGTAATCGGTACTACCGGGATTACAATGCAAGCTCTCTGGTTAGCTTATTACCAAAATTGGTCCCACCGAGTTTGTGTAATCGGTCTCACCGAGTTTGCCTGGCCAACTCTTTGGTTAGCTTATTACCAAAATCGGTCCAACCGAGTTTGTGTAATCGGTCTCACCGAGATTACGTTATGCCCTAACCCTAACCATATCGGTCCTACCGAGTTGCATGTCGGTCCCACCGAAAATCCTAACGGTCACTAGATTTGCTAAATCGGTCCGACTGAGTTTCTCAATTCGGTCCCATCGAGATTGGTAAATTGTGTGTAACGGTTAGTTTTTGTGTGGAGGCTATATATACCCCTCCACCCACTCTTCATTCGTGGAGAGAGCCATCAGAACAAACCTACACTTCCAATACACATTTTACGAGAGAGAACCACCTACCCTTGTGTTGAGGCCAAGATATTCCATTCCTACCCTATGAATCTTGATCTCTAGCCTTCCCCAAGTTGCTTTCCACTCAAATCTTCTTTCCACCAAATCCAAATCCTGCGAGAGGGAGTTGAGTGTTGGGGAGACTATCATTTGAAGCACAAGAGCAAGGAGTTCATCATCAACACACCATTTGTTACTTCTTGGAGAGTGGTGTTTCCTAGAGTGGCTAGGTGTCACTTGGGAGCCTCCAACAAGATTGTGGAGTTGAACCAAGGAGTTTGTAAGGGCAAGGAGATCGCCTACTTCGTGAAGATCTACCACTAGTGAGGCAAGTCCTTCGTTGGCGACGACCATGGTGGGATAGACAAGGTTGCTTCTTTGTGGACCCTTCGTGTGTGGAGCCCTCCGTGGACTCGCGCAACCGTTACCCTTCGTGGGTTGAAGTCTCCATCAACGTGGATGTACGATTGCACCACCTATCGGAACCACGACAAAAACATCCGTGTCTCCAATTGCGTTTGAATCCTCCAAACCCTTCCCTTTACATTCTTGCAAGTTGCATGCTATACTTTCCGTTGCTCATATAATCTTTGAATGCTTGCTTGAATTATGTATTGTGATTGATAAACTTGTGCCAAAACTCCACTTGAACTTAAAAAGTTAAAAACTGTAACTTTCTGTACTTAGTGTCTAATCACCCCCCCCCCCTCTAGACACCTCTTCTCGATCCTTTCAGCATCGCTCCTTCTGTGGCCCTCCTCCGCCATTTCTTCTCATTGCATCTGACTGACCCTCAGCAAAGCTCAGGGTGCGTGAGCTTCCCGACCGTGGCCGCGACGGCAGGCGCGGGGATCGACTTCGAGCTTCCTCCATCCACGAGTGAGTTTCGGACACGGTGGGTGTTTGTCGACGCCGATGTGCTCAGCCCCCTGCTCCACGCCCCGTCAGCGCCTGCCGTTTCCCACTCCGGTTGGGGCCACGAGAGGCTCTCGAGCCCCCGTCTTGTCCGAGTCTAGCTCAGGCTAAGGAGGCTGAAGGACCGCGGCGTGACCGCGCCGATGGTGGTGAAGGAGTTCGTCAAGCGCCGGGTTGCTCCGCTTCAGCGCCATTCTCGCCCGATGTGGACCTTTTCAGGAGTCCAGGATCCCCCTTGGGACGCAGCAGACGGTGCTCAAGGTCCTGACATGTGTCCCTTCACGGGATGACTTGCCTGAGAAGAACTGTCTGCTGTACTGCTGCAAGAACAAGGATGAATTTGCAGGGAGCATGCCTCCCTTTGACGAGTGGGGACTGCGTCCGGACGGCCTGGTGGGGTCCTGCGAGAACCCTGTCAGCATGGTTCCCTTCTTTGTTGCTGGCTCCGAGCCCGTGCCGAATGTGGGTCCAGGGGGATGAGCGCCGCCAAAGGCTGGCAGCACAACTCGGGGCGTAGTCCTCACGAACCCATGATTCTGGGACGTCGGCCGCTGAGATGACGCAGCATGTGGCTCCCGAGGCCGAAACTCCCGAGGCCTCGGGAGGTCGCGGTGAGGCGGCACCCAACTGTTCTCGGCAGCTAGGCACCCCTGAAGTTGCTCCCTCAAACACTTCTTCGACTGCACCCTGTACTGGCCGCCACGTTCAGCGCTTCGGTCGGCTTTGTGTGGACTTCGAGGAACTCCACAAGAGGAAAGGATCTCCGAGCGGCAGCGGTATCTTCGGGCCGTTGAAGCAACGAAAGTACATCGCTGTTGACGAGTAAGTACTGCACCTTCTGATTTCTTGATTGCCGCTTTCATCCCTGACGCTGGCTCTTCAGGACCCCTTCTGCCAGGGCCGTTGAGTCCCCCGAGAAGCAATCCCCGCCTTCCTCGGCACCTTCGTCGGCCTTGAGCATCCCGAGCCTGCATGCCCCGCCTGGAACTAGGCCGGCCGAGGGGGTGCGCTCGCCTTTATGGTGCCTTGAATCTGCGGCTCCGTCGCCCTTCCTCCACGGCATGGCTTGGAGCTTGGCGGGTGTTCCCCGGACTCCTCCTCTGGTCATGGACAGCAGCTGGTTGGTTTCGGTCTTCAGCTCCTCCTCAAGCAGCGGGTCCTGACCGGCCGGGGCCCCTCGTGAGGACGGGCTGGCACCTGGAGCGGCACCAGCCCCCAGCCCCTGCTGAGAGGGGGTGCGCCGCTCCACGTCCCGCCTGCAGCCCCCGTGGCGGAGGACGAGGTGGGCCATGCATTGGAGTTCGAGCGTGGGAGGAGCACCGTTCGTCATGAGCTCTTCCAGGAGGCGATAGGCACGATGAGCCGATTGGTGAAGAACTTGCGGGTGTCGACTCGCGCCTTGAGGCGAAGGGTCTTCGGCGGGTGGAGGAACAGCGTAAGCTGAGGGTGGCCATCAACCTTGGCCGCTACCAGCGTGATCTTGATAATGCGAAGGCCGAGGCGTCCCTCAAGGTTTCCCATGAGGCTTGCTCCCGAGCCTTGGAGGAGGCTCGTGAGGCTGACCACCGTCGCGAGGCTGCGGAGAAGCGCGCATGGGAGCTCCACGCTTGGAGCGCGTTCCTAGAACAGTGGGTGGAGGCGCGCAAGGCTGCCCTTGCATCGCTGAGGGGGACGCCCACCGAGGAAGAAGAGATCCGGAGGCGCGAGGAGGCGCTGGCTCTGGAGTGCGTGGAACGTAGCCTCTAGCTTGAGCAGCTGGAGACAAGGGAGCGTCAAGTTGCTCAAGCGGAAGATGCTGTCGGGGCTCACGAGGCCAAGGTTTAGGAGGAAGTCGACCGCCGGGTGGCTGAGGTTCGCGCGGATCTTGAGGGTTGGCAAAACCTGAAGCTGAAGCTTCCGGGGACTGAGATAGCGGGCAGGATTGCTGCTCTTAGGCCCAGGTTAGATGAGGCGGAGAGGTGTGGGGAGGTCACGGCTGCCGCCCAGGTCACGGCGCAGGAGGACTTGGCCTCCGCCCGCGCCGAGCTGCTTTCTCTTCAGAAACGATTTGATGATGCCGAGGCCGTCACGCGGCAAAACAGGGAGGTAGTGCTTCAACGGCGGACGCTGGAGAGCGAGCGCGCCCCCATGCTTCAAGACCTCTAGAACAGGGCTAATACCGCCCTGGGGTACATCCATGACGAGAATGCACCGCACCCCCACTCGATTGACTACGCCAGTCACCTGAGCTTCTTCACCAACATGGTGACGCGCCTGGAAGCCCGGTCTGATAGGTCTCGCCAGCTTGTGGAAGAGAGAAGCTTGGGCCTGCTCGGGCGCGCGTTCTCCCGTGTCTTCAGCCATCTTCGGAACTCCTTCCCGACTTTGACTTCGACGCCGCCATCGCCCCTGTACTGTGGGCCATCCTTGGTGACCTGGTGCGGTGGGTGGAGGACAACGTGGACGCGCTGGTCAGGGCCTTCACCTCCAAAGACGAAGCGGTGGTAGTCCCGGCAGAGGAAGGTGACGTGGTCAACGACGGCGATGGTGGCGTCGCCGAGGGCGGCGACGATGTCGGCGAAGACGGCGACGACGCGAGTGACGCGTCCGAAGGTGATGTGGCGAGCGACATATCTGGCTGATCCCATGTTCCCCTGCTGTTTTGTCCTGTATGCAAAAACTCGGGCATGGCCCCAAAAGATCGTGAGAGCATTTTGAGAGGGGGAGCCCCTCATGTAAACAAATCGCTGCCTTCATTCTCTTATGTCAAACCGAGTGTGCGTCTTTGCGAAACCGTAAATCTGGTGGCAAGTTCCCATCCTGGCTTACCTTAGTCGGGGCGGGTCACGAACTGAACCGTGGGGTCATGAGCTTTCGGGACACCGGGAGAGCCCGTCAATCCACCCAAGGAGGCCTCGTGAGAGGCGAGCACCATCTGTGGCGTTAGCGCTTGCTTGGCACACGTGTGCCTCGCCCAATCTAGCTCGCGAGGGGCCCTTGAGTGGAAGGCGTGGTGCACGAGTCCAAAATAAGGCAAGAACCAGAAAATGAGAAATCGCTCCGAACGAGAAAAGGCACCCCCCAGCGCGCATCAATGAAAACTCAAGCTCAACTTAAATCCAAATCCAAAGGGCAAGGCTACAAAAAAGGGATTCAAAGCAAATGGCCGCGTCCGGCACCTAATCTAGTCTTCTTGTCTTCAAGTCTTCTCACCAGCGCGGAGCTAAGTGCTGCCACTAGGCGTGGGAGGGAGCCCCGAGGCCCGACGGTGGCTCTCTGGAGACTCCGGGGCGTGTACAGCCCCACTCATTATTACGTGAGAGTTTCACGGGCGGTGATCTTCACAGGCACTGGGCCTTGCTTCATATCGCTAGACGAGGGCCCTGCCTTGCGCCGCCCTCGACCACCTTTGAGCCGACCGGCAGCCAGGACGACACAAAGGGGGGGGAGGGGACCCGAAAGCTGCGCCCTCGTCGACCACGGGTCCTCTGCCGGGGGTAGGCTTTCCAGCACCTCCCCAGCAGAGGGACTACCTCCCAGGGGGCCTTGCTCCGTGCGACGTGGCGAGGGATCTGGCTCCCGGCTTCTCTCCAGCTGCCCCCAGCGCGATCCTCCTGGCGGGAGGGAGGCCGCCGAGCTGGGGCCGCCGGCTGCTGTGGTGACCTGATTCTCCTGCGACCCATGGTTAGTGTAAGCTTGCTCCTAAGGGATTAGTGGTACCCAGTATCTGTTCTCGATGGCGCGGTTGGCGGGGTTCTCCAGCAGCTCCTA
Source organism: Aegilops bicornis (assembly GCA_021605145.1). Classification (NCBI taxonomy): domain Eukaryota; kingdom Viridiplantae; phylum Streptophyta; class Magnoliopsida; order Poales; family Poaceae; genus Aegilops; species Aegilops bicornis. Next base: position 287,263,152 of record CM038674.1, on the reverse strand, counting down.
GAAGGCTTCAGCTCCCAATGCCTCCTCCTCCCAACCTGGCCCGAGGAACGAGCCAGGGTCGTCCTCCGGCGTGTACTCCTGGTCCATCATGCGGGGCACATAGGCTTCTGGGGCTGTCACCCCAAACACCTCGCTGTAGTGCCCCACACTCCACGTCGCCCAGCCCAGCGCAGCGTCCTGAGGATGATAGCGCGACGCCTCGCTGGGGCCATGGGGGGCACGCTCGTTCCCATGCTCATGGGAGGCGACGTGGGGGAAACCGGGCCCCCGGCGCCGCCGGCCGTCCTGGTGTCGATGAAGCCCCCACGCGCTCCCGAGGGCGTGTGGTTGCAGCGAGGCCCATCGTGAGGTCCAGTAGAAGCCCGAGAAGGGAGCAGATAGCAGAAAGGCGGCACTCCCCCCGCCGCCGCATCCATCAGCTCAGCGACACGTTCCAGCAGTGCGTCACAGCCGCTGTCCATCAGCCGGCACCGCAGCAGCTCCCGCACCACCGTGAGCGTGGCCCGCATGTTCGCCTGCTCCCATCGGGTGTGTGGCGTCGTTGCTGCCGTGTGGCTTGCGGCCCTTGCAGCGGCTCGCGCTTGTCGTGGAGTGAGGGTGGACGACGCCTGGCCACGCCGCCCGTGCCCCGCAGTGTTAGGCGGCGCTCGTGCCGCCTGGAGCGCGGGGTTGAGGTCTTCATGGGCAGGTGGCGCCGCCCGGGCTGGCCAGGCTGCCCAGCGGTTGGAGTCGGCCCTTGGGTCGGTGGACATCGGGGCCGCAGAGCATCGGCGGGTTGATCGGCGGGGAAGAGGCACCGACGCACCCCTACCTGGCACGCCAAATGTCGGATCACGGGTTCCGGCAAAACCCGAACACTGGGGTGCATGCAGAGATTTCCTCTCTACCGATCTATGCCCTAGCTCGCTAAGATCTCGCGGACGAACTCGACGAACTCACAACACAAAGACACGAGGTTTATACTGTTTCGGGCCATCATTGTGGTGTGATACCCTACTCCAGTGTGGTTGTGGTGGATTGCCTCTTGGGCTAATGACGAACAATACAAAGGGAAGAACAGCCTCCTGAGCTATCCGATGAGATGCCTCTCAATGAGCTATCCGATGCCCTCTACCGTGGTGGCTAGTTCTACTTATATAGGCCCTGGTCCTCTCCCCAAATATTGAGTGGGAAGGGAGCCAACAATGGCCAATTTGAAAGGGGACATCTAGTATAGCTTATCCTGACAAAAGCGGTCTTCGCCTGCAAAAGGCTCTGGTGCTGACGCCGTCTTGGGCTCCATGGTGACCTCCGTCCTGTCGTCCTGCTGGTCTTCGTCTCGTTGCACTGATATGGAAACCTTTGCTTGATGCCTCGGTACTCCGTGCCTGCGCTTGCCTCCTTAGCACCAAAGAGGAAACCAGGACGCTGCGCGCGCTGGCTCCCGCCTGATCTTGATCATCATGGCTCACGTCACGAGAGCCTCGCAAGGTTTGCCTTGCCTTGATTTCTCCGCTCCTCGCGAGGCAGCCCGGTGAGGCCGCTCCTGAGGAGGTCTTGCGTCGTCCGCCTCGCGAGGCTTGGCCCCTTGCGAGGGTCTTGAATGTCTCGTTGATGAAGATGGGCCGTACATGCCAGCTAGCGTAGCCATGCCGTGGGCCGTAGGTAGGCAAGTCTGGGGACCCCCGTTCCCAGAACGCCAACAGTCAGCCACGGGGGCGTGTAGATAGGATCCTCCTAGGTTCTTATATTTTGTTCCCTGCGAGGAATCAAGAAGTACCCCGTGGGGGCGTGTAAAGGGTTTGTAATGTCTGTTGTTGATATTATCCTGATTATGGAACCCTGTGAACGCAAGTCCTGTTTAGGCTCGGTCTTCCCTTTCCAACCTCGCAACAGCTTGTTGCTCTATGCTAACAGCTCCTGGTCCCCAGGAAAGCTTCAGCCGTCGCTGGTATGCCAGGTCGCGTGTCGTGGTCAAGGCCAGGAGGTGAGCGGCTCGAGGTCCAGTAAGAGCTCCTGGGACGCGATGCTCAGGGGGTCCCCCTTAGCGCTCATGCAGCCGTGGTAAGGTAAGAAAGGGAGGCGGCGTTGCCGTAACAGGATTGCGGCGAGCACGACTCTCAGGCTCCAACAATTAGCTGGTCTGAGTGCGGGACTTATCTTGTTGATTCCGGGTTGATTCCTTGTGATGCGCCAGGCTCGTGTGCAGGCGCCCGCAACGTAGATAGGTCTGGCCCATATGAGTCCCCCCCTCTCACATGCTCTCCTTCATGCTCTACGTCCTCAGGTCCCGTCCCTCGAGCGGGCTCAGCCGCCGCTAGTATACCAGGTCGCATGCCGTGGTCAAGGCCAGGGGGTGAGGTCTGGAGAGCTAGTAAGAGCTCCTGAGTCGCGATGCTCAGGAGCCCCCCTTTTAACGCGCAAGCGGATTACATGGAAGAAGTGGGAGCTCGCGGCGCCACCTGCTGCTGTCCACATGAGATTTCTGCAAGCCAGCACAAGGAGGAACACGGTCTGCCATTATGGTTGCCAGCCTGCCCTTTGGTTGCTCCATGAGAAATGAAGGCACCGAGGGCTGGTGAGGTGGCGATGTGCGGGCGTGCATGAGCGAGCCCGACGCTCAGATTTGTCGATGTGGCAGGGACGGACCCGTGCACCAGCGTCGTGCCGGCGTGCGTAGCCCCCGTGGTGGGTGATGATCGAGCAGGAAATAGTCATAGGCAGGTTAGGCATGGAAAGCATACTGACTTAAGTAAATGCGAGGGAGATACACGCCACCGGGTCTGGCCTGAGCGGCTTGGGGATGATGCAGCCCGAGGGGCGCCCCCAACAAGGTAAGCTAAAGACATAAAAGGGATACATGCCACAGGGACAGACCCACGCGGCCTGGGAATGATGCAGCCCGAGGGGCGCTCCCAGCTAAATGAACTTGGAAAATGTCACCTGGTTCTGTTGACGAAGGAGAGTTGAGGCAGCTGAAGGTACGCGGTGAAGGGGTTGCTCCTCATGAGCCGCCGGGGTCCTGAGCCTCGGGAGGCTCTGGGGGTCCAGGTGGTTCCATGAGGATCATCTCCATCTCTGTCAGGACGGCGTGGTGCTCGCCTCTGAGCCGCCAGATGCTCTGCAGGTTGCAGCGATAGGCGGCGCCACGCCAAGAGGGCCAAAGAGCATGCGAACATAGCCGTGAGGTGGTCCTCGCGGCGTCCCACGCACGGGCGAGAAAAGCTCCCCGAGAGGCGGCCCCTGTTGAGCCCCTCGGGACGCCGATGCAGACGCTGCATCCCAAGATCCTTGCCTGGATGGGGAGCTGCACCTGGTGAGCGGCGGTCGCCGCGCATGGCCCTCGCGTCTTGCAGTTCCTGAGTGCTCTTGGTGATGAACTCCTGAGCGGTAGGCACTCCTCGCCCTGTGTCCTCCTGAGGGAAACATAGCATCGCGGTTATTTAGTATGTCATTGAGTGATACTTCGGAGGCCACCGTAATCGAACACTCTTAAAATTAGTGTCGTAGCTTCCGGGATGTGATGAACACCGCGTATGCTATTTTTTGATAGTGTGGGTATCAGGATTTGCATGGGGTTAGGACCGTGGACACGTAGTAGACCGGCTTCTGGAGCGGGTAGTTGTGTCCGTCGGCCCCTCGTTCGACGTCGAGCACCGCGCTTACGACTTGATGCATTGCAGCTATGTACAACAGCATAGGTTCGTCGATCTTCGGCGCTGTTAACACTGGATTACTGGCCAATAAGGTCTTTATTTCATCCAGTCCAGCCGCGGCTGCCTCCGTTCATCTGAAGTGTTCGATGCGCCAAGAAGGCGATAGAGCGGTAGTGCCTTTTCTCCTAAGCAGGAGATAAAGCGGTGAGAGCAGCCACGCATCCGGCTAGCTTTTGGATGTGCTTGAGGTCTGTTGGTATAGCCAATCGTGATGTGAGCTTCGGATTTTGCGGATTCGCCTCAATTCCTCTGTTGGAAACGATGAAGCCCAGTAGTTTCCACGATGGGACGCCAGAAGACGCACTTTTCGGATTCAACCCGATGTCGTATGTCCGGAGGTTTTGAATGTGAGTCTCGGGTCATCTATCGTGGTTTCGACGTGTCTAGTTTTTATGACCACGTCGTCCACATATGCTTCTACTGCTTTTGCCGATTTGTTTTTCTGGCATGTTTGAATCATGCGTTGATAGGTTGCGCCCGGCATTCTTGAGCCGAAGGGCATAGTGTTGAAGCAAAAAGGGCCATATGGCGTTATAAAAGCTGTTGCAGCTTGGTCAGACTCTGCCATCTTTATTTGATGGTATCCAGAGTATGCGTCGAGAAAACACAGCGAGTCATGTACTGTTGTGGCATCGATGATTTGATCGATGCGAGGGAGGGGAAAGGGATCCTTGGGCAAGCCTTATTGAGGTCTTTGAAGTCAACGCATAGGCGTCAGGATTTGTCCTTCTTTGGTACCATCACCAAATTTGCCAGCCACTCCGGATGTTTGATATCTCTGATGAATCCGGTCTCGAGTAACTTGGCTAACTCTTCCCCCATTGCCCGCCGTTTGGGCTCTGAGAATCGCCTTAGGGTTTGCTTGGCTGGTTTATATCCTTTTAGAATATTGAGGCTGTGTTCGCCAGTCTGCGCGGGATGCCTGGCATATCCGATGGGTGCCAGGCAAAAATGTCCCAATTCTCGCGTAAGAAATCTCGCAGTGCGGTGTCAATCGCGGGACTCAGCTGTGTCCCGATGGAAGCTGTCTTCGTGGGGTCCGTTGGATGGACTTGGAATTTGATTATCTCGTCTACAGGTTTAAATGAGGTGGACTTGGGTCGCTTGTCTAGTATCACATCGTCCCTATCCACGGTAGCCCGCAATGTTGCCAACTCTTCGGCTGCTAGGGCCTCGGATAGTGCCTCCTGGGCTAGTGTTGTGGTTTTATTTTCGACGCGAAGTGTGACGTCTGGGTCACTGGCTAGAGTGATGATTCCATTGGGCCCGGGCATTTTAAGCTTCATATACCCGTAATGAGGTATAGCTTGAAAGCTTGCAAACGCGTCCCGCCCTAAAAGGGTGTGGTATCCACTGCTAAAGGGGGCTACTTGGAATGTGATTTCTTCGGACCTATAATTATCCGGGGTGCCGAACACTACGTCAAGTGTGATTTTTCCCGCACACCGTGCTTCCCGACTAGGGATAATTCCCCTGAAGGTTGTACCGCTTTGTTCAATACGGCCTTTGTCAATTTCCATCTTGCTGAGTGTCTCTTCATAGATCAGATTTAATCCGCTTCCACCGTCCATGAGCACTTTGGTGAGCCGAAATCCGTCCATGATTGGGCTAAGAACCAGAGCGGCCGGCGCCCGGACAGTCCGGGATCGAGGTTCGTCACTGGCGTTAAAAGTTCTAGCAGTGTCGTTCCAAGGGTTTATTTTCGCCACATGGTAAATTTCAGCAGAGCTTCGACGAGCTCGCTTGCGCCTATTGTTCGAGGCAAAAGTCTCGAAGATTGTTAGTACTGTATTGTGTTCGCTGGCAGGACGTTGTCCCGTTGTGTGGCCCATAAGAAGATCCTCGCCACTTTTTGCCACCTGCCGGAGTATCCGACATGCCTTAAGGCTATGAGTAGGTGGTGTATCCGAAGTGTTGTGGAGCTTACATGGCCCGTCGAGCCAATCTTCCAATACGGATCTCTGCCCCTGAGTGGGCTTCGGTTTCTTGGGGATTGGGTCGGACGACTTATGAGAGTCTGTCCGTTTAGTTCGGACAAAGGTTTTGGCGAGAGCAGTACTATCCCAAAATTCTGTTCGGGTCTTCCAAGAGCTCTCCATCGCACAGTACTTCCGTACTATGGTTGCCAAGTCCGAGAAGCGTACTATGTCGCGGCGGCTTATAGCATTGAGGAGTCCTTCGTCCGTGCAGTTTTTGCAAAAAAGTGAGACCATGTCCTCTTCGCCGCAATCCTTGACCTTGTTAAGCGCAAGGAGGAATCTGGCCAAGTAGCGATGTACGGTTTCCTGGGGCTCTTGCCTGATGCGGGAGAGACAGTTTAGGTCTAGCCTAAAGTTCAGATTTTTATCCGATCTAATGCCCAAGGGCGCGGGCGGTCCCGAGCTAAACAACTCAGGATCTGGGGTGCCCAATCTCTTCGACCCGATGCCTGATTCTAAGTCCGGGACCTGGGTCAGGTTTTCCTTTGAGCAGGTATTTGACTCAAGGAGTTCGGTGATCCGAATACAGCTTGTCCTCAAAGTTGAGGGGCAATCCGCGTGTGGTTCCTCCACTATCGCTATCTCGTGGGTGGCCGGCGGGGACCTGATGTCCCTCGGGTCGGGTTTAAGCCCAATCCGGTCATAGTCTGTAGCGACTCCCAGAGCGGCGATGCGATCCAAGAGTTCGTTAAGGGAGGAGAGCTCCATTGGATCCATATGTTCGGCAAATTCCGAACTGACGCGGAGGTTATGATCGACGGCCCGAGAAGTCATCGTCGGCGCCACCGCCGATGGGGCGGCCATGATAAAGCCACTGGCGAGGCCCGGCCTCTGTACCAGATCCCCCTCTAAAGTAATGTTGTCTTTGACGATAAGATGAGCCATCGAGCCTGACAGTGACGGCACAGAGGAACTCTCAATGAAAGCACCAATGTCGGTGTCAAAACCGGCGGATCTCAGGTAGGGGGTCCCGATCTGTACGTCAAGGCTGATGGTAACAAGAAGTAAGGGACACAGATGTTTACCCAGGTTCGGGCCCTCTCGATGGAGGTAAAAGCCTACTTCCTGCTTGATTAATATTGATGATATGGGTAGTACAAGAGTAGATCTACCACGAGATCGTAGAGGCTAAACCCAAAGAGCTAGCCTATGATGGTATGATTGTAATTGTGATCGGCCTTTTAAGGACCAACCTCTCCGGTTTATATAGACACCGGAGAGGGCTAGGGTTTACATGGAGTCGATTACAAGTAAGGAAATATAATATCCGGATCGCCAAGCTTGCCTTCCACTCCAAGGAAAGTCCCATCCGGACACGGGCCGGAGTCTTGAGTCTTGTATCTTTACGCTTCAATAGTCCGGACGTCGTATATAGTCCGGCTGTCCGGATACCCCTTAAACCAGGACTCCCTCATCGGGTGACTCATTGGTGACACGATAGGTGTTTCAGATGGATGACAAGGCCAAAGGCCCAGAAGGCCGGCTCATGTTATGGTGGGCCGGCTTAAGAGGAAAGGCATGAGGAATATTTCCCTAACAAGGAATCAAGACCCGGACTTGTATCCGGCTTGTATTAGAAGATAGACTAGTCATAATCCTATTGGGACTCCACATGTATCCCGCCACTCCAACTTATATAAGGAGGGGCAGGGCACCACAAAAAGGGAGAGAAATAATCTGGAGGGCTAGATACAACAAGAGGAGAGCCGGCTTATACAGCAGCTCCCTCATGAGCATATTGAATAAGACCTAGCCACAAACATCATGTAGGGTTATTACCGGATGATGTTTCCCGGGGGCTGAAGCTTTCTAAATCTTGTCTCGTGTGCTAATTCGCTTCGATGATCTACACACATCTCTCGTCCCGATCAACCCCTCTCAAGCTACTACCTAGTTGCGTTGGCCTCACGACAAGTCCTCACACTAGGACTATGCCGTGACAAATCCATGACATATGGCGCCCACCTTGGGGCCTGCGCACGGTGGTGATGAGTTCTTGGAGGGATCTATCTTAGGGATCGAGAGCTGAAGATCAAAAAGGTTTCGCTGGCAGTTTAATCAGATCCGAGCCGTGGTTGGGTTAGTTAAATTTGCTGGTCAGCTTTAGATCTGGGATAATGATATTTGAGTTCAAGCAGGAGTTAACCTCCATTCGCCTGAACGAGCGGTCAAACCACAAGTCGTCGAGAACGTTGTCTTCGGCTGGTGCCTGTTTCTCGGCACGTCAAGTGCGGATGAAACATGGAATTGCTGCTATTTCTTCTTGCCAAAAAGTGTTGCTGGGTGTTGTTACCTCCACAACAACACTAAGGAAAGAAAAATCATGTGTGATTATGACCCGTAGGAGATGTGGTCGTGGGCGTAAAAAGCAAAGTCAACCGACCCGGACTCCTTGGCCACCACGGATCGGTCGTCATCTCCCCACGAGCCGCCATCACTAACGAGCCACTGACCCCATGGCCTTGTTGATCTGCCACCTCTACCAACCATGGCTCCGTTTTAAGCCGGCGTCGTCAACCCGCCGCTTCCGCTGCTAGCCTCCACAGAAAAATAGTGGTCGGCCCAGATTTCGCCGAGAGCCGCCTCTACTGGTTTGGCTCTGCCTTCTGTCAAAGCCGGCCTCGTCGCCCTGTCGGTTTCGCCCTCGGGCTGCCCGGCTAGCCGCTGGCGCAGGCTCGCTATGGCTGATCCCACTAACTATCGCGCCTACTGCCCACAGGCTCTGCCATGCTACGGCGCCTCAGTATCAACGACCCGCCGCGCTGATACCTCCTCTGGCTCAAACCACGCGTTGACCGGCCGCCCAGTTGCACTTAAGATCGCCTCTGTGCCTTGCTGGGGGATCATTTGCCACTGCATCGTTGCTTTTGCTCCATTTTGTCGAGACGGTCTATCGAGAATAGAGAATTCAACATGGCTGGAAACTTTTGGATAAAGATCCATCAGGAGAAAAACAGTACTCGGAAATTGGTGATTGTGGGAAGGTTATACGAATCATATCTCGCATAAGAATAACAGTATTGAACAGTAACACTCACAAAGGAAAAGATTGCTGACCAAGGAAGTACCATGTTTACACTGGATGGAGTGTACTATTACCTGAGGATATACACAGACGTTGTACAGATCATCTCTCGTTCGCAAACATCAGGTGATATCCATCCAAGTTTGTTTTATTAGCACATACTGTTTTTGTCAAAGAACAGTCTATCTTTGCCTTGGTCTGCAATATTGTTTATGCAGGACAATTGTTCATTGCAAGAGCGATGGTCGTGTCATGGATGTATAGCTCGCGTCACCATTATCATGCGCTAGCATCTGACCGTGCCATGATGCTCAATGAATATATGTGCAAACCATCGTTTTTACGGCCCAATTTACATCAATATGATGTGGTTGATTCGCTCGTCCGCGCAGCTTACCGCCCTGTGATTGCCACGCCCGTCGGCGCTGGCTTATAACGCCATGACCGGCTCATCTGTCTGCTCCCGCGGCCGACTCGGCCATGATTGATTTCAGTTTCACCGTGGTGATCATCAACTCTGCGGTGGATAATTACTAGCCTGACATATCAGGTGAAATCCATTCAGTATATTTTATATTTTATATTGCTTTCTTTAAAAGAGCAATTACTCTGTCTTGCAAGTTCTCCAATGCAGGACAAGTTGTCTACTGCAAAAGGGACTATTATATCAATAAGCTATTGAATGATTCATATAGGTTTATATCACGGCCAAGTATGGAGAATATCAAGCCAACTCTTCGAGTCATCTTGAGACTCAGGGGCTACAATTACATGACTCGGCAGAATTGGCCAGTTGCAGTAAATTCAAGTACTCCAAGTCACTGAAGGGAAGATAACCCGGTACTGGAGGCTATTGCCATATTGATAAAAATTTAAAGGCCGTCAGAAAAAATTCCGGCTTAAAATGAAGGATTCCGGTTTAAAATCCAGCTCAAGCGAAATCTGTCTCTCACAAAGCTTTGAAGCTCTCAATATCCGGTTTTGGATTCCGGTTCAAAAAGAATCCATCTCTCGCAAGTTCGAGTTCTCAGGAAAAATTAAAGTTTGCCAAAGAGAACTTGTTGCTATGATGTGCGGTTCAAACATGGGTATCCTGCCTTATTGGCTTATCACATTATTGGTCACTTGGGGGCTTCCTGCTCACTGAGCATAGTTGTGATTATCCTCTTGATCCGGCTTACATGCCTTGTTAAAAATTACTTGGGGGCTTCCTCCTCATTGAGCATAGCTATGACTACCCTACTGGTCCGGCTTGTACGCCTTGATTGCAAATAGCTTGGGGGTTTTCTGGCCAAGTTGAATTGTTACCCAAGAGAATTTGCTATAATGTGTGGTTCAAACATAGGTAAACTGCCTTGATGGCTTGTTAAAAATTACTTGGGGGCTTCCTGCTCATTGAGCATAGCTATAACTACCCTATTGGTCCGGCTTATATGCCTGGATTGAAAAATTACTTGGGGGCTTCTTGTTTAATGAAACAGAGCTTCGTTTGTCCCTTGTAATAGGCTTGGACGCCAGGTGTATTCACTAAAAATCCAGGTAATCCTGCCTTTGTATGCTTGCCACTTCGACGAGGTAATCCTGGAATGACTTGTCGTACTCTTGAAAGTCAATCTTATAAAGACCCTGAACTTGTCAAAGTTAAAACGGCGATTGGTCATGTGAGGCTCGGCTTACAGGTTTGAATTAATGATTAACTCAGCGGCTGTGCGGCCCGTTGAATAGCAGATGATATTGAGGCTTGGCAGCCTATGAAGGCCTTGATTTTTCTGATTTGTTATTGTTTTGAACACTTTTTGAGGTTCATCGTTTGTACCATATTGATATGTGGTTTGAAATTGATTCAGGCCACGTTGCCTTGATCCTTATGCTTCATATTTGAATCTATCCGGAGTTTTGATAACCCGGCCTGGTTTTGGACGATAAGTCACCAGTGTGTATTGATCATGTGCTTGGAGTTCTGTGCTCTAAGTTTTTGGGATGTTACCCTTGCTGCATAAGGCGTTGTAAGCGGCAGTATGAATAAATTACATAGGGCACTGCACTTGAAATTTTTGGTCTATTACTCCAACTGCATATGGCACTGTAAGCCGGCAGTATGAACCGATTTCACAGGCGATGTAGCCTTGATTATATGACTCGTTATTGAGCATCTTTGGGTTTGATAACCCGCCCTGATAGCAGACTTTAAGTCGCCTGGATATTTTTCCTTGAGTAATCAAAATGATGATATTTCATGACTCCGGGTTGATACTGGCCCCGGATTATAATTATCACGACATCACCATGGTATTAATCTACATGTATGTCTTTCAATAATGGTATGAATATTTTGGGTTTGGTAAACCGCCCTGTCTATGGACTGTAAGTCGCCAGAATACTTTGGATTTCACAATTGGGGTTATGTGATTATGAATACTTGGGTTGTCACAATCACTGGATGTGGCGCTGTCAGCCGGCAATTTGAGTCAATTCTCCAGGTATGTTCTAAATTGTTGGATGAATATGCGAGGTTTGATAACCCGCCCTGGTTTTTGATGTTAAGTCGCCAGCATATTTTGGATTGCGCCACTGAAATCATGCGCTTATAAATCATTCGATTGTTACCTTCACTGCATATGGCGATGTAAGCCGGCAGTATAATTCAATTCTACAAGTATGTTTTCTTGGTTATATAAATATGCGAGGTTTGATAACCCACCCTGGCTTTTGAATTTAAGTCACCAGTATGTTTAGGCTTGAATGGCCTTGCTTAGTCTTTTCAGTAATTACATAAGACTATATTGGGTTGTTACCCACCCTGGCTTTTGACGATAAGTCGCTAGGGCATATGTTGTTTAAAATTTGTGCAGAACATGCAGAGCTATGGCTTACATAAATGATTAAATTCAAGCCCATCATCAAAATTGCTGTTTCAGATTGATGTTATCGGTTCTTGATTGTTAAAGGCTATAAGCCGCTGGGTTAATAAAATCCCGGGTTACAATGGATGCGTATTAAGTCGCCATCGGCCAAGAGCCGCTGGGTATTTAAACTCCGGATTTACTTGTCAACCGATAAGGTATTGAAATCTTTAATAGCCAAACATGGCTGGATTTTCATGATGATAATGAATGATTGAGGTTTTCATACCGGATTATATTATTCAAATCTTGAATAGCCAACATGGCTGCATTTTTATTATGGTTATCAATAACGATATTATGATTGAGGTTTTCAAAGTCGCTTCAAATAAGAATGGCTGTTATTTATTTATCAATGGATATGATTTATTCTGCAATGGAAGGAATAGTCCCGAGTCGCTACAGTCTTACGGCCTAGCACGTGGGGCTACATTATTCAGATTGAGATTACATCAAATATGCAAGTCCCGTGTCACTGCCAGCATGCACCATGGCACTTGGGGGCTAATGCAAGTTCATTCTTAACTCGCCTTATTGAAGACCCGACCCATCACATAGTGATGAGCCGGCCCTTGGGGGCTACTAATTGCTCCTGTCAAATATTCAAAGTACACAAGCCTTAATCCATTATATTGAAGGGTCCATTGCTCAGTTGGTAGAGCACAAGGCTCTTAACCTTGTGGTCGTGGGTTCAAGCCCTACGATGGAGGATACATCATATGATGTTATTTTCAATAAAGCATATATAAAGTCCCAGCTCAGTATTGTCTTGCTGAGCTGGCCCTTGGGGGCTACACATTGTTGTTCAAGTCTACATGATCATATCTACAAAGTCCCAGCTCAGTATTGTCTTGCTGAGCCGGCCCTTGGGGGCTACACTGGTTGAAGTTTTTCTGAGCATAAGGCAATTACAAGCCCCAGGTTGCTGCAAGCATGACAACCCGGCACTTGGGGCTACATATGTGGAATATTCAGTTTTGACTAGTGATTGAGATGAACAACCTGGATTTCCTCAAGGTTGCAACATTTATATTGAACCAAGTCTTAAGTTGTTACTACGCTCCCTTCTTAACACTTGGGGACTACAAGCGATATGCATATAAGGGAGCTTTCAAGCTTGATGTTAGCAACAATTATGACCCGGTGCCATCAGTATTGACAAATCGGCAATTTTGGCAATGATAAACCGGCAAGTACTACATCTTCAAGCCGGCTGAATATCAGTTGAATACTTCAAGACCACTATTTTTGTCAAGTCAGAGCATTGAAGGCCGACTCAAACCAAAGTCAGCAAATTGATTATCCAAAACCAGAAGGAGGAAATGACAAAGGATGATCAGGTGCCGGTTCAGAATATTTTTAATCCAGACACTACTAGGAAAAGGGCTATAGCTTATATGGACATTAATGGCGCACCATGTATGTGGTGCGCCACTGCTATATAGCAGTGGCGCACCAGATACATGTGCGCCATTAGTGTCCTCATTACTAATGGCGCACGAGACACATGGTGCGCCATTACTAGCAATTTTTTTCCAAAACTATTAATGGCGCACCAGAGCATAGTGTGCCATTACTAGTTTTAACTAGTAATGGCGCACCACGCCTGCAGGCGCCACCATCGACAATTTTTTTACTTTTTTTTTCAAAACTAGTAATGGCGCACCTGTGTGAAGTGCGCCATTACTAGTTCAAACTAGTAATGGCGCACCACAAACACGGTGCGCCACTACTGACAATTTTTTTTGCAAAACTAGTAATGACGCACCCCTAACTGGTGCGCCATTAGTAACCAGGGTTACTAATGGCGCATTTTTAGGTGGTGCACCATTAGTAACCCAAGACCAGCTAGATATTTTGGACAGCCACCTACCACAATCACTTTCCCCACTTCATTCTCTCCACCCCCTCCTCCAAGCTTGTCTCGGCTGCCTCCTCCTCCTCACCTCGTTTGCACCATAGATTCACCCAAATTAAGTGGTTAAATTACCTTTTTTTGATAGGTAAGTAAGGGGAAAGCTTTCTTTATGTTATAGATCTACTTTTTTCTCCCTCCAACAACGTGCACATGCACTTTTTATGGCCTAGCTAGATCTACGTATGTTTTTGGTGTTGCATATGTTTGTGGTGTTGCATATGTTTGTGGTGTTGCATATATGTTTGTGTTTGCAGGTACCAGTATTTGAAATGCGATAGTTGCCAATATTTTGCCAGAATGTTGATTCATTTCTGTTTCGGCGAGAATTTGGCACTGCATTCTTTTTGGTCCTATTTTTAGGCAAAGTCATGCCAAATTTTTTCTTGGTTCTAAAATATCGTTTTGCTCTACCCCGCAGGCGACCATTATGGTCCATACGATGACCGAAGGCATCATGAATAGGTTTTTGAGCTCCACGAAGGTCGAGATGCTTCAAAAGAACGAGACGGAGATAAGATGTTCGTGTCGAAGATGCAAGCTGAAGAGCCTTATTGCGGACCCGGATTCCGGGCAGGTGCGGGTGGTTTCATGGATGGCTATCGGTGGCAAGGTGATGAAGATGACTATGAAGTCGTCCATGGGGGCCGGGCAAGAAATGAGGAAGGGCAGTAAGACAACCAGCGCGGCGAGGGCGGGCGAGAAGACGAAGAATCTCCAAGACATGATCACGACGGCGATGCAGTACACAGTCATCATGTAGAAGATGCCGGACGTGATGATGAGGAAGATCAAGATGAAGGGCATGATCATGAAGATGAAGATGCCGAAGCAGACGACGATGGACCATCGATCGGCTGGGTGCAGGACCCTCATATTCAAGAGCTGCTTCTCAAGCAGACGGATAACAAAAGAGCTGCCGCCCAAGAGAAAGCCAAGCTGGATTAACTGGAGATAGACGTGCTTACTCCATTGTATGAAGGATGCAGGCCGAGGATACACTTTGAAAGTAATGCTCATGGCTCGGAGATGAAGGTAAAACACAAAATGACCGACGATGCTTCGACGAGAACATGTCATTACGGCACAAACGTCTTCCCAAGGAGAACAAGTGCCCGCCTGGGCCGAGGAGGCGAAGAAAATCGTGTGTCCTCTGGATTTATCGCACGTGAAATACCATGTGTGCATGAACAATTGCATCATTTATCGGGACGAGCACGCGAGTCTACCATATGTCCGTGTGCGGCATCACTTTCGATACAAGAATATGAAGAAAGCTCCTTGAAAAGTGGTGTGGTACTTTCCGATCACTCCTCGTCTGCAGCGGTATTTCGCGGACCCTAAGCTAGCAAAGCTCCTGCGTTGGCACGCGGATAGGGAGGAGAAGAAGTGAGAAGATGACGGAAATGATCCGGAGATAAATAAAAAAGACAAGATGCTGAGTCACCCTAAGGATGCTAGCTGCTGCAAGCGTTGAACTTCAAACACCAGAATTTGGGGACGATCCAAGGAACATCGTCTTTGGGCGCGAGCACCGATGGAGTCAATCCGTTTGGCAGCGAGAAGCACACATAACACCTGGCTCGTGTTTGTGTGGACGCACAACCTTCCCCGGTTGTGCATGAAGAGGAAGTACATTCACATGAGTATGCTAATTGAAGGGCCGAAACAACCAGGAACGACATCAATCAGACCGGGGCTGCCGAAAGAGGAGCTAGACACGCTGTGGAAAATGCCAGCCAATACGTGGACGCCGCAGAGAAAGAATATTTCCCTATGAGAGCCGTGACCTTTGCTCACGACGGTGCATGACTATCTCGATTCTGGA
This sequence comes from Aegilops bicornis, assembly GCA_021605145.1. Classification (NCBI taxonomy): domain Eukaryota; kingdom Viridiplantae; phylum Streptophyta; class Magnoliopsida; order Poales; family Poaceae; genus Aegilops; species Aegilops bicornis. Next base: position 287,247,807 of record CM038674.1, on the reverse strand, counting down.
TATCTCATGGGCAAGGTGGTCCACGGATTTTTACGGATGCGTCGGTGCATGGATGACACAACGTATCGCTACTAGATAGAGATCCCGGGTCTTTGAAAACCGTGTTCATGGGACATCGAAGGTGGCTTCGCGACGATGACCCATGGAGAAAACGCAAGGATCTGTTCGATGGTGAAACCGAACACCGAAGACGCCCGCGTACGAGGAGTGGCGAGGAAATATACGAGCTGTTGAAAAATTGGAAAGATTGCCCACTGCCGGGAAAGAAGCAAAAGGCGCCAGAGCCGGGAAAGAAGCAAAAGGCGCCAGAGCCGCTGCTGAAGGTATGGAAAACGAGGTCTGTTTTCTGGGACTTGCCGTAATGGAAGATCCTCCGTGTGCCTCACAGCCTTGATGTCAGGCATATCACGAAGAACGTGTGCGAGAGTCTGCTTGGTACCCTATTCAACATGCCAGAGAGGACCAAAGATGGGCCGAAAGCAAGGGCAGACTTGAAATCAATGGGCATCAGGGAGGAGCTTCACGCTAATGATGATGATGATGATGATGATGATGAGGCGAAGCAGGACACGGAAAGTCGTCGCAAAGGCAAAAAGGCCAAGAAGACCGGAAATGACTACCCTCACGTGTGCTTCACTCTAAGTCAGGAGGAGATCGGGCAGTTTTTCACCTGCCTCGTAGTAGTAAAACTTCCTTACGGTTACACGGGGAAGATAAGCAGATACCTAGACTCGGTGAAGCGAAGTTCGTGGGATGAAGTCTCACGATCGTCATGTGTCGATGACGCAGACATACTTCCGATTGCATTCTCAGTGGGATCATGGACGACACGTCTGCGTGAAACGCTATTCGGCCTATGCAACTTTTTCGACGTCATCTCTCGTAAGTCGGTTGGCGTGAGGCAACTTAGAAGGCTACTGAGGAAGAGATCGTGGTGATACTATGCGAGCTTGAGATGTACTTCCGCGCATTCTTCGATGTTATGGTGCATCCGCTGGTCCATATCGTGGAGGGTATCATCCAACTCGGTAAGCGTTCACGCACAACATGATGCCATTTGAAAGGATGAATGGTGTCATCAAAGGATACGTTCGCAACATGTCACGCCCGAGGGAAGCATACCTGGGGCTTTTCTCGAATCAAGAGTGCATCTCCCATCTGCATGAATTATCTAGGCATCGAGAACCCCGTTGGTACGCGCGTCAACAGCACCTCGGCGGGCTCATTTGGATGGGGTCACGCGCGATGGTCGCCGCGGAATGCATGTCGACTTCGAGGGTCGACTCGCCGACTTTGAAAGAGCAAACCTAGTCGCGCTACAACACATAGACATGGTCGATCCTTGGGTGGTAGAGCACAAAACCTTTATTGAGAAGACGTACAATGACCGAGGCCAACAGAGGACGGACGGAGATATAATCAAAGAGCACAACTCATGTTTCACGCGTTGGTTCAAGGAGAAGCTTCATTACCCTTTACATGAGGATTCTTCCGCGGAAGAAAAACTCATATTCGCCTTGTCACAGGGTGCCGAGCACAACCTTATAACCTATGAGGCGTACGATATCAACGGCTACACATTCTACACCGAGGACAAGGACATGAAGTGTGATGGTTATCAGAACTCCGGGGTAACGATGGAATCCTACACCGGTAACGACAATGACCACTACAAGAAATATTTCAACTTGTGACCTTCTGTCAGTGACCCTAGAAGAATTGGCCATAAATCTATGACCATTTGAGACCAATTGGTCGAAAGTTGTTCGGGGGGCTCCAAACCCTAAACCATTGCGACCATTTTGGTCAGAAAGGTCGTAATTTCCTTACATGAAATGGTCATAAAGCAAACAGCCGCTTAGTCCATTGCCTTATTTCTAGTTGTTAACAACCAATATAGATGGTCATAGCCTTGTAAATTGTGGTGGTTTGCTATGACTAGGTGCCACCTCATCGGGCTTTTGCCTATGTGTCATGTCCATGTGGCGGTTTTGCCCTAGGTTGTGAAGCAACCTATATTTCTGTCATTCCCAAAATGCCCAAAAAAATCTCATAAATTTTTTGGGTCATATATTCGTCAAATATGTAAAAACCTTCCTTGCCTAGTTCAAAAATAATTCAAAAATATTCATTTTCCTATTACATTCGAACAACAGTTTGTGAAGGAAGTACCACTTTGGCATGTCCAAATAGTATCCATTTTCTCTGATGCTTTCCTATGCCCAAATAACCATCCTCCACCAAATGCCAGCTCAATCCATTCATTATTTTGAGTCGAGATTCAACATTCGTATTTATGTCCAGTGTGGTAGTTTGCAAAGCAAGTACCACCTAGGCTCCTCCTTTTGGGCTGAAAATTTGTGAAGACGGTCTTCTTAGTAACTGATCATCCTCAGCCAAAACTCACGCCCGTTAGACATGTACATTTCCCGTACCGCTAATCAAACACTTGGCTGCTAATTCATGTTTGAGCATCGATCAGTCTCCTCGTGAGAATATTATGTTGTAATTTTCTTCCTAGCACCTACCTGGGGAGTGCCCAACCCACTAGACATGCCTAGGCTCCCCAGAACACATGGCAACGCCACGGTCACGCGATGACCACGGGGCGGGCATGCAAGTTTACGCCCTCTAGAGTTGGGGGCCTCGGCCACCGCCCAAACCTCGACGTATCGCCACCAAACCATGTATTTATGATTAAATAGGTACTTATGTAACTATAAATGATTTTTGGAAAAAATAAATAGTAAACTATGAGGCAGCTGCAGTTCAAATTTGACCCGCTTCCTACTGAATCGGCGGGAATTTGTCTTTTTCACCAGAGGTGGATCAAAACTTTTGACACCCAACCATTTGATCAATTGTGCATTACATATGGCCTAGTATTTTATAAAAATGATTTGGTCCAATTTTGCAACAAATATATGGTAGGTCCTTCACAAAAAAAACTCATTTCAGGCACTCGGAAAATGGAGAATGTATTTTCCGTGCAAAGAAAATGAAAATTCCCTTAGGCAACATTGTTTGGAATTCCAAGATGCACCCTTGTGCACAATATGAGATCATTTAAAGAAACTATGCCAAGAATGTGGCCACAATATTGATTATTTGGGTTGAAAGCCATGAATCTTCACGCATGATAGCTCATTTCTGACAACACTTTTCTAAAATAATTGCCGTATTACAAGTTTATTATTTTTCCTGGGAACTTGGCCACATATAATGACACAATGCGAAGGTTTCCCAATTTTTTGATTTTTTGAATTTTTTATGCCCGTTTCAAAATGCAGTCAAAACGGCGGGAATGACCGTTCCTAGCTAGTGGTTGAATCTTGGAATTTTTTTGGTGTTTCTATGATTAAATAGATACTTATGTACCTATAAATGATTTTTGGAAAAAAATAAAGAGCAAACTACGAGGCGGCTACATTTCAAATTTGACCCGCTTCCAACTGAATCGGCGGGAATTTGTCTTTTTCACCAGAGGTGGATAAAAACTTTTTACACCCAACCATTTGGTTAATTGTGCATTAAATATGGCTTAGTAGTTTAGAAAAATGATTTGGTCCAATTTTGCAACAATTATTTGGGAGGTCCTTCACAAAAAAACCTCCTTTTGGGCACTCGAAAAATGGAAAATGGTTCTTTTCTCCAAAGAAAAAAAAACTTCCTTAGGCAACATTGTTTGCCATTCCAATATGCACCCTTGTGCACAATATGAGATCATTTTAACAAACTATGCCATGAATGTGGCCATAAGATTGATCATTTGGCTTGAAAGCCATTGATCTCCACACGTGATAGCTCGTTTCTGAGAACACTTTTTTTTAAAATAATTGCCGTATTACAAGTTTATTATTTTTCCTAGGAACTTGACCACATATAGTGACACAATGCGAAGGTTTCCCAATTTTTTGATTTTTTTTTGAATTTTTTATGCCTGTTTCAAAATGCGGTCAAAACGGCGGGAATGACCGTTCCTAGCTAGTGGTTGAATCTTTGGAATTTTTTTGGTGTTTCTCTGATTGTTTTTGGAAAAAATAAAGAGCAAACTACGAGGCAGCTACAGTTCAAATTTGACCCGCTTCCAACTGAATCGGCGGGAATTTGTCTTTTTCACCAGAGGTGGATAAAAACTTTTTACACCCAACCATTTAGTCAATTGTGCATTAAATATGGCCTAGTATTTTAGAAAAATGATTTAGTCCAATTTTGCAACAATTATTTGGGAGGTCCTTCACAAAAAAACCTCCTTTTGGGCACTCGAAAAATGGAAAATGGTTCTTTTCTCCAAACAAAAAGAAAACTTCCTTAGGCAACATTGTTTGCCATTCCAATATGCACCCTTGTGCACAATATGAGATCATTTTAACAAACTATGCCATGAATGTGGCCATAAGATTGATCATTTGGCTTGAAAGCCATTGATCTCCACACGTGATAGCTCGTTTCTGAGAACACTTTTTAAAAATAATTTCCGTATTACAAGTTTATTATTTTTCATGGGAACTTGGCCACATATAATGACACAATGCGAAGGTTTCACATTTTTTTGATTTTCTTTGAATTTTTTATGCCCGTTTCAAAATGCGGTCAAAACGGCGGGAATGACCATTCCTAGCTAGTGGTTGAATCTTGGAATTTTTTTGGTGTTTCTCTGATTAAATAGATACTTATGTACCTAGAAATGATTTTTGGAAAAAATAAAGAGCAAACTACAAAGCGACTTCTGAGTTCAAATTTGACCCGCTTCCAACTGAATCGACGGAAATTTGTCTTTTTCACGAGAAGTGGATCAAAACTTTTTACACCCAACCATTTCGTCAATTATGCATTAAATATGGCCTAGTATTTTATAAAAATGATTTGATCTTATTTTGGAACAAATATATTGTAGGTCCTTCACAAAAAAACTCATTTTCGGCAGTTGAAAAATGGAAAATTGATTTCTCGTGCAAGGGAAATAAAAACTCCCTTTGTCAATATTGTTTGCAAATCCATGATGTAAACTTATGCAAAATATGATATCATTTGAACAAATATTTGATAGGACTTTCACAAAAAAAACTCATTTTGAGCACTGAAAAATGAAATGAATTTTTTTATCTTCAATCGATCACGACCAATTTATATGGTCATAAGGTCATCAAATGTTTCATTGCTGACGTTACGATTGATATCACGCGTATCGTATGGATCGTGATCAACCACCGTCGGATGCTTCCGGACCAATGGCCCTAACCCACCCGAGCCGAAACCCTAGGTCAGTCCTCATGGATATTTTCCACCCACCCCCCACCCCCCGCCTCCACCAGCGAGCCCCTCTGCTCTCCCTCGCTCCGATCTGGTGGAGCCACCGCCCCCAACCTCTCTCTCCGACTTTGATCAGCCGCCGCCACCAACCGCTCCCACCCCACTCCTCTTCCCCACCTCCTCGGGCAGCCCAGTCGTCGTCGCGACTGAGGACCAGAGACGCGGGCGGTACAACAAATGGGCGATCCGCCGTCGCCTTCTCCCCGGCCGCATCCCACCCCGCATGCGCCTTAACCGCCTCCACCCACCGCCGGGCGGTCGCCGCCATGGTCGCGGCCCCGGCCAAGGTCGGCGCCGCCATGCCGTCGCTCGACTTCGACACCGCCGTCTTCAACAAGGAGAAGGTCTCCCTCGCTAGCCACGAGGAGGTACGCGCCCATCTCTCGTTCCCCCCTCCCCCCCTCCGGTCCTGGCTTCTGCTCTCGATTTTTATGATTTGTTCCGTGTGCGGCTGCAGTACATCGTGAGGGGCGGGCGGAACCTCTTCCCGCTGCTCCCGGAGGCGTGCAAGGGCATCAAGAAGATCGGCGTCGTCAGATGGGGCTCCCAGGTCCACTCCCAGCTTCCCCTTTCCTCCCCTGCACAGTTTCTTTCCTCACTCGAGAGATTTACCATGTCTGTCTACTCGATGCACTGCTTGGATGTACACATCAGTCGGTGCGGTCAAACGGAGTGGCCGATTTCACACAGATTTGCTCTGTTCTGCCACTTGGTAGGTTCAGAGTTCGCAAGTCTGTGGCTGCTCTAACAGATTTTTCTTTATGGTGCTTTTGCAGGGTCCGGCGCAGGCCCAGAACCTCAGGTATTCCTTGGTGGAAGCCAAGTCTGACATCGTCGTCAAGGTTAGCTATTCTCATGTACTAGTATCCAGCTTTACACATGGGATTGAGTTTTCACTATGTGTATAAGTGAAAAGCTCTGACTGAAGCTGTGGCTTGCAGCCCTGAGTGGAAAGAAAACCCACAACTGATGTTTATTGTTTTCTTTAGCTTTCTAGTAGTAATTTATCACTCGTTCTTGCTTAAAGTTAGCTTTGACGTTATACAACTTGGAATATGCAAATTGTGTGCCAGCTTATATTATGTCTCATTTGGTACGTACTTTGGCACTACCATGTCATCTGTTCAATAAGCTGTATTTTTTAATTTCAGATTGGCCTCAGGAAGGGTTCCAAGTCTTTTGAGGAAGCACGTGGTGCTGGATTCACTGAGGAGAATGGAACCTTGGGAGACATATGGGAGACGGTCTCTGGCGGTGAACTTGTGCTGCTGTTGATCTCAGATTCTGCCTAGGTGTGCTTTTCATTTATGCTCACTAGCTTTCTGCATGATTTTAAGCTTTCCTTTGTTAATTGTTTGTTTAGTTCAGGCTCAGCTTCATGATGATGTTTCTTTGCATCCTGTTGGTTTAATTAATTATATTTAACCTGCATGTTCGATCTGGAGCATGCTATCTATCATTCACTGCATGATACATTTGCCGAGTCCCACCATCAGTTTATTATATCCTTGTAGTTAAAGCTCTCATTTACTTTCTGCAGGCAGACAAATATGAGAAGATCTTCACTCACATGAAACCAAACAGCATTCTTGGTTTATCTCATGGGTTTCTCCTTGGACATCTGCAATCACATGGCCTTGATTTCCCAAAAACATCAGCGTCGTTGATGTGTGTCCCAAGGGAATGGGTCCATCGGTTCGAAGACTGTATGTTCAGGGCAAGGAAGTAAATGGTGCTGGCATCAACGCTAGCTTTCCTATTCACCAGGTATGAGACTTTGCTGACTTCTCAACTATCAATTTGGTGTGAAGAGCAAAGTTACACAGATTTGCTGACTTTGCTGGCAAATGGAATCGTCGTCGCATCTTCTGAAATAGAGTGATTGGTTTCAATTCAAGTGCAGAATATAGGCAAATGGGTGCTAGCTGTACATATTAATTGCCTTCATTCAGTGTCGATTTCTTCAGTGTACAACTGCTAGTGTCGATTGATGCATTGGTTTGAGTTTGATTTAGTCAGGCAGGTTTAGTAATTCATTTTTTAGATTAATTTGACATGGGTTTGATGAACTATGTAATACTCCCTCTGTCTCAAAATATAAAACATCTTTTGGTCTAAATATTATCCAGTACTATTGCCTACATGCTTCTAGCGACTGATGCTTTTAATTTTGATCAGTTTTTATGCTTCAGATCTCTTCCTCCATGACACCCCGATCTCAAGGGCGTTGCAATGATGGCGTCGACAATCGAGTGTGCCTAACTCTGCATCTATAACTGGCATTTCTTCTTTGGACGGTCAGCTGCTTCCTCCCCACATTGAAATCTCGACCCCTTTCTTGTTGATGGACTCATTGACTGATTCGTAAATGCGTGGATGCAGGGTGCAGGTGCTCTACTACGCGCTACTCCGGACGGGTCACCTGGACAGATGTTCTACTTGTTTTTGAGCTACTGCCACCTACCAGCACACCTATCATGATCGATGATGAGACGCTGAAGGTGCGCTTCTTGTTTGCGCATTCCTTGCTTGGTTGGTGTCATGGAGATATGCACGTGCCATGTGTTGTACGACCTCTCTGTTTTTGATTCTTGTCATATGTACTTATCTGTTGGCTTGTCCCTGATGTAATGCCCACATGGACTATCATATTGGTGGTTGACTAACGAATTGCATTGCAAATATAGTATTCTTCATCCCCTAATGCTTTTGGTTGCCGATAACAGGACCTATAGTTAGTAAACCTGCAATTAGCAAGTTATGTTTATGGTCTATCATCTTTGAAATAAAAAAAAATGTTTTTGTGTCACATGCTTAATGAGACTTTGAACTATATACCTAGTTAGGTTGTAGAGAAAAATGCACTGGTTCTTTAACACATTGAACTATTGACCTACCTACTCAAACTACCATCATTATCCAACAAACGGCTATGGAAATAATTTTTGCCATCAATCCTTTGTTTTAAACAAGTACTAATATTTTGGCAGGACAAAAAGTTGCAAATTCTGATGATGGTTTATGTTCCTTCTTTTAGGTTACGAGAGATGATGCTGGAGAGATGCCCTTCCTGTAGGTCTGCACATAAGCGAAAGTTCCTGGGTATGCAAGATTCGATGGTTAAACTGGTTGATGTGATGTGAATGAGTGTATGGAAACTGGTTGTTGTGATGTGAATGAGTGTATGTAGTTTCACGTGTTACATTACGTATAGCATATTGTAATAAACTTATTTTAGTTATTTGAAGATTTTCATATGCTTTCTCTCTTACTGCATTTGATATATGCATATATATTGCTTATTAATAAGTTGTGAAAAATCGACATTTGGGACCCATCTCAGAACCTGAGAGGGAAAAAAGCAGAAATAAAAATAAATTGACTGCAAAATGTTGTGCGCTAGAAAATAAAAAGGCCAAATTGTAGGCTAGGCCCATGTAGCTAACCGAAGTTAACATAAAATACATATATTAAAAGGGCTTGCCTAAAAAAATACATGGGCCGAATTACTGGGTTAGACCCATGTAACTAATAAAAGCACAGGAAAAAAATACATTAAAAAGGCTGAATTGTTGGGCTAGGCCCATGTAGAAAATCGAATTGGACCGGGCTAATTCTTGTGCCACATCAGATTGCCACGTCGGATGCCTACGTGGCCTGGGGAGGCTACTAGTGACCAAAACAAAACAATAGGCATATTTTGGTCGTAAACATCTACGACCTTCTCACAGAGAAGGTCGTTAATTTCGATTCTGTTGCCGACTTTTGACCTTACATTTTGGTCACAAAAAGATCGCAAATGAAAAACAATGACCTTTCAGTGACCAATAGTCAAGGTCACAAGTTGACATATTTCTTGTAGTGGACAGATACTGCGTAAGGATCGAGGAGATCTGGGAGCTGAGCTACGCTGGAGAGAAGGTCCCGATGTTCTGTGTCAGAAGGGCCAAGAGCGTCATAAAATAATACCGGTATTTCAACACCATGGTTATACCGGAAGCCAAATCCAAGACCGTGGTATGAAGCGTCACCCATGAAAAAATGAGCCATGGGTACTGGCTTCCCAAGTGGACCAATCCTTCTTCATTACCGACCCGTCAAAGCCCAGTCGTGTTGTCGTGAGGAGAGGCAAAAGGAAGATCATCGGAATGGATGGAGTCGCCAATGAGCAAGACTTCGACAAGTACGGTGACCCGAAGATGGAACATGACGACGACGATGAAGTGCCATACACCACAAGAAGAAACAGGACCACCCTACCTAAAGGACGTCTGCTTCAATGTAAGAACTCCATTTGCAAAAAGAAGGGCAAGAAGATTGTGAAAAGATAGCTAGCTAAAATCGATTGTATTTAAACCGTAGTCTTCATTTCTCGATTGTATTTCGACATTTTGAAATGATATTTCTTCCGTTTCTAGTCCTCATGAATATTGAATTTGTTAATATTTTTTGAACTCATGAATATTTTTAAATTTCATGGGCACTTTTTGAATTCATGAATATTTTTTCAAATTTGATGATACTTTTTCATATTCATAAATGTTTTTTCCAATTCACAAATGAATGCAACTAAAAATCCAAAAAAAAATTGATGATATTTTTAAATAACAAATTTGATGATATATTCAAATAGCAAATTTGATGATATTTTCAATTAAAAATAACAAAAATAAATTTGATGATATTAAAAAAAACAAATTTGATGATATTTGATGATATCTTCTGTTCTAGTCCTCATGAAAATAACAAATTTGATAAAAAACAAATTATTAGATGCAACAAAAAATAATGAAAAAAAAGTTACTAATGGCGCACCATAGGAGGGTGCGCCATTGCTATCAGAAAAAATAAGTTACTAATGGCGCACCAGAGGATGGTGCGCCATTGCTATCAGTGTTTTTATGGCGCACCCCTACATGGTGCGCCATTACTAACCTTCCCCCCTCTAGCTAGATACCCCTTCGCCCGATCCCCCTTCCCTCTCCCTCGCCAGTTCCCCCTTCCCTCCCTCGCCACACCCGCTCCGATGACCCCCGCGCCCGCTCCACACCCGCTCCGATGACCCCTGCGCCCGCTCCGACGACCACCGCGCCCGCTCTGACGAGGTGCTCTGACCAAACAGGCGAACAACCCTCCTTCGATCGGCTCAAACTCGAGCAGGGCCAGTGCTAGGGTTCCAGCGCCGCCGCCGGCCCCACCTCACCGCCAACCTCGTCCACCTCGCTCTTCGGCGCACCTCCCTCGAGCCAGCAGAAGCTCTCTACTTTCCCCCGTCGACAGGAGCAACCATCCCCGCCTTCGCCACCCAGCAAAGGTGAGGATCCAAACTGTAATGTTTGACTGAAAATTTGAGTAAAACTGAAAAATTTGAAGTTGCGGTTGCGATTCTGAAGAAGACGGCGAACTGGAGATTTGGTCACGTTCTGCGACCAAACAACCGGCCTTCTCCGTTCTCCTCCAGCAGCAACAAAAGGTTTTTGCTATCCCTTGTTACTGGATTTAAGTTGGAGACAACATTTAAGTTCTGAACCCTTTAACTAAATCATGTTCTGAATCATTTAAGTTCTGAACCATTGGAATTTCTGAATCATGAACCTTGTTAAGTTTAAAAAAGGATGATTGTACATCTAGGACACATAGGCGACCCAAATCCAACATTTTAGTAAGATTTGTACTATCTCAAAATTCACCCATGAACTCTGAACTCTGAAATTAGTACTGTCTCAAAGTTCAATAAGGTTTGCTCATTGTTTTGCAGTACTGAATCATGGATTATGGCTCTGCAGGTCTGGCCCATCAACGGCGACGGCTCCTCCTCGTGCTCATCGGCCTCGTGCACAAGTGCTCTGCAAGTCTGCGTTGGGTAAAGTCTGAAATTTTCATTTTTACAAGGCGTGCAAGGACAAAGAAAGTGCCCAAATGTCTTTATGGGTTCTAATTCAGAAAATTTTATGTGTGTGTGTGTTGTCTAGATGCCATCCACAGGTCAGTGGCCTTGCTAGACAGAGTTCTTATTCATGTCTAGACAGAGTTCTTATTTATGAAAAAACTGGATGTCTAGACAGAGTTCTTATTCATGTCTAATTGTAAAATTGCAGTGTGATGTACTGTACTGTCATTATTTAGTGTGATGTACTGTATTGTCATAATTTCCAGTTTGTAAAATTGCAGTATAGAAGATGTGTATTTTCCATTTTGAAGCTGGAAATAAACTGCCAAAACTGAAAGAAATTGGAGTGTTGAAGATCTGCTAGTGCTGAATTTTAGGAGTAGACTAAAATAAATTTTAGAATGACTGAATGTATGCAGCCTGAAGTAGTGTAGCTGTACCAAAATCACATCTGCCCTAATGTATGCAGTCATGTTATTATGCCATTCTGACTTGTCCACTGGGACTTCTCTCCTGTGATGTCTGTTTTGGTTCTGCAAAAACCCATTTAGTAGTGTGGTACTGTGGATCATTAGCAAGGAAACTGTGCTTTAGTTCAGACTTCAGAGATATTTGCCTTTGATTCAATAGGTAGTTTGCTCACAGTTAACATCTAATAGCATAATTTGTTGTCCTACATTGGAATACATCACACTAATACTGTATACGAATTAGGGTCCTTACGTTATGTTCTATTCCATGTAGCAAAGGCAATTTTCATCTAAGTTGAGCTGATTTTGATTTTCGTATGTTATGGGGGGACAATAGATATTGCTATATGTTCATTCTTGAGGGTATAGACTTGCTAAACTATTGATGATTTTTTGTTGGGTGGCCTATTAGATCTGGAATGGAAGCTCACATAAGTTGAGCTGATTTTTGTCCATATGAAAGTAGAGGACCATATGGTCTGTGGCCTTCTCATCCATATGAAAGTAGAGGCACATTATGGTGCTAATTTGCTGGGTTTTGTCTCCGACCATCATGTCATGATGATTTTGCAGGTACCCTGAGAGGCCCTTGATTTTGCCGGAATGTCGATTAACTTCCGTTCCGGCAAATTCGGGTACTCCATATGTCCTATTTTCAGCAAAGGTCATGCTGAAATTTTCCGTGAATTTTAGCATGACTTTGCTCAAAATAGGACATATGGGGTACTTGCGACTAATGCATGGGCCGGGGTATCTTAGTACTTGATTAAGTAGGATCAACTGCCTCTTGTGTTATACATATAGAAGTGTGATATCAACTCATAGTTATTACTCTATCTGTCACCATATATGTGTATCCAACCTTGTGAACTTGTTTCATTTTGTAGTCTGTGTTAACTCAAGTATGTGTGATATATATACATATGTGTGTGCCTGTGATATAATACTCTGTTTGGGATAGTTTAACATGCAAGTTGCCTTCTCTGTTTCTCTGGCTGTGAGGGGGTAGCATGATCGGAAGCACCAGCGCTCTTTTCCTAGGCACTCGAGTAGGCGGTGCTGCCGATGCGATCTGCCATTTAGAGTACCCATATATATCAGTCAACCTAGGGTGCCTCGGCATCGATAAACCCTAAATGATGAAAACTTAACTTAGCACTTAGGGTTCCTTCAGCGTAGACAAACCCTAAATGATAAAACCTTGACTTTTAGGGTGCCTCGGTGTCGATAAAAACCTAAATGATGAAAGCTTAGGCTTTTAGGGTGCCTCGGCGCTGACAAACCCTAAATGATAAAAGCTTAGCTTTAAGGATGCCTCGGTGTCAACAAACCCTAAATAATGAGACATCTTGTTCCTTGACAATAACCAACTTTTTGACCAAACTTTTTTCCTATTTAGAGCGAAACATGGCCCACAACAATGAGGCCGGCGGTTCGGGCAAGGCATTCTGGGAGCTGTCCCAGGAGATGGAGGAAGAACCTCACCGCTATGAGGACGCCGCGGAAGACACCGATCCCGACTACACAACCCCTAGTGGCGTCGGGGATGACACCACTGATGGTGCCACCGAGGATGCCAACACTGATGATGGCGGCGCACGCACAGATGGCAGCCAACCGAAGAGGCAATGGAAGGACCGGCGCCTGAACGTGCTCTGCACCGTCAAGGAGGAATTTACTGAAGTGTCCTCCGAGCGGCATCCAATGACGCCCAAAGAAATAGTCAAGGGGTATGCAGGACAGCTCGGGTGCATTCTCCGGAGCACCGTCTCGATCAACACCGAGAACCTAAGGCATCATGACCGAGGGAATTTGCGCTACCTCCTCTTCACGGAGTTGCACGAACGATAGTTCCCCGGTGAGTTCGCAAACACATGCCTCTCAGGGAATAAAGTGAATAGTGCCGCCCTCACGAAGATGAGCAAGGCCCTGGCTACTTGGAGAGGTGCGGTGAAGAGCATGATTGAAAAAGGTGATAGTTATGAGAAGATCAAGGAGAAAAATCCTTCGATCAGCAAAGATTACCACCGGGAGTTCAAGATCAAGTGCGAGAGCAACGCATCCGAGGAATCAAGTCAGTGGGGGAAAGATATTCGGGACTTGAACTTAGGGGTCCACAAACTCGGTCCGGGCGGTTACAGAGTGGCGGAACCTATATGGGACAAGGAGGACGCGGAGCGTGCCGAGCAAGGCCTACCGCCCCGCTTCGAGAAATACCGTGACAAGCAGACCAGGAACTATGTCAGGGCCCGGTACAAGATTGACCCGGTAACCAAGGAGCTTACCACGGATCCGAAGACCAAGGTGCTTGAGCGTGTTCTGGTAAGGAATACACCCCCCCATAAATAGCTCCATATGGTTGCATTCTAGTTAATGAAGCCAAATTTCTAAATGGTTCACGTTCCTTCCGCAGGACACTGAAAGCAGTAGAGCGGGGTCGTCTCAGATCTCCCCTTTTGACACCCCTTTAAATAGGGCGTTGAACATAATGAAAAACAAGGATAAGCTCAGTAAGCCGTCGTCAGCTGGTCGTGTGGCCCGCAAAGGCTTGTCGACAAAATGGTCGGAATACTATACCGCTGGGCGAAAGGAGAGAAAGACCAGCTCGGAAAGCCAGCAGTGTGAGGTTCAACAACTCAAGGCACAAGTGGCGCGGATTCCGAAGATGGTCGACGAGCAAGTGCGAGACCAACTGGGAGCGACGATCACCGCCATTATACCTACCTTGGTTTCTGGGCTGCAGGCGCGGGTGGCGGGCGGCCAACAGGGGCCGCTGCCGATTCCCAGCTTCACGGGCAGAAACTCGCGCAATGCGCCGGCAGCGTCATTGGTGTCTCAGGCGGAGGCGGCATTGGTGTCTCCAACGGCGGCGCCATTGGTGTCTCCGGCGGAGGCGGCATTGGTGTCTCCCGCGGCGGTGCCGGCATTGCAGCTTAATGCACCCGGGTGAGGGAAGAATATGCCGACCGGCACCTCGGCAGCAAGCGGCCCCACCGTCAATTGCACACCCGCCATTGGCGGTGCCTCGACATTAACCGAGCTTGACGCCATCACGGTAACTAGTTAAGCCTCTCGACCGATGACTTCATCTCCTTGCCTTTGACTGGGCATCCCTGACACCCTACATGTTTTCGCAGGTCGCCGCCGACGTTCCGTGCACTCTCCTGCACTTCGTGAACGATGAGTTGGTCGATGTCGCCAGGGGCAGAATCGTTCAACCAGGCAGCCGCGTGTTCCACGGTAATCAGATGCCACCCACCATTTATAGGGTTCAACTAGTTCGGGTGCTGCTGGGCTTCGACGACATATTACCTCTGTATCGACCCTATGGGGCCGACGAAGATGATGTGATGACCCTCAGCGCCCGCATAAGCTGGCCCATGCTTTGGTCGAAAAGCCAGATTCATTTCAGGGTGGGGGACACCACCCCACAGACAACACCGCCAGTCGTGCCGGCGCCAAGCCATGGCAAGACCCCCACAATGCTACCGGACATGCCGGACATGCATATGGCACATGATCCGGATGACAACGACGACGACGGTGGTACATTTACCAACGTCAATAAGTACTTCAACGAACATGGGTACGATGACGAATTCTTGGGGCCTCCTTCTCAAGAACCCAACCCTGCAAAAGACGATCTAGCTGGTACCGCAGAGAAACCCAATTGCGACAGGCATCGTTTGGCGTTCAGTTCTCAGGAGACGCCTCCAGCTGCCGCCTTCGCCGAGCCTCAGATAGCCGAGGTGCGAAATATTATCAGCCCCAACACACTCGAGAAGGCGGTCTCTGAGCAGAATTCGATCCCATTACAACAGAAGAAGAAGGGACGGAAAAGAAAGACTAACAAGGGTGCGAGCCAGCCGGCACCGAGTACGATCTGTGCTCAGGACGGTCCACCTTCACCTAAGGATATCTCGAGGAGGGTGCATGTGGAGGGTAGGCCAATGCTACCGACTAATCTGCCCAATGCTGCAACCGGTGCTATGCGGAGTGCATGATGTTGTTCTTTCTTTGGAGAAGCGGCAACTCTCCCAGAATGATGTGGCATACCCGGTTTTCGTGGCCAAGGTGCCAGAGGGCAAGGGCTTTGTGGATAGCGCCATCGGGGGTACGATCGTCCTGCGGTTTGATGACATCTTCGCTATGTTGAACCTTCATCCGCTGCACTACACCTTTGTTCGGCTATTTTCGCTGAGTATGGAGATGCGAATCATTAGAGACAAGACCCCGGACATCGTGATAGTCGACCCCTTCTACATGTGTGCCAAGATTTTGGGCAGCGCTCGGGACCGGCAAGTCGCGAGTTCGTACCTCGAAGGCGTCATTCTAGCAAACCCAGATAAGGATAACTTCCTCGTGCCTTACTTTCCCGAGTAAGTCATCCCCTCGCCGCCCCGTAACATATATTTCTTAGATTTCGATCGTTCTTTTTTTTCTAAAATTCCGTGTTTTGTGCAGTGACACGCATTGCACACTCATCCTCTTAAGCCCAAAATATTCCATGGCCACGTATTTCAACTCGGACCGTTAGTCGAAGAAAGACTACAAAAATATCAAGAAAGTTCTTGATGATGTTCTCCCCGGGTACGCCAGATCTGGAGGCACCTTCAGCAGACCAGTTCTTAGGTACGACAAGCACGTGTTCACCCACAATACGACGTTCCCCTACGTCAAGCAGCCGCCTGGTGGTCAGAAGGATGCCTACTACGCCCTCCATCGCATGTGGGCGATCGTAAGGGACCATAATCACCTTCTGCTACCAAATAATCTCAAAGATTGGGCCGCAAGCTTGTCGGCAGTTCAGGACGCGGACATTAGACAAGAATTCTTTCGCAATCAGTCGGAGTTTTCGGAAATCATCCATCAAGATGTCCTTCGTACCTCGGGGCAGTTCTACCTCAGATATCAACCGTCCAACAGTGACATAGAAACAACGCTACAAATGTAGGCTGACAATGCCCGCGATTTCATGACCATCACGACAGACGGCGGCTTCATCCACGCTCCGGTCCCTGAGTCGAGTCAAAAGTAGTGATGCTATAGTTCTGAAATATCGATTAGCTCATGTTGTTATTAAACTTTAATGAACTTGTATGTCTCTTTGGTTTGGACAGTCGCTCAACTTATATGTAATCGATGCTATTTATTAGTAGGACCATGAATCGTGCTATTAATGTCTTGCTTTTCTCTTCCGATCCTTTTGTTGCATACTTATATATTGCTTATGTATTGTCTGTGAATTGCTACTAACGTTTTGTTTCGCTAGTGCATAGAGATGCCGTCGTATGTCGTGTACAAGGGTAAGGTTCCCGGAGTCTACGACGACTGGGAGGAGTGTCGGAGACCGGTTCATCGTTTCAGCGGTAACAGTTACAAATGGTACACCACTAGGGCGGAGGCGGAAGCTAAATATGCCCGCTATCTAGAGGGAGAGAGGAGGGAGCGGAGGAGGAACCGGATGATGACCAGTTTCATTGCGATGATGCTCATCGTGATGACCGTAATGTGATGATAGTTTATATGATCGACATCGACTTCTAATGTGAAGACAAACTCGCTACTCGCGGTCTCGAGACTTGTAATGTTCTAACTTTGTTCGGTATTTTGAATTCAGAGACTAGCTAATATGATGAATTGTATTCGGAGACTAATCTTCTATTGTATTCGATGAATCTGCTGTTTATATGTTTCTTTGTCTATATTCGTGCGATAATAATTTTGTAACCTGTGCAAGTATCGTAAAAGAAAAAAATCCTAATATTCATACTAGTGGCGCACCATACAGCACATTAGTGGCGCACTGCTATAAAAAATACTAGTGGCGCATTATCTGTTAGTGCGCCATTAGTAACCCAGAGCACAAGGTAAATATGGCCCCGTGGGAGGCATACTAATGGCGCACCAGGTGACATACTAATGGCGCACTGCCTGGTGCGCCACTACTCTCTGGTATACTAATGGCGTGATGATAGTGGCGCACCTGTAGTGCGCCATTAATGGCCAAAACAGGTGCGCCACTAACAGGCGTTTTCCTAGTAGTGAGAGCACAACCTGTCAAATTTGTTCTTGAGTTTATTTTGCAGGATCAGTTTAACATGGATAAAGCCAAATTAAACTGGGGGCTAATATCGGGGATATACCCCGCGGTATGACCCAGCCAGAGATATGACCCAGCTGGGAGTTGGTGTTTCATTGGTAAACCGCCCGAAGAGTGGCGACTCACTGATGACCCGGCCGGGCTGGGTGACTCATTAGTGACCCGGCAGGTGTTTCAGATGGATGACAAGGACAAAGGCCCAGAAGGCCGGCTCATGTTATGGTGGGCCGGCTTAAGAGGAATGGCATGAGGAATATTTCCCTGACAAAGAATCAAGACCCGGACTTGTATTAGAAGATAGACTAGTCCTAATCCTATTGGGACTCCACATGTAACCCGCCCCTCCAACTTATATAAGGAGGGGCGGGGCACCCCAAGAAGGGAGAGAAATAATCTGGAGGGCTAGATACAACAAGAGGAGAGACGGCTTATACATCAACTCCCTCATGAGCATATTGAATAAGATCAAGCCACAAACAGCGTGTAGGGTTATTACCGGATGATGTTTCCTGGGGCCGAAGCTGTCTAAATCTTGTCTCGTGTGCTAATCTGCTTCGACGATCTACACACATCTCTCGTCCCGATCAACCCCTCTCAAGCTGGTACCTAGTTGCATTGGCCTCACGACAAGTCCTCGCACTAGGACATATGCCGTGACAAATCCAGGACATAATGTCGGGTATATTCCCCACGGTATGACCCGGCTGGGACTTGGTGTTTCATTGGTAAACCGCCCGAAGAGTGGCGACTCACTGATGACCCGGCCGGGCCGGGTGACTCATTGGTGACCCAGTAGGTGTTTTAGATGGATGACAAGGCCAAAGGCCCAGAAGGCCGGCTCATGTTATGGTGGGCCGGCTTAAGAGGAAAGGCATGAGGAATATTTCCCTTACAAGGAATCAAGACCCGGACTTGTATCCGGCTTGTATTAGAAGATAGACTAGTCCTAATCCTATTGGGACTCCACATGTAACCCGCCCCTCCAACTTATATAAGGAGGGGCAGGGCACCCCAAGAAGGGAGAGAAATAATCTGGAGGGCTAGATACAACAAGAGGAGTGCCGGCTTATACAGCAACTCCCTCATGAGCATATTGAATAAGATCTAGCCACAAACATCATGTAGGGTTATTACCAGATGATGTTTCCCGGGGCCCGAAGCTGTCTAAATCTTGTCTCATGTGCTAATCCGCTTTGACGATCTACACACATCTCTCGTCCTGATCAACCCCTCTCAAGCTCCTACCTAGTTGCATTGGCCTCACGACAAGTCCTCACACTAGGACATATGCCGTGACAAATCCATGATACCACTCTCGGTGATGATCGTAGTTTGAGGAGTTCATGTACTCACCGTGTGCAATGCTTAGTTCTGGTTCTATATTAAAAGGAGGCCTTCATATCCCTTAGTTTCCAATAGGACCCCGCTGCCACGGGAGGGTAGGACAAAAGATTTCATGCAAGTTCTTTCCATAAGCACGTATGACTATTTATGAAATAAATGCCTACATTATATATATGAACTGGAGCTAGTGTCATATCGCCCTAGGTTATGACTGTCACATGATGAATATCTTCCAAGAAATCGCCGATCCAATGCCTACGAATTTCTCTTATATTGTTTCTGCTAAGTTACTACTGCTTTTGTCACTATTGCACTTGCTATAAAATCACTGCTATCACTATTACCGTTACTATTGCTGCTACTACTATTATCAAAACTATCATACTACTTTGCTACTGATCACTTTGCTGCAGATAGTTAATCTCTAGGTGTGGTTGAATTGATAACTCAGCTGCTAATACTTACAAATATTCTTTGGCTCCCCTTGTGTCGAATCTGTTGGGTTCTACGGTAGGGTGCGTCGACTGCAAATTAAAAATTCCTACGCGCAGAACATCCAGGAACATGCTACGGGAGATGGATCACAGTTCGTTACCACTAGACGCTTGATGCCGTGCGTGAAGAAGAGTTGGGGTAGCGTCTGCGTGGATCGTCTCCTCCTCGTTTGATCTCCCTCGAGCGGCGGTTGTCCGATCCCATCGCGAAGTTCGCCGGAGCGCGCAAGTGCACCGCCTCTAACGGTATCCGCTGCGCGGGAGGAACGTCGTGCGGAGGACTGCTAGGTCCGATCACACACGGGCGGCGAGTGGAGGTGGCTATTAGCAACACATGCAAACCCAAGTCGCGGTGCCCAAGCGATCAACTGCCTGAGTGTGCCGCACCTCCACTTTATATAGGCGTCCGTCGCGGGCTCAACACTTGGGCCTCGCACGGACCCTAAGCCCAAAGTCTATTCGGTCATGTTCCTAGTCCAGTTCGGATCACATCCGACCAAAGGTGTCATTTAACCGACCTCATAGGTTCCTTCCCTTGCGCGCGACCCCTTAGGTTCAAGTCGGCTTGGTCACGATTCGGATCACCTCCGACCAGCACGGTTGGTAGCGGCCTCTAGCAAGGCGTGCCGACCACCAAGCGAGCGATGAAGCTGGTTAGGCGAACTGCATAACGTGTCACACCATTTCCCTTTGCCAAGACGATATATGTTGTCGGGCTCAAGGCGAGATCATCCTTGTGCTAACCCGACCTCTTTCGTTCGGTGATACCGACCACAATCCGGATTATCTCATAATCCTTGTCGCATGGCCATGCTATTCCTGGTCAGATCACACGAGGGGCCCAGAGTATATCTCTCCTGATCGGAGGGGCAAATCCCATCTTGCTCGACCGTGTCTCGCAGCATGGGACTGGACAAACCCGAAACCTACCTTTGTAACTACCCAGTCACGGAGTAGCGTTTGGTCGGCCCAAAGCAAGTCTGTCACCATCCAGAGTACATGTGTCAGCTCAGGTCTTAGGACATAGAACGTATGTTGTACTAGAGACTCACAGATGACATATCGATCGTCTCATAGTTGGGTCTGTTCGACTCAGACCTTATCTCGACTTCGGATCCGACTATGTCGAATCCGACCGCACCTTTCCAAGTCCATATTATCCGGTTAGCATCCAATGCTCCATGGCTAGTGAGACCAAGCCATCGACCGTGTCATATGCCAGCCTAGTCGGTCTTGGCGTCCACACAGCCCTTTTGACTAGGGACCTTTTAGGACGGTCATCATACAATGCATAGTCCCACAAACAAGTCACATACTTGCTGATACACATCATTGATAATGTCCAAGGACTATCTTTATTCATAAACACATAGGAAATATCATCATACATGATTGCCTCTAGGGCATATCTCCAACAGAATCTATAAATTTGGGTTGAATACTCTACCCTCGAATACTGTTGTGAGCCCCTATACTTGTGGGTTATCAGCCACCTATGTAATTATGCATGTAATAGTTTACTTTGGTGTGCAAATGTCATGTGTGTAGTAGCCACCTATGTAATTGGATGTTTAATTTGGTTATGCAATCATGTCCTTATAAGTGTGTGTGTGTGTGTGTGTGTGTGTGTGTGTGTGTGTGTGTGTTTGTTGTTATGTATGAAATCACATCACACAACACACACATCTTATTAGTAGCAATCGTTTGCATTATTATTGGTCTTCGCATACATTTCTGATTACAGACCTGTTTACCGCGTATCACACACATCTTGTTAAGTTGAACCATTTATGTTGTCTTGGCTCATCGCAAACAGTTCATCCAAGTGAACTGTATGCCCTCTATCGCACACACCTTGATCTTGCTGATCATTTTTGTTGAGTTGCCTAATCACAAACAGTTCATCCGAGTGAACTGTATTCCGTATATCGCACACACCTTCATCTGCCTAACCGTTTCTATTGTTCTGCCTCATCATGAATAGTTCATTCGAGTGAATCGTATGCCACGCATCAACACGTAACAATAATGTGAATCGTGTTTGATGTGTCTCCCATTGCAAATGATTTGTATCATTTTTTACAGTTTCTTTACATCAATGTTTGCGATTAATGCATCGCACACAGTTTCGTCGAAGGGTCTCTGATTGTAGTGTCGCGTTAGTAGCATCGTGCAGTAGTGGTAAGGCACTTTGACATGCCCAGGGGGTTAGCTGCGTCCAAGTGCCTTGTAGGCCCCTCGTGGCTCCGTCTGGCCTAATTTTGCCTCTATAAATTCTCTAAAATCAGGAAACCAATGGAGAGCCGCCCAAAATACTTTTTTCGCCACCGCAAGTTTCTTTTCTTCCAAGATCCCATCTGGAGGCCTTTTTTGGTACTCTGCCTGTGGGGGAATCGATCACAGAGGGCTTCTACATCAACCTTGCCACCATTCCGATGATGCGTGAGTAGTTTACCACATACCTACGAGTCCATAGTTAGTTGCTAGATGGCCTCTTCACTCTCTTTGATCTTCAATACAATGTTCTCCTCGATGTTCTTGGAGATGTATTCGATGTAATTTTTTGCGGTGTGTTTGTTGGGATCTGATGAATTGTGGGTTTATGATCAGATTATTCATGAATATTATTTGAGACTTTTTTGAATTCTTATATGCATGATTGTTATAGCTTTGTATTTCTCTCTGATCTATCTATTTGGTTTGGTCAACTAGATTAATTTATCTTGCAAAGGGAGAGGTGCTTTGTAATGGGTTCAATCTTGCGATGATGTATATCCCAGTGATAGAAGGGAACGAGACACGTATTTGTATTGTTGCCATTAAGGGGAAAATGACGGGGTTTATTCATATTGGTTGGATTTACTTTGTCTAGATCATGTCATCTTCCTTAAGGCGTTACTCCATTCTTTATGAACTTAATACTCTAAATGCATGCTGGATAGCGGTCGATGTGTCAAGTATAGTAGTAGATGCCCACAGGAGTCGGTCTACTTGTCTCAGACGTGATGCCCATATACATGATCATTTCCTTGAATATCATCATAACTATGCGCTTTTCTATCAATTACCCAACAGTAATTTGTTTACCCGACGTATGCTTTTTGTTCGAGAGAGAAGCCTCTAGTGAGAACTATGCCTCCCAGGTATACCTTTGTCATATATTAAAATCCAAAAATAATCCGCTCCAATTTATTTTAACGTTCTTTTATTTTGTGTTTTTGTTTATCTATCTACCATTATCAGACTTTGATCCTCGCAATTAGCCGCCGAGGAGATTGACAACCCCCTTGATTGCGTTGCATGCAAGTATTTGTTCTTTTGTGTGTAGGTGTTGTTCACGAGGTTTTGCGTGGTTCTCCTACTGGATTGATAAAGTTGGTTCTTAACTGAGGGAAATACTTATCTCTACTGTTCCGCATCATCCTCTCCTCTTCGAGCAAATCCCAACGCAGCTCACACGTAGCACTCATCGGAAGGGCAGCAAGGTTGATGTAGAGGCCCTCATTGATCGATTCCCCCTTCGACAAAGTACCGAAAAAGGCCTCCAGATGGGATCATGGAAGAACAGAAACTTGCAGCGGCAGAAAAATATTTTGGGTGGCTCTCTGATGTATTGGGAATATTTCGGAATTTATAAAAGTGCAATTTGGTCAAGAGGTGCCACGAGGGGACCACAAGCCTGTAGGGCGCACCCCCGGGCTTGTCACATCCTTGCGACTCCCGAGGTCCTCTCCCGAACCTTCCAGGGTCCCTTCTGGTCCATAAGAAATTGTCAAAAAGTTCCGTAGTGTTTGGTCCAGAAGAAATCTTAATGCACTCACTTGTGGTCAAGATTATTATCCTCGTGCTTGTCTTGACAAGCCTATTATTTCATATCTTCACCACGGGTTGTCACAAGCTTTGATTTTTTTTTAATTTGCATTTTTGAGCTCGTGGACCCATTTTATATGCGTGTGTGTGGGGGAAGGACATGTCTTGCACATTGTGTCTCATTTATTCAATACTATGTAGATGCTTCATGCTCATCCTTATATTAGTCTTCTCAAGTGCTTTGCCGTAACTCACACACATCATTTAGGTTGAGCCTATTCTTAAGTTGCCTCTTTTACATGTTGCTCATCCATAGGTTTGTTGCAAGTGCGAGGCTTATATTCTTATTTTTGCTCACTTGCACTTGTTTTGAGTTTCTATTGATTTTGGGGGAGTGATGATCTTATTTTGCGCACTTTGTACCCCAATAAAAAAATTCTAAATAGTGCGCAAATCAGGGGGGGGGGGGTTCTCTAGGTTCTTTAGAACACTCATTTTACCATATCATAATATAGTTATCCATTTTGCTCGTCAGATCTTTTGATTGCTTGTTTCAATTGGTATAATTTTATTGCTTCCTTGACTCTTTGGTATGTCTTTGTGCCATATCATCCCTTTGCAATCTTTGGATCCTCAATATAGTTTGCCTTCCTCCAACTATTTATCAATGGATATGTGTATTTTATTCCACTCATATTTTGAGATATACACATTTATGGAGGAACACATATTATATTGCCCTTCTAAGTCTTTTGCCCAATTTGGCAATCGATGCCAATGGGGGAGAAGTTTAGAGAGTTTGGCTTCATGCTTTGGTTTGTACTTAAGCATTTGCATCTCATGCTCATGCATTATTGGTGGTTGCTTTGCATGGCTGTGCTTAATTCCTTATATAAACCCTCTTGAAAGTGATTTGTCTTCAATTATCAAAATGCGGGAGAATGAAAGAGCATGGTGCCCCCATGTTTGGTTTTGGTAATTGATGACAATCAAGAAAGGTGTTCCAACCTGAGGAGGTCAA
The DNA here is from genome assembly GCA_021605145.1 of Aegilops bicornis. NCBI lineage: Eukaryota > Viridiplantae > Streptophyta > Magnoliopsida > Poales > Poaceae > Aegilops > Aegilops bicornis. Next base: position 287,223,362 of record CM038674.1, on the reverse strand, counting down.
GATCGTCATCATCTAGCTCAAGTGGATTATGCGCGAGGCAAAGGTTTGTCCTTGATAGGTTTTCCATTTTGCCGGTCTCATGGTGTTAGTCGAGAGACTGGGTTGTGGGACTTCTTGCCGTACTATCAAGGGGGAGGGCTCTCGAGTGGGTAGCTTGATCATATCGTTCGTAGAGAGCTCAAACCATTGCATGCTCGGCATCATCTTTCTTAGTTCTTGTTTGGCTTTTCTCTATGTGAGTTTTTGAGCTTGTGGTCATCTTCATGAGAAAGCTCATCGAAAATAGAGTTCGCATGCATCATATTTATGTTTCGATGTTGGAGTTTATGCCAGATCTTCACTGATCAAGGTTTCACACCTCTATATCATTGGCATGTTTCTGTTGCCACTCCTGAAGATTTCTATTCATGATTTGGCATATCTTATTGTTAGCTTTCTATCAAGCTTGAGTTTGTCGAAATCAGAGTTCATTCGTAGAAGTTATGGAAGTTTTGGTCTTACTTGCGTCGATCTGTTCTACTTGGGTTGTTTTACTGCTTCCTAGCGGTAATATCATTATTGAGCGGTAGTACCGCTTAGGCGGTACTTCCGCTGACCAGTGTTGCTTCCACTTCCACTTATTTTTATGCTTGTGTTGCCCAATCTGCTTGAGCGGTAGTAGAGCGATAGTACTGCGCCTGAGCGGTAGTGTTGCTCTAAGCGGTAGTACTGCTTCGGCAGAACTACTCCACTTATTTCTATCTCATTGGGTTTGCTTTGACCATGCTAAGTGGTAGTACCGCACCCCCACGTAGTAGTACCGCTTGTGCACGACCAGTGGGCATAACGGTTGGATTCCCAGGGGGGGGGGGGCTATTTAAGGGGGTATTCTTCCCCAATGGTTCTTATCCCTTGAGCTCGTGTTTTCCCCCATTGTTGACCTTATTTGAGCTTGCTACTCTCAATCCCTGCAATGATTCTTGCTAGTTCTTGAGGGAAAAGAAAGAGGAGGTCTAGATCTACCATTCCACCAATCACTTCTCCTCTATGTGAGGGGAACCCCTTGGATCTAGATCTCGGAGTTCTTTGTGTTCTCTTCTTTGCTCTTCCTCTCATATTCATCCCTAACATTAGTTGCTTTGGTGGGATTTGAGAGAGAAGGACTTGGGCACTCCGTGTGCCCTTGCCATTACATTTGGTGCATAGATTTGAGTTCTCCATGGTGATACGTGGAAGTGAAAAGTTGAGAAGCTTATTACTCTTAGGTGTTTGGGCACCATAGAGCTGGTTCCTCTTGGGTGCTTTGGTGCCCTAGACGGTCGGTGTTGTCGAAGCTCAATCATTTTGGTGTATGATACGTCTCCAACATATCTATAATTTTTTATTGTTCCATGCTATTATATTATCTATTTTGGATATTTTTTTGACTGTACACTGTGAGGCAAAAGCCCCACAGCCTTCTATTAAAATAGGCCCAAGTCTTTACATGAAAATAAAACTAGCTAAGTCTATCTATGGGAACAAAAGACCTACCTATACATGTACAACAAATATATACAAAGTTCAAAAGGAGATGCCACAAGATCAGGGCAGAGCATTGATCCACTGGAGATGAAGGGGCTTGATCGAAGCCTTCATCCTATGAGAGTGCAGGGTGATGTCATGAATGTACTTGGCTTTCCAGCCGCCAAAAGTTGGCCTGATATGTCTGAAGACCCTATCATTCCGCGTGGTCCAGATGCTCCAAGCAGCAAGATAAACCACCTCAAATAAGAAAGGATGCTGAAAACTTCTCTTGGTAGCCATAATGCACTCTCTAGGAGTTAACCCTGCATACCAGGTAATCTGCAGGTAATTCCAAACTCTGTTGCTGAAGGTACACTAGAAGAAGAGATGATCTATGTCCTCATGCAATTGAGCCACACACATAAGGCATAGATTGTCATCCTCCTCATATCTCCAATGCCTTCTTAGAAGCATGTCTCTCGTATTGAGCCTATCATTCAGCATCAACCATGCAAAAACCTTGATTTTCATAATGCACCTGCTCTTCCATATCCATTTACAGGGATCATCACCAGGTAAATGTGCATGGGCCAGTGTATAATAAATCTTGGCAGAGTAGGGGCCTTTCTAGGTGTCCATGACCAGGAGTCAGGTTCATTGGGTCTTCTTTGCAAGGCAGATAAGGCAGAATTGAGGGAAACCAACTCATCCATTGCTTCATGAGAGAGTGGCAATTGAAAATATGTGCCAATATCAAAGTCCTCAATGAAATCCCTGACTAATATCTTGTCATCAAGAGAAAAGGAAAAGAGTCTTGGAAATCTCTCCTTAATTGGCAGATGGCTTCCACCTAAGCTCCATGTGTCATGCCAAAACAGAGAGATATTTTGGATGTTTTATATGCATTAATATGTTATTTTATATTATTTTTGGGACTAACCTATTAACCTAGAGCCCAGTGTCAGTTTATGTTTTTTCCTTTTTTTTGAGTTCTACAGAAAAGGAATATCAAACAGAGTCCAAACGAGGTAAAAATTTACGGTGATTTTTAAGGACCAGGAGAGACCCACGGGGCATCGGAGCCAGGCCAGGAGGTGGACAAGGAGTCCATAAGCCTAGGGGGCGCCCCCCTAGGGCGCACGCCCCTGGCTTGCAGGCCTCGAAGGCCCCAACGACGTGAGACCGACGCCAAAAATTCTTATAAATCTCAAAACCCCCACAAAGAAACCTAGATCAGAAGTTCCGCCTACCAGAAGCCTCTCAGAGCCACGAAAACCAATCAGAGTCTGCTCCAAGACACCGGAGGGGAAACCAACACCGGAGGCCATCTTCATCATCCCGGCAGTCTCCATGATGAGGAGGGAGTAGTTCACCCTCGGGTCTGAGGGTATGTACCAGTAGCTATGTGTTTGATCTCTCTCTCTCTCTCTCTCTCTCTCTCTCGTGTTCTTGATATGGCACAATCTTGATGTACCGTGAGCTTTTTTATTATAATTGAATCATATGGTGTTTCTCCCCCTCTACCTTCTTGTAATGAATTGAGTCTTGCTCTTTGAGGTTTCGTTATGTTGGATTGAGTATTGGATTTGAGAACACTTGATGTATGTCTTGCGATGGGATATCTGTGGTGACAATGAGATGTTCTATTGATTCACTTGATGTATGTTTTGGCACTTAACTCGCGGATTCCCGAGGTGATATTGGGGTAATCTATGCATAGGGGTTGATGCATGTTTTCATCCTACGTTCTCCGATAGAGGCTCTGGAGTGACTCTTTGTCACATGTTGAGGGATTTCCATATGATTTAATTATGTTATCATTGTTGAGAGAACTTGCACTAATGAAAGTATGAACCCTAGGCCTTGTTTCCAAGCATTGCAATACCATTTTTTCTCACTTTTGTTACTAGCTACCTTGCTGTTTTTATATTTTCAGAGTACACAAACCTATGTATACCATCCACATTACACTTGTATCACCATCTCTTCGCTGAACTAGTGCACCTATACAATTTACCATTGTATTGGGTGTGTTGGGGACACAAGAGACTCTTTGTTATTTGGTTGCAGGGTTGTTTGAGAGAGACCATCTTCATCCTACGCCTCCCACGGATTGATAAACCTTAGGTCATCTACTTGAGGGATTTTGCTACTGTCCTACAAAACTCTGCGCTTGGAGGCCCAACACGAGTCTACAAGAAGAAGGTTGTGTAGTAGACGTCAAGCTCTTTTCTAGCGCCGTTGCTGGGGAGGTTAGTGCTTGAAGGTATATCTTTAGATCTTGCATTTGAATCTTGTAGTTTCTTGTTTTATCACTAGTTTAGTCTATAAAAGAAAAGTACAAAAAAAAGAATTGAGGTTGCCTCATATGCTTCATCTTTTTAATGTCTTTAGTGAAAATGATGGAAAGGAAAATTGTGCTCAAGTGTTAGAAGAAGAAGTCAATAAAATGTTTGGCTCTAAAACATTGAATGATAAACATGATTGCAATGTTGTTAGTGTGCTTGCTAGGAATATTCATGATACTAATGATGATTGCACTAGTCATGATAAAGATGTTTCTTATAAGCATGTCAATTTTTGTGGAGTGAATAGAGTTTGTGAAGACATGCCTTATAGGGATGATAGATTTTGCAAGAAGCATAAACATGATGAGACCAATCGGTGGCTTAAGGTGATAGATAAATTTGCTACAAAACTATGCTCTCTTCATCCCATTACTTGTGAACTTTGCAATAGGATTGGTCATCTTAATTTCCAGTGCACATTTTTTCATGATCGAACTATGGCTAAATATAGCAATAACTTGATCACCCTTGAACTATCTAATGAACTTTGTATATTTTTGGGATGTGAAGAATTGTCACATACAAATAGTTGGTTTGAAGCGTTCATATTCACCGACCATGCTGAAACTACTCTTAAATATACATACATACATATATATATATATATATATATATATATATATATATATATATATATATATATGTTTTGTGTGGTAAATTGCAATCAGAATGCTTATATTGCCAACTATAGAAAGATGGGAAAACCAATAGAATATAAAAGAAATACTAATGAAAGGGCAAAATAATAATGAAAGGGTAAAGCTCTCCACTTTCCCTCCTATTATCTCTCGTGATGAAACAGGTTATGAGAATGAGCTTCCTATGCAACCAATCTCATCAATAAGGAGCTCCAAAAAGTTGATTAAACCCACATATGATGTGGAGAAGAAAAAGAAAAGACGGAGAAGCAAAGGTAAAAAGGTATCCCTCCCGAATGATGTTGCTCCTATTATTTTTATGCCTCATGAGAGTGAATCAAAAATAAATGTGGAAGATGGTATACTTGATGATGATTGTGATTCTTTGTCTTATGGTACAATGTCCGAAGAAACTATTGATGATGATTTTGTTCTACCTATTACTCATTGTGCTGATTATGATTGGGAAAATAATGATGCTTCTTATAATCTTGAAAATCTTTTTGGCACCAACTTAGAAAGTTGTGATGATAATAATTGCTATATTATTGGTGCTATTCATATTATTAATGATGAGAGTGATTATGCTTTTGATATGCACAACCACAAGCTTGGGGATGCTATGTTTGATGAGAATGACATTTTTGAGAATTTATTTGCTACAATTAATGTTTGTCCCAAGCTTGGGGATGCCATGTTTAATGAGGATGATATTTTTAGTCCCCCAAGTTTTGATGTGCAAATGTATTATGATGATAGCATGCCTCCAATTTATGAGGAGGCCTGGAACGACCCTGCCCCTGCTCCTGAGCAACTTCAGGAAAATGGGTGGAGGGTTTGGCTTGTGGTTCCTCCACCATACACAGGTTTCAGCTTCAGGTCTTTCTTTCAATATGATGGCCCCTCCCTCATGGATGGAGTGGACCCTGAGCTGAATGTGCATGACAATCTATCTGATGTTTGGGCCTCTGAAGACAAAGTTGCTGCAGTAGAAAGTCTGGCTGATGGATTTATCTATGGGAATCCGGTTGCTAGAGACGCTTTTGCTCGTGCTGGGGGTGATTCTGTCTATGTCACCATTGCTATGGACCATGAGCTGCTGCAGTGGATGGGCTCTATGCTGAAACACATTTACACACGGGCCATCACTAATGGTCCAGCTGGGACTGTGATGTTTCCTATCAATCCATTCAATCTCATTCGAAACACACGGAAATAGCTTGCGCACTTTTGCTGCAGTATTTCAAGCCTGAACCTGACTACATGTCCAACATTTTCAGTGATCGCTTCCACTTGGGTGTTTGCATTGGACCTCTGCACTTATCTGCACCTTCAGATGATATAACTCATGTGTCTCCCGTGAATGCTGATACCTTGTCCCAGCAGGAGATTGTGGCCTCTGCTTCTTCTGCGCCACTTGACAGTATAATTCAGGCTGACCCGATTGCCCCAACTCCTGGTAATGCGCTTCAACTGTTGGCGTCCTCTTCCCCGTTTAATGTTGCAGCTTCACATACTGTCAAGGTTCCTCTTGACACCACTGCAGTCCGGATGAGTGCTGGTTCGAACAAGTACGATGGCTTCAAGGTCCACAATGTCTCTGATGTCAAGCACAGTCGCTCGCGGGTGAAGGCCAGGGTCGTCCCATCCGTCAATGCTGTCTCCACGGCTGCTGCTCCAGTCGCGCCGAGCCCTCCACCAACATCCATTCAAGAGCTCCAGCAGGTGGGCGATCGATGCGGCATTGCTCCTGAGGACATCTCTGAAGACAAGCTGCTGGCTACCCAGCAGATAGCCCCTGAGGAGGCTGTCTGATTTTATTTCTGCTCATGAATAAATCGTGGAACATTCTGTCGTGGAACATCAGAGGGATTAACTCTGAAAGCAAACTTTTGGCTCTCAGAAATGCCATCGACTCTAGTGGTTGCTCAGTTTTATGTATTCAGGAAACCAAGCGGGAATCTTTTGATTTAGCGTTTATTAAATCTTTCTGCCCCAAGCGATTTGATAAATTTGTTTTTGCGCCATCGATTGGAGCATCTGGCGGCATTATTACTATCTGGAATAGCTCTGTTTTTGTTGGGACACCATGGCATGTGGAATCTTTTGCGGTGGGTGTTTCCTTTGTGGCCACCCAGTCGAATGAATCATGGAACCTGGTGAATGTCTACGGCCCTTGTTCGGGTCAGAGACGGGCGGATTTTACCTCCTGGCTATTTGATCTTAATATACCAGATGATGAAAACTGGTTAATTTTGGGTGACTTCAATTTCATACGATCCACTGACAACAGAAATAAACCGGGAGGAGATGCTTCTGATATGTTGTTATTCAATGAGCTTATACGTGCACAATCCTTGATGGAAATCCCTGTTAAGGGTAGAGCCTTCACGTGGAGCAATATGCAGGATGACCCCCTCCTGGAGCAACTTGACTGGTTCTTTTCTTCTTCGAATTGGACTACCTCTTTTCCTAACACAATGGTTCTGCCGTTGGGAAAACCGGTCTCAGACCATATTCCATGCGTGCTCTCAATCGAGTCCAAAATTCCACAAACAAACCTCTTCCGGTTTGAAAACTTCTGGGTCAATCACTCTGGTTTTTCTGAAGTTGTGGCCAGATCTTGGAGTAAACCTTGTCATGCCTCCAACTCTGCAACAGTCATCTGTAAGAAGCTCAAAACGCTTCGTTACGACCTCAAGCGTTGGAGTAGAGGCATTTCTAACTTGAGAATTATGATCCAAAATAGCAACGAAGCCCTAGCCAATCTCGACGCTCTTGAGGACAAGAGGGGGTTGTTCGTCCAGGAAGCAAACTTCAGACGTATACTGAAAGGACACCTTAATTGTCTTCTCAAGTATCAAAATGAATATTGGAGGAAAGGATGCACTGTCAGATATTTTCGATTTGCAGATGAGAATACTAAGCTCTTCCAATCACTTGCTACTGAAAGATTCAGACATAACTCAATTGCCAGTTTGCAGGACGGAGATGTTGAAGTCTCTGATCATACAGGCAAAGAAGGACTCTTGTTCAATACATACAAAGAACGCTTGGGGACCTCTAAGCCCACAAATATGCGTTTTGATCTTGACCGTATCATAAAAAAGGTGGAAGGTTTGGAGGTGCTTTCGGAACCCTTTTCTACCGATGAAACTGATGCTGTGATCAAAGAGATGCCTAGTGACAGGGCTCCCGGTCCCGATGGTTTCAATGGTTGCTTTCTCAAAAGTTGCTTGGCACATTATCAAGGAGGATATCTACAAAATGTGTAGCGACTTCCACGAAGGTAACCTAGACATAACCAGTATCAGTGAGGGTTATATCACTCTCATTCCGAAAGTCTCCTCTCCTGTAACAGCTAATGATTTCAGACCCATAACACTACTCAACTGTTGTCTGAAAATCATCACTAAAATTCTAGCCAACCGTCTGCAGAAAGTCATTCTTAAAATCATCCATAGGAATCAGTATGGATTCCTCAAAGGGCGCACCATCCAACACTGCTTGGCCTGGTCATTTGAGTACATCCACCAATGCCAAGCATCATCGAGAGAAATAGTGCTACTCAAGCTTGATTTTGCCAAAGCATTTGACACAATAGAACATGAACCGATGCTGCAGATTATGAAGCACATGGGCTTTGACGACAAATGGCTTGGCTGGATGAAGTCTATTTTTGCTTCCGGGGTTTCTTCGGTTCTCCTGAATGGAGTGCCAGGCCGGAAATTTCTGTGTAGATGTGGTGTGAGACAGGGTAACCCTTTATCACCGCTCATTTTTGTCTTAGCAGCCAACCTTCTTCAAGCGGCGATTGAGGTCACATGCAATAGGAGGGGTGATTATCCGGTGATTCAGTACGCCGATGACACGATCTTGGTCATGCCTGCTTGCCCAGATCAAGCCACTCGCATGAAGTCCATTCTGGTAGCTTACGCTGAGTCTGTTGGTCTAAAAATAAACTTCCACAAGTCAATGTTGATCCCTATCAATCTTGACCTACAGCAGGCTTCGGTCTTGGCCCAAATCTTGTGCTGCAATGTTGGATCACTTCCTTTTACCTATCTGGGTCTTCCCATGGGAACGACAAAACCAACACTGCTTGAACTGATGCCGATGGTGTGTGGGATTGAAAGGAAGCTATCCACTGCATTATCCTTGCTCTCAGCTGGCGCCAAGCTCACGTTAGTCAACTCCACCATCACATCCATGTTGATCTATGCTATCTGCACACTGAAACTACATCCAAAGGTGATCGAACACATTGACAAATTGCGTAGATACTGTTTGTGGGCCAAAAACACTGAGGCAGGTGTCAAAAATAACTCTTTGGCCGCTTGGGAGTTGGTTTGTAGGCCAAAGCGCAAAGGTGATCTTGGATTCATTGACATCAAAACTCAAAATGTGGCACTGCTCCTCAAACACCTTTATAAGTTCTACAACCGTCTGGATGTACCGTGGGTGACTCTGATCCGGGACACATATTATGTAAACACGGTACCACATGCAGTTGATTCGGTTGGGTCCTTCTGGTGGCGCGATATCTTGCAGCTCAGTCATGTCTTTCGAGGGATCTCCAAGGTTGTAGTTGGTGATGGGACTTCAATTCTGTTCTGGAAGGACATGTGGTTTGCGCACGACCAGGAAACACAACTCTCCGAGATCTATCCCAGAGCCTTCTCATTTGCCAGAAATGAGGACGTGTCCGTCGGGGATGCTCTGCAAGCAACAGACCCAGCCATGCTTTTCCATCTGCCACTCTCCGTACAAGCCCGAGAGGAAGTAAGGGAAATCCAGAGGGGCTCGATGCATTTCATTCCAGAGAGGGGGACTGCGGATACTTGGGTCAGTACCCTCAATGGAAAATTCTCAGAAAAAAATTACTACAACCATTGCTTCAGGGAGACGGTCGCCGATGATGCTTTCCTCTGGCTTTGGAAGGCCAAGAGCCCCATCAAATTCAAAATGTTTGGCTGGCTGCTGCTAGTTGACCGCCTAAACACGCGTAACATGTTGAAACGTAGGCACTATGCTGTAGTGGACAATAACTATGAATGTATGCTTTGCCAGAATCCTCCTGAGGAAATAGTGGAACATCTTTTCTTCTTGTGCCCCTTTAGCCAACGATGTTGGGACAAGGTTGGTCTGAGATGGCCGAATGATGGAAATAGGATCTCCCTGCTGCATAATGGTAAAACCCAATGGAGGCAACCATTGTTCATGGACATCTTCTTGCTGGCCGCTTGGAGCATATGGAAGGAGAGAAACAATGAGTTCTTCAGAGGAGTGCCACACTCCTTTAATTCATGGCTTGATAGATTCAAGCATCTGTTGGGCCTCCTCGCTCATAACTGTAAAGAAGAACTTCGTCCCTTCTTAGTTTCTTATATTCAAAACTTGTAGACAGCAAGGCCTCTTCTTTCTGTTTGAAGGGTTGAGGGGAGCCCCACAAAACCCCCACATGTAACTATGTAACATTTGTTGGTAAGTTAATATACAAAGTCAGTGGGAGCCTCTCCCACTGTCGTTCACTGTAAAAAAAATGATTGCAATATTTATGAAAGTGGTATTGGAAGAGTGTCAACTTTAGATAATAATTATCATGCTCTTTTGGAGGGTGTTCAATCTTATTATAATGATAAAATTGGATTTCGAGAGGTCATGACTTTACTTCGTAATGATTCCACTATCTTGGAAGAGGTTTCAATTGATTATGGTGAGAACAAAGTTGCTACTTATGATGATTCTTGTGATGACACTTATGTTGTAAAAGTAGTGATTATTATATTTATAAAGGTTGTCATAACTATGATTACCCTTTTCTGAACATTACTCTTTTAATGTGGAAACAATTTATAGTATTCGAGTTTCTTATGATACTCCCACTATTCCGAATGAGAATAAATTTGCTTATGTGGAGAGTAATAAAATTTCTATGCTTGTGCATCATGAAAATAATGCTTTATGTGATAATTATATTGTTGAATTCATTCATGATTCTACTGAAAATTATTAGGAGAGAGGAACATATGCTTCTACATATTGCAATAACATCAAGTTTCTCTCTATGTGTTTAAAGTTTTGAAGTTTTGCTTGTTTTGCCTTCCTATGCTAGTTAATTCTGGCTCCTATAAATTGTTTTCTCACAAAATCCCTATGCATAGGAACTGGGTTAGACTTAAATATGCTATTAATATGCTTCATGATTCTCCCGTTATGTTTCAATTCCTATCTTTTATGTGAGCATCATTGAAATCATCATGCCTAGCTAAAAAGGCATTAAAAAAGTGCTTGCTGGGAGATAACCCAATATTTACCCCTACTATTTGTTTGTGTTAACATGATTATGCTAGTGTATTAATCATGTTTTATAGCTTTTGTTTCAATAAAGTGCCAAATAAGACCTTTGGATGGTCTACGGTGATAGTTGATTTGATCTTGTTGAAAAACAGAAACTTTTGTGCTCATTGTCAGAATTTTAGAAATTCACAGAAGCGTACTTTTGATCTGATTTTTTTATACAAGATTGATATACAAATTCCATAGATTTTCCCAATTTTTCAGAATTTTTTGAGTTACAGAAGTATAGGAAGTTTCCAGATTACAACAGACTGTTCGTTTTTGACAGATTTTGTTTCATTGTGTTGTTTGCTTATTTTGATGAATCTATGGGTAGTATCGGCGGGTATGAACTGCGGAGAAGTTGGAATAAAGTAGACATAATACCAATATAAATTTATAATGTGTTCACAATTGTATCTAAGTGGTGATTTATTTTATTATACTAACGGATCTCATGAGTTTTCTGTTGAGTTTTCCGTTGTGAAGTTTCCAAGTTTTGGGTAAAGATTTGATGGACTATGGAATAAGGAGTGGCAAGATCCTAAGCTTGGGGGTTCCCAAGGCACCCCAAGGTAATATTCAAGGACAACCAAGAACCTAATATCAGGGATGCCCCGGATGGCATCCCCTCTTTCGTCTTCAATCCATCGGTAAATTTACTTGAGGCTATATTTTTATTCACCACATGATATGTGTTTTGCTCGGAGCGTCTTGTATGATATGAGACTGTGCTTTTTAGTTTGCCACAATCTTCCTTGCTGTACACAACTTTTGAGAGGGACACACATTAATCGTTAATTTATTAGAATACCCTACGTGCTTCACTTATATCTTTTGAGCTGGGTAGTTGCTCTAGTTCTTCACTTATATTATTTTAGAGCACAGCGGTGGTTTTATTTTGAAGAAATTGATGAAATCTCATGCTTCACTTATATTATTTTGATAGTATTGAAACAGCATGGTAATTTGCTTAGGTTATGAATTTAGTCCTAATATGATAGGCATCCCAGAGGGATATAATAAAAACTTCCATATAAAGAGCATTGAATACTATGAAAAGTTTGATTCCTTGTGATTGTTCTGAGATATAAATATGGTGATATTAGAGTCATGCTAGTGAGTAATTGTGGATTGGTAGAAATACTTGTGTTAAAGTTTGTGATTGGTGTAGCATGCACGTATGGTGAACCGTTATGTGATGAAGTCAGAGCATGATTTATTTATTGATTGTCTTCCTTATGAGTGGCCGTCAGGGACGAGCGATGGTCTTTTCCTACCAATCTATCCCCCTAGGAGCATGCGTGTAGTACTTTGTTTCGATGGCTAATAATTTTTTGCAATAAGAATGTGAGTTCTTTATGACTAATGTTGAGTCCATGGATTATACGCACCCTCCCAGTCAAAAAAACTCTCGCCAGTGCATTACACCCACCATATACCTTCCTCAAAACAGCCACCATACCAACCTATTATGGCATTTTCATAGCCATTCCGAGATATATTTCGATGCAACTTCCACCATTCTGTTTATTATGACACGTTTCATCATTGTCATATTGCTTTGCGTGATCATGTAGTTGGCATAGTATTTGTGGCAAGGACACCGTTCATATTTTCTATACATGTCAGTCTTGATCATTGCACATCCTAGTACACCGCTAGAGGCATTCATATAGAGTCATATCTTTGTTCTAGTATGGAGTTGTAATTCTTGAGTTGTAAGTAAGTAAAAGTGTGATGATCATCATTATTAGAGCATTGTCCCATGTGAGGAAAAGGATGATGGAGACTGTTCCCTCACAAGTTGGGATGAGGATTTAGATGAAAAATTTAAAATAAAAAAGCGGCCAAAGAGCCCAAACAAAAAAAGAGAGGCCAAAGAGCCCAAAATAAAAAGAAAATGAGAGAAAAGGAGAGAAGGGATAACGTTACTATCCTTTTTGCACACTTGTGCTTCAAAGTAGCACCATGTTCTTCATGATAGAGAGTCTCCTATTTTATCAATTTCATATAACTAGTGGGAATTTTTCATTATAGAACTTAGCTTGTATATCAATGATGGGCTTCCTCAAATTTCCCTAGGTCTTAGTGAGCAAGCAAGTTGGATGCACACCCACTTAGTTTCTTTTTGAGCTTTCATACACTTATAGCTCTAGTGCATCCATTGCATGGCAATCCCTACTCACTCACATTGATATCTGTTGATGGGCATCTCCATATCCCATTAATACACCTAGTTTATGTGCGACTTTCTCCTTCTTTTTGACTTCTCCACAACGACGATATTCTATTCCACCTATAGTGTTATATCCATGGCTCACGCTCATGTATTGCGTGAAAGTTGAAAAGGTTTGAGAACATCAAAAGTATGAAACAATTGCTTGGCTTGTCATCAGGGTTGTGCATGATGAAATAATTTGTGTGATGAAGATGGAGCATAGCCAGAATATATGATTTTTAGGGATAACTTTATTTGGCCATGTTATTTTGAGAAGACATGATTGCTTTATTAGTATGCTTGAAGTATTATTATTTTTATGTCAATATTAAACTTTTGTTTTGAATATTATGGATCTAAATATTCATGCCACAATAGAGAAGATTGCATTGATAAGTATGTTAGGTAGCATTCCACATCAAAAATTATGTTTTTATCATTTACCTACTCGAGGACGAGCAGGAATTAAGCTTGGGGATGCTTGATACGTCTCCAATGTATCTATAATTTTTTATTGTTCCATGCTATTATATTATCTATTTAGGATGTTTTATATGCGTTAATATGAATTTTATTATTATTTTTGGGACTAGCCTATTAACCTAGAGCCCAATGCCAGTTTCTATTTTTTCCTTGTTTTTTAGTTTTACAGAAAAGGAATATCAAACAGAGTCCAAACGAGCTGAAAATTTACAGTGTTTTTTATGGACCAGAATAGACCCATGGGGCATCAGTGCCAGGCCAGGAGGTGGATGAGGAGTCCACAAGCCTAGGGGGCGCCCCTCTAGGGCGTGCCCCCTGGCTTGTGGGCCCCTTGTGCGTCCCTTGACGTGAGACCGATGTCAAAAATTCCTACAAATCTCGAAACCCTCAGAAAGAAACCTAGATCAGGAGTTCCGCCGTCGTAAGCCTCTGTAGCCACCAAAACCAATCGGGGCCCCATTCTGGCACCCTGCCGGAGGGGGAAACCATCACCGGAGGCCATCTTCACCATCCCGGTGGTCTCAATGATGAGGAGGGAGTAGTTCACCCTAGGGACTAAGGGTATGTACCGGTAGCTATATGTTTGATCTCTCTCTCTCTCTCTCTCTCTCTCTCTCTCGTGTTCTTAATATGGCACAATCTTGATGTACCGCAAGCTTTGTTATTATAGTTGAATCATATGGTCTTTCTCCCCTCTACCTTCTTGTGATGCATTGAGCCTTGCTCTTTGAGGTTTCGTTATGTTGGATTGAGTATTGGATTTGAGAACACTTGATGTATGTCTTGTGATTGGATATCTGTGGTGACAATGGGATGTTCTATTGATTCACTTGATGTATGTCCTGGCACTCTACTCGCGGATTCCCGAGGTGACATTGGGGTAATATATGCATAGGGGTTGATACACGTTTTCATCCTACGTTCTCCGATAGAGACTTTGGAGTGACTCTTTTGTCGCACGTTGAGGGATTGCCATATGATTTAATTATGTTCTCATTGTTGAGAGAACTTGCACTAGTGAAAGTATGAACCCTAGGCCTTGTTTCCAAGCATTGCAATACCGTTTTTGCTCACTTTTTTTACTAGTTACCTTGCTATTTTTATATTTTCAGATTACAAAACCTATATCTACCATCCATATTACACTTGTATCACCATCTCTTCGCCGAACCAGTGCACCTATATAATTTACCATTGTTTGGGTGTGTTGGATACACAAGAGACTCTTTGTTAATTGGCTGCAGGGTTGTTTGAGAGAGACCGTCTTCATCCTACGCCTCCCATGAATTGATAAACATTAGGTCATCTACTTGAGGGAAATTTGCTACTGTCCTACAAAACTCCGCGCTTGGAGGCCCAACATGAGTCTACAATAAGAAGGTTGCGTAGTATACATCAGTGTAAAGCTTTGGGAAAGCTTCGGGAGACTCCAATTAATTTCTAGAGAGTGCCCCGAGCAATTTGTACGGGTTCGGTGACCGCCCCAAGGGTTGCCATTTGTACGGGTTCGGTAACCGCCCTCAAGGGTGATGACCCACAAGTAAAGGGGATCTATCATAGTCCTTTCTATAATTAAGAGCGTCGAACCCAACGAGGAGTAGAAGGAAATGACGAGCAGTTTTCAGCAAGGTATTTTCTGCAGGCACTAAAATTGCCGATAACAAATAGTTTGATAGCAAGGTAATTTGTAACGAGCAAGTAATAGTAATGGTAACAATAGTGCATCAAGGTAGCAAAATCCTTTTTGTAGCAAAGGATAGGCCGGAACGGTCTATTATAATAAGCAAGGCGTTCTTGAGGACACGTGTATTTCATCTAGTCACTTTCATCATGTTTGTTTGATTTGCGTTCGCTACTTTGATAATTTGGTATGTGGGTGGAGCAGTGCTTGGGTGCTTTTCTTACTTTAACAAGCCTCCCACTTATGAATAACCCCTCTCGCAAGCATCCACATCTACGAAAGAAGAACTAAGATAAAATCTAACCATAGCATTAAACATATGGATCCAAATCAGCCTCTTACGAAATAGCGCATAAACTAGGGTTCAAGCTTCTATCACTCTAGCAACCCATCATCTAATAACTACTCCACAATTCATTCCCTTAGGCCCAAAGATGGTGAAGTGTCATGTAGTCGACGTTCACATAACATCACTAAGGGAATCAACAAATACATATCATCAAAATATCGAACGAGTACCAAATTCACATGATTACATATGACACGACTTCTCCCATGTCCTCAAGAACATAAGTAATTACTCGCAAAACATATTCATGCCCAAGATCAGTGGGGTATTGAATAGCATAATAGATCTGAACATATGATCTTCCACCAAATAAAACAACTAGCATCAACTACAAGATGTAATCAACACTACTAGCAACCCACAAGTACCAATCTGAGGTTTTGGTACAAGGATTGAATACAAGAGATGAACTAGGTTTTGAGATGAGATGCTTTTGTTGAAGATGTTGATGAAGATTGGCTCTCCCACAATGAGAGGGTTGTTGGTGATGCTGATGGCTTTGATCCCCCCCCCCCCGGAGGGAAGTATGCCCGGCGGAGAGCAAAAGTGCTCCTGCGCAAGTTCCGCCTCGAGACGGCGGCGCTCCATCCCAGAAGTTCTCTCTTATTTTTTCTAGGGCGAATGGGCTTATATACCAGAAGATGGGCACTGGAGGCTAGCCAGGGGCCCCACTACCCACCAGGGCGCACCAGGGAGGTAGGCGCACCCTGGTGCCTAGTGGGCACCTGGGTGGCTCCCTCTGGTATTTCTTTTCTCCAATAATTTTTATATATTCCAAAATAAATCTCCATAAAATTTCAACTCATTTGGAGATGTGCAGAACAAGTATCTCTGATATAGCTTTTTCACGTTGAGAATTCCAGCTGTTGACAATCTCCCTCTTTGTGTAAACCTTGCGTATTATGAGAGAAAATGCATTATGCTCCACATAGAGTTATATTGATTGAAAACATTATAAATAATAGTAATAAAACATGATGCAAAGTGAACGTAACAACTCCCCCAAGCTTAGACCTCGATTGCCCTCAAACGAACACCGATATCGATAATCATGTCCACATGTTTAGATATAGAGGTGTCGATAAAAACAAAATACGGATATAGCAGTATCATGATCATTACAATAACATCAATATTCATTATCATATAACTTCTCATGAGCAAGTAATAATTCATCACAACATAAAAGTATAAGGCATAAACTTTCTTGAAAACTAACAAACTATATGCTCAGCCAACAATGGAATGACAATTCATCATATTTTCAGGAAGGGTCTCATGTCGGAGATGTTTAGCAAGTCCACATACTCAACCATCATTTAGTCTTCTATGATTGCTAAAACTCACATCATATATATGGAGCAAAAAATTTCAGCCAGATACGTAAGGGCTTATAATTTTATCTCCCAACTTATTCACCTCAGGGTGATGTCAACAATAATAACTCATGATCACTCATATCCAACTGGATATATGTGCCTAGATCTTTCCCCACCACAGGAAGCCTGCAAAAGATAAAAATAAAAAGGAATAGAGGAGAACACTATTGATTCTTCCATAAGAAGTAAATACATAAAAGTAACAGATAAGCCCTTCGCAGAGGGAAGCAGAGGTTGTCATGCACTTTTTTTTTGATGCAAAAGCTCTTACTCCAAAGGAACGCCATGTTGTCTTGCCCCTTATGATAACAACCTTTATTATGCAGTCTGTCGCTTTTATTACTTTGCCATCACAAGTTTATAGAAAGCTTATTTTCCCTTAAAATAAAAGATCAAACTTGTTTAGAAGAATTTTTTTATTGCTTTATGCACCGATGGCAACTTACTTGAAGGATCTTATTCAATCCATAGGTAGGTATAGTGGACTCGCATAAAATGAAATTGGGTTTAAGGTTTTTGGATGCACAAGTATAATCTCTACTTGGTGTGGATTTTTGGCTAGGAAAAGATGTTGGGCAAGCACCACATGTTGGAGGATCTATGACAATATAACTTCTATGTGAATATAAGCAAACATAATTCAGTACACTGTCTTCCTTGTCCAACGTCAACAATTTGGCATAAAATATTTTATGGGGCTCATGATCATAAAAGATGTCCAATATAGTATATTTGCATGTGATTCTTCTCTTCCCTCATTAATTCTTTCATGAATTGCATCATTAACCAATGCTATGTTTGTCACCTTTCAATAAATTTTACCACTTATACTCTTCTTTATGTAGTGCCATTACTTTCCATAAGATTAGCATATGATATTTTTCATTTATTTCATTGCTAGGATTGAAGCATAAAAGTAAAGAAGCAAAAAATCAAACTAATCTTTATTATGTAACTCTCAACTCGATTACATAGATAGATCACGAAACTAGCACTTGAAAATAGATCATACTAAACTTTTATTCAACTAAATCACGGAATAACACTACAAAAAAATACACTTCCGTGATGATACGTGTTTTACATAGTAGGTCGTGTTTTCTGTCATGCATGTACATCCATGACGATTTTATGACAGAATCAAGATAGTCATACTGTCGTCAGAGAAGTGTTCCATGACATTACCAAAATTATCATCACGGAAGTGTCCACTTCCATGACGATAAATCGCGCGTCACAGAAGTGCTTTCATCAAGGGTGACCGACATGTGGCATCCACCGTAACGGAACGCCGTTAAGCTATCGGGTCGGGTTTTGGATCTAATAACCCGTTAACAGCCCCGACCAATGGGGATTTTCCACGTGTAAAATCATCATTGGCTGGAGGAAACACATGTCGGCCCATCGCTGGGACAGATGTCATCCACTCATTGGATGTATAGCGCCTATGATACGTCGACACGTGGCACGGCCCAACAGAGGCCCATTCTCGTGAAAAGGCCGCCCGCTTTGACTTGGTCAAAAGGTGGCGGGCCGGCCCATGGAAAGCCTGTTAACGGCATGTTCGCATATAGCCCATTTACAGCCCGCTAACCCAAGACCCGTTATGCCCTATTCGAATTAGGCCCGGTAGCGTCATCTGGGCCATCCAATGTGATTCTAGACCGTTTTCACTTCTGGCCCATGTATGGCCCATGACGTCTTTCGGCCCATATGAGACCCTATGTAACTCTTGGCCTATTAACGGCCCATGGTGAAACTGGCCTGTAATGAATAGTGTATCACTTTACACCCATTAACGGCCCGTGGTGAAACTCGCTCGTGAAGAACAGTGTATCTCTTTATACCCATTAACGGCTCGTTACTCCGTTGGGCCGTTTCCAGCCCATGTTATCTTTCGGCCTTCTCAGAGCCCATTTATTCTTGGGCTCATTTCCAGCATTCGTTTACTTATGGCCCGTTACTATCATTTTCTGCTTGTGGGCCAAATTCAGCCCGTGGTTACAATCAGCCCGTTTGTGGTCCGTTAATACGTTGGGCTATTTTCATAGCGTCATCAAATACAGCCTATTAATGATGGCCCATTATGGTCGGCCCATGAACGGACGATTCCAACTCTAGCTCGTTTATGGCCAGAATGCAGTCTGTTTGGTCCATGTTTGGCCAATCGATCGTACGGCCTGTATAAGGCTCATTGATGATATGGCCCATAGAAGGCCCATTGTTTCTACGGCCCGTAGAAGGCCCACTGTTTCTACGGCCCGTAGAAGGCCCACTGTTTATACGGCCCGTAGGAGGCCCAGTGTCACTACAGTAAATATTAGCCCATGGTTATTGTGGCCTAGTTTTAAAAAATAGGTTATTGCAGCCACTAGCAAACAGCGAGAAAAAGAAATGCAATCGACTACAAGCAAACAAATAAACAAGACAACAAGGAAATAAATAAGCAAGCAACTTACACTAGGCTATCACGGCTATTACACATATTACATCCATCGGGCATCAAAGTTCGCCACCAAAGTGCAAATATAGGGAACACAAAGACATATAAACGCCAAGACAAAACAAGTCCAGAACTGAAACCACTTCAAAAGAGCTCAAGAAACAATATCACAGGTACCCATAATGTCGGCAAGATGCTTATCAAGCTTATTAACTTTCTCTTGTTTACGCTTAAGTCCTCCAGCTATTGTTGCACCGTAAAGTATGCATCTGAATTTCGCAGAGACTTCCTCGACCCACCGCTTCTGTCGCATAACATCCGATCGATGTCTTTCAACTTGAAGTTGAGACTCAAGAAGCGAACTGATTCAGCAATGAGTTCAAGAGCTGGTGCCCGGTGGTAGCCGATGCTTTCGAACACTACATCAAGACATGACTTTGGGGTTGTCTCAATGTCTTCAATATAGTTTTTATCAGCTTTCTTGGAGACCAACAGGGATGTCTCACTATCTTGAACCTTATCTGCATTATTTCCTTTACCATTGCATAACAGGGTACTCTTCTCCAATATTTTATCCGCGTTCTAAAAGAGAAACAAACAAACACATCTCAGGTTTACAATGTAGTATATGAAACTCATTTTGGTAAACCAGTTCAGTAGTAAGGTGGACAGGATAGCAGCATGAAACAAACATATATCTATGTAGTATGGTCAATGTATGGTCTATATCATTCTAGTTTATGTTGCCAAATCAAGATAGATATAGTTCGAATCATATCTATTTAAGACAAAGCAGCATAGACAGAATATGTGTGGGAAACTACACAGCAATAACAACACTTGTAATGTGCATGACATGAGAACATAACTGTTTATTCAATTGAAACTGAAATCAACATAGAGCAAGTTACAACAGCAAACAGCCAAACACATTGATGAAACAGGTTTAAAACATACCTGTTGCGCCATTGGAGTTTCAATTACATCCTTCAAATTTGAAATTAGTTGGTGTCAGTAAATACAGTGATGCTAGAGCAAAGTAGTATGAACCATAGCTAGGGAACCTGACCTGAGAACAATTCTTATTCTGCTTTAAGCATCGACTTCAGGTTCGGAGTGGTGGTCCTCGTGATTTGGGCACTGCAGGTTGCCTTACTAATCGCCTCGTGTTTGGGTGCTCTGTGGTGGAGACGGTGTTGTGTCAACGGAGGCGGGTGTCTATCTGCTTGGGGTTGGGGTTAGAAGGGTCAGAGCTGGTTCTCTGTCCAACTGGGTAGGGGTACAATCTGCATGAGTGTGGGTTATGTGTGGTGGGGCTGGTTCTTGGGCAAGTACTACCGTGGTTCTATATGCATCGACAGGTAGCACGATCTTTTCTGAAGACCGTGTTTTTACTCCCACAGATACTGCCATCACTCCCTCCAATTGAAATGGCTGATAAACAAGAAAAGTAATTGAATGTATAGACATTGTAAGATAGACATGTGCAATGGATAGTAGGGAAGAAAACAAGGCATGAAATAATTCACATTTATGTTGTCTAAGCAAACAGAATAGCAGGACATAATTTCACATATATGATGGCTAATTAAACAGGATAGCATGACACAATTTCACATGTATGATGGCTAACTAAACAGGATAGAATGACATACTTCAAAATATGATGACTATGTAAACAGGATAACATGATATAACTATACGATGTGTCTATTAAAGTGGTTGGCATGCCATAAATCACAAACATGCACCGATGGAAACATGATGGCATGATATAATTCACGGATAGAATGACATAATTTAGAATATGATGACTATGTAAACAGGATGAGATGATATAACAATATTATGTCTTTAGAAAATGGGTTGGCATGCCATAATTCAGATACATGTTGTCTATGTAAACATCATGGCATGACATAATTCAAATATATGATTTATATACTAAGGAAGTGAGCAGAGGGCAATCGCATATATGATGTGTCAACTAAGGAGATGGCATTCAATATTGTGTATATGATGTAAAAACGAAGCATTGCAATACAACATATGCATTATATGAGTAATATAACCCAGCCAAGTTTGAGCATACACCTCAGGGGGATAATAGGACTGGTCATCTGCCTCTGAATCCTCCTCTGAAGAGCTATTCAGAATCAAGCAAGATATCTGCTTCAAATAGTAGAATTGTCAGCTCTGAAGACCTTGTTTTCACTCCAGATTTCTCCATCACCAATTCAAATGGCTAATGCACAGGAAGAGCAGTTGAATATACAAACATTGTTGACCAAAGCAATGAGAAACACAAAAAAAGGACGGCATGATATAATTCACCTATATGACGCTTACCTAAACAGCATGGCTTTGCATAATTCACATACATAATGCCTTGCAACAAGATAACATTGCATAATTCACATATATAATGTCTTGCAACAAGATGGCATTGCATAATTCACATATATGGTAATTAGACACTAAACAAGTGGCATTCACACAAAGCATGTCTAAACTAAGCAAATGACATAGCAATGCAAGATACCATACGCATTATATGAGCAACATAACCCTGCCAAGTTAGGGCATGCACCTCGGGGATATGACTAGTCATCTGTCTCTCGAATCCTCCTCCGAGGAGCTATCGATAACCAAAGAAGACATGCGCTTTGTCGAGATAGCATTGTGCCGCTCACGAAGACCTTGTTTCCACTCCAGATTTTTCCATGACCGTGCGAATGGCTGATGCACAGGAAGAGTAATTGAATGTACTAAAATTGTTGACAAATTTAACACGTAATAAAAAAATGATGGCATGATATAATTCACATATAAGATGGTAGCTAACTGTGGTGGCATTGCAAAATTCACATATATGATGCCCGGCTAGACAAGATGGCATTGCATGATTCACATATACGATAAAGAAACTAAACATATGGCATTGACACAAATCATGTCTAAACTAAGCGGATGACATCTTTAATGTATACAAGAAGCAATGCAAGGCACCATATGCATGATATTACCAACATCAAGATGCCAAGTAAGAGCGAAGACCTCATGGGGTAAATAGGAGTGGTCTTCCTTCCGAATCCCCTCGAACAGTTATCTTCCTCTTGATTACGATCCGAAATTGGTGGAGGGGGTTGCCTTTGCGCCACCATGGAACAGCGTGCGCATGAAATTTTATTGCCACGCAAGGCACAAATGCATTTTTGCTCTACATGATCAGTTCCATTGTGTACAATAACTAGCATGCATAGGAATAATACATAGTGAGATTATGTAAGGAGTGCATGCACAAATCTAGAGGATGGTAGCAAACTGTGGATAGACCCAAAACCAATGATAGCAGGAAGATAATAGCTTTAGTTAAAAAATACAGATAATGGCTCCTTTAATGTTTGTTTGCACCCAACATGAAACTCATAGTAGACACCGGAGATTAACCAGTTAGTAGACATATATTACTGATTGCTGACCCAATATGTACCCCACAACCATTAAAAAACTCAAGTTTCAACATTAGTTTGGACCTGACTCGGAGTCTAATAGGTGAACACGACGATAATGTAGCATGTCATCATATTAAGTGACGCATAACGTAAGCGGAACACGGAAGAGTGCGACCTCTCTTGCGGACCCATGTAGTCCTCAAGGTCATCTGCTCGATTGATGATGGTAATGCAGCTTGTCGTGGGCTGGCGGCGGGGAAGAAGATCCGAGGCTGACGAAAGAGAGTGCGGAGAGCGGATCCTGCTGTGGTGAACCCTTCCGTCGTTGGAGCGGTGGTGGGTGGAACACAGCGCCACAGGAGCAGGACAAACCACACAAGGTTTTCTTTGACACATATCTGTAGCAGAAGTAATTGAGTAAGGGCTTGTTTGAATTTGAGGATTCTAACAATGCAGGGATAGGAAATAGACAGGAATAGGATAGGAATGCACGTGCAAAACAGAGAATTTAAAAACACAGGATTTCTGCCAATCTGGGTGTTTGATTCACAACAATTGGAAGATCACGGGATGCAAAAAAGCATGGTGAGATTAAGTCAAACCACAAGAAAATGTACGGTTATAATGCTATTATGCTACTATCTCTTAGTCTTGTGCTTGATGAATAGGTATATGAAAAGGAGGAGAAGTGGAAATTAGAATTCCTACGGTTTTTCTTTCAAGGAGACACTAAAGGAAGAAAGCCTACAATTTTCCTTTTCTCCATTCCTTTGCACCAAATTCATGAAAAGTAGTACCATAGGAAACTTTCCAATTCCGATGTTTTTCATTCACTTTTCCTTTCAAGCACTAGCGATTCTAGTAGGCAGGCTTGAGCAAGGAAAATCCTACACTAAAAAATGTTTTTGTGCTAATTCTATTACTTTGGACCTGTGCAACTGCCATACTAGCTCAACTCCCGGGCCCATCGAAAATGCACAGCTCAAGCAGCAGAGATAAATAATGATGGCGTTCAAGAGAGTCCATCACGGATAGCTAAGTTGCCTAGTACCTCACTGCTTGTCATATAGTAGGATAAAATAATTGTATTTCCCGTTACTACGAGTGCTCAGTGGATAACATATATAACATGTAGAGTAAAAAAGAGATGCAACAAGTGTACAACCTCTTTGGCGAAGCCATGTCGATCTCAACATGATTGGGTTGGCCGGTGAGGATGCTCCGGCTGACTTGGCTGTCGGAGGAGGGGAACAAGATCTTAGGCGTCTGGAGATGGAGCCCGAGGTACCGCTCCGCTCTGATGGAGGGTTTCGTCGTTGGAGCAGCTCCGGTGAGTTGTCTGACGCCGAGGTGAAGCGAGACAAGAGAGACAACGAACAACGTTAACTCGAGTGGAATTCTAATAGCATCTCCAATACATGACGTAAAATACATAACCACAAAGTGCTAGATGTACAATACATCAGCCGCTCATCTCTGAACTTAACTGTCAAACTGAATTTAAGCGCCGAAACTGAACTTAAGCGTCAAATCGAACTTAATTGTCGAAACTGAACTTAACTGCCGAAACTAAATTTCTTTGTCAAAACTGAATTTTGTTGTCGAAACTGAACGCACTAGCAAGGTGAGGCTACACGGTCGATCGACTTTTTCATCTCTGGTCAGTCGATTTTGCAGCCGTTGGATATGAAATCAAGGGCATGCGGTTCATCTTCAACATCCACCCCCTGAGCCGCCAGCCACCACCGGCCAAACAGTAGCACCCGCCGCCCATGACGGTGGTCCGCCCGCCCGCCCCAAAACACTCCCCACCGCCCGGTCCGCGCCGCCTGCCATCCCTCTAGGCCCCGTGCCGAAGCTTTTCTCCGGCGATCCCCACGCCACCGCCCGCTAACGCCCCGCCACCGCCGGCGACCACCGCCCCCATCCTGAACCCTAAGATAGCTAGTGGGGTATCTCTCCGTGAGCCCCTCCTCCCGCTGCGGCTGGTTCTTCCTTCACCCCGAGCCCCCCCACCCCGAAAATCGATCGACCCAAAAGTTGATTGATCGTGAAGTGTAGCTGAATCGAGCGCATAAGCAAGAGCAGCAGCGCGAGCAAGAGCAATAGCAAGAGCAGACCAGGCAGGGGACCGAGAGCAAGAGCAGAGCAGCAGCGCGAGCGAGAGCTAAAGCAGCAGCAGCTCCTACTGATGTGGACGTCGCCGCGGAGGGAGCAACGCCATGGAGGAAGTGGACGGCGATGCTGCCGTGGATGGAGCCGCGCCGTGTCGGCTCGGGACCGAGCGCCGGCAGCACCATGAGATCGAATCAAGAAGAAAGTGCGGTGATTAGTGTACAACCTCTTTGGTGGCGCCGATTAGGCCGCAGCTTCATCCGAGGAAACGGTGATGATGATGCTCTTCCGGTGGTGCAGATGAAGACGGCGGTGTGGGAATGGAGGTGGCGCGAAAGACGAAGGGAACGTTGGGGTAGCTCCTTGGAGGTGGAGGACGGGGTGGCTGAACCGGGGGGACGATGAGATCGATGACGGATCCTCATCCGGTATGGTGGATGAGGGATGTCGAGGTGTTGCTGTGGACAACATCGTCGGGGAAGAGGCTCCGGCTGGGTGGCGGACGGAGCAGGGTGTGGGGTTTCGTCGCGGGTTTTCGCGGCCTCGGTGTACGAATGGGTGGGCGGATGGGATGGCAGTGGAGAACCATGGCTTAGAGACGCGCTTGTTTGAAATGTGGGGTAAGTTACAAAAGTACCCCCACCGATTTGAGCCGGTTATTTCGGTTCAGGGGTACCACGGGCATTTCGCGTGTAGGGATTTCACAGGAGGTGGGAGTTTTCGCGCGCGTTGTAATTTCGGAATAGCAAGGCGCGGGTTGAGATGGAGGGAGTTGTCGGAGCACAACGAGACAAAGATATATCTTAAATATTTCGGGCTAACAAGGAGCGAGTTGAAGAGGCGGGAGTTTCGCAACACGATAGACAGAGACGCTAGCTTGAATTTTCGGTATAACAAGGCGCGACTTGAAATTTTGGAAGAACAAGCTTAACGTGTACCAAAAAAGAGACAATTTTCACCTCAACACACACAACACACACACAAACACCATTTAGACTAGAGTAAGGTACACGTGCATTGCACGCATGAGATTTGGCAACCAAATTATGAGTAAATACCACATTATAGCATGCAAGCTTTGAGTCATATATGCATGATGTAGATGTTCGTTAATTCTTATAGTTCATTTCAATCAAAATCATCTATTTTTTATAAGAAATCTAATATATTTTAAGATTCATGGAATTGTGCGTTGCAAGACATAAAGTAAGAATAAATAATGGCAAATCATGTAGAAAAACATTTGGGCAATTCTGATACGGAAGATTCTAGAACTAATAAGAAGTGCTTCTGTTTTGATGTTTGTGCATTATGCTTAAGTTCAACCATGGAGTCTTCTAGATTATACATGTGGCGAAATCTGGTGGAATCTATATGATATTCAACGGCCAGTAGTGCTCAAATTTGCCAACTTTGGACCATTGGATTCACCTCATCCAATGACCATCTTTCAAAGTTAAAGTTACCCGCACACAATATAAAAAAATATAAAATATAATATATATAGGGGTATAGATATAGATATGTGATGCGAAAGCCGCCCATCATCTCCAATTAGAATAGTGTGTCCATGCACGGATGCGACGTGGCCAAATTATGTCTGCCATCGGTATCTCAAATTCAAATCAGTCTGACCTTGTTCAATGTGTATACATTACAATGTGCTCATTTCCAAACCACACCGCGCAGATCTCCATTATATTCATGCATGCATGGGTTTCAAACATCAGGATCTCTTATTCAAATATTTGAATTCAACTTTACATTGGTTATGACCTCACCTATTCTTTTACACCCACAGTAGTCTTCTCTTTATAATTGTACCACTAACTTTCTCTCGTGCATGCATGGACACACACTACCAGTCGGCATTATCCATCATGACGCATGCAATCTTTTTCTTCAGGTCGGTCTCCCATGAAGGCACACACCCACACACATCCCCCTCTCCATCATATCGGGCATTCTTTATCTCTCACGTGTGCATGCGCAACGATCGATGTTCCTCTATGTATGTGTGTATATAGCTAGGTCTTTCATAGTTTTCCACACAAACCGATCAATCGATATATCCAGTGAGGTCTCACCCTCTTTCCACGTCCACATCGATCAATCTATACCTCTATATAGGATTAACATATATAGCTAATACACGCACATTAATTATATATCCAACGTCCCCTCTCATCATCCATGCCTTCGCTTCATCTCTCGTGACAGCGTGCACAATGGTGAAGGCAGTGATGAAACCCTGCCCCCCTAACATCACTATATATCGAGGCTAATATGAATGTGATCATTAGACAATTGCTGCTAAAAATGGTTTAAGTTCATGAATTTACCCTCCTCGTAAAGGACTAGCAATGCTTGGCCCCCTAGCTCATTTATTTTTCATGGCTCCGCCACTGCGTGCAACAGCGCATGTGTTCGCCCCCTCTCTCTAAATATCGATCTCGCACTTGTGCATTCCTTCATAGTCTCCCTCCACTCGGCCCCTCGCACCATCTTCTAGCCCCCACCGGATTTTGCCAAATGTACAATCTAGCAGACTCCATGGTTGAACTTAAGCATAAGGCACAAACCTCAAAACAACAGTGGTTCTCTTTTGTTCTAGAATCTTTCGTATCATAACTGCCCAAACTTTTTTTCTAGTTGAATTGCCATTATTTGTTTTTACTTTATGCTTTACAACGCACAATTCCATGAATCATAAAATAGATTAAGGGCTTCTTTGATTCAAAGGATTGTCAAAGGAATTTTGGAGGATTCTAATCATTAGGAATTTTTCTTATCTTTGTTGTTTGATTCGTAGGATTGTAAACCATAGGAATTTTTTCATATGATTCATTTGCACTAGATTTCATAGGAAACATACCATCCACTCAAACCTCTTTGAAAGAATTCTGCGTTTTTTCTATGCACAATCAGACACTCGTACAATCCTGTAGGATTCAAGACGACATTCCACTATAATCCCATGTTTTTCCTATTCCCGCGTTCTTAGCTTTTTTATAAAAACTAATTGATTTTGAATGAGATGAACTATAGGAATTAAACGAAGGGCTACATTAGGCATATATGACTCAAATCTTACATGCTATAGTGTGGTATTTATTGATAATTTGGTTGCAAAATATGATGTGTGCAATGCACGTGTACCTTACTAGTACTTCGAGTATGTGCAAAACACGTAAATTAGAATACCAATGGAACGCTACACAGTGTCTCTCTTACAATCCATAAGCCACGTGGCACATGTGGATGCGTTGTCACGACCTCCTTGCGTGGATTGATCACAGTGACGTGCTGCTAGTTCCAAAAGAATGTACTCGTCCTCCCTGAGCCATACTGGCGGTACATGCACGAAGCGAAGATGTGCACACACGCCACGCACGCACTCGTTCCCTCGCACGCACACACGAGTACACGGGCGGACGTAATTTTGTACCAAGATCCACCCCATGTGATAATTTGACGCGTGTAAAGTCGTTCACTTCATTGATGGTCAATTAATACAACGCATGCAAATTGAGTGGACGTGAGGGCGGAAGAAAGACATTATTACTCCACTTTGGCGCATGCGAGTAGTTAAATCGTGGGTTGCTAGTAGTAATTCCATTGATCTCCTTCGTATTTTGTGCCAATTTTTTACAGTAACATAATATTTACGCATTTGAGCAGTGTAATACTTGAAATTTATGTTCCGCTAAACTCATCGGGAGCCGTTTCGGGCCTCGAAACCAAAACCATCAATTAATCTTTACCTTGTTACCATCCCATTCGAAATCCTGCTCACACCTACTAGTACGTACCAAACCTGAACGTGTTCCCACTATGCAGGTATTAGTACTAGTGCTAGTACTTAGGCTATAAAAGGGGAACTACCTAACCGAAAATTACTCTACCTTTCCTCCTCATAAGTGCTTCTTCCTTGTCCGTCATTGCCATGGCCAGTGAGCAGAGCTCTAGGTCGAGAACTACCCGTAACAAGGGAGCGGCAACCAAGACTGCGGAAAAAAAAGAGAGGGCTCGCCGCCACGCAGAGACCTCGAAAGATCTCTCACGGGCAGGCGATGGCTCTCAGGAGCGCCCTAGCCGCGGAGGCGAACATGCCGAGCCGGCGGAGCTGGAGTCGTTATCCCTCGACGGCATGCCCGATCAGCTCAATAAGCACCTCAATAAGCAGAAGGAGTTGATCCAAGGCTTGATGGAGTTGCTGAAGGAGAGCCTCGACGACATGCCCGCCGAGCTCAATCGGCGGGGGAGTTGACCGCCCGGCTTGGTGATCTTTGTTGAAGAAGAGCATTGCCTCGGAGAAGAAGGCGACTGGAAAAATCCTGCGACTTCAGGAGGACAAGGCGAAGCTCTGCCACGAGATCGACCTATTGAAGGAGAAGAACGCCGGCTGGAAGAAGCTGCATGAGAATAGTAGTTCCTCGTTGAAGATGCTGCAGGCCCTCGTCATGGATCAGAAGGGGGAGTTGGCGAAGCTCCGCGTCGAGCACCCGGCTGCTGTCAATGTACGTAATGCGGCCGTGGAACAGATGATGAAGGCTCGCGTCGAGAAATCCCGCGTCATGGACAAAATGAAGAAGATGGCAGAGGAGATGCGCAAGGGGGGAGGTCGTGGAGGCGATGAAGAAGCGATTCTGACTACTGCGGCCGAATTAGATCGATTCGGGTGATAATCTTCCTTCTTCTTTTGCTCGATGTTTCATCTTTTGCTTGGTGTTTACGCCAAGACGTGTCACGTTGCCGGTGCGGGGGCGACACCTATGGGATCACAAGAATCCCTACTACGGTTGCGGGCGGGTCGTGAGAAGAGCGGATCAAGCAGATAGCACACGGTATCTTTATCCAGGTTCGGGCGCGAGGATGCGTAAAACCCTACTCCTGCTTTGGTGGCTAGTTTATCCGTGTTCTTGAGCTAGCTATGGGCGTGAGGAGCTCCAAAAGCCAAATCCTCCTCGGGTCGCCTCGGGCCTCCTTTTATAAGGAAAGGGGTGGCCACGGTGGTCTGATGGCACAGGGAGGTGGAAAGGGTACAGTGATGCGAGTTTATCCCTCGCATTACATGACAAGGCGCATCTAATGCGTCTTGCTTAGGTGTCCTTGCTTTATCGGGGACGGGGGAGAGCCCAGTCTCGTCCGTCGCCGCTCCCTTTCGTGTTCGCACGCGCCCTGGCCAGCGGTGCATGTGGTGCCATGTAGGCAGGCAGGCAGCTGAGTTGGCGCAGTGGTGGGTCTCCACGAAGATCCGCTTGCCGCCACGCAGGTGCCTGTCCAACTAGTTGGGTCGGCAGCTGCATGCGAACGGTAGTGGAGGTTTGGATTGGCGTGGGCCTGATGGTGGCCCTACGGGTGTCCTTGGCAAGGGCCTCGCCGTAGCCCCGGCAAGGGTCTTGCCGTGGCGCTTCTTTGTCATCCCCGGCAAGGCTCTTGCCGGGGGCCTTGTGGTCCTCCTTGGCTGGGATCCCGCCAAGGGTTGTCATCTTCTATAGTGTGTATCTAATCTCGAATGTCTTCACAAAGATCTGCATGCCACCACGCGGATGTCTCCCGAATCCTTGCCCCATGGGGGCAGTGGACTCAAGGGTGATTCGCTCCGTAGGTGTGGGGCGAACTGCACGGCAAGGGTCTTGCCAGGTTTGCTAAAACCGCCCCCCGGCAAGGGTCTTTGCCGGGGGAGTCCGCTTTGCCCCCTTTGCTCTTTGTGGTCTTGGTCTTGGCATCGTTCTGCTCCTTTCAAGCTTCGGCCTTACCTTGGCTCACCTCCCTTGCCTTGCTCAGTGTGGTGGTGTCCGTGGCTCGGGCAAAGACGTGCCGCAGTTATAGGGGTACAAAAAGTGTACCCCTCTTTTTGTACACCGACAGGAGCCCCCAGGCCTGGGCCACACGTAAGCGCAATCGCGTCGTTGGGCTAGGCCCAAAAACGTTGCGTGGGCTGGCGGGGTGGTTTTTACCGCGGTAAGTCTCTTCACGCGCTGCACTTCCCATGCCTCCCGCGCGTGGTTCGGCGTGGGGAGGCGTGCGTGACATGGGCGTCATGCGTGGGGCTGAGCTCTGCACGCATGCGTCCCATCGCAGTAAAAGGGGGCGGTTCTTGCCTTCCCCATAAACGGAGGGAGGTGTGGAGGCGCGACCCATTTACTGAACGGGGCCGGGGCATGGTCTTCAAGGCGTCCACTCCCCATGATCACGGGGTGGGGAGAGGTCGCCTCACCCGTCGCCTCGGTCCCGCATGCCCGCCACGTGGTTCTCATGCGCTTGGGGTGGCGAACGGTGGAGGCGGGAAACCGGGCCGTCGCGGGCCGGGGCAGCGGGTTGGTCCTAGTTCCCTGCGTCTTCCGCGTCTTGATTGGCTGAGCGGGGTGGCCGAGCCCCCACCCCGTTCCTTTATAAAGTGCGGGGGGGAAACGGCGTCCCACACTCTTTCATCTTCTCCTTCCTTCAGCTTCTGCTCCCCCCCTCCATCCGCCATGGAGAGAGGGAATCCTGGACCTTCAACGGTGGCGGCAAGGGTCGCCGCTCGACAACGCGCCCTTCCTTCTCCTTCACCTGCGGTGGCAGAGCCAGCCGCAAGGGGAAGGGGGAGGGGGCGAGGCCGCGGGTGAGGCCGAGGCGCTCAGGGAAGAGGAGACCGGGGCGGCGCGCCGGTCTCGCCTCCGCCAGTAGTTCCTCCCCCCCGTGGAGGGCCATGTTGGGGATGATCCTTGCGAGTTCTTCGTCAGGCTGCGCCGGCCGCCTCGCCGTCGCCTTCGTCTCCCGACTCCATTCGCGAGCGAGATGGAGCTGGATCCGCCGGAGTCATTGCGGTTGCACATGAGGGGCTATTGGATCAGCGATGCAGCGAGTTCGCGTCGACTTTCCGGCCCCTCACGTGATGTATCTTGGTCGAGGTGGAAGACGTTCGCTCATATCCACCGCTTGACGGCGGGGCTCACTCTCCATTTCAAGCTAATGGAGGCGGCCTCCTCTCCGTCAAGGTCTTGGTGCCGGGACTCGAGCAAGGTGATGCGTGGAGAGCTCTTTTGATAGCGAAGATTCCTCCTCAGGCGGGAGTGGCGAGGAGGACAGCGGCAGCGACGACGAGGGTAGCAGGCGGCAGGATGACGGGTCCGACTAGGTGTCGGGTGCCGCTCCGTGCGGCACCGGCGATCCCATCATCCGTGTCGCCGGCTTCCTGAACTTCTCGGGGTCGTCTCCTTGGGCGGCTGGCGTTGGGAGGCTGCGGAAGAGGAAGAGGGCGGGCGGCAAGGCCGTCAAATCGGAGTACGCGGGCACCAACGCCTTCGACGCGTGCTGACGTCCTGCCGCCTTGTCTTCGAGCTCTGCTTCCAGCACCGCCATCACCATAAAGCCTTCGGACGGCCACCGAGATGTTCTCTTGGTGCCTCCTGCCACCCGTAGCTCGCCTAGGCGCCCCTTTTGCCCTTTTCTCCTCCTTGACCTGCCTCCTGAGGAGAGGGACAAGAAAGGGGTTATGGGCACCTTATCTTTTTTTAGCTTGTAAGCCTTTAGGCCTTAGCTGAATTTAAAACTTGTAATCCCATCATTCATGTTTTTCATTCCCCATGGGCTGTACACAGTGGAATGTTTTTAATGAAAAAGGGATGCTTGCCGGGTCATTTGTTTGCGGGTAGAACCCATGACAAGGAGTAAATCCTTGATATCCCCAAGATAAACATTTCCTTGCCCGGCAACAGGCCCTGCCGTCTTCCCACTTCACTCGACCTTTCTCACGCTTTCGGCGGAGGCAGGGATGAGGTGGGTTCAGGCTCCTCTTTTCATCCTTTTGCTGCCGTGACTACGACCAAACCTGGCCCCAGGGACGATCCCTAGGGCATAGAGTTTTAGGGGAGCACGGTAGCTTTGGGAAAAAACGAGGTTTCACATACCTAAGTCCATAAGGGAATGCATGATAAGGGATGAGGAACTTATCTAAAGCTGCAGCCCTCCGGCAACTCTGGTTTGCCGTGGGTGAATCTTTGTACTTGTAGCCCCGGCAATACTGGCTTGCCGGGGTCTAGATGCCGGTCTGTCCCTCTTTTCTTTTTCGTCCTCAAGTGATCCGGCAAGGATATCTGTGAGTCCTGCGAACCAAAGAAGACAAAAGAACGGCAAAGAGACGCACACTCGACCTCTAAGCTAGGGGTTAGTCGCCGCTAAGCACTATCAACCCTAACCAAGGGCGAGACTTGACCTAGCATGCATGCTATAACTTAGGCGCCAGGCTTCATTTATTTATGCTCAGTGGTCTGCGCTGGCTGCATACAAGGGTTACATGCATCATCGGCAATGCTTGTACAAAAGGTGGCTTGCCGGGGCACGACAAGCGCGCCTTACGGGTAAAACTTGCGAAGATGCTCAATGTTCCAGAGTTACTCACGGGCGGCATCTTCGGTCTCCAGCGGAATTGCGCCGGGCCTGGTGACTCGTATTACTCGATAAGGGCCTTCCCACGTTGGCGTCAACTTGTTGGAATTTTTGGCCGATTGAACGCACCGAAGGACAAGGTCGCCTTCCTCAAGGCTTCGGGCATGAACCTTGCGGCTATGGTAGCGGCGCAAGGCTTGCTGGTAGCGTGCTGCTCTCATAGCCGCCCAAAGATGATCTTCCTCAAGGAGCACTGCGTCATCTTGCCGCAGTTGCTCTTGCTCAAGCTCGTCATAAGCGAGCACTCGAGGTGACCCATATATGAGTTCAGTGGGGAGAACTGCTTACGCCCGTATACGAGGCAAAAGGTGTCCGGTCGGTGGCTCGATTTGGCGTCGTCTGATCGACCAAAGAACCGCCGGCAACTCATCAATCCAGCGCCTTCCACTCTTGTGCAGCCTGTCAAAGGTCTTGGTCCTTAAGCCTCGCGATACTTCCAGCATTTGCCCTCTCGGCTTGACCATTGCTTGGCGGGTGAGCAGCAGGCGAAAGCAGACTTTCTTTGCCGAGGTCTTGGGTATATTGCATGAAGGTGCGGCTTAGAACTGTGTGCCATTGTCGGTGATAACCCTGTTGGGTACACCAAGCGGCACACTAGTTCCTTGAAGAACTTGACGGCTGACTGAGCTGTGACCTTCCTCACTGCCTCCACCTCCGGCCACTTTGTGAACTTGTCGATTGCAACGTACAAGTACTCAAAGCCCCAGACAACGTGGGGGAAGGGGCCCAGTATGTCGAGCCCCTAGACCGAGAAGGGCCAGGAGAGAGGAATGGTTTGAAGGGCTTGAGCTGGCTGATGAAGCTTCTCTGAATGGAACTGACACGCTTCACACCTGGTGACTAGTGTCTTCGCATCCTGGAGGGCGGTGGGACAAAAGAAGCCTTGCCGGAATGCCTTGCCGGCAAGGGCCCTTGACCCAATGTGGGATCCACATATGCCTCCGTGTATCTCTACCAACAGCTCCAGTCCTTCCTCTCAAGGGATACACTTCAATTTCACACCGTTCGGCCTCTTTCTGTACAGGACGTCATCGACGAACTGGTACATGGTAGAGCGACGGGCTACTTTCTCCGCTTCTTCCTGCTCCTCGGGAAGTTCCCCTGTTGGAGGAATCGGACGATATCTTTGTGCCCATGCCGGAGCCTGGGGCTCGACGGCGAGGACTAAAGGCATTTCCTCCGCTATAGGAGCGGCTGTCTCGACGGCAAGAGCTTGACGCTCCGCCGGAGCCAGTCGTCCCGTGGCGGGCTCAGTATCCTCGGCAACATCCTTGCCGGCGGCTCCGGGGAGCTCGGCGGGAAAGTACTTGCCGGGCCCTGATTTCCTCCTCTTATTCTGCTCTGTTGATGGATCAACGGATGGCTGAGTTAGCTGAAGCACAAAGGTACCTGGTTCCACAGGTAGCTTGAGGGCAGCACGTTTTGACAGGTAATCGGCGATATTGTTCTTCGCTCGGCGAACGTGTTCAGCCTGTATACCGTCGAAACGCTCTTCCAGCTTTCTCACTTCATCGATGTAGGCCCTCATCAACGGCTACGTAATCCTTGTTGACTTGCTTGGCGACAAGCTGCGAGTCCCCCCTGACGATGAGTTTCTTGATTCCGAGGTCCGCCGCGATCCTAAGACCAGCAAGCAGCCCTTCGTACTCTACCGTATTGTTTGTTGACACCTCCTTGGGGAAGTGCATCTGGA
Organism: Aegilops bicornis; assembly: GCA_021605145.1. NCBI lineage: Eukaryota > Viridiplantae > Streptophyta > Magnoliopsida > Poales > Poaceae > Aegilops > Aegilops bicornis. The sequence goes on along the minus strand of CM038674.1, from coordinate 287,188,297 downwards.
TCACGTACTTGATGTGCTCTCTGGTGGGCGCGACAAGCAGTACGCCAGCCCCGACGCCCTGGAAGGAGAAAGCTCCATCAAAGTACATGATCCAATCACAACTTGCCTCCTTGCCGGGGAGAGCAGTCTCTTGGACTTCTTCGTCAGGCGTTGCAGTCCATTCTGCAATGAACTCCGCTAGGACTCGGCTCTGAATCGTCAGAGTACTTTCAAACTTGAGTCCAAAGCTGGACAGCTCCAATGCCCATTCCACAATTCTTCCCGTTGCATCCGGATTGTGTAATATCCGTTGCAGAGGGAAGCGAGTGACGACAGTGATCTCGTGTGCCTGGAAGTAGTGACGCAGCTTCCTCGAGGCCATAAGGAGGACGAAGAGCAGTTTTTGCACACCGGAGTACCTTGATCTAGCCCGCTGCAGGAGGGAACTAACAAAGTAGACCGGGTGCTGCATCATTTTCTTCTTCGACGACACTTCAACTGGCTGTGTCGTCTCTGCATTGGTGGTGTCGGGCTCTGCCGCTGCCATTACCTTGCCGTCAACCTCCCTCTACGCTACTAGTGCGGCGCTGACCACCTGGTCCGCCGCCTGTGTATAGCAAAGAACGGCTCCGTGGCCTCAGGCACAACTAGTATTGGCGCCGGAGGAGAGGTACTTCTTCAAACCATGCAATGCTGCTTCGCCGGCGTCCACTCCATCGAGCCCACCTTTTTGAGGATCTTGAAAAAGGGAAGGGCACGCTTCGGCGAACTTGGAAATGAACCTGCCCATGGCGGCGCATAACCAGCAAGCCGACGCACATCCTTGATCCGCTTGGTGCTTCAATCTGCTCTATAGCTTTGATTTTGTCCGGATTGGCCTCTATCCCACGCCAGGACACCAGAACCCGAGAAGCTTGCCGGACGGGATGCCAAAGACGCACTTCTCAGTGTTCAACTTGAGATTGATCTTGCGCAGGTTTGCAAATGTTTCTTGCAAATCTGGTATGAGGGTTGCCCTGTCCTTGGTTTTAACCACTATGTCGTCCATATATGCTTCCATATTTCTATGGAGCTGGGGTTCAAAACCAATCTGGACTGCCCTTGCAAACGTCGAACCAGCACTCTTCAACCCGAAAGGCATCCGCATGAAACAATACGTACCACATGGGGTGATGAATGCTGTTTTCTCTTTGTCTTCTCTTGCCATGAAGATCTGGTGGTAGCCGGAGTAGGCATCGAGGAATGACAGCAGATCACACCCAACCGAGGAGTCAACAATCTGGTCGATGCGCGGCAACGGGAAGGGGTCTTTAGGGCAAGCCTTATTGATATTTGTGTAATCAATACACAGCCTCCACTTCCCATTTGCCTTGCGCACCACGACCGGATTGGCCAACCACGTCGGATGGAGCACTCCTCTTACCAAACCCCACCTTCCGGTTCCGGATCTCTTACATGATGAACTCTTGTCATTCCAAAGCTTGCTTTCTGACCTTCTGCTTGACGTGCCGCGCATGAGGGCAGACAGCAAGGTGGTGCTCAATCACCTCCCTGGGAACACCGGGGATGTCGGAAGCTTGCCATGCAAACACATCAACATTGCCCGCATGAAGGTGACGAGCGCGTCTTCCTATTTGTCGTCAAGGGTGGAGCTTATGGTAAAAGCTCCTCCCGTGCCGTCCTCATTGACAGAAACCTTCTTGGTTCCCGGCGGTATGGCCCTGGGCTTCTTGTTTCTGCCGGTGGAGCTCTCTGGCACGTCCTCGACGGCAGCGCTACACTCCGAAGAGGTGCGCTTGCCGGAGTGGGTGTCCGAGGTCTCACCGGTCTTCTTCTTCTTCTTCCCTCCCGGGGTCCCAGCGGCAGGAGCAAGTGCCCTAGTGGCGGCAGCTGCTGCAACTGCTTGCTGGTATAGTTGGTCAGCGCATCTTTCTTATCGGAGGGGATGGTGATGATAAATCACGCAGTCTGGCATCTTGAGGGTGTTGTAGGCGTAGTGTGACGCCGCCATGAACTTAGCGGCGTTGGGCGGCCAAGGATCCCGTTGTAGGGCAAGGGGATCTTGGCAACATCGAACACGATCCTCTCCATCCTGAAGTTCAGGTCGCTTCCAAAAGTCACGGGCAACGTGATCTTTCCCTTGGGTTGGCTTCTTCCCGGGTTGACCCCTTGAAACGTGCCCGTCTCTTCGAGGTCTCCATCAGGAATCTGCAGTTTCTCGACCACGGCAGGCGAGATCAAGTTCAGACTGGCCCTGCCATCGACTAGCATCTTCGTAACCTTGAGGTTGCGTATTGTTGGTGAAACCAACAATGGCAAGCACCCGACCGTAGTAGTGCGATCAGGGTGGTCCTCGGTGTCAAAAATGATAGGTGTGCTGGACCACTTCAGCGGCCTTTGGGCATCAAATGACGGCTCTGTCGCTGTAATCTCTCGCGCCCACTGTTTAAGCCGGCGGTGAGAAGTATGCAGCGAGGCGCCGCCGTCGACGCACATGGCCTCTATAGCTTTCTGAAACTCTTGGTCGCCGGATTCATCGTCCTCTTCGTGATCGACGTCTTCTGGCTTTCTGTCACAGCCCCGGGCGGGCCTCTCCTGTTGCTTATCCTTGTCGCGACGGCCCGCCTGGTCGTCACGCTTCTTGCCGGACCCCTCAGCACCGTCTGGGCCCTTCTCCTTGTCCCTTCTCTCATACTCAGCCCTCTGCTTCTCAGCGAGGAGCTCAACCTGTCGGCAGTCCTGGAGAGCATGGCCTTTGGTGCGATGGATCTTGCAGTATCGCTTGTCGGAGTTTCCTGGCTTCTCGGCAGCCGCCAAGGCCCGGCAGGCGACACATCCGGCAACCTCCTTGCCGGGGTCATCTGCCTTGGTTTTCTTGGTGGAGCCGACATCATCAGATCCCTCGACGGCAAGCACAGCTTTTCCTTTGTGCTTCCTGTTGCGGCGCCGGCCTTTCTTCGCCGGGGCAGCAATATCCTCATATGAGGAGTCGGTTTCCACGCCGGCATCTTCGCCGGGGTACTTCCTTCCCTCTTCAGCTCGGGCACATTTGTCAGCAAGAACATAGAGTTCTTCTACATCTCTCACCTTCTTCATTGCCAGCTCTTCGCACATCTTGCGGTTACGCATGTTCTGATGGAACACGCTGATGATGGCGGCAGGGTGAACATCAGGGATATTGTACTGTACCCGGCTGAACCTCTGAATATACTTGCGGAGACTCTCGCCTCCCTTCTGGGGAATGACGTGCAGGTCACTTGCTTGGCCATGGGCTTGGTGGCCTCCAGTAAAGGTGCCCACGAACTCATGGCACAAATCCGACCAGGAGGAAATAGAGTCTATCGGCAAGTGCATCAACCATGACATGGTGTTGGGTTTAAGAGCCAACGGAAAGTAATTCGCAAGCACCTTATCGTCGCGGGCTCCGGCAGCTTGCATCGCGATGGTGTAGACGCTGAGGAACTCGGACGGGTGGGTCTTGCCACTGTACTTTTCACCCATGTCGGGTTTGAAGGTGCGGTGAGTGGGCCACTGGAACTGCCGCAGCTCACGGGTAAAGCGGACAGCCTACCTCGTAAGGTAGGCCTCCGAGGCTCCCGGTGCCGGGGTGGCTCACTGGCAGGCCCTGCTACTTTGTCCGGATTGGTGGCGCGCTCGGCGCCGGCGCCGATAGTGGTTCGGCGTCTTCATGTTCTCGTTCCCGAAGAACTTGGCGCTGGTCCTGATGAGCCCGCGGGTCGGACGATGCTACGGAGATCTCGCCCATAACGTCGCTGACGGGCTGGCGTCCATGATGCAAAGGGCGAGGAGGAGGCAAGTGCACCGTGGTTGCGGCACCGCCGGCTCTCCTGCCACTAGTGCGTGGGACTCCGTCGGAGCGTCGACCCGGGGGCTCCACTGGACTCGGTTCGTCTTTGTTGGCCACCGCAACAAGGCTTCGGATAGTGGCTCTCCATTCATCGAGTTTCCCCGTAGTGGGAGGAAAATCAAGGAGCAACTGCGAGCGCGCCAGGGCTTCTGTTGGCGTTGGCGGCAGCGAAACTGCCTGCGGATCGCGGCGGCTCGACTTCGACCATGTCGGAAGGAGCTCTATCCGCGACAGCGGTAGCATGCCACCCTCACGGCGCCTCGGTGAGCAGACAGTCTTCTAAATCCGGGATTGGTGCTGGGGCTCTTTCATGGCGGCGCGGGGTCCTCGGCGTGATTACGCCGTTAAATCGTCTTGCGCCGCTTGAGAGGAAGCGGCGCCGTCGGCGCTGATGTAGGAAGTCTTGAAGCCCTCGCGTCGCCTTGAGGCGAAGCGGCAGCGATCTTGGAAGGCCGCGCCACCCCGGAGGGCAGCTCCGTCTTTGGATTTGGCGGCGTGCGGCCCGTTACGGCAAGACGAACATCGCCGCCTCCCAAACTTCGGCTGCTGGGACGGTGTTGGTGTTCGCGAATGGCGCCCCGGGTCCTTTCTGCAACCGGTCCGCTACTCGCCCGCGTCGGGACGGGATGTCCGGCTTCCGACGGGCCAACCGCCACCACCATCTTCTTCTTGGGCGCCATGACGATGAAGAAGCGTTGAACTACCTGCTAGAGCTGATTCTCACAACTGCGCCCCCCTACCTGGCGCGCCAAAGATGTTGGTGCGGGGACTACACCTATGGGATCACAAGAAGCCCTATTACGGTTGCAGGGCGTGGGGTCGTGAGAAGAGCGGATCAAACAGATAGCACACGGTATCTTTATCCAGGTTCGGGCCGCGAGGATGCGTAAAACCCTACTCCTACTTTGGTGGCTATTTTATCTGTGTTCTTGAGCTAGCTATGGGGCGTGAGGAGCTCCAAAAAGCCAAATCCTCCTCCTGGTCACCTCGGGACTCCTTTTATAAGGAAAGGGGTGGCTACAGTGGCACACATGAGGTGGAAAGGGTACAGTGATGCGAGTTTATCCCTCGCAATACATGACAAGGCACATTTAATGCGTCTTGCTTAGGTGTCCTTGCTTTATCGGGGACGGGGGAGAGCCCAGTCTCGTCCGTCGCCGCTCCCTTTCGTGTTGACACGCGCCCTGGCCAGCGGTGCATGTGGTGCAATGTAGGCAGGTAGGCAGCTGAGGTGGCACAGCGGTGGGTCTCCACGAAAATCCGCTGGCCGCCACGCAGGTGCCTATCCAACTGGTTGGGTCGGCAGCTGCATGCGAACGGTTGTGGAGGTTTTGACTGGCGTGGGCCTGATGGTGGCCCTACGGGTGTCCTTGGCAAGGGCCTCGCCGTAGCCCCGGCAAGGGTCTGTCCGGGGCCCCGGCAAGGGTCTTGCCGTGGCGCTTGCTGTCATCCCGGCAAGGCTCTTGCCGGGGGCCTTGTGGTCCTCCTTGGCTGGGATCCCGCCAAGGGTCGTCATCTTCTATAGTGTGTATCTGATCTTGAATGTCTTCACAAAGAACTGCATGCCACCACGGGATGTCTCCCGAATCCTTGCCCCATGGGGGCAGTGGACTCAAGGGTGATTCGATCCGTAGGTGTGGGGCGAATTGCCACGGCAAGGGTCTTGCCGAGTTTGCTAAAACCACCCCCGGCAAGGGTCTTTGCCGGGGGAGTCCGCTTTGCCCCCTTTGCTCTTTGTGGTCTTGGTCTTGGCGTCGTTCTGCTCCTTTCGAGCTTCGGCCTTACCTTGGCTCATCTCCCTTGCCTTGCTCAGTGCGGTGGTGTCCGTGGCTCAGACTGCCCGTGCACAATTATAGGGGTACAAAAAGTGTACCCCTCTTTTTGTACACCGACACGTTCTCTGCGAGGCATGAATAGAGCAATGGTTTTTTTAGGGAATGAATAGAACAATGCTAACAATGAGATGAATAGCAAATTAGATCATTTTTTATCGCCATATGGCCTTTGGGATGCCAGTGTTTCAGGTGCTCCTCCGTCAGCGATTACTACTCGGTGGAAAACTTGAGTATACCGCTTGCGGTTCTTTACTCCTCCTCGATCAGGTCATCGGTAGCATTTATATGAGCAGTCAAATCACAAGGCCCGCCTTCCAGCAGTAATGAGCCGTCAAATCACAAAGGCCCTCGCCTCTAGTGAAACCGACCAAGCTAGACTGCCCGCCCTCCGACCTTTTAAAAAATGTATACTTTTGTACATCAAGAGTATCGATGGATTGCGCCATGGAGCAAAACTTGAAATTAAAAAAAGGTGGTACATATAGAGAGCGCTCGTCGCCAAATTATGCATATAGTACTATTAAAAAGGCTAGTCACAATAATAGTGTCCAGCACAACCCACCCCTCAAATAAAACTAAGCATCCTGGAACTGTTTGACAAAACTAAGCACCCAGAAATTCTTTGACAACTAAACTTCTTGCTATATGATGTTGGCCATATATATTGTACGTATATAATGTGAAGAAACGAGTGGTAGTACTATACCAACTAAAAGATGAAATGTAAGAAATACTAGTATGTACATCTTTGAAGAGTTAAATTAACGACAAGAAACATAACATAGTTCTGGCTGGGGCTCGGCACAACACACCCTCAAATTAAATTCAGCACACCTGAAATTAAACTTTGCAACTATTCCGGTAGACACTGCATTAGAACCACCATGAGCAACAACACTGCCACCTTACTCGGAGTCCTTGTCCACGTCCTCGACTTCGTCCTTGTCCCTCTTCCTCTTGGCCGATACTTCTTTGCTTGAACCGCACACTTGGCTCTTGCTCTTCAGCCAAGCCTTGTAGATATTGAAGAAAAGGTAGCCATCCATTGCAGCGTAGTGGATGTGGTCTATATCTAGTGCATTCCGCTGCCATGCATGACGATGAAACGTGTAAGGAGGTTTCTCCGGTTTACCGTCTGAAGGATGAACCATGGCTCTGCCGGTCGGCGTGAAAGTGACGAGAGGAAACCAGCCGATTCTTCTGGAGGTCGAAGGTGTTGCCTACAATGAGGCTTATCCGACGCATGACTTCTTTGTCATTACCAAAGTCTACAGTAATGAATTTGACTAGGTTGCTCTCGAGGAAGTCCTTAAAATCCTGGCACTCAACGTCGACATGGCATATGTGGTAGACCAAGCATAAGTCATGCACGCAAACCTGGATCACAGCGGGCTTCTTCCTCTCTTCGTCCTTTATATCCTTCTCTCGTCCCAAGACTGTGGTGTACTCAACATCTAGCCCAGCGACCCACTCATCATCTAAGTCTTCGAACATGTATCTGAAGCGAGAAAGGCATCCTTTCACCGTCACGGAAGAACGGGTGTAGATGATGTCGAACTGATCGCTGGTGATGGTTCTAACCTTGTACTCACCGCTGACCGGGGATATTTCGGACGCCATAGATTTGGGAGGAGGGTTAGGATTAGTGGAACTGCCGTAAAGAGGAATGGACAGGACGACTAGGAGCAAACCGCCGTAGTATTGAAGGACGTACGGGGACGAGTAGGAGCGAACTGCCAGCGTGCGAACGGCAGGGTAGTGGCTTTCCATTCTCCCATGACACGGGCTTCCGAGAGCCCTTGGATCTGATATCAAACGGTTGCATTGCGTGATTCTAGACCTATGGGTGAATATCCTATCCTGGAGGGTTATTCTGCAAATTTTCAGCAACTTAGCATGCGACCATTTGATCTCAGATCCAAGGGCTGCCAGCAGCCCGTATCATGGTCGCGCCTACCACGACCGTCGCATCGCTCATGCGGCCGCGCCCTTGGAGATTTAACACGGTGCGTTAGGCTATCTGATGTTGGCATGTCATACATAGTCATCACTTAGTCACTCATACTACAACAAGGTTTTCGCTATAAGGTTGGCTATAAGTGTATTTTTTTTACTTCTCTCTATCTCTTTCTTCGTACTCCCTCCGTCCCATAATATAAGAATGTTTTTGACACTAGTGTAGTGCCAAAAATGTTCTTATATTATAGAACACGAAGTACTAGTATTTATTGCATTTGCCAAGGAGTGACCTCTTCCAATGAAATGGTGTTGCTAAGTTTGCTTCATTTAATTAGATATAGACTCAAAATTGTCTTTTCACCTAGGTACACGCAGCTTAGCATCGTTTCTTCCTTGGGTCACCAAACTAGTCTCTCTCTTCTTGATTAACTTGCCACATCGGACTTTTATGCCTATGTGGCCAGCTTAAGCACCTGTAGGAGCAAGTAAAAGTAAGTACAATAGTGCGCTTTACATGGCATTTTGCATATGTGGAGGAAAGAGAGGCAAGGAAAAAGTGGAGAAGTGGGCTCTCATGCAAGAGCCAGCCTCTACTACATGGTGGAGCATTGGGAGAGGCACTGTATGGAGGTGGTCAGGAATCGGAGACTCACGCCGGTCGTAGCGCCATGATTAAAATGATAATGGCAAGTCAAATCACGGGCCCCACATCCAGTGATAACTTCATTGTCAAATCACACAGCCCTACGTTTGCAGCAGCCTACTCCCTCGTCTTCTCGCATCTCTCTTGAACCGACTAGGCCCCGCCTACCGCGCAGGAAAAGCCCCGCCCTCGACTTTTAAATAGTATACAATATTACTAATTATGTATCCATGGATTGCACCCACTCCATGGAGCAAAGCGTCTAGAAAACGGCGGTACACATGTACGGAGTATACAACACGCCTGTCGCGTTCGCGTCGCACCCCAAACGGTCGGTCGGTCTGGCACGCTGCTCTCCGAATGGAACGAGCATCATATTGCGTTTGCACACACATGTGGGACGGCAATTGAGAACCGACCATAGGCACACTCCCCGGCCTCGCAAGTCGGGTGACTTAATAGAAGAGGGAGACGAGCGATAGTACTAGAGAAGTGTTGTACTACGTTGGTGCCTGGACGATCCACGCAAGACACGGAAGATCAGTTCATCCATGCATGTGACGGACTCCGATGAGACACGCTGGATTGGCTATCGTCTACATATCGTGCGAGCTGTGTTGTACATGGCTGTAGTTGTGGTGAGAAATCTAAAGAAAGGTTTCTTGTCATCTCGCAAAATTAGGTGTCATGTGCTTGGATCAACTGCGAGGGTTAAGCAGGGGACAACCGAGTTGGTCTAGTCATTGGGGGCACATGCATGAATAGTGACTACTCGGCTGCCATCTAGGTCAAGCCGACTATGTTAATTAGGACATCTATCGACGGACCCCTTTTCTACGAGTTTATCTTTAATTTGAGCTATGTTCCTCGTCTAGTTTGTCCGTCGGGATTCATGTTGTCTCCTTTGTGCAGAGAGGTTATGATTTCTTATCATGTGGCATTTTTTCGTGTTATATGTTATAATCCGGCGCTTCAGATCAAAATGACGACAACTGCGCCTCCGAGCCACGTGCATGAAGACTTCTTGACAGTCATTGATGAGGTCAAGCCGGCTCCGGTAGACAAAAGAAAACTAGTACTACTCCACTATATAGGCAGGAGCCTCCGCGCTTGCTTGCTAGTGTTGCTCTGTTCACACTGTCTCGGCCTCTCCAGATCTAAACACGACAGCGGTGGCCACACTCTCTCTCTCTGCTCACCGCTAGTCACAGATCCAGCCGGATCCTCTTCACCAGGGAAGGTGAGAAGGTGCAACGTTCACGCGGTCGTCCTTGGCGACGGCTCTTACCCACTGCTGGGCGCGTCCCGATCAGCCTGCCTTGCCGTTCTCTCCCAAGCACCGCTAGCGAGGGAGGGCCTCCGACCCATTCTTCCTCGCTGCCGTAGTGTGGGCAGATTCGGCCTCCCGCCGCCCACCTAGCGACATCCCGGCGACCATCAGGTATAACTTCCTTCGAAACATGCCTTGCTCTACTTCCCAAGCTCCTGACGTCGCTGCATTTGTATCTTTTACTATTTCTCAGGCCCCCTCATAGATAGGATCGATCGGCTATTCAAAAACAAACTATTGTTTTACATTTATTAAGAGGTAAAACTAGTTCATGCACTTGAATCTAGTACTACTTGGTTCAAACAAGGAAGAAAGGGGGTGGGGTGGGGGATGATTTGTTACCGGAATCTAGGACTTGGTCGAAAGAGGAAATAATGGGGGCGAAAAGTAGCAGGCGGCTATCCAACTGGTCTCTAGGTCTAATAGGGAAATAAAGGGAAACGCAATACAAACTCAATATAAACCCGATCTATTGGTTGAAAAAGAAAAGAAAGTGGGGACTAGGGGACAAGTCAACAGAGTAAGTCCAGCACTAGATTTGCTAGCCTCACACAGTATAAGGTGGCTATACTGAACAAAGATGGGACCAACACAAATATCCTGTTCTGATGTTTGTTGCTCCGAGCCACTCTTATGTAATGCCACTGGTAAAATGTAGCAGTCGCACTGTTGAAAGTAAGGACACGTTAAACCAATGTTGTTTTCAATGTAATGCCTCCAGTAATATGAATCAATGGCACTTCTTTACATGTCCTGCTAAAATTTCCCATTAAGATAACTTCGTTCTTTTCGTTAGAAATGCAAGCATCTGGTCCGCCTACTCACCCGTGCCCAAAGTAATGTCGTATTTAACGGTTGTCATAGTTAATCCTAATGCCCACACTAATATCTAGCAATGCCACTTTGCTCTAGAAATTGCTACTTGTCCTTGTAGGATTGCCATTCAGATAAGGAACATGCTTCTTTTAATTTGATGCATGTTTCATCACTTGTTAGTCACCCTCCTTTCCACCTTTTTTGTGCAAACAGAGATAAACATTTCACGCTTGATCTTAGTTGAACTGCACAAATGATATCCATATTATAGTTGAGCATTCCAGGAGCTTCACAACCAACCTTGATGTTGCTCAATTTTGTTGCAACTAATGAAGAAGAAGCTCTGTGGGTTTCGTTTTCTGATGGAAATGGAACCGGGGCTGGAGCCCTATTCTTAAAAAAATTTAATAAGAAGATTCTATCTCACGGGACATTACTTCATTTCAGGTGAACTACACCAAAATGTCACATGAATTGAATCATCCATGTTGGTGACCGAAAGAGCCAGACTTCAGATCGATCTAAGCACCCGGCCTCCATCCTTGCGGCCTTACGGTACACCTCGTTTGCCACCTTTCGACCCTAGTGTCCTTGATAAAATGAAGTAATAATACAGTTAAAATAGAGCGAGTGTCATCTCTATCATTTCATTTCCAATGTAGATAAAGAAAGTGCTTCTCTTTGTTAATGTATGTTTCATCAACTAGTCCCATTGTTAATGTTTAAGCGTTTCTGCAAACTGGGGTGCTTAATTTTAGTTGATATGTACAAAAATAGAGATTTGAATGTCTCAAGGCGCCTCCTTGTACTACTGTTGTACATTGATGTTCATCACGGGCAGAAGGTGTATGTGGGAGACTTGGGACGATGTCCAAGATTAGGCGTGCCGTATGAGGCGTCAGAGGGCCCATCTCGCCGCAATGACATGGCATACTATGATAGTATTGCAATATTTTCTTCTATTTATTTTGTGTGTTTCATCAACTAGTGCCACTATAATGTAATCACGCTTTTTCATTATCTCGTGCAAACAGGGTTATTCAAATTGCATTTTGGTGGAACTGCACAAATGTACGTATGGAACCGGCATATATGCAGAGTGCGAGGTGTGCCATGTAAAAATTACCGACACCAACCATGCTGCATGCACGCATTGGCATCCACCACCACTAGTGGGATGTGTGGTGCTCTCTGTGGACGGATCTTTCTCGGCAACAAATCCTCTAACCAAATACCAGTAGCTTATATTGGTAGTTTTCTAGGGAGTACTCTTTTCTGAAAGAAGCACCAATCTATTTTTCTTTATTTGTACACTGTGTCACAACTTTGACCCAAAGGTCCAGAGCTATTTTAGGGTGATTGGCGTAGTACTCAGAGACTGATTGTAAGCATGATTTTCATTAGCTGTCACACTGATTGTAAGCATGAGCAGGTGGAAGATTAGGTTAGTGCGAAGCTTACCTTAAACCCTACTGTCGCCGTTGAAACGAGGCGAGCGCCGAGGGAACCGTGGAGAACGGCGGGGAAGCGACGTCGCGCCATCCGGCCTCCTCTTGCGGTGGGAGAACGAATACTCATGTGGCTCCGGCTGGCTCTGCACCCTCATGAATGGCACACCATACTCGATCGATTCGTTATCCTCTGGGTGCTCGACCTTCAACCTATACGCCCACCACCTCCGCCTGACTGTCGCCTCGGGCGAATCTGTCTGCAATAGAGAAGAGAGACGGTGGTCTTGCAATAGAGAAGAGGGAGAGGCGAGATGGTGGTTTTGGAATGGAGATGATGGAGAGGAGAGGAGGTGGTTTTGCAATGGAGAAGATCAGAAGAGGGAGAGGCGAGACGGTGGTTTTGGAATGGATTTGATGGATAGGAGTGGTGTTGTTTTTGCAATTGAGAAGATCAGATGAGGGAGTGGCGTGTCGGTGGTTTTGGAATGGAGTTGATGGAGAGGAGAGGAGGTGGTTTTGCAATGGAGAAGATCAGAAGAGGGAGAGGCGAGACGGTGGTTTTGGAATGGAGATGATGGAGAGGAGAGGAGGTGGTTTTGCAATGGAGAAAAGGGAGAGGAGCGTGCTGCAGCGATTTAGGATTGGACGAGAGGTCCGGCGCGCTGTGACTGGATCAAAATCAAAATCAATTTACCCTTCAATTAAGAAAGCGACCCCACATTAACTAGTCTCCCTTTTATTCTGGGTCATAATTGACCATGATTTTCGCACATAAAATATATGTTATACATTGCAAAAATAATATTATTTCAAAGTACATTCAGATACGAACCAAATGATACAATTTTTGGTGACATGCAGTCACATTTTGCTTGTCAAATATAGTACGTGGACAAACTTTGACCCAAAATACACAAAACAACAAAAAAATACTTCCAAGACCAGCGCCCGCTCTTCCTTTCTTCTCCACTTAAACCACCGCGCTCTTCTCCTGTTCCAATCTAAATCCAGCGCCGCTCCTCTCCTCTTCCATTTCAAAACCACCGCCCCTCCTCTCCTATTCCAGTCCAAAACTAGCGTCGCTCCTCTCCCGTTCTAATGCAAAACCAGCGCTGCTCCTCTCCTCTTCCATTCAAAAACCACCTTGGCCAGTGAAGGTGCTTGTGGAGAAGTAGATCGATGGAGGAGTACAACCGATACGTGAGGATCACAGACGGCGACCCTGTGAAGCTAGCTAGGATGTTGGAGACACAATCTTGGTTTCACAACAAGGACCAACTAGCGGCGACGGCGACATCCATGGCCAAATATCTGCAACAGAGCGAAAAGGCGGCGATACTCCTGGAGGGAGTCGCGCCGGAGTACATAGAGCTGCTCCTCTGGGCCATGGAGCAAACAGATTCACCGAATCCGATCGTGAGGGAGCGGTGGTGGGAGTATCGATCCCAGATGTAGCATCCACGAGAGATTGAAGGATCGAGCATCTACAGGGTGCCGTTTGTGAGGGTGTCCTGCCAGAGCAAGCCGGTGGAGTCTTCGTCGACCGAACCCAACTACAAGAGGAGAAAAGCAGTTGGCCCGACGACGCTTCCCCGCCATCGTCTCCCTCGCCGTTCACATCGTCTCACGGGGCGGGTGTCTGCCGCTGAGGAATAGGAGGGGGCTGCCCCCCCAGCCCAATAGTCGGGCAGGTTGTGAATTGTAAGGAGGAGCTTAGGGTTGTCAGTTTTTGCAGATTGTGAATTGTGTTTTGTGTTGTGTATTTTGAGAGTACTTTCAGATATGAATGTCTTTTGAATTTCAGATTTGCAGTATTGAGCATATGAAGTATTTTATGAATTCTAGAGATCTATTTTTAGCACTTAAAAATGTAGTTTCATAGGAGTATAAAAGTGCGGAACAATGTGATTCTTAGAGAAGAAAGCGCAAGTTTCAGGTTTGAGATAAGAAATCGCAAGTTCAGTTTCAGATAAGAAACTGCAACTTTTAGAGGCAGAGCATTTATATTAACACGGCCTTTTCAAACAGGGATCATGTTGGAAGTTTCATTCATGGCCGAAAATGGAACTACCAGGCAGTTAACATCATGCTGATCAACATTCATGCATAGCACATCTTCATATGATGCACAGTCAAAATGCCCACACAATGTCGACTGTGCGAAACACAGAGAAAACGAAGAACGAAGTTTTGTCAAGTGTTGGACGTGGTTTTGGGTTGCCCCGTCTACGCTTTCATTTTTAACATGCGCAACCCACGACCTCGGATGGGAGGTCCATAGGCCTGTTTGTATTTTCTTAGGGCCGTCATGTATCGACCGGCCTATGGACCTCCCATCCGAGGGTTTTTTTTTTGAAACCCAATATATGTATTTTTTGAAGAAAATGCAGAGGTCTGTTCTATTTTTCTATATAAGAATAGGAACGCTGGGTCCAACTTATGTTTCCCTTCTAACTATATTATATATATTTAAATTATTTTATATGTTATTATATATTATTTTTATTGTCATCATATATTTAACAGATACTTACATATGTAAGAAAACAATATCCCACATCTTATTAACTTATAAAAATAATTACTTAACAAATAAAATCCTGGATTGTTTTGGCACGAAAATCCTATTGATTGTGTACAAAAGCTTGGTAAGATTTAAGGATGAATGTAATAATATCACTTATTATTTAAATATATTTATAACAAAATGCTCAACCCCTTTTTATTTTTTGATAACATTGCTGGCCCAACCCAACATTATAATTAGAATCAGCCCAACAAAATCATGTATTTCGAGAAAGTGCAAATGGCCTGTAATTTTTTAGGAAATAAAATAAATGGGCCGCATGGACGCTACATTATTTGTTCACCCAGCCCAGCTAATGGTTGTAATTCAAAAAAAAAAGATCAAATTGATTGTAAATTCTACCGCGCAAAAAAAAGACTGTAAATTCTGAAAAAATGGGTTGAATACGTGCCACATTTTTGGAGGCTGAAATGTGGGCCAATAGGTCGAAGCCAACGCAAGTCGTTGTCGATTTAGTCAACAAATGATTCTGACATGTTAGCCATTGGATTTACATCCAACGACCGGCATCCATCTTCAATCTCTCGTCTTCTTCCTCCAGCCGCCGACCACCTCCGCCTCCTGCTGCTAGCATTTCTGCTTAGCACGCTCGCTATGAAGCGCTACTCCACCGTTGGCCACGCCATCCCTCCACCCTCCACACCTCCTGTTCTTCTCCAAATTGCCGAACCACACCACACTAGAACCAGTTAACCCTCGTACACCTCTCCGTCTGCGACTCTACTCCCGCGTCTTCCCATCTCCGACTCGTTGCTGTCCGGGGCCTCGCCCTCGTCCATCACCTTGGATGCGCTTGGCGCGGCGTGGTCAACATGGTCAACGAACAATGCCATCGGAAGTAGACTGTGCGTGGACAGGCTGACAGCTGGGTCAACGGCCGCACACAAGGAAATGCCTCCTTATTACGCGCAAAATAATGATTCCTCCACCTGACATCTGGGACCCACCGGAAGGGCCTCAGATTTCGTGAAAAAATGTGCCCCCCGCTGACATGTCGGACCCACCAGCTATCTCCGCACGCAAGGAAGTGCCTCCTTATTATGCACAAAAAAATGAATACTCCCCCTGCCAGCTGGAACCCAACATAGTGGGAGGCTGACTTGTGGGCCTACCAAGTTGACGGGGACGGAGGGCTTTGTCAACTTAGTCAATATGAATGATTCTAGCTCCTGTTACACGATGTTCATCCAACGACCGTAGTGCTTCTTCAACCTTTGGTCTTCTTGCTCCAGCCGCCCAAACCAGCGCCGGTCGTGCCGCGTGCTCCTGCCTCCTGTGGCCGGCTGTGATGCCGCGGAGGCCTCACCGCCCCTACTACTCCCACCGCTGGCCAGGCCATCCCTCTACTCACCCACACCCCATGTTATTCTGCGGCGACAGCAGCCTCACACCGCAGCCGAACCAGTGAACCCTCGTACTCCTCTTCGCGTGGGCATCCACTGCTGCGTCTTCCCCGGCTACGAGTCGTCCCCTTCCTAGTCCTCGCCTTCATCCACCGCCGTGGTGCTCTCGGCGCGGCATGGTCAACGTGGTCAAGGAACGACTTCCATCGAACGTGGACTATACGTGGAGAGGCTGACAACTGGGTCCACGGCCGCAGCAAGGAAGTGCCTCCTTATTACGTGCAAAATAATGATTCCTCCACTGACAATGGGGACCCACCGGACGGGCCACCGTATTTCGTGAAAAAACATTTCCTCGATCGCTGGGACCCACCAGCTACATCTTCGCGACGCAAGGAAGTGCGTCCGGCAAAAAACGATTCGCCTACCGTTGCTTGGACCCACCAGCTACATCTTCGCACGCAAGGAAGTGCGTCCGGGCAAAAAAACGGTTCGCTCCCCTGACTACTGGGACCCACCAGCTACACCTTCGTACACAAGGAAGTGCGTCTGGGCAAAAAAATAAAATGATTCACCCCCTGACTGCTGGGACCCACCAGCTACATCTTCGCACGCAAGGAAGTGCCTGACAGTCGGGACCCACCTGGTCGAAGCGTACATAGCGTTGTCATTCTGGTCGCGAACGTGTACGTACATATATACTGGTCGATGTAGAGGCGCGCACGTGTCGTAGTAGAGGCGCGCACGTAGCATGTACACGTACGTACAACGGCCAGGGTGCAAGAAAGAAAATACGGCCACGTACGTCCATACGGGGAGGGTCTCGAATGCCTACTCGCGCATACGTACATGGCTGGGTCGGAATGGAGAAACAACGTCCTCATCGTGTTCATGGGGAGGCAACGCAGTGTGTCATGTTCATCGGGAGGCAACGGAACGCGTGGGAGCTAACCGGCTGGGTCGAAACGGAATGCGTCGTCTTGTTCATCGAGAGGGCTTGGACGGAATAGGCGATGGAAACGAGGCCCGGCGTACCGTACAACGGAGGAAACGGACCTCCTACGTTCGGAACGGGGTCCTGTTGATCGGGAGGGGTGTGGCGTACCGCAAAACAGAGGAAACGGACCTCCTACGGTCAAAACGGGGGTCCTATTGATTGGGAGGGGTGTGGCGTACCCCAAAACGGACGAAAAGGACCTCCTGTGGTCGAAACGGGGGTCCTGTTGATCGGAAGGGGTGTGGCGTACCGCAAAACGGATGAAACGGACTTGTGTTGGAGCGCTACGATCGAAACGGGGGTCTTGTTCATCGGGAGGGGTGTGGCGTACCCCAAAACGGGACTCCACGGGATACTGTTCATCTCCACCGTCGACCTCCTCCAGCCTCCATGGGCTACCGTCGACCTCCTCCAGCCTCCACGGGCTCCTATTCATCCAGCCTCCACCACGCGCTACTCCACCGACTACTGTTCAACCACCCCTCTACCGTCTACTATTCATCCAGCCCTCCACACCACGGGGTCCTATTCAACCACCCCTCCACGGGCACCCCTCCACCATCTACTATTCATCCAGCTCTCCACCACACCACGGGGTCCTGTTCATCCAGAGGCACTGCCACCGCCACCGCTCATCCAACCCCCCCACAACGCTCCTTGTTCATCCAATTGGTCGGCTTGATTAGCAGCGATAGCGAAGAATCGCTCGATCGGGTTCGATTAACGACCATCGATCGATCGCTCGGCTTCGATACGCGTAACTCGCAGCGGCAATCGCCGGGTTTAGTTAGAGCCCAACGCCGGGTTCGATTAGAGCCAATGCCTACACACGCAGCAGACGTGTCACGAGAGAAACACGCATCGCTCGCCCCCGACCTCCCATCAGAATCGGGAACTCCCGAAATTTTCCTCCCCTCGCTTCTACCACGGTTTTTTCCATCATGGACGGCCCAAAGAATGTCATGCAGCTGCGTCTCCGCCCGCCTGTGACGAAAAAGCCCATTTTCTGTCATGATTTTTTGTCATAGAAGTAGGAGCCCACCACATCTATGATGATACCGGGTTTTGTCACAATTATCATCATAAAAGTGTCATATGTATGACAGAAAAAAATTCGTTCGGCCCAAAATGTCACGGATGTGTCTTTTTTTTGTAGTGTAACTAAGGATCAAACTAAATAGATAAAGATAATAAAAGTGGTGGTCATACGATACCGGGGCATCAACCCCAAGCTTGGCACAAGCCAAGGGGAGTGCCCATACCCATGCAAGTTTCTTTCTTCGATGATGGTGGTGATGATGAAGTAGTGAGCTTCTCCAGCTTACCTTCGAGAATGAATTTTTCCTCCCTCAAGTCATCGACTTCTTGATCAAGCTTCAATACCCTTTCACATAATGCCTCCTTGCTTTCCTGCAGAAAACGGGACGGGATAAATCAGATCTTCGATTTGTTTACTATGTTTGGGAGGCTCGACTTCCACATGCATATCTCCTGGTTTAGGTAGAGGGACATCATCTTCATCTGAGCTCGTGTCCTATGCTTCTTTTAAGTTGGCATCTTGCTCCTCCTCTGTGGTCCATCCATAGGGATCTATATACCCATAGATCCTTGGATTTCCAACATAGTGCGATAATCCAACCATGCCGTTTGCACAGCTCTTGGGAATAGGCGAGATGCGGTTTCCATTGGCATGTCTTGTCAAAGAAGAGATCGTGTCCCCTTATTGCGGGATTCTCATCAATACGGGCGTGGTTAATCCAACCATGCCGTTTGCACAGCTCTTGGGAATAGGCGAGTTTTAAGGCGAGTGGGAAGGCGTTCGATATTCAGTGCCTTTATAAGGGATAAGGATTCTCCTTCTTCACCCACGCCTTCTTTCTTCCTCTGCCCTTCCATTCTCGAGCTCCAGCGCCCAAGTTCTTGTTTCTTCCACCCCGAGAAAGCTCTCAACCATGTCCGGATCTGGACGGCAAGGCAAGTGGATGGCCCCCTCCGTCAAGGAGAAGGACATCGCCGAGCTTCGGGAGGCCGAGTATCTGGCGAAGGAGATCCCCCACCGACTTCCGGCCAAGGGACAAGTCGTCCCTACATCGAAACCCAACGAGAGGGTGGTGTTCCTCCCTCATTTCGTCCGCGGGCTAGGGTTTCCGCTCCACCCATTCGTCCGCGGACTTATGTTCTATTATGGGCTAGATTTCCATGATCTAGCTCCGAACTCTTTCCTCAACATCTCGGCATTCATTGTCGTGTGTGAGGCTTTCCTCCGCATCCAGCCCCACTTCAGACTGTGGCTCAAGATCTTCAACATGGAGCCAAAGGTGGTGGACGGCCAACACGCCGAGTGCGGAGGAGCCATGGTGAGCAAGATGCCCAACGTCACATGGCCCAAAGGCACGTTTGTGGAGACTGTCAAGGAGTGGCAGAAGCTGTGGTTCTATATCACAGAGCCCCGCAATGCCACTTGGGCCGCGGCACCCGAATTCAAGTCCGGAGCTCCAATGCAGCTGACCTCTTGGATGGAGAAGGGCCCAAATTGGTCTTCGTCGGATGAGCCGATGGCGCTGCAAACGCGCATCCAAAGCATGGTGGACAGAAACATCATGCTCGTCAACGTGATCCAGGTTATGCTAGTTCACCAGATCCTCCCCTTCCAAAGCCGAACCTCCCCTCTATGGGACTTCGATCCGGAGAAGCACCAAACCTTGGTGAGGCTCTTCGGAACCACTCACGAAGATGTCTAGAAGCTTCTCTTCAAGGGCGACGAGAAGCCGCCGACCATAGACTCGGACCATGGGCACGATCTTGCCCACCCCGGCAATGAGGTAAGTCCTGCACATCTCAAGGCGTACCCTCTACTTGCTTGTCCAAGGAGGGTAACTAAACTTTTCTAATTTATCCTTTCAGGTATGGATGGAGAAAGCGGAGCGGATTCAATATTCGCCTCCGCTGCCCGAAGAACCACTCATCCCGCTCCTGGCGAAGATGCTAGTCCCGGCGCCCTATCAGCCGCCGGAGAAGAAGGCCAAGGGGGGCGGGGTGGCCCCCGCCGCAAGGGCGCTTTGGATGTGTTGTCCGAAGACAAGACTCACTCCTCTACCGCCGAAGATGATGACGACGAGGAGGAGGAAAGCAAGCCTCCCCTGATGGGGGAGGAAGAAGATGGCAGCCTCCACAAATCTGGAGGCGGAGGCGCCCAAGAAGGGGAAAGGCTCCCTTGCGGATAACACCGCGAGGGACATCGACAAGAGTCCAGAGCGACGCCCCCGGAACAAGCCCCTGGCCGCATCGTAAGTACTGACAAACTCGTATTCGTCCCTGTATCCAGCCTCTCCTGTTTATTGTATTAACATGGTTAATTGTGCTATTGCAGTCCGGCCCATGACAGCTCCCAGCGATCCTCATCAAGAGGTTCGTTGGATTCAAAGGCGATGGCCAGTGAGTCACCGCCGGCCGCCTACTCTCCCACGGCCAAGGGCGACGCCGAGGTGCTATCGCGAAGGACTTTCCCAGGCCAAGGAGAGTCTCAGGAGGCCGTCAAGGTGGCGCCAGAGGGCAAAACCTCGGCCGCCGGACACATGGGGGAGCAGTCCCCCATGGAGACTGGCGATGGGGGCCATGCTCAGTTTGGCCCCCAGTCGAATACGATGCCGGAGACCTATACGGCTCCAGAGTTCGGCCAGCAACCTCCTTTGAAAGAAGGGGGTGTGCCTATTCCACCGGTGACCTCTGTCCAACCAGGGGCACCGGACAATCTTCTGGAAGCGCTACGAGGCGCTTCCATTGTGGAGGAACACCATATCCTTATGGGTATGGTGATTGAGAGGGTTCAGTCCACAAGAGCGGATCGACTGGCCAAGCCTGCAGCTTTGTTGAGAGGTTTTGAGGTAAGCGACGCAAAAGAGAAAATCCCAATATAGAAAGTAGCTCCTGAGACACTGTCCAGTGTTCGGAAAGCAATGCCGGACAGAGGATCAATTCATTTTTGCAGGAAACTAACAAAATGTGTCTTGTATGAATGAGCGGGCGTCTTTGCTGGCCGCGACCTCACACGTTGCTGAAGTATCCGGACTAAAGCAGAGACTGGAGCGGGCCGAGGAGGAGCTCGAACAAGCGAGGAAGCAGCTGGAAGACCAGCAAGGTATGTAATGACTTGCTATATATTCAGAAAGAATAAATGATGTGTATTGACCATAGTGTTGTGATATGTGTAGGAGCGATGACCGAGGTCGAGGCCCTTAAAAAGGCCCTGGCCGAAGCCGAGGAGAAAGCTGCCAAGGAGCAAGCCACCCGTAAGAAGCTCAAGGCCATGCTTAACGAGGTCCAGCAAGAGCTCCAGGACGCTATCAAGAAATGCGAGGCCATGGAGTGCGATGTCTCAGCTCGAGAGTCTGAACTCGCCAAGGCTCGCCAAAGCGCGGAAGAAGCCTGGGTTGAGGCCCGGGGCGCCCTCCAGGAGATCCAGGAGGCCAAGAAGATCGCGGCGGGTAAGGCATTTAGTATGCAAACCAAGTATGTGAAGAAGAAGTATGTCTTACTAATCCGGATTCTGAGTTCTCCAGGGGCGTTTGCGGATCTGCCGCGCAGTGTGTCAGACGCTGCGGAGTTCTTCCGAGCCGAAGAAGGGAGCTCAATGGAGAAGCTGTTCTGGTCGCAATACCTTGCGCCAGAACATCCAGTGCCCTTCGCCAATCAGCTAAAACAGCTGGTCGAGCTGCATAGGGTGGCCGAACTGGCAATGAAGGATTTAATAATCCAGCTGTGGCCTGTTGAAGCTATACCCAGCAGCTACTTCGGCCTCGTGAAGCGGCTAGTGAATGCCTGTCCTCGGCTGGACGTCATCAAGCGGTCGGTCTGCATCGAGGGCGCGTGCATGGCCTTCGCCCGCGTCAAGGTCTGGTGGGCGAAGATGGACGCCGTCAAGCTTGTGGCCGAGGGGCCGCCTGAGGGCAAGGAGCACCGCACGCTCGAGCGATATTTTGAATACGTCCTGGAGGGGTCTCGCATTGTGGCGACGCAATGTGCGAAAGACATTATCTTTGAATGAATACGTTCATGTTGTCTCTACCTTGTATGATGAAACAAAGTTGTTATGTAATATAATTTATGTTATGCTTAAAAAATTAACCTCATGTGCTGCTGTTTTGTATGAAATCTGAGAGTTGGCCAGTCGTCGGCTTCTGCCCCCACGTAGGTAGTACGGGGGTGTTGGGGATGGAATCTAAACACTCTTGATCCAATTGTTTGGTCCTTGAAGGATGTGTTTAGCGCAACGAACCAGGCAATCAGACTATGCGGCTTTAGCACTCTCACTTAGCCATAGGAATTTAACAATAAAAATGTGGGCGCATCCCCTAGTATCCAAACTAGAATGCTATAAGCACCTGATCGGGTAAGTACCGATCCTTTGCGTAATGCAGAAAAAATCTCTAACGATTTGAAACCACCGAAGAGCTGACCGGCTCTCGCCACATCATGACAGTCAGTTTTCGGCTTTCTCTACTGAGGTGCTCCTTTGGGTAAACCAGGGCACAATCGCAGTAGTGCTCCCTTTACTACCTTAGCCGATATAGTGGAATGTAAGGTAGCAAGCACAGGAGCCGGGCAACCCAACTATTGACCAAAGACATGATTCGGAGCCAATGCATATAGTGCTAAATTCGAGGTGCCGAACTATACTGTAAAAAGTGTTCTGACTTTGTTGCCATAGTGTGGGGCGCTATGAAGCCCCTGGCAAATTGAAACGTACCACAATGTACGGGTGCTATCTGATAAGCTTATTAATAAAAAAGGAAAACAGAAAAGGAGCAAAGGCAATGAGTAGGGGCCCTAAAATTTGGGCCGTAATCTGTTTCCATTATAATTTGATTAATACGTCAAAGTGCATTGATACAAATAGTGCGATAAGCAATAGGCTATTTAACATTCCACGACAAAAGGAGAGCTGCGTGTGGGCCCTGGAAACAGGTAGAGTGGTCGTTAAAGAAATCACCTAGAAGTTCCCTTCTACGTCCAAGATGACTGTCGGCTTGGTGTATTTGTCCTTTGAAAGGACATGCGATCAAGCCATCAGGGAAGGCCTGTGGAAAAGAAACCTGAAAAGTAGAAAAGAAACAGTGAAAGTATATGTGTCCGGGAACGGTCAAGCCGTATTGTGGATCAAAAGCTAGTTATGCCTCCGTCTGTGCCCATGGTATTTTGAGCGTGTAGTTATGTACGCGCGGTGCGAATGCCGCCACTTCATCGGGACTGGGACGGAGGCCAGATTGCTAGTCGAGGTCTTGACGAGACGAGCTGTCCTGCTGCAGAATAGTCTGGACCCTCTTGATAGTGTCTGGGGGCTCGGCCACTGAATTAAGGTTCTGCTTGAAAAGGCCGCTCTATACTTTTGCTGCTAAGGCAGTGGTGTGCTCCTCGGTACGTAGGGAGCGTTCCGTGTTTCGATTAACTGTTATGACACCACGTGGTCCAGGCATCTTGAGCTTGAGGTAAGCATAATGAGGCACCGCATTGAACCGAGCGAATGCGGTTCGTCCGAGCAGTGCGTGATAGCCGCTGCGAAAAGGGACGATATCAAAGATTAACTCCTCGCTTTGGAAGTTGTCCGGAGATCCGAAGACAACCTCTAGCGTAATTGAGCCCGTACATCAGGCCTCTACACCTGGTATGACTCCTTTAAAGGTAGTCTTTGTGGGCTTGATCTGTGATGGGTTAATGCCCATTTTGCGCATTGTATCCTGATAGAGCAGATTGAGGTTACTGCCATCGTCCATGAGTACTCGCGTCAGGTGGAATCCTTCAATGATTGGGTCGAGGACCAGTGCGGCTGAACCGCCATGACGGATACTGGTCGGGTGATCCCGGCGATCAAAGGTGATCGGGCATGATGACCATGGATTGAATTTTGGGGCGAATGGCTCTATCGCATAGACGTCCCTGAGCGTGCGCTTGCGCTCCCTCTTTAGGGATGTGTGTGGCATATATCATGTTCACCATTTTGACCTGAGGGGGAAACTTCTTTTGTCCCACTTTGTTTGGTTGCCGGGGCTCCTCGTCATTGTCCTTGCTTTGTGATCCCTTTTCCTTATTCTCGGCATTTAACTTGCCGGCTGTCACAGCCCTAGAGCTTGCTTGTAACTAGTGGCATTGCATCCATGCATCATGTTTAACTTCCATGAAATTTGAAATGGGGAAGACAAAAAACCCCCAGAACCCCTCTTAATTCAACTAGGGTTTACTAAAAATTATTTCAATGAACCTGAAATGCCCTTCAAAAATGCTCATCATCTTTGCTTTGGTTCAGAGCCTCTGCCAAAAGTGGTGCACCATTTTCTAGGTCATCCAAAGGACTTTGAATTAAATCATAGGTATTAGTTTGAGCATTTCAAATTATATAAAATATTTCAAATGCCCAAATATTGCCAAACCAAAATGTTTCATGTTGGAAATATTCCAACAATGGACCAGGAGCAGTTTGGTGATTTTTGAAACTGTTTTGGTATTTTTAAAAACTCCACAAAGTTGCAGAATAATAGAAAAAGAAAACAGTATGGAAAAGCTTACTGGCGCCACCTACCCGGCCCACTGGGCTGCCCAGCAACATGGCCAAGCTGCTTGGCTCGGCTTGCAGGCAGCCAGTGCTCGGCGGGCGAGCACCGCATGGGTGCCACGCACTGGTCGCCGCCTCGCCGCTTCCTCGCCCAGCCGACGTGGTTCGCTCTCCCTCTCTCCCGAATCCCTCGGACACCTCCTCTCCTCCCGGCTCCTCTCCCTCGCGCTCCCGGCCATGGCCGACGCCACTGCAGCCACGCTGTCAGCCAGACGCGCTCCCCGCCGTCCTCACCCCTCCTCGCCATGTCTAGGAGCTCTGCCACCCTCCTCTACCCCGAGATAGCCGAGCCCCGCATGCTCTAGTGAACCGAGGCCACCGCACCGACCTCGCCCGAGTTCGCCATCGCCGGAGATCCCTTTCGACGCCGTCGTCGCTCCGGTCCGTCCCCGACCGCACCGAGTGCTTCTCCGAGTTGCCTGTGAGCCTAGCTACCTTTCCCTCCCTTCCTTTCTTGCTCCCGAGCTGTGTAGTGACCTCCGGAGCTCAACCAGACTTCACCGCCATGGAGCTCGTCGCCGACGTGCTCCTGGCCACCCACCGGCCAACTCTCGGTGTCTAACGCACTCACCGCACTGCGCCGCACCTAACCATGCACTCCCCGCACCTCACCGAACACCCTAGCCCCGAGTTCGCCTTCGACCGAACTCCGACGGCCGCCTAGGTCGTCGCCGGCGCCGATTCCGGCCACCCCAACCCCAGCTAACCCCACCAAGAGCTGCGGCATGTCCCCAGCTCCTCCTAGATGCCCTCCGCGGCCCATTTGGTCGCCGGAGTGGCCAAAACCACTCGCCATTGGCGTCGGCTCGCTGGCGGCTAGACGCCGGTGCAGCCGACGTGGACTTTGACCACGGTGGGCCTGGTTGACTCGATGAGTCAATGATGGTGGGGCCCAGCCCCGTTAACTAAATAGGTTTAGTTTTAATTAATTTTAGTTAAACTAATTACCACGACAACCTGGACCCACGATCAGGTTTGATCGACGTCTCCGTTGACTATGACGCTATTCTCGACGTCAGTCGACGCAGTTATATCTTTTCTGGATTTAATTTAATTCAGGAAATTTCAGAAAATACCCCAAACTTCTAAAAATCATATAAATTCAACCATAGCTCAGCATGAAATAATTTATATATGAAAAATGATCAGAAAAATATGAAGAATCTGTTTATGCCATGATCATGCATGTTTGAACAAGTTAACCTCACTGAATAGGATGAATCATGATTAGGGCAAATTATGAAATAACATTTGGAGTTGGAATTTATTCTTGTTTGAATTCCACTTCAATTAACTTGGCTAGATATTGCACTAGGTGAATTCAGTACCTTAACATGACATGTCATTCATGTGAATGTGCATTGCATTGATTGTATTCTCTCTTGTTTGCCGGTAATTGTCCCCTCTCAAGAGATTTAATGCATCGATCGATGAATTCGATGACACCGATGAAGAACTATATTATCTTGGAAGTGCCAGGCAAGCAAAAACCCCTTGTTCCTACTGATATAATCCCACTCTCTCGCTCCTGCTCTATTTTACTGCATTAGGACAACAACGATTCAACTCATACTTGCTCTCGAAGCTGAACCCCATAATCCTCTGCATGACCTGTCATTTCACAAGAATTAGATGAAACCCACTAGCATGAGTAGGAGTTGTTTGAGCCTGTTGTGCCTACTCATTCATGCTTGTTGTCATGCCTGCCATCGCTTAGAGTTGAGTCAGGTCTGATTCATCGGGAATGAATTGGAATGGTTGTGAGAACATGTCCTACTGTGTGAGCTAAGTGTATGAACACAATTTGGTAAAGGTAGCGGTGAGAGGCCATGTAGGAGTACATGGTGGGTTGTCTCATTGCAGCCGTCCTCGTGAAATGAGTTCTGTGTTTGTGATCCATGAAACAGATTACTACCACGCATTGGGCCCGAAACCAATGGACCCTCTCGGCTTCTTAACCACTCTTGTCCTCAGTCCGGGAGTTGCAAGTAGTTTCGTGTTTGTAGCATCTTTGGGGGCCGCATTTAACGCTGACCATAGGGGTGGGTTGTGTTGCGGTAGGCACTGGCCCGGTGTACCGATTCGCCCGTTTGGTGTCTCGGGAACCCTGCACACATCGTTGGGGGCTGTATGGGAAACCTCGGCC
The DNA here is from genome assembly GCA_021605145.1 of Aegilops bicornis. Lineage (NCBI taxonomy): Eukaryota > Viridiplantae > Streptophyta > Magnoliopsida > Poales > Poaceae > Aegilops > Aegilops bicornis. The sequence goes on along the minus strand of CM038674.1, from coordinate 287,161,737 downwards.
GGACTCCCTACGGATGGAACCCGAATAGGCGATAAACCTGGACTAGGGACTTGTGTGTTTAGGTAGGCCGTGGCCGACACCCACGTTGGGCTTCCGCTTGAAGGTTGCCGAGTACATGTCGTGTAAACGGCGATAAGTGGTGAGAGCGTGTGTGAAGAAGTACACCCCTGCAGGGTTAATATGATCTATTCGAATAGCCGTGTCCACGGAGAAGGACTTCGGGTTGCCTATACCAGTTCATAGACAAGTGAAAGTGGATACCCTAAAATGCGCAAGATAAGCGTGAGTGCTATGGATGGCGTTCTCGTAGGGAGACGGAGCGGGTCCATAGTGGTGTATTGATATGGTGAATATGTGGACTCGTAGCGCCACCTCAAAAGAGTTACTTGCAATCGTAGTTTAGGATAGCCATCGAGTCAAAGCTGGCTTGCTGCACCAAACTCCACCACCCCTTTATTGATAATGATGCATATGTAGTTAGTTCGATGTAAGTCTTGCTGAGTACGCTTTGTACTCACATTTGCTTATTTTATGTTTTGAAGAGAGACGCTGGTCTCGCTTAGTAGTTCCGCTTGGACTTGACGCTTAGCTTGTTACCTCAGCTACGATCTTGTGCCCTCGGCAGATCTCGGTAGATAGTCGGGCTTCTCAGCCTTTTTCATTTATAGTTATGCGTACTTTCAGACATGTTTAGCTTCCGCTTGTTCTTTGACTTGTATGCTCACGAGTGTTGGATCATGAGACCCATATTTGTAATATCTCGCTCCTCGGAGCCTAATGAATAAATATTTGAGTCAGAGAGTTATGTTGTGATGCCATGTTGTATCTACACATATTGAGCATATTGTGTGTATGTTTGAAATGCTTGGTATGTGTGGGATCCGACAAACTAGTTGTTTATCCTTGGCAGCCTCTCATATGGGGAAATGTAGTCTCGTGCTTACGGCGATAGTAGTCCGCTACAGCCCAGTTCACTGAGTCCTGCTAGCCCAAAGACTACCGCTTGGACACTTGATCGGCCGACATGTGTTTCACCGTTCCTATGTCTCGCCTTCGGGAAATGTCACGCGGTGTTATTCGAGTCCTGCCTTAGCCTGCTACAGCCGGGATACCGGAGTCCTGTTAGCCAAGTGCTACAGCCCGAATTTATACGTTGATGACCGACATGCTCGATGTGATTCATGTATGCCTGTCCCCATAGGTTAGCGCCGCTTTGGGTTCACGACTAGCCATGTCGGCCCGGGTTCTTTGTCATGTGGATGCTAGCGACACTGTCATATACGTGAGCCAAAAGGCGCAAACGGTCCCGGGCCATGGTAAGGCGACACCCGTGGGAATACCGTGCGTGAGGCCGCAAAGTGATATGAGGTGTTACCGGCTAGATCGATGTGACTTGGAATCGGGGTCCTGACACCGGCCTGTTTAAAAACCCAACAATCTCTGTTGGTATGATTGGCTGGTTTGTCTGGGATGCCATGGATCTGGCACGGACGATCGAGTATGCGGTCCAAGCTGGATGGTCCCTGATTGTTTCCTTTATATGGCTTCTTTCGCTGACCGGACTTGGAGCCACTGAATCTGGCATTGACTGTCGTGTCATCGGTGTTGTCACCATTGCTTCGACGTTTGTGTCTACTGCGTCAGAGCTTGCCGTTGCTATTTTTGACCCCGGAGGTGCCCATTTCACTTGCTGTGTTTTTGCTACGGGCTAGCCAACTATCCTCACCCACACAAAAGCGGGTCATGAGTGCCGTGAGGGCTGCCATGAAAGTCGACGATCTGGTTCTTTTTAGTTAGGAACCTAGTCCAGAATTTCCTGGCTGACTCTCCAGGCTGTTGAACTATCTGACTTAAGTCATTGGCATCTGGTGGCCGGACATATGTACCTTGGAAGTTGTCAAGGAAGGCTTCTTCCAAGTCCTCCCAGCTGCCAATAGAATTTTCAGGCAGACTGTTTAACCAGTGCCGAGCTGGCCCTTTGAGTTTTAGTGGTAGGTATTTGATGGTGTGAAGATCATCTCAGCGGGCCATATGGATGTGGAGAATAAAATCCTCGATCCATACCACAGGATCGGTTGTTCCATCGTATGATTTGAAATTTACGGGTTTAAATCCTTCTGGGAATTCATGATCCATTACTTCGTCGGTGAAGCAAAGAGGGTGTGTGGCGCCTCTATATTGGGCCGCATCGCGACGTAGCTCCGATGGAGTCCGTCTGCGGTTTTCGGCCCGGGCTTGACTAGGTTTGTCACGTCTGAATAGGTAGCCGTAAATGGCCGTGTGTCCGAGGCACGTCCTCGCGATCCATAGATCGATCTTGTATGTCCTGCTCTACTATCCAGGTCCTGCAGAAGGTCATATGTGTAACCCCGAGATGTTTTATCCCTGCCTTTACGGCGAGGTGGGCGGTATGGTGTTCGGCTTGAGTTGCCGCTTTATCCCGACCGCGTGGTGGTCGGTCAGCCGCATTGCGCGATGATGGTACGGGCTTCGGCGCCTCGTCATCAAACTGAGGTAGCAATTTGCGCTCCGGGTAACTTTTGGCTGGGCGCTTAAGGCCGTATTCTTCGGCCACTAGGACATCAGTCCATCTATCATTGAGCAGATCTTGATCAGCTTGAAGCTGCTGCTGCTTCTTTTTCAGGCTCCTTGCAGTGGCTATTAGCTGGCGCTTAAAGTGCTCTCGCTCGAGAGGTTCCTCAGGCATGATAAAATCCTTGTTGCCAAGGCTCACCTCATCCTTGGAGGGTGGAAGATAAGTGTTGCCCTCCGAGTCATCGTTTATGTCCTGTTCATCAGGGCTAACTTGCCCATCTTCCCGATCGTCCTGTTCGGCAATTTGTTCATCGAGATCTTCTCTGTCTTCGGCACCGTCCTGAGTGTGATCGTCTCTTGTGCCGGTGTAGCTGTCCTTGCTGTAGCGGGATTTAGAGCGGCGCCGCTGACGCTGGCGCTTTGGTTGAGTCTTAGGAGGCTCATCCTCAACTGGATTTTCCTTGTCCTCACTGTTATTCTCTTTGGGTGTATCCACCATGTATACCTCGTACGAAGAAGTGGTCGTTCAGCGTCTGGTAGACGGCGGGTTTTGGCCATGCTCCTCATCTGCATCATCGTCCATACCATTGATGTCTTCGGAGCCGTAATCGAGCATGTCGGTTAAGTCCTCGACAGTGGCTATGTAGTGGGTGGCGGGTGGGAACCGAAATTCCCCGTCGTCAGCGTCCAGTTTGAAACGGACATAGTTCGGTTGTGAGTCCCCCGCTAAGGACATATTTTTTAACGAGTTCAGCACGTCGCCTAACGGCGAGTGCTGGAAGATGTCCGCTGCGCTAAATTCGGCGATCGATGACCGATCCGACTCTACATAAGCGGACGCACATGGTTCGAAAGTTATCACCGGAAATGAGTCCGAGGTTTCGGAGACACAGATATCACCCGAGGTTAGGTCTGCGTGCGGCTCCCACGCCGCGGAGTCTGCGGCTTCCGTGGTGGGGTTGAGCTTCTCGTCCTTCGGTGGTGCAATCTGCTCCGGATCTAAGGCCGTAGCGGTTACAGGTGCAATTTCCTAAATGTGGTACAATGACAGATTTAATTCATGTTCATCGTAGGGATAGGGAGCGGCTGCTGTGGTCTCGAATCCGTTGAAGATCAAGTCTCCGCGGATGTCCATGACATAGTTCAAGCTCCCAAATCTGACCTGATGGCCAGGGGCATAGCTGTCAATCTGCTCCAGATGGCCAAGCGAGTTGGCCCGCAGTGCGAAGCCACCGAACACGAAGATCTATCTAGGGAGGAAGGTTTCCCCTTGGACAACATTGTTGTTGATGATTGTAGGAGCCATCGAACCTTTTGGGGATGGCACAGTGGAACTCTCAACGAAAGCACCAATGTCGGTGTCAAAACCGGAGGATCTCAGGTAGGGGGTCCCGAACTGTGCGTCTAAGGTCGATGGTAATAGGAGACAGGGGACATAATGTTTACCCAGGTTCGGGCACTCTCTATGGAGGTAATACCCTACTTCCTGCTTGATTGATCTTGATGAATATGAGTATTACAAGAGTTGATCTACCACGAGATCGTAATGGCTAAAACCCTAGAAGTCTAGCCTGTATGATTGTATCCGTTTCCAGACTAAGCCTTCCGGTTTATATAGACACCGGAGGAGACTAAGGTTGTACAAAGTTGGTTACAGAGAAAGGAATCTTCATATTTGATCGCCAAGCTTTCCTTCCACGCCAAGGAGAGTCCTATCTGGACACGGGAGAGAGTCTTCGGTCTTGTATCTTCACAACCCGTTAGTCCGGCCCATGTCCAACAGGCCGGACGCCCGAGGACTCCTTAGTCAAGGACTCCCTCAGAGGGGTGGTTGAACAGGACCCCATGGAGAGGACTGGTTGAACAGTAGCCGATGGAGGAGCGGTGGAGGCTGAATGAACAGGAGCCCGTGGATGAACAGTCGCAGATGGAGGCTGGAGGAGGTCGATGATGGATGAACAGTAGCCCGTGGAAGCTGGAGGAGGTCGACGGTGGAGATGAACAGTAGCCCGTGGAGTCACGTTTTGTGGTACGCCACACCCCTCCCGATGAACAAGACCCTCGTTTCGACCGTAGCGCTGCAACACAAATTTGTTTCCTCCGTTTTGCGGTACGCCACACCCCTGCCCATCAACAGGACCCCGTTTCAACTGTAGGAGGTCCAAGAGAAGTATGTTTCCTCTGTTTTGCGATACGCCAGAACCCTCATGATGAACAGGATCCCGTTTCGACCGTGGCCTGTCGAACACAAGGACGTTTCCTCCGTTCTGCGGTACACAAGGCCCCGTTTCGGCTATTCCCTCCAAGCCAGTTGGCTCTCATTGAATAGGACACATTCCGACCCAGTCGGTTGCCTCCCGATGAACAGGACGTTGTTTCTCCGTTTCGACCCAGCTAGTTCGCTGCCCGGTGAACATGACGCCGTTGCTGCCGTCTGTTGCCTCTCCATGTACACAAGCCCTGGCCGGCCGTATATATATGCGCGAGTACGCACTCGAGACCCCACCCATATGTATGTACGTGGCCGTATTTTTGCCATGTGGTCGTACGTACGTGTACAGTACTTAGACAGGACTGCGTGAACTGCTATGTAGGGAGCTCTACAATGACACGTGCCGCTACTTACTCGGCCACGATTCATACTTGCAGAGAGACCGATCGACCAGTATGTACGTACACGTTCGCGACCAGAAAGACAACGCTATGTACACTTTGACCGGGTGGGTCCCAACGATCAGGGAGGATAAAGACGCACTTCCTTCCGTGCGAAGATATAGCTACTCGGTCCGAGCTGTCAGGGGGAGGAATCGTTTTTATTTTCCTAGTAATAAGGAGGCACTTCCTTGTGTTTGAAGTTGTAGTTGGTGTGGGTCCAGCTGTCAGCCTCACCACCTAAAGTCCTCTTCCGATGGTTGTCCTTCGTTGACCATGTTAACCATGCCGCGCCGAGAGCACCAAGGCAGTGGACGACGACGAGGCCTAGGAAAGGAACGACACAGAGCCGGGGAAGACGCGACAGTGGATGCCCACGCGGAGGGGAGTACGTGGGTTGACTGCTTCGGCTGCGGTGTGAGGCTGCCGTCACCGGAGAATAACATGAGGTGTGGGTGAGTATAGAGGGATGGCATGGCTGGCAAAGACAAATGACACGAGAGACAGGAGCAGGCGGCCCGGCCGACACTAGTTTGGGCGGCTGGAGCAAGAAGACCAGAGGTTGAAAAAGCACAACGGCCATTGGATGGACATCATACGGTCACTGCAGCTAGAATTGTTTATATTGACTAAGTTGACAAAGCCCTTGGTACGCGTCTACTTAGTAGGCTCACATTTCAGCCTCCAAGATGGTGCACCCCAGATGTCAGGGGGAGGAATCATTTTTTGGGCAGCTGAAGCAAGAATATCCGAGATTGAAGAAGAAGCACGCATCCATTGGATGGACATCCAACGACCACTGCTGCTAGAACCGTGTGTTGACTATAAGTTGACAAAAGCCTTGCATATGCGTCAACTTACTTTTTTAGGGGACACGTCAACTTATTAGGCCCACAAGTGTGTGGTAGAGAACATATAGCCCATTAGCAATTTGTAAGAATGTACATCCCATTTTGAATTCTAATGGAATTTACTACAGCCCATTTACAGTTTATTAAAATTACAGCCCATTTTCTAGCTAGGACAACGATTAATAATTTCAACCAACCGCTCAAAACAGAATTCAATAAAATTTCCCACATTTTGATGGGATCCGCAATATTTTATCCTGAAATTTCTAGTCAGATTAAATACAATTTCAAAATAAATTTGTGTTACGTAAAAATCTAACGAAATATTCGCGCGCAACAATTAATGAAATTGAAATTTTCAAAATCCGAGAATAATATTTTTTTTAAAACTAATTACGTGTTTGGTGCATTTTTAATAGTTACTGCCCAGTTTTTATAATTACATCCCATTTATTATTTCTTAAAGCCCATTATCTGGTTAAGCCTAATGCATCCCTCCTATGAAAGATTTGCAGCCCAACGGGGCGAAGAATAACAAGTTGACCTTGCCTCGGTATTCCTCAAAAAAAGTATAGCTGGGCTAGCCATTTTCAGCTTGAAGAAAATTAATATCTGGGCTAGATGGGTCATAGCCCGCCTAGTTAATACCCTGCTCTCCTCTAAACAACAACAAAAACATCGCTCAAGATAAACTCTGCAGTGCTCACACCTCAAAAACACAAATACTGCTTGAGCTGCTTGGTCCCAGCTGTCGGCCGCTCCTTGTGCAATTCTGTCATTTATTGACTACATAGGTTGACAATGGTGTGGGATCGTGATGTCAGGAAACCAGGAAGAAGCAAAAAACTATATTTGTATATAATAAGGAGGCACTTGCGTACATGCGGCTATGGCCCTGGTGGGTCCCCACAGTCATCCTCTCCAAGCAAAGTCATCTCCTGTAGGGGCCAGTTTTCCGAGACATAAATCCCAGTAAACGACCCTTGTGTCATCACCAGCCCCAGGATTACTGTTGTTGGTGGACATTTCCTTGATATAGAATTCCAAGCAATTACAAGAAATTGGATACAAAACCACAAAGGTCCAATGAATATAACAAGGATCTCTAGTGGTGGATGACGGAAGCGACTCGTCGATCTCCAATGTTGATGGGACTCCATTCCCACGGGAACAGCTGACCTGGATAACTCCTATCTCGCATGGCTGCTATCTCCGAATCCTAGGTTGCAGGGTGTCTTCGTATTTCTCGCCTCTGAGTCATGATCTGCCCAAGACAATAGCCAGGGACAAACCAGTGAGTACGTTTGAATGTAATCGCAAACATCAAGAACAAAAGATATACCTGATGCATATGCTCATGATGAATTAAATTATATGCATGTGCTGACTGAGAATTAAAGCATGGCATGACGAATATTCATACGGTGCGGAAGGATAAATAAGTCATGTTACTAGTAAATCAAAGAAATGAAACAGAATGTCGGGTGTTGGACCGCCCGAGAAATTCTAGGAGAAATGCCAAACGGGTGTCTAAAAGAGAATCGGGCGAGACAGGACTGCCCGAGAACTCAAGCGACACCACGAGAGGTCTTGAAAATACATGCCACAGTCGGGTGTCTGAAGTGACGCCTCATAAAGGGCTTATATGAAAATAATAAAATGAGTATCCAGGTGGACTAGCCATCCCAAGTGATTCTCAAGTTGCACATAAGAGGGAAAGGTTAGTCCACAACAATATTCATGTCAACAAAAATATTCATAATGGCACCACTAGTGACAATAATTATCCTGCAGAACGAACCATGATCAATTTAATTATTTCCTCCAAAGACTGACACTAAGACCGACACTTGACCAACCCATACTGTAGTCCTTAACCATGGACATGGCTATTCAAATAGATAAAACTCTTCAGAGGGTGTACTCTTTACCCACAAGTAAAGGATTTCTTTAGTCAACCCTGAGACATTGACTAATTCTGATTACAGTCTTTGGGATGAAAACACACCTGACCCACACATAGCAGTTTAATCCATCAAGCCAGGGATCTCCCAAAACAATGATAAAGTAAAACTCTAAGTTGGAAGGCCTCACGCAACGGCCTCCAACAGCATGAACATTCAGCTTCGGTCCCAGACCAGTCATTCATGCCCCCGGACCAAGTGAGATGACTACTGGGGCCAATAGTATCATTCCCTATGGCCTCTCTGTATGGTGTGTGCAGGAAAGGGGTTATCAATTTACTGAACCATACCCTACCCTTGGCAGGGACATGTGGTAGCATGAATCAAGTATGGGGGTTACCGGAACAAGACTCGATCTATGGTCAACTCAGGAGGTTTAAGTTTCCCTGAAGTGGTTAGCACAATACAATTCCTTGGTAGTACCCAACAGGGTCACCACCTAGTATGTCTCAACATACCCTCACTGATCATTCTCGTCACAACGAGATTTCGGTCTCACGGTCACTTTTCTCGTGGATCGATTCTTCCTGCAAATCAGCCCGGACCAACACAGTATATACTTTACATGAAAATCACCATACTCACTAATACTTCATGTTTAAATGGAGATAGAATATCATCAAGGGGAAATCATGCATGTATGACCAATACTATGGGAATTTCATATGAGTTGAATATATTCATAATACAATTCTACATGCAAACAAACAACTATGCAATCACCATATCATGTGTTCAAGATGCTTGCCTTGAGCATGCAGAAAGATTAGGTGCACTCCAAAACTTTGGAAATTATATCTCCCCTCCATTTCCTATTTTCAAAATATTATAATTACCACATAAATCCAACGCAGTGCTAAAAAGTTATTTGGAAATTTTTAAAATAAATACAAAAATAAACTAGATGAAATTTTAGAAATAATAGAAAAAGAATCAAGTAATTTGGAGTTAATATGATTTTCCTATGGATTTACTAATCTAGAATAATCAAGGAAATGGACTATTTAGTAAATCCATCAAAAACCAGGCCTAGGAAAAATGTTCACCCTATGTGGATAAATAGTGCATGAATTTGGAAGTAGGTAGAAATTTGAATAATCGAATTTGGATGTGAAATGGCTTCTGTGGAATTATTTGAAATCTGCGGGAAAAGAAAAAGGAAAGAGAGATTACTGTGATGGGCTGAGCTGAAACGCGCCCTGGGCGCAGTATAGCCGCCTAGCGCTACTGGGCCGAGCCCAGTCGTTTGGCTGCGTGGGAGGGTTGCGACGTCGAAGGCATCTTTCCTGGAATACGCTTTCCATAGGAGGAGACGTACTTTGAGGAAAACACCTCCACTTAAGATTTAGCCGGGCACTCATTGGTCATCGACAGGGCCCGCTCGCCCATCGGGTCAGTTTGACCAGTCCACGCGCATGCCGTCTCCTGCGGCCAAACAGAGGCAGCGCTCCAGTGATGCTCGCCGGTGATTGGCGGCTCCGTTTGGAAAACCGAGGCCATCCACGAACTCAGGAGTTCGAGGCGAACATGGGGGTACCCTCCTTCGTTGTCGGAGTGGAGGCAGTCACCGGCGGCGAGCTCGGCCGAAGCTCCGGCGGAGGCAAGTTGGGTGTTATGCCCACGGGCCATCTCTGGTGGAATTGATAAGGGAAACGGACTCCTGAGAGCTCCAGGAGTCTGCTGGTGGAGAGAACGGAGTCGGAAGGCTGTGGTGGCTTCGGAATCAACCCGATAGTGGCGGCGGCCATGGTTGCCGGAGAAGAAGAAGACGACCACCTCTGGTCTTTTTGCTGCTAGGGGAGGTTCAGTGAGGGAGGGAGAGAGGTGGTGGTGGACTGAGCGGGCTCGGGGGTCCGTTTTGTAGCGCAGGAGGGGCGGTTCCGTGGCTTCGCGAAGATGAACACGACGGCATCCGCCATTGATGGCAGAACATGGACGATGGCGAGGTAGGCGTGGCCGGTGGAGGTAGGCGAGGGCGGTGGCGGCTGCAGTTAATCCCGAGAGGTGCTGGGTGGCTCGAGGGTGAGCCACCCGTCGCGGGCTGAGACGTGGCCGTGCGGGACTCGTCGGGCGGCAGTCCTGGTCGTCGTGGATGGCGGTGGACAGCGCTAGGGGCCAAGCGGAGGTGTCCGCGAGGTCTTGGGCGGTCAAGCTAATCCAGAGGAAGATCAGGACGAGAGGAGGAGGCAGCAGAGCGGCGGCAATAGCTTGATGCCGACGTGTGCAAAACGCACGCTCTGGCCGCGCCCAGAGCAAGTGCACAGAGTGCTCGACAAAATGCCAGGGCCACCTAGGTGTCTTTGATGGTAGTGCAAATTGACAAGATTGTGAGTCTGGTTGAGAGAGAGCTAACTGGCGTGCTGGTTTGTCCAAATGACCAAGTTTCCAGTGTAGTTTAGAAAGTGGCAACATTTGCCATACCCACAAGGTGTTTGATAAAATTCTAGGGCTAGCTAGGAGACTTTGTTGGATTTGAAACTTGTCGGATGGAGTCTCTTTAGATGATAGAGTTGATAGTGGAGTTATTTTATAAGATGAGAAACTTGCTAGTGCAAGTTTTAGTAGAATTCAGTTCGGGATGTAAACTTCAGAGGAGGTTTTGGTGGACTTCAAAGATGCAAATAGAGCTGATCTCCTGGAGTTAAGGTTTTGGTTGGAAGGACTACAAGGTAGAAAATTTTCAGAATTAATAGAGCTAGGAAAATTGGGGTTGCAGTTATAACTCAAGAATGGTGCAGAAATGAAAAGAGGATGTTTCACTCAAAATTGTCAAATGACATAGTTAGGTTTTTGCATAGAAGTGATATATATCCATCACCTGACCTATCAAAATTTTTGTGGGATTTAAAACAATTATTTAAAATATTTGTAGTGCAACAAAAGCATTGCAAGTACCGAAAATGCTTTTCCAAAGAATTACTTGTGGCAAATTTTATTATGAAAATATTCCCTACGGTTGTTTATGATGAAATGATTTATAGAACAAACAAGGACCACAACATTCTACAAAAATAATCTTCTATAGAGCGAAGAATTTTGTAAAACAAAAAATAGAATAGGCTTTGAAATAATAAATGAACAGGTATAATTCAAAATTTTATTTCTGGCCAAATTTTACTTAATGAAAATATGATTAAATTTTTGGGGTGTTACATCTCCTCATTCCTAAAGTCCATTGACCATGTTGACAATGCGAGACGGCGGAGCCACGGCGAGCACAACAACTTGAAGGGCGACGGAGAGGGCCTCGCGGGCCCTACAGATGGTCTGATACAATGCCCGCTGCTCATTCAGGAAGCCAGGATCATAGGGCCACATGTCCGCGATGGGATTGTCGTTCGCTTGTTCACCGGTGCTCGTTGAGGAGACGGAGGTTGCATCACAGGTCCTCCTGCGCTGGTAGCTCTTCCTCCATTAGGGCGTTGAAGTGCGGCCGCGCCTGCTCTATGGTGAACACGTCATGAACCGGCTTGGACAGTGGCGCCGGCTCCTGGTCGGAAGCTACGTCCATCTTTTGATTGTCGTCGCTCAGCTCGGCGAGCTCGCTGGCGAGGCAGCATGTCTGCCGGACCGACCTGGCCGCTGCTAAGCACGCAGTCCGACCGCCTGGCCCACCCAGACCGCCTCCCTCGCCCCCACGCGCTTTCCGCCTGAAACATTTAGCGCCGCCTGCCCCGCTTCCTGGTGCAGGCGATTGCTCCTCCTTCAAATGACACAAGTGTCGTCCGTACGTCCGTCTGCCGCCCACATTAATCATACGCGGCTGCCGAGGCGGCTACTCCGGCACCACACGTACGTCCCTCCGCCGCCCAACATTGATATATAAACTGTTGCACCGGCCATAGCCGCAGTCATCCGCCTCTGTTCCCTTTCTCCTGCCCACACCACTACTGCCCACCATGGCTTCCTCGCGCTCCAGCGCTCTTCGGGACGGGCGGACGATGGACCACAAGGAGATGGCTGCCATTGCTTCCGACTGGCTGGCCGGCAGGCAGGCAGCCGGAGGACGACGACATCCCAATGGAGAACATGGTAGTTGATGATCCGGCGCTGACCCCCTCGTTTATGCCATCCTCACTGGTGCATTGCACCATGACCATCGACAAGGCTCATGCCCAATACATGGACACAGTGATGCAGAAGCGTCAGGAGCAATTCCGGGAGGCGCAAGCCGACGCCGCCTACAGCCACCATCTACTCCAAGAGCACTTGCATGCGGAGGACAAGATCGCCACGGAGTGGGCGAAGCAGGAGGCGCTGCTCGACTCGTACCGCTCCGCCCGCGAGGGCCGCCTTGAGCGCTGGCGGTACCGCATGCAGGTGGCGGAGGCTGTGGCCGCCTACAAAGAGGGTGATGAAGTGGGCGAGGCGCTGTTTGGCGAGACCGAGGATGAGGTAGTGGACAATGCTGGCTCCAACGAGTCCCCGCTCCGCTGGCGTCGATGAGGCCCTGCTCTACCGAGGCCCCACGGTGCCAACAACAAGGCAGAGGACAACGCCGGCTCCGACGATGCCCCGTCCCGCTGGCACCGAGGCGAAGGATTTCGCCGGCTTCGGTGAGGCCCTACTCCGCCGAGGCCCCGCCACGCCAACAACGAGCTAGAGGACATCACCGGCTCCGCCGAGGCCCCGCCCCACCGGCACCGAGGCGGAGGACTTCGCAGGCTTCGGTGAGGCCCTACTCCCCGGAGGCCCCGCCCCACCAACAACGAGGCAGAGGACATCACCTGCTCAGCCGAGGCCCCACCCTGCTGGCAACGAGGGGGAGGATTTCCCGCGCTCCACCGAGGCGCCGCCCCACTGGCAATGAGATAGAGGACATCACCGGCTCTGTCGAGGCCCTGCCCACTGCCAACGAGGCCGCGCCACACAGAAAATGAGGAAGAGTAGAACACGGTTGGTCGCCGCCGCTCGGGACCAAGTAAGGCCACCGCTTCTACCCTCCGGTTGAAGCCAAGCTAGGCGGGTTGACCATTGACGGCCGATTAGCTTCTTGGCGGCGACGTGGAGTCGGAGAGCTATGTTGGAGAAGGACGCTGCTTCAGTTACTTAACTGCTGGTGCAGTTGGGTCACTGACACGTGGGCCCAACAGGCATCTGGGCCACATGTCAGTTACGCAACTGCACCTGCAGTTAAGTCACTGAAGCTCAGTCCGCTGGAGAAGAAGCTTCTGTTCGGCTCAGCCGGCCACGGGTGGGTAGCTTCTGTTAATTAATTATACCTCCAGTGCACCCCTTTTTAGTTGAAGAATGTATGAAATGAATGAAATCCGAAATGTTTATATGAAATCCGACTGTGTATGAATGAATTTAGTTCGATTAGTTTGAATTCTTGTATCACTGGCATTGGACGAACATCCAAAACAATACGTACTAGCATTATTCCCACGGTGATCACCTCGTTTGCAGCAGTTTCACATGTACTCCCTCCGGTCCTTTTTAGTGTGCATACAAGTTTTGTCTGCAGTCAAAGTATCTCTACTTTGACCAATCTTATACAACAAAGTATGAACATTCACAATGTAAAATCAACTGACTTGAAAGAAATCTAATATGTGAAGTAAAAAGGAACAGAAGGAGTACAATGAGTTTGAGCAGCTTTTTAGCGTTCGTGTACACTGCAATCAAACACACAGGCCTGGAAATTCATAGAGAACATTCAAAACAATCGATGATTATGCATCTTAGCGATTCACATGTCAGAGCCAATATTTACTTCACAACTGCAGAATAAAGAAAAATCGATCGACGCTGCTGACAACAAAGGGCATCCCATTCGAAAATATCAAACGCATGTCTTCTTGCTAACATCAATGAGCAAAATTTGACAAGGTTGTCCCATTCTAAAATGTCAAATGCGTGTTGTTTTGCGTACATCAATGAGCAAACTTTGACAAGGTTTTCCCATTCCAAAATATCAAATGCCTACGATTGGGGAATGGCAGTTTTTTCCATCAGATCGAACATTCACATGGCACCTCGTGCTAAATAAGTCAGTTGTTCTTTTTATGCAGTTACACCAAAATCAACCAAATTCGCGTGTAGCTTGTATGATTTCGTCTTTATATGTTGAAACGCCTTGAACATATCGGCACCTCCTTTCTTGTGGTGGAAATGAATGATTCGATGTATTCATGAACATTTTGTGCAGTTCCCATTGAAATCAAGTTGAGCACCCTTGTTTGCACAAATACAAAAAAGTGACTAGTATAAAGCAAACTGTACTATGAATTGACAGTTTAACCAGGCACCTACATGGTCCATGTAGAGCACACTTTTAAAAAATGGAACTCACCAGAAAGAATCCTAGAACGAAATTGTACTTGCACATCATAGCAAAAAAGATGGAGATCGGTGAGTCCTTTTGAGCTGAAGTTAGTTTGGTCTTGTGGGGAGTAGTGTAACCATCCTTCAACTGCTCCTTCTGATGAGAAGATAGACTAGGCTTCTTCATCCTGGCATAATCGGAACTAGTCACTTCACGTACTCCATATTCTTCTTTAGAGAGAGGATGATCCTATTGTGCAAAGACAAGAGGACAACTAAATGCTAGTATCCATGTTTGCTCAAAAAAAGGAAAGGAAATAGTTAAAACATCACTTTCTCATGACAGTATCTAAATAGTAGCACAACACCAATAGAGATGACAAAGCTCAATCATATGGATGAAATCCATGGGCGAGTACCAAACTTTGTCAGGAGGCTTATTGTGTAGAGCATACACACCAAGCACTTCTCCGGAACCATCTGTTGTTAGCTACTGTGGTTGCCATGCTTACTATATACTCCTCGATTAGTTTAATGTTTCCAACATCTTGTGCAGTTCCACTAAAATATATGTTATCTTCAAAGAAGATCCCTGTTTGCACAAGTAGAGATAATTACATATTAAATTAAGAGTGGCATCAAATCAGTGGCAAAGTAATTGCTCGTTCCATCCATAGCAATAAATTAAGATGCAAAACTATATCATTACTTGTGTCATCACAGTTCCAGTGCTTGATTACACACCGGGAGTTGATTTTTGTTTTTCTTCCGCTTGTTCTTCCCCTTCATCACTTGGTTCAATAACAGACAAGCTTCGCCCTCAATGTAAGATTTGGCATGTCAATTAGGGAGCACAAGTATAGCACTAAAGAATGACATTAATTTTCTGATGAAAGTGGCAAAATACAGGCCAACAGTTGTGAAATATCCTTATTTACCTCAATGGGATATTACGGTGCACATACAGATTGGAAGTCTTGTCTCCATTTGTGCAGTTCACTAAAATCAAGCAACATTACCGTATAAGTAGCACAACATATGAAAGCACACTGCACAATCATGTGAAAGAAGGCTAGTACTAACCTCTCATGACGCGGAATTCAAACAACTCACAAGAACAAGATCTGAATGAAATTTGCCAACATGGATAGGAAGTCAGATCTCCTCTTGTGCAGTTCCACTAAGATCAAGCAATCAAGCAACGTTGTCGGTGTGACATTTTGGTTGAACTGCACAAAAGACTCTTAAAACAAAAGTGTTTTGTCAGTGCAACAAAAGGTCACAATAGCAACAAGGTGAAGTAGATAACCCTGTTTACACAGAGGTGCAAAGGAGACAACTAGTGGTCAATAACGGTGGATGACACGGAAGCCAATAAAAAGAAGCATCTAACTTATCTAAATGGGAAAGAAAGCAAGACAGTAGCATTTCTCAAATGGTGGCATTGATTCATACTAACAGAGAGATTATATTAACAATAAAATTTGTTGAACATGTAATTTGCTTTTAACTATGGCATTCCATCAATTTTCCAGCGGCGTTATTAGACGGTGTTTGTTTATAGGGACTTTTTGGTGCAGGTACTAAAAAAAGTCCCTTTCAGTCCCATCTAAACCAAACAGGAGGGACTTTTAGGGACTAAAAGTGGGCATTTGGGTCTAAAGAAAGAAGACCCTGAGGGAGAGTCTTTTTGGGACTTTTTCCAATAGTTGCCCCTGCCCCGCATCGCACCTTATCTCTATTAATTCATTACTAGGGGTAACATGGTCTTTTATCATGTCATTTAATAACCTCTAGTCCATGTTTAGTCCCTAGAACCAAGCAAGTAGGGACTAGGGACTTTTTTGTTGGAACTAAAAAAAGTCCTAGGACTTTTTAACCAAACTGGGCCTTAGATTAACAATAGCTAAAGAGTTGCACGGGACAGTGGATCACCAGCACCATGTGCATCTACCTCTGTATAAAGGGGTGATGCATAGTCTGTTGCAACAAAGAACAAACAACTAAGGAGCATATTTGTGTTGGTCCCAGTTTTGTTATCTTTAGACACCTTTCCCATTGTGAGGGCAGCAAATCTAGTCCTGCTCAAACTCTACAGCCTTGTCCCCCAAAACAAAAAGATCAGTTCGTTATAGATGTGTGTTATGCGTTTGTCAATGTTTTCCCTTTTTGACCAACATAGGTGCTGGATAGCCAGTCTGTACTAGTACTTTCCCCCTTCCTTTCCTCTTCGAACCACGTCCTAGATTCAGGCTATACAACTTTCTCCACTACTTTCCTGTTTGATCCAACATCTAGATTCGAGTGTAGAAGCGAAAAAAGCCCACATGCAGCTAGAGAAATGCATGTGGAGTAAGTAAATTATACCTTAAGGTTCTTGGGGTGTGGTTGTTGGGGAACGTTGCAGAAAAATTAAAATTTTTCCTACGGTTTCACCAAGATCCATCTATGAGTTCATCTAAGCAATGAGTCAAGGGAGAGAGTTTGCATCTACATACCACTTGTAGATCGAAAAGGAAGCGTTCAAGGGGATGGTGATGACGGAGTCGTACTCGCCGTGATTCGGATCACCGATGACCAAGTGCTGAACGGACAGCACCTCCGCGTTCAACACACGTACGGTACGGACGACGTATCCTCCGTCTTGATCCAGCAAGGGGGAAGGAGAGGTTGAGGAAGATGGCTCCAACGGCAGCACGACGGCGTGGTGTTGTTGGTGCAAAGAAGATCTGGCCAGTGGCTTCGCCAAGCACGCATGCAGGAGGAGAGGTGTTGGGAGGGAGGGCTGCGCCTTGGCTTGGGTGTGCAGCCTCCCTCACCCCTCTATTTATAGGGGGAAGGGAGAGGGGGCCGGCCCCCTCTAGATAGCATCTAGAGGGGGCGGCCAAGGGAGGGGGCTTGCCCCCAAGCAAGGGGGCGCCTAGGGTTCCCCTCAACACTAGGCGCAAGGGCCCAAGGGAGGGGTGCGCCCAGCCCACCAGGCTGGCCCTTCCCACGCAGCCCAGTGGCCCCCGAGGGGTGGCTCCTCCGGTGGACCTCCGGAACCCTTCCAGTGACCCCAGACAATACCGATATGCCCCGAACTTTTCGGTGTCCGCTTTGACAACTTCCCATATATAAATCTTTACCTCCGGACCATTCCAGAACTCCTCGTGACGTCCGGGATCTCATCCGGGACTTCAACAACATTCGGTAATCACATACAAGTCTTCCTAATAACCCTAGCGCCACCGAACCTTATGTGTAGACCCTACGGGTTCGGGAGACATGCGTACATGACCGAGACAATCTCAGGTCAATAACCAACAGCGGATCTGGATACCCATGTTGGCTCCCACATGCTCCTCGATGATGTCATCGGATGAACCACGATGTCGAGGATTCAATCAACCCCGTATACTATTCCCTTTGTCAATCGGTACGTTACATGCCCGAGACTCGATCGTTGGTATCCCAATACCTCGCTCAGTCTCAAGCATCGCAAGTCACTTTACTCGCATCGTAATGCATGATCCCGTGACCAAACACTTGGTCACTTTGAGCTCATTATGATGATGCATTACCGAGTGGGCCCAGAGATACCTCTCCGTCATACGGAGTGACAAATCCAGCCTCGATCCGTGTCAACCCAATGACACTTTCGGAGATACCTGTAGTGCACCTTTATAGTCACCCGATTACGCCAGGACGCTTTGGTACACCCAAAGCACTCCTACGGTATCCGGGAGTTACACGATCTCATGGTCTAAGGAAGAGATACTTGACATTGGAAAAGCTCTAGCAAAACGAACTACACGATCTTGTGCTATGCTTAGGATTGGGTCTTGTCCATCACGTCATTCTCCTAATGACGTGATCCCGCTGTCAACGACATCGATGTCCATAGTCGAAACCATGACTATCTCATTGACCAACGAGCTAGTCAACTAGAGGCTCACTAGGGACGTATTGTGGTCTATGTATTCACACATGTATTACGATTTCCGGATAATACAGTTATAGCATGAATAAAAGACAATTATCATGAACAAGGAAATATAATAATAATGCTTTTATTATTGCCTCTAGGGCATATTTCCAACAGTCTCCCACTTGAACTAGAGTCAATAATATAGTTACATTTTGATAAATCGTACAAAAATAGAGTTCTGTTGTTGATCATGTTTTGCCCATGGAAGAGGTTTAGTCAACAGATCTGCGACATTCAGATCCGTATGCACTTTACAAATTTCTATGTCTCCATCTTGAACATTTTCACGGATGGAGTTGAAGCGACGCTTGATGTGCTCGGTCTTCTTGTGAAACCTGGGCTCCTTGGCAAGTGCAATAGCTCGGTGTTGTCACGTAAGAGTTTGATCGGCCCCGATGCATTGGGTATGACTCCTAGGTCGGTGATGAACTCCTTCACCCAAATTGCTTCATGCGCTGCCTCCGAGGCTGCCATGTACTCCACTTCACATGTAGATCCCGCCACGACGCTTCCGCTTGCGGCACCAGCCATCGCTTCCACCATTCAACATATACACGTATCTAGTTTGTGACTTAGAGTCATCGGATGTGTCGAAGCTAAGCGTCGGCGACGTAACCCTTTACGACGAGCTCTTCGTCACCTCCATAAACGAGAAACATGTCCTTTGTCCTTTTCCGGTACTTCAGGATATTCTTGACCGCTGTCCAGTGTTCCTTGCCGACATTACTTTGGTACCTTCCTACCAAACTTACGGCAAGGTTTACATCAGGTCTGGTACACAGCATGGCATACATAATAGATCCTATGGCTGAGGCATAGGGGATGACGCTCATCTCTTCTTTATCATTTGTCGTGGTCTGGCATTGAGCTGAGCTCAATCTCACACCTTGCAGCACAGGCAACAACCCTTTCTTGGACTGATCCATTTTGAACTTCTTCAAAATCTTATCAAGGTATGTGCTTTGTGAAAGACCTATGAGGCGTCTCGATCTATCTCTATAGATCTTGATGCCTAATATATAAGCAGCTTCTCCAAGGTCCTTCATTGAAAAACACTTATTCAAGTAGGCCTTAATGCTGTCCAAGAATTCTATATCATTTCCCATCAAAAGTATGTCATCTACATATAATATGAGAAATGCTACAGAGCTCCCACTCACTTTCTTGTAAACGCAGGCTTCTCCGCTGCATAAACCCAAACGCTTTGATCATCTCATCAAAGCGAATGTTCCAACTCCGAGATGCTTGCACCAGCCCATAAATGGATCGCTGGAGCTTGCATACTTTGTTAGCATTCTTAGGATCGACAAAACCTTCCGGCTGCATCATATACAGCTCTTCCTTAAGATGCCCGTTAAGGAATGCCGCTTTTGACGTCCATCCGCCATATCTCATAATCATAGTATGCGGCAATTGCTAACATGATTCGGACGGACTTAAGCTTCACACGGAGAGAAAGTCTCATCGTAGTCAATCCCTTGAACTGGCCGATAACCCTTAGCGACAAGTCGAGCTTTATAGATGGTGACATTACCATCCGCGTCCGTCTTCTTCTTAAAGACCCATTTGTTTTCTATCGCCGCGATCATCGGGCAAGTCGTCCAAAGTCCATACTTTGTTTTCATAGATGGATTCTATCTCGGATTTCATGGCTTCTAGCCATTTGTTGGAATCTGGGCCCGCCATTGCTTCTTCATAGTTTGAAGGTTCACCGTTGTCTAACAACATGATTTCCAGGACAGGGTTGCCGTACCACTCTGGTGCAGAACGTGTCCTAGTGGACCCTATGAAGTTCAGTAGTAACTTGATCCGAAGTACCTTGATCATCATTATTAATTTCCTCTCCAATTGGTGTAGGCACCACAGGAACATTTTCCTGAGCTGCACTACTTTCGGTTCAAGAGGTAGTACTTCATCGAAGTTCTACTTTCCTCCCACTTACTCCTTTCGAGAGAAACTCTTTTTCCGTAAAGGATCCGTTCTTGGCAACAAAGATCTTGCCTTCGGATCTAAGGTAGAAGGTATACCCAATGGTTTCCTTTAGGGTATCCTATGAAGACGCATTTTTCCGACTTGGGTTCGAGCTTTTCAGGTTGAAGTTTCTTGACATAAGCATCGCATCCCCAAACTTTTAGAAAGCGACAACTTAGGTTTCTTCCCAAACCATAATTCATACGGTGTCGTCTCAACGGATTTAGACGGTGCCCTATTTAAAGTGAATGTAGCTGTCTCTAGAGCGTATCCCCAAAATGATAGCGGTAAATCGGTAAGAGACATCATAGATCGCACCATATCCAATAGAGTGCGATTACGACGCTCGGACACACCGCTACGCTTAAGGTGTTCCAGCGGCGTGAGTTGTGAAACGATTCCACATTTTCTTAAGTGTGTACCAAATTCGTGACTTAAATATTCTCCTCCACGATCTGATCGTAAGAACTTTATTTTTCGGTCACGTTGATTCTCTACCTCATTCTGAAATTCCTTGAACTTTTCAAAGGTCTCAGACTTGTGTTTCATCAAGTAGACATACCCATATCTACTCAAGTCATCTGTGAGAGTGAGAACATAACGATATCCTCCATGAGCCTCAACACTCATTGGACCGCACACATCGGTATGTATGATTTCCAACAAGTTGGTCGCCGCTCCATTGTTCCGGAGAACGGAGTCTTGGTCATCTTGCCCATAAGGCATGGTTCGCATGTGTCAAATGATTCATAATCTAGAGACTCCAAAAGTCCATCAGCATGGAGCTTCTTCATGCGCTTGACACCAATGTGACCAAGGCGGCAGTGCCACAAGTATGTGGGACTATTGTTGTCAACTTTACATCTTTTGGTATTCATGCTATGAATATGTGTAACATTATGATCGAGATTCATTAAGAATAAACCATTGACCAACGGAGCATGACCATAAAACATGTCTCTCATATAAATAGAATAACCATTATTCTCGGATTTAAATGAGTAGCCATCTCGCATTAAACGAGATCCAGATACAATGTTCATGCTCAAACTTGGCACCAAATAACAATTATTAAGGTTCAAAACTAATCCCGTAGGGTAAATGTAGAGGTAGCGTGTCGACGGCGATCACATCGACTGAACCATTCCCGACGCCAAGATCGTCACCTCGTCCTTCGCCAGCCTCTGCTTATTCCGCAGCTCCTGCTGTGAGTTACAAATATGAGCAACGGCACCGGTATCAAATACCTGTGAGTTACTACGAGTAATCGGTAAGGTACACATCAATTACATGTATATCAAATATACCTTTGGTGTTTCCGGCCTTCTTATCCGCTAATTATTTGGGGCAGTTCCGCTTCGGTGACCCTTCCCTTGCAATAAAAGCACTTCGGTCCTCAGCTTGGGTCCATTCTTTGACTTCTTCCCGTAATCGGCTTATCGGGCGGCAACATCCTTGCCGTCCTTCTTGAAGTTCTTCTTGCCCTTGCCCTTCTTGAACTTAGTGGTCTTATTGACCATCAACACTTGATGTTCTTTCTTGATCTCAACCTCTGCTGACTTCACATTGAAAATACTTCAGGAATGGTCTTCACCATCCCTGCATATTGTAGTTCATCACAAAGCTCTTGTAGCTTGGTGGGAGCGATCAAGGATTCTGTCAATGACCGCCTCATCGTGGAGGTTAATATTCAGCTGGGTCATGCGGTTGTGCAACCTGACATTCTGAGTATGTGCTCACCGATGTAACTATTTTCCTCCATCTTACAACTATAGAACTTGTCGAGACGTCATATCTCTCGACCGGGCGTGAGCTTGGAAAACTAGTTTCAGCTCCTCGAACATCTCATATGCTCCGTGATGCTCAAAACGCTTTTGGAGCCCCGGTTCTAAGCTGTATAGCATGCCGCCTTTGAACGAGGGAGTAATCATCGGCCTTGAGTCTGCCAAGCATTCATAATGTCTTGGTTCTCCGGGACGGAGCGCCACCTAAGCGGTCCTTCTAGGACATATTGTTTCCTGGCAGCTATGAGGATGATCTCGTGTTCCGGACCCAGTCCGTATAGTTGCTGCCGTCATCTTTCAGCTTGGTTTTCTCTAGGAACGCGTTGAAGTTCAAGTTGACATGAGTGTTGGCCATTTGATCTACAAGACATATTATGCAAAAGTATTAGACTATTGTTCATGATAATAAAGTTCATCTAACCAAATTATTTAATGAACTCCCACTCAGATTAGACATCCCTCTAGTCATCTAAGTGTTACACGATCCGAGTCGACTAGGCCGTGTCCGATCATCACGTGAGACGGACTAGTCATCGTCGGTGAACATTCTCATGTTGATCGTATCTTCCATACGACTCGTGTTCGACCTTTCGGTCTTTGTGTTCCGAGGCCATGTCTGCATACATGCTAGGCTCGGCCAAGTTAACCCTAAGTGTTTTGCATGTGTAAATCTGTCTTACACCCGTTGTATGTGAACGTAAGGATCTATCACACCCGATCATCACGTGGTGCTTCAAACGCATTTAACTTTAGCAACGGTGCACAGTTAGGGGAGAACACTTCTTGAAATTGTTGTAAGGGATCATCTTATTTACTACCGTCGTTCTAGGTAAACAAGATGCATAAACATAATAAACATCACATGCAATTATATAGTAGTGACATGATATGGCCAATATCATATAGCTCCATTGATCTCCATCTTCGGAGCTCCATGATCATCTTGTCACCGGCATGACACCATGATCTCCATCATCATGATCTCCATCATCGTGTCTTCATGAAGTTGTCACGCCAACGACTACTTCTACTTCTATGGCTAACGCGTTTAGCAATAAAGTAAAGTAATTTACATGGCGTTCTTCAATGACACGCAGGTCATACAAAAATAAAGACAACTCCTATGGCTCCTGCTGGTTGTCATACTCATCGACATGCAAGTCGTGATTCCTATTACAAGAACATGATCTCATACATCACAATATGTCATTCATCATTCATCACAACTTACGGCCATATCACATCACATGACAATTGCTGCAAAAACAAGTTAGACATCCTCTAATTGTTGTTGCATCTTTACGTGGCTGCAATTGGGTTCTAGCAAGAACGCTTTTCTTACTTACGAATAACCACAACGTGATTTTGTCAACTTCTATTTACCCTTCATAAGGACCCTTTTCATCGAATCCGCTCCAACTAAAGTGGGAGAGACAGACACCTGCCAGCCACCTTATGCATCTAGTGCATGTTAGTCGGTGGAACCGGTCTCACGTAAGCTGCACGTAAGGTTGGTCCGGGCCGCTTCATCCCACAATACCGTTGAAGCAAGATAAGACTAGTAGCGGCAAGCAAGTTGACAAGATCTACGCCCACAACCAAATTGTGTTCTACTCGTGCAATAGAGAACTACGCATAGACCTAGCTCATGATGCCACTGTTGGGGAACGTTGCAGAAAAATTAGAAATTTTCCTACGGTTTCACCAAGATCCATCTATGAGTTCATCTAAGCAACGAGTCAAGGGAGAGAGTATGCACCTACATACCACTTGTAGATCGAGTGCGGAAGCGTTCAAGAGGATGGTGATGACGGAGTCGTACTCGCCGTGATTCGGATCACCGATGACCAAGTGCTGAACGGACAGCACCTCCGCATTCAACACACGTACGGTACGGACGACATCTCGTCCGTCTTGATCCAGCAAGGGGGAAGGAGAGGTTGAGGAAGATGGCTCCAACGGCAGCACGACGGCGTGGTGTTGTTGGTGCAGCAGTACTCCGACAGGGCTTCGCCAAGCACGTACGGAGGAGGAGAGGGGTTGGGGAGGGGAGGGGCTGCGCCTTGGCGTGGGGTGTGCAGCCCTCCCCTCACCCCTCTATTTATAGGGGGAAGGGAGAGGGGGGCCGGCCCCTCTAGATGGCATCTAGAGGGGGGGGGCAAGGGGAGGGGGCTTGCCCCCCAAGCAAGGGGGGCGCCCCCTCTAGGGTTCCCCCCCTCAACCCTAGGCGCAAGGGCCCAAGGGAGGGGGGTGCGCCCAGCCCACCAGGGGCTGGCCCCTTCCCACGCAGCCCAAGTGGCCCCCCGGGAGGGGTGGCCCCTCCCGGTGGACCTCCGGAACCCTTCCGGTGACCCCGGTACAATACCGATATGCCCCGAAACTTTTCCGGTGTCCGTTTGACAACTTCCCATATATAAATCTTTACCTCGGACCATTCCGGAACTCCTCGTTACGTCCGGGATCTCATCCGGGACTCCGAACAACATTCGGTAATCACATACAAGTCTTCCTAGTAACCCTAGCGTCACCGAACCTTAAGTGTGTAGACCCTACGGGTTCGGGAGACATGCGGAACATGACCGAGACGATCTCAGGTCAATAACCAACAGCGGGATCTGGATACCCATGTTGGCTCCCACATGCTCCTCGATGATGTCATCGGATGAACCACGATGTCGAGGATTCAATCAACCCCGTATACTATTCCCTTTGTCAATCGGTACGTTACATGCCCGAGACTCGATCGTTGGTATCCCAATACCTCGTTCAGTCTCAAGCATCGCAAGTCACTTTACTCGCATGCCGTAATGCATGATCCCGTGACCAAACATTTGGTCACTTTGAGCTCATTATGATGATGCATTACCGAGTGGGCCCAGAGATACCTCTCCGTCATACGGTGTGACAAATCCCAGTCTCGATCCGTGTCAACCCAACAGACACTTTCGGAGATACCTGTAGTGCACCTTTATAGTCACCCGATTACGTTGTGATGTTTGGTACACCCAAAGCACTCCCTACGGTATCCGGGAGTTACACGATCTCATGGTCTAAGGAAGAGATACTTGACATTGGAAAAGCTCTAGCAAAACGAACTACACGATCTTGTGCTATGCTTAGGATTGGGTCTTGTCCATCACGTCATTCTCCTAATGACGTGATCCCGTTGTCAACGACATCTGATGTCCATATTCAGGAAACCATGACTATCTGTTGACCAACGAGCTAGTCAACTAGAGGCTCACTAGGGACGTATTGTGGTCTATGTATTCACACATGTATTACGATTTCCGGATAATACAGTTATAGCATGAATAAAAGACAATTATCATGAACAAGGAAATATAATAATAATGCTTTTATTATTGCCTCTAGGGCATATTTCCAACAGTGGTTCGGTGGGCGACCGGAGGCTGTTCTGCCCACACTATGTACGGTGGACAGGAAGAAGGGGTCAGAGGCCCTCCCGCGCTGCAGTTGGGTGAAAGAGAATAGCTGCACCGGTAGTGGATTCACCCCCCCTCGCCGACGGCGACAGCGTTAAGCCTCCTTCCCTTCCCGATGGACTGATCATGCCGGCTCTTTGACAAGAAGTGAGGGGAGACAGAGAGAGAGAGAGAGAGAGAGAGAGAGAGAGAGAGAGAGAGGCCAATGAAGTCTTGTTTAGATCTGGAGAGGGTAAGAGAGTGTGAAGAGAGCAACTATAAGCATTGAGGCTCCAGCATGTATATATATAGTGGAGAGAGAGTGTGAAGAGTGCAAACCCTAGAAAACAAGCGCCGAGGCTGCAGTGTATACGTGATTAGGTGATTATACGGTCACTGCGGGATCGTATAGCTCCGTATCCATCCATTTTGACCAGTCAAAGAATCATCCTGGCACGGCCCCAGATCACTTTCTCTCTCTGTCATGCGGGGCCTACCTGTCATTGGGTGGAAGAAAGAAGTCGAACAAAAACAAAATTATGCTCAAGTGCGGTTATCAAACCCGAGAACTCAAGTTTGATGAGCGAACAGGATAACCAGCTACACTACCCTCACGTTATGTTTAATGAGAGAAAAATAACCTTTTATACATTCCTGCATTCATGTGACAAGCATGCCGTGTTTTTTTTGCATGGGAGTCATTGGGATTTAAATCATAATCGTGTCATGTGGCTTTGGTGGTAAGCTCTTTTGGGATTTAAAGCAGTGTTGGTAGTAAAAAAAATAATGCAGACTTAGTCACCTTACCTCTCTCCACGTAGTACGTTGGGTCCCACCAATCAGAGGGTGAAACAAAAAAATTAATAAGAAAAATTAAAAAGCGACAGTGGTGTATCTTACCTCACACATCTAAGCTCGCTTTCGTGAACACTATCCAATTGATCCCTATGTTCGCTCACGTACTATTTTAAGTGAATCCTTATTATAACATGCACACAATACGCATGCATGCACTCGCACACTAGCACACAGCAGGAAGACACACACTAATTAGCACACAGCATGCACACACCGGCGACCGGCGACGAAGTTGAGGCCGCAAGGTCGTACTTCGGCAACCGCACGGCAATCGTGCGCACAAGGAGAGTAGAGCGACCTTTTGTGGGTGTCATCATAATCATCATTGATGGCCATCTCATCTCACACAGATGGAGTTCGTATGCGTTGCGCCACAAGCAGCGAGAGCTCAGACTTGGCGTAGTGGTAGAGCAACGGGTCGACGACCTCAGGTGGAAGGTTCAACAACGGGAACGGCGGACAACAGGCGAGGTACTACACGAACTTGCGGCAATAGAGGCCAGCGTGCGACTTGAGTCTGTGCTAGTGCGTGTGCATGCACTGCAAGCTGCGCACTGCATGTGTGTGCTGCTACTAAAGGTAGAAAACTATATTTGCCACTAGTTAATCACAACATGAGGTTGGTGTAGCTGGTTAGCCTGTTTGCCCATATAAAGCGTGAGATCTAGGGTTTGAACCACGCCCCCGTGCTTATTTTTATTTTCATTCAACTTCTTTCTTCCACCCAATGATAGGTTCGCATGACAGAGAGAGAAAACTGATCTGACAAGGTGCCAGGAGGATTCTTTGACTGGTCAAAATGGATGAATACAGAGTTATACGATCTCACAGTGACCGTATAATCACCTCATCACGTATATAGTGACCGTATCGACCTTATTCTTGAGTAGAGTGACCAAAGTGAACTTATACGATAAGTTCAATGACCAGCAGTGCATTTTAATCTTTTAATTATTTATTTTGTACACTTTGCTCTCTTCAAATAATTTTGGGCACTTGTATTCGACCTAAGTTAGTGTGCCACCGTATCTCGTACTACTCCCTCCGTCTAGGTGTAAGTCACGTTAGAATGTGCATCGGGCCCAAGGTGTGAGCAGATTGGAGGAGAAGGAGAAACTTGACCGGTCCTTCCTCCAATCAAAGCCCTGATTTCTGTCTTTAAACACAACAATTAATCACAACAACTAAGAGATGCCGTTTTAGCTACCATGCAGGGCCACGTATTAACTGATATGTCTCCAACGTATCTATAATTTATGAAGTATTCATGCCATGTTTACAATAGTTTTATATGATTTTGGTATGATTTGATTATAACTAACCCGGACTGATGCTGTTTTCAGCAGAACTACAGTGGTGTAATTTTTGTGCAGAAATAAAAGTTCTCGGAATGGGCGGAAAATCAATGGAGATTTTTTCTGGAAAATAAGAAAAATACTGGAACAAAAATCTACCGGAGGAGAGTCACGGGGGCCCCACGAGGGTGGGGGGTGCGCCCACCCCCCTGGGGCACGCCCCCTGCCTCGTGGACTCCCCGAGGACCCCCCTGACGTGAAATCAATGCCAACTTCTCCTATAAATGCAGAAACCTTCGGGAATTAACCTAGATCGGAAGTTCCGCCGCCGCAAGCCTCTGTAGCCACAAGAAATCAATGTAGGCCCCCTCTGGCACCCTGCTATCATCACCGGAGGCCATGGAGAAGGATCCCGGAGGGGCCATCATCGCCATGAAGGCCAAGGACTAGAGGGAAAACCTCTACCCATCTAGGGGGTAGGCCATGGAGGAGGAAGCACAAGGGGGAGAACCTCTCCTCCTCTCTCTCGGTGGCTCCAGAGTGCCATCGGGAGGGGAATCATCTCTGTGGTGATCGTCTTCATCAACATCACCATCATCATCACTATCCTCATCTATTTTACGTGGTCCACTCTCCCGCACCCCGCTGTAATCCCTACTTGAACATGGTGCTTTATGCCACATATTATGATCCAATGATGTGTTGCCATATTATGATGTTTTGAGTAGATATCCTTTATCTTTGGGTTGATTGATGATTTAGATTGGTGTGAGTTGTATGTTTTATTTTGGTGCTGTCCTATTGTGCCCTCTATGTCGCGCAAGCGTGAGGGATTCCCGCTGTAGGGTGTTGCAATACGTTCATGATTCGCTTATAGTGGGTGGGTGAGTGGTGAAACACAAACCCGAGTAAGGGGTTGTTGCGTATGGGAATAAAGAGGACTTGATGCTTTAATGCTATGGTTGGGTTTTACCTTAATGATCTTTAGTAGTTGCAGATGCTTGCTAGAGTTCCAATCATAAGTGCATATGATCCAAGAAGAGAAAGTATGTTAGCTTATACCTCTCCCTCATATGAAATTGCAATGACGACTATCGGTCTTGTTAACAATTGCCTAGGACAATTCCGCACACTGATCCATCATTATCCCACACTCGCTATTTATAATATTTAGTAGTATATTCTAACTTTATGATAACATCAACTACTTCTATATTTTAGCTCTCCGATATCATGCAAAGTTATCCTCTTCATACCGACAACATAGTTTTATTTCTCGTTATTAGTTGGAAGCAAACATTCGGTGTACGTAGAGTCGTATCAATGGCAGATAGGGCTTGAGAGAATACTGATCTTTCCTTTAGCTCCTCGTGGGTTCGACACTCCATACTTATCACTTCCACCTTTGGAAATTGCTACGATGATTCCCTACACTTGGGGATTATCATTAACTCGCATGCATGCCGACTTTGATTTCTTGACTGATCAACGCGTAGTTGGGCTCCAAGCATTGGGTTTCCGGGGGAGATAACAAGGCTGCTCAGTAAGGAAATTGCTCAGCTAGCACAGCTAGCCAGCTTTCGCTTTGCCAACCTTGCCTGGTCAAACGGTTTAGTTCTTTTTCTTACCAGCTTTGCCCGTGAAAATTGTTGTCATGAGTGGGTCGCCGATTTTTCCGTGCGCGAAGTTTGCCGTCGGAAGCGAGTCGATTTGGCTCTCCTGAGCTAGGAAGGTTTTTCTAGCCCACCAAGCTAGCTGGCCCACAAAAGCTACTCCCTCCGTCTAGGTGTGTAAGTCACCTAAGGTGGAGCAGCACGACCTAGGTGGTTGCGGATTGGAAGAGGCCAAAGAATCAGACCGAAAATTCTTCCAATCACCGCGCCACTTTTTTTCCTCCTAAACCAAACGGAGATTAGCAATGAATCCCTAATTAATAGGGCCGTCATTTCAGCCAACCCATGTAGGCCAATTGACGTGCATGCAAACTGGGGTCAATCCGTCCCCTAATCAACGTGTTCCTTCCTTGCATGCATAGGTCGCTCATTCTCTCCCGCATTAACTTCCTCCCCCACGTGGTTCAGCCAAAAAATTTGCTCGCTGATGAACGAGGTAGTGAGGAACGAGGACGGAATTTAATGCATTGCGCCTAAGTGTTTTGGGAATATCTGATTTTGGTAAGGTGAGTTACACACCTAGATCGAGGGAGTAACATATTTTAACAGTTCCAAACGCCTAACCTTGCTCGGCTAGGCTATAAATGTTCTTGCTAAGGATCCAAACGCTCGCTAGCAACGAGGCCAGGAGGGGATTGAGATGCAAAGTTAATGGACAACGCCTAAACATTTTGGGAATATCTGATTTTTTAAAGATGACTTAACACCTTGACGGAGGGAGTACTACTCCTCAGTCCAGGTTTGATGGAATATTCGTCACCTCTTCTCTTCTTGTATGTACTCCATTTGTATCTCACTTCTTGTGGCTTCGCACTCGCACGGTATTCCTTTTCTGTGAACATGTGTGTGTGTGTGTGTGTGTGTGTGTGTTTAACAACATGTGTGTGTTAGAGAGAGCGACACATCGACCTACTCCTAGGGAGAGATGGTGTGTAGTGTATGATTTAGCCGTGAGAGTCGGTGCATCCTCTCGTTTCCGGGCGTCCGGTCGGGACAGCTGCCACGCTCGCTCCTGACCAGCCAGGCCCACCCAAAGCCCCTCCATCGACCGCACGCGCTTCCTGTGTGAAACGGTTAGCACCGCTCCAAAGAATCGGTGCCGCATTCATGCCCTGGCAGAGCGGACGCGACCTCTCACTGGTGCCTGCATTGAAGGGAGAAGCGGATTCAAGAGTGATGGCTGCTTCGTCCGTCCAACTTATTGTTGGGTCTATGTGATTTTATGGCTCATTGGTCATTATTACTGAGGTGGTACGACTGCTCGATGTCCCACGCTTTTGCGAAAGGAGGTACTAGAGTACAATTATCTCCATTCTTATAGCAGAGGAGCGCAAAAGCAGTGAAAACACGCAGGCTCGGTGATTACATGGCCCACCTCACACTATCACCATATTTTTTGGACACCGTGCGACACCTAACTCTTTACATAGTACTATTATAGTACTACTGTAATTTCTCAGCGAGATAAATTTGTAGTATGGTATGAAGCTTCCAACTTCTGTTTCATGTTTTTGCGTCCAAGGTTGCCCCACTGCAACATTTCATCAAATACAAAGGAGACTAACATGCATGCTATTGCATCTCAATGATATGACATATCATAGCAAAATAAGTGTCTCAACTTTATGAAAACTTTAGTACAAAGTTGTACTACTACTAAAGTTGACACTTATTTTGGAACAGAGACAACTAAAGAAAAAAAGATCCATGCAGTCCCTAGCCCTTGAACCGTAAACCCTAACTAGGCTTTAATTTGCTGGCAACGTTGAAGCTTCCCAAGAAATGAAGTTTGCAACCTTTTGACCATCGGATCATTTTGTGCAGTTTCACCAAAATCGAGATGAGCATCCCTGTGGCAAAGAAATTGAAGAAGCGTGATTAGAATAAGATTACTGGGACTAGTTGATGAGACATAAACTCATCACAAATATAGTACGTAGAAGCCACTAGAGGTATGTGCGGGGCAAAGAAGTAGAGAAATATCCACATGGAGTGATGTGGGCAGCTGGGGCAGTGGTGCAAGACGGCTGTAAGGAAGTTGTACCTGAGGGATGTCGGGACGTAGCTCAACCTAGAAGGGGGCGGTGGGAGGCGGCAACTGCCCACGTTGCGGCAGTGAGCAAGGGACGAAGGCAACCTCACCGGCTTTGTGAGAGAGAACGGCGGGGACCCCTGATCGGGAGGTGTTGACAGTGGGTTTTCGCTGTCGGCGATGGCGACCGCATCTACATTAAGCATCCACCCCTTCCCCCGGCGGACGTGATCTGCCCAGATGTTAGAGATGTGGCCACAGTCTTTTGTGCGAAAGAGTGTGAAGAGAGCAACCCCAACAAGCAACCATGTAGGCTCGTCCCTGGCTATGTATATAGTGGAGCAGTTTCCTTTTCTCTCCATATGAACCTATTTATATTGCGTACGTGCCAATTAATAAAAAAAACTTTATTAATAAATGACGCGGCACCGTTCATGCATGGTTCCTGTCGGCGTCCTGGGAACAGGGGTCCCTAGACTTGCCTGCCTGCGGCCCACGGCGTGGCCCCACTAACGGCCTGGCACGACCCATCTTCATCAGCAAACACTCAAGACCCTCGCGAGGGGCCAAGCCTCGCGAGGCGGATGACACAAGACCTCCTCAGGGCAGCCTCACTAGGATGGCTCGCGAGGAGCGGAGGGATCAAGGCGAGGGGCACCTCGCAAGGTTTTTGTGACGTGAGCCATGACAACCAAGGCCAGGCGGGCGCCAGCGGGCGCAAAGTACCGGTTGCCACTTTGGTGCTAATGGGGCAGGTGCAGGCGAGGAGTACCGAGGCATCAGGCAAATGTTTCTATATCGGTGCAACGAGACCAAGACCAGTAGGACGGCAGGACGGAGGTCATCGCGGAGCCCGCAACGGCATCACCACCAGAGCCTTTGGCAGGCGAAGACCACCTTTTGTCAGGATAGTTGTACTAGCTGTCCCCCTTCAAATTGGCCGTTGTGGGATCTCTTCCCGCCTAAACATTTGGGAAGAGGACCAGGGCCTATGTAAATAGGACTAGCCACCACCATAGGAAGGGGACAGATCTAGAGGACGATTCATATCATCCCCAACCACACAAGCTCAGCGAGCTCGAGAATGCCTCTCCTCAGGAGGTTGTTCTTCCCTTGTACTTGTTCATCCTCAGCCTACAAGGCAATCCACCACACCACAGTGGAGTAGGGTATTACACCACATCGGTGGCACGAACCAGTATAAACTCTTGTGTCCCTTGTTCTTTGGGTTCGGCGGGCTAGTGTGACAGCCTAGTTTTTGCCCTCCTTTATTTGCCTGATTTTTCATTTGAATTGATTTTGAAATTTGGAGTTTTTGAATCTTTTCATATGGACTTAAACACTTGGTACCCTTGTCTTTCACCCAAGTGCATCATTTCTCTCCCTAACCATCATTCCCTCTCTGATCCTACCCAAAATAATATTTGGAATATTTTTCTTAAATGAAAAATATTCATTTTTCCTCTCTAAAACCCTAGCTAGTTCAATGAGCTCCAAAGCAACCCCAAATTTTCTGGCTCACAAAAATCAGAGAAAATTCACAAATATTCTTTGAACCCTAGGGCACCTTTCCTGTGGAAAAATAATTCATCACTTTTTGGTATATTTTTGCTACAGAAAATATTTTCTGTTCTGGACAGAAATGGTGGTTTCTACAGCAACTACCATTTTACTTGCTCCATTGTGCCTAAACTTTCTTGTGCATCATCACCTTAGTAGATGATGTCTAGCCTCCAAAGACATCCCTTCAACTCCCAGCCATTTGACCTCAGTAACCTCTCAAAGTTACTGACCAGAAACTTACTTGGCTTGTAAAATCTTCTCTACTTCATCTAGAGCCAAACCAAAGCGTGGTAATCTTCAAAACTACCACGAACAACAAGCCAGACATGATTTTTGGACATTGGTCGGCCTGAGGGAAGAGTTCACACAAAGGACTACCAGCGGTAACATCGATGCCAAAGATGCGTGTCGACTCGCCCGAAAGTGCCGCCGAAGCTGCTCTGCTTCACGCTGCTCGCTTCCTCGATCGCTCGAAAGCATGCCAAACTTCGCCACCACCTTCGTCTGAACTCCCTTAGCTCCCCCTGGCAGTCGCCGACGCGGGAGCTCGCTGCTGCGAGCACGGGCGCGGTCCGGCCAACTCCATAGTGTGCTCTGCACTGTGCTCGTCCCCTTCCTCTTGATCCTGTGCTCGTCCCTGTTCGCCCATAGTCCATGCATGAGTTGCGTCGCCTTCTCCTCCTCTCGCTGACGCTGCTCATCACCGGGCGCAGTGTCCAGGTGTTGCCGACGGAGCCCGATCCACCCCCCGGCGCTCGCCTACAAAAGGAGCCACCCCCAGCCTCCTCGAGCACCATTCTCCAGTCCCACACACTCCACAAACGTGTAGATAGCCGTAGCCCGGCTGGGCAGGCTGCGGGCCGCCGTCCCCGAGCTCGAGCTCGCTGGCGATCCCCTCGGGTCGTCGCGGTAGCTGCAGCCCCTCCCAGCCAAGGGCGACCCTTCCAGAGCCTCTGCCTCTCTCCGGTGAAGCCGTCCCGTCCACTTGGAGCCCCTGGAGTTGCCTCTGCTCGCCGTCTTCCTCATCTCCGGCGACCACCGCTCTCTGCCTCCGCTTGCGAGGTCGATTCCGATGTCGTCCGACCACCCCTAGCTACGCTATGGGTACAGGCAGGTGCGCCTCCATCCCCTCTCTCGACCCCTCCCTCTCATTTGGGCTAAGGAGTCCTCGTCGCCGGTGAGAGCTCTGACGAAGCCGCGACCCCCTCTGTTTCCTCCTCCCTCTCCCCCTCGCCTGACTAGCGGGGCCCACTAGTCGGCCACTCTGTACGCGCGTGAAGCGGTACGAGTGGTGGCGCCCTGAGGCTTTACGCCTTCGACGTCACCCCTAGTCTGTTTTATTTAAATTCAAATTCATTTAATTTACAGAGAGCTTCAAACAGCTATAACTCTTCAACCATAAGTCGAAATGAATTGATTCTTTTTGCATTGTGTTCTTTGCAAAGAAATCTAGCAGCTCAACAAAGATGAGATTTTTCTGTGCTGCCTAGATTTTCTGGTGATTTTTAGATGGATTCTTGATATTTTCTTCTTGTGTTTAAAATTATTTTCAGAGGGTGAGACTTGTCTTGAGGATCACCAGAAGGCTTGTGAACCTCATCTGCACTAAGGCAAGCCACAACAACATTTTATGGTGCCATTTCAATATTTATGATTTTCTTACTTGAATGAAAAGTTTAATCCATGCATTTAAATAACTATTATGTTATTTGTATTCTGTTAGGTGCTTGTTTCAATTAATATGCTTGATTTATAGAATGTTTGAAACTAACTTAGCTGGTAAAGAATCTAGGATTCATTTTTCATGATGAAAGAATAATATTGTGATATAAATGAGTAATTACTTAAAGTTATTTTCTTGCATGAGTAAAATAATAAATATTTGCTAGAAAATATTCTAGTTAGTAAGGTTTTCCTAACGAGAAAAGTGGCATAAGTTGTTGATGATTATGCTTAGTGTGAATATGGTTGACTCAGTCATTTCCATTAATATGTGATGCATAGGTTAAGTTGCATTTCATGGCATACTATGACATCGGTTATTTTTTCTTTAAGTTGAACCTGAATATAACTCAACTTGAACATATCATTGGCCGGGTTATGGTGCCACTGAATCGAGTTTGTGCTAGTGCAACCACATTTGCCTTGTGGGAGGCCTTGATTCGGTCCATTGTCATGCCTCTGGTCGGTGCCTCCAACTAGGGAAGGTTATGGGCTTGCTTACCCTGGCCCGGTAAGCAGACATAACCTTGTGTGCTTGTTGTTGAGATTATGGTACCGGGTCTCCTTGTGGGATCGTTTTGGCCACGACGGGGGTCGTTGTATCTTTGGTAGACACGGGGCCACCCAGGACTAGCCCAGTGGGGATTGTGTCGGAGTGGTCGGGAGAGTGGCATCGCAATGGAGGGGTTTCGTTGGAATGCCATTGGTCCACCCGAATGGGAGTGCGAGGCCATGGGTTCCGTGGTATGGGTACAGTGTGCTACCTCTGCAGAGTGTATAATCTATCGATAGCCGAGTCCTCGGTCACGGACACGCTCGTAGTAGGTCCCACCATGGGTCAACGTTTAATAAACTTTGCACACTAAGTAATGAACTTTGCACTGTAGATGATGGCAGAAAGGCCATCGAGATGTTCGAGACCAAGCATTGGTCGTGGTTGTGATCGCCGTAAGGATCACGAGCCACCCATGTCAAGACCACGATGGTGGTTTGTGTGTGATCCGAGAACGATCACGGTTGGTAAGTCGGTCCCGAGGGACGTTTATCACAAGAGCATGATCACAGCATGTTGAAACATTATTGCATTATTAATTGGTTAATTATCATGATATTGTTTGTCATTATGATTATGCCTGTTGTGAGCTTGCAAGTACATTCAATGTACTGACCTGGCGTGTCATGCCAGATTTCAGGAAAGTCTCGTTGGAAAGGAGTGCTGCTCGAGTCTAGATCGTGTCCACATCGGTGTCCCTGTGCTATGGAGTTTCCGCTACGACGTTGTTTCGCTGCCACGTAGTAGTTATGATCGAGGCCCCTTTATGTTCACTAAATAATGTACATATTGTTCAGCCACACCGTGTGTGCCACTTGGCCTCGACTCTGTTGTAATATAAACTCTGGTCCGCTAGCATCAATAAAGCGGTTGTTTTCTGTACCAAGATGTTGTGTGTTGCCAGAAGACATGGTCTCTGGGCTGGCAATGCATGGTAAACCGGTCACTCTGAGCCGGGGTGCCACAACGCTTGGTATCAGAGCCGCGCTGACTGTAGGCCATGCTAGACTACGACGTGTTAACTGGACGTTAGATACTTGTTTAAGTTGAGTGCCGGTAGCAATTGTAGCTGGTTGTTGCATTGCATGCACTTGCTTTATTTTTTTATGCTAACCTGCTAATGGTTGTGAGTGTAGATGGCTCCGGTGCCGTATCCGTGCCAGTTGCAGCTGATGTCGTACACGTCGCCGCACCTCCTTCGCAACATGTGGCGTCGGTTGTACCCCCTCGGAGACGATCCATTCTATCGTGTGTACCGGGAGCGTCTAGCTGATTCAGTGTATGAGTATCACGCAGTGGTTACTCTGCGCACTTGTTCCGATTCCAGCTCTTACACTTGTACTTCTCAGAGCGGTTACGCCTCTACCGCTTCTCAGGCTGTCCAGTTTGCTGCATTTGAGGTCCTTGTCGAGCTTCGCTACAACAAGGTCCAAATGCAGAGCCACCCAGGTTTCTACTACCACCCTTCGCTGCACGACAATGGTCGTGTCCGCTTCCCTATCATTGATCCGGAGTCTGATAGTGTTGCCAGCCACCTTGCTCGTTATGTCACTGCTAGCTATTTTATGATCCACGAGCTGGCTCGAGAGCTGACTCGTGCCCGTACTGCTTTAGCCACTACTTTAGTCACTACTAGATCTGCCACTACTCCATCCTCTCTGGGATTTACTCCTTATATTCCAGCCAATTCTAGTTCCCCTGTTTCACCGGTTACTCCCCCGAGTAGCTCGGGCGCCTCGACGGTAAACCCTCTCAGTGCCCCCTTTCGATTGGGTTACACTTCTCGCTACTCCTGTAGCCCCGATGATTCACCCTACCCCTGCCCCTGAGGGAGAGCCCTCTAGGCAGCATCGTCGTGTTACCTTTAACCCGGAGGTCTCACTTAACCTCGTCAGTTCAGGATCCGAGTCCGCATCAGCAGAGGACCCCTGACACCAATGAGCAAGAGAGCCTCTAAGTATCCGCAGTCATTGGGATGATGTCTGGATGTAGTAGCACGAGTCATGATGTTTCTTTGCTTGTATGAGAGTAGTTTAATCTGGCATGTTTGCTATCTTTCATTTATGAGTCTATGTATAATTATGTTGGAACTCTGTTTTTATTCGCCGTGTTTTCCTCGTCATTTCGGTTTTTTCTCAGGATTTTGTTGCTGGCTTTTCCCCAATTTATTTTGAATGTTTCTCATCTCGGTTACGTTGCCTTGGGAAAAATCATAATAGGATGTCGCGGGGAGGTAGCAGCAGCAACCTTCGCGAGGGTACACCTATTCGTCGTTCCGCACGACAGGCAGGACAATCCCCCGAGCCGTACGTTCCGCCACCGCCTCCACCGCCAAATCCGCCCTCCATCGATCAAATTATGCGTATGTTTGAGGAAAGAAGGAACAACGATATGATTGAAATATTAAGAAGTGTGCAAGCTATGGTTGTACATAATGGAAATCAGAACGGTCATTACTCCAAGCTGTCAGATTTTCAAAGGACCAAGCCACCCGATTTGGGCCAAAGTTGTTGATCCCTTGGATGCGCATTTATTGGTTGCGTACCATTGAGAAAAATATTGAGATTGCTCGTACAGAATAAAATGATAAAGTTCCATTTGCAACTCATTATCTTGAAGGCGCTGCTGCCATATGGTGGGAAAATGCAAAAGCCATGTGGCCTGCTGATGAAGAAATCACCTGGGAAAAATTCAAGGAGCAGTTCCGGAAATATCATATCCCTACTGGAGTTATGAAGACTAAGCAGCGTGAATTTCTTGCACTCGTCCAAGGAAATCAGTCTATGGGTGAATATTTGCAAAAATTCAATCATCTGGCCCGTTACTCCCTTTATGTCGTGGCCACCGAAGAAAGAAAGATTGACAGATTTCTTGGTGGATTAAATCTGCAACTCCGGTGTACTCTCAGTATGTTTGATTTTCCAGATTTCCAAACTCTGGTGAACAAGGCATTCATTGCTGAAAGGGAGCACAAGCTGGTATCAGATACTAGGCTCATTAACAACGACAACAAGCGTAAGTTTGAGCCAAAGAAGGATGGGCAACCAAAGGTAAAAGGCTCGTGACCGGCAGCAGACTCAGGTGGAATACAAGCCCAATTGGCAACAGAATGTTAACAAGACCACCACTCAAGTCAAGAATGTCGTGACCAACCCAGTGCACGAGGAGCGCCAACACAACAATTCTTGCTTCAGTTGTGGGCAAAACGGACATTATGCCGCATAAAGGCCCCAAGAACACCAAAGCAAATGCTCTAGTCAGGCCACAAGTCAACTATATGGAGTCATGTCCGACCCAGCAAAACTTTACTGGGTACGTACATCACCTCTCCGCCGATGAAGCCCAAGAGAACCCCGAAGTCGTCATTGGTATGTTTTCTGTTAATAACATACCTGCGGTAATTTTATTTGACTCTGGGCTTCCCACTCTTTTATTTCTCGGAGTTTTGTTGCCCAAAACAACTTTCCTTGTTCGATTTTGGGCAAAAATATGCTGGTACAAACCCCGGGATCTTTAATCAAGAGCAATCTGGTCTGTCGCAATCTGGAAATCAATATCAACGGAGTCGGTTTTCCAACTTCTTTGATAATTCTTGAGTCCGACAAGTTGGATGTTATATTGGGAATGAACTGGTTGACCCAATATCAAGTTTGCATAAATCGCAAGAACCCGAGAAGTCATTTTGACCCGGTCGAATGGGCAGACTACCAATTTCTATGCTCATGAAGCATACAAAAGAAAGAGATGGTCTTCACCATTGTGGCTGAATTGGAATCAATTCACGTGGTCGATGAGTTTCTGATGTATTCCCGGAAAGAGTCATCGGGCATGCCGCCAGATCGAGAGCTTGAGTTTGCAACAGATCTTGTTCCCGGAACTGCACCGTTATACAAGAAGTATTACTGGATGCCCTCATTAGAATTAGTAGAGCTAAAGAAGCAGCTTGATGAATTGCTCCAGAAAGGATATATGCGTCCCAGCTCTTCACCATTGGGATCACCTGCTATTTTCGTGGACAAAAGGATGGCAGCCTCCGCATGTGTGTGGATTACCGACAGTTGAATGAGGTCACCGTCAAAAATAAATATCCGCTGCCAAGGATTGATGATCTGTTTGACCAGCTCAGTGGGGCCAAGGTATTCTCGAAAATAGATTTAAGGACCGGATATCATCAGCTCAAGATTAAAAAAGGAAGATATTCCTAAGATCGCATTCACTACTCGGTACGGTCTTTATGAATACACAGTTATGTCCTTTGGTTTCACCAATGCCCCTGCTTTCTTCATGCATATGATGAATAAAGTATTCATGGACTTCCTCGACAAGTTCGTGGTAGTCTTCATCGATGACATACTTATTTACTCCAAGGGTGAAGAAGATCACAAGAATCACCTCCGAGCAGTGCTACAACGACTCCGCGACCATCAGCTTTATGCCAAATTCAGTAAATGCGAGTTTTGGCTCAAGCAAGTTGGGTTTCTCGGACATATACTATCCGTCGAAGGTATAGCCATGGACCCGAGCAAAGTAAAGGATGTGCTCGATTGGTTGCCACCCACAACCGTAACACAGATCTGAAGTTTCCTTGGATTAGCCGGATATTATCATCGTTTCATTAAAGGATTTTCCAAGATTGCTAAACCCATGACAGAGATGCTCAAAAAGGATAAGAAGTTTAAATGGACTGAGGACTGTAAGAAAAGTTTCAACGAGCTAAAGATATGGCTGACAACTGCACCTGTATTAACTCTTCCGGATATCAGTTTTGATGTGTATTGTGACGCCTCCAGACAAGGACTTGGATGCGTACTTATGCAAGACGGCAAGGTAGTAGCATATGCATCACGACAGCTATGACCTCACGAAGGAAATTATCCTACTCATGATTTGGAATTGGCCGCGGTGGTTCATGCGCTAAAATTTTGGAGACACTACCTCATTGGAAAAAGGTGCCAAATTTTTACTGATCACAAAAGTCTCAAGTATATATTTACTCAGCCGGATTTAAATCTCCGTCAACGAAGATGGCTTGAGTTGGTCAAGGATTATGATCTTGGAATAAATTACCACCCGGGTAAGGCTAACGTGGTTGCCGATGAACTCAGTCGAAAGCCTGTCAGCCTAAATGTCATATTGAAATCCTTGCATGCTGAACTTCAAGAGGAGATCGCTCAGCTCGACCTGGTCATAGTTAATGCTGGCCTCGCTAATGTTTTGGAAGTCACCCCCACACTTGAGGAAGAGATCCACAAGGCCCAGCTAGCTGACGTCGAGCTACAAAAACGTGTCAAGAGCCTGATGGCAGGTCAGACCCCAGATTTCTCAATTGACAAACTCGGTACCCTCCGATTCCGTGGAAGGATTTGTGTGCCCAATCAGCTGGACTTAAAGAAGAAAATCCTATCGGAAGCACACGAATCCTCATATTCCATTCACCCGGGAGGTACAAAAATGTATGAGGACCTTAGACAAATATTCTAGTGGGATGGAATGAAGAGAGATATTGCCTATTTTGTGGCCTGTTGCGACATATGCAACAAGGTGAAGGCAGAGCATCAGAAGCCAGCCGGACTCCTCCAGCCGCTGCCGGTTTCACAATGGAAATTGGATGACGTTTGTATGGATTTCATTACAGGACTGCCTAAGACTCAGCGAGGCAATGATGCAATCTGGGTCATAGTGGACACCTTAACTAAGGTTGCTCCTTCATTCCGATCAGCACCAGATATCGAGCGGATCAACTTGCACAACTATATGTATCCAGAATAGTTAGTCTACATGGAGTCCCCCGAACCATCACTTCCGACCGAGGTTCCCTGTTTACCTCCGCTTTTTGGTCACGTCTCCATCAAGCCTTGGGGACATCGTTGAAATATAGTACTGCTTATCATCCTCAGACGGATGGACCGACAGAGCGGGTAAACCAAATACTCGAAGATATGTTGCGAGCCTGTGCTTTATCCCAAGGACCTAAATGGGAAGACTGCTTGCCATATGCCGAGTTTTCATGTAACAACAGCTTCCAAACCAGTCTAAAAATGTCACTGTATGAAGCTTTGTATGGCCGTAAGTGCCGCACTCCTTTAAATTTGTCTCAAACTGGAGATAGCCATATCTTTGGAACAGATCTCAGGATGGAAGCTGGGCAACAAGTTAAGGAAATCAGGGACATAATGCAATTTGCCAAATCTCGACAGAAGAGTTATTATGATGCAAAACACCGACAAATCAGTTTTGAACCGGGAGAACACATATACCTCCGAGTCACTCCTATGAAAGGAGTCAAGAGATTTCAGACTCGTGGAAAGTTGGTACCTAGATTTATTGGTCCATTTCTAGTCATGTCCCGAGTGGGCTCTGTTGCATATCAGTTGGAACTACCCCCTGAATTGTCGGACGTGCACAACGTGTTTCATGTTTCCCAGTTAAGGCGATGTATATCCCCGCCTGAGAAAAGGACTGCTATGGCTGAGATAGAATTGGAAAATGATTTAACCTATGAAGAGAGACCGTTTAGAATTTTGGATCAGATGGAAAGGGTCACTCGCAGTAAAGTAAGAAAATTCTACAAAGTTCAGTGGGAGCATCACACAGAGTCAGAATCAACTTGGGAGCGGGAAGAATTTCTACAGTCACATTATCCAGAGTGGTTTTCCCAAGCAACCGAATCTCGAGGACGAGATTCATTCTAAGTGGGGGAGGTTTGTGATAGCCTGGTTTTTTCCCTCCTTTATTTGCCTGATTTTTCATTTGAATTGATTTTGAAATTTGGAGTTTTTGAATCTTTTCATATGGACTTAAACACTTGGGTGCCCTTGGCTTTCACCCAAGTGCATCATTTCTCTCCCTAACCATCATTCCCTCTCTGATCCTACCCAAAACAATATTTGGAATATTTTTCTTAAATGAAAATATTCATTTTTTACTCTCTAAAACCCTAGCTAGTTCAATGAGCTCCAAAGCAACCCCAATTTTTCTAGCTCACAAAAATCTAAGAAAATTCACAAATATTCTTTGAACCCTAGGGCACCTTCCTGAGAAAAAAATATTTCATCACTTTTTGGAATATTTTTGCTACAGAAAATATTTTCTGTTCTGGACAGAAATGGTGGTTTCTACAACAACTACCATTTTACTTGCTCCATTGTGCCTGAACTTTCTTGTGCATCATCACCTTAGTAGATGATGGCTAGCCTCCAAAGCACAGACCCCAACTCCAAGCCATTTGACCTCAGTAATCTCTCAAAGTTACTGATCAGAAACTTACCTGGCTTGTAAAATCTTCTCTACTTCATCTGGAGACAAACCAAAGCATGGTAATCTTCAAAACTACCACGAACAACAAGCCAAACATGATCTTTGGACGTTGGTCGGCCTGAGGGAAGAGTTCACGCGGTGACCACGCGTGTCCATGATGCCAGCATGCGTGTCGACGCGCTCCGAGTGCCGCCGAGCGCTCTGTTTCGCGCGTGCTCGCTTCCCCGACTGCCCGAGCGTGCCAAACTTCGCCACCATCTTCGTCTCAGCTCCCTTAACTCCCCCCTGGCACTTGCCGACGCCGGAGCTCGCCGCAGCGAGCACGGGCACGGTCCGGCCAAAGCCACAGTGTGCTCTGCACTGGGCTCGTCGCCTTCCTCTTGATCCTGTGCTCATCCCTGTTCGCCCACCGTCCCCGTGTCAGTTGCATCGCCTTCTCCTCCTCTCACTGAAGCCGCTCGTCGCCGGGCGCAGTGTCCAGGTGTCGCCGGCGGAGCCCGATCCACCCCCCGATGCTCTGCTATAAAAGGAGCCACCCCCATCCTCCTCGAGCACCATCCTCCACTCCCACACACTCCACAAACGTGTAGATAGCCGTAGCCCGGCCGGGCAGGCCGCGGGCCACCGTCCCCAAGCTCGAGCTCACCGGCGATCCCCTTGGGTCGTCGCGGTAGCTCCAGCCCCTCGCAGGC
Organism: Aegilops bicornis; assembly: GCA_021605145.1. Lineage (NCBI taxonomy): Eukaryota > Viridiplantae > Streptophyta > Magnoliopsida > Poales > Poaceae > Aegilops > Aegilops bicornis. Next base: position 287,118,673 of record CM038674.1, on the reverse strand, counting down.
CAGGGCGACCCTTCCAGAGCCTCCGCCTCTCTCCGGTGAAACCGTCCCGTCCACTTCGAGCCCCTGGAGTTGCCTCTGCTCACCGTCTTCCTCATCTCCGGCGACCACCGCTCTCTGCCTCTGCTTGTGAGGTCGATTCTGACGCCGTCCGACCATCCCAAGCTACGCTACGGGTAGGGGAAGGTGCGCCTCCATCCCCTCTCTCGATCCCTCCCTCTCGTTTGGGCTAAGGAGCCCTCGTCACCGGCGAGAGCTTCGGCGAAGCCGCGACCCCCTCTGTTTCCTCCTCCCTCTCCCCCTCGCCTGAGTAGCGGGTGATAACCCACAAGTATAGGGGATCGCAACAATTTTCGAGGGTAGAGTATTCAGCCCAAATGTATTGATTCGACACAAGGGGAGCCAAAGAATATTCTCAAGTATTAGCAGTTGAGTTGTCAATTCAACCACACCTGGATAACTTAGTATCTGCATCAAAGTATTTAGTAGCAAAGTAGTATGGAAGTAACGGTAACGGTAACGAAAGTAACGGTAGCAAAAGTAATATCTTTTGTGTTTTGTAGTGATTGTAACAGTAGCAACGGAAAAGTAAATAAGCGAAGAACAATATAGGAAAAGCTTGTAGGCATTGGATCGGTGATGGAGAATTATGCCGGATGCGGTTCATCATGTAACAATCATAACATAGGGTGACACAGACTAGCTCCAATTCATCAAAGTAAATAGATAGGCCCTTCGCAGAGGGAAGTAGGGATTTGTAGGGGTGCCAGAGCTCGGTTCTGAAATAGTGATAAATAATATTTTGAGCGGCATACTTTCATTGTCAACATAACAACCAAGAGATGGCGATATCTTCCATGCTACACAAATTATAGGTGGTTCCCAAACATAATGGTAAAGTTTATACCCCCACTCCACCAACAAGCATCAATACATGGGTTGCCCGAAACAACGAGTTCCTCCAACTAGCAACAGTCCCAGGGGGAGTTTTGTTTGCAATTATTTTGATTTAGTTTGCATAAAGCATAGGACTGGGCATCCCGGTGACCAGCCATTTTCTCGTGAGTGAGGAGCAGAGTCCACTCCTCTTGAGAATAACCTGCCTAGCATGGAAGATAAGGGCAGCCCTAGTTGATACATGAGCTATTCGAGCATACAAAACAGAATTTCATTTGAAGGTCTAGAGTTTGGGAAGCGACCAACTAGAGAGCGACAACAGTCATGAACATGCATTAAAATTAATAAACATTGAGTACAAGCAGGAGTAGGATATAATCCACCATGAACATTAATATCGTGAAGGCTATGTTGATTTGTTTCAACTACATGTGTGAACATGTGCCAAGTCGAGTCACTTAAATCATTCAAAGGAGGATACCACCCCACTATACCACATCACAACCATTTTAATAGCATGTTGGCACGCAAGGTAAACCATTATAACTCATAGCTAATCAAGCATGGCACGAGCAACTATGATCTCTAATTGTCATTGCAAACATGTTTATTCATAATAGGCTGAATCAAGAACGATGAACTAATCCTATTTACAAAAACAAGAGAGGTCGAGTTCACACCAACTTTTCTCATCTCAGTCAGTCCATCATATATCGTCATAATTGCCTTTCACTTGCACGATCGAACGATGTGAATAATAATAAGAGTGCACGTGCATTGGACTAAGCTGGAATCTGCGATCATTCAATAAACAAGAGAAGACAAGGCAATATGGGCTCTTGGTTAAATCATTAATAATGCATATAAGAGCCACTTCAACAATTTAATCATGGTCTTCTCCTATTGACCCCCAAAGAAAATAAAAGAAATAAAACTATTTACACGGGAAAGCTCCCAACAAGCAAAAGAAGAACGGGAAATCTTTTTGGGTTTTCTTTTAATTAATACTACTACAGCAAGAAAACTAAACTAGCTAAAGCTATTACTAAATTTTTTGGTTTTTCTTAAGGTTTATTAAACACAGAAGAAGAAAGCAAGAAAAAAAATAAACTAGCATGGATATTACCGTGAAAAAGTATGAGCACAGACATCTAGAAATGAGTGAGTGTAAACATAAATGTAATGTCGGTGGGAAATACGTACTCCCCCAAGCTTAGGCTTTTGGCCTAAGTAGGTTTATTGCCACGGATGGCCTGGCGGATATCCGTAGTTGTAGCTGGGGTCGTACTGAGATGCAGCAATTATTGCCTCCTGAGCTGCAGCGTGGCGGCGAGCTGCCTCCGCCCTCCTCTCGTACTCATCTGCCTCCTCTCTGCTAATAACATATCTTCCTTTTGCCTGATAATCAAAGAAGGCAGGAGCAGGGAGAGTAATACAGATAGCACGATGTCTGTAAAATATTAAGCAATGCCGGAGAGGTGATTCATTCCTCTCGACAAACTGGTGGTGGACCATAGCATTATAGTCTAAATAAGTAGGAGGCAACTCAATATCATCCTCACGAACGTCCACACCAAGAAAATCAGCTAAGCGGGTTGCATAAATTCCTCCAAAGAAATCTCCATTAAATCTATTATGATGCAACCTACGTGCAACAATGGCTCCCAAATTATAAGATTTGTCTCCTAACACAGCACTCCTAAGAATACTAAGGTCAGGGACACACATATGACATGCTTCATATTTACCATTTATGCACCTTCCTATGAATAGAGAAAAATAATGTATAGCAGGAAAATGAATGCTCCCTATGGTAGCTTGTGCTATATCTCTAGATTCCCCCACAGTTATACTAGCAAGAAAATTTCTAAATTCAGATTTGCGGGGTTCACTAGCACTAGCCCATTGTGGAAGTTTGCAAGTAGTAGTAAAATCCTCTAAGTCCATGGTATAAGATTTTTCATAAAGATCAAACAGGACAGTTGGAGAACTACGTGAAGATGAAAATTCAAACCTCCTCACAAATGTACTAGTGAGATAGTGGTATTGGCGGCATTTGTCTGCCTCGAAGCTCACAAGATTAGCGTTACGCAAATATGCGTTAAATTCTTCCTTGATTCCCGCTCGATCCATAAAGTTCTGTGAAGGCCATTCACAAGGCCGCACTGGAGCGTCCCTCGGTGGCTCATCGTCAGCATCACGCATTGCAAGCCTGGATCCAAGAACCACCTTGGAACATTTTCCTAAGCATATTTCTTCCACTGAAAAATTTCTGAAATTTTTAGTAACTTCAAACAAAAGTGAACCAAGCTCAACAAAATTGACAGCAACTACTCCTACAAGTGCCTAGAGCCTATATCAAGCATTAGAGCTACTTGGAACCATATAAATTTGACATGCAAGCTCAAGAACATGGTCACCTATGCAGCACAAATTTGCAATGAATAAAGCACTAGAACAAAAACTAATTGGACCAATGGAGGAGTCATATACCAAGTAACAATCTCCCCAAGCAGTTTTGTGAGAGGTGCTTTGAGCAAGGAGATCGAAAATCACAGCAAAATGAGCTAGAACTCGTGCTTGAGCTGGATATTGGTGTTTGTGGGAGGAAGAAGAAGTGTATGGGTGCAGGAATAAGTGGAGGAGGGCCACCGTGGACCCACGAGGCAGGGGGCGCGCCCAGGGGGGTAGGGCGCGCCCTCCACCCTCGTGGCCAGGTGCTTGCCCCTCCTGCTGTGTTCTCAGTGACAGATATTCTTAAATATTCCAGAAAAAATCATATTCCATTTTCAGGGCATTTGGAGAACTTTTATTTTCGGGGTATTTTTATATTGCATGTATAAATCGTAAAATGCAGACAAAAAATACCATTTTTACTTTATCTCAACTAAATAATGTAAAGTAGAGAGAGGGCATGAAGGTTGTGCCTTCTAGTTTCATCCATCTCATGCTCATCAAAAGGAATCCACTAACAAGGTTGATCAAGTCTTGTTAACAAACTCATTCCGAATAACATGGAACCGGAGAAATTTCGAATAACACTATGTTACCTCAACAGGGATATGCACATCCCCAATAATAATAATAATATCATATTTCTTCTTGACAGTAGGAAGAGGAAATTCAAAACCTCCAAAAATAATTGATGGAACTTTTCGAATAGAATTTATACTATGAACTTGAGGTTGTTTCCTCGGAAAGTGTACTGTATGCTCATTACCATTAACATGAAAAGTGACATTGCCTGTGTTGCAATCAATAACAGCCCCTGCAGTATTCAGAAAAAGTCTTCCAAGAATAATAGACATACTATCGTCCTCGGAAATATCAAGAATAACAAAGTCCGTTAAAATAGTAACGTTTGCAACTTCAACAGGCACATCCTCCCAAATACCGACAAGTATAGCAGTTTATTTATCATCCATTTGCAAAGATATTTCAGTAGGTGTCAACTTATTCAAGTCAAGTCTACAATATAAAGAGAGAGGCATAACACTAACACCGGCTCCAAGATCACATAAAGCAGTTTTAACATAGTTTCTTTTAATGGACCATGGTATAGTAGGTACTCCTGGATCTCCAAGTTTCTTTGGTATTCCACCCTTAAAAGTATAATTAGCACGCATGGTGGAACTTTCAGCTTCCGCATCTTTCTTTTATTAGTAACAATATCTTTCATGTACTTAGCATAAGGATTCATTTTGAGCATATCAGTTAATCGCATACGCAAAAAGATAGGTCTAATCATTTCAGCAAAGCGCTCAAAATGATCATCATCCTTTTTCTTGGATGGTTTGGGAGGAAAAGGCATGGGTTTCTGAACCCATAGCTCCCTTTCTTTACCATGTTTCCTAGCAACAAAGTCTCTCTTATCATAACGTTGATTCTTTGGTTATGGGTTATCAAGATCAACAACAGGTTCAATTTCTACATCATTATCATTACTAGGTTGAGCATCATCATGAACATCATCATTAACATTTTCACTAGGTTCATGTTCATTACCAGATTGTGTTTCAAAGATCGTAAATAGAAATATCATTTGGATTCTCGTGTGGTTCAAAGCAATAGGTTCACTAGAAGCATGCAAAGTCCTATCATTTTTCTTTTCTTCTTTTTAGAAGGACTAGGTGCATCAATATTATTTCTCCGAGAATATTGCTCAATTCTCTTAGGGTGGCCTTCAGGATACAAAGGTTCCTGAGTCATTCTACCAGTTCTAGTAGCCACTTTAACAAAGATAATCATTTTTCTTACTATTCACTTCATTGAGCAAATCATTTTGAGCCTTAAGTACTTGTTCTACTTGAGTGGTAACCATAGAAGCATGTTTAGTAATGAGTTTAAGTTCACCTTTAACTCTAGACATATAATCACCCAAGTGTTCAAGCATATCGGAATTGTATTTCAATTGTCTACCAAAATAAGCATTGAAGTTTTCCTGTTTGACAATAAAATTATCAAAGTCTTCTAAGCATTGTCAAGCAGACTTATAGTGAGGAATATCACCTTCATCAAATCTATATAGAAAATTTACCTTTACTACCTGTGTAGGGTTATCAAGACCATGAGTTTCTTCAATAGGTGGAGGATTAAGATCATATGTTTCTTCAACAAGCGGTAAATTAAGACCATGTATTTCTTCAATAGGCGGTAAATTCTTAACTTCTTCAGCTTTAATACCTTTTTCTTTCATAGATTTCTTTGCCTCTTGCATATCTCCAGATCGAGAAATAGAACACCTCTCTTCTTCGGAGTTGGTTTAGGAATAGGCTCGTGGAGCTGGCTCGTGAAGTGTCCAATTATTTTCATTTGTCAACATATTATTCAATAGAATTTCAGCTTCATTCGATGTTCTTTCCCCGAAAACAGAACCGGCACAACTATCCGTGTAATCTCTGGAAGCATTGGTTAGTCCATTATAAAAGATATCAAGTATTTCATTTTTCTTAAGAGGATGATCAGCAAAGCATTAAGTAACTTGAGAAGCCTCCCCAAGCTTGTGGGAGACTCTCTTCTTCAATTTGCACAAAGTTGTATATTTCCCTCAAAGCAGCTTGTTTCTTATGAGCAGGGAAATTTTTAGCAGAGAAGTAATAAATCATATCCTGGGGACTACGCACACAAAAAGGATCAAGAGAATTAAACCATATCTTAGCATCAACCTTTAATGAGAACGGAAATATTTTAAGGATATAAAGATAGCGAGATCTCTCATCAGTAGTGAACAGGGTAGCTATATCATTTAATTTAGTAAGATGTGCCACAATAGTTTCAGATTCATAGCCATGAAAAGGATCAGATTCAACCAAAGTAATTATATCAGGATCAACAGAGAATTCATAATCCTTATCAAGAATACGTATGGGTGAAGTAGCAAAAGCAGGGTCAGGTTTCATTCTAGCATTAAGAGATTGCTGATTCCATTTAGCTAATAACCTCTTGAGTTCATATCTATCTTTGCAAGCTAAAATAGCTAAAGCAGCTTCTTTTTAAAAAACATAACCCTCAGGAATAATAGGCAAGTCTTCATCATCACTTTCATCAATATAATCAGTTTCAATAATTTCTTTCTCTCTAACCCTAGCAATTTGTTCATCAAGAAATTCACTAAGTGGCACAGTAGTATCAAGCATAGAAGTAGTTTCATCATAAGTATCATGCATAGCAGAACTGGCATCATCAATAACATGCGACATATCGTAAGCGAATAGCGTAAGGTGTTTAGGTGTCGCAAGCTTACTGAAAACAGAAGGTGAATCAAGTGCAGAGCTGGATGGCAGGTCCTTACCTCCCCTCATAGTTGAGGGATAAATTGTTGTCTTAGCATCTTTCAAGTTCTTCATAGTGACCAGCAGATATAAATCCCAAGTGACTCAAGGAATAGAGCTATGCTCCCCGGCAACGACGCCAGAAAATAGTCTTGATAACCCGCAAGTATAGGGGATCACAACATTTTTCGAGGGTAGAGTATTCAACCCAAATTTATTGATTCGACACAAGGGGAGCCAAAGAATATTCTCAAGTATTAGCAGTTGAGATGTCAATTCAATCACACCTGGATAACTTAGTATCTGCAGCAAACTATTTAGTAGCAAAGTAGTATGGAAGTAACGGTAACGGTAACGAAAGTAACGGTAGCAAAAGTAATATTTTTGGTGTTTTGTAGTGATTGTAACAGTAGCAACGGAAAAGTAAATAAGCGAAGAACAATATAGGAAAAGCTCATAGGCATTGGATCGGTGATGGAGAATTATGCCGGATGTGGTTCATCATGTAACAATCATAACATAGGGTGACACGTAACTAGCTCCAATTCATCAATGTAATGTAGGCATGTATTCCGATATAGTCATACGTGCTTATGGAAAAGAACTTGCATGACATCTTTTGTCCTACCCTCCCATGGCAGCGGGTCCTAATGGAAACTAAGGGATATTAAGTCCTACTTTTAATAGAGTACCTGAACAAAGCATTAGCACATAGTGAATACATGAACTCCTCAAACTATGGTCATCACCGAGAGTGGTCCCGATTATTGTCACTTCCTGGTTGCCGGATCATAACACATAGTAGGTGACTATAGACTTGCAAGATAGGATCAAGAACACACATATATTCATGAAAACATAATAGGTTCAGATCTGAAATCATGGCACTCGAGCCCTAGTGACAAGCATTAAGCATAGCAAAGTCATAGCAATATCAATCTCCAAACATAGTGGATACTAGGATCAAACCCTAACAAAACTAACTCGATTACATGATAGATCTCATCCAACCCATCACCGTCTAGCAAGCCTACGATGGAATTACTCACGCACGGCGGTGAGCATCATGAAATTGGTGATGGAGGATGGTTGATGATGACGATGGTGACAAATCCCCCTCTCCGGAGCCCCGAACGGACTCCAGATCAGCCCTCCCGAGAGGTGTTAGGGCTTGGCGGCGGCTCCGTATCGTAAAACGCGATGAATCCTTCTCTCTGATTTTTTTCTCCCGGAAAGTGAATATATGGAGTTGGAGTTGAGGTCGGTGGAGCATCAGGGGGCCCACGAGGTAGGGGGGCACGCCCTAGGGGGGCAGGCGTGCCCCCACCCTCGTGGGCAGGGTGTGGGCCCCCTGACGTGGATTTTTCTTCAGGTATTTTTCTTATTTTCCAAATAGATGTTCCGTGGAGTTTCAGGTCATTCCGAGAACGCTTTGTTTCGCATACAATAACACCATGGAAAAGTCACTGAAAATAGCATCATCCGGTTAGTTCCATTCAAATCATGCAAGTTAGAGTCCAAAACAAGGGCAAAAGTGTTTGGAAAAGTAGATACGACGGAGACGTATTGGGGGCCCGCTTAGTCAGCCACTCAGACGCTGCTGGAAGCGACATTTAGTGGTGGCGCCCTGAGGCTTTACGCCTTCGAGGTCACCCCCCCTAGTCTGTTTTATTTAAATTCATTTAATTTACATAGAGCTTAAAACAGCTAGAAGTCTTCAACCATAAGTCCAAATGAATTGATTCTTTTTGCATTGTGTTCTTTGCAAAGAAATCTAGCAGCTCACCAAAGATGAGATTTTTCTGTGCTGCCTAGATTTTCTGGTGATTTTCAGAATGGTTCTTGATATTTTCTTCTTGTGTTTAAAATTATTTTCAGAGGGTGAGGCTTGTTTTGAGGACCACCAGAAGGCTTGTGAACCTCATCTGCACTAAGGCAAGCCACAACAACATTTTCATGGTGACATTTCAATATTTATGATTTTCTTACTTGAATAAAAAGTTTAATCCATGCATTTAAATAACTATTATGTTATTTTTATTCTGTTAAGTGCTTGTTTCAACTAATATGCTTGATTTACAGAATGTTTGAAACTAACTTAGCTGGTAAAGAATCTAGGATTCATTTATGATGATGGAAGAATAATATTGTGATACAAATGAGTAATTACTTAAAGTTATTTTCTTGCATGAGTTAAATAATAAAAATTTGCTAGAAAATATTCTGTTTAAAGTAAGGTTTTTCCTAACCAGAAAAGTGGCATAAGTTGTTGATGATTATGCTTAGTGTGAATATGGTTGACTCAGTCATTTCCATTAATATGTGATGCATAGGTTAAGTTGCATTTCATGGCATACTATGACACCGGTTAAACTTTAAGTTGAACCTGAATATAACATAACTTGAACATATCGTTGGCTGGGTCATGGTGCCACTGAATTGAGTTTTTCCTAGTGCAACCACATTTGCCTTATGGGAGGCCTTGATTCGATACGTTGTCATGCTTCTGGTCGGTGCCTCCAACTTGGGAAGGTTATGGGCTTGCTTACCCTGGCCCGGTAAGCAGACATAACCTTGTGTGCCCGTTGTTGAGATTATTGTACCGGGCCTCCTTGTGGGATCGTTTTGGCCACGACGGTGGTCGTTGTGTCTTTGGTAGACACGGGGTCACCCAGGACTAGCCCAGTGGGGATTGTGTCAGAGTGGCCTGGAGAGTGTCATGGCAATGGAGGGGTTTCGTCGGAATGCCGTTGGTCCACCCGAATGGGAGTGCGAGGCCATGGGTTCCGTGGTGTGGGTACAGTGTGCTACCTCTGCAGAGCGTATAATCTATCGATGGCTGAGTCCACGGTCATGGACACGCTCATAGTAGGTCCCACCATGGGTCAACGTTTAATAAATTTTGCACACTAAGTTATGAACTTTGCACTGTTGATGATGGCGAAAAGGCCATCGAGATGTTCGAGACCAAGCATTGGTCGTGGTTGTGATCGCCATAAGGATCACGAGCCACCCATGTCAAGACCGCGATGGTGGTTTGTGTGTGATCCGAGAACGATCACGGTTGGTAAGTCGGTCCCGAAGGACGTCTATCACAAGAGCCTGATCACAGCATGTTGAAACATTATTGCATTATTAATTGGTTAATTATCATGATATTGTTTGTCATTATGATTATGTCTGTTGTGAGCTTGCAAGTACATTCAATGTACTGACCTGGCGTGTCATGCCAGATTTCAGGAAAGTCTCGTTGGAAAGGAGCGCTGCTCGAGTCTAGATCGTGTCCACATCGGTGTCCCTGTGCTATGGAGTTTCCGCTACGACATTGTTTCGCTGCTGCGTAGTTGTTATGATCGAGGCCCCTTTATGTTCACTAAATAATGTACATATTGTTCAGCCGCACCGTGTGTGCCGCTTGGCCTCGACTCCGTTGTAATATAAACTCTGGTCCGCTAGCATCAATAAAGCGGTTGTTTTCTGTACCAAGATGTTGTGTGTTGCCAGAAGACATGGTCTCTGGGCTGGCAATGCATGGTAAACGGGTCGCTCTGAGCCGGGGTGCCACAGCTAGGCCTTGAGATCGTTGCGAGAGTGGGCTAGAGGGAGAGAGATCTTCGTGCGCACCTAGTGTTTGAACCTCAAGGGTTTTGCCGGAACCCGTAATCCGACATTTGGCGCGCCAGGTAGGGGTGCGCGGAAGCTTCTTCTCCGTCGGGCCAAGTCATCGTCGCTCCACAGCTCCGATGTCCGACGATCTGAGGACCCAAGCCGACAGTTGGGCGGCCTGGCCCGCTCGAGCACCGCCGTCCGCTCCAGAAGAACTCAACTCCACGCTCAAGGCGGCACGCTCGCCGCCCAACGCCAGCGGACGTGGGCAGCGCCGCCGCCGCTTCGCATCATGGGCAAGACACGCGACACCCCGCGATCCTCCGGCTGCACGGCGGCAATAGCAACACACACCCGACAGGAGCAGGCAAACATGCGGGCCGCGCTTGTCGTGGCACGGGAGCTGCTGCGGTGCAGGCTGACGGAGAGTGGTTGCGACGCACTGCTGGAGCGGGTCGCCGAACTGGTGGAGCTGCTTGCAGGGGTACTACACCCTTCTGCTCCATGGCCACGCCCCAGGTTGTGGTGGAAGCGTGAGCAAGGCCCCAACGAGCCTGCACGCCCCCGGGTCGTCTGGAGGGTCCGGCGGCACGAGCGCGGGCAATGGCGCTGGCCGTCCGGCTGCGGCGGCGCCGTTGCCAGGAGGGACAAGTAATGGCGGCCTACTGCAAGGGCGCGTCGGGATACCGTGCGGCAGCCACCAGGGCCAAACACCGCAATTCGAGGCCCAAGGCACGGGGCACCCGGTCGGGGATTCTGGTGAGGCAATCGCAGACGCCTACGTACCCCGCATGGTGCACCTGGGATACCTGCTGGGGGAAGGCACCTCTCCGTTCCCCAGGCCAGGATGGGAGGCTGGAGGGCCCGAGGCGCGGGCCTTTCTGATCCATGTGGAGACTTTGCTGACCCCTTCAGCGACGACGACAGCGGGGTACCGATGAGCAAACTTACGCTAACCCTGAACTGCAGGGGACCCAGGCCACAGTAGCGGTCGAAGACCACAGGACAGTGGCCTAGCCAACGATGGGGGCTGCGCGGGAGAGGCCCGGAGCCAGGCCCTCCCCCACACCGCACGGAGCCAGGCGTGGCACGAAGGTAGGCCCTCGGTCGGAGGAAGCACCGGCGAGCTATCCCCCCCCCCCGGCAGAGGGCCCGTGGTCACCGAGGGCGCCGCCAGCGTCCTCTCCGCTCCTTGGTCTCGTCCTGGTTTCAGGACGCCCCAACGGTGGTCAAGGGTGGCGCTGGGCGGGGCCCTCGCCTGGCGATATGAAGTAAGGCTCGCGCCTGTGAAGGTCTCCGCTTGTGACACTCTCACATAATAATGAGTGGGGTTGTACACACCCGGGGCCTCGAGGGCTCCCGCCCACGTCCTAGTGGAAGCAACATGCTCCGCGTTGGCCGTCGACACTGTCCCCCAATGACTATGCTCACAGCCAGTGAAAGCACTTAGCTCCGTGCTAGTGGGAAGACAAGAAGACTAGCTAGGTGCCGGATGCGGCCATTTGCTTTCGACCTCCTTTCTGTAGCTCAGATTTGCAGCCTTTGGATTTGAATTTGAAGTCGCATTTTCACTAGCAACCCGGGGGGGTGTCTTTTCTTGTTTGTGTTAATTTCGTGAGTTTTCTGGATTCGTGCCTTGTTTTAAGATTTACGATTGCTACCCCCCCCCCCCCTCTGAGCATCTCGCGAGGAGGGGTTGGGTGTGGCATACACGCGCCGCGCGCACACCCCTCCATGACTAGCGCTCGCCCCTCGCGAGGCCCATTCGGGCGGACTAGCAAAACTCTCCAGGAGCCCCAAGCCTCGCGAGCCCGTGAAAGACTCCCTTTGGGAAAAAGGCACATCTGCAGCGGTCAAATCAACACTAAGCCTAGCTGGACCAAGGTAAGTTACAGCAGCAAGCCCGCGAGGAGCTCGTGAGCTTACAAAAGCACGCTCAATTCTGGCCTAAGAAATAAAATGGTAGTCTGTTTACGTGAGGGGCTCCCCCTCTCCAAAATGTTCTTACGCCTCGAGGGGCAAGGCCTTTGCGTGCAGGTTCAAAACAAAGGATCGGGGGCTCAGTCGGACATTTTGCTCACTGTGTCCTCCGGGTGGCTCTCAGGCGCACCGCAGGCACCGTCTTCACCATCATCAACCACGCTGCCCTCGTCCGCCACGACCACCACCGCATCGTCCTCGGAGGCAAAGGCCCTGACCAGAGCATCCACATTGTCGTCCACCCAGCGCGCTAGGTTATCCTGGGCGACCTCAGGCATCGGTGCGATGGCGGCGTCATAGTCAAAGTCAGGATTGATGTTCTGGAGATGGCTGAAAACGCAGGAAATTGCACGCCCGAGGAGGCCTCGGCTCTTCTCCTCGACAAGCTCATGAGCCCTCTCAGCCCGATTCTCCAGGCGCATCACGACATCAGCGAAGAAACAGAGGTGGCTGGCATAGTCTTCTATGTGGGGATGAGGGGCGTGCTCATCACAAATGGCGCCCAACACATGGTTGGCCCTCGTCCTGAGGCCCCGGAGCATGGGGGTGTGCTCGCGCTGCAACGTCTGTCGGCAGATCACCTCCTCCCTACTCTGCTGCGCAAGGGACGCAGCAACGGTAACCCGCTGCTGAAGCGGGAGCAACTCAGGATAGGCGGAGGCCAACTCGGCCTGCACAGATATCAGGGCAGCTGCAGCGGCCTTCTCGCACTGCTCCGCCTCAGCCAACCTTGACCTGAGGGCTGCGGTCCTGCCCTCAGCTTCAGCATCCACGAACTTCAGCTTCAGGTCATACCTATTGGCAAGATCAGCGCGAGCCTCGGCCACCTTGCGGTCAACTTCCTCCTAGGTCCTGGCCTCGCACGTGCTGGCAGCATCTTCCGCTTGGGCAACCTGACGCTCCCTCATCTCCAACCGCTCAAGCTCGAGGCTGCGCTCCGTGGCCTCCAGCATCAGCGCTTCCTCATTGTCGGGGGTTGGGTGCGACATATGCCAAAGGATGGCTTATCTTGGTGGGGGCGAGTAGAACGTCGCCGGTGCCTGGAAACGGGATGAGGTGAAGGCATGCACGCCGCGAATCTTACCCAGCCTGTGGCTCTCCGTGGAGATAACACCCCTACTGCTGCTCTGTGGGGTCTCCGCATGTTCACTATGGCAAAGTGGGTACAAGGTTGCTCCTCGAGCTGTTTGGGGTGAGGAAGGAGAAGGGCACGGCTAGCTCCTTTCTTCCCTCTATGTGTGTCTAGAACTATTAGGGTCCAACCTCTTGCATGGGTGCCCCGGGGGGTTTATATAGGCCTACCCCCGGGGGTACAATGGTAATCCGGCCGGGCGCAGTCCCGCCTGCCGCCTCTCAGTGTCGCCGTCTTCTCCGCCGACTTGGGGCCCGCCGACTAGTGGGCCTACCGACGGTCCAAAGATGGGGCCGACAGCCCTTTGTCCGCCATGGGCGGGTCTTGCTGCCGCGGATTATCAGAGCCGTGCTTCTAATGACGCTGAAGCTTGGTCATGGGGTCATGGTTACAAGGTTGCCGCCGACGGGCGATCACTATTGCCATTCCTCGCCTTGTTCGGTTAATGGCGCGCAGAGCTCGTGGGAGGGGCCGGCCGACTCTTGGAGGCCGACTCAGCTGGTCCGGTTTAGGGCGCTCGCCGTTTTCTGCACTTCCGCCGACAAAGCGGGTCCCGCCGCCTTCGGGTCGCATGACAGGCCGTCGTGCGACAGGATCTCGCCCACGGGTTGATGTCGTGGCCGGGCGTGGCAACAAAGAGCAAGGCCGGGACAGAGATCTCCGTCAAGGCGGCGCTGTGGCCATGCTCGTCCTTTAGTGAACGGGCAGGGATGGGTCATGAGGCGGCCTCATCCCATCCCGTCTGTAGTCGTGACAGGCAGGAGGTGGTTGGAGTCGCGGCCGACTCCCCATAGCCGGCTTCTTCGAAGTCGCTAGCCGGGAGTCGGCTCATCTCGAGGCCGCCTCGGGACTCGGCTGGGAGGCGGTCGGCGGCTCTGCCGCCGACTCTCAAGGCGGCTCTTCATCTTGGTCTTGAGGGGCAGTCTGCCCGATGTTTTGAAAGGTCCAGGGCTCGGGTTTGCCTACCCGTGGCCCATTACTCCGACAAGAGTCCCCGAAGCTGGTGAGGCGCCGAGGGCAACATGTCGAGGAGCCTCAACAGTTTCATCCTCTAGTGGAAGAATTGGCTTGGCTCGGCCGCCTCTCTCTTGAGCCGACTAGGCTGGAGTCGGCCTTGCAGGAGGCCGCCTTGCTCCTCAAAGGTTTTGAAGGTCGTGGCAGGATCCGGCAGCGTGCTCGATAAGCTTCTGTGCAATGACCGCAGGGCCCGCCGGTGACGCCACGCCGGCAGGTCGGTCTGCCCACCCACGCGCGTGACAAGACAGGCATGTCAGGCGGGGCCCACCACTACCGCGCCTCGGCGCACGGGCGGATCCGTTGCGGCCGCGCGGGCGGTTGGGTTCCCCACGTCGTTACTGCGCGCAGTAACTTCGTGGGTTAAATCGTGGGGGCGTGGGGTACTGGGCGCAGTTAATCCCACGCCCGCCCCATCGGCTTCTCAGCCTAGGCACGTATAGGTAGGCGGGAGGAGGGGGGCGGCGACGCACGCGCACCCATCTCCCTGTTTCCCCGCTTCCTCTTGCTCTTCTCCTCCTTGCTTTGTCTACTCTTGCCTCCGCCGCGCCGGACCACGCCATGCCGCGGAGATGAGCTCCTCCTCCGCTGCGCCTTCGCCACAAGGCCCGGCGTGTGGGACGGCTCCGAAGTGGACGACGACATCATCGAGTTCATCCCCGGCACAAACTTGGTGCGGACCCACGCCGCGCCTGCGAGCGAGATAACGCCGGCGCCGGAGGAGGGCGAGCGGGTTATATTCCGCTCGCACCTCATGCGCGGTCTGGGGCAGCCGGCGAGCGGCTTCTTCCGCGCCTTCCTGGAGTTCCACGGGCTCCAGCCGCACCAACTCACTCCAAACACGGTGGTGCTGCTGGCCGCCTTCGCCTCCTTGTGCGAAGGCTTCCTTAGCGTTCTCCCCACCATCGAGCTGTGGGGGGGAATTCTTCCAGGCCAAGCTCGGCACACACGTCGCCGGCGTGCCGGCTTTGTGCGGCACCTTGATCGTGATGGGGAGGCCGGTGGCCGACAACCCCTTACCCGCCATCCCGCTGATAGAGTCGGTGAAGATGTGGCAGCGCTCCTACTTTTACGTGAAGAATGTCGCCCGTATAGGCATCGGTCAACTGCCGCCTTACGGAGCCGGCGAGTTGGCGGGCGGCTTCCTAGGTGGTCCCATCGCCAGACGCCGACTCGCAGGCGCCGCCGCCAGACGACTCAGTGCCGACGCAATGGAGGGCCTGACTGGGACCGACTTGCTGGCCGCCTTCGTGGTGCGCTGAGTCCTTCCCCTCCAAGGCCGACCTCATCTGATCTGTCAGATGAGCGGACACCGGGACCCCAGTCGGCTGTGCTCCAAGGACATCCCCCACGCGGAGCTGGCGGACACGGTGAACTTCCTGCGAACTACGGTCTCACGGCGGAATGGCAGTTAGGCAAGGAGCCGTACTCGCGCTCCAACCCCCCGCCTGTGGTAAGTCATCCCTCTTGCTCTTCTGGTTTCTTTTTCAGCCGAGTCCGACTCTAATTTTCTTTGGTTTTTCCGAGTCGTAACCCACTCATGCAGCCTCGGCCCGGCACCACGGGGCAGGCCCGTGAGTTCGTCCCCGACCGGGCGGAGAGCGACGCCGACGACCCTGACTTGGGGGTGGCGGCGATGGAGGCCGACGCCGAGGGAGGAGGAGGGGCCGACGACTTCAGGCCCTCGGCGACCTTCGCCGACTGGCCTGAAGATGACGCTGAAAGGGAAGTCGTCCCCCACCGCCAACCAAAGGTCGGCCATCCAGGCGCGAGTTCCTCCGCCGGCTTGGGTGGTCGAGGCGGCGCGAAGAAGCGCCGGGCTAGGCTGAGCTTGCCAGGCTGCCGGGCGAAGAAGTTCAGGGGGACGGCCGCGACTCCAACATGTAAGAGGCGGTCGCAAAGGCTAACCGCTTCTGAGGAAGTGAAGAAGCCGCCTGGCCTCTGCGTAAGTGCTTCTTATTTTTCTTGTTTTCTTCCGGTCCGCCTTGTCCAAGTCTTTTATGTGTCTTCTTCGCATCAGGGCTCCTCTCACCTTGGAGAGGGTCGCCGCCACCTCCGTCATGGGGTCGGCAGAGACGTCCGCCAATACTCGGCGGATTGACCCTTCCGCCGACCTCCGGGAGGCGACGGAGCGGAACGCCCAGGAGAAGCGCGACGAGGAGGAGGCCACCCGCCTGGAGAAGGCGGAGGCCGAGAAGGCGGCAGCTTCCGCCCAGAAGAAGCTGGAGGAGGCCGAAGCCGCCGTCGCAGCCAAGAGGTGAGCCGAGGAGGCCACAAGGCCTGGGCCGGTGCTGCTTTCGTCACCTCGCTGAAGCTCGCGCCGCCGCCACTGGAGTTCACGGGCAGACGGAGGGAGTCGGCATGAAGTTCCTCATGGAGAAGGAAGGCGGAGACCTCTATCGGGCACGGGTTGCAGCCGCTTCCACCGCCTCCACCGCAGCCCGAGAGCGCGAGGCAACAGCCGGCGGACCGCCAGGTTGCCGCCGATCGACGACGAGGCTGTGGCGAGGTTGCTCCTTCAAGTCGCCGCCACAAGGCCGCTGCCTTGAGAAGGCGATTTCGCCGCGCCTTTGAGACCGACGCCGCCATCTCGGCCATTCCAGACGCCGAGGCGACAAGCGCCGCGCCCGTTGGGTGGGTGCGAGGAGGCGGCACAGGCCCGCTGAACATGGCGCTTTTGGACGTCCAGGCGAAGCTGCAGGCTGAGGGCGACGCCATCCAGAACTGCACCAAGGCGCACCTGGCGTCACGAGCCGCCGTGCGGGTATGTTTCCTCTTTGAGTTTTTTCTTGTTCTTCTCGTATGGCGCCGGCCAACACCCATCGGTAGTCCCTCGAAGTTTCGGCCGGTCACGAGCAAAGCGGCTCGAACTCTATCTGTTGATTTCCAAATTTTTACCTTTGTCTGAAATTCTTATCGCAGGAGTATCACAACCTCAGCGCTACTGCCTTCAACCGCAACGTTGAGGAGCTGGGCAAGCAGACTGCCGATTTGTCGAGGAGCCGAGGTGAGTCTTCTTTCTTCTTCGTGGGGGCGCGCTGGCGCACCCACGGGCTGTAGTCCCCGAGATTCGGGCCGACTGCTTAGCAGTCGGGCCGGATCTTCCTGGCGACCTTTCTTAGTCGCATTTACTTCACGCCCTTCTTCTTTTTATTATACTGAGGCCAACGCCACTCTTTGACGGCAATGGGCGCAGCCGACACCGCCTTATGCGTTAAGGAGGAGGAATGCAGCAAGCTCGCCGCAGAGCGCGACCTGCTGACTACGCAGCCGGCGGAGCAGAGGGAGCTGCTTAAGGCGGCGCCGGACGAGGCAGAGAAGAGAGAGGCTGCTCTCCTGGCCGAGTTCGAGAGCGAGCGCTCCTCCTGGACCGACAAGGAGGCACTGCTGACCTCCGGCTTCCATGAAATCGAGGACATCATCGACGGTGAGTTTGTTTTTAGTTTCTTCCTTTGGACCGCCGACTATAGGTCAGGCCGACTCCTAGTTTTTTGACTTGCTTCTTTTTCGTCTTGGCAGACTTCTTCCCCGGCCATACGCAGGCGGCCAATCAAGCCATCGAGGCTGATCGCGAGGCACGAAGGGCGAGTGGTGTTGAGATCGCTGCCAACGCCTCGACCCTTTGACGCAGCAGCTCGGGCATTGAGGCTCGTCGCAGCCGCCCATCGGATGTCGCTACGGCTTGGCCGCTGGCGCCCAGCGATCGCTGCCCTGCGGGCCGGACATGCCGGTTCTGCGACTCCTAGCCGGACTGCCGACCGGCTGGAGGTCGCGGCTGGCCGCCTTGAGGCTCGGAAGGGTTCCGCGCCCGGCCGGAGCGCCGCAGGCCTTGGAATTCGCCAAGGCATGGTATCTGTGGCTGGATCTGGACCGCTGGCCGCTGCTCGGCCAGAGGCCCAGCGTGAGCTTGCTGCGGAAGACGCCTCATCGAAGGCAGGGCGGCGATCGCCGACTACACGGACACCAGCGTCTTTGTCCGTGAGCGGGCTGAGGACGGCGGCGAGGCGCCGCCGGAGTGGTTCGGGATGAACCCGGATTACGACGAGGACTCGGCGGAGGTGATCGGCTCCAGCGCCGAGGAGAAGGCGAGGTGGAGGATGGAGATGAGATGGAGGCGCCAGAAGGCGGAGCGGGCGACCAGCCTCAGCTCGACCGCGCCTCCAGCAACGAGCCTCGCCCGTCTGGGCCGGCTGCTGCTGGAGATGATCAAGCTGAGACTGCCCAGCCGGCCGCCCCGGCGCCTAACGCCGCCGTCTCCTCCGCCCCCCCGAACCCGTCTGCCGCTTCCTAGGTTGTTGTCGCGCCTTTATTTTATCTGCTTTGATAATCTTTGAAAAAACTTGTTAATTCGCACAATTCCACCTGCGGGGTGTATTTTGAACCTCTGCCCGAAGATCCGGCCGAGGGTCTAAGCTGTGTAAATATTATCCTAATTTTATCTTTCCTTGCTCATTGCTCTTATGGCTTTCTCCTTTGCCGCCTTCCCTTAGTCGCCGCCTTGCCCATCGGACAACCGCTCTGAGGACTGCTGTTCGGGTCAAGTGCTTGGCTACCTTTGAGAAGGCAAGTACTTGGCCGTTTTTTAGAGTCTTTTAAACAAGTTGAATAGAAAGCAGCCAGCCGACTACTTAAGAGTCGGTTTTTGCAACAAGGGTCTGGAAGCCGGCTTAAGCTATGTTTATGCCTTGGGTCCTTAGCCATTTTTCGTGGTGGCGCTGTTCTTCCTTACTCCCGCCCACCAAACAAGCTCTGCAAACCTGTGGCTTCGACAGAGACGGCTTAGGTGCCAGACGTTACTTGTCCGATCACAGGAAGCATTCCATAGCCCAAGCGGCGAGTCCTCGGCCGACAAGTCGAGCCCGTGCCAAACAACATAACAAAGAGTAACATACTCAAGGCATAATTCTTATCATACGTATAACAAAGAGGGCGGTCCCCGAGCTCATCTCGGGGGCCCAAGTCTTGGTACTTTAAACACGAAGGGTAGCGTGGTACATACTGATCAATCAGTAAAATCTTCGAGAAGATTCGCATTCCATGGCCGTCCCTGCCTCTTTGCCGGAGTCGCCCTCTTTCGTGCTCGGGCTTCTCAAATACGATCGTAGTAGGAGTCGCTGCTCAAAGCACTTTGCTGACAATGAATGGGCCTTCCCAAGGCACCGACAGCTTGTGCTGGCCGGCTGCTCGCTAGATCAGCCGGAGCACAAGGTTGCCCTCTTGGAATGATCTTGGCTTGACCTTCTTGTTGTAGTAGCGGCGCAGCTCGCCGGTAGATGCTTTGGACCGGCCGAAAGTGCCAACAGCCGGCCCTCTTCCAGCAGATCAACGCCGTCTTGACGTGCTTCTTCTGCTTCCTCTTCGGTGTACATGGTGACTCGCGGGGAGTCGAACTCTATATCCGTTGGGATGACGGCTTCGGCACCGTAGACGAGGAAGAAGGGTGTGAATCCGGTTGACTTGTTTGGAGTCGTACGCAAACACCAAAGGACGGCTGGCAACTCCTCAAGCCAGTAGACGGTCAACGCTTCCAAAGGTTCGACCAGTCGAGGCTTGATGCCGCAGATGAGGCCGCTTGCTTGCTCCACCTGGTCGTTTGATCATGCGGATGGGCAACGGACGCTAAGTCCAAATTTCGGATGCCTTGCGCCGCGAGAAACGGGCCAGGCGCCTTTGGCAAAATTTGTGCCATTGTCGGTGATGATGCTATGTGGTACGCTGCATCGAGTCGTGATGTCGGGCGATGAAAGTCACTGCAGTAGGACCATTCAACTTCTTGATGGGTTTTGCTTCTATCCACTTGGTGAACTTGTCCACCGCGACAAGTAAGTGAGTTAGGCCGCCTCGTGCTGTTTTGAATGGTCCCACCATGTCAAGGCCCCAAACAACAAAGGGCCAGGCGATGGGGATAGTCTTGAGTGCAGAAGCCGGCTGAAACGGCTTGGAGCGGAACACCTGGCACCCTTTGCATTTTTGAACTAATTCATTGGCCTCTTCTAGGGCAGTTGGCCAAAAGAAACCGTGTCGGAAGGCTTTGGCGACGAGTGCTCTTGAGGCCGCATGATGGCCGCACTCGCCTTGATGAATGTCTTCGAGAATCGCTTGGCCTTGCTCGCTCGACGTTAACGCCGGTAGACACCAAAGTGACGCCGCCGACCAGCTCTCTGCTGACTATAGTGTAGGGTGCCGCCGGGCGTTGTACTTGCCGAGCCAAGGTCTCATCGGTTGGTAGCTCTCCGCTTACTAGGAACTTCAAGATGGGCTGGGCCCATGAGGGTGCTGCTATTTCTTCAACTGCCAGTACTGCCACTTGGACGAGGGGGGCGGCTGGGCTGGGAGGCTGCGGGCTGGAGTCCGCAGCAGCTTGCTGGGTTGAAAAAGTCCCCGGGCCGACTGGCGCAGTCCCCGGGCCGAGTACTGGAGTCTTCACAATGGTGGCCGCAGTCCCCGGGCCAGGTTCTGAAGTCCCCGGGCCGGCTTCGACTGCAGCATTCTTGGGGCCGTCTGCAAGAATTCTCGTGCCGTCGGCTGAGGCTTTGGAGTCGGATCCGACTTCTTCAGGGGGAGCGGCACACAAAATGGAGTCTCGAAGTCTGTGACGGCTTGACAGATGGCTTGAGGAGGCGCCAAGGGCGACGCCGGAGGGTATTGCCTGGCGGGTGGAGCCGATTCTTGCCAGGGTATCTTCTTGGTCGTTGTCGTTTCTTGGCACATGGAGGAACTCGCACCCCTCAAAATATCCACTCAATTGTTGTACCAGGAAACGGTAGCTCTCCATGTTTGTATCTTTGGCGTCCCAGTCGCCGGATGACTGTTCGACCACCAAGTTGGAGTCGCCATAACACAGGATCCGGCGAATGCCAAGCTCTTTGGCAAGCCGGAGCCCGTGAATGAGCGCCAGATTCGGGCGATGTTGTTGGAGGTGGCGAAATGGATCTGCGGTAGCATTTGAGCTTGTCGCCTTTGGGGGAAGTGAGGACAACGCCGCTCCCAAGCCGGTGCGCATCTTCGAGCCATTGAAGTGCATCCGCCAATGGGTGGAGTCGGTATTTGGCGGCAATCGGTCTCGGCCCAGTCGACGGGGAAGTCGGCCAGTGCTTGCGACTTGATGGCGGTGCGGGGCTGGTAATAGATGGTGTAGGGGGCCAGCTCTATGGCCCATTTGGCCACTCGGCCAGAAGCATCTCGGCTTCCGATGATCTCGGCTAGCGGGGTTGTGCAAAACACAGTGATTGGATGCTCTTGAAAGTAAGGCTTCAACTTCTTGGCGGCAAAGTGCACGTCGTAACACATCTTCTGGTAGTGGGGGTAGTTCTGCTTGGAGGTCGACATGATTTCGCTCGTGTAATATACTTGGTCTCTGGACAGGTAGCGCCTTGCCTTCCTCCTTGCGCCAACTACAATGATCAGGCTGACTACCCCGCTGGTGGCGGTAATATACAGGAGCATGGGCTCCTTGGGGAGTCGGGGCCGCCAAGACGGGGAGTAGTCGCATTTTCTTCAATCGGAGAAAAGTCATCCGCCTTGTGGTTCCATTCGAAGAAGGTGGTCTTCTTCATGAGCTGGTACAAAGTAAGAGCTTCCTCTCCCAGCCGGCTGATGAATCGGCTGATGGACGCCAAACAGCCGGTGAACTTTTGCACATCTAGAAGTCGGTGGGGTACTTCCACCCTCTCGATTGCCTTGATCTTCACGGGGTTGCACTCTATGCCGCGTTCGGAGACCAGGAAACAAAGGAGTTGGTCGATTGTACTTCAAGACGACTTCTGGGTTGAGCTTGATCTGGAATCGGCGCAGATTCTCAAAGGTCTCCTTGAGGTCTTCCAGCAGTGTTCCTCGCTTTTCCGTCTTCACCACCACATCGTCCCACATAGACGTATGCGTTCGCCAAGCTGCTTGAGGAGGCATTTCTGCATGCAACGCTGAAAGGTGGCGCCGGCATTCCTTAAGCCGAACGTCATGGTCAGGTAGCAGAAGGCTCCAAACGGCGTGATGAAGGCGGTCTTCAATCTGTCGGCCAGGTTCAGCTTGATCTGGTGATATCCTGAGTATGCATCTAAGAAGCTCAACAGCTCGCATCCGGCTATGGAGTCTATTACCTGGTCAATTCTCGGCAGAGCGAACTGGTCCTTGGGGCAAGATTTATTGAGGCTTGTGTAGTCAATACACATCCCCCACTGCTTGTTCTTCTTCAATACCAGGACCGGGTTTGCTAACCATTCTGGAAAGAACACTTCCATAATGAAACGGGCTTCTAGGAGCCGGGCTATCTCTTCTCCAACAACTCTTCTCTTCTCTTCTGACAGGCGGCACAAGGGCTGCCTGACGGGCTTCACATCAGATCGGGCATGTAACTTGTGCTCGGTAATTCGGCTTCAGACACCTGCATGTCTTTAGGGGACCATGCGAAAATGTCCCGATTCTCACGGAGGAAATCGACGAGCTCGCCTTCCTATTCTTGTCAAGGTTTGCACCCCACGACAAAGATACCTCTCCGGGTGCTCCGGGTCCAAGGGTATCTTCTTCGTTTCTTTGGCCGGCTTGAACGAGCCCTCAGCCTCCGACCCCTTGGGGTTGGGCCACATCTCTGGCTACTTGCCGGCCATTGCCACAACCCGATCAAGAAGCCGCTTCTCAGCCGCAATCACCAGGGACTCGGCCAGCCGACTACTTTCGGCCGCGCAAGCGGACGACTTTCTGTAGTCGCCGGCTACGGTCAGAATCCCCTTGGAACTCGGCATCTTCATCTTGAGGTAGGCGTAGTTGGGGACCGCCATGAACTTGCCAGAGCAGGTCGGCCAAGCAGAGCGTGGTACGGGCTTTCGAGGTCCACCACTTGAACCAGACCGCTCTCAAATAAAATGGTCTTTGTCCCCAAAGAGGATGTCTATCAGGATCTTGCCAATTGGTGAGCAGGAAAGGCCAGGTACTATGCCGTGGAACACAGTCCGGCTGCTCTGAAGCTGTCTTTGCTTGATTCCTAACTTCTCCATCGTGTCCTTGTACAGGATGTTGATGCTGCTGCCTCCGTCTATCGCGACTCATGAGAAGCGAGCGGCCCGCCTATCCGCGGCAAGGGTGGCTCCCAAGACCAGGGCGTAGGAGCCGGATTCGCATCACCTTCCGGGTGATCAGCTCGACTCAACCGATAGGTTTCTCGGACGATTGCATGAACTCGAGTATCTGATGCTCTTGCATTCACTTTTTTCTTCTGACGCCTTTACCGCCACGTTGATGGTCCGCCACACCGCTTGGTGAACACTACATAAGCTCCATGCTCTTCCGGGTACTGTCTTGTATCGCTTGGCCGACCGGGCTTTGACAGCCGGCTCTCTTTGAGCAGCAGTAGCCAATGAGCGGGGAGGCAGGAGGTCGTCTCCCTTGGCGATCCTGGTGAGCCGGTGGCATTTCCGGGTGGTGTGGTTTGACGGCTTCGCGCCTCTATGGAACTTGTAGGGACCATCTAGAGTCCGCTCGTAAGAGAAGGCCGGCAACCAGTTGGATTTGCCGCCTTTCTGTTGCTTGGCCGGAGGCTGCCCCTCTGGCTGTTGGTCTTTGACTGTCGCCACCTACCGGCTGTTGGAAGCGGGCCATGGGCCTTGGCGCCAGGATCATTCTGTTGCTGCCGACCGGTGTCGCCAAATGTAGTTCGGGAGCCCGAGGAGCCACCTTGCCAACAGACCGACTTCAATCTCCGTCTTCATGGAGGAGTCGGCTATGGCGTATTTGTCTGCTATGGTCAGCAGCTCGTCGAGGGTCTCCGGCTCGTCGCAAAGGAGCTTGTGCTTGAGGAGGGTGCCTTCTCTGCACCCGGCGGTGAAGTACTCGATAGCCTGCACCTCGGGCACTCCCTCGCAGGAGTTTCGGAGCTCGGCCCTGCACGTGAGGTAGTCGCGAGTTGACTCGTTGGGGCCTTGCACGCACAAGGAAAGCTGGCGAGGCTTGGGAGGTCGTTTGTATGTGCTCGTGAAGTTGCGGATGAAGGCCTCGGTGAAGTCGACCCAGCTGTTGATGCTGCGGGGCTTCGTTGTTCAACCATGTCCGGCCGTGCCTCGGAGCATGAGGGAACATACTTTACGGCAACGCTTGTTGCTGTTCGCTATGCTGACGGCTGTGGAGTAGTCAACTAGCCAGTCCTCCGGCTTCACGGAGCCGGTGTATTTGGGTGTATCTCGGGGGAGTGTGAACCCTCTGGGGGAGGGCTCGTCTCGGATGCGAGGTCCGAAACAAGGCGGGCTCAACTCGTCTTCCTCCTCCAGCGCCATGGATCGGTGGAGTTGGTCGATCCGGTGGCGGGCGTCGTTTTCTCTGACTCCCTCTCGGCGGCCAAGGCGGTCGCCGAGAGTCGGATGCTCGACGAGTGGCGGGGAGACTCGCCTTTCTTCCGGGGAGGAGGAGGCAGATAGTCGCCCCGCCGCTTCCACCGCTTTTTTGGGCGGCCGTCTTGGTCGCGCTCGATGGAGATGTGAGTCCGACTGTGGCTGACAGCGGGATCCTTATTTTTTCTTCCACGGACACCGCCAGTCGGCGTCCGAGACGTCGCGCCTTGATCTCGGCGGGAAGGCAAGTCACCGTGTTGTCATCGTGGCGCCTCCGTGCGGTAGCCGGCTTCGTCTTGCGTGGCAGCCGCGTCGAGGAGCTGCTGGACTTGCTCCGTCATCAGGCGGCGCTCCTCGCCCTCGAAGATATTCAGCCAGTTTGCCGCCGCTGCCGGGCGGCGCGGATGTTCTCCGCGGGCGTGGCGCATACAGGGCGATTGGCCCCAACAGGTTGGCGATGGTTGTTGCCATTGCTGGACCGCCGCTTAGCGGCTAGGCCTGGGCCGGAGCCGGGCGAAGCTGCCCACGGCGCGATCCATCTCACGCCGGTAGGCTTATGACAACCGCCTCATGCTTGCCGCTTCTTTCGCGCCACGAGGAGCTGAAGGCTGCGCGTTTCCAGCTGGCCCCAAAGCGCCGGGCCGTTTTCCGGAAATAGGCGCGGTCAGGTCTTGCAGAACCACGTCGAGAGGGTCATGAGCTCCCTCACCGGAAGGCTTGTTATGACCGATGATGAGCACTTCCGTGACGGTGCTTCCGCCGCTCTCCGCGCGAGGGAGCGGCTCATCGTAGACCACCATGTTGGTGGGGAACGCGTCAAGCGACGCGGTGTCGGAGTCGACCAGCATCGGGTCGGTGGAGCCTACAGACTCCAGGTCGGTGGCAGGCTCGCCAACGACGTGGAGCTGCTCGAGGATGCCCGCGAGGAGGCTCTCGGGGCCGCCCGTGCCTACGTCGGATGCATGCTCGTCGGAGAGGTGAACCTCGCCGACAAGTTCGGCGAGGCAGCTGGCAGCGCAGGCGATCTCGGTGCCATGCAGTACGTCAGCGCAGTTCGCTCTGGCGTGCAGGTGCTGGCTGCGCCGCCAGGAGGAAAGGGTTCCGCCCGAGCAGGTCTCCGGACGACGGTGCACCTAGCCCCACGGGGGGCACCAAATGTCGGGGGTTGGGTGCGACATATGCCAAAGGATGGCTTATCATGGTGGGGGCGAGTAGAACGTCACCGGTTCCTGGAAACGGGATGACGCGAAGGCATGCACGCCGGCGAATCTTACCCAGCTTTAGGTCTCTCCGTGGAGATAACACCCCTACTGCTGCTCTGCGGGGTCTCCGCATGTTCACTATGGCAAAGTGGCTACAAGGTTGCTCCTCGAGCTGTTCAGGGTGAGGAAGAAGAAGGGCACGACTAGCTCCTTTCTTCCCTCTATGTGTGTCTAGAACTATTAGGGTCCAACCTCTTGCATGGGTGCCCCGGGGGTTTAGAGAGCCTACCCTTCGGGTACATTTAAACCGGGCGCAGGTCCCAGCCGTCGATCTCTCGTGTCGCCGCCTCTTCTCCGCCGACTTCGGGGCCCGCCGACTAGTGGGCCCCGCCGACGGTCCAAAGCATGGGGCCGACAGCCCTTGTCCGCCGCGCGGGTCTTGTTGGCTGCGGATTATCGTAGCTGCTTCTAATGACGCGAAGCTTGGTCATGGGGTCATGGCAAAGGCCGCCGCCGACGGGCGATCACTGCTGCCATTCCCCGCCTTGTTCGGTTAATGGCGCTGGAGCCCGTCGGAGGGGCCGACTCTTGGAGGCCGACTCCTCAGCTGGTCCGTCTAGGGCGCTCGCTGTCTCAGACTTCCCGCCGACAAAGCGGGTCCCGCCATCTTCGTCGCATGCAGACAGCCGCCGTGGTATGTGGATCTGCCCACGGGGCTGATGTCAGGGCCGGCGTGGCAATAGTGTCGCGCCGGACGGAGATCTCCGTCAGTGCGGCGCTCTGTCGCCATGCCTGTCCTTTGTGAACGGGGCAGGGATGGGCCGCGAGGCGGCCTCATCCCATCCCGTCCGTAGTCGCATAGGCAGGAGGTGGTTGGAGTCGCGGGCCGACTCCCCATAGCCGGCTTCTCCGGAAGTCGCTGGCTGGGAGTCGGCTCGTCTCGAGGCCGTCTCTGGGACCTACTGGGAGGCAAGATGGCGGCTCTGCCGCCGACTCTCAAGCGGCTCTTCGTCTTGGGGTCTTGAGGGGCGCAGTCTGCCCCGATGTTTTGAAAGGTCCAGGGGCTCGGGTTTGCCTACCCGTGGCCCATTACTTCGACACTCATGCCTCAAGATCTCCTCCTCGTTGGACGGTGCCCCCTTCATCGACGCCAGGGCAGTTTTACGCGCCTCCACTTGCTGCTCCAGCGAGGCATTCAGGACCTGGAGCTCCTGCCTGTGCTTCTCGGCGACCTCGCTGCGGTGGTATGCCTCTCTGGCCTCCTCCAATGCTCGGGCGCTGGCCTCGCGCGAGGTTGCGAGGGATGCCTCAGCCCTCGCGTTAGCATGCTCACGCTGGAGGCGCCCGAGGTTGACGGCCACCTTCAGTTGATGCCATTCATCCACCAAATGAGGCCTCAGTTTCAAGGCGAGCGTCAACATCCACGAGCTCTTCTCCAAGCCGACTCAGCACACCCATCGCCTTCCGGAAGAGCTTGTGACGGACGGCACCCCGCTTGCGCACAAGCTCGAACGCGCGACCGGGTCCGTCCTCCAGCCAGAGGTTGTCGAAGGAGTCTGAAGTGGCTCGCTTCCTCCCAGCAGGGGGCTGGAGGCCGGCGCCTCCCGTCGCTTCTTCCTCAAGGGGGCCTGGAGAAGTGGAGGCTCGTTGCTTGAAGAAGAGGCTAGGGCCAAGATCACCCATCCACGATCAATAACCAGAGGAGGAGCCCTTGGCACGCCTTCCACATCCCAGGCAGGACCGTGAAGGAGGGACGAAAAGAACGTCGAGTCAAAGCGCTAGGCCGGCACGTCCACCTCTCCGGCCGGCCGCGCGCTAAGTGCGGCAGGTTGGCTCAAAGCGCTCGGGGTCAGCAGAGGACTCGAGGCAGGAGGAGGTTGACTTTCGAAAGATTTGATCACCTTAGCAGAGGGGCCCTGAGAAACCGCGGTCAGGAGGGGAAGCGGCACTCCAGAAATTACAAAGACAAGGTACTCACTTGTCTATGGCAATGTACTTCCTCTGCTTCAATGGTCGGAAGGCATCGCCGCTGCAGCTTGGAGACCCCTTCCTCTTGCAGAGTGCGTCGAAGTTTAGTCGGCCTTTAATCGGCCACGGCAAGTCAGCCAATGGAGCTTAATCGGTGAGGTCCCTAAGGAGGCGACGTCAAGGACGACGGGCCGCACGGAGTTCCCGGCCTCCGCCTCTCGGCAGCTCGCGGGGGCCTCGGGGGCTCCAACCTCAGGAGCATTGGGCTGCACCAACCCTTCAGCCACTTCCTCAGGGCGGCTCTCCCGGTGTCGGTGTCAAAACCGGCGAATCTCGGGTAGGGGATCCCGAACTGTGCATCTAGGATCGATGGTAAACAGGAGACGAGGGACACGATGTTTACCCAGGTTCGGGCCCTCTCTATAGAGGTAATATCCTACTTCCTTCTTGATTGATCTTGATGAATATGAGTATTACAAGAGTTGATCTACCACGAGATCGTATGGCTAAGCCCTAGAAACCTAGCCTATGTGTATATGGTAATGAATGTATCCTATCCGGACTATGCTCTCCGGTTTATATAGACACCGGAGAGATCTAGGGTTACATGGAGTCGGTTACATAAGAAGGACTTCATAGTTGGTCGCCTAGCTTGCCTTCCACGCCAAGGAGATCCCAATCCGGACACAAGTATGGTCTTCGGTCTTCATGTCTTCACAGCCAATCAGTCTGGCCCATGGATAACAAACTGGACGCCCGAGAACCCCTTAGTCCAGGACTCCCTCAGTAGCCCTTGAACCCGGCTTCAATGACGAGGAGTCCGTCGCGCAGATTGTCTTCGGCATTGCAAGGTGGGTTCCCCTTTTTTTCAAACTCCAAGATAATCTTCGGTCATGATGATTGTACCCGGACCTGTTATACACCACACACAATCGCAGAGAGAATATAATATTTGCACGGATCTAATATGTTGACAATTTCTTTATAACACGGCAAGATTAAGCGCCCGTGGCCAGCTTATAATTTTGAACTGTTCTTCTTCTGCCATCCCACATTTCGAGACGCGGTTGATATCGGCACGTCTTGTCAAAGCAGAGATTGTGTCCCCTTATTGCGGGATTCTCATCAATGCGGGCATGGGTAACTCAACCGTGCCGTTTGCACAGCCCTTGGGAATAGGCGAATCTTAAGGCGAGTGAGGAGGCACTTGACATTCATGCCTTTATAAGGGATAAGGACACTCTCCCTTTTCCCACACCCTTCTTCATCTCTAGTCCTTCCATCCTCGAGCTCCAGCGCCCAAGCTTTAGTTTTTCCTCGTTCGAGAAGGCACTCCAATCATGTCCAAATCTGGAGCTGGAGGCAAGTGGATGGCCTCTTCTGTCAAGAAGAAGGACATCACGGGGCTCAGGGAGGCCGGCAATTTAGCTAAGGAGATTTCTCACCGACTCCCGACGAAAGGGCAAATCGTCCCTACCCCCAAGCCCAACGAGAGGGTTGTGTTCCTCACACATTTCGTCCGCGGGCTGGGATTCCCCCTTCATCCATTTGTCCGTGGATTGATGTTTTACTATGGTTGGACTTCCATGATCTGGCCCCCAACTTTATACTCAATATCTCAGCATTTATCATTGTGTGCGAGGCCTTCCTCCGCATCCCGCCTCATTTCGGCCTATGGCTGAAGACCTTCAACGTGAAACCGAAGGTGGTGAGCGGCCAACAAGCAGAGTGTAGAGGCGCCATGGTGGGCAAAATGCCCAACGTCACCTGGCCCAAAGGCTCCTTCACGGAGACAGTGAAGGGATGGCAGTCGGGGTGGTTTTACATCACCGAGCCGCGTGACACCAATTGGGTAGCAGCCCCCGAATTCCGATCCGGAGTTCCGATGCAGCTCACTTCCTGGCAAGAGAAGGGCCTGACCTGGGGATCCCTGGACGAGATAACTAGGCTCCAGACATGCGTCCAGAATGTGATAACCAAGAAGATCAAGCTTGTGAATGTGATCCAGGTCATGCTCATTCGCCGGATCCTTCCGTGTCAACCCCGGGCTTGCTATTTGTGGGAGTACGACCCCGCCGAGCACCAGACGCTGCGAGGGATCTTCGGCACAATGCACGAAGGCATCTGGAAAGCGCTCTTCAAGGCGGGCGAGACGCCCCCACCCACAACTAAAAATCACGGGCTTAGCTCATAGCGCCAGGCCAATTCGATAAGTCTTTTAATGCTTTCGAGGTATATCTTTCACCAGTATATTTTGAGGATGGATACTGAGCTCTTCCATCTACATCACGAGGTCTGGATTGAGGTAGCAGAGTAGATTAGCTGTCCATCTCCGCTTCCTGAGGAGGAGGAATTCCCACTTCTGACGAAGATGTTGTTTCCGACGCCGTATGACGTGCCGGAGAAGGCGGTCAAGAAAGGCCCTTGTCCAAAGGGCGCTCCGGAATGTCGTCCGAGGATGAGACTTCATCTTCATCTGATGACGACGAAGCAGAAGAAGAAGAAGAAGATTCCCCACCTGAGGTGGGGAGGAAGAAGAGGGCAGCTCCCCCGGATCTGGAGGCGAAAGCGCCCAAGAAGGTTGAAGGTTCCCAAACGGGTAACTCCGTGTGGGATATTGATAGCAGTCCGAACAACCTCGCCGGACCAAGCCTCGGGCCGCTTCGTAAGTACCAAAATATCCAAACATACGACCTTCCTGTTTTATAGTATTGACATATTGTAAGCCTTGTTACTGCAGTCCGGCAGGCGATGGCTCCCCGCAGTCCTCTACTAAGGATTCGCTGGGCTCGAAGGAGAGGGCTAGCACATCTCCGCCACCTGCTTATTCCGTCTCACCCAAGGGTGATGACGAGGTGGTGTCCAAAAAGGCTTTCCCAGGCCGGGGGAGATTCCGGAGATCATCGGGGTGACGCCCCAGGATGATTTTTCGGCCGCCGGACATGGGGGGAAAAAGTCCCCATGGGAACTGGTGACGGGGCCCGAGTTCCCTTTGGACCTCAGCCGGATACCATTCCGAAGATCTACAGGCTCCTGGGTCCAACGAACGGCATTCCCCTCGAGGAGGGAATGTGCATGTTCCCCCGGTGACCTCTGTCCAACCAGAGGCACCGGATAATCTGCTGGAGGCGCTACGAGGCGCCTCTACTGTGGATGAACATCGTGTCCTTATGGACACGGTGATAGAGAAGGTTCAGTTCGTCAAAAGCGGACTGGCCGAAGCCTGCATTAGCCTTCTAACGGGCTTTGAGGTAAGTGATTGTAAAAAATGTCACAGTATAGACAGTAGCCCCTAATGCTCTGTTTGGTATTCGTGAAGAAAAGCTGAACAGAGGATCGATAAGAAATATCGCAGGAGGCTAACATTAGTTGTCTATGTGAATAAGTAGGTATTGCTTAAGCAGCCACTGCTCATGCTGCGGAAGTCTCCGGACTGAAGCGGAAACTGGAGCGGGCCGAGGAGGAGCTCGGCCTCGTGAAGAAGTAGCTGGAAGATAACCAAGGTATGCGGTAACCTGTAGGTATATTTCTAGAAAATGAATAGTCCAGAGGGGCTAAATTGTCATAAACTTTATTAGGGGCCGCGACCGAGGTGGCGACCGTTAAGCAGGCGCTAGCCGAGGCCGAGGACAAAGCGGCCAAGGAATGCACCTCACGTGAGAAGCAGGAGGCCCGGGTTGGCGAGGCGTAGCAACAGCTCCAGGGCACGATAGAGAGATTTGAGTCCCTGGAGCGCGATTGTAAGGCGCAAGAGTCCGAATTGGCGAAGGTCCACCAGAGCGCACAGGATGCACGAGCCGAAGCGCAGAGCACCCTCCAGGAGATTCAGGCGGCCAAGGTGATTACAGCGGGTACGTCTTTCATCATGCATAGCAAGTAAACGGAAGAAACGTTCCTTGTACTTATCCTGGATTCGGATTTTCCAGGGGCGTTTGTGGATCTGCCGCATAGTGTATCGGATGCTGCCGAGTATTACCGAGTCGAGGAAGGGATGTCTACGGAGAAGCTATTCTGGTCACCACATCTGGGATCCGAACATCCGGTACCCTTCAGCGACCAGCTAAAGCGGTTGGTCGAGCTGCATAGGTTGGCGGAGCTAGCCATGAAGGACCTAATAGTCCGGCTGTGGCCTGCCGACCTATACCTAGCAGCTACTTCGGACTTGTGCAGCAGCTGGTGAGTGTCTGTCCGTGGCTCGAAGCCGTGAAGCGGTCGGTCTGCATTGAAGGTGCACGTATGGCCTTTGCCCACGTCAAGACGCATTGGGGAAAGCTGGATGCCAAGAAGCTGATGACCGAGGGACCGCCGGAGGGCAAGGAGCATCATCAACCCGAGCACTATTTTGAATGTGTCGTGGAGGGGTCTCGCCTTGTGGCGGAGCAATGTTCGAAGGATGTTATATTCACATGAGAACATGTGTATTACCTTTGTAATATGGAACAATGATATTATGTAGTATAATGCTTATGATCTAAATTTTACCTCCTGTGCGGCCGTTTATTAAATCCGAGGGTTGACCAGTCGTCGGCTTCTACCAAAGTACGGGGGTGTTCGAGATAAATCTAAACACTCTTTACTCCACATTTTGGTCCTTAAAGGAGGTGTTTAGCACAACGAACAAGGCAATCGGACTATGCGGACTTTACTGCCCTCACTTGGCCATAGGAGTTTGACAATTAATAAAGTTGGCAAAGCCCCTAGTGTTCGGAAGGCCGAATTAGGGGCGTTATACCTTCCTAATCGGAAGACCCAATTCTTCACAAGAAGCGGAAAAAATCTCCAACGATTTGGAACCTCTCGAACAGCTGACCGGCTCTCGCCGCATCATGACAGTCAGTTTTCGGCTTTCTCTACTGAGGTGCTCATCCGGAAGAACCGGGACACAATCGCAGTAGTTCTCCCTTTACTACCCTAGCCGATGTAGCGGAACGTAAGGTAGTAAGCACAGGAGCCGGGCAACCCAACTATTGACCAAAGACATGATTCAGAGCCGATGCATATAATGTTATAAGTTCGGGGTGCCGAACTATACTGTAAAAGTGTTCGGACTTTTATTGCCGTGATGCGAGGTGTAATGAAGCCCCTGGCGTAGTAATATGTACCATGGTGTACGTGTGCAATGAGTAATTAATACCGAGGTGAGGAAATGGAAAAATGAAGTAATAAGCTGACGCTACCGTGTATTCACCATTGTTATGTAACTAGTACGTCGTGGCGTACTTTGTACAAGTAATGCGATAAGCAAGTAAGCCTATTTAACACGCCACCACCAAGGGCGAGCTACATGCGAGTATGAAAAGCAATTATGGCAATGGTTTAGTGGAGACCACCTGAGGTTTCCCTTGTAAGCCAGAGCTCCCTGCCTCCTTGGTGTGTTCTGCTCGCGGGTTGTCCGTGTAATCCTCGAAAAGACAAGAAAACCTGTAAAAAAGGAAAAGTAAAAGCATGCGAATCCCAGGTTCGGTCAAGCCATACTGTGGATTGCGAGCGGTGTATGCCTTCGTCGGTACCCATGGGGTTTTGAGTGTGTGATTGTGTTGGAAAACCAACTGCGTGAACCTAAAGAAAAATTTGAAGGGGAAGAGGAGTAAAAAGAATCCTACTCTCCGATATAACTAGACTCCGAAAATTAGTTTTCTTCTAGACTCAACAACGGCCAAACTACACGATCAATCAAGGGGGCTCCTAGGGTCGGGTCGAGGCTCGATACCAACTTATCACGCCCAATATGCGACCCTATCCAAAAGGAACTCAAGGTCCCACCAAGGATAGACCATATTGAAACGCTTTTGCAAGGTGGATATCATTACATCAACATTACATAATAGATGGGGATACATACATAACGCACAAATGCCACAAGAATACATCAACATCATATACAAGATCAACATCCGACTACGGATGAAACATAAACAGAAGCTCAAACGATATCCACCCTGCTAGCCCAGGCTGCCGACCTGGAACCTATCCCCTGATCGAAGAAGAAGCAGAAGAAGAACTCCAAAACAAGCAAACATCGCTCTCGCGTCAAGATCATTGCACAACCTGTACCTGCAACTGGTGGTGTAGTAAACTGTGAGCCACGAGGACCCAGCAATCCCATTACCATGGGTATCAAGACTAGCAAAGCTTAATGGGTAAGGAAGGAGTAAAGTGGTGAGGTTGCAGCAACGACTAAGCAAATATGGTGGCTAACTTACGCAAATGAGAGCGAGAAGAGAAACAAAGGAACGGTCGTGAACTAGTAATGATCAAGAAGTGATCCTGAACTCCTACTTGCGTCAAACATAACCCAAGAAACCGTGTTCTCCTCTCGATCAACCCCGAAAAGAGACCATCACGGTTACGCACACGGTTGGTGTATTTTAGAAGAGTTTGCTTCAAGTTTACTACAACCGGATATTAACAAATTCCATCTCGCCACATAACCGTGGCACGGCTCTCGAAAGTTTATACCCTGCAGGGTGTCCCAACTTAGCCCATGATAAGCTCTCGTGATCAATGAAGGATATTCCTTCTCCCGGGAAGACCCGATCAGTCTCGGAATCCGGCTACAAGACATTTCGACAAAGAATAAAACAAGACCAAAGAAAGCCGCCCGATGCTACCGACAATCCCGATAGGGAGATGCACATATCTCGCTCTCGTGGCAACACCGGATGAGACTAGCTACGAGTAAAACCAGACCTCGAAGTTGCTCCGAGGGGCCCCCGCAGAAGCTTCGGTTCAGTCCAAAGACTTAGAGAAGCAATCGCCCGGGGCTAAGATAAAGATGACCCTTGGGCCCGGTAACCCAAGGAAAAAAGTCTGGTGAGGCAAATGGTAAAACCAATGTTGGGCCTTCTTTGGAGGAGTCTTATTCAAAGCGAACTGTCAAGGGGGTCCCATAAATCACCCGACCGCGTTAGGGACGCAAAATCCGGGAACATAACACCGATATGACGGAAACTAGGGCAGCAAGAGTGGAACAAAACACTGCATAAGGCCGAGCCTTCCACCCTTTACCAAGTATATAGATGCATTAATAATATAAGATATATTGTGATATCCCAACAAGTAAACATGTTCCAACAAGGAACAACATCTCCATGTTCCAACAAGGAACAAACTTCATCTTCACCTGCAACTAGCAACGCTATAAGAGGGGCTGAGCAAAGCGGTAACATAGCCAAACAACGGTTTGCTAGGAAGGGTGCAAAAGGTTAGGCTGACATGGCAATTTGGGAGGCTTGAGGAACAAGTGATAGGTAGCGCAGCATAGCGATAGAACGAAACAACTAGCATAGCAATGATAGTAGTGAGATCCAGGGTAGCGGTCATCTTGCCTGAAATCCCGCTAGGAAGAAGAACGAGTCCATGAAGAAGATGAACGGGAGTAGTCGAACGAATCCTCACAACTCCGGAATGAAACCGAAGCTAACGAGAGAAGCAACCCGAAAAGAAACAAACAACATGGTAAATGCACAAGCATAAACATGGAACGATGCGCAATCAAGTATGATGCATGTCCGGTTTAATGAGGCATGGCATGGCAAAGTGCAACAAACAATGCTACAAATTAAGTGGAGCTCAATATGCAACGAGTTGCATATTGACAAAACACCACATTGACATATTTAGTTTAATCTCGTTTAGGAACACAACAATATTAAATGTTGTTAAACATGGCAAGAGGTGAAGCAACAGTAAACTACACATCTAGGCAAGTTTAAATGAGGCCGAAACAACGAACAACAATTCGGTAAAACCCCATATGCATATTTTAGATTTGGAACTGATCTGCCCTGAACACAATTTTAGAGTTGTTAAACATGCAAATTAATGTCACCATGTTAAACTAGGCATTTTCTACCCCATTTACATATAAAGTTTAATAAATTTGGAGCTACGGTTATTTAGTTATGAAATAAATCATTTTAGCATGGCATTTAAGCAAATTTAAACAAACAACATTTTAAACATTTTAATTGTTGTTATCATGATGCGGATGACATATGCAAGTTTTAAGCAATTTTATGAAAATGTTGACAAGAGCATTATGAAGCAGTTGTCGTCGTGGCGGAAACAAAAAAAGATGCCACGGCAACGACAACAGAAATGGTGCCACGGCAACATTCCGGTTCCGATAACTCGATTGAGATGTTTGCAAAAGAAAGTGTGGAGAGCGTGCCATGCAAGATGGTGGGGTGATCCCGTTACCGGGTTCCCACGTGTCGATGGCAAGGCAATGAGGAACGCGCAAGGAACAACTCGGACATGGTGCAAACACGGGCATCTCATACAACCCACATTCGTTCTCGGAAGGTCGTTCCGGCGGTTATACCTTCGAAGCGTGCATTTTCGAAGCGGACCGAGTTCGTCGAGGGAAGTAGTGGTACACGGGTCGTAGTGGGAAGTAGTCGTTCTAGCGACGGTAGCGGAAGTAATGGTTCCTGACGGGACGAAGTAGTGGTTCACGTTTGAAGAGGAACTTGAGCGAATCCGATGTCTCCGGGTAAGCGGTTGTGGTACATGGTCGCGTGGTACTTGGCGAATCTGCGTAGTCGAACTTGGCGCATCCGAAGGGTACTTGACGAAATCCACCTCAGATATAGTCGTACCCGTGTAGTCGGACTTGACAAAAAAGGCACACCGGCTGCGATCCACGGTACTTGGTGAAAATCTGAAGATGGCCTTGGCGGATGCAAGCAGCAGCACAGGGCTGGCAGAGGCAACGCGGGACAAGGGCGAGGCGACGCCGCGGGGTTGCGGGAGGCGAAGCCATAGGGCGGCGCTGCCGGGGCTCACGAACTCGGCCAAACGGAGGGAACGAGGCGGGGCTCTGGGGCGCAGAGGACGACGGACCTTGGCGCAGTGCTCGAGGAGCTCCTCTCCTCAGCGCCGGCCGGGCGATGGGCCGGTGGAGATGTGGAGATGCAGTAGCAGCAGAAGACAGGGCTCCGGCGACGCAGGCTGGGCACGGGACTTGGCGAGGCGGAGGGCAGTAGAGAAGGCCCGGCGATGCAGGCGGCGACTCATTGGCTCGAGTGGCACGCGCCATGGCAAGGAGGCGAGGCAGAGGAGGGGCTCCAGAGGCGGCGAGGAGGAGGTCGGGCGTGGTAGCGGGCGATGGGGATGGACGGAGGAGATGGGCTCACGGCCGTAACGACGGCACGGCGGGCAGAGGAATGGGTGGCCGAGGCGCGGCCGACGCCCGTCTTGATGTATGGGAGGAAAAGAGAGGCCATGGATCGGGCGTGAGGAGCTGCGGAGGAGGCGCCGGGCGGCGATGGAGGGCACGGCGAGGGAGAGGGAGAGATCGAGAGGAGGAGGCGAGGGATCGAGCGCTGGGCTCTCCCCATCGATGCGGTGTGTGTGGCGGCGGGCAGGGACCGAGAGGGAGAGAGATGGAT
Source organism: Aegilops bicornis (assembly GCA_021605145.1). Classification (NCBI taxonomy): domain Eukaryota; kingdom Viridiplantae; phylum Streptophyta; class Magnoliopsida; order Poales; family Poaceae; genus Aegilops; species Aegilops bicornis. The sequence continues at coordinate 287,081,395 of CM038674.1, read as the reverse complement.
CGACGGGATCGGGCAGAGCTGCGGCTAGGGTTAGAGGGGCACCGGCTGGGCTGCGGATGGGCCTAAGAGGCCGGCTAGGTTGCAGGCTGCTGGGCTCTCTTCTCCCTCTCTCTTATATTTCTAACAGAAAGCATTAGAGAGAAGGAAAATGAAGAGGGGGGGTTAGGGAAAGAAAATGCGCAAGGGGATAATTTTCCCGGACTCGCAAAAATATGCTTGTTCCGAGAAAATAGAAAAAAGCCATGATTGAAAGATTTAAATTCAAACTCATTTGATTTAAATTCAAATGATTTGAATAGGAAGTGAGGGTTGGGAAGGTCCAAAAATGTTGAGCATTTCGGTGGGGCTCTGGAAAATGACAAAATAATTTATTGGACAAAGTTTGAGGTCAAGAAGTGAGATAACAAAGGCATGGGGAATTATTTTGCAAGTGTGTCAAAGGTAATTCCACATCAATGGAATATTTTATAATAGCTCCATAAATATTAGGAGGATATTTTATAAAGAGAAAACACCATGTGAGTTCCCTCGATTTAAATAGATCAAAAGATCTATGCAGTCTATTTAGTTGAGGTTTTTAAAAAAATTAAATGACATGCTGGCATGATGACATGATGCAATGCAAAAATAAATAGAGCAAGCACAAATAAAAACACATAGAGGTCACAAAATATGGAAGTCTTCTGAGCGTCGGTCTCGGGGCGTTACACTTACCAACGGGTTGCCTCGCAACCGAACGGTGATCTTTCCGGCGATCACAACCATGACCAACACTTGGTCTCCAACACTTATCGAGACCTCGTCTCATGATCATATCAAAACATCGTCGTGACTTCTCACGACAATCTCATAGTCCAAGTCACCATATTCTCGTTATCACATATTTATTTACCAACTTAATTATTTCAGGTTTATCCTCCATTTCGACCAAGACCTGATAGTGGGACCTACTACGAGCTGTGTTGCTATCGATAAACTTTATATACACTCTGCAGAGGTAGCACACTGTACCCACACCATGGAACCCATGGCCTCGTCATCCCATTCGGGTGGACAACCGACATTCCGACGAAACCGACCTACTGCCATGACAATCTCCCGGCCACTCCGACCCACTCCCAACTGGGCTAGTCCTGGGTGGCCCTGTGTCTACAAAAGACACAACGACCACCGTCATGGCCAAAACGTCCCTCACGGGGACCGGTACCAAATTTTTTTAACAATGGGCACACAAGGTTATGTCCACCTACCTGATCAGGGTAAGCATGCCCATAACCTTCCCTAGATGGAGGCACCAGCGAGAGGCACGACAATAGATCGCATCAAGGCCTTCCCAAAAAGGAAAATGTGGCTGCACTGAAAAAGTTTGATTTGGTGGCACTAGGACTCGATCCCATCGATGACAGAGGAGGTTTGTTATTATTAAGTCATTTTAATTCCTTCTCCATCATCATGAACATGAATGCAACAATGATCATGCAACATACAAATGCATGAACAAAATATTGAACTTCTCAAGTGCACAACTATAGCATAAAGAACATGACAATACCAAGTAATAGCATATCAACGGTGCATTACAATCCTCATGACATTTTATAACGATGACATGCAAATAAAATAGAGTAGTGACATGGCATTATCAATAACAGCGTTCTAATTAGCATGGCAAATGATATCGTGAAAACACAAGCGTGCATGACAGGCATAATGGAATAACTGTAGACGAAAACAATATGAAACAACTGCAACTACACACACACAAGGTGGAAGCAAAGTCAACATGCAAGTCGGGGCTCATGATAAGAGGTTGGCTTGCCTGGGGGTCGATAAATACTCCGGGAAGAAGTGCGAAACGATCGCGGAAAGATTTGCCAGAAACAGTTCTCTCTCGAAGGGGGCTATTTACGGGCAAGGGAAAAATGGTCATTTTCAGAATGTTGAAACATCAAGAAAATGATCCCATCGAAAAGGGCTCGACGAACAGAGGAATTGAGCGTTGGAATCACCTCAATCGGAGTTGTGGTTACAAAGATACGGCCGTTTGAATGACAGGGACTAATCTGTAAAATAAATATTCACACACAGGCCCTTGTCGGCTAAAACAGAAAGCGCACTAGGAAATACATTTTCTGAGAAGGGAAAGTGCATTACTGACCGCAGGTGACAGAAAGTACGTTTTCAGAAAACGAAAACGCATTTCTTCGAAGTCACGACGGCACGCTTCGAGAAACGAAGCGCATTCGCTGGGGCATCTCCACTTACGCCACCAGCGAGCCGCCGGCCAGCTGCATAGGCCGACAGGCAGGGCCCAGAAGCAGGGTCAACACTGGGCGGAGCCCGCCTGGCCTTCTTCTTCCTCCCGCTCGGGGGCGCGACGAGCCGAGGCAGGGGATCGCCCCGACAAGGAGCGCCGGCGACTCTGGCCACCGCTCGCGGCGTGCGACCTACCCACGAGCTCAGGAGGACGAGGCGCATCTCGTGGTGGGCTCTGTTGCCGGCGAGGAGCGCGGGAGAAGAAGTAGCAGGGCACGTAGCAGAGAGGGGCTTCGGGCTTGGGTGGACACGGGGTTCGGGTGAGGGAGAGGGAAGGCCGAGGCTATGGGGAGGCTCAATGGAGCATGGGGGATGTGGTGGTGGTGAGAGAACAGAGAGGGGAAAACAGCATCGCCGAAATCGGGAGAGACCCGAGGCGGCGACCACGGTGGTGATGGGGTCAGAGAGAGGCTCTGAGCTCGGGAAGAGGCTCGGGGAGGGGGTTGTGGACTGCGAGGATGCTCGGGGCGTGCTTAAATAGCCACGGGAAGGCTCGAGGAGGTGGTGCCGGCGAGGGGCGCGGTGTTAGCAGGCGCCGCCAAAGCTCATGGGAAGCGGTGGGAAGGCGACGAGGACGGAGCAGACATGGCGCAGAGGCTCACGGAGATGAGCAAGGCTCGAGGACAAGAGGAGGAAGCGGACACCGGAGAGGAAGAGGACGAGCTCACGGGCACGCACTGCTCGAGCATTGGCACGGCTTGCCGGAGAAGAAAACGAAGGGGGCCAAAGGTCCAGGCGAAGACGACGTCGAGGGGGAGCTGTTGGGCATTAATGGCGAGGCCAGAGACGGTCCTGAGTAAATAAGCCGACGAGAACAAAGGGCTAGACCACTGTTTTGGCTGGCTGCCCACGTAGTCACCACGGACATGGCGCACTCTGGAGTTTTTACTGATGCCAGCTCATGTCTACAGCGTAGTCCTTCCAGAGTGGAGTATTACCATGGTAAAGAAACGGGCAGAGACAAATTGAGCTGAGTAAACCAAGCTACACAAGTTTGCTGTTGCAAACTTGGCAACATCCTAAAGATAAAACCAGAGAGGTTAAATGGTAAAATGGTTGTCTCGGAGGCTTAGGGTAGAAAGGACTACGGTCCTGGGTGTTTTGAGGTAATTTGGACAACTATTTACCACAGTTGTTGTACAACTACCACATCTGACCCAGAAACTGAATGAGGAAGAAGCACTCACTAGGAGTGATGAATTGAGCTAAAACTTGGCAAATCTTGATGATTTGGACATACAATGATGCTGTAAAACTTTCATCCCAAATGGACTTACCAAAATGGTCCTTCCTTCATAGCTATCATTTCTGTCCAAAAACTTAAGAAAAATCCTCAGGGCAATTGGCTAGATTAAATGAGCCCAAATCTTGTGGAGATAGGTTTTATGGATATGAGAAGACCTGGGAATATTTTCAGCCATAATGGAGCAAGATAAAATACACTTGCTTCACAAACTAAAAAATTGCGCAGAAACCAAGATTTGCTCCTGTGCTCACATAGTTCAATGAAATGAACTGAATTTCGGTGGAGGCTAATGACTTGAGATACTTGAGAGGATGGAAAAGTTTCATCCCATTTGGCAACTCTATGAAGGTATTTCCTTCACAAAGTTGTATTCTGGTCAGAAACTTTGAACAATTGCACAGGGAGCTAGGATGAATGGATTGAGCCCATATTTGGCATCCATGGGTTATTTATCCATGTTAAACATCCTGCCAGATTGCAACTCAATTGGAATTAAGAATAAAGCACTTCATTTGCAAAATTTCAGACAAGGCGGAAACTTGCATTGGATCATGTGCCAAATTTTTGAACTGAGGAACATGAGAGGAGGATGGAACTAGTGATTATATAGCAAGGACAAGCTCCACAATTTATGTGGGAATTTTCCCTGCTATAAAAATAGTAGTTCCTTTGGATAATGGCAGAAATGCAATATTGGCAATAAATAGGAAAAGGCTATTTTCCTTATTTAACTATGGCCAATATACTTGCCAGAGCTTGGATTAGGCATAAGTATCAACTCCACCAGTTCTCATGAATTTAGGAGATGGCTAGCTATGCCTTTGGATTTTATTCCTCAGAAAGGCAAGAAAAGGAATAAATCATAATTCAAAAATGTTGCATTGGACTTAGCAATATTTTTGCATATCCAAGGTTCAGAAAGATGGGAGGATCTCTGGGAACAATTGGGAGGATCAACAGAGCAATTAAAATGATGGCTCCTTTGTTAGCACAAAGGACCTATCCAAATTCCAAAAATTTGGAATTAGGGTTTGAGAGGATTTGAGCTAATGCAAATGAGGTCTTGCCCACTGAAAAAGACATGAGCAAGATTTTGAAAGGTTGAAAATGACAAGAATCATCAGAGTCATCCAACAAACTCAGGAGATGGATTTTGAAAATGAGTGCCAGGAAGGAATAACAGCACAAAAATTGATAACCCAATTTTGGGTCTGTTACAACTCTCCCCCCTTTAAAGAAGAATCTCGTCCTCGAGATTCCTAGGGTTACAGCACAATAGAAACGATCACCATTCCGGGTAACAACCTCAGGATTAATTTTTAACCCTTTGGTTAAATTCAAACGAGTTGGGGGCACCGATAATTGGTACACCTGGAGAGGGATATGGCAAACCTGGATATATCCACCACTAGGGGCACTCGAGATCAAACTCCCAAAAAATGCTAGATGCACCCAATGAATAGTGGTTTCACCTGAAGACACGTGGGTCCAGGGCCCACTGGCAGTCTCCTTCTTCTACCTCTGGCTCGCTGCTTATCCTATGCCGCTGCTCCGCGTGTGGCTTGGCGCAACACGCATCTAGCCCCTACGGCGATGAGGACCCTAGAGCCATAGTGGGCGGCGTGCACGGCGCTGGTGCAGAGAGCACTCACGTCGCAGGCCAGCACCTTGTCGGCACTGCTCGCGGATTCGCCTCCTGGACGCCGGTGATTGAGCGACGAGCGGTTCTCGTGGACCTCGCTCACCGTACACCGGGGTTGGGCTATAAAAACGACAGCGCGGCTCTCCTCCAACGCACAAACACAACGCCGCTCTACTACCTCTTTGGTTTGGGCGAGATCGAGCCGAGCTACTTCGGCGAGGAGGTGTTCTTAGTGGCGTTGGGGTTGTTCCTCGCAGCGCTGCTGGGCACACTGATCGGCTCGTCACTTCTCCTACTGTTTCTCATCAGGAATGATCGAGCTCGGAACAACGCACGGTTGGGTGCGGTGGCTCGAGACGCGGGAGAAGATGGCGCACTGGGTGGTCCTCCACCACGCTTGATTCTTCGTCGCTTTGCACCGGCAGAGTAATCGCGTGCTGCGGTGGAGCGGTGGTGGCGATCTACCTGCGCCACACAAGGCAGTGACGGTGGTGGTGGGGGTCCAGATGGAGGTGAGGTGGCTGCGCCAGCTAAAGAATCACACGGGGTACGGAAAAATTTCGCGGATAGCTCCACGAAATGTAGGTGTCGAGGTAGAATCAAGTTGAAACTTGTATCGGGGTAGATGTGATGGATCGAATAAAGTTGGCAGTGTTCCTCCGGAAATGAAATTGGGAAAAAGAATTAGAGACGAGGAATTTCTAGGCGGAAATGCCTCTGCGAGGTTCTTGATTTGAAAATCTGGCACACGGTGTATGCATAGATAAATAGGGGTATGTGACTTTGCATTTCCGTGAGTACTGCCCGAATGTACTCGTGGGTGAACTGGGTATGCGTGCTGTATGCAGTAAAATCTAAACTAGCAAACAGACAGAGGCAATAAACATGCAATGAAAAACATACCAGACAAATCATACTAGAGTGTGTGAATGCTAGTGGGTATATGTACTCCTGGTATACATATACCTACACCAGCGCGCATTTTATTATAGACTCGAGACAAGTCAGGGTTATTTTAGTTTATGTGATCTACTAATCAAAATCTTGTTAGCAACACAGTGTCAACCATGTCAAACATTTCTGCTTGACAAAGAGACAAGCAAAAACAACACAAAAACAAAAGCACAAAAACATACATAGAACACAGCATACGGATCACAACGGTACAAGCATACAACAAAGCACGAACGCGCTACGCTCTAAATGAAACAACTCATTCCGGGATACATAATTCTATCCTCATATCAAGGATGAACCGACAGACTGATCATCTTACTGCATGACTGAGGTCACTCAGAGGACTTGCCTTGCTGGGGCTCTCCGGGAGGACGAAGACTGAGCCAATCTCCATCTTCATCGTCCGACAACACTATGGGTTGGGGTTCGGCTGCTGGGGGTGTGGCTGAAATTGATCCAAGCAAATGCTGCTGGTGGATCCGTAAAAGAGCCCTGTCGAGGGTGATGATGTTGGGTATAGGCCACAACACAGGCTGAGAGGATAGCACAGGTTCGGATGGCATTGGGCAAATGACTTGAGATGCGAATTTATGAGCCTCACGGTAAGCTTCCTTGACAACTCGCACCGCATCGTTGTCGAGTTCTAAACTCGGCAAGCATCTCGAAATCATCATCCCACAGGCGGTGATATACTGCACCAAAGTGACGATTATGAGGTCATCTCCTTGGATAGTGGGAGAAGGCTGCATTCCTACTTCTATCACAATGGAGTAAAAGCAGAAATCCCACCTCGCTGCCATATGCGGGTACCTGGTTCGGAGGTGAAGCATAGACTCCACAGCAACGGCCTGAATGGCTAAATCAGAGGTAGGCATAGCTCTCCCCTGAAAAACCAACGGCTGGCCATCTACTACTGGACCTAGGCTGATGTGCACTCTTGCATCAAAGCGATGAAGGTGAGGGACGGGTGCCGATTGGAACACAGGTAATCGGGACTAGCCTTACAGCCAAAGGCTTTGGTGAGCATCTCAGTAAGAAGGGGTGGAAAGCCAGTGTGGTTGACGGCACCGGTGCGGGTGTAAAACTTGGGAGCTTTGAAGGTGCTAGTCATGGCTGGAGTGCTACTAGCTAGGCTTCTCTGCAGGGACATGGCTGACTGAGGGTAAGCGATACGGCTAGCAGAAAGGGGGCTTTTATAGGCAGCTATGCAAGACATGCCCGCATGGTGTGGCCCCTTTCCCTTAATGGCGAAGAGTGAGCGGTGCGGCCGACCAGAAAGGATATGGTTGCTATTCGTTCCACGGATAAGTAGGCGGGGAAAGCGGGGTGAGGACGTGTCGGTCCCGACTGCGCCACCTGTTGATTAACAGTGGCCATGCCGGATGCCAGGGATGGGTTAAATCCCTTAGGGTCATTACTGGTTAATGTTAGCGGTGATCTAATACTAGGATAACCTATGCCAGCCTTGCTGCTCTGATACCATGTCCTGTGGCACCCCGATCCGCATGGAGCAGGGGGCCTTCGCACGTCAGCCCAGGATAACACCTGACGCATGACAGGTCCATAATACAGCATTCCAGGTACAATAATATTCATCAAATACATGTGCATAAGCTTACATCATTGATGAATACAATCATCTGACATAGCCCTACGGCTATTTAAATGGCAGCGGAAGTCTTGGTTTGGCAGCATAACAACTCTGGCTGGGCTCCACAACTCACATGACTGGCAAGGTTACGGCCTAGCACAACGGATCAAGCGAACAACTCGGGTATGACCTACAAAACTGGCATGACACGCCAAGTCAGTACATTGAATGTACTTGCAAGGCAACCAAATACATAGCATCCCAACAAGCAGAAGACAAAGCGAGGACCGAGCGCATGCAACAGCATATCTCATATCAATTACTAAACATGGCATGATAAAGATCAACTAAGCATGAACAATATCATAGCATCTACTAACATGGAAATGACATCGCATATTAAAACATGCTTATAACATGGTAATAGCAAAACATAGCATATCATCTCAATCAAGGCATAATTTAACATATAAATCAAACATGGCATCATGAAACTATGCTGAAATAAACTACCGATTATGTCCAATGCAGACATAGCATGTTAACTTTATGCAATCGTCTTCTGTTCTACCTTGGTTTTTAATTGCAACATATTACTCATGCAATGCAACCAAACTTATGCTCCGAGTCTCTCGGACTCTCTTACCAATGGGTTGCCTCGCAACCGAACGGTGATCTTTCGGCGATCACAACCACGACCAACACTTGGTCTCCAACATTTATCGAGACCTCGTCTCGTGATCATACCAAAACATCGCCGTGACTTCTCACGACTATCTCATAGTCCAAGTCACCATATTCTCGTTATCACATATTTATTTACCAACTTAATTATTTCAGGTTTATCCTCCATTTCGACCAAGACCTGATAGTGGGACCTACTACGAACTATGTTGCTATCGATAGACTTTATATACACTCTGCAGAGGTAGCACACTGTACCCACACCACGGAACCCATGACCTCGTCATCCCATTCTGGTGGACCAAAGGCATTTCGACGAAACCGACCTACTGCCATGACACTCTCCCGGCCACTCCGACCCACTCCCAACTGGGCTAGTCCTGGGTGGCCCCATGTCTACCAAAGACACAATGGCCACCGTCATGGCCAAAACGTCCCTCACGGAGACCGGTACCAAAAATTTTAACAACGGGCACACAAGGTTATGTCCGCCTACCTGATCAGGGTAAGCATGCCCATAACCTTCCCTAGTTGGAGGCACCGGCGAGAGGCACGACAATAGATCGCATCAAGGCCTTCCCAAAAAGGCAAATGTGGCTGCACTGAAAAGTTCGATTTGGTGGCACTATGACTCGATCCCATCGATGACGGAGGAGGTTTGTTATTATTAAGTCATTTTAATTCCTTCTCCATCATCATGAACATGAATGCAACAATGAGCATGCAGCATACAAATGCATGAACAAAATATTGAACTTCTCAAGTGCACAATTATAGCATAAAGAACATGACAATACCAAGTAATAGCATATCAACGGTGCATTACAATCCTCATGACATTTTATAACGATTGACATGCCAATAAAATAGAGTAGTGACATGGCATTATCAATAACAACATTCTAATTAGCATGGCAAACAATATCATGAAAACACAAGCGTGCATGACAGGCATAATGGAATAAATGCAGACGAAAATGATATGAAACAACTGCAACTACACACACACAAGGTGCAAGCAAAGTCAACATGCAAGTTTGGGGCTCATGATAAGAGGTTGGCTCGCCTGGGGGTCGATAAATACTCCGGGAAGAAGTGCGAAACGATCGCGGAAAGATTTGCCGGAAACAGTTCTCTCTCGGAGGGGGCTATTTACTGGCAAGGGCAAAATGGTCATTTTCAGAATGTTCAAACATTAAGCAAATGGTCCCATCGAAAAGGGCTCGACAAACAGAGGAATTGAGCGTTGGAATCACCTCAATCAGAGTTGTGGTTGCAAAGATACGGCCGTTTGAATGACAGGGACTAATCTGTAAAATAAATATTCACAGGCAGGCCCTTGTCGGTTAAAACAGAAAGCGCACTAAGGAAAATACGTTTTCATAGAAGGGAAAGCGACATGCGACGCGCAGCGACAAAAAGTACGTTTTAAAAAACAAAACGCATTTCTCTCAAGCCGCTGATGAAGCACGCCGAGAAACGAAAGCGCATTCAAGACGGGCGTCTCCACTTACGCCACTCGGTGAGCCGGGTCCCGGCCAACAGGTAGAGGCCGACAAGCGGGGCCCAGAAACAGGGTCAACGCTGGGCGGGGCCCGCCTGGCCTTCTTCTTCCTCCCGCTCGGGGGCGCGACAAGCCGAGGCAGGGGATCGCCCCGACGAGGAGCACCGGTGACTCCGGCCACCGCTCGCGGCGTGGGACCTTCCCACAAGCTCAGGAGGACGAGGTGCATCTCATGGTGGGCTCTGTTGCCGGCGAGGAGCACGGGAGAAGAAGCAGCAGGGCACGCAGCGGAGAGGGGCTTCGGGCTTGGGTGGACACGGGCTTCGGGTGAGGGAGAGGGAAGGCCGAGGTTATGGGGAGGCTCACTGGAGCATGGGGGATGCGGTGGTGGTCAGAGAACGGAGAGGGAAACACGACATCGCCGGAATCGGGAGAGACCCGAGGCAGCGACCACGGTAGTGATGGGGTCAGAGAGAGGCTCTGAGCTCGGGGAGAGGCTCGGGGAGGGGGTTGTGGACTGCGAGGATGCTCGGGGCGTGCTTAAATAGCTGCGGGAAGGCTCGAAGAGGTGGCATGCGGCAGGCGACGTGTCCGTGCGCCGGCGAGGGGCGCGGTGTCGGCAGGCGCGGCCAAAGCTCATGGGAAGCGGTGGGAAGGCCACGAGGAGGGAGCAGACGCGGCGCAGAGGCTCACGGAGACGAGCAAGGCTCGAGGGCAAGAGGAGGAAGCGGACACCGGTGTGGAAGAAGACGAGCTCACGGGCACACACTTCTTGAGCGTTGACATGGCTCGCCGGAGAAGAAAATGAAGGGGGCCAGAGGTCCAGGGGGAAGACGACGTCGAGGGGGAGCTGTTGGGAATTAATGGCGAGGCCAGAGACGGTCGGAGCAGCGCTGCCGACGAGAACAGTGGCTAGACCACCGTTTTGGCTGGCTGCCCTCGTAGTCACCACTAACATGGCGCGCTCTCGAGTTTTTACTGATGCCAACTCATGTCTACCGCGTAGTCCTTGCAGAGTGGAGTATTACCATGGTAAATAAACGGGCAGAGACAAATTGAGCTGAGTAAACCAAGCTGCACAAGTTTGATGTTGCAAACTTGGCAACATCCTAGAGATAAAACCAGAGAGGTTAAATGGTAAAATGGTTGTCGGGGAGGCTTAGGGTAGAAATGACTACGGTCCTGGGAGTTTTGAGATAATTTGGACAACTATTTACCATAGTTGATGTACAACTACCAAATCTGACCCAGAAACTGAATGAGGAAGAAGCACTCACTAGGAGTGATGGATTGAGCTAAAACTTGGCAAATCTTGATGATTTAGACATAAAATGATGCTGTAAAAATTTCATACCAATTGGACTTACCAAAATGGTACTTCCTTCACAGCTATCATTTCTGTCCAAAAACTTCAGAAAAATCCTCAGGGCAATTGTCTAGATGAAATGAGCGCAAATCTTGTGCAGATAGGTTATATGGATATGAGAAGACCTGGGAATATTTTCAGCCATAATGGAGCAAGATAAACTACACTTGCTTCACAATTTGAAAAATTGGACAGAAACCAAGATTTGCTCCTGTGCTCACATAGTTCAATGAAATAACTGAATTTTGGTGGAGGATAATGATTTGATATACTTGAGAGGATGTAAAAGTTTCATCCCATTTGGAAACTCTATGAAGGTACTTTCTTCAGAAAGTTGTATTCTGGTCAGAAACTTTGAAAAATTGCACAGGGAGCTAGGATGAATGGATTGAGCTCATATTTGGCATCCATGGGTTATTTATCCATGTTAAACATCCTGCCAAATTTAAGCTTAATTGGAATTAAGAACAAAGCACTTCCTTTGCAAAATTTTAGAGAAGGCAGAAACTTGCATTGGATCATGTGCCAAAGTTTTCAACTGAGGAACATGAGAGGAGGATGGAACTAGTGATTATATAGCAATGACAAGCTCCACAATTTTATGTGGGAATTTTCTCTACTATAAAATAGTAGTTCCTTTGGAAAATGGCGGAAATGCAATATTGGCATTAAATAGGAAAAGGCAATTTTCCTTATTTAACTATGGCCAATATACTTTCCAGAGCTTGGATTAGGCATAAGTATCAACTCCACCAGTTCTCATGAATTTAGGAGATGGCTAGCTATGCCTTTGGATTTTATTCCTCAGAAAGGCAAGAAAAGGAATAAATCATTATTCAAAAATGTTGCATTGGACTTAGCAATATTTTTGCATATCCAAGGTTGAGAAAGATGGGAGGATCTCCGGGAACAATTGGGAGGATCAATGAGCAATTAAAATGATGGCTCCTTTGTTAGCAATAAAGGACCTATCCAAATTCAAAAAATTTGGACTTAGGGGTTGAGAGGATTTGAGCTGATGCAAATGAGGTCTTGCCCACTGAAAAAGACATGAGCAAGATTTTGAAAGGTTGAAAATGACAAGAATCATCAGAGTCATCCAACAAACTCAGGAGAAAGATTTTGAAAATGAGTGCCTAACAGCACAAAATTTGATAACCCAATTTTGGGGGTGTTACATTCGGCTGCCGGGGCTTTTCGTCATCGTCCTCGCTCTGTGATTCCCCTTCCTTATTTCCACTATTTATCTTGTAGCTTTTTTAAATACCCGGCAATCTCTGTTAGTGTGGCTGGCCAGTTTATCTGGGGTGCCGTGTATCTGGCAACGACGATCGAGTATGCGGTCCAAGCTGGATGGTCCTCCGCTGCTCCTTTTATAGGGCTTCTTTCGTTGGCCGGACTTGCAGCCACTGAATCCGGCGTGAACTGTAGTATCATTGGTGTTATCGCCATTGCTTCGGCGTTTGTTTCTGTTGTGCCGGAGCTTGCTGGTGCTGCTTCCGGCCTCGGAGGGGCCTGTTTCGTTGGTTGTGCATGTACTGCGAGCCAGCCAACTATCTTCTCCTGCGCAGAAGAGGGTCATAACTGCCGTTAAGGCTGCCATGGACCTTGGCTTTTCTTGGCCGAGGTGGCATGCTAGCCATTCGTCACGGATGCTGTGTTTGAAGGCTGCTGAGACCTCGGCATCCGGACAGTCAATGATCTGGTTCTTTTTGGTTAGGAACCTAGTCCAGAATTTTCTGGCTGATTCTCCGGGTTGTTGAACTATGTGGCTTAAGTCATCGGCGTCTGGTGGCCGGACATACGTTCCCTAGAATTTGTCCATAAAGGCTTCCTCCAAGTCCTCCCACCTGCCGATAGAATTTTCAGGCAGGCTGTTAAGCCAGTGCCGAGTTGGCCCTTTGAGCTTTAGTGGGAGGTATTTAATGGCATGGAGGTCATCTCCTCGAGCCATATGGATATGGAGAATGAAATCCTCGATCCATATTGCTGGATCGGTTGAGCCGCCGTATGATTCAATATTGACATGCTTGAAACCCTCGGGGAATTCGTGATCCAGTACTTCATCTGTGAAGCAGAGAGGGTGTGCGGCGCCTCTATATCGGGCTGCGTCGTGGCGTAGCTCTGACGAAATCTGTCTGCGGTATTCGGCCCGGGCATGATTAGATTTATCACGTCCGAATAGGTAGCCGTCGTCGTGCCTCGAGGCATGCCCTCGCGATCCATAGATCAATCTTGTATGTCCCGCTCTATCGTCCAGGATTTGCCGGAGGTCGTACGTGTGACCCCGAACTCTTCCGTCTCTATTTTTATGAGGCGGTGGGGCAGGCTGCTATTGGGCCTGAGTTGCCGCTTTATCCAGGCCGCGGGGTGGCCGGTCAGCCGCCTTGTCCTGACCACGTGGTGGTTGTTCCGCATTACGCAAGGGAGATGTATGCTCTGGTGCTTCCTCATCGAATTGAGGTAGCAGTCTGAATTTCGGGTGGCTTTTTCTTGGGCGCCTGAGGCCGTATTCTTCGGCTGTCAGGACATCGGTCCACCTGTCGATGAGTAGATCTTGTTCGGCTTGGAGTTGTTGTTGTTTCATTTTCAGGCTTCTTGCTGTGGCTATGAGCTAAAGCTTAAAGCGCTCCTGCTCCAGAGGATCCTCAGGCACGATGAAGTCTTTGTTGCCAAGGCTTGTCTCCCCCTCCGAAGGTGGACGGTAGTTGTCGTCCTCCGAGTCATCTTCTATGGCCTGTTCGTCAGGGTTGTCTTGCCTGTTGTCATGTTCCTCCTGTTCGGATGTAGCTCCGGTAGGGTCTTCATTGTTTTCGGCGTCGCCTAGAGTACTATTTCTCTCCAGTAACAGTGTTGCCGTCCTTTGAGCGACGAGGCTTAGAACGGCGCTTGGGGCATCGGCACTTGGACCGTGTCTCAGAGGTTTTATTCGCATCTGGCTCTTCGTTGTCGTTGCCAGATCCTTTGGGTGTATCAACCATGTACATGTCATACGAAGAGGTAACCGTCCAACGTCCGGTGAACGGTGGGTCATGGCTTTGCTCCATATCGGCATCGTCGTCCATACCGTCGATGTCTTCGGAGCCATAGTCAACCACGTCGGTTATGGCATCGATAGTGGCTATGAAGTGGGTGGCATGTGGGAAGACAAATTCCTTGTCATCCGTCTCTAGCTCGACCCGAACATAGTACGGCTGTGAGTCCTCCTCCAAGGATAAGTTCTTTAAAGAATTTAGTATGTCACCAAAAGGCGGGTGCTGGAAGAAGTCTGCGGCGCCAAATTAGAAAATCGATAACCGATCCAGCTTGGTGTCCGCGGGTGCGTCTGATCTGGAACGTGTAGCCGAAAACAAGTTCGGAGTTCCATTGACACAAATATTGCAGGACGCCGAGTCCGTGTGCGGCACCAACGCCGTGGACTTTGTGGCCTCGAAGGGCATGATCTGCTTCGGTTCTGAGGCCGTTGCAGCAACATGATCCATCTCTTGGGTGTGATCTGATGACAGATTTAAGTCGTGTTCATCGCAGAGAGGGGGAGTAACTGCCGTAGTCTTGAATCCATCGGAGATCAAGTCTCCACGAGTATCCGTGACGCAGTTCAAGCTTCCAGATCTGACCTGATGGCCGGGGGCGTGACTATCGACCTGCTCCAGATGGCCAAGCAAGTTGGCCCGCAGTAGGAAGTCACCGGACACAAAGGTTTGTCCGGGGAGGAAGGTTTCTCCCTGAACATTGCCATTGCTGAGCAATGAAGGGGCCATTGAGTCCTTTGCCGATGGCACAGTGGAACTCTCAATGAAAGCACCAATGTCAGTGTCAAAACCGGCGGATCTCGGGTAGGGGGTCCCGAGCTGTGCGTCTAGGATTGGTAACAGGAGACGGGGGACACGATGTTTACCCAGGTTCAGGCCCTCTCAATGGAGGTAATACCCTACTTCCTGCTTGATTGATCTTGATGAATATGAGTATTACAAGAGTTGATCTACCACGAGATCGTAATGGCTAAACCCTAGAAGCCTAGCCTATGTGTATATGGTAATGAATGTATCCTATCCGAACTATGCTCTCCGGTTTATATAGACACCGGAGAGATCTAGGGTTACATGGAGTCGGTTACATAAGAAGGAATCTTCATAGTTGGCCGCCTAGCTTGCCTTCCACGCCAAGGAGAGCCCAATCCAGACACGAGTATGGTCTTCGGTCTTCATGTCTTCACAGCCCATCAGTCCAGCCCATGGATAATAGACCGGACGCCCGAGGACCCCTTAGTCCAGGACTCCCTCACCCAGGCCCTAGGAGAAGGTGCCTCAGGAGCCTCAAGCGATGCCGGCTCCTCAGCGGCTGCGTCGCCTGCATTCGACAACAATTGCCCTCCTGCGCCCACTTCGGGAGCGAGTGCTGCACTGGCGGCAAGCAAGGGAACCACGAAGACAGGGCTTTCGCGAGGCCCTTCAAGGCTAGCCGGCCGTAGCCCCCACTCGTCGAAGGGGGCATCTGCTTCGTGAACTCCACCTTGTTTGAACAGCAGTATAGAAGACAACCTTCTTCCGGCAGGCTGGCTAGCGTTGGGTCACCAGTCAGGAGCTCGAGCACCGTGCGCCGCCCCTCAGGGGAGAGAGCCGGCACCTGAAGCCTCATGCGGTCCCCGTAGCCGGAGAAGGTCCACATCGGCCGAGAGTGATGCTGAAGCGGAGCAATACAGCAATGGATGAACTCCTTCACCACCATAGGCGCCGTCACCCCGAGGCCCTTCAGCCTGGCCAGCCGAAGCCAGACATGAGCGAGCCGCTGGTCGGCGTGCTCCCAGCCGGACCTTGGGGCGGCCGGAATCCACGGTAGCAGCAACAAGGGGTTGTGCACGCCAACATCCACATACACCCATCGCTCCCGAAAACCTCTGACGACCGGCGAGAGCTCAAAGTCGATCCCTGAGCCGGCCGTCGCGGCCACATCCTCGAAAGATATACACCCCGAGCGCTAGCGAGCGTCTGTCAGGTGCAGGGAGAAGAAATGGCGGAGCAAGGCCACAGAACGGGCGATGCCCACCATGGCCTCGTAGATGAAGGCGAAGAAAGCAAAGAGGATGATGGATTGGGGATCAAGGTGCAGCGTGTTGATCTGGTAATGCGAAAGCACCGCATTGAAGAAGTCGGAGAAGGGAGGGATCAGACCGGCCCAGAGGGCGTGAAGATGGAGGGGGGCCTTGGTAGCCATCATGTCGATTTTGGCACGGGAAGCAGGCCAGGCCACCATCGCCCCCCACTCATTGGAGTCGGCGGTGAGCGCTGGGCGCACCTTGCCCATCGCCTCCTGGTTGACCACTACCGACCGCTCGACAGTGGGTTCGAAGATCGGTGGCGTAGGAGCCCAGGTGCGGGACTCCTTATTCCCCTTCTTATTCCGACTTGGTGCCAGGGCAGCGGGGAGAGCTAATGTCAGATCAGACCGGGGGAAAGGATCCGCTGCTTGCCGGAAGACGAGGGAGCTTCGGTGCAGTCGTCTATGATGGGGGTGGTGCCAGGAAGGCAACGGTGGCTGCTTAGCTAGGCGGAAATCGAGGCTGCATGGGGAAGTGGAGATTCCCACGTCCTGTCAATCGCCATGCGTCAATCAAGGCCACAGGCTATTGGGGCCCGCGGCGCTCCGCACTTGACCCTTGGCTTCACCTCGAAGCCAAGTCCGAGCGCGCCTTGGGCCCGGTGGCTACTGTCGGCGTCCTGGGAACAGGGGTCCCCAGACTTGCCTGCCTGCGGCCCACGGCGTGGCTCCACTAACGGCCTGGTACGACCCATCTTCATCAGCAAACACTCAAGACCCTCGCGAGGGGCCAATCCTTGCGAGGCGGACGACACAAGACCTCCTAAGGGGCAGCCTCACTAGGCTCGCTCGCGAGGAGCAGAGGGATCAAGGCGAGGGGCACCTTGCGAGGTTTCTGTCACGTGATCCATGACGACCAAGGCCAGGCGGGCGCCAGGCAGGCGCCAACGGGCATAGAGTACCGGTTGCCTCTTTGGTGCTAAAGTGGCAGGTGCAGGCAAGGAGTCCCGAGGCATCAGGCAAAGGTTTCCATATAGGTGCAACAAGACCAATACCAACAGGACGGCAGGACGGAGGTCATCATGGAGCCCACGACGGCATCACCACCAGAGCCTTTGGTAGGCGAAGACCACCTTTTGTCAGGATAGCTTGTACAAGTTGTCCCCCTTCAAATTTTCCGTTGTGGGATCCCTTCCCACCTAAACATTTAGGAAGAGGACCAGGGCCTCTATAAATAGGACTAGCCACCACCATAGGAAGGGGACGGATCTAGAGGACAATTCAGATCATCCCCAACCACACAAGCTTAGTGAGCTCGAGAGCGCCTCTCCTCAGGAGGTTGTTCTTCCCTTGTACTTGTTCATCCTCAGCCTACAAGGCAATCCACCACACCACACTGGAGTAGGGTATTACACCACATCGGTGGCCGGAACCAGTATAAACTCTTGTGTCCCTTGTTCCTTGGGTTCGGCGGGCTAGGCCTTGAGATCGTTGCGAGAGTGGGCTAGGGGGAGAGAGATCTTCGTGCGCACCCCAGTGTTCGAGCCTCAAGGGTTTTGCCGGAACCCGTAATCTGACAGTTCCCGACCCTCCGTTATTTATAAGTGAGTAACTACTACTAGACGCGTCAAATTATCACATGGGCTGCATCATGTTACAGAAATGAGCTCCACCGTGTCACGTGTGTGGTTGGGGAAGACGCAAAAGATGCAAAGAGTGCTACTAGGTGTCGGTGTCAAAACCGGCGGATCTCGTAGTAGGGGTCCTAAGCTAGGTGTCTTGGAGC
Source organism: Aegilops bicornis (assembly GCA_021605145.1). Classification (NCBI taxonomy): domain Eukaryota; kingdom Viridiplantae; phylum Streptophyta; class Magnoliopsida; order Poales; family Poaceae; genus Aegilops; species Aegilops bicornis. The sequence continues at coordinate 287,063,266 of CM038674.1, read as the reverse complement.
TATGGTAACATGGACACAGGATTTTACCCAGCTTCGCGCTCTCTCGAAGAGATAATACCCTACATGCTGCTTTTGATTGTATTCATATGGGGTGTAATACAGAGTACATGTATCTACCACAAGATTGTAGTAATGAATATGAGATTGTCTATTGAGTAGCCTGGCCTCGGTTTATATAACACACCGGAGGCCTAGGGTTTAGGAGAGTCCTTGTCTTGGGTGCCAAGTCTTGTGGAGTCTTCCTTGTATGCGACAGGGGCTGTCTGAACTGGCCCATGAATGAGCCGCCATGGGGGTCCTAGGCCCGATCCAGTTGGTCGGGGGACGATGTGGTGGGTACCCCCTAGTCCAGGACACCGTCAGTAGCCCCCTGAACCGGTCTTCAAGTTGGGGACGCTCCTCGATTTTTCCGAACTATTCTTCATCTTCGGTCGTCGGTCTTGAAAACCGGTTCGACAAATATTTCTATCTTCGATCTTGAGGATTGCCAAAGTGAATCCGGAGAGTTTACACGTCGGGTATCCGAGGAGCCCCTCTAAGTTCTCGGCCTTTATCAATGCCTTGTTATTTTTTACACCACACCTCGGGTTTGAAGTTGTTCCCATGCGATGGTGTCCTCTTGCATCCGAGCTCCAACGCCAGACTACATTCGAGGTATCTTTTGCAGCCGAGCACCAACACCGGACCACTTCCGAGCTCCAACACCGGAATGTATTCGAAGAGTCTTGTTACAGCCAAGCTCCAATGCCGGACTGCATCTGAGATCCAATGCCAGACTATGTCCAAGCTCCAATGCCGGACTGTATCCGAGCTCTAACGCCGGACTATGTCCAAGCTCCAACACCGGACTGTATCCGAGGTGTCATAGATCACCTTGGTTCAAAAAAGTTGAAGGAGTTTAGCCGAGCTTAATGCCGGAAATGCCCTCTATGGAGCCAGCCACTTGCATCCGAGCTATATCCTGAAATTCTTTCGAGGTGGTTCAGCGCCTCGATCATGGGCTGATTGTTTGCGGATTTTATTTTCCGATGCATGTAAATTTATTTGTTGTCAACATCTATAACCAGTAGCCCTCAAGGTGTGTGTCGGTCTAAAACCCGAGATACACCTGAAGGAAAACAAGAAACTGCTGATCCTAGTAGCCCCTGAGACTCAGGTCGATTCGCAAAATCGTCCTGAGGATCAACTCCGAGCTCGGTAGCATACGTAGGAATAGAAACGCAGTGTAATATATTAGAGGTAATAGTGATCGGCAGACGAGCCCTTGAGAGGGGGTTTTGAGAAGTCACCGTAATATACTAGCTTGATGCCGGATAGGTCCATATGGTACCCATTGTTGTCCGAAGACGCATTTGCGCATAGTTACATCAAGCGAACATCGAAAGCACTTTGAATTTTCTGCATTGAATAGGCAATGCAGTAGCCCCGAGACACTGGTCGGGTGGCAACATCAGATCAGGGGATCGATGTACCCCTTTAATATTTGTAACTGATAAGCATGAAGCCCAGTAGCCCCCGAGCCTTAATGTGGGCACGCGTGACCGAATTAAGGATCGATATCCAAAGTAAAATCACAAATTATGTGTAATGATTTTGTATATCCAAGTAATCTACATCATTAATACTCGAATCCGCATTGTACAAAACTTTGTTGACCGACCATCGGCTTCAACCTCCTCGGCTAGTAGCCGGGGAGTGTTTGTCCCACTTAATAAAGCCTTTACAAGGGCAAAGATTTACGACAAACAAGGCAATCCGTCCATACGATTTTATAAACAAAGGTACCCGGAGAGATATGTTATATTACTTTTTAACGTAAGAAACATCTTCCAAAGAAAATAGCCCCGCTATCGGTTCCTTTCTTTGGGTTGTCATGCTAAGCATGAAACCTCAGCTCCGATCAATGTGGGAGCAAAGATTTAGCTTGGGGAAAGTTCCCGAACTATGTGGTCTTTAAAGAACCTAAATTTTCACGTCCGTCGTTGCCGACCAATTATATCCTTTAAGATCGCTAGCTTTCGGCTTCACCACCGAGGTACTAACTCGGATGACCCGGTAGTAACAATCACAAACGTGCTCCCTTTACTGCCTAGCCGAACAATCGGGAACGTAGGGGTAAGCACAGGAGCCAGGTAACCCATCTTGGCCAAAATCTTAAGTCAAATTGATGCATATTTATGGCCTTATAATGATCATTGTGGAAGGCGGCTCTTGTATATTAAATACAAACGTCGATGATATGTTTATTTTGACTCCATTGCAACCATTTATCATTTGAAAGTGGCCCGTCGTCGGCTTCCACCCCCTTGTAGATGCTACGCAGGGTGTTTTCACAATAACAAAACAACCCTTAGCCGACACCTCGGTGCCCGAAGGCGGTTGTGTTGGCAGAAACAAGGCAATCAGATATGCGGGCTTTATAACTTTCACTTAGTCATAGGAGCTTAAAGTTGGGAGGCCAGTAACTAGCCCCCGGTTAGTGTTCAGCGACAGTCGAGGTCAAGCCGTAAACACTTCAGCCAATGTTATGAACACCGTCATTTAACACGGGGTGACCTCTATCAATCTTATAGTTTAATACAGTCATCGGATTGCTGACCAGTTTACGCTTATTGTGACAGTCAGTTTTCGGCCTTCTCCACTGAGGCGCTTAACCATGCTGGCTGGAAGCACAATCACAGTGGTTCTCCCTTTGTGCACCTAGCCGAACAAAGCGGGACGTAGGAGGCAAGCACAAGAGCTGGGCAACCCAACTATTGACCAAAGACACAATTCGAAACCTATGCATATACAGCAATATCCGAGAATGTTTTTGCCGAATCTCTAAAGGTGTCCGGTGTTGCACTGCGAGACTTATGCTGGAAACACATAAAAAGTTCCATAGGCTTGGAAAACCAAAAAGTAAAAACTTGACATCTGAACTAGATCAAGTGTTCGGTGCCAATCCGAAAATTGGTCTTAGAGAAAAAAATGTGCTTCTGTCATGCTTTAACATGACACATCCTATCTCAAGACTTCAAGCGGGTCAGCCTATGGCTTCAACCTCCTATCCCGAAGGCGGAGTACTTCTCGTTAGGCCAGTTTAGCAAACTAAACTCTAGCGGCTTTGAGAGAGAAATTGGGCTCCTCGGCTATTGACCACACACTCGCGTCGAAAAAAGGAGTGATGGAAAAAGACTGCAACGACGAAGAAGAAGAGCACTTATTATAGAATGGCTCGTATGAATTTAAGAGCCCCCAAGTGACTTCGGTGAAAGAGTTTTATGTATAATGATTGTATGTACCGAAGTACTTATATCATATATGTGTTCACCCGAACTTTAAATGCATCTTAACCGACCGTCGGCTTCTCCCTCTTTGGTCAAGGGCCGAAAAGTGTTATGTACTCCACCTGTCGAGAATATCGACGGTGTTTCCGATAACCCGGCAATCAGGCCATAAGGCTCTAATAGACAAAGCGCGCTCAGGGAACTTATGCTATATTACTGAAGAAGTGTAAGAAGCATCTTCGAAGAAAATAGTACCCCCACCGATACCTTTCTTCGGTTGCTCATTGTTACTATGAGACTTGTGCAATAGATTTTTTGTACTCATGAGTTCCGTTGTGTGCTGACCATGATTGAAAACAATAAGAGCGCTAGCTTTCGGCTTCACCCATTCTGAGGTCCGAGCTCGGATGACCCGGTCATGACAATCGTAGAGGTGCTCCCTTTACTCCCTAGCCAAACAATCAGGAACGTAGGGGTAAACACAGGAGTGAGGCAACCCAGCTTGCAGAACACTTAAGTCAACATGGTGCATATTGTGGCGTAATACACGAACATGGAACGAAGCCATACAAGTATAATCATATGCAAGAGGAAAAAACTTCATAAAGGAAGCCCCCAAGTAAATGGGGTATTTGAATTTGTGTGTCACAAACAAAGTTTTGACAAGGAAGTTTTTCACAAGCAACTCTTTGCAAGAAAAGTATAGTGCTTGGTCGAACCGAACAAAATTTAAAACTGGGAGTTTTTTAGCATGAAAGCGACTTAGCTGGTTAATGTGTTCGGCACTGATGATGCGGTCCGAGCTTGGTGCAGGACAAGGTCTCAGCCCCCAATCCCGATGTGGCCGAGCGAAGAGCTCGGCACTCCGAAGAGGTGAAGCCCCTAGTCTAGCCAAGGTGATGGAGCAGGTCGCCGGGTGACACTGGAATCTCCGGCCGAGTAGGTTGATGAAGCGAGGATGCGGGGTTGCCAACACAGGGCAGCACTCCAAGGTGACGACACAATTCGGTCGATGGAGGTGGGCGACGAGGACACCACGCCGAGGGGATAGTGCAGCCTGATCTAAGTCAATTGCCTGAACAGATAAAATAGTGCAATCTAGAGGTAATAATATTTTTTATATATAAAAAATCCTCTACTTAATGAATTTAAGTAAAGTAAATAATTCAAGAAACATGTCCTGGACGCCAAGGTCGTTCCGACAGAGTTGCCGTGGAGATGTTAACACAATGACGCGCGCTGAGGCGACGCCACAACTTGACCGATGCAGGTAGGACGACGCCATCGGCCCACAGAGTTGGTCGTGTGACACAGTCGAAGATGATTACGTGTGTCGAAGGTCCACTAGACGATGACAATGATGACAACGTGATGCAGCCGTAAAGTGGTTCCAATTTGCATAGTAGACTGAGTCGTGAATGCAGTGTTTATCGAACTTCGGATGAAGCAGGGCTGCGCCAAAACTGGCTGGACTGAAATCGACCGGACCGTCGCATCAGTCTCCCAACGGCAGACCGAATTATAACTGGCCGTAGAAAATATGCATGGAAAAACCATGCGAACCGGCGAAATATATTTTGTTTAAAAATATATACAATACATGTAATTTAGGAAAAATACAACCTGATATTCCGTAGGTAGCGCGAGGACGTTGAAATCTGAGGGGAACGACCAGTACTATGTCTGCACGAAGATCAGGCGGACCTCGTAGTCCGCACCTAAGGTAGTACGTATGCTTGATTACTCTGGATACTGACGAGCAGGACCAGTATCAATTTGTGGAGGAAAGGTCGCAGGACAGGTCGCCCCTTCTTTTTTTATTTTTTATTTTAGGCTCGATGGACCTACTCCCCAGGCACGAAACAATTAGCACGATTACTCTGGCTGTAGCAGGAAGTTAATATATAGGCCACTAGCACTAGTACTAATATATGTAGTATACGTGAAAAGTACATGTAGGGACAACTAACCAAAAGTGTAGCCTTCCTCCAAGCATATAATTAAATATGGTAAATTACAAAGTAAAGGAAGCAAGGATGGAATCTTCCCTGTATGCCACCGTGGTCAATGCCTGTCGGCCGGATACATGGCCCTGCCTAAACGGTAGTGATGCTGGGTCTCTTCGGCTGGCCGAGCACCTGGGCTCGATCGCCGCTGGCCAAATTGCCTCCTTTTTTATACGCGTTTGACCTAGGTAGCAGTGCTACCTTTCATCTCGCGTACTGGCGGACACCGCCGCCGCCGCTAAATATCTCCTTGATGATGCCCGATCTGCATGCAACGAAGTAGCACAATGCAACAACAAGAACTCTATAGAAGACATGAAACAGATCTTACTGAAAAAGTAACACTTGATCATCACATCGATCTGTGGCGATCGCCCAGCAGGCTCTCAATGAAAGCACCAATGTCGGTGTCAAAACCGGCGGATCTCGTAGTAGGGGTCCTAAGCTAGGCGTCTTGGAGCTATGGTAACATGGACACGGGATTTTACCCAGCTTCGGGCTCTCTCGAAGAGATAATGCCCTACATGCTGCTTTTGATTGTATTCATATGGGGTGTAATGCAGAGTACATGTATCTACCACGAGATTGTAGTAATGAATATGAGATTGTCTATTGAATAGCCTGGCCTCGGTTTATATAACACACCGGAGGCCTAGGGTTTAGGAGAGTCCTTGTCTTGGGCGCCAAGTCTTGTGGAGTCTTCCTTGTATGCGGCAGGGGCTGTCCGAACTGGCCCATGAATTAGCCGCCATGGGGGTCCTCGGCCCGATCCAGCTGATCGGGGGACGACATGGTGGGTACCCCCTAGTCTAGGAAACCGTCACTAGGACACTACGTGCGTGGGTGTGTGCACCTCTTCTCTTCGAGCATGGTTATTAAAAGTATAGCCCACTACTGTACTACCGTGCGGTTATTATATATGGGCAAAGAGTATATGCAGTAATAATGACTAATAAGACGTGCAATCACGAGGCCTACCTTTCTCTATGTTTGACCGAGGAAGCAGCCATCATTTCACTCCTCATTGAATATCCATCCGTTGTTACCTCCGTGAATAAATAAAATCCGCTTCTACCTTCGTAGCATGGTTAATAATATAGCCATGTCAATCACGACGTGGAAATATCATTCACTGATACAATAGGGCTGGATCTAAGGCTGATGATTTTTTTACTTTGTCTCTTTCTCTTTTTGTCTCATTTACTCATTTTACATAGGAGCACGTGTAGAGGATGGCTATTCCTTTCGATGGGACTTCTTCATGGGGTTTAAGACTAAGCAGCTCCGAATTATGCCTGCTACCCACCACTCTGAATCGTGCCATCTATGATAGGGAGTACTCCCATTGCAATAATGAGGTCCACTAGGTCTAGCACGTCCTGTAAGAAGAGACTGTCACGCAAAACATAAATCTTGTTGCCTTCTTTCTCGTGACAAAGACGCATTAATCGGGTACGCATCGCTAGTACTACTACTACTCGTTCTCCTATAAACCTTGCGCTTGGCATCTCCAAAATATTAACCTTCGCTTGGCTCTTCGCCTCTTTGGGAAGTCGAGCAATAATTGTACTGTAGTATATATCGTTCTGGCTATCTGAGACCGAATGAATTGCTGCACATCCACCACGTGGGCGAGGGTCGAGCGAGGGTCGAGGGGCGAGGGAGAGTGCGTACTATTACGTCTGTTTCAATATGGACTACATACGGAGCAAAATGAGTGAATCTACAATCTAAAATACGTCTATATACATCAGCATTTGGAGTATGTACTAGTAGTTCATATTGAAATCTACTAAAGGACATATATTTCAAACAATATGACAATCTCTCAAACCAAGGTAGGGATGAGGAGTAAACGGAGGGAGTAGTAAAATTTTCTCCTCGTCATGCGAGCCACCACGCACGTGGGCGAGGCAGCGGGCGTAAGGCATAGTAAGAAAGCTTCACCTCAACCTGTGAGCCACCGCGCCAGTGGGCGGGGGAGATGGCGTACTAAGCAAGCTTCTCCTCGTTCTGCGAGTTGACGGGACACATCAAAAATAATATGTACAGAGCATCTCCAGTGTATAGAGCCTTGCCTCCTAGGTAGGCTCCACATGGCTTGCCTCTTTTTTAACATAACGTGTCAAGTCACAATTTGTTTGTTCACCAGTGGTAGACAATCCTCCATCAAGTGGACAACGTGTACACGTGTCAAATTTCCACGTGGGTTGCCTTTTCCATAGAAATGAGCTCCACCGTGTACCCGCGCGGGTGTGGTTGGGAAAGAGACAGGAGTATGTGCGCCGTGCGTGCACCTCTTCTCGTCGTGCACGTCCCCCACCTACGTGGGTGTGTGTGAGAGATACAAACCTAGACATATGGCGTGTGTGTTCGTGAGTGTTTTTTGTTGGGGGGTGTGATTCCGTGAATGTATTTGTGGGAATATGTGTCGATGATATCTCAAACAAAAATTTGACACATGCAATGTGTGTGAAATAGAGGCCTATCTATATCATATATAGAGGGGGCGATCCACGAGAAGAGAGGGAGGGGTCATAGATATCGATAGAGTCGAAGAGAGGATCAAGTGGGTGGGTGAGAGATCGATGAAGAGAGCCATCAAAATTGTTTGTGTGCAAGTCAAACATATAGGGTGACTGACCTATCGAAACGTCAAAGGGCACATGGCAAGTTTGTGTATGGCAGGGAGACATGACTAGAGAGCTTGATGTATCGTTGTGTGTGTGGGGGGGAGGGGGAGGCAGAGACCTAACTAGAGAGGTAGAACGACTCATATATGTGTTGAGAAGGAGAGACCCTGCTATGTCTTGAGGGAGATCGGTCGACATCCATATAGAAGTGAAGGACGGGAAATAGGTTGGGATAGAGAGAGAGATAGAGAGAGGAGAAAGGAGAGAGAGAGGGAGGGGAGGGGTAGAGTGCTGGATGGGTGATGGAGTTGCTTCTCGAAGATGGTGGGAGAGGCCTACTAGACAAACTGAGGGTAGAACTGCAATATTATCAATAAGAGTGGGGATGTGTTTACGTGTGTAAAAGGCAGGCGTGATAGATGTGTCGAGACACATGCATGGATGATGAAGGAGAACCATGTGTTTGGTAAGCAAACCTAACTAGAACGGTAGATCAATTGTTGTTTGTCGGAGGAAGGGAGAGACATAATGAGGTAGATCGATCGACGCATGGGGAAAACGAGTTATAATGACCTAGCTATCTAGCTATATGTATAGCGGGATCGGTCGGTGTACATCCATTTGTTATAGGCAAATAAGGCCCAGCGAGACGGATAGACAGAGAGAATGGAGCTAGGAGGTGGTGTGAGAGGCCTAGCTACTAGCTAGATAAGGGGGGAGTGTGCGATTGTGAGATCGATGAAAAGAGGGACGAGAGTTTACACGTGTGTGGGACCGTATGAGAGACACGAGGCATGGACACAGAAAGGAGGAGATGGAAGGTGCGTGTGTATGTTGTAGGCAGACATCGCTGGAGAGGTTTATCGATCGGTGTGTGTCGGAAAGGAGTTGTGGAGACTGTGGGAGAACGACCTGAAGAAAAAAAAATAATGTGTGCGATGGATAGAATGTTGAGGGAGGGGGAGGGCGAGGAGGGAGTGTGCATGCACGAGAGAAAGTTAGTGCTAACTACAAACGTTAGAGGATTGTGTGGGTGTAAGAGACTAACAGAGATAATAATTTGATATGAAAGTGGATTCATATATTTGAATAGGAGATTATAGTGTTATAAAAATATGCATGCATGAATATAGCGGTGATACGCATGCTGTGGTTACATGTTATACCATAATGTGATAATGCATGGTGTTTGCAACTCACAGCTAAATATCGAACAATCTAAACCATACTATACATCGAACAATATCACATTTTATTTGAATTTGTGATAATGTGTGGCGTTTGCAGCTAACTAAATATCAAACAATCTAAACAATACTATATATTGAACAATCTCACATTTTATTTGAATTTGTGGTAATGTGTGGCGTTTGCAACTCACATCTAAATACTTGTAGGCATAGGGGGCGGAGCACCATACATTATGTGATAAAGACATTATACATATGAAACATGGTATAGATTATGAAGATCTAGCAAGAGCTTGAAATGTATTGTGACTTGAAATCAACATAAAGTGGATTCAAAAAATCGAGTTCGAGTTCATATAGGACACATAGTTCATATCTAACTCGACAATAATCATGTGGTGTGCTGTGAAGATAATACACAAACGATGGTTTAACTTGACATTAATGATGATTGTAGATCTTATTAAAATAGAGAAATGAATTCAAATGGTTTGAATTCACAACAATCATGATTGTAGATCTTATTCAAATAGAGAAAAGAATTCAAATTTAGTTCATATTGAAGCGGTAGTATATACGTTTGGAATGCACTAAAACGTTCATTTGAGTACCAGGTTGCATGCATTATACACGTAGCGAAGTATTTTAATTGAACATAACACGAATTCAAAGCTTCGAATGGCATTTGTAGTGTGAATTCATTTGGTACAGTACATGTGACTAGACTCTCTTGTGTGGTGCGAATTGATTTCTTTTTGTTTTTTTTGTCGACGGAAGTGAGAATTGATTTGGTACAGTACACGTTAGGCTTGTCCGGAAATTTCAACCCGCGCCTTGTTACCCCGAAATATTTAAGATATATCGTTGTCTCGTTGTGCTCCGAAAACTCCCTCCATCTCAACCCGCGCCTTGCTATCCCAAAATTACAACGTGCGCGAAAACTCCCACCTCTTGCGAAATCCCGACACACGAAATGCCCGTCGTATACCCCTGAACCGAAAGTACCGCCTGGCTCAAATCGGTGGGGGTACTTTCATAACTTACCCCACATTTCGGACAAGCACGTCCCTAAGCCATGGTTCCCCACTCCCATCCCATCCACCCACCCATTCATACGCCGAGGCCGCGAAAACACATGAAGCCCCACACCCTCCTTCGTCCGCCACCCAGCCGGAGCCTCTTCCTCGACGACGTCGTCCACATCAACACCTTGACGACCCTCATCCACCGTACCGGATGAGGATCCGTCGTCGATCTCGTCGTCCCGCTGGTTCAGCCACCCCGTCCTCCACCTCCAAGGAGCTGCCCCGACGTTCCCCTCATCTTTCGCAGCACCACCATTCCCACACCGCCGTCTTCACCTGCACCATCGGAAGAGCAGGATCATCACCGTTTCCTCAGATGAAGCTGAGGCCTAATCGCCGCCACCAAAGAGGTTGTACACTAATCGCCACATTTTCTTCTTGATTCGATCTCACGGTGCTGTCGACACTCGGTCCCGAGCCGACATGGTGCAGCTCCATCCACGACGGTGTCGCCAGCCACTTCCTCCACGACGTCGCTCCCTCGGCGGCGACGTCCACATCAGTAGGAGTTACTGCTGCTTTAGCTCTCGCTCGCGCTACTGCTCCGCTCTTGCTCTCAGTCCCTTGCATGGTCTACTCTTGCTCTTGCTCTTCCTCGTGCTACTGCTCTCACTCTTGCTCTTGCTTGCGTTGCTTCTCTCGCTCTTGCTCTTTCTTGCACTGTTGCTCTACTCTTGCATGTGCTGCTGCTGCTCTACTCGTGCGCGCGCTGCTGCTGCACGGCCAGCAGATCCTGCTCTCCCTCGAGCCCCTGCAGCTGCTACCCGAGATGCTGCGACAAGACCAGCTGCCCGGCTCTCGCACGCGCTGCTGCTGCTACTGCTTTTCTGCTACTAGTGCATTCAGTTTTGATAGTAAAATTCAGTTTCGACAGAAAAATTTAGTTTCGATAGTTAAATTCAGTTTCACCAATTAAATTCAGTTTCGACAGTTAAGTTCAGAGATGATCGGCTGATGTATTTTACATCTAGCACTTTGTGGTAATGTATTTTACGTCATCTATTGGAGATGCTATTAGAATTCCACTCAGGTTAACGTTGTCTCTCTTGTCCTGCTTCAGCCTCGCCGTCGTACAACTCACCGGAGCTGCTCCAACGACGAAACCCTCCATCACAGCAGAGCAGTACCCCGGGATCCATCTCCATACGCCTAAGATCTTCTTCCCCTCCTCCGACAGCCAAATCAGCCGGAGCATCCTCACTGACCAACCCAATCACGCTGAGATCGACATGGCTTCGCCAAAGAGGTTGTACACTTGTTGCGTCGCTTTTTACTCTCTCTCTCTCTCTCTCTCTCTCTCTATATATATATATATATATATATATATATATATATATATTGTCCACTGAGCACACGTAGTAACATGATATACGGTTTGTTTCTCCTACTATATGACAAGTAGTGAGGTACCAGGCAACTTAGCTATCCATGATGGACTCTCTTGAACGCCATCATTAATTATCTCTACGTGTTTCAGCTGTGCATTTGTAGATGAGCCTGGGAGTTGAACTAGTAGGGCAGTGGCCTGGGTCCAAATTAGTAGAAGTAGCATAAAAACATTTTTTTGAGTGTTGGCTTTTCCCTGCTCATGCCTGCCTACTAGAATCGCCAGTTCTTGAAAGGAAAACTGAAGGAAAAACATAGGAATTCAAAAGTTGCATATGCTGCTACTATTCATGCATTTGGTTCAAAGGAATGGAGCAAAGGAAAACTGTAGGATTTGTTCCTTTAGTGTCTCCTTGAAAAAAAACCGTAGGAATTTTAGTATCCACTTGTCCTCCTTTTCAAATTCCTATTCATGAAGCACAAGACTAAGAGATAGTAGCATAATAGCATTATAAATGTACATTTTCTTGTGGTTTGACTTAATCTCACCATGCTTCTTTGCATCCTGTGATCTTCCGATTCTTGTGAACCAAACACCCAGATTGGCAGAAATCCTGTCTTTTTAAATTCTCTGTGTTTGCACGTCCATTCCTATCCTATTACTGTGTATTTCCTATCCCTGCGTTGTTAGAATCCTCCTATTCAAACGCGCCCTTACAAAATTACTTATCTTACAAATAGTTGTCAAAGAAAACCTTGTGTGGTTTGTCCCGCTCCTACTGCGCTGTTGTCCACCCCGGCTCACCTGCTCCAACGACATAAGGGTCCACCATAGTAGGGATCCGGCTTCCAGACTGTGTTTCGCCGCCTCAGATCTTCTTCCCCAACGCCGACAGCCATGACAACTGCATTACCATCATCAACCGAGCAGATGACCTCAAGGACTACACGGGTCCGCAAGAGAGTTCGCACTCTTTCGTGAATGCTTACGTTATGCATCGCTTAATATTACATGCTACTTTATCGTCCTGTTCACCGATTAGACTCTGAGTCAGCTCCAAACTAATGGTCAAACTTGATTTTTTAAATGGTTGTGGGGTACATATCGGGGCTGCAATCAACAGTATCTATCTACTATCTGGTTAATCTCTGGTGTCTACTATGAGTTTCATGTTGGGTGGGAAACAAATAGTAAAGAAGCCATTATCTATATTTTTTAACTGAAGCCATTATCTGCCTACTATCATTGGTTTTGGGTATATCCACAGGTTGCTACCATCACTCTAGATTTCTGCATGCACTCCTTACATAATCTCACTATGTTTTATTCCTATGCATGTCAGTTATTGTACACAATGGAACTGAACATGTAGAGCAAAAGAGATGAGCCTTGCGTGGCAATAAAATTTCATGCAGACGTCGCTCCATGGTAGGCGCAAAGGTGGCCCCCCTCCACCCATTTAGGATTATAATCGTGAGGAAGATAAATGTTCCGAGGGGGATTCAGAAGGAGAAGACCACTCCTATTTACCGCCCGAGGTCTTCGCTCTAACTTGGCATGCTGATGTTGGTTATATCATGCATATGGTGACTTGCATTGCTTACTTTATACATCAAATATGTCATCTGCTTAGTTTAGACATGCTTTGTGTGAATGCCATCTATTTAGTTTCTTCATCGTATATGTGAATTATGCAATGTCATCTTGTTTAGCGAGGCATCATATATGTGAATTTTGCAATGCCATCCTGCTTAGCCAGTCATCTTATATGTGAATTATATTAGGCCATCCTATTTTTCGTTACGTATTACATTTGTCAACAATGTTAGTACATTCAACTACTCTTTGTGTGCATCAGCCATTGTACACGGTGATGGAAAATTCTGGAGTGAAAACAAGGTCTTCAGAGCAGACTATGCTATCTGATGAAGCGCATATCTCGCTGGTTACAGATAGCTCCTTAGAGGAGGATTCAGAGACAGATGGCCAATCCTATCCCCCCCCCCCCGAGGTGTATGCTCTAACTTGGCAGGGCTATGTTGCTCATATCGTGCGTATGTTGTCTTGCATTGGTATGTCATTTGATTAGTTTAGACATGCTTTGTGTGAATGCCACATGTTTAGTGTCTAATTACCATATATGTGAATTATGCATTGCCATCTTGTTGCAAGACATTATATATGTGAATTATGCAATGCTATCTTGTTGCAAGGCATTATATATGTGAATTATGCAATGCCATGCTGTTTAGCCAATCATCATGTATGTGAATTATATCATGCTATCATTTTTTGTATTATGTGCTCCATTTGTCTACAACGTTTGTATATTCAACTACTCTTCCTGTGCATCAACCATTTGAAGCGGTGACGGAAGTATCTGGAGTGAAAAGAAGGTATTAAGACCAGACAATGCTACCTGCTGAAGCAGACATCTTGCTGGTTACAGAGAGCTCCTCGAAGGAGGATTCAGAGACTGATGACCAGTCCTATTTCCCCCTTGAGGTCTATGCTCAAACTTGGCAGGGTTATATTACTCATGCCATGCATGTTGTCTTGCATTGCTTAGTTTTTACATCATATATGGATTGCCATATGCTTACTTGCTTACTATATAAATCATATATCTGCTATAATGCCATCATGTTTAAATACACATCATCTATCTGAATTATGGCATGGCAACCATTTAATAAAGACATCGTATAGTTATATCATCTCATCATGTTTAGTGTTTACAGTCATCTTATTTTGAATTATGTCACTCTATCTGTGAATTATATCATGCTATCATGTTTCCATAGGCGGCATGTATGTGAATTATGTCATGCCAACCTATTTAATAAACAAAGTATATAGGTATATCATGTCATCCTGCTTACATAGTCATCATATTTTGAACTATGTCTTTCCATCTTTTTTAGTTAGCCATCATATATGTGAAATTGTGTCATGCTACCCTGTTTGGTTAGACAACAAAAATGTGAATTATTTCATGCCCTCTTTTATTCCCCACTATCCATTGCACCTGTCTATCATACAATGTATGTATATTCAATTACTTTTCTTGTTTATCAGCCATTTGAATTGGAGAGGGTGATGGAAGTATCTAAGGGAGTAACAACACGGTCTTCAGAAAAGATAGTGCTACCAGTTGATGCAGATAGAACCACGGTTGTACTTGCCCAAGAACTAGCCCCACCACACATAACCCAGACTCTTGCAGATTGTACCCCTATCCAGTTGGACAGAGAACCAGCTACACCCCTTCTAACCCCAACCCCAGAAGATAGTAACCCACTTCCAGTTGACACAACACCGTCTCCACCACAGAGCACCCAAACACGAGCAGTTAGTAAGGGAACTGCAGTGCCCAAAGCACGAGGACCACCACTTCGAATCCCAACTCAACGCTTAAAGCAGAAGAAGAATTGTTCTCAGGTTAGGTTCTGTAGCTATGGTCCATACTCCTTTGCTCTTGCATCACTGTATTTACTCATACCAACTATTTTCAAATTTGAAGGATGGAACTGAAACTCCAATGGCGCAACAGGTATGTTTTAAACCTATTTCTTTAACTGGTTTGCTTTTGTGACTTGCTCTATGTTGATTTCAGTTTCAATTCAATAAACAATTATGTTCTCATGTCATGCACATTACAAGTGTTGTTATTTCTCTGTAGTTTCCCACACTTATATTCTATCTATTCTGCTTTGGCTGGAACAAATATTACTTGAACTGTGTCTCTATCTTGATTTGGCAACAAAAACTAGAATGATATAGACCATAAAGTGACCATGGTACATAGATATATGTTTGTTTCATGCTGTTATCCTGTCCACTTTACTACTGAACTGATTTACCAAAATGAGTTTCATATACAACAAGGTAAACATGTAATGTGTCTGCTTGTTTCTCTTTTAGAGTGCGGACAAAATATTGGAGAACAGTACCCCGTTATGCAATGGTAAAGGAAGTAATGCAGATAAGGTTCAAGATAGTGAGACATCCCTGTTGGTCTCCAAGAAAGCTGATAAAAACTATCTTGACGATAGTGAGAGAACCCAAAAGTCATGTCTTGATGTAGTGTTAGAGTTGCTGGCCACTACTGCTGGCACAAGCTCTTCGAACTAGTTGCCTAAATCAGTTCGTCTTCTTGAGTCTCAAGTACAAGATGAAAGACATCGATCAGATGTGCTGCGACAGGAAGCGGAAGGACAGAGGAAGTCCCTGCTGTCGGCGTCCTGGGAATGGGGGTACTCAGACTTGCACCGCTGCTCATGGCGTGCCTCGGTCACCAAGAAAGGCCAGTGACGGCCCAACTTCTGCAACAACTCAACACCCTCGCGAGGGGCCAAGCCTCGCGAGGCGGACGACATGAAGACCTCCCCGGGGGGCGGCCTCACTAGGCTGGCTCTCGAGGAGCGGAGATATCAATGCAAGGTGTACCTCGCAAGGTTCATATGACGTGAGCCATGACGACCAAGGCCAGGCAGGCGCCAGCAGGCGCAGTGTACCATTTTCCTCTTTGGTGCCAAGGAGGCAAGCGCAAGTGCAGGGTCCCGAGGAATCAACTAAAGGTTTCCATATTGGTGCAATGAGACGAAGACCACAAGGACGGCAGGACAGAGGTCATCACGGATCCCACTGCAGCGTCACCACCAGAGTCTTTTGCAGGAGAAGACTACCTTTGTCAGGATAACTTGTACTAGTTCTCTTCCTTCAAATTTGGACGTTGTGGGATCCCTTCCCGCCTACATTTGGGAAGAGGACCAAGGCCACTATAAATAGGACTGAGCCACCACCATAGAGACGAACGGATCAATTCCACCCGAACCACCTCACCAGCTCATTGAGCTCAAGAACACCTCACCTCCTGAGGTTGTTCACCAATTGTACAAGTTCATCCTTAGCCCCTCGAGGCAATCACAACAAAAAAAAGACACATCCGTGACATTTTGGGCCGAACAAAAAAAATTAGGTCATGCTTATGACACTTCTATGACGATAATTGTGACAAAACCAGGTATCATCGTAGATGTGGTGGGCTCCTACTTCTATGACAAAAAATCATGATAGAAAATGGGCTTTTCGTCCTGGGCGGGCCAGAGACGCAACTGCATGACATTCTTTGGGCCATCCATGACGGAAAATATCGTGGTAGAAGCAAGGGCGAGGAAAATATCAAGGGAGTTCCCGGTTATGGTGGGTGGTCGGGGGCCGAGCGATGCGCATTTCTCTCGTACGTACGCACGTGTGTGTGAGGCGTTGGGCTCTAACTGAACCCGAGCAAGGCACTGGGCTCTAACTGAACCCGAGCGATTGCACTACAGGCTACGCGTTACTGAACCCGAGCAATCGATCGATCCCTTGTTGTTAACTGAACCGAGTGATTCCTTCGCTACTGCTGCTAACTGAAGCTGAACGAGCCATGCTGCCTCCTTCCCTGGATGAACAGTGAGCATTGTTGGGGGGTTTGTATGAACAATTCTCGGTGGGGGGGGGGGGGGTTGGATGAACAGGACCCCATGGTAGTAGAGGTCGTTGCCGCTAGATGAACAGTACCCCGATCGATCGAGTCGGTTGGGGGGTGGATGAACAGGACCCCGTGGAGAGCTGGATGAACAAGACGACCCCGTGGAGGGCTGGTTGAACGGTAGTCAGTGGAGGGCTGGATGAACAGTATCCCGTGGAGGGGTTGTTGAACAGGACCCCGTGGAGAGGGCTGGTTGAACAATAGCCGATGAAGGAGCGCATGGTGGAGGCTGGATGAACAGGAGCCCGTGGATGAACAGTCACAGGTGGAGGCTGGAGGAGGTCGACGGTGGATGAACAGTAGCCCGTGGAGGCTGGAGGAGGTCGACGGTGGAGATGAATAGTATCCCGTGGAGTCCCGTCTTGCGGTACGCCACACCCCTTCCAATGAACAGGACCCCCGTTTCGACCGTAGCGCTCCAACACAAGTCCGTTTCCTCCGTTTTGCGGTATGCCACATCCCTCCCTATCAACAGGACCCCGTTTCGACCGTAGGAGGTCCAAGAGAAGTCTGTTTCCTCCGCTTTGCGGTACACCAGACCCCTCCCAATGAACAGGATCCCGTTTCGACCGTGCCCGGTCGAACACAAGGCCGTTTTGTCCGTTCTACGGTACGCTAGGCCTCATTTCCATCGGTTGTTCCGTCCAAGCCGGTTGGCTCCCAATGAACAGCAAGCATTCCGTTGCCTCCCCATGAACACGACGCCGACGCAGTTTCTCAGTTCCGACCCAGCCATGTACATGAGCCTTGGTCGTACATATGCGCGAGTAGGCGTTCGAGACGCCGCCCATATGTACGTACGTGGTCGTATTTTTTGGAGTGTGGTTGTACGTATGTGCGTGCTTATATTTTGTTTTTTGCACCCTGGCCACTGTACGTATGTGTACATGCTACGTGTGCGCCTCGACTACGACACGTGCGCGCCTCTACTACGACACATGCACGCCTCTACATCAACCAGTATGTATGTACACGTTCGTGACCAGAATGACAACGCTACGTACGCTTCGACCAGGTGGGCCCGACTGTCAGGCACTTCCTTGCGTGCGAAGATGTAGCTGGTGGGTCCCAGCAGTCAGGGGGCGAATCATTTTTCGCCCGTAATATGGATGCACTTCCTTGCGTGCGAAGATGTAGCTGGTGGGTCCCAGCAGTCAGGGGGAAACGTTTTTTTTCATGAAATACGATGGCCCGTACAGTGGGTCTCTGCTGTCAGGTGGAGGAATCATTATTTTCCGTTTAATAAGGAGGCACTTCCTTGCTGCAGCTGTGGACCCAGCTGTCAGCCTCTCCACGTACAGTGCTCTTCCGATGGAAGTCGTTCCTTAACCACGTTGACTGTTGGGGATATAACTACTGAGTGTGAACCGCCCCGGGAGGGCCGGTTCACGCTCGTTCATGATCCAGGCCCATGTGGACGCCTGGAGCCCAGAGGCGAATTAAGGTCCATGTATGTAAACCGCCTTAGCGTTATAGCTTGTCTTGTAAGACAGAAAGGAGAGATCAAGCCGGACTCTTGTATGAGCCGGATTGGGACTCAGAAACCGACCAAGCGCCCATCCGTGTATATAAGGGGACGACCCGCGGCGAAAGTTAGGGACAGAGATTTCGAGGCTAAGGCAAAGCTATTGCTCCCTAGTCGCCAAAACCATATCAATCACATCACAACCGGACGTAGGTTTTTACCTTCATTGAAGGGGCCAACCAGTATAATTCCCGCTTTCTTGTGTCCGCTTTAACCTCTCTAGGTAAACCCGCACGATGGCCCTACGACTAAGTCCTTTTCATGAGGACAACTGTCGTGACAAGTCCACGACAGTTGGCGCCCACCGTGGGCTATCGCACGATGGTTTGATGATCTTAGAGGGCAAGTTCAAGGACTCGAAGGCTATGCAATGGCCGGATGACTAAGAGTCGCCGCGGCAAGCTCTACATCGACGATGCGGATCGGGGCCCCGAGGCCGCTCGGTTGAGTACGGGTACCGGGTCCCCTTTGGCGGCATACACGTGTTTATCGGCAAGATCGGCGAGCCGTAGCTCGGGCCGGACTTCAGACCGACCTCGCCGAGACGGCTCAACGGGCGAAGAAGAGTCCTGCCCTGGCTAAACCGGCGGTCAAGCATGTTTTCGTGGGAGTCGCCCACGGAGACTACGAGGACGGATCAAAGCATCTGGTGACGTAAACTGTTGTTCACTCCGGCGACGAATCGTCGGAGAAAATGAGTCTCTATACCAGCTACGAGATGGCCAGATCGGGGTTGTTCCGACGGAGAGAGTATTCCGGACCCTTCGATCTACTCCCACCGGGTTGGGATCTTCATGGCCGGGTACGCAGCGGCGCTTCACTCTTCTACCAAGGGCGCCCGGTCGCCGGTTCAACAGCCGTGATGGCAGCCGGGAAGGAGGCCTGGCGCCCGCCGGCTCAAGTTTTGTCGAGCTCTTGACGCGTTAGCTGTGCTCTTGGCGGAAGCTAATCCGCCGGATCAGGACTCGCACAACGCGGAGATTGCAAAGGTGAGGGAACAGATCACCAATGCTAAAGCGGACCTGGCAGCCGCGACGAAAGGATGGCAGCGAACGGGCCGCTTTGGATGCGCAGCTTATAGGCTCAGCCGACCAGAGCGCGCCACAGTGAAGTCATGAAAAGGAAGTACAGGTCCCGTTTACCTTCCGTTGAGGAAGGAGCTTTTCAATACCCGAGGGGCAGGGGACCAGTAATCCGCCGCCATTGGTAAGCCGGCCGGAAGCACTGGGACGGCCGCACCGTTCAGCCTCGTATGATAGATCTATCTCGCCATCATACCGTGCGCCTGCATCGCGGCATACACCTCCGGTCACTACTCCAACCCGATGGATAACCTCGTGGCGGCTGCGGCACGGTTGGAGGCGATTCAATTGAAGGCGATTCACCGCAGCGGTGGAGACACGCCGGGTTAAGGAGCTCCTCAGACGGCCTTGGCTCAAGCAAGAAGCGTACTCGTCTACCGAGATCGGATCCACTCCACGCCCGCCCGAGCCGGAGCTACAGCCGACGCGCCGATGAACCGCCAGACGAGCAATGCGCAGCGTGGTCCGGCCAAGGCAACAATCCGCAGCGGCTTTGAAGATGCTCAAGTGGTAGTGGACCGCGCCAGGCACGAGGGAGGCCGAGTTAGTAGCACAAGCGGAGGATCATCCGCCCGCCGTTCGACCGACCACCTTCGAACCAGGGGTCACGTCCGGTTCTTTGGGGGTGCCTTGCCTTGTCCCCGCTTTGCGCAACGTGCGATTGCCCAAGGACTTCAAGGCCACGCAAGGTGCCGAATTATACGGCCGACTTGGCTCCAGAGGCGTGGATAGAAAGCTACGAGATGGCCATGGAGATGCTGGACGTGGATGAAGCCGCATGTGCGAAGTACTTCACAATGATGCTGGAAGGTACGGCCCGGACTTGGTTAAAAAACTTGCCGCCCAACTCCATCAGCTCGTGGACCCAGTTGCGGACCCGGTTCATCCAAAATTTCAAAGACACCGTAAGCAGCCCATGTCGGTGGTGGATCCGGAAGCTTGTGTCCAGCAGAGGGAGAGTCTACAACCCATTGGGTGCGCCTGCGTTCGAAGTTTTACATTCTTCAGACCGGATCAACCCCGATTCCGCGATCTTGACCTTGGAAGCAAATTGACTGTTCGAGCCATTGAAAATGAAGATGGGTCGCATGAATCTGTTTTGACAATACATGTGCAATCTAATGGGCGTGTTGGTAAAATACGCTGATTCCGATAGTACCAAGGATCCCGAATCTGATAATGATGAAGTGGGAAGGGAAAGCGAACGGCAGCCTGTGGTCCAGCAGCACCATTTGGCGTGCAATGGAGGGAACAAGCGCAGTTTAACGGCAACACGGGTTTCAGAGCCAAACACCAATGCGCAGGACAAGGGTCAGCGCGCAGGGCAGGCAAATCAAACCGGGCGGTCACAACCGGTCGCTTTGAACTTCATATTAAATCAACCTTGTCCGGCACGGACGAAGGAGGTACCGGCGAACCACCTTTGGAAGGATTGTTATATTATGCAGGAGTTTAAAAACTCCAACTCTTTCCGGTATGATCAAGGGACCGGCGGCGTTCCGGATCCGCCCGGTTACGATGGAGGAAATTCGGCCCGGATTCGGTGGTAATCCGGCGGGCAAGGCAATCGTAATAATCAAGGTAATCGTAGCGATGTAACCAAGGGGCTACAATCAACAGCAAAGCAGTCGGGTTATCGAGCAACCCAAAGCAGTTGAATGGGGGCTACCACGCCTTTACCACCAGTTTGGACCGACGGGACCGAAAACTTCAGAGGCGGGCGGTCGGTGTTGTTGAACCGCCGCGCCAGACATTACCTCACGCTGGTCCGAGCAGCCGATTGTGTGGAGCAGAGAGGATCATCCTCCCGGTTTACAATCCGGCCGCTTAGCCTTGGTGGTGGCACCCCGTAGGAGGGCACAAGTTTACCAAGGTTCTTATGGATGGAGGAAGCAGCATCAACATCCCGTACTACGAGACTTTCCGGCAGATGGGGTTAACAGATAGGCATCTTAGGCCGTCCAAGACGGTGTTCCACGGAGTGGTGCCCGGTAAGTCAGCTACCGGTCGGTAAGATAGTTCTGGAGGTGACCTTTGGGGACGAACATGACTCTGCAATGTAAACGTTGACGCTTGAGGTGGTAAAATTCAAAGCCCTTACCACGCCCTCTTTGGGCGGCCGGCTTATGCTAAATTTATGGCACGGCCTCGTTATGTTTACTTACAGCTGAAAATGCCGGGTCACAAAGGAACGATAATGGTTCATGGGAGCCGCCGGATCACTCTAGAGTGCGAGGAAGGTGATGCGGCTTACGCGGAGTCGGTTTGTGCCACGGAAGAGTTAAAGTATTATAAAGATAATGTTGATCCCATGGATATGACCCCTTTGAAGAAGCCAACTACAGAAAGCATGATCCGGACTTGAAGTTCAAATCGGCGGCTGAGACGAAGCTTGTTGATTTTGTGCCCGGCGATTCATCCAAACAGTTCACCATCGCTGCCAACCTGGATCCGAAATAGGAAAGCACGCCATCGAAGTTCATCCGTGAGAATCGGGACATTTTTGCATGGAAGCCGCCGACATGCCAGTGTACCGAGGAGCTCGCTGAGCACAATCTTAATGTTGACCAAATACAGACCGGTAAAACAGTTTCTTCGCCCGGTTTAATGAGGAAAGGCGCAAGGCCATCGGAGAAGAAGTTGCTAGGCTGTTGGCAGCAGGGTTTATCATCGAAGTCTTTCATCCAGAGTGGCTCGCCAATCCGGTTCTGGTCCTTAAAAAGAATGGCACTTGGCGACAAATGCGAGATTACACAGATCTTAACAAAGCTTGTCCAAAGAGATCCTTTCGCCTCCCCCGCATTGATCAGATTATTGATGCGACGGCGGGTTGTGAGCGCTTGAGCTTTACGGATGCGTATTCCGGTTATCATCGATTAAGATGGCGGTTAAGGACCAGGAGAAAAGCGGCGTTTATCACCCCTTTTGGAGCCTTCGCTATGTGTCCATGCCTTTGGGCTCAAGAGCGCCTGTGCAACTTATCGGCGCTATGCATGTAATTGTTTGCATAAACAAATCGGCCGTAATGTGCACGCCACGTGGATGATATCGTGGTGAAATCAAGGCAGAAGGAAACATTGATTGAGGATTTAAGGGAAACCTTCGACAACTTGCGGGTGTACAAGATGATGCTCAACCCCGCCAAGTGCGTCTTTGGTGTTCCAAAGAGCAAATTGTTGGGTTTTCTCGTGTCTAACCGGGGATTGAGGCTAATCCGGAGAAAATTACAGCTATCACCTCCTTAGCCAAGCCAAAATGCATCAACGATGTCCAACGCTATAGGCCGGATTGCCGCGCTAAGCCGGTTTATCGATCGCTTAGGAGAGAAGGCCATCCCTTTGTACCAGATGTCAAGAAGACGGATCAATTCGGTTCGGAGTTCAAATTACCGATGAGGCATTGAGGACTTAAAGCGGCAGCTGGCCAACTCACCGTTTGCTGCCCCTATTGATGTGGAGCCGCTCTGTTATATGTTGTCGCCAATGCTAGGGCAGTGAGTGTGGCCATTGTGGTGGAGCGCAAGGAGGCAGGGAAGGAGTATCCGGTTCAACACGATTTACTACATCGCTGAGGTTCTCATTGAATCTAAGCAAAGATATCCACATTGGCGTAAGTTGGTATATGGGGTTTTTATGGCAAGTCGAAGTCAAGCAATATTTCCAAGGGCACCCCATCACGGTGGTCGATTCGGCTCCTTTAGGCGATATCACATCGAACCGGAAGCAATCGCCGGATTGCTAAGTGGGCTATAGAGCTTGGGCATGACGGTTTAAAGTATGTGCCCGGACGGCTATAAAGTCTCGTGCACTTGTGGATTTCATTAATGATTGGACGGAGTTGCAAGCACCGTAAGAGAAGCCGGATCACACCTATTGGACCATCCATTTTGATGGATCCAGGCAATTGGAGGCTCGGGTCGAGTCGTATTAACTTCCCCACGAGGTGATAAGTTGTTATGTTCTCCGCCTAATGTTCCCTTTGTACTAACAATGCAGCTGAGTATGAGGCTTTGCTCCATGGCCTCCGGATGGCCAGAGAAATGAACCTCACCGGGTTAAATGCTTTGGTGATTCGGACTTAGTGGCCCAAAGGTATCCGCACTTGGGACTCCAAAGATCCACTCATGGCTGCATATCGTCGGGAAGTGGACGTTGTTGCAGGACATTTTAAGGGTACTGTGTGGACCATGTGGATCGTCGGAAGAACGAGGCGGTGATGCTTTGAGCCGGGTCAGTCCCAACAGAAACCGTCCCGCCTAACGCTTTTCCTTGACGTCTTGCATAAGCCGCCGCTTAAGCCGCTCGATGAAATTGATTTGGCTATCCCCGATCCGGAGGCTCAATTGGTGGCGGCCTTGCGCATCATTCCGGATTGGACGCCTCCTTATTTGGCGTACATGAATCGGGCGAAGTTAATGGAGGATGAGACGTTGGCCCGGCAGATAGTTCGGCGGTCTAAGTCTATGACCATTGTTAATGGCGAAGTTGCACCGCCGCAGCGTGTCGTATGCGTTTCAGCGTTGTGTGTCCTCAAGAGGGCCGTGAGATATTGCGAGAGATTCATGAAGGGATTGTGGTCACCACGCCGGTTCAAAATCCTCGGTGGCCAAAGCGTTCCGCCATGGCTTCTATTGGTTGATCGCCCATGCCGATGCGGAGGATCTGGTCAAACGGTGTGATGGTTGCCAAAAGTTCTCCAGCGTGCTCATGTGCCAGCCCAAGAATTGAGGATGATTCCAATTACTTGGCCGCTTATGCGACTTTGGGGCTGGATATGGTTGGACCTTTCAAACGATCCAAGGACAAAAGACCCACCTGTTGGTAGCGGTGGATAAATTTACCAAGTGGGTCGAGGCAGAGCTCGTTAGCAAGTGTGATGCGCCACGGCGGTTCAGTTCATCAAGCGGGTGATTTTCCGGTTTGGGTTTCCGCAAGATCATCACGCATAATGGCACCAATTTGTCCAAAGGAGCTATGAAGGAATTTTGTGAACGGGAGCACATCCGGCTTGATGTTTCTTCCGTAGCCCACCCGCAATCCAATGGTCAAGCGGAACGGGCTAATCAGGAAATTTTGAAAGGCATCAAACCCCGGCTTATGGTCCCTTTAGAAAGGACGCCGGGGTGTTGGGTGGAAGAGCTACCATCAGTGATATGGAGTATAAATACTACCCCCAACCGATCCACCGGATACACGCCGTTCTTTATGGTCTATGGAGCGGAGGCGGTCCTTCCCAAAGTGATATCCGGCCACGACTCGCCCCGAGTAGCAGCTTATGTTGAGGCAGATAGCGAGGCAGCACGGCAAGATGATTTGGATCGACTGGACGAAGAGCGCGATATGGCAGCAGCTCGTTCGGCGGTCTACCAGCAGGACCTTCGTCGATATCACAGCCGGCGGGTTAAAACCAGAACCTTTCAGAAGGAGACTTGGTGCTGCGGCTCATTCAAGATCGTAAAGATATGCACAAGCTATCCCCACCTTGGGAAGGGCCTTTTGTGGTCGGTAAGGCTCTATACAACGGGTCCTACTATCTCGATTGATGTTCGAGAGCGAAAAGACTCACGACGCCGAGGAGGAGACCAACAGGCCATGGAACATAGCTCATCTTCGCCTTATTATACTTGGAGCCATTGGCTCCACTTATGTACATATCAAGACGATGTATATATTATGAATAAAATTAATAAACCGGATCCTCGGCTAAAGCGGGTATCTGCTCGCATAAAGGACCGGTTTGGGTACATGGAGATGATGTCGTAAAGCGGCCTCCGGTTTAACCCTTGGCCTTGTTTTTAGAAATTTTTGTCATTTGGGGGCTTGGTCGTGTCCGAACCAATGCAACACCTCTTGGCAGGCGAAAGCCACCAGATCATTTGGGGGCATGGTCACGTCTGAACCAACCACACCTCTTGGTCGGCCTAAGGCCATAGAATCACTTGGGGGCTTTGGTCGAACCCGAACCATCGCAATGCCATTTGATCGGCGCCATGCCACGAGTTCGATTGGGGACCTGGCTGACTTGAACCACCGCTACACCGTATAGGGGCTTGGTCATGTCCGACCATGGTAGCGCCATCCGATCCGGCCAAGCAGCCTTTCCTTGCAAAGTGATTTTCCTCATTGATTTTGCTTCCATGGGGTCTTTATGCCTGTCATTTGGTTTTTGTTGGCCTTCTTAAACCGACAAAATTCTTTAAACCGGATTTATGTTCCGCATTCAATACCTTTTTTAAAGTTGGCGATTTTTTTTGTTCCGGTTTGATTTCGCTGTTAACATCCCATTATGGAGTAACAGGGGCTTATCATGTTCGACACGATTTACACGGTAAATCGGTTTTATACGCTGTGAAGGACTGTTCTCCCGTGATGTTGATGGTTTATAAGGCCTTCACTTCGGTTTGACTAAAGCCAACCGTGTGCCTAATATCGGCAGGTGTATGTTCGTATCACATAGCTTTGATCATATACCTCGGTATTATCTCATATCAATATATTGGTATCAGTTTGGCTATGCGTAAACCGCCAAGGCGGTTTAAGAACTTGTGATTGCAGGCAAAATATGTTGCAGGATTTACTACGAAAAGCCAACGGGTCCCGTGCATCGCCATGCAAAAGTTTACAGATCGAGATTGTACCGCATTGTTCAAAGAAAGACACTTGCTATCCTATTACAAAGCCTTTTGAGGCCCGGGCGTTTCACGCCGGGTTATGCCTTGAAAATTTGAATATGTCGCCCGGCTTGGCGGATTACGCCGCTTCACCGGGTTGGCGCGAGGTGGAGGGCACGGCGCTGGCGTCGGTTCAGCTTCCTCTTCTTCTTCACCCAAAGCCCGGAAGTCATTGGTAGACCACCAATCCGGGTTAAGGCTCGAAAGACAGCTTCTTCACTTATCAGCTCAGCCGGATCAACGCTGGGGCGTAAGTGCTTACGGATTGGAGGAATCAGGCTCAGACTTCCGGGATGACAAAATCCACCCGCTTGTTGTTTCCGTCATAAAAGATCGGTGAACTTCCAGATTGGCTTCAGCGGCCGCTTGACTCGCCAATGGACGATTTCCTTTGTAATCCGCTTCAGGGCATCGTTATCGAAGGCTTCGCCGTTCTCTTGAGCGCTGGAAAACCTTTAGCTATGTCACCGGATCAAGATCCGCTATCCATGCCTTGGCACGAGTCGAGCGAGGGCGCCACCGGGCTGCGGATCGCTTCATCTCTTCAAGCTGTCCCGGAATCATGGACAGCCGGTCCGCATCTCTCGATCGGGGACGGCGCCGTGTTGTCGTATGAAGTGGCGCATATGGCCCGGCTGGCGCGGTATATAGCTGTTCAATCAGGTTGTACGAAGCCTTGAGCTTTTTTCGCAAGACAGAGACCAGATGAGCAATACGCTTGCCTGCACCAGGTTTAGACAGCCCAAGTTAAACCGGCGGAAGCGTTAACACAGGCATATTCAGTATAACTTTACTTACCAAAGACGGCAGAGGTCATGGCATGCACTTGGCGTTTGAGTCCGTAAGCTCTTCAACACCGGTTTAAGGGCCGCCTCCGCTTCCTCCGCCTGCTTTTATTAAACCGGCTTTCTCGGTGTCCCAATTGACCTGGCCGGATTTGTACCACTCCTTCAGCTGCTCCATGGTGGTCAGGCGGTCTTTAGCTCATCCTTGGTTTTGGTGGCTTCGCTATTTGGGTTTCAGATTGGTTCGGAGGTCCTTGAGTTGCTGACTTGTCGGTGTATTTCATTCGATGACAAATAAAGCATGTTAGTGGTTTCATTATACAAGTCCCAAGCTTAATACAAGTATTCAACTTGGCACTTGGGGGCTAATGGCTAGTTGATCTCAATTTGCTAAGGAGATTTAACTTAAGTCCCGGTTTAACTTTGCAAAATTAAACCGACCCTTGGGGCTACTATGCAGTGAAAAGATGAGAAAGGTCAAATTATTACCTCATAGCGGTCCTTCATGCGATTTACTAGACCGGCTTCAAGGTCACGGCTTGTGTAAAGCCGGTTCGTAAAGCCGGAATGAAGTTCTGGGCGGAGAAATTGTCGTAAGCGCATATGTCAGTCTTCCCCTTGTCTTTGCTGATAGTAGTGGAACTTTCTTTGATGCTATGCTTGGCTAAAGCGACCGGTTGGCTAGGAGCGGTGTAGCCAGTACCTGTCACAAGAATATCGTCATTTTCAGCGGTCTTGTTTGGGCTTGATGTCATCTTGCTTTGGCTCGGCGGTTCAACGGTCATGATCCGCTCGGTGGACGGGTTTGGTGGAGCAGGCTGTGAGGTTTCCACTTGGACCTCGGTTCAACTTCCGGGTCAGATGAAGATCATCCTTGTACAACTCGCCAGAGCTTTCCTTGGCGGCTTCAGGATTTTCATGTGGCTGTTCTGAGGTTTTTTCCGGATCACCATCCGGAGTAGGATCAAGAGTTTTCGCTTTCTTGCTCAAACGAGCCTTGGTGCTGCAATATTCAGAGTTGGATCAAGACAAATTGACCAAATTAAATGCAGGGAATCTTACTGTTTGGATTTCTTTATTAAGGATGATGTCAGGACGCTCTGACACGCGAATCGGAAGATGACATCACGGCGGTTCAAGCAGCTGGCGGTTTACGAAAGGAGGAAAGAGATCAAGAGTTTCTTGAGGGTGTGAAGATTAACATGAACCGGTTCAAGTCAACTGGGGCCTAATGTTGGGGATATAACTCATCGAGTGTGAACCGCCCGGAGGGCCGGTTCACGCTGCGTTCATGATCCAGGCCCATGTGGACGCTGGAGCCCAGAGGCTAATTAAGGTCCATGTATGTAAACCGCCTTAGCGTTATAGCTTGTGTTGTAAGACAGAAAGGAGAGATCAAGCGGACTCTTGTATGAGCCGGATTGGGACTTCAGAACCGACCAAGGCGTCCATCCGTGTATATAAGGGACGACCAAGCGAAGTTAGGGACAGAGATTTCGAGGCTAAGGCAAAGCTATTGCTCCCTAGTCGCCAAACCATATCAATCACATCACAACTGGACGTAGGTTTTTACCTTCATTGAAGGGGCCAACCAAAGATAATTCCTGTGTCTTGTGTCCGCTTTAACCTCTCTAGGTAAACCCGTACGATGGCCCTACGACTAAGTCCTTTCATGAGGACATCTGCCGTGACAAGTCCACGACATTGACCATGTCGCGGCGAGAGCACCAGGGTGGTGGATGACGGTGAGGCTTAGGAAGGGGATGATGCGAAGCCATGTTAGACGCGGCAGTGGAATTCCACGCAGACAGGAGTACGAGGGTTCACTGGTTCGGCTGCGGTGTGAGCCTGCCGTTGCCATAGGGCCTGGCCAGTGGTGGGAGTAGTAGGGGCGGTGAGGCCTCAACGGTAGCACAGCCGGCCACTCGAGGCAGGAGCAGGCGGTCTCGTCGGCGCTGGTTTGGGTGGCTGGTGCAAGAAAGCGATAGAAGAAGCAGCAGGATTGTTCGATTCAAATCGAACGGTCACTGCTGCTAGAATCATTTGTTGACTAAGTTGAAAAACCCCTGCGTACGCGTCAACTTAGTAGGCCCACAGGTCAGCCTCTGAACCGGTGCGCCCCAGATTTCAGTGGGAGGAATCATTTTTTTCATGTAATAAGGAGGCAGTTGATTGCGTGTTGCCAGGACAGCGGAGGGAGTAGGGTGGGCCGGTGAAGCCTGCACGACATGACAGCGGGCCACAAGAGGAGGGAGCAGGCAGTCCCGCCAGCGCTGGTTTAGGCGGCTGGAGCAGGAAGATCAGAGATTGAAGAAGCACGTCGGCCGTTGGATGGACATCCAACGATCCGCCTTGCTAGAATCGTGTGTTGACTGACAAAGCCTTGCGTAAACAAGTCAGCCTCGAAATTTGTGGCGTCTACAACCCATTTGCTATTATTTTTATAATTTTAACTCATTTTTTAATTCATATGGAATTTATTGCAGCCCATTTTCCATTTTTAGAATTGCTGCCCATTTTCTGGTCAGTACCAGGGTTAAAGAATTGAACTAAAAATGTGCAAATTTTTGAAAATTCGCAAATTTTTGATGGGGAACAAAATATTCTTAATCCAAAAATTAGTAGCCATACTAAAACAAATTTAAAAATAAATTAGTACTATGTCATGTTAAAATCCAATGAAATATAAAATATCAATGAAGAACAAAAACAAAAAAAGAAACAAATTTTCCCATTTAGTTTTAACAGATACTGACCATACTCTTTGGCCAGGCAAGAATGCATCGCTCCTCGTCTTGAAAGATTTGCAGCCCAGTAAGTCAGAAAAAAACAAATAGTCCTAGCTTGGGTATTCTTCAAAAATAAATAGTGGCCAACCTATTTTCCCAAAGAAAAAACTGCTGGGATGGTCATGTTGTTAGACGGGCCACAGAGACCGCACAACCCAGTTTATAGCCCGCTCCTCCGAACAAATACTCAAAAAAAAGTAGTGCAATTATGTCGTTAATTGACTATACATTGAAAATGATGTGGGTCCCAGATATCAGCACGGTGGATTAGAGTAAAAAAATGAGTGGTGCATCTGAGTAGTAAAAGAGGCGCTTGCTTGTATTCGGGAGTGGACCTGGTGGGTCCGTACTGTCATACTCACAACTACAGTCCTCTCCCGATTCACTATGTTGACAGGGCCGGACGCGGCGCCGTGGCGAGCGCACCAAGGCGGAGGATAAAGTGTTGTCGACAATGTGTTGGGCTGGGTTGGACATTCTTACTGAAAAATAAAAATGGACCGGAACTATTTACGACGTTGACTACGATTTGCATGGGTCCGCTGGTTGCAGAAAGAAAATGGTGGGAGAAAGAAGACTGGTTGCTATTTTGCCTAAGAGTTATATCAACTGAATGTAACGACACTATCATAGGAAATAATATCCTCCTGTTAAATCGTGAATTTAGAGAACTGGTGCATGAGCATTTAGCTTTATTTATTTACTTACTTATTTATGTTTAGGGACCATGAGCATGTACCTGCGCCGGATTCATGTGAGAGCCTCCCTTCCAGTTAATTATGGGATCCTCTATTGGGCATTCATCAGTGGGCTGCATGTTATCAACAAGTGGAAAATGTGTTCCATACGAAAAATAGTATGCACTACGTACGGTACGGGACACTAAAGGATCGGACCGTGCAACGACTGCCAAAACATTGTGTTTGTCGTTCTAAAAACACATTTATTCAATAAACAGATGAAATATACTACTGATTGTACATTGAAAACAGCAGCAGCAACAACCTGGGTTGGGGGTGCAACAGAAGCAGTAAGCAGGCCAGAAGAGTAAAGACGCAGCTCTCTGTTCCAAACCAAACATCAGCCATCATTACAAAAGGGCTACCAAAAAAGAACAAGTGTATGCATCAAACTAAATAAAGATCCTACTACACCAAGTGTACGCATCTAACTAACTGGCTCAGTTAGACGTTACTATTTATTAAGCTGTGGAGATTGGCTGACGGCATGAACCAGATGTGTGCCTGACGAGGGAAACTCCAGCCAGCAGGTCGAAGTCTGATACTTGTGATCCTCTCTCCTACTTTGGTATGCAGAGCGTGGCGGCACATATCTGGGTATGGTGCATGCAGAGACGCATGGTACGCTGTGTACATACAGTTTTGCCTGATGAACGAAACCGTGATGCCATCATGATCCTTACCGTCGGTTATCTCCTGGTTAATCGGATAATTCAGTCCGAGAAACAGAGAGCGTGTACCAAGGCTACTTACCAGCCTCCAGTCAAAAATTCCTGAAGGCCTAGAGAAGCTGGGATCCTGCTCAAAGACCTTGCAGTTACTTTGATTGTATTCCGTGAAACAACACGTCCGGTATGTGCCAACGATTATCAATCGTTCGCCATCGTCTGATCGAGCCAGGAACCACCTACAACTGCCATACCGCATTTCTTTGAATGGTTCTAGGATTAGGAAGGGTAGGGACACCAGGCGGCCTACAACATCATATCAAGTTGGAGTCAAATAAAAAAGGGCTCTTAATGTAGTCAATCTTAAGAACAGCATGTTATGAGCATGAATATTTTTTTAGTAAATGTTGGTAGTAATATAAGCAAGCCATCATGATATCATAGGAAAGTAACATACTGCTGTAACAGCCATCTATAGCGATGACTGGAGTAGGCCAGCAATACGTCCAGCCATAGAAGGAGTCGACAGCGTAAATGAAGCCCTTGTGTTCAATGGCATCAGAGAACAATGGAGGATGTATGATCCTGCGATGGACGTGCAGATTTATCCACTTACCACAGTGACCTGATAGATAGGCGAGACCATGGTTGAAGAATTCAATTAGCCTGAAGTCTTTATAATTCGCTAATATTGTGGGCACTTGGCAGATTACAACCTTGAGCAAATCAAACTTGGTACCCTGTTGGCTACTGTAAGATTCGGAGTATTCTGGGCCGCGGTGCCAAAGCAGTGTGGTGTTAATCAAAGGAAGGGGGATCAATCACCGAGTGTAGACCTCCGCGAGTACACAGCTATAGCCACCGTCAACGAGCACCATCCAAGACGTGTTCATGCCGACCTAGTACATACCATTACTGTAGTTGAGGGTGACGGGGATCGGATCGCAGTCAAGAGTGTTGATGCTCGCCACCCTACGATCGTTATGCTGCATGACACGCCGTTTATGAAGATTAGGCGGCATCAGCAAGCAAGGAGCTAGCTTAAAAAGATCCGTCCTGAGGGCTTTGAGTAAATGGTATAGCCTCGACGAGCACATGGCGAGCGGCATGGTACTGAGATTTTCCACACGCGAAACAATGAGCTTGATTACCTCTGTGGGGAGCGAATTCCAGCCACTCTTTCGGCGGATGCTGCTCGGTTCTGCCATTGTTAGTGCTTGGTTTTTGGAAGAGGGGGGAGGCGCCTTAGCGGGGATGGAAGATTGGACGATTATGTGCGGACAAGGATGGAGAAGCGAATATGTGCTGCGGGAAGTGGACAGGTGATGATGACTACAGCACTTTGCTTGACTTACGAGACACATACCAGCAGCGTAGGGTCATATCGATGCCAGTCAACTTGCTTGAGTGATCACAATACTGGTACTCCCTACAGTACCTACTACTATGCCCTAGCTTGCTTGAGTAGAGTAGTAGTGGGGTAGAACTCTGCTTTACTACTAGCACTGGAGATTAGTATATTCTAATCTAAAATAGTTACAAACTTCAATGCCCAAGCATGGAACGACTACGAACCTCCATCGGTGCTAACTCTAATCCCCAGCAAACGTTCGCTGGCAGGCATGGCAGTTGCAAACGCCCGCGACACAGTTATAGTGCGTGTGTAAGGGTGGCAGTTTTGTCAAATACTATGGCTTCCGACGGTTACGTGGGATTCGCCATGATTGAGCTCGTGGCAAACAATCGCCAGATATCATTACTAAAAAAAGGTTAAAACACCCGGGGCTATAAGGATGGATTTGTTCTTTGTAACTTTCTGTATGAATCTGTAGCCAGCCTGCAAGTCATGTAACTATACTGACAGTGGAACCCACAAAGTACTTAGAATACAAGATTAAGGATGCAATTAACTTTTTATAGAGGGAGAATCATACACGCAATTAACTCAAATGGATTGGACGTGACTCTATTATTCTCCAAGGGCAACCGGCAAATTTCCTCCCGTGGGCCGGAGTAGGTTTCTCGGTTTGCATGCGGGTTTAACGGAGGGGTTTGATGGAGGCGAGGAGGCGTGTTCAGTCGGGCGTGCAGCGGACAGCGCAGTACTATTCGATTTGACAGCTACTAGTATATTATAAAAAAGAAAGAAGAGTAGTAGTATAGATAGAGATAAGAGTAGAGATAGAGACTAGGGAGGAGCACCATCT
The DNA here is from genome assembly GCA_021605145.1 of Aegilops bicornis. Lineage (NCBI taxonomy): Eukaryota > Viridiplantae > Streptophyta > Magnoliopsida > Poales > Poaceae > Aegilops > Aegilops bicornis. The sequence continues at coordinate 287,029,754 of CM038674.1, read as the reverse complement.
ACTGCTTCGTGTGCTACTCCTGCGCTCCATTCGGCGGCCGCAACGTCCCCTATAGCCACTCGCTCATGCGCTCCATTTGGCGGGCGCTGTTCAAATTTGGGGAGCGCACTCTCGCGACTGCTGGCAGCGACGACTTCACCAACGACGACTTCTTCCCCGACCTCGGCAACCTCTTCCTCAACGACATGGGCGACAACCTCAATGCCAACGGTGCTACTCCCCTTGTACTGTATGTGTTTCTGTCCTTCCTGTTCGAAATCGTGGTAGAATTCATGTTTCTAGTCTGTGTCCTAGATTTGATATGTTCATCTACTACGCTAGTCCACATGATTAGTTTAATCTCTGTTATAGCCGTCATGATTTATTTTGTGCTTATTCGGACTAAATCCCGTAGTAACTTGCTCATATATTCAACCAGCGTAACGTCCCCTACAGCCACTCCCATTTCATGGAAGGCCTGGCCGATGCCTCCAAGGAGCCCTTCATCTACTGCTATGAGTGCCCGATCCTGGTTTGGGGCTCACCGGCGGACATCTTGCATCACCTCACGCAGGCGTGCGGCAATCACTACTGGCCCTTGGTGGAGAACATCAAGTATGAGATGTGCTACCCGTTCACCGTGCCGGAGTCGCTGGAGGATCACCGCCGCCTACTAGTCTTAGAGGAGGACGACAGTGTCTTCCTCTTGATCGTGGGCACCAGCGAGGCCCGGGCAGGCCGCCGCCCCGTCTCTATAGTGTGCGTCAGGGGCGACACCGCTGACGCTGACACTGACACGAGGCTGATGTGCGGGTGCATGCTCACTGCTACTACCCCTCAGAGGTACGTGGGCGGCAACACTGGCTACATCAAGCTGACTAGGACTGTGCCGAGCTGGGACCTTCCCGCTGATGTGGACATGAAAGACGCATGGTATGATTTGCCCCCCAATGTGGTGCACGGGGACTCCAAGGAGGTTCACCTGGACATATGCATTACCAATTTAAATGTTGATCATTAGTCTTTGCTCAATGTAATCGGATGTCTAAGCATGTGGAGATTTCCATGCATGATCTTGCTCTATTGGAGTATCATGCATGAATAAAAGTGTATCCATTTATGGTTTAGTCTAGAATCTTCCATGTATGAATTTTTACTACAGTACTGGTTAAAGACTTATGATGAACCATTTCTTACATCTCCTCTGCCCCCTTCCAAGTCATCCTGATTTAATCCCTCCGTCTAGGTGTATAAGGGCATGGTTAATACTTAATACTATAGCCAACTGTTGACTATAATAAAGTGACATGTCATCTATAGCCAACATGTATAGCAATCGATACTCAAAAACTAATTCTTAAAGATCATTTCTCGCAAACTTATTATAAAAAACAGAGTTGGTGATGATGGTGTGCCTGCCATCCTGCAATATAGGTCGTCCGATTTATATCTGACGGATAGGAAGGAAACTATGGCAATTTTGCAAAAAGATACCCACACCCCGCTCCACATTTGCAAATAAGGCCTTATGTTGTTCATCCATTTCTCCCACAACATAAACTACCCATACAAATGCGTATTGATTTTCCGTGCAACGCATGGGCATCTTGCTAGTTTCTTGCAAATCACAATCAGCGTTATTTCTTCACAAGTTTTGGATGCAGGTTGAACAGTTGAACGCTTTTGTTTGGAAAAGATACTTTTTATCTATTTCACCCAGATGTTTGTGAGCTCTAGAGATGAAATAATATCCGGAGAAACCTATCGATACCCATTACACATGAGATGACCCCCACATCCTTTGTCAAAATAAACAACTCCACAATCAATGCATTTCACTGTTTTAGGTACAGCACGGCACCTTACTATAGATTAGTACGACCAAAATTGAACTAACATTATATATAGTATGATAAACGTTGATGCATGTCACCTAAAATTATATCATTGAAAACTATGTTCAAATACGAATCCAACGATATAGTTTTTGTTGACATGCACTAACATTTTGTCAGTTAAATCTTCAGTAAAATTCAATGGGGGACTAATAAACAATGACCAATGTAGTACTAGTGTAGAGGGCGGCGCTGCACGCGAGTCTCACCCTGCTTGTGGCGCGGCAGTAAAGCCGCCATATCACAAAACCCAACCACTCCCAGTAATAAGTGGCCTGGTAAAATGAACGGACAAGCAACCATCACATCCCTTTGTCTTTTTTGCATTTCATCTCTCTGCATTTACTTCCTCTGGTTCATCGCGCACACTCGATCCCTAGCTACTACTCCTAGTATCCCTAGCTACTACTCCTAGGGCCAGTTCTTTTGGCGGCTTAAAAAATAATCCATCTCTTCCCCAGCTTTTCAAGACTAGTCACAGTGGAGAGTAACATTAAGGTGCCTCACTCATTTATTTGGGCTTCTAAACTACTACTAGTACCTCGGTCCTGGTTTATTCGTCACCATTGTAATTTGTGCTAAATTTTGACCAAAGATTTAACTTATAAAATTTTAGTGCATGTGACATATGCACGTACTTACGAAATGCGTATACACAAGGTTTCCAAACATTTCCTTTTACATACTTAATTAATGATGCTAATAATTCCCGAACATTGGGGATTTATCATTTGCATCCCAAAACTAATGAGATCGCCTTACGAAACTAAAATATATTCCTATTAAAAGCCACGGCGCTCGCAGGAGCGCTTGCGGCGCCTCACGAGTGCCCTGGTGCGCGGCCGTTTACCAGCGCGCCGACACAACGCTTCTTCCTCAGCCTCGCAACTCGCGAGGTGCTGATTGGCGGCTTGCTGGCGGGCGAGCGCGATCTCACCGGTGTGGTGATCCGGCGCCAACAGGTACTCCTCCTCACTGGAAGCGTGCACCCGGTCCATGTACCGCCAAGCGTAGATGAGGCGCTTGGGCCCGACTGTACTCAGGGCTTTGGCATGGGCGTCCTCCACCACCCTCACGACCCTCGCACGAGCCTTCTGCCAAAGAGCCAATTTCCTGACTCTCTCGGACGCGACATAGGCCTGCCAGTAGCTTGCTTGTGGCCTTCTCTTCCTCGGCCTTCTTCTCTGCCTCTATTTTGGCGCACTCTGCCGGAGGCAAAGCCTCCCACAAGGCGACATCCATTTCTTTCCAAAGCTCCTCAAGGCTGGGGGGGCTCGGCGGGCGGCGCGGTGTTCTCCTCATAGCGGGGAGCCGACACGTCCTCCGACAAGCGTGTTGGCGAGATTGGGAACACCGACACGTCCACCTCGACGTGTCGCGGCGAGGAGCGGAACACCGATGCGTCCTTCTCGACTAGTGGCGACGAGGAACGAAACGGTGACGCGTCCTCCTTGACTAGTGGTGGCAAGGAACAGAACGGCGACGCGTGACCGTCCGCGTGGTGCAGCGAGGGGAACCTAGGGCTTGGGAGGGGGGATGCCATGGTGGTCGACGTGAGAGGGAGGGGGAGGAGATAGCGATCAACGGGAGCGTTCTTTCGAATGCCGTGGGAGGCGCAGTATTTATAGCAAGCAATGGCACCTACGTAATATATGGACTAAGCTTCACTGACTTAACTGCAGGTCCAGTTGCGTCACTGACATGTGGGCTTGATGCCTGTTGGGCCCACATGTTAGTGACCCAATGCACCTACAGTTAAGTAACTGAAGCAGCTACGTGGGCATATTTGTTGGAGTAAATTATGGGTGAGGGAAGGGGTGGAAATATTGCTGGTCACAACGGATTGGACGAGCGCGGGGGAGGAGAGTCATGCATACAGATTTTTTCCACACGGGGTGGAGTTGTGGGACTGCTGGAGGGAGAAGGAGAGTCAAGCAGGCGTTCAGATTTCAAGGTGCACTAAATTATTGCATGCGATGATTAAGGCTAGCCATAGTGGTGGTAATATGGTACTCCCACCTTTCCGGTTTATAGGGCTTAATTTGAAAATTTCTTCAGCCAAGGTAGATGATGAATGGTGGAATTAATTCCATAGTTTGCAAAAGTACTTAATTAGTACTCTCGTTTTTTTTTTCAAATTTTGTGTAAACCGATGCCTTAATTACACCACATGCATGCATGACCACTCCTATAAAAATCTCAGTTGGTGGTGATGGTATGTCTGCCTCTGGACAACGTGAGTCGTTCGATCTACTTGGAACCAACAGCTGAGATGTGTGTGCATAGAGACATGGCCTTGCCACTAGAGGTACTGTATAGCAGATATTTACCCACCTCTGCCACTGTATAAAATACAGAACTACTCATTCCAGCCTCATTTCCTTTCTGGTTCATCTCCTTGCATTGTTGCCGGCGGTGGCGAAGGTTCCTAAAGATGGAGTCCAGACTCTAGAAACCACTACAAAAACTATTCCACCGCCTCTATCTTGGTAAGAGTAGGTGAAAATTTTAAATCGAGCCCTTTAAACTAGAAGGGAAGTAGTAGTACTCTAATAGCTAACGTTGTTGTGATGACTAGATAGGACATGGCACGCACCTGGACGGAGGAACTAGTCTGCATTGTGCATTTAAGTTTTGTCTGAAGTCAGTGTACCTCTACTTTTAGGAAAGATATTCCTTGGGTTTCTCTAATTTGGGACTCATATTACTATGGAAGGGTGCCCCAAGGAACATCTGATTGTGGCTCTTTTTGGTGGAGGGACATTTGCAAGGTGATGCACAGTTTCAGAGAATGCTCATGGGTTCAGATAAATGAGGGTGACACTGCACTCTTTTGGACTGACAACTGGAATCTTGGTCATGAGGTTTCTTCTTTGCAGACAAGATTTCCTAGGCTATTCTCATATGCTAAGGACCCATAGATTTCAGTTAAGGAGATTTTCAGCTCTCAAGACATCCTCCAGCATTTTCATCTTCCTTTGTCTGCTCAGGCATTTGAGGATTTGAGTATGGTACAATCTTTGATGGGTTCTCACAACAGGACAACTGGCTCTAAGGATGTGTGGTTTTGGCAAGCCTCCTCCAAGCAGTACATGCCCAAGATGTTTTACTCACACACTTTTGTGTCTGAAACATTTAATCCTCTGACTTGTTGGATATGGAAATCCTCTTGTTCTCTGAAGATTAAGGTGTTTTCCTGGATGCTCATTATAGATAGACTGAATACAAAAGATATGGTGGAAAGAAGGCATTGGCACATGGAGGATGGAGTTATTTATAGACTCTGCCCCTTGCAGGCTCGAGAAACCAGGGATCACTTATTCTTCAACTGCAATTTCAGTGTAAGAGTTTGGAATTACCTGCAGATCGAATGGGCTTCTGGAGACTCAATTTCTAAACTGGTTATCCAGGCTAGGAGACGTTTTGATAAGCCTTTTTCACTAAAGTGGTGTTCACGGCCTATTGGAATATCTGGATCATTAGAAATGGAGAAATGAGAGTGCCAGTTTTAATAAATGTAGAGGTGCTTTTTGGCATGATATTACTCTTTTGCAACACATGATAAAATTTTCCTACAAGGATGATCTCCTGATGACCCACAAGTGTAGGGGATCTAACGTAGTCCTTTCGATAAGTAAGAGTGTCGAACCCAACAAGGAGCAGAAGGAAATGACAAGCGGTTTTCAGTAAGTATTCTCTGCAAGCACTGAAATTATCGGTAACAGATAGTTTTGTGATAAGGTAATTTGTAACGAGTAACAAGTAACAAAAGTAAATAAGGTGCAGCAAGATGGCCCAATTCTTTTTGTAGCAAAGGAAAAGCCTGGACAAACTCTTATATGAAGGAAAACGTTCCCGAGGACACATGGGAATTATCGTCAAGCTATTTTTCATCACGCTCAGATGATTCGCGTTCGTTACTTTGATAATTTGATATGTGGGTGGACTAGTTCTTTGGTACTGACCTTTCTTGGACAAGCATCCCACTTATTATTAACCCCTATTGCAAGCATCCGCAACTACAAAAGAAGTATTAAGGTAAACCTAATCATAGCATGAAACACATGGATCCAAATCAGCCCCTTACAAAGAAATGCATAAACTAGGGTTTAAGCTTCTGTCACTCTAGCAACCCATCATCTACATATTACTTCCCAATGCCTTCCTCTAGGCCCAAACAATGGTGAAGTGTCATGTAGTCTACGTTCACATAACACCACTAGAGGAAAGACAACATACATCTCATCAAAATATCGAACGAATATCAAATTCACATGACTACTTATAACAAGACTTCTCCCATGTCCTCAGGAACAAACATAACTACTCACAAATCTTATTCATGTTCATAATTAGAGGGGTATTAATATGCATAAAGGATCTGAACATATGATCTTCCACCAAATGAACCAACTAGCATCAACTACAAGGAGTAATCAACACCACTAGCAACCCACAGGTACCAATCTGAGGCTTTGAGACAAAGATTGGATACAAGAGATGAACTAGGGTTTTAGAGGAGATGGTGCTGATGAAGATGTTGATGGAGATTGACCCCCTCCCGATGAGAGGATCGATGGTGATGACGATGGTGATGATTTCCCCCTCCCGGAGGGATGTTTCCCCGGTAGAACAGCTCCGTTGGAGCCCTAGATTGGTTCCGCCAAGGTTTCGCCTCGTGGCGGCGGTGTTTCATCCCGAAAGCTTCCTTCTGATATTTTCCAGGGTTAAAGATTCATATAGCGGAAGAGGGGCACCGGAGGCCTGCCAGGGGGCCCACGAGGCAGGGGGCGCGCCCAGGGGGGTAGGGCGCGCCCCCCACCCTCGTGGATGGTGGTTGGCCCCCTCCGGTTGATTCTTTCGCCAGTATTTTTTATTAATTCCAAAAACTGCCTCTGTGAAGTTTCAGGACTTTTGGAGCTGTGCAGAATAGGTCTCTAATATTTGCTCCTTTTCTAGCCCAGAATTCCAGCAGCTGGCATTCTCCCTCTTCATGTAAACCTTGTAAAATAAGAGAGAATAGGCATAATTATTGTGACATAACGTGTAATAACAGCCCATAATGCAATAAATATCGATATAAAAGCATGATGCAAAATGGACGTATCAACTCCCCCAAGCTTAGACCTCGCTTGTGCTCAAGCGGAAGCCGATAACGAAAAATATGTCCACATGTTTAGAGATAGAGGTGTCGAAAAAAAATACGGACATGAGGGCATCATGATCATTCTTATAACAACAACATATATAATATTGTCATATGATTTATTATGCTCAAGTAATAATCTATTCACAATGTCAAGTATGAATCAGAAACTTCATTGAAAGCTAACAATATATGATCTCGGTCATTAAAGCAATTGCAATTTATCATAACATCGGAAAGAGTCAATATAAGAGCTTTTCAGCAAGTCCACATACTCAACTATCATTTAGTCTTTCACAATTGCTAACACTCACGCGATACTTATGGGTATGGAGTTTTAATCCGGCACAGAGAAAGATAGGGGCTTATAGTGTTGCCTCCCAACCTTTTACCTCAAGGGTAATGCCAACAATAATAGTTCATGATAACTTACATCCAATTGAATATATATATATATATATATATATATATATATATATATATATATATCAGGATCTTTCCAACACATTGTGCTTGCCAAAGGATAAAATGTAAAAACGAAAGGTGAAGATCACCATGACTCTTGCATAAGGTATAAGACAAGAATAAAAGATAGGCCCTTCGCAGAGGGAAGCCGAGGTTGTCATGTGCTTTTATGGTTGGATGCACGAAATCTTAATGCAAAAGAACGTCACTTTATATTGCCACTTGTGATATGGACCTTTATTATGCAGTCCGTCGCTTTTATTGCTTCCATATCACAAGATCGTATAAAGCTTATTCTCTCCACACTACTAAATCATACATATTTAGAGAGCAATTTTTATTGCATGCAACGATGACAACTTACTTGAAGGATCTTACTTAATCCATAGGTAGATATGGTGGACTCTCATGGAAAAACCGGGTTTAAGGATATTTGGAAGCACAAGTAGTATCTCTACTTGGTGCAAAGGATTTGCTAGCATGAGGGGGGAAGGCAAGCTCAACATGTTGGATGATCCATGACAATATACTTTATTTGGATATAAGAAAACATAACCCATTACGTCGTCTTCCTTGTCCAACATCAACTCTTTAGCGTGTCATATTTTAATGAGTGCTCACAATCATAAAAGATGTCCAAGATAGTATATTTATATGTGAAAACCTCCCTTTCTTTATTCCTTCCTGTTAATTGCAACGATGACCAAAACTATGTTTGTCAACTCTCAACAACTTTTATTCATCATACTCTTTTATATGTGAAGTCATTACTCTCCATAAGATAAATATGATCTCTTTATTTCTTTTTATTCTTTCTTTTACTTTTATTCCCTCACGATCATAGCAAGACAATCAAGCCCTTGACTCAAAACTAATCTTTATTATATATAGCTCACGGACCCGATTACATAGAAGGATCATAAGGCAAAACTCAAAACTAGATCATACTAAAACTTTATTCTACTAGATCAAGATATTACCAAAAGGATCGAACTAAGAAAAACGGTAAAGATAGAAGTTTGATGGTGATACGATACCGGGGCACCTCCCCCAAGCTTGGCAGTTGCCAAGGGGAGTGCCCATACCCATGTGATTATGTCTCTTTCTTCGGAGGTGGTGAGGTGATAGTCTTGGTGATGATGCCCCTCAGGATACGATGATCCTCCTCGAGCTTATTGACATGCTGCTTGAGGTCCATTATTTCCTTACGGAGCTTACCCGTGACGGCTAAGGATCCTTTCACCCAAGGATGTTGCATAGCTGCGGGAGAACAAGTAACACTCTTTTTCATATTTTCATAAGAGAGAAATCTAACATTGGAAGGGATGACCGAGTTTGGAATAGCTGAGCTCTGTAGTTCCCCCATCGCGAATCCGGCCCGGAAACGAGAAGTAACTTCCTGATCCTCCTCCATGGCATCTATCCTTTTCAAGTAGGCTTCCATCTCTTCCTACGTTGATGGCCCAAAGTGATAGGCATTGCTATTTGCTCCTGGACCCGGTGCGGATGAGACACCCGACTCTCCCCGACTGACTCTTAAGAAGACATCTTGCTCTAATGTGCGGCAGAAACAACTCGAAACAAAAAGTAGAGATATTTGCGTGGTACGGTGGTCAAAACCTTCGGGAGATTATATAATGAATTTTTACCAACCAAAAGAAGTGGCGTGCAAGAAAACAGAGTCCAGAGAGCACACGAGGTGCTCACGAGGCAGGAGGCACGCCCAGGGGGGTAGGGCGCGCCCTCCACCCTCGTGGACGACTCGTGTCCTTCCCGGACTACTTCTTATTTTCCTATTTTCTTAAATATTCCAAAACAGAGAAAATTTACCATTAGAACTGTTTTGGAGTTAGTTTACTTACCGTACCACATACCTATTCCTTTTCGGAGTCTGAAACGTTTTGGAAAGTGTCCCTTATATATTCCTTCGGGGTTATGGTTTCAATAACATTAGTTTCAACATTTATAGGATTACCTGAGATATAATGTTTGATTCTTTGACCGTTCACCACCTTCGGATTTGTGCCTTCGAAGTTGTTGATTTTTATGGCACGGAATGATAGACGCCCTCGATAACATAAGGCCCTTCCCATTTAGAGAGAAGTTTTCAAAAAAATCTTAAGCGAGAGTTGAATAGCAACACATAATCACCTACATTAAACTCACGCTTTAGTATCCTTTTGTCATGCCATCTTTTAACTTTTTCTTTAAACAGTTTAGCATTATCATAGGCCTGGGTTCTCCATTCATCAAGTGAGCTAATGTCAAATAGCCTCTTCTCACCGGTAAGTTTGAAATCATAATTGAGCTCTTTAATGGCCCAATATGCCTTATGTTCTAGTTCGAGAGGTAAGTGACATGCTTTTCCATAAACCATTTTATACGGAGACATACCCATGGGATTTTATATGCAGTTCTATAGGCCCATAATGCATCATCAAGTTTCTTGGACCAATTCTTTCTAGATCTATTAACAGTCTTTTGCAAAATTAATTTGAGCTCTCTATTACTAAGTTATACTTGACCACTAGATTGTGGATGGTACGAAGATGCAATTCTATGATTAACATCATACTTAGCAAGCATTTTACGAAAGGCGCCATGAATAAAATGTGAACCACCATCAGTCATTAAATATCTAGGGACTCCAGACCTCGAAAAAATAACTTCTTTAAGCATCTTAATACAGGTGTTATGATCAGCACTACTAGTTGGAATAGCTTCTACCCACTTAGTAACGTAATCAACAGCAACTAAAATATGTGTATACCCATTACAGGAAGGAAACGGTCCCATATAATCAAAGCCCCAAACATCAAATGGTTCAATAAAAAGTGAATAGTTCATAGGCATTTCTCGACGTCTACTAGTATTACCAATTCTTTGACATTCATCACAAGACAAGACAAACTTACGGGCATCTTTGAAGAGAGAAGGCCAATAAAAACCGGATTGCAATACCTTATGTGCAGTTCTTGAAGGAAATATGCCATAGAGGCAATAATAAAGTTATTATTTATTTCCTTATTTCATGATAAATGTTTATTATTCATGCTAGAATTGTATTAAACGGAAACTTAGTACATGTGTGAATACATAGACAAACAGAGTGTCACTAGTATGCCTCTACTTGACTAGCTCATTGAATCAAAGATGGTTAAGTTTCCTAGACATAGACATGAGTTGTCATTTGATTAACGGGATCACATCATTAGAGAATGATGTGATTGACTTGATCCATTCCGTTAGCTTAGCACTTGATCGTTTAGTATGTTGCTATTGCTTTCTTCATGACTTATACATGTTCCTATGACTATGAGATTATGCAACTCCCGAATACCGGAGGAACACCTTGTGTGCGATCAAATGTCACAACGTAACTGGGTGATTATAGAGATGCTCTACAGGTGTCTCCGAAGGTGTTTGTTGGGTTGGCATAGATCAAGATTAGGATTTGTCACTTCGATTGTCGGAGAGGTATCTCTAGGCCCTCTCGGTAATGCACATCACTCTAAGCCTTGCAAGCAATGTAACTAATGAGTTAGTTGCGGGATGATGCATTAAGGAACGAGTAAAGAGACTTGCCGGAAACGAGATTGAACTAGGTATTGAGATACCGACGATCGAATCTCGGGTAAGTAACATACCGATGACAAAGGGAACAACGTATGTTGTTATGCGGTTTGACCGATAAAGATCTTCATAGAATATGTCGGAGCCAATATGAGCATCCAGGTTCCGCTATTGGTTATTGACCGGAGATGTGTCTCGGTCTTGTCTACATAGTTCTCGAACCCGTAGGGTCCGCACGCTTAACGTTCGGTGACGAACGGTATTATGAGTTTATTTGTTTTGATGTACCGAAGGTAGTTTGGAGTCCCGAATATGATCACGGACATGACGAGGAGTCTTGAAATGGTCGAGAATAAATATTGATATATTGGACGACTATATTCGGACACCGGATGAGTTCCGGGGGTCATGGACATTTATCGGAGTGCCGGGGGGTTCTCGGAACCCCCGGGGCATATAATGGGCCAACATGGGCGTTGTGGGAGAGAGAGGAGAGGGCCTAAGGCTGGCCGCCCCCCCCCCCCCCTTGGGAGTCTGAATTAGACAAGGAGGGGGCGGTGCCCCCTCTCTCCCTCTCCTTCCTTCCCCCTTTCTCCTTCCTAGTTGGACTAGGAAAGGGGAGTCCTACTCCCACTAGGAGGAGGACTTCCCCTCTCCTTGGCGCGCCCCAAGGCCAGGCCAGCCTCCCCCTTGCTCCTTTATATACGGGGGTAGGGGGCACTGAGGGAGTCCCGGACTAGGGGGTGTCCGGATAGCCGGACTATCGTCACGGCCGGACTCCAAGACTATGAAGATACAAGATTGAAGACTTCGTCCCGTGTCCGGATGGGACTTTCCTTGGCGTGGAAGGAAAGCTTGGCGATACGGATATGTAGATCTCCTACCATTGTAACCGACTCTGTGTAACCCTAACCTATCCGGTGTCCATATAAACCGGAGGGTTTTAGTCCGTAGGACGAACAACAATCATACCATAGTCTAGCTTCTAGGGTTTAGCCTCCTTGATCTCGTGGTAGATCTACTCTTGTACTGCCCATATCATTAATATTAATCAAGCAGGAGTAGGGTATTACCTCCATCGAGAGGGCCCGAACCTGGGTAAAAACATCGTGTCCCTTGTCTCCTGTTACCATCCGCCTAGACGCACAGTTCGGGACCCCCTACCCGAGATCCGCCGGTTTTGACACCAACATTGGTGCTTTCAATGAGAGTTCCTCTGTGCCGTCGCCATCAGGTAGGATGCCTCATCTCGTCTTTAAAGACGACACCATCGCCAAAGAAGCCTTGGCCACTGGTCAGACTCTTTGGCTAGGCGGTTTTCTCATCGAAACCAATCTCCATGTTAGTTCGGAACTTGCCGAGCAGTTAGATCCGATCGAGCTCTCCTCCATAAACGAGCTCTTGGATCGCATCGCCGCCCTGGGAGTCGCCACGGATTATGACCGGATCGGGCGTAAAACCGATCTGAGAGAGATCAACTCTCCCCAGGCCACCCATCATGTTGCTGTTATAGAGGAGCAATGCGGCGATTCTTATTCTATCTTAAGGACTAGCTACGTCCGGATTCCCGATCCCTCCATGTCGGATTCCTGCGGAGGGACGGATGTCGATCAAGCCCTGAACTTAAAGTCAGGCAGCGGGTCGGACTCATTGGATAGCACTCAAAAATCCAAACTTCCGAAGTTCGAAACTTCTCGGCCCTTGAGTCCTAAATTGGACAGGGTTCCGGATTTAGTGCCACCCGCCCACCCAAACATTAGTGATCTCTCTCGAATTCGGCAAGAGCCCGCTGAAACAGTACATCATTACTGGGCCAGATTCCTCCTGATTATGAACATGATAAAAGACTGCCGAGAGGAGTACGCGATCCCAATTTTTTGCAACAACTGCACGGACAAGGGAATCCTAAATGCCATAAGTCGTCGCGAAATTACACGCTTTGCTGACTTGGTGACCATAGTACAAAAATATTGTGCGATGGAGAGCGCCTGGAAAACTGAAAGTAAATTTTGGGATAATCCGGCCCCTAATACATCCCTAGTCCAGAACAAAAGGGTGCATCATTATGAAGCACCTGGGTCGAATACCAAAAAACCAAAACCCCCTAAAGAGTACGGCGCATACTCCAATTGGATCATGCACTTTGACGGCTCCAAAATGTTGGCTGGCTGGCATCGCCCCGACGCCCCCAACCGGGGACACAAATCCAATACGCCCTTCGAGATAATGTATACGGACTCCAACAACGCAGCCGAACACGAGGCCCTTCGCACGCCTCGGATGGCAGTCTCCATGGGCATTCAACGCCTAGAGGTGTGCGGGGATTCGAATCTCGCAATATCTCAAATAAACGGAGACTTTGATGCCAAAGATCCGAAATTGGCAGCATACCGCAATGCGGTCCTAAAAATGTCAGCACGGTTCGAAGGGCTCGAATTTCATCATATAGCCCGGACAACAACCAGCAGAGGATATATTGGCACGCATCGGTGCAAAACGCGATGCCGCCCCACCCAATATCTTTCTCGAACGGCTGTTCAAGCCATCCGTATTATGGGAAGGGAGTCCGCAATATCAATCCGCACTCCAACCGCACCGCCTCGACGCCGAACACTCGACATAACCGGAGGCTCACCTCAGATAACACCTCTCGCCACGAAATAATGGTGGTTATCGCCTGCGGGACGGAACCATTCCTAGCCTACCTAACTCAGGCGTGAACTCCCAAGACCAAAATGAGGCGCTACTGCATAGTACGGGCGCCTAAAGCCTATAAAGTCCATGAGGGAGAGCTTTATAAGAAAAGCACTACCGGAGTCCTTCAAAGGTGTATCTCAAGAGGAAGGGCGAAACCTCCTGGCTGAAATTCATGCCGGACCGGGTGGGCACCACGCCGCAGCCCGGCCCTTGTAGGCAAGGCCTTCCGTGACAGGATTTTATTGGTCGACGGCCCGGGCAGATGCGCTGGACTTAGTCCAACGATGCGTCGGTTGCCAGCCTCTTTCCTAACCAAAGCCACATGCCACCCACCGCCTTAAAACTATACCCATCACCTGGCCGTCATGTCCTGGGGGCTTGACATGGTTGGACCCTCAAGGAGGAACCCACAAGCAAAAATACCTATTGGTCATGGTGGATAAATTCACCAAATGGATAGAGGCCAAACCTGTTAAAACGGCCGAATCCGGACTAGGGATAGACTTCATATCAGGGGTAGTGCACCATTACAGTGCCCCCCACAATATCGTCACTGATAATGGCACCAACTTCACGGCTGATGAGGTCAAATCATGGTGCAAAAACATGGGCATCAAGCTCGATTACGCCTCAGTCTATCACCCTCAAACCAACGGCCAAGTCGAACGGGCAAATGGTCTAATAATGAGCGGCATTAAACCCAGAATAGTGCTGTCCCTCAAGGAATCTAACACGACCGGGTTGAGGAGCTCGACTTCAGACTGGGGTTGCGGACCACGCCAATCAGATTACCGGATTCACACCATTCTTCATGGTGTACGGCGCAGAGGCGGTCTTGCTCATGACATAATACATGACTCACCTCGAAAAGCATGTACGAAGAAAGAGAAGCCGAGCTTGATCGGCAGTGACAGTTTGACGCATTGGAGGAGGAGCGCGACGTGGCAAAATCTCGTTCCGCATTCTATCAACAGAAGCTCAAGATATCAAAGCAGGAAGCACGGGCCAAAGCTTATAACGTTGGCGAACTAGTTCTACGCTCACGGACAAGAAAAAGGACAAACTCAAGCCCAAATGGGAAGGTCCCTTCATCATCGACCAGGTCCTGACCGGCGGGGCATACCGTCTGCGAAACGCATCGAATAACCGACTCGAGCCAAACCCATGGAACGCAGCCCGTCTACAAAGATTCTACGCCCAAGTGCCGGACTCCAAGTTCGTCTCCTTCCTCCGTCCACATTTTTTATTTTTTGCTTTTTGCTGTCTTTTATTTCTCTCCTTCCTCCTTCTTCTTCTTGTAGCCTCTAGAGGCTCGCTTTGGCGCTTTTTATCGCACACACTTGACGCCATTGTCCGCGCTCATTATACTCGGGGCTTCTTTAATGAAGCTTATTCATACGGGCTTTCATGCCCAACACATGCATTAAACTTCCGCATGTACCTTTTATTCACCATTATATGCATCGATATGACTTAAGTTTTGGCCAAGCTGGGTTGCCTGGCTCCTGTCCTTACCCCTAAGTTCCTGATTGTTCAACTAGGCGGTAAAGGGAGCACCTCTGCGATTGTTACTGCCGAGTCAGCCGGATGTGTACCTCAGACTGGGTGAAGCCGAAAGCTAGCGTTCTTAAGGGAATATTCGGTCGGTGAACTGAAAGATGATTTTTAACTATTTACCCATCTGCCCCCAGATGATTTTCTGCTTTCCTAGCAGCTTTGACATGCACTTTAGGGCATGCATCCCAGTGAAAGGAACCCTTAACGGAACTATTCTCCCTGGAAGATGTTTCTTACTACCCATGTAATATAACGCAACTAGTTGGGCACTTGTCTGATACAGCAACAATGACCCCTACGCCTTGTCTCCATGCATACCACGGTTCTTATATAACCACGAAGGTATTCGGACACACTCCGGACTATTGGGTCCGGAGGTCGAAGCAAAAAGGTCCGCTATGACAAACGATCTACAATCCGGCTAGAAGACATTTTTTTCATGTCATATTTTTACATAGTCAACTCGACTCATTGTATTCTTCCTCAATGCTATCTAATTTACAATCTTGCTGGGAATACTTGGCGGCCAATTCTACTTGGCCGTATACTAAGCTTACAGGGATCTCCATCCCATCCGGCCCCACAGTCCGACTCGCCATGTGGTTTGGGTCACCTTCATGTACCGCTGCCTTTACCATGGCCCAGCCTCCTCGGCGCCTTTGACGGCAGGCCGGTATCTTCCATAGCCGGAAGCGCCATTGTGCTCCTTTGAAGCCAGCTCTGCCAGCTCCCCAATGCCTTCGGGCAGGGAGATAGATGGCCACAAGGCCTGGCCGATGCTTTTCATCACCGCCGGACTTGCTCGCAAAATGACGCAGATCGGGAAGAAGATCACCAAGAATTGGGCATCTCCTCCTCGTGACGACCTGTGAGCAAACCTACATACATGTTTATGTTAGTCGCCTTCCTCGCCAACTCTTTCAAAGTTCGCCAAGCACTTCATCGAAAATGCCGCCACGAAGCCGCCGATTCTCCTTTTTACGAAGTCGCATAACCGGGCACGAACGTCCTTTAGTTCCTCACCCAGCTTGGTGTTGGCGCCTTGGAGGTTATTCTTATCCTGCCGCACCTCGTAAGCACGCCTCGCCGCCTTTAATCGGCATAAGAGTTGTTGCTTGTCCGGATCTAGTTCGCGCCATCTGCAATGTTTTTGTCGATTTACACACCCGCCGCACTTCATAAATTATTTATCTTCTGAAGCGTATATTACCAGAGGGGGTCTCGTGGCTCCTCAGAAGCGGCTAGCGCGCCTCAAGTTGGGCCTCAGACTCTTCCAAATTTCCCGGGACAATGCCGGGTATTCTTTTCTCAGAAGATCCTCAAGATAACAAATGATCCTTAAATCGCTTATTCTAACTATTTTAAGTCTCGGGGCTACTTGGCATATATAATCACAAATTTCCTTACCCGTATGTCCTTCACATACCGCTCCGTGGCTCGCTAGACCATCTTGAGCGGCACGGAGATGCACATCTCCCGAATCAAAGGCATTCAAGGCCTCCGGGAGAAACATGCGCCACGAAGAATCGTTCGGGCGGCGCCTGTGGATTCAAGGCGCCTCCACCTCGGAGTTGGTGGCGCATAACCTGTCGGCATCCTCCGTCGGAGGAGCATCCGACGACGCCTTGTGCTTGTTTCACCCTCCGGACCCGGCTTTGAAGCTTGTCCGTGAAGGTTCGATCGGCAGCCTCTCCGGACTCGGGCCCGCGAGCGCTTTTTCCTGAAAAGAGCATCAGCGTAGTACGCCTTCCGTGAATGAATCCGGGAGTATGGTGACATGCCATACCGCTATGGGCGGAGTTTCGATCCGCACCGCACTTCTTTTTAGACCGCAGGGCTGCACTGCCCTTTGTTGGCCAGCCGTCGCTGGGCTCGGCTTCATGCCTCAAGGTACCTCGCCAAAGCACCATTGGTATACGGTGATCAAAATAAGCATGGATGGGTCGTTATCGTGGTTTTGGGATCTCGGTCTCATTTACCCGTGAGGCTGGAAGTATTCCGGTAATCAACAGAATGGCAACCCACGCATTGTCGATGCTAAGTTGGTAGAATACCCCGTCGATCAACTCCACCTTTATATCCGGATCCTCTTCGAAGGTCGGATCGAGGGACCGTTCCGGATCCTCGGGTTGTGGGGGCTGGCTGTGTATCTTCTCCATAGTCCGGCATAGTTCCTGCGCAGAAACCATGAAATGAGATATTTAACCATGGGAACATTGATTGGACAGGTCACAAAGATGTTTGCTTACCCAGCTTTGAGGATTATTCGAAGAAAACTCCTTCAGTGGATTGACACGGAGGAAATCCTCCTCCTCCCCTTTGTACATGGCGCATAAGATCTTCACCAGTTCGGTGACCGATCCAGCCCTTTGCGGCCATGGCGGGTGGCATCGCCCTCCTCGTTGAAGTCCCACATGGGGTGGCCTCAGATTGGAGCGGCTGCACTGCCCTCATAATGCAGATTGCCATGACTCCTGTCATGGTCAATCCGGCATGAGCCAGTAACCTTATTCGGCTCATCAAATAACGGACATCCCGGTCATCTTCTCTCCGTAGGCTCCGAGGGCGCCAGCTTAGGCGCTTCTTCAAAGGAGCATTGCTGAACTCCTAAGGCCGATCCAACAGGATCCGCAGTGGACGCCCTCCATGTAAAACCATTTCAAGGCCAGCCTTCAGACGCCTTCTTTGGGGTTCCGGATAGGTATCCGTCCCGGCGATGCGCCATAGCTCGGCTCAAGACACTTGATATATTGACCCCTCATGAGAACGGGGTACTAGGCAGAATATTCTCTTCCACAGCCCGAAATGAGCCTCGACGCCCAGGAACAGTTCACAAAGGGCCACGAAGCCCGCGATGTGCAAGATGGAGGCAGGAGTAAGATGGTGCAATTGGAGACCATAGAACTCCAAGAGCCCCCGGAGAAACGGATGGATTGGAAATCCGAGTCCTCTTACTAGATAAGAGATGAAGCACACCCGCTCTCCTTTAGAGGGATCGGGACGCCTCCGCTTTCTTTCCGCCTCTTGTAGGTGGCAAGTCCGGCTCAACTGAACCATGAAGGCCGGAGGGAGAAATCCTTGGCTTGGAGTATAACTAGCTCGCTATGCGGGATCGAGCATCTCTCCCAATTTCCTGGCTGGGGTTGGGAGCGCGAGAGGAGGAGCCGCCACGATCGGCCCATGATGGAATGGGCTTTGGTCGAGGCGCCCGATGAAAGCTCGCAAAGGGGGGATGGTGTGACTCAGATCTAGATCCTTGCCTTTTATAAGCGGCTCATTTGGCGCAGCTAGGGGGTAATTGTAAAATACCTCGGCTTTTCGTGATTCTTTCAAACACGTGGAAGATGGCCATTATTGGGCGCAGACCGAGGAGCGCAGCATTTATCAGAAGTCGGACACTATTCAACAAGTATATGGAATTTGGAGAAGAACCCGCCTCGCAATGCCGAAGACAATCAACGCGCCGGACTCATCGTCATTGAAGCCTGGTTCGGGGGCTACTGAGGGAGTCCCGGACTAGGGGGTGCCCGGATAGCCGAACTATCGTCACAGCCGGACCAAGACTATGAAGATACAAGATTGAAGACTTCGTCCCGTGTCCGGATGGGACTTTCCTTGGCGTGGAAGGCAAGCTTGGCGATACGGATATGTAGATCTCCTACCATTGTAACCGACTCAGGTAACCCTAACCTATCCGATGTCTATATAAACCGGAGGGTTTTAGTCCGTGAGGACGAACAACAATCATACCATAGGCTAGCTTCTAGGGTTTAGCCTCCTTGATCTCGTGGTAGATCTACTCTTGTACTACCCATATCATCAATATTAATCAAGCAGAGTAGGGTATTACCTCCATCGAGAGGGCCCGAACCTGGGTAAAAACATCGTGTCCCTTGTCTCCTGTTACCATCCGCCTAGACGCAAAGTTCGGGACCCCCTACCCGAGATCCGCCGGTTTTGACACCCACAGGAACCCTAGAACACACAAGTTGATCATTGATCTCTCTTAGCCGTGTGCGGTGCCCCCTTCCACCATAATCCACCTCGGTCATATCGTAGCGGTGCTTAGGCGAAGCCCTGCATCGGTAACTTCATGAACACCGTCATCACGCCATTGTGCTGACGAAGCTCTTCCCCGAAGCTCTACTGGATCGTGAGTTCGCGGGACGTCACCGAGCTGAACGTGTGCTGAACGCGGAGGTGCCGTACGTTCGGTAATGAGGATCGGTCGATCGTGAAGACGTACGACTACATCAACCGTGTTGTCATAACACTCCCGCTTTCGGTCTACGAGGGTACGTAGACAACACTCTCCCCTCGTTGCTATGCATCACCATGATCTCGCGTGTGCGTAGGAATTTTTTTTAAATTACTATGTTCCCCAAGAGTGGCATCCGAGCCAGGTTTATGCGTAGATGTAATATGCACGAGTAGAAAACAAGTGAGTTGTGGGAGATACAAGTCATACTACTTACCAGCATGTCATACTTTGATTCAAAGAAGATTGTTGGATGAAGCGGCCCAGATCGACATTATGCGATAAGCTTACGAGATCGGTTCTCTTGACGCGTGCTTCGCACACGTGGCTGGCGTGTGTCCGCTTTCTCCAACTTTAGTTGAATCGAGTGTGGCTATGCCCATTCCTTGCGTAATGTTAAAACAGCACTAACTTGACGAAATATCGCTGTGGTTTTGATGCATAGGTAAGAACGGTTCTTGCTCAGCCCGTAGCAGCCATGTAAAACTTGCAACAACAAAGTAGAGGACGCCTAACTTGTTTTTGCAGGGCATGCCGTGATGTGATATGGTCAAGACATGATGCTAAATTTTATTGTATGAGATGATCATGTTTTGTAACCAAGTTATCGGCAATCGGCAGAGCCATATGGATGTCGCTTATTGTATGAAATGCAATCGCCATGTAATTGCTTTACTTTATCACTAAGCGGCAGCGATATAGTCGAGAAGCAATAGTTTGTAGACGACAATGATGCTACGATGGAGATCAAGGTGTCGCTACCGGTGACAATGGTGATCATGACGGTGCTTTGGAGATGGAGATCAAAGGCACAAGATGATGATGGCCCTATCATATCACTTATATTGATTGCATGTGATGTTTATCTTTTATGCATCTTATTCTGCTTTGATTGACAGTAGCATTATAAGATGATCTCTCACTAAATTTCAAGGTAAAAGTGTTCTCCCTGAGTATGCACTGTTGCCAAAGTTTGTCGTGCCGAGACACCACATGATGATCGGGTGTGATAAGCTCTACGTTCATATACAACGGGTGCAAGCCAGTTTTGCACACACAGAAATACTCGGGTTAAACTTGACGAGCCTTGCATATGCAGATATGGTCTCAGAACACTGGAGACCGAAAGGTCGAGCGTGAATCATATACAAGATATGATCAACATAGTGATGTTCACCATTGAAAACTACTCCATCTCACGTGATGATCGGACATGGTTTAGTTGATTTGGATCACGTGATCACTTAGATGATTAGAGGGATGTCTATCTAAGTGGGAGTTCTTAAGTAATATGTTTACTTGAACTTTAATTTATCATGAACTTAGTCCTGATAGTATTTGCATAACTATGTTGTAGATCAATAGCTCGCAATGTAGCTCCCTATTTTATTTTTGATATGTTCCTAGAAAAACTAAGTCGAAATATGTTAGTAGCGATGATGCGGATTGGATCCGTGATCTGAGGATTATCCTCATTGCTTCACAGAAGAATTATGTCCTTGATGCACCGCTAGGTGACAGACCGATTGCAGGAGCAAATGCAGACGTTATGAATGTTTGGCAAGCTCGATATGATGACTACTTGATAGTTTAGTGCACCGTGCCTTACAGCTTAGAATCGGGGCTTCAAAGATGTTTTTGAAATGCCATGGAACATACGAGATTAGTATTTTAGACTCATGCCCATGTCGAAAGGTATGAGACCTTTGACAAGTACTTTGCCTACAAGATGGAGGAGAATTGCTCATTAGTGAGCATGTGCTCGTAATGTCCGAAAGTACTACAATCACTTGAATCAAGTGGGAGTTAATATTGTAGATAAGATAGTGATTGACAGAGTTCTCTAGTCACTATCACCAAGTTACTAGAACTTCGTGATGAACTATAATATGCAAGGGATAACAGAAACGATTCCCAAGCTCTTCGTGATGCTGAAATCGACGAAGGTAGAAATGAAGAGAAGCATCAAGTGTTGATGGTCGACAAGACCACTAGTTTCAAGAAAAGGTCAAAGGGAAGAAGGGGAACTTCAAGAAGAACGGCAAGCAAGTTGCTGCTCAAGTGAAGAAGCCCAAGTCTGGACCTAAGCCTGAGACTAAGTGCTTCTACTGCAAAGGGACTAGTCATCGGAAGCGTAACTGCCCCAAGCATTTGGCGGATAAGAAGGATGGCAAAGTGAACAAAGGTATATACATGTTATTGATGTGTACTTTATCGGTGTTTATAGCAACACCTCAAAGATTTGATACTAGTTCGCTTGCTCGATTAGTAACTCAAAATGGGAGTTGCAGAATGATCAGAGACTAGTTAAGGGTGAAGTGATGATGTGTGTTGGAAGTGGTTCCAAGATTGATATAATCATCATCGCACATTCCCTATACTTTCGGGATTAATGTTGAACCTAAATAATTGTTATTTGGTGTTTATGCGTTGAGCATGAATATGATTTGATCATGTTTATTGCAACATGGTTATTCATTTAAGTTAGAGAATAATTGTTGTTCGGGTTTACATGAATAAAACCTTCTATGGTCATACACCCAATGAAAATGGTTTGTTGGATCTCGATCGTAGTGATACACATATTCATAATATTGAAGCCAAAAGATGCAAAGTTAATAATGATAGTGCAACTTATTTGTGGCACCGCCGCTTAGGTCATATTGGTATAAAACGCATGAAGAAAGTCCATGCTGATGGAATTTTGGAATGACTTGATGCTTGCGAACCATGCCTTATGGGCAAGATGACTAAAGACTCCGTTCTCCGGAACAATGGAGCGAGCAGCCGACTTATTGGAAATAATACATACTGATGTATGCGATCCGATGAGTGTTGAGGCTCACGGTGGGTATCATTATTTTCTGACCTTCATAGATGATTTGAGAAGATATGGGTATATCTACTTGATGAAACATAAGTCTGAAATATTTGAAAAGGTTCATATAATTTTCAGAGTGAAGTGGAAAATCATCGTAACAAGAAAATAAAGTTTCTACGATCTGATCGTGGAGAGGAATATTTGAGTTACGAGTCTGGTCTTCATTTGAAACAATGCGGAATAGTTTCACAACTCACGCCACCTGGAACACCACAACGTAATGGTGTGACCGAACATCATAACCGTACTTTATTAGATATGGTGCAATCTATGATGTCTCTTACCGATTTACCACTATCCTTTTGTGGTTATGCATTAGAGACAGCTTCATTCATATTAAATAGGGCACCATCTAAATCCGTTGAGATGACACCATATGAATTGTGGTTTGGCAAGAAACCAAAGTTGTCGTTTCTTAAAGTTTGGGGTTGTGATGCTTATGTGAAAAAGTTTCATCCTGATAAGGTCAAGCCCAAATCGGAGAAATGTGTCTTCATAGGATACCCGAAGGAGACAGTTGGGTACACCTTCTATCACAGATCCGAAGGCAAGACATTCATTGCTAAGAATGGATCCTTTCAAGAGAAGGAGTTTCTCTCAAACGAAGTGAGTGGAGGAAAGTAGAACTGGATGAGGTAATCGCACTGCTCCCTTATTGGAAAATAGTTCATCACAGAAATCTGTTCCTGTGACTCCCACACCAATTAGTGAGGAAGCTAATGATGATCATGTAACTTAAGATCAAGTTACTACCAAACCTCGTAGGTCAACCAGAGTGAGATCCGCACCAGAGTGGTACGGTAATCCTATTCTGGAGGCCATGTTACTTGACCATGACGAATATGAGGAAGCGATGATGAGCCTAGATTCCGCGAAATGGCTTGAGACCATGAAATCTGATATGGGATCCATGTATGAGAAAAAGTGTGGACTTTGGTTGACTTGCCCAATGATCGGTAAGCCATCGAAAATATATGGATCTTCAAGAGGAAGATGGACGTTGATAGTAGTGTTGCCATCTACAAAGCTAGACTTGTCGAAAAAGGTTTTTGACAAAGTTCAAGGCGTTGACTACGATGAGATTTTCTCACTCATAGCGATACTTAAGTCTGTCCGAATCATGTTAGCAAATTGCCACATTTTATGAAATCTGGCAAATGGATGTCAAAACTACATTCAGTAATGGATTTCTTAAAGAAGAGTTTTATATGATGGAACCAGAAGGTTTTGTCAATCCTAAAAGTGCTAACAAAGTGTGCAAGCTCCAGTGATCCATTTATGGACTGGTGCAAGCCTCTCAGAGTTGGAATATACGCTTTGATAGTGTGATCAAAGCATATGGTTTTATATAGACTTGAGGTGAAGCCTATATTTACAAGAAAGTGAGTGGGAGCACTGCAGCCTTTCTGATAAGTATATGTGAGTGACATATTGTTGATCGGAAATGATGTATAATTTTCCGGAAAGCATTAAGGAGTGTTTGAAAGAAGTTTTCCAAAGAAAGACCTCGGTGAAGCTACTTACATATTGAGCATCAAGATCTACAGAGATAGATCAAGACACTTGATAAGTTTTTCAATAAGTACATACCTTGACAAGATTTTGAAGTAGTTCAAATGGAATAGTCAAAGAAAGATTTCTTGCATGTGTTACAAGGTGTGAAATTGAGTAAGACCCAAAGCCCACCATGGCAGAAGATAGAAAGAGAATGAAAGTCATTACCTATGCCTCAGCCATAGGTTCTATAAAGTATGCCATGCCGTGTACCAGATCTATTGTATACCTTACACTGAGTTTAGCATGGGAGTACAATAAGTGATATAGGAGTAGATCACTGGACAGCGGTCAAAATTATCCTTAGTGGAATAAGGATATGTTTCTTGATTATGGAGGTGACAAAAGGTTCGTCGTAAAGGGTTACGTCGATGCAAGTTTTGACACTAATCCAGATGACTCTAAGTCTCAATCTGGATACATATTGAAAGTGGGAGCAATTAGCTAGAGTAGCTCCATGCAGAGCATTGTTGACATAGAAATTTGCAAAATACATACGGATCTGAATGTGGCGTAATCTGCTGACTAAACTTCTCTCACAAGCAAAACATGATTACACCTTAGTACTCTTTTGGGTGTTAATCACATAGCGATGTGAACTAGATTATTGACTTTAGTAAACCCTTTGGGTGTTGGTCACATGACGATGTGAACTATGGGTGTTAATCACATGACGGTGTGAACTATTAAGTTAAATCACATGGCGATGTGAACTAGATTATTGACTCTAGTGCAAGTGGGAGATCAAGGAAATATGCCCTAGAGGCAATAATAAAGTTATTATTTATTTCCTTATTTCATGATAAATGTTTATTATTCATGCTAGAATTGTATTAACCGGAAACTTAGTACATGTGTGAATACGTAGACAAACAGAGTGTCACTAGTATGCCTCTACTTGACTAGCTTGTTGAATCAAAGATGGTTAAGTTTCCTAGCCATAGACATGAGTTGTCATTTGATTAACGGGATCACATCACTAGAGAATGATGTGATTGACTTGACCCATTCCGTTAGCTTAGCACTTGATCATTTAGTATGTTGCTATTGCTTTCTTCATGACTTATACATGTTCCTATGACTATAAGATTATGCAACTCCCGAATACCGGAGGAACACCTTGTTCTGCTATTAAACGTCACAACGAATCGGGTGATTATAAAGATGCTCTACAGGTGTCTCCGAAGGTGTTTGTTGAGTTGGCATAGATCGAGATTAAGATTTGTCACTCCGATTGTCGGAGAGGTATCTCTGGGCCCTCTCGGTAATGCACATCACTATAAGCCTTGCAAGCAATGTAACTAATGTAAGAAGGTTTGGATGATGCATTACGGAACGAGTAAATAGATTTGCTTGCAGAACGAGATTGAACTAGGTATTGAGATACCGACGGTCGAATCTCGGCATGTAACATACCGATGACAAAGGGAACAACGATGTTGTTATGCGGTTTAACCGATAAAGATCTTCGAGAATATGTAGGAGCCAATATGAGCATCCGTGTTCCGCTTATTGGTTATTAACCGGAGACGTGTCTCGGTCATGTTCACATAGTTCTCGAACCCGTAGGGTCCGCGACGCTTAACGCTCGGGTGCCGATCGGTATATTGAGTTTATGTGTTTTGATGTACCAAAGGTAGTTCAGAGTCCCGGATATGATCACGGACATGACGAGGAGTCTCGAAATGGTCGAGACATAAAGATTGATATATTGGATGACTATATTCGGACACCGGATAGGTTCCGGGGGTAACCGGATATTTATCGGAGCGCCGGGGGATTATCGGAACCCCCAGGGGATATAATGGGCCAACATGGGCCTTGTGGGAGAGAGAGAGGAGAGGGCCTAGGGCTGGCCGCCCCGGAGTCCGATTGACAAGGAGGCGGTGCCCCCTCTTCCCTCCCTCTCTCCCTCTCCTTCCTTCGCCTTTCCTCCTTCCTAGTTGGAGTAGGAAAGGGGAGTCCTACTCCCACAAGGAGGAGGACTTCCCCACTCCTTGGCGCGCCACAAGGCCAAGCGGGCCTCCCCTTGCTCCTTTATATACGGGACAGGGAACCCTAGAACACACAAGTTGATCATTGATTTCTCTTAGCTGCAAAGCGGTGCCCCTTCCACCATAATCCACCTCGGTCATATCAGAAGCGGTGCTTAGCGAAGCCTCCGTCGGTAACTTCTTCAACACCATCATCATGCCGCCGCCCCGACGAAGCTCTTCCTCAAGCTTCATCGGATCGTGAGTTCGCGGGATGTCACCGAGCTGAACGTGTATTGAACGCGGAGGTGCCGTGACGCTCGCATCGAGGATCGCTTGATCATGAAGACGACGACTACATCAATGACGTTGTCATAACGCTTCCGCTTTCGTCTACGAGGGTACGAGACAACACTCTCCCTCTCATTGCTATGCATCACCATGATCTCGCGTGTGCGTAGGAATTTTTTTTAAATTACTACGTTCCCCAACAGTTCTATCTCCAGCGTGGTGTCCTCCATAAGCCTCGGAGTGACACTTGCGTAGGATCCGGTCCTACTCATGCTCAGGTATACAGCGTCTAATAACACCATCTACTCCTTCTTTATAAAGGTGTGGGTCATCCCAGAAGTAATGTCTTAAATCATAGAAAAACTTTTTCTTTTGCTGGCACGCGCGCTTACAAAAAATACACTTTCGTGATGATACGTGTTTGTCACAAAGAGGTCACGCTTCATCATGCATGTACATCCATGAAAAATTTATGACATAATCATGATAGTCATACACCGTGTTGTCATACAAGTGTTCCATGACATTACCAAAATTATCATCACGGAAGTGTCCACTTCCATGACAATAAATCGTCACAAAGAAGTGCTTTCGGCCAAGGGTGACCGACACGTGGCATCCACCGTGAATCTTAACGCCCGTTAAGCTATCGGGTCCGGTTTTGGATCCGATAACCCGTTAAAAGCCCTTACCAATGGGGATTTTCCATGTGTAAAATTCTAAATTGGCTGACGGAAACACGTGTCAGCTCCGCATTGGCACAGGTGTCACTCATCCAATGGGCGAGATGCGCCTATGATATGCTGACACGTGGACCGGCCCAAAAGTGGCCCATAAAGTTTAAATGGGTCGGCCCAACTAAAGGCCCACAAGATTTTGCGGTCCATAATGGGCCAGCCCGGCAAAAGCCCACGAGATTTTTCGTATCATAATGGGCCGGCCCTACTAAAGGCCCATGAGATTTTGCGGCCATAATGGGCCGCCCACTTAAAGGCTCATGAGATTTTATGGGCTATAATGGCTGGCCAGATAAAGGCCCGCGAGATTTTGCAGACCATAATGGGCCGGCCCAGCTGTAGGCCGACAAGATTTTGAGGACCCTAGTAGGCCGGCCCATTAACTGGCCGCCACGTTCCGGGCCTAATAATGGCCCATATGAGATCCGGCCCGTTAAAAGCCTACCACGTTCTGGGCCAAATTACGACCCAGATCAGGTCCGGCCCTTTAAGAGGCTTTGGGCAAAATTATGGCCCATATCGATTCGCCCACAACCGGATGCTATCATTTTGGGCCCACTTACTAAAGGCCCATTTAGTAATTCGCCCGATATTAGTTTCGGCTCGTTAAGGGCCCTTTTAACATTTCGCCCTATATTAATTTCGCCTATTAAAATCCCATCATATAGTTGGGCCTAACTACGTCTGGTTTGAACTGCCCGCTCGCACCGATAATCTAATTGGGCCAAACAAGGACCGAGACAATTTTGGTCTGTTATTAGCCCATGATTTGATTGGCACATTCATGGGTCGGGGTCTATTTCGGCTTGCTGCAGGCCTGTGAGCTTTTGGGCATGTTTCAGGCTCAACCTACTTTTCAGCCTCCTAAAGGCCCATTGAGTTTTCTTGGGAAAATAGGGTCGGCGGTTTACTCGGCCTATTAAAGGCCTGAATCTACTAGTGTGTCAGTTTACGTTTAGGCCTGTTAACGGACCAAGATGGCGGGGCCCATGATGCGGATCATACATGGTGATTTGCATGATGGTCGTATGGCCGGTTTACTGCGAAGACATGATATATATACAGTAAAATAACTGTAGCATCGTGAATAAGAAAAAAAAACCTAGACTATACAATAAAGAAATTACGGCATATTACATCCACTGGGCATCAAAGTTCGCCACTATGATAATAAAGCACAAGAAGACAACATATTACATACACTGGGCATCAAAGATCGCCACTAGTGCAGCTAAACATGCCGACAAAATAATATACAAAACTGACAGCACTTCAATAGAGTTCAAGAAAGGTTAGCCTCGCCGAGCTGCAGCAAGTTAGCAAATGAAAGCAAGTCGGGTGAGACTACACTTGGTTGACACTTATATGCTCGTCACTCGAAAGATAAACAAGCGTACGGATGACAGGTTTTGCACATATAAGTATCAAGTGACAATTCATCACATTTCTTCTTTACGAATAAAGTAAGACAGTTTAAAATAGCATTAACACAATATGGTATTGTTCAGGTCAAGACATGGCAGGAAATGACATTGTGAAGGAGTTGGCAGCTTCACGACACCACTGGATTACAGATCAAGAACTCATAAGTATCAATGATTAGTGTGCTGTCAATTTATCCCATTTCAGGTTGGCAAAATAAGATCACTTGCTCTGTATAGTTTAATTTACATGGTATGAAGAAGGAACTTGGTTGTACAACTGAAAACTTAAATTGAGAAGGACAAACTTTTATTTATGAACTGGAGTACATAATAAACTTTAAACATGCAATTTGATGCAAACACCAAAGATAAATAGCTGGTGCAGTCATGCCTAACCAAATATCCACAACAAAGTTTGAAGGCTTGAGAAGGACAAACTTACATTATTGGTGAAGGCAGGCTCTATATAGCCCTTGTCCATGCTGATGGGGGGGGGGCAATTCAAGAAGTTTACCACAAAATCTTCTTCATAAGCATTGCCTTTATTCTACATTTTGTTAAGAATAAATATAGATGTGACAATATAAGAAAAAATGGAGAATATTTAAGATAAGATGAAGAGTGATGCTACATAACCAAGTAGTTATAAATGTAAGTACAACGATACAGGCAAAAGGTATAGCCAAGAGCAATGCAGAGCTAAACTTCTTCAATACCATCGGTGTTATCCAACCTTATGGTAAGAGTAAATATAGATCTTATATGTAGAAAATGGAGGGAAAAGAAAATAAGCTGCAGAGTGATGGTACATGAACAACTACCTATCAATATAAGTACACTGATAAAGGACAGCAGGTACTTACAAGAACAATGCAGAGCTAAAAAAATTCATTGGCATTGGATATATTCTACACTAATGTAACCATTCATATAGATCAGATAATTTGGAGCGAACAATTGATAAGCAAGCTATCATGCATACTGCTGTCACATAATGAACTGGTATGTATGCAAGTACAAAGGATACAGACAACAGGTACTAACAAGAGCAAAGCAATGGACAGCATATTTGCGATATCCAATGTTTTTTTCAAACCGGAATTCTTTTTCGAGCAGATTTCCGCAAAAAGATCCGTAAGGCACATGCGGAAAAGTAGAAGTTCAAATTGTCATGCGATATCATAGACAAGACCTCATCCTCGAACGAGACCAAAGGTATAACAAGGTTTTTCCATTCAATGTCTTCTAAATTTAGCATGTGAGACTTCACCGTAAATTCGCTTATAGACTTGCCATCAAAGTGTGATTTCCTCGTGTAACACCAATATCGATGCAATGCTTCCTTGAAAAGCGCAACCAAGATTTGCTCGTCATGACTATCCAGATTGACCTCGCCTACTTACAACAATGTAATGTAAATCATTGATGTGTTCAATCAGCAGAAAAAAGGAAAATAATCACCATGAATAATAGCACTTACACGTAAGTCGGACAGGAAGATGTGAAAATGGAGTTTGTCTTCACTATAATCTTCCCATGATGGGAATATATGCACATAGTCCCTAACAACATTGAAAGCATTGTCTTTGAAACTGGGAATAACTGGAATGGGGTTCCAATCTGCAGGAATTGGCTGTCTCTGTAGTTGGGATAGGTCTTCGGCCGGTGGACTTGCTGTACTTTTTGTTGGAGTGGGATTTTTCTATGGTACGGCTGGTGCTATGGCAACTGAAATCGGCATACCTTTTGCTGGAGTGCAGGTCCTGTGGTGAAAGTGGATAGTGGTGTGGCCAAAGGAAGTATGGGTACAAATTACTGAGTCGGTCCTATGTTTTGTGTCACTGGTTGTACAACCAATATAAGTCGGGTGATGTCTGATTTCTCCGGCACAACCACGTTTTCCAAGGACTTTTCTGGTGCTCCTTCAGGTTCGGTAATCACCCTCTTCCTTTTTGATGTCTGATGCACAAGAACAACATTTGAGTGGAAAACATGGTATGATGATGATGGAATATGTATTGATAATGGATGGGCATGGCATCTCGACATATATGATGAGTAAACTAAGCAGATGGCGGTGCAACAAAGTAGAAGAAATGCAAGACAACATATGCAAGATACGCGCAATCAATAAAACCTTGCAAAATTAGAACAGGCACCTTGATGGGTGAACAGGAGAGGCCATCTGCCTTTGACTCCTCGAGGTTAGAATGGTCATTAGGATCATATTCTAAAAAGAATCAACAGGTGGTGAGTGTATGAGTTTCATTGCATCCAGAATGGCACTCAATGCCTTGGTGCCAATTTTGTAAGTCATTGCGGTGTTTAGCTTCAAGAGTGGACTGCTGCTAGTGCGACAGAAAGCAGCTACACAGATCACAGTGTAGATATAACGGGAAAACCATAAGCATCAGAGTAAAATCAGCAACATGGAACTTGCTGGAATATATGTGCTAGTATTGCGGTACGGCTAGAAAGGCTTCGGATACCAGCTCTCTTCAATCAAGGTGCGGCATCGTTAATATCAGTGTAACTCTCAAAGGCTTACACAGCTCCTCGCATTTCCTTGTTATTCTTATAGGATTCAAGTGGGCAGGCCACTACAAATCCTATTCCTAATGCTTACAAAAATTCTACAAATCAAAGAGGCCCGATGAGTTCAAAGTGTCCATACCAACCGATCAGATAGACCTCTACACTACAAATGTCCCCGCTCATATTCACTACAAGGAACATATCGTACTATTATCATACTCTCTCCATTCCAAAATATAAGTCTTGGTAGAGATTTCCACTATGGATCACATACAGATGTATCCAGATACATTTTAGAGTGTAGATTCACTCATTTTAGGAACGGAGAGAGTACTTATTGAAGAAGAACGGAAGAGGAACATGCTAAAGAAGAGCAAGCAGATTTTGGATAATAAAATGTTCGTTGCACAGTGCCCACACATGATGAACCAGAGCGCATTAAGAAAGCAACTCCTCTGTCTCTCTATATGTGGTGCACGTGCTTTTTCGAAAGTAAAGTAGGAAACATTAGGTGACCAATTAAATGTTATCTGCTTTAGTAATATCAAGATCATATCGATTCAGACTTGAGCAACAAGTTTGGAATTATGAGTGGCACGCTTTTTAGCTTGATGGATTCAGGAGCAGTGCTAAGGTGTACGATGATGGTACTCAATATAAAGGCATGTCCGTGATTTGGGTCACCGACCATTTCAGCGCGGTTGGATGAAGATCCTACGCCTCCTAACCCTTCTTCTTCCTCGCTCTCGATTCTTCCCATACAGAACACCGCACGGTCACGGCCGACCATCGGCCCCCATCGCTGTGTTCCTCCGCCACCCCCACCCCCACCCCTGCCCCACCCGTGTCGAAGTTTTCTTAGTTCTACGAGGCCCCACCACCCCCAACCAAAGTCCCACTCGAGCCCTTCGTTCAAGACCGGCGAACTCCGGCGAGCTATGAAAAATCGATCGACCCAATTTTGAAATTTAGTCTCATCGTGATTTAACTAGTGTCGAATATAAAAGGGAAAACCATAAGCATCGGGAGTATAGTGTTGAGCGTGCCATGGCGGATCTGAAGGTGCAAACTTGACAAAGGCAACTTCACAACCAATGTTTGCTCTCAACTAGCAAGTAAGTGATGGACATGAAATCAGAGTAAAGCAGTGGCGATCTATTTTCTTGCTGCGATAAATAAGTTGAGCAGATACGAAAGAGTACCGCCTCTGGTGCGGCACCGTGTATGCATCTGTTGAGAATTTGATAGTGTTGCGGTAGCGATGGTTGTCGGTGGCATCGAAGCAGATCTAGGAGGGTAGACGGTGGCGGCGGGGC
The DNA here is from genome assembly GCA_021605145.1 of Aegilops bicornis. NCBI lineage: Eukaryota > Viridiplantae > Streptophyta > Magnoliopsida > Poales > Poaceae > Aegilops > Aegilops bicornis. The sequence continues at coordinate 286,997,473 of CM038674.1, read as the reverse complement.
GCGGTGGACGAGATGGTCGTAGGAGCGGCACCGGCAAGGTGGACGACGGCGGAGATGAAGTGAGAGGACGGGATTCAAGGATCCCGGTCCGAAGCCATGGATGAGAGAGGTCGATCTCTTTTGATGGACGGCAAGGCCGAGGTATCGGCCCGCAAGGTGGAGGAGGACGGCGGTGGATGGGGTGGCGGACGGAGGAGGCTGGGGTGGAGAGGGTGTTTTGCCTATGGAGTACTGAATGGGGAAATGGAGGTGGAGAGGAAGGGGAACCATGTCTTTAGGGCGTGTTGTCTCAAATGCAAGGAAATTTACAAACTTAGCCCCTGCTTTCAAATTTCCTACATCACAGCAATATTAGTCGATTGGGGATAGGATGGTAATCTCATACAATCAATATTTGTCGATGAGAGTTTGTTTTGGCGCCATTGTGTATGAATTGGGGAGGAGTCGATTTCGCCGAGGACACACTGTGTTTTGGCACCCACCGTGTATGAATCCGGGTGAGAGGCGATTATGTCACGCTTTGAGTGAAATTACAAACCTACCCCTATCAAAACCTATAGAAATCGAAAGATAGGCTTTATGTAAGGTGGATAGGCAGTAGTAATTTCCATCTTGCAGATTTTGGTTTCGGGCGTGTTACTACGACTTTTCCCCCGCTTTGTTCAAATTTTGCAGAGTGCATCGCTATCGTACCAACTCAATTCAAATCCCGCTTGTATTCTATTTTTCTAAGGGATCCATTTTCGATTGGAATAAAATTCTATATACATCATTATATATATATATACTTTCAAAAGCACAACAAAGAATTTTGCTCCTTTATATGTATAATATGATTTACAAATACAATGATCTCAAAATCATAAGGTTGAATTCAAAAAATTAAACCAAATTATGTTCTACTAAAATGTATGGATCAGTAATATCTACATATTAAATAACATAGATGCCGTGAATTCATATGAGTATGCATGTTTGATAGATCAATTTTGGTTCGAGTATGGATTACATGTATCATCATCTCGAAATCAAATATTTGAATCCCTTTTATGTTCACTCCTTTCATGTCCATCTCTCTCGCATGGATGCTCCTTCATGTAGCTATCACTCTCTTTTCTCCAGCCCACCCGCACGCTCACTTCATGTTTCTCCTATGCTTGCAAACATGGTCTCTCGACGTCTCCCTTGAGAAGTGTCACACTCTCCCTATCATTATACATTACACGGTTTTCATTATCTCTCACGTCTCTAACATTCTCTCGTATCACTAGGTACCTAAGCTTTCTTTTTCACCGCCACACACACAGCCTCCACTGCCTTTCACTTTGTCTTTCTCTATGGGATTCTCTCAAACACTCTATATGTCTCTAGATATGAATCATACCACTAAAATTACTCTCTCTCTCCAGAAGGCACAACATATGTTGCTGTCTCATTTACGTCTCCATCCTGCATCGACATTATTCATTTGTTTACCGATCGGACAAACTCCCCCACTCTCTCTCTCTCTCTCTCTCTCTCTCTCTCACACACACACACACACACAACTCCTGCTTCCACTCCCTTCCCGACCACCGCCTCTCTCTCTCTCACAAAACTCTCGCTGCACTTCGCCTCGTATTTCTCTCACAAACATTTATCGACTAGCCTCTAGATAGGTTTATACACCCACACACTCGTGCTTCCACCATCGCATACATGTCTCTCTGCTGCTCCTTGTATCTATGTAGATTTTTCTTCCCTTCTTGAGACACGCCTCTCGATCGTGCACACACACACACTATCGCCTCATTTTAAGCTGATACCCATCGCACACACACTCTTTGTCTCTTTGTCACACATGCACTCCCTCCTCCTCTCTCCATCTCTCTCACACACATGGGATTTTTGCAATAACTAGCAAGATGCCCATGCGCTGTACGGAACATGAAGATGCATTTGTATGAGTAGTTTATCTTGTGGGAGAAAAGGATGAACAAGGGAAGGCCTTATTTGCAAGTGTGGAGAGGGGTGTGGGTATCTCAAAATTGCCATAGTTCCTTCCTATCCATCGATATAGATCGGACGGTTTATATTGCAGGATGGCAGTACACCATCATCACCGAATATGCTTTTTATAAGAGTAGGGATAAAAACAGAGTTGGTGATGATGGTGGGCCTGCCATCCTCAAGAATTATAGGCCGTCCGATCTATATCCGACGGATAGGAACAAAACTATGGCAATTTACTCCAAGACTCCTCTCCACATTTGCAGATAAGTCCTTCCCTCGCTCATCCTTTTCTCCCACAAGATCTTGATGTTCTGCAACGCACGGGCATCTTGCTAGTAAGAGTAGAAATTAGACATATACCACTTCGAATCTTGAAACCAACAACATTCCTCCCTTATCTCATCAAAACCGCCAAAGGAATATATTTTGAGGAAACGTAATAATTTTTAGTGATATACATATTTCAAAACTAGACTTTTTTCTATCAAATCGTTGAATATGTATTAATCTACTATGATCGTGTGGCAATGCATTGGCACATTGCTAGTAGTTATTATAATTTTTTGGACACCGCATAAACGGTGGAGTACATATATCGAAGAGAAGAGGCGACGACGCAATGATCTCTCGCTATCACGCACACATGAGTGTTACGTAAAGGCAACGTTAACAAATAAACCATAAAACCCTAGGTGCACAATTGCTGCATTTGCGGTACTGCACGTGGGTGGAGTGCGCCTTTGTAGGAATAGTCAGCTCGTGTGATAATTTGATCCAGAGGAGTTGATGGTCGAGACCATGTGAATGACTTGAGGCGGTGGCTCGCCAGTTTCCACAGATCGAGTAGCCACGTTTAAAATATCATTTTTAGCAGGGTTAAGAGTTCCATTTTCAATGCTGCTATAAGTAAGTAGTTTTAGAACGATTGGTATGAAGCCAAAATGGAATTCATAGTACTACGTACCTCCTTGGCATATGGTTGTATGGGTTTATTTTAAGTAGATGTTGAACCCGGTAGTTCTAGGGCAAATACTATGTTTATATTTAGATGTTGGCTTCCAGTAATGAAAATCGGAAGGGGGAAACCCTTCTTTGTTTAAAAAAAACTACTACCCCCGTTCTGGTTTACTAGTCCCCATCATTTTTGGGTCAAAGTTTGTCCACGAATTTTACTTGTAAAATGTGAATGGAAAATGAGATTTTGTTATACGCAAACAAAATGGACTGGAGGGAGTGATTGCTCTGACACGGACACGACCTCTCAATGCGTTAGCATTGAATCCTGGGCCAGCCCAAGAGGGACCCACTCGGCTGCAGTCTCGGCTGAACACGCCTCGCCGCATGCAACCGGCTCAGCATCGCCTCCCGCCTTTCATTGAATTCATGCAAGTGTGCCGGCAACACGCCCTTCCATGAGCCGGCCGGGCATTTTAGAACACAAAAGGTGAACAAAATATAATTTATTATGCATGGTCTTGACTTGTTGTGCTTGCACCTCAGAAAGGTGAACTAGAGGTTTTTCTTTATTCATAACTCTCCTCAATTTTTTGGCTTTGAAGTGAATCATGGTTGTGGATGCTACGCCTTGAGCTTATGCTTGGTTTTCCCAAGAGGAGAGGATGATGCAGCAGAGTAGCATAAGTATTTCCTCAGCTTTTTGAGAACCAAGGTATCAATCCAAAGAGGGAGGCTACACACGAGTCCCTCAGACATGCACAAAGCAAATAACTCCTCGCAACCAATGCGATAAGGGGTTGTCAATCCCTTGACGGTCACTTACGAGAGTGAGATCTGATAGAGATGATAGATAATATTTTTGGTATTTTTGGTATAAAGATGCAAAGTGAAATAAAAGGCAAAGTAAAAAAACAAAGAAATAATAAAGCGTAGGAAGCTTAATATGATGAGAATAGACCCAGGGGCCATAGATTTCACTAGTGGCTTCTCTCAAGAGCATAAGTATTTTACGGTGGGTGAACGAATTATCATGTTGAGCAATCGATGTAATCGAGCATAGTTATGAGAGTATCTAGGTATGGTCATGTATATAGGAATCACGTCGAGACAAGTAGACCGACTCCTGCGTGCATCTACTACTATTACTCCACTCATCGACCGCTATCCAAAGATGCATCTAGAGTATTAAGTTAATAAAACAGAGTAACGCCTTAAGCAAGATGACATGATGTAGAGGGATAAATTCATGCAATATGATAAAAACCCATCTTGTTATCCTCGATGGCAACAATACAATACGTGCCTTTGCTGCCCCTCATCACACCGGGAAAGGACACCGCAAGATTGAAACCCAAAGCTAAGCACTTCTCCCATTGCAAGAACTACCAATCTAGTTGGCCAAACGAAACGGATAATTCAAAGAGACTTGCAAAGATAACCAGTCATACATAAAAGAATTCAGAGAAGATTCAAATATTGCTCATAGATAATCTTGATCATAGAACAACGATTCATCGATCTCAACAAACACACCGCAAAAAGAAGATTACATCGAATAGATCCCCACGAGAGAGGGGGAGAACATTGTATTGAGATCCAAAAAGAGAGAAGAAGCCATCTAGCTACTAACTATGGACCAAGCTCTCAAGTAAACTACTCACACTTCATCGGAGAGGCTATGATGATGATGTAGAAGACCCACGTGGTGGATTCCCCTTTCGCTAAGTTCTAACAGTGCCCCAAGATGGGATCTCGTGGATACGTAAAGTTGCGGCGTGGCATAAGGTTTTTAGCTCAGATCTCGATCTATTGGGGGTATGTAGGTATACATAGGAGGAAGGAGTACGCTTGAGCTTGGGGCCCACGAGGCGTGGGCGCGCCTAGGGGGCCGCCCACCTCGTGGCCGCCTCCCTCCTTTCTTGACCGAGGGTCCAAGTATCCTGGATCTTATCCGATGAGAAAATCACGTTCCTCAAGATTTCATTCCGCTTTGGACTCCATTTGATATTCCGCTTCTTCAAACACCGAAATAGGCAAAAAAGAAGCAATTGGCTGGGCCTCCGGTTAATAGGTTAGTCCCAAAAGTAATATAAAAGTGGAAAATAAAGCCCAATATGGTCCAAAACAATAGATAATATAGCATGGAGCAATCAAAAATTATAGATACGTTGGAGACTTATGCTGGACATTATGTATGAATGTGAGATATCTCGTGAACATGAGTTTGATGTGGAAGTTGAACTTGGAATGTCGGGCTTGCGGTGAACTATACCATGTCCAATGCTTCGTGTTATTGTTTGAAAGTAATTGATGTTATTACATGACCAAAAAATATTTTGTGCTACATCGTAAGATGCACGGACATCACAACAGTATGTCGGGCCGGATAAACATTTGAACCTAGCTACTATGAAGGAAATTTTGTATTGACAACAGTTTTTTATAGCAGGAGACGCCTAGCCCGCTCTCGCCTCGCTAGCTTATTTCGCTTCTTCCATCTCTTCTTTGGCATGGGTGAAGAGAGCATCTGATTGCTCTTTTCGCTTCTTCAGGAACTCAGCTACATTCTCAAGGGTTGTTGCACGCTTTCTTTCAGCCTTTACTAGAGCCACGAGGACACGAACAGCTGACGACTCCACCTGGCTTGTGTGTAATCCAAAGATCATCCTGGAATTTGCACCTTGTGTCTAATCCAAAGATCATTAAGGAACCGGCACCTTGTGTGTAATCCAAATTTCATTCTCGGAAACATGATCTCGAGGTCGACTATATTTCCTCCTCGCAGAATCGCATCCCGACATGAAGTTACTTTTTTAGATAATTACCAGAGCAACCCAAATCCATTTAGTAGAAGCTTTATAAACAGAATCGGGAGAAGTGAATTCAAAAGGAAAAAATATAAAACTGACTACAAGGTGAGAACACCTACTTCCTACATCAAGCTAAAAACGAAAGTATTAGGACGATTAAGACACTTCTTATGACACATCGAAGAACATGAGGCTTAAGAGAAACAGAAACTACAACATATACACATCGAATAACACGAGGCTAAATGAAAGTAATTGAAAGGGTGTTACCAAAGGTCGTTTTACAGGTTCGGTGCAGCTCCTCTTTAACTTGCCATGCTCCTTGAAGATGTCCCCAATATCCCGTGTTTGGTCTTCATTGCTCCTCCGCATGTTCGCAGACTGTGGTTTTAAAATCTCAACATGGCAAGAAAATATACTACTAGTAATACTTATGCATCTTGTGGGCAACATTAAAGCACCTGTCCGCCATGTTAGAGCATCTCCAACAGAATCAAGAATGCACGGGCGCTTTAAAAAGCGCCATAAAGTTTGAGATCGAGAAGTAGAGATAGAGAGTAGATGATAGTTCTCAAAGATAGATAGATAAAAAATAGATTATTCAACTACTCCTCATCGTCCGACTCCTCCTCGGTGATGTCCTCATCCGACGCCCCGACCGTAGGCGTGAAGATACCGATCATCGCCGGATTCCTGTATGACGCTTGCTCCTAGCCTCATGTTGAACCGAAGCTTCGCCGCTTATGCTTGTCCTCGCGATAGACGGCTCGCCCACCCTCCTCTTATCCCACTCCACCTCCTTTGCTCGTGAGAACTCGCGCCGTTGATGATGTCCTCGCAGAAGCGCTTGGCACCACAATGCCATGGAGCTTTCCTCGTCCATCTCGGCGATGCCGAGATGGTGCTCCCGCCTCCGGTTGTCGTGAACGATCCTCGCCGTTGATAAGCCGCAGCAGAGGCATCGAGCTCCTCGTGCCCGCCTCCCGCATCGCACGTTGGGAAGTTCAATGTTCTATGAGGCCACCGGAGGCGCCATGCCGTCGCGACCGTACGCGCGGGCGGCCTCAAGCAGGTGGTGTTGAAATTTTCGAGGCCGAGGCGCATCCCACGGAACCGATCTCACGGAGAAGCCGCCGAGGGCGAAGGCGTGACGCCGCTGGTATCCCTAAGTTTCCTGGCGACGCGGCGGCATGGTGAAAGGCCAAGCATGGTATTAAGAGCCAAGCATGCATGGCAAGAAAGAGCGGGTAGATAGCGTGGCGCAGGCACAGAGTGGGAGAGAGCGGCAAGGCACAGAGCGGTGGGAGGGCGTTGGATTTATAGCGCCGGACGCCACGCCAAAACTAGCGCACTGCCGCTTTTTCCCACAAGGCTGCTAAATCCTTTCCCGATGTCTCCGCATTATCTCTACTCTTTTTCTCTCTGCTGTTATATTTATTTTATATTTAATATTTATCTCTACTTCTCTACTCTCTATTTTTTTCTCTACTTTTTCCCTAATCTTATAAAAAATAGAGTTGGTGATGATGGTGTTCCTGCCATCCTGCAATATAGGCCATCCGATTATATCCGAGGGATAGGAAGGGAACTGTGACAATTTTGCAAAAAGATACCCACACCCCTCTCCGCATTTGCAAATAAGGCATTCCCCGATCATCCTTTTCTCCCACAAGATAAACTACTCATACAATGCATCTTGATGCGTGTAACGCATGGGCATCTTGCTAGTTCTAAAAAACTATCCATCATTTGCCACACTACTGGTTGCGTATGAAATACTCACCCAAGCACAACATCGAGCACCGGACGACAATTACAAGCTAATATTCTATTGGACAATGGAGGCTATAACCAATTACTTTTACGGGAACAATAGCAATTCCTGTGAAATTTGAAGGGTAGGTATGACCAAAATTGAAGTGCACATGTACCGCTAAGTGATTCAATACACACATTACCAATCGAGGAGGAGAACAATGGTCATGGCGGCCTCTATGAGTCATGGTCGGTAACGGGAGTCGCATCATTGTCCACGCATTTATGGTGCTTCGCTAGGCCTCGGCTTCCGGAAGGAGATTCAGACTGCGGAAGACGGTGTCGGAAAGAGGCTCCGTAACGATGATGACGGTGGACCGCCCAAAGGCAGCGTGACGAGGTCGTTGATGAGGTAGATGCGTCAAGTGTGGACGAGTGCACCATGTAGAAGGGGAGGAGCACAAAGGTTGCGTGCAATGGAGAAGTCTATTTTGCGTGGGGATAGAAAATGGGAGTATTCATGTGTACTACTATGGGTGTCGGGGTGGAGTTGGCTGGGTAGGTGAACTCCGGGTTACAAAACAGCCCCTACCAACCGTCATCCGTAGGCCTGTTCAAGTCTATGATGGTAACTTCCCATCGCCGAATCAGTGGTCAAGGGAGATTTTCCGCCGACCTCAAAATTTTGTGACACCGAACTCCCCGTGTGGCGGTTGGGTGATTCGCTAAGCAACTAGCTAGTAGTACTAGTAAACTCGCATATTAGGTTCGATCAAGTCAAACTTCCTAAAGTTTGACCAAGTTTATAGAAAAATATAAACATTTACCATAACAGATATGTATGATGTGAAAGTACATTCAATAATGAATCTAATGGTATTTGTTTGTTATTGTATATGATAATATTTTTTGTTATAAACTTTCTGAGAGTTTACAAAACTTGACTTTGACCAATGCTAACACGCAGACTTAAATAAAAACGGAGGGTGTACACATTTGTTTTCTTAGTATGTAGTGAATTAATCATTTCTTGAAATTGTGAAATAAATATATTAGGCTACTGACTTTGAATGTAATGGTCTATACAATACAATTCAACAAGCTATAATCATTGTTGAATTCCAAGATGTATACGAGGTCTATAGTACTTCACAACATGCTCAAACTCAAGATAATTCCAGTCAAATGACAATCAAAATGCATTTCATAGTAATTACTTTGTAGGATGCAACAAAACCAACAATAACTCTATATCAGCCATTATAAAAGCAACATTTTGAACATATCCCAATGTGTGAATGAAACATGCAGAGAGCTTTTATAATATATGTGAGAGTAGGAGACAAACCTAACGAAACAGAGGGAGGGAGATAGAGAGAGAAAGAGAGAGGAAGAAGTTGGGTCTGTGAGAAAGATGGAGACATGTAATATATGTGAGATGCGTGTGCATCCTGATTCTGTACATGTGGGAAGGAGAAGAGACAACAGGTTTGATGAGAGAGCTGGAAAAACATGGACTTAGAGGGGAAGGATCTCATGGGTTGAGGGATTGATAAATTAAAGGGGGAGAGAGGGATTGGTAATTTTGTGCGGAGTGAGAGGGTTCGGGAGGAGTCAATCAGCCGCCGCCACATCATCCTGCTCCAAATGGCCCTGCATTCTCTAGCGCAAAGGTGGTCGCTGCCTTCGATCTCCTCGATGCCCTCTTTGAAGATTGAGGTGTTGTGCATGCTGGGGTGCAGAGAAGCACAAGCGAGAGTGGTCGCCATATAACCTTGGATGGGGACGAATTGTGTGCTCGGGGGAGGGGGTGTGTGTGTGTTGTTTGATGTCTGTGTGTGTGTGTGTGTCAGATATTGAGAGAAAACAAACCTAAGGAGAGAAATGTGTGTGTATGTGACGGAAAGTTACTTGCTAAATGTGGTATTCACGAAGAGATTGTGCGTGCGTAGATAGAGAGCGAGCAAAGTGCGGGTCTTGAGGTGGGCGGTAGGTGAGGGTGTCAAATGTGCTGCTGATGCATGTGTTACATGCGATCGTATGAGGGACTGGACTTAATCGATAGAGAGAATCGATAGAGATGGTTGTTGTGTTACTGATGCTCTCTCTCTCTCTCTCTCTCACACACACACACACACACAAATAAAATAGAAGACCGCTTCTCATGTATACACAACGTGATCGGCATCTGTCTATGTCTCACTCATGCATGATCATTTGAACATTCACACCTCTCTATGTCTCTATCACACGCACAACGATCCACATTGCCCTTCCGCCACAACGCACATATGGACACATACACACGTTCTCTCCTCGGTCACACACACTTTGACGCCAAACTTTGGCAAAAGTTGGCAAAAAATTGTCTCTATGACAAGTGGGCCCTAGGGGCAATAAAGTGTGGCAAACCAAAGTGTGGCAAAAACCAAACACATGCCAACTAAACAGTGGCTGCCAAATTTTGGCTTGGCAAATGGTGGCTGGGAACCAAACAGCCCCAAAATCAGTATTAAAAAAACTAGGGTGCACCTAAAAAGTCCAAATCCAAATAAAAACGAACTGGAGCTAAATTCAAATATATGGAAATATTGTAGCGTCAAGAACTTTTCTTGGAAAAAAAAGTTGAGTAATATTCGGGGATTGTTTTCACACACACAAAAAGGTTCGGTGGATGTCCTTCGAGCGCAACACGGTGACGCACTGCTCGATCGATCACATGTCATGGCTCACGTGGCTTCGCACAGGATACCATATCGTGGTTGTGGTAATCTAATAAAAGCGCTTGCCTAAGTCTAATGTTTACGGTACTAGTACGGTTTTCTTTTAAGTTCGACTCAACCCTATATAAAACTAAATCTAAGCTCCCATATGCGACTCATCAATATGGACGCCGACAAGGTCAAAGATGTCGGCGCCTTTATCCCAGCCAACAATTTCTCGCCCATCATCATTGCAGTCGCCGCCGCTAAGTCAAGGCTCGCTTTATCATGTCGCCTGCAGTCCCTCCTCGCGATGTTGGCCGCTGCCAAGCACGCGAAAGCAAAAGCCGGTGGAGCCGCCTTCATGCATGCAACAGACGAAGAGGAGGAGGACGAGCGGTGCTCCAAAGACGCCGGCGAGGAGGAACTAGCGTGTCATTGTTGTCTCCGCCCGTGCGGAGGAGGCGCGTATGGTGGTTGTCACGGCAGAAGCCGGTCGCGCGGACGCGGAATCTACCTTTGAGACCTTGAATGCCACATGGATCCTCGTAATCAAGGAGCAATTTGGGTCCGGGCCGACTCTTCAGAGCCGTTTGATGCAACATGGATGGCTAGAAGGGCTTCTTCAACCTCCAAAATAGATGCACTGCTTCATCTTCTCAGCCCGCCACACGCCTAACCGCCTCGCCACCTCCGCACCCTCCCCGAACCGCCGCTACCGCCATGCTCCCCACCCCGCTTAACCCCGGCACGATCCATTTTTTCCGCGAACTGCATTGCACACCCAACACTCATAAGATAGATCATGCGGCACCCTACCGCCTTTCTTCCTTCACCCGTCCGAACTTCTTTTTCACAAATCGACTAACGCAAATTATACTACTAGTAATGGACGTATTAACTATGAGGGAACACGAAGATACGAGCAAGAGTACCAACTGCAAGAAGAACAGTAGTAAGACATAGTACTAGTACTACTGCACGCATTTCAAAGAGTTCAAATAACGAGAAAGAACATAAATATAGTTCTGCCGAGGCCTCAAAGACAACACACCCTTTGAAAAATAAACTAAGCAACTAGTCCGCTGACATCGCAAAGAGAACCAGCATGAGCGACGCATCGCCACCTACTCGGAGGTCGAGTCCACGCCCTCGACTTCGCCCTCGCCCCTCTTCCTCTTCCTCTTCGCCGACGCTTCTTTGCTTGAATCGACACCGGCTCGCTTCTTCATCCAACCCTTCATCCATTGCTGCGCATCCCGGATGTGATCTTCATCTAATGTCTTCGACTCCGTGCATGATGAAACTCGTGGTGAGGTTTCTTCGTTTAGCGCATTTAACGATCAATCATGGCTGCTGCCGTGGGTTAGCATTGAAGGCCGAGAGGAGGACACCAGCCCTTCCTTCCGGAGGTCGGGTCGCCACAACGAGGCCTATCTCGACCGAGGATTTCCTTGTCGCTCCTAAAGTCTACAAAGTAATGAATTTGACTCGGCCGCCTTTGAGGAACTTCTTAAATTCCTCAGACTCAACGCTTCGGCATGGCATATGTGGTAGACCAAGCATAAGTCATGCAAGCAAACCAGATCACGGCGTGCTTCTTATTCTCCGCTTCCATTAGTTTCTTCTTGCTTCCCAGGATTTTGGTGTACTCAACATCTAGCCCAAATGACCCACTCATCATTTGAGTTTTTGAACATGCATTTGAAGTTTAGCAAGGCATTCTTTTCACCGCTATGGAAGAACGGGTGTAGATGACGCCGAACTCATTGCCGGTGATGGTTCTAATGCTGTACTCACCGCCGATCATGGAGATTTGGGACGCCATGGATTTTGGGAGGAGGGTTAGGATTAGTGGAACCGCCGTGATGTGAAAGGACGGGACGATCGGGAGCGAACTGTTGTAAGGTAATCAGACTAGTAGAAGATGGGGACGGTAGGGAGTGTAAACGGCGTGGGTTGCTGGGCTTGCCCAAAGGGATAAACGGTTGCAAGCCCCCAAAAAGTTCTCGAGAACTATGCGACCCACTAGATGGCATGTCTACAAGACCTATATCGTAGGGCTCGACTTGACGGTATATCTTCGCCTGCTCGCAAGCCATGCTAGCTTGTGTAACTTCAATTAATTGGCACAACCGTCAAGGCCCCATGACCTTCACTCTCATGCGGTCAAGGCCCTTTGAGACTTCAATTGCCTATAAATGAGCAATTTTTTCCTACTCAGCGATGCATGATACTCCCTCCGTCCTTTTTCTTCCACAACCGCTTATACTAAAAAAATATCAATATCTACAACATCGATTATAATGAGTATAAGAACTACTACTAACTCCAAATAAGCACCTCTTGGGTGGGTTAGATTTTTTGGGTTAGTTCAGTTCAAATTAACCCAAACTAACTCTAACACATGGATCCAAACAGGCCATGGTTAGCTATTAGAGTACTACTACCTCCCTTCTAGTTTAAAGGGCTCGATTCAAAATTTCACCTACTCTTAGCAAGATAGAGGCGTGGAATAGTTTTTGTAGTTCTTCACAAAAAATGTGTTTACCAATGCATGCATGAACACTAGTTACTCTTAACCCCTCTCTTTAATTTTTTCGCCACATCAAGATGTTTGCTATTCTGCCGTGTGCAGTACGATACCAGCTAAGATACCACCATTATAGCTACTTTAATCATTGCATGCAATGGCCAATTTAGTGCATTCCTTGGAAATATGAACATGTGGGGCGTATGTAGTAGTTTTTTAATGACTTGAGACTATACCTAGCCCTACATGCAAGATGAGACTTATTATGCACTGCTCTCTCATACCTCTGCAGGAAGCCCGCATTGCCTCCAAATCTTTTTCCTCTCTCCATGTGTGGAAACAATATGCCACATGACTTTCCTCTCTCCTCCCAAGCTGTCCCACTCACTCCACCCCCGGTGGAAAATCTGCATGCATGACTCTCCTTCCCCACTGTCCAATCCACATGTGACCAAAGCAATATTTCCACCCCTTTCCCTCCCCGTAATTCTACTCCAACAATTATGCCCACATAGCT